>CM055856.1:4677500-7077500 GCA_029490765.1 Euthynnus affinis | reverse complement strand
AGATGGCATCGACAGCCAGGTAAGCAGAGCGGTTGCAGGATGGGTGATGGTCCAAGCAAAAGATGCCTGAGAGACAGGAGAGGACAGGAGGAGAAAATAGGGAGAGAGAGAGAGAGAGAGAGAGAGGAGAACACAGCTCGGACGCTCATGTGCTTGTGGAACAAACAAACAGAAGGTTAGAGAGATGCAATGGTTATCAGAGCAGCTGCAATAATCAATAATCTTGATGGCAGGACAATGAATAGTAAATTCATTGCAACAGAAACCAACCTGCTGTGTAAAGGTCATGGAGCACTCAATTAGAGGCGACTAATTGTCGGTTAAGGCAAAACGAAGAGTTTTAGGGTTAGATTTAAAGGACTCAACAGATTGTTTGATGTCATCAGGGAGGTTATTCCATAAGAATCTGATCGTCTATTATTTTTATACGATCTATAAAATAAAATATATCAGCTTGGTCCAGGTCCAATAGCCAGGATCATCCTCTGTGCTGAAGACATGTCAAAGGCACAGTGAGTTATTTCAGCCTCACATTCAGTCTAGTGAAATCATGCTCAAACTCTGACTCTGCAGAGGTACAGTATATTAGTTTTTTTCCCCCATGGATAGAAAAAGAACTAAGCCACATACCAATTTGTACATTTTCCTTTTCAGAATTTTTACTTGGTAAAAAAATGCTTGTTTTATTCCACTATTCCCATAATGAGTTTTTATGCTTTTTTATATGTGTTTTCATACTAATTAAAATAAAGGCACAAGTAAGTATATATTCTCTATCCTTTTCTTAAACAGTTTTAGGACTGTTTTTGATTTTCTTTTAGCTAGATTAGTCAAATAGCACTGTGAAGCCCACTTTATATTGACTGATACTCTGGCTATTAAATATTCTAATTCCATGTAAGAGGTGGAGAAAATATATATATGAGATGCAGTAACTAGTAACTAGTAATATGTTATGTTGAATATGCTTTCTTGTGCAGCTACAACTACATCTTCTTACCAAAGAGTCTCATCGGATCTTTATGCAGCATGTATGTTCCAAACCACTGGAGCAGCCCTGGTCTAATCCCTGTTATTAGGCGAGAGATTATAGATGTTGTGAACAGGTATGGTAAACTGTGTGGTTGAAATTATCTCATTTCTGTTGTCTTTTTTAAAATCGTAAATGTTTAATGACTGACTCATAAAAGGCAGAAAGCTGCTGTTGCACCTCTCTATGAGAGTTCAAACCTCCAAGCTTGTTGGTTTTCTGGCCACACCGGTCAATGATGTTACAGCAGGTGTGGCTGCAGATCAGGGTGTGGCCAGGAATGCAACTTTCTTAAAACAGCAGCAGCTTTGTATCCCCTCCCATATGCAGTTCAATGTGGATTTAATGTCCCCACCAGGATGAGGTGCCAGGATGCAGTGCTGTCTCCCAGCTGTAGCACAGACTGTTGGCTGGATCCAGTTGCCTTAATGAAAAGCTGACCTTTAACGCATCTTCAGACTAAAGGCTTTGCATACAAATGATGATCCAATTCGTCATGACCAGTCAGTCAATGCCACGGTATACCACTGCAGGGTGCTCCTTTAGCTGAGCACCACAATGATTTTGCATTTCCATCAGAGATAATTCAGGTTAAATCTAAGTTTACTTTCATTGTCTTTCTCTTCACTTGTCTGCTGTTGTAAATAAGGTGAATATGAAAGTGGGGCGCATGCCAGTTTGGGGTTATTTAATTAGTCATTATAAACAGTATGGTTTTGAAGCCGGTGCAATTTAATCAGGTATGCAAATGCATGGCCTATATTGAAAACGTAATTATGCAGAGAGAAGAATAGATGGCAAATCTACGCAGCTTTCCTAAGAAATGATGCAACAGTGCCACCTACTGAGCATGAGCCGCCTAAAAGAATTGTGTTATTTTCCTCTTTTTATCAAATACAGCTGCTGGGAGTTTGTGGAACCCCTTCAGCTTATGGATGCAATGTCATCACCCGTTTTCTCCCCCAAAATCCAATGTCAGCCTTGACAATAGGAAGCCTTATGCCTGCAATGCAATTTAAATCAACCTAATGTCCAAAATATAGATTGTTTTTGAGAAGACCTTTACAGAATTAAAAGAATACTATTGCTGATTTTGTTGCAGAGCCCACTGGCACCCTGCTGGTATTTGTCGTGTAAATGAAAACTGAAGGCGTTGGTGGAATCTCTTGCGATAAGATATCAGATAGTGTGGTTTCCTGGCTGTTTACAACATCTAAAACCATATTCAAGTTAGAAGAACAGAATTTTAGAATACATTTTTTTTGTGCACACAACAGTTCAATCACTTCTATGAGAGCAGAAATAACAAAGGAATCCCACCAATATCTGATGTCATTAAATTGTAAAACTTAAAAGTTACTTCATGACTGACGTGGATAAAATGGTTTGGAATATATATATTTCAGTTATGAAAGTCATATCTTATTAACAAGTATGACAGCAGAATTTACAGTAAACTTTGTTTGACCTGCAAAACCTATGTAAAGGTCTTTCATCCACCCACTGCCTCATCTATTTTATATTATATGGAGCCACATTTTCATCCCTGTGAAGTCAGCATTCAGGCTCTCCAGTTTCTAGCTTCAGTTAAAAGTGATGAATGTTCTCAAGTATTGACTTAACTGTCACAGGGAGCAGAAACATGGGAACAGAAAGTCCTAAAGTGGGTAAATCTTTTTTTTTTTTAATAACTGTATTTAATGACTTTATAGACCTGAAATTCACAAAAATCAGTCAAGAAATTGGACACATTTTACAAGACCGACAGACACCAGCTTTGCTTCAAATATTTATTTTCCAAGTACAAGAAATGACATAACCACTTCTAACTTTGAAATGTGCCTTACATTTATTAAGTCTTGAAAAAAGAAAATATCTTGTATGCAAAAATGGTATATACACAATGCTTTTAACCAGAAAGGCACATGAGCAGTTACTTGAAGAGTAATGCTTTCTGCTGGCTCCAAAACCAGATAAAAACAGCTCATGGATCAACTTTAGAATGTGTGAAGTAAATCAAAACAAAATATTAACATAATTAGAGTCTTATTTTCCTGTCATGATGTAACAATCTTTATTTGAATGGTTAAAAAGCTAATAAGACAATAGTGGTGTTGTGATAGCTAAAACATATATTATTTATACATAAATACAATAGTCTTAATGTAGCACATTTTATGTGTGCATTTATTTACTCCCTTTTGTGGCTACAAATGGTCCACTCTGTGTGCAAGGGTAAAAGAACAATGTGACAACATCCTTAATACAAAGTACAACTTCTGTCAAACGTTTAACATACACATTTGTAATAAATTATTTTTAGTACATTTTTCAGGTTGTAACTATTGGAAGAAGACAGCTATATCCTTGTTACTGCTATAGGTTGAAATGAACTTAGTGATGATATGGCTGTGATTGTCTGAACATGTGTTTGTACGGCTGTGTGCATGTGACAGGGTCTCACATATAGCTGAAAACCAAAAGTGAAGCATTCTCCTCCAAACTGCACTAATTCCCTGGAAGACACTCAAGATCTTCGCTCCAAGCAAAAGCAGAGTGATTGTGCCACACATCTTCGCAGGTGCTATTATAGCTAGAAAGTGGCATGTTTGAGAGAGAGAAGAACTGAAACAGATCCTATATTTTGGGTTCATCCGTGGAGTTGACTACCATGGGTCAGAGCAGTCAGTATTTAACTGAAAAAAGTAAACAAGTGAGGTAACTTCCTCCTAAGTATTGCTGGTAACTAACACTCAGTGTAAAGATGGCAGCAGCACTCAACTTCCTCCTCCTCCTTTTCTTCATCTTCCTCTCACATTCAGAAGCTAATGCCTTCTTAGGCTATGGAACGAGGTAAACACTTGTCCCATGATGGTTCCTAAGATCCATGCAACACTTATTAACCACAACCAAAAATTATTGACGTGATATCAAAATGTGAAATAACCTTGTGGTTCAGGTGGTTTAGGTAATTGGGATTACAATAACTCAGGCTGCAATTGTAAGCCATGAGGAACATACTGTTAGCACCATTCCTCTGCCCGTGTGGGGCACCTCTCTTCAGAAATTAAAGCACCTCATTTGGACTCCCCTCTGGATACGCCAGCGGTCCCACCTATAGTGCTGTGGCTTCTTTATGACTGGTCCCATGGGAAGAACTGCATACAGTTTTGTGAAGTGATCAATTCTTCTTGTGTTCCTCATGTGTCTGTCATTTGTTTAGGGCGATGGTGACATAAGATGTAGGTATGTAGCCTTCATCCCCATTGTTCCTACGGACACGGGTCCAACCATCCCCTTTGTCTTCCTCTACCACGGCCAGCACCTCCCCCTCCTGCATAGAGATGGTCCCTTCACTGGCACCTGAAAGGGAAGGGACAGGCTAGCTAATACGTATACCAGTTTATGCATATAAGATTATACACACCCAGTTCAGCCAGAGCAAAGGCAGGGCAACCAGGAAAAAAAATATTCATCAGAAAATAAAAACTTTGACTCATGATTTTGTGTCCTTAAATGGTACAGATCCCTCTTCTTGTGTAGGTTCCAGAAATGTTTTCCTTCCTTATTAAAGTCAAACAGACACAGCTAGATTTTTTCAAACACAATTATCATAGTGCCAGAGACTACATGTAATATTTGTCTGATCAAAGAGCAAGCTACTAAAATTCTGACAGATGTAAGCAACCACAAGAGATAAAAAGTGCACTACTGTGCATGCATTTGTTATTGCCATATCTCCCTAATCATCAAATTTCCTTGTAGTTAACGCCTATTTTCAGAAATGCTCAAAACTTTCTCACAGAACTGTTCTGACAATTAGAACCCAAAGATTATTTAGCTAGATAACATCAATCTATCTCCTGTGGTAAGCAAGACAAGAGTCCACCCACTACATTCCTCATCATGCACTCTTTAAGAATGTGAAGTAAGGTAGTCAGCAAAAACAGCCTGTGACATACCAGGAAAGTTGTACATGGCTGTGCATTTCCCAATAGGAGCAGTTAGTTCCTCATCTTCAAAGTCATCGTCAAACTCGGCATAGATGGCTTGGGAGGGATCAGGAGTGCTTTCATCAGAGTGAGCTCCATCAGGGCTGGAGAGAAAACCACATTACACACAAAACAACATTTCCTGTGTGAGGCAGACAACACCTCATTGTGTCAAACACACCAAGTGTTAGTAGAATAAAATGCTACCTGTGTATGTCATGAGCACCGTTGTTGTTGAATGAATGCGCTTTATAGCGCAAAGTCTCCCCTCGACCTCCTGCTTCAGCCAGCCAAGTCTGCATGAGAGAAGAGAGCCACAGTGAAAAAGTGACAGAAAGGAAATAAATTAACATCTTAAACACTGATTACTATGAGATGTTTGGTTGTGTTTTTACTGTTTTATGGTCTTATTTATAAACTATTTTACTCTTGTGAAGCACTTTGTGACCTTGATCTCTGAAAGATGCCACTAATTTATGTACTATAAGGTATTTAATGATAGGTATGCCATGTTCATTTGTACAGCTCATTATCAATGGGCTTTGCAGAAAAAATGCAGTTACAAAATAGGATCTAAAAGTTTAACATGTCATATGTTGAGTCAGTGCTAACAAATTTCATCAGGGTTATCTCATAGCATTGCCCAACAGAGATGCCATGTTGACATATTGTGTGACATACATCCTGAACACAGTGTCTGATTACTTCACAATACAATAAACAATAAACAACTGACGCCCAATTATTCCATAATAAGTTACAATGAACTGCTAAAAGTTTAATGATCTGATAATATATGAGAATTAACAAATGTAAAAGGAGCTAAATGAGAGCCTGGTGACCTCAATGAATAGATGAACGACAGAGGTCAGGTTTACCTCATACTTGTTGAGCTCTCCCCTGAGCCGTTCTATATTCTGGGATGTCTGGCTAATTTGGGATGCCAAACTAGCAGGGTCTCCCATTTGAGGATTTTTCTCATAAACATCTTTCATCTTCCCCAGGGCCTCACTGAAGAGAGGAGAGAGAGAGAAAGAGAGGGAGGAGGGGGGTGGGGGGGGAGGGTGACTTTCAGTAAAAATCGGTTCCCTGCAGAGCTCAGGGCTGGGTAAACAATTCAAGCACTCACACAGACACCACAGGGTTACACACACTGTTGTGCACAGCATGAATATTATATCCACATTTCCACCACAGAGGTTCTGACAGAGACGGTTATTAATACGCAGAAGGATACCCACACAACCGCACAACCACACAACCAGACACACACACACACACACACACACACACACACCTCTGATCGACTTCCTTTTGCAACTCTTTGCAAATTTCCTCTAGCTTCTGTTGTAACCTCTTCCTGCGCTGTTCTGGAGGGAGATGAGCGAAGTCTTCTGTCACTGTGGGCTGCAAGTTCACAGGAAGGGAGTTTTGACACTGTACTTATTCTCACACTAAAAAGTTTCACATCTCATGGTAACCATGGTGAGAGAAACAAGAACAACATCACACTTACAGCTTGAGGTCAACTTATTGGTCAATGTTTCTTTGAATGACAAAGTATTATTTTCAAATCTCCCAGCAACAGATGTGACTCTTACCAATATACACTACTGTTGTTACTAGGATATATGAAAATATTATCAGGTTTCAGATCAATGTAAAACCAGTGATGTACAACAATGAGCTGAACCCAAAATCCCCACCCATGGACCAACAAATACAATTTAACACTCTTTAAAATACAAGTTCAATAAATAAAACCTTGGATGGAAAAGGTGACCCAAGTAAGTGCAATACACAACGCAATTATGAATATTTCAAAATTTAGGTTATGAATTGCATAAAATCCCCTTTGTGATACCAAGCATTTCTACCTTTCTCCACCACCAGGTGGCCACCTCTTCAATACAAGCTCAAGGACAAGGCTTTGCTGCATGATCAGTCAGTTGAGAGGTTTGCGAAAAAGTATTTATAATAATGAGATGAGCAGTTGTAATGGAAAGGTGGCCATTTATGTGTCACCAAATTCACACCCCCACACCAGCTTTGTGGTCCATATTACCGTGATCCTCTCTGGTGTAAACTTCTATGGGAGAAAAAAAAAAACAGTATGTGTATAGAAATAAACTTATCATATCATATATATATATATATACACACTAAAAATAGTGGAGGAGCTATTCTGAGCAGTATGATATATGCTGGGACACATGTCTTAGTCCTGTGATGAGGGTTTGCAGAGGAAGGAACACTGGAAGCCCCGATGAGTGAAGGTCTCCAAGCACCCAAACCATCTCTCCTGGTGACTCACCGATCTCCTGAGCGTCCGGAAGGAAGAGATTCTGGGTTTGACTGTCTTATTGATCTCCTTCAAACAGTACGACAGAGGGTCCCGGCCAAACTTGGGGGAAGGGGGTCCATTAGCGGGCGAGGGGGCGGGGGGTGTGGAGAAAGGTGGAAGCGTGGAGGGAGAGAGCTGGGGTGGGGCGAGACCAAAGTACCAGCACCCGAGCATGAGGTATGCAGATAACGGGTGGTGTACGGGATCAGGGAGAGGGGGATTGAAGGATAAAGAGAAGAGAGAAGACGGGAAAGACAAAAACAAAACAAGGTGACAAGGGAAAGAAAAAGACACCGTCAACACCTTAAAGCACACCACAAAGCCAGGAAGACAACACTGGAGCAAACCCAGCACAAGATCCCAGACAGCATAAAAGCATACACACACACATCTGTCTCTTTGGCTCTAACAAACACACTCACACACACATTAAAAAAAACAACGCCCAAAAATAACACAGCAAGCAACCACCCACAACTTCTCCACCAGTGCCACAGCAGCCCAACACCTGCAGGCAAACTCAAGCCAGGTTCAAGGGTAGAGTGAGCCTCTGTGAGAAACTGGGGCAGGCAAAACTAGACTAAACTAAATTTGTATTGTTTTATAGGTTAAAGGAAAATTCTTACTTTTACAACATGACTCTTATTTTCACAGTTTTTACCCATTATGATACGTTAGTCCTCAGGTTCAATACAGAGATGAGGCAACACTGCAAAGACACAGCTTCACAACTAATTTATTAGGGCATCACTTCACTAATAATAATCTTTATTTCTGTAGCACTTCTCTCGGTATTGACAAAGGATAAATATGTCTAGTGGGCTTGCTGCACTCCTGTGTCTCTGCAGTGAAGTGGTCAGTAAAATATTTTTTATAACTGAGAGGTAAAATGCCCCAAACAATGAAAATAAGACCGATGTTATATAGAACACAAAAACTTTCCTTAAGCCAAATCAGCCAACTGAATCACCAGGATTTTGAGTGAAAAATCATGTTCACAGTTCATGAACCTGCACCATCCTCCCAGTTTGGCCTATATAGATAAAATATAAATCCATTCATCGTGGGAGTTACTAGTTATAAATAGCTTGCTTAATTACCACAGTGGAATTGAGTGTATCGATTTTTTGAGGCTTGATGAATGTCCTTTATGACCTCTTGGAAAGACGTTAAATTAGAAACATGCTTGGATTGAACTACTGTGTTCTGATTGTAAAATCTCTCGTTTCAGCTGCATGTCTATGTGGAAAGGTGGGGGTGGGATCGATCAGCTAAATTACACAGGAGGAGGCTGATATCCTCTGCTCTTTAAAAACTGAACATCTCAGACAGCCCTGCAACAAGGCCTCTTGTGTAAATACTGAGAGCTGGAAGCGCAGCACTGTTATTATGTGAACATCTACTGGGAAGGTGCTACTTTACTTGAGAGTTATGGGGATCTAAGTACAGGAGAGCAGTTAAGAATGGGAATGTTTAGGGGCCAGACATAAACCAAAAGTTCACTGCAGCCAATATAGTAAGACTGCTATTCATACTGCTACAGGCCTAATTGGGAGAGCATGACTGATGACACAGAGCAGTGCGCCACACACATACACAGAACAGGAAGAGTCAGTGCACAGCAAAGCACAGCCAGTAAGACATGCAGAGAGAAGAGAGGCGCTGAACAAGCAAACACTGCAGGGAAGACAGAAGGGATCATTTATTGCTGCGAAAGGAGGGAGGGTGGGGGGCATTGGCTGGTTAGTGGTCAGCCACTCATATCACCAGTTTAATTTTGGACCAACTTCGACACCTCAGCAAGAATGCTCCTTTGAAATAAGATAAATGATTTCCAATGTGGAAAGGGCTCTCTTGACCCAAATAGATATTTGAGAGCACGAATGCGTGGTTGGACCTGATCCAGTTTTTCTGACATGGCAAACCTGGTGTCATCCCGATTGTTGGCACAAAGATTTTATTGTGATGCGAGACATAATGCTAGGTTCTGAGCAGTATAATGGGAGCAGTGTGTTTGTGGATGCCTGTAGAGGAAAATTCAATGTTGTTTGGGCCCCGTGCTGATGAAAGCACAAGCACAGCAGAATGTTGACTGCCAGTTGACCTATTGGAAACCACAGTGCAGAGAAAGAGGTTGGGGGGGGGTTGTATGGGGTGGGGCAAGGTTTATTCACTCACAGTCAGGGACAGAGTCATGCAAAGTACCTGTTCTAGAAGTGTCAGGGCGTGTGTGTGAAAGTTCATGTATAATAAAATGAGAGCAGTACATGCATTACGATACTGAGCTTTAGAGATGGGAAGGGTGTGTATGAGTGTGTGTTGCATCTGTTGCATCAACCACAAGTCCATCATGAGAGCTCTCAGTAGAAGGGAATTTCCTGGCTCTGCCTGCTGTCTCAAACACTAACATGGATGTGCAAGGCGTCGCACACTAATCTGACTG
Source organism: Euthynnus affinis (assembly GCA_029490765.1). NCBI lineage: Eukaryota > Metazoa > Chordata > Actinopteri > Scombriformes > Scombridae > Euthynnus > Euthynnus affinis. Next base: position 7,067,691 of record CM055856.1, on the reverse strand, counting down.
TTCATCAGCAGATTTTCCAATGTTCCGTGGTTGATCATTGACGGAGGGAGTTGCTAATGCATTCATTGCACAATTTCCACAATGCAAAAAAAACCCCAACTTTGTTAGTTATTAGGCTAAATTATCCCATGATGCTCTGTTAAGCGTGCCGTGTCCTACCTTACTCCTTTTGCTGAAAAGCCAAAAGTTTTTGCTCCTGTTCTTTCCCAGAAGTTCCATGGGGCCTTTAGGTGTTCCCAGGCTACTGTCAGAGGAGGCTCTGTTGATGCCCTGACTGTAGTCTTCAAACTCCAAATCTCCAGGACGCTCAAAGCCTGACTTGTTCTGCTCTATTACAACCATGGAGTCCTGTATAAGAGCAATCAGCAGTTATTTTTAAAAACATGTACAATTAAAATAATTGGGCAGCATTAAGCCATACTGAATATTAAATCAATCTATAGCATTTTGATGACCAACTCACATTTCTGTCATTAACATTAGTTCCGGCTTTAGTAATGCCTTCCAGGCACTTGCCAATGATAGGCATCACATGCTTCTCTGTGTCTGAGAACAAAATGTAGCCCTGCGCCAACTTCCGAACTCGCTTCTCATCCAAGTCCTGCAATTTCTAGTGAACACAAAGCAAGAGTTGACAGACACTGCCATTATGAGGGTTGAGACAATACATAATACAATGTGTGTCTTAAGATCACAATATGATATTCATATAGCACAGGACATCTTTTTGGAAAAAAATATATTACCTTTTCTTATTACTAAATAATTTTATTAATGATTATCTAATGTAAGCCTCAGAGCCAAAACTTTAGCATGTGAAGAAGTAAAACAAAAATGAATTAATGAAAAGTGAAGAATTCATCTCTGGCTTTGGATCTAAGAGAGCTCAACTTACAGTTACAGTTATCACTGTGCCAGATGTTGAAACCTAAATAAATACTGAGGGTAGGAATGATGTCATGTTGCTGTAGGAAAGTCACTTACATTGAAAATGATTGGCATATCATTAAAATAGAACTGGTTCTGCTCCTTGTTGTATTTCTGGAGCTGAGCAGCATAGTCATTCTTACATTCCTCCGCTACGTGTGCTCTCATATGAGCCTGCTGTTTGGCCTAGAACCACACATACAGCAAACAGGTTAACCAGTTGCATCTGATTCTACTTTTGTAGATTTTGTATTTTGAAATGATGTCCTAATATGTAGATGTTTTTCCCCCCTTGTTACTTTTTCAACATCCGCCTTTGTGGCATTGATGTCTTGATCAGTCTTCTCTGCGTACTGTGCTGCACGCTCTGCTTCTCGCCATTCCCTCTCAAAACGCTTTTTACTCTGTTGAATAGAAAGAAAAAGAAAGATAGAAAGAAAGAGGAAGGAAAAAGACCACGTTCAGTTCATTCAGCTAAGCAAGGCCATTACCTGAATGAAATATGAAGAGGTTCTGCTATTTAGAGCAAAGCATTTTTCACTGTCTGTCTAAAATGACAGATAGGGGAGGTTTCAGGCTATGGGACAGTATAATCTCCAATCATCACTGAACAGGTCTTAGATTGATGACACAAGTCTAAAATGGGGGACTGCTTTCCACTCTGCCCATCTGTTTTTACTATAGACAAATATAGCCACACTGAATGTGTAGCTGTTCACTGACAGAGAACTTTTCCTTGTTTTCTATTCATAATGAATCCAACACTGCTTATCGCAGTAGAAAATATAGTCATGGTACATCAAGCAAGTTGGATGCTTCTTCAGAACAAAAAAAAAAAATTTTTTAATTTCCTGATCAAACTTTTAAAATTCTAAGACGACACTTACACTGTCGAGCTGCTTGTAGGTGCTCTCCAAACTCTGCTGGGCCTTCTTGGCCTCCATCAGATACTGCAAACATTCATAAAAATAGACAGAGTGAGAGGAGGGGAGGAGGGTCAGATGACACAGTGAGAGAGACAGCCATGTGCACAGGCAGACACAGAATAAACAATGACCTCCAAAAGCCACACAACATAACAGACAAGAAAACAAATACCAGTGTGTCTGGTTGAGACATCACGTCTGCAGCCTGAGCCTGAACATGGCTGCAGTGTTTTGCCGTCCAACGGGACAGAGCCAAAGCATTCCTCATAGAGAAATGGCACACCACCGCTCAGACCATGCCTCCCCGAGGAGACTCTAAGTAAGCCTTCCTTCCTGCCATAAAACTGAGATCTCTACATCTCCACTCCTCCTTTTAAATCTCCTTCTATTCTCTTCTCACCCTTTACATTCCTCCTCAGCTGTGTGTGCTGCATACTCCAAATATTCCACATGGCATGTTCTAAGGGTGCTCTTGAATACAGCATATACCAGTATATTAGTAAACTGTAGACATTTAATGCAAATCTTGGTGTTATTGTTTATGTCGTCGACATCAGATAAAAGGAGCTTGGAATGGGGTCAGGAACGCTTCAAAACAAGAAGTGAACAATGAAACTAAAGCAAAAGTAAAGCAAAAAATACCCTGAAAACCCATCACAATGTAGCCGTTGACAAGCTCCAGGTGACGTTGTGAAAAAGTTCCTCTAAACAAGCCTGCACAAAGTGTGTTTGGAGGAACATTTTTAGTCTCAAACACACCATTTTATCTGTGCCAAAATTTCATTTAACTTAATATGATGATGGCTGACAGTGCACTCCTGGTCCTCTCCATATCAAGCTCACCGTCTTTCGTTCCTGCTTGAGCTCTTGCAGGTACTTGGTGAGATCGATGCAAATGCTCATCATCATGTTCTCGGCAATTAGCTCTCTCTGCCCCGCGTAGTCGTTCATCTCATTCAGGATGTCCAAAAATGACTGGTAGCTGGACAACCTATCATTTAAGAGGAGGAGAAAGGAAAGGGTGGAGAAATAAGGACAAAGTGATAGGCCCCACTGATAAGATGATGATTTTTCAAAGAGAAGCCAGCAATGGGCCAAGTCATGATAAGAAGCTCATGACTTCCTTATTCCTGCTTCCTTCTAGGGTCATTTAAATGGCTCCAACAACATCCCCACAATACAGCATGGTTGACACTAATGACAAAAAATGATTCCCAACAGTGAAATGTGGTATTAATTGCAGCTGAGTTCTGTTTTCATTTGTTAGTTCCCTGAGTGAGTGTTGACCTAGTTAAGTACAATTTTAGCTGCCATTGCTAACCATTAAATGTATTTCCTTAAAGAAAAATACTATACCTCAGAATATGTCCATACCTTTTGATTATACATTCTTTTAAATTTCTTTGAAAAAACAAACAAACTTTGCAACAAAACCTACAATATCTCACCTGCACTCTGGTTCATCTTTGCCACTCCGTTTTAGACTATATTTCTTTGAAAGGTTCCTGTGGACAGCGAAAGTGCATTCAATTAATTGGTGGTCAGATACTTCACAAATTCTCAAAGGGGAAATAGATCAAAAAAGATGGATGATAGACGAGGAAAGCTCACAAAACAGTTCTCGTGCAACTACTTGTTGGTTTAAACAATGAGATTAAAAACAGTCCACTATAAATATATTGAAATAGCTCCTCTTTTCCTGTTCTTCCTTCTTTCACTCTCTCTCTGACCACATCCTGTCTATCATGTGCCAGTCTGCTCCCACTTCCTCTCCTCTCCAGCAAAGCTCAGCACTACAACAGATGTGGGCCTGCAGACTGGGAGACACAACTGGCAGAGGGAGTAACATGCACAGAAGAGAGCATGAGGGAGAGAACGAGCACACTGCCGCCGGAGAGTGAGCCCAGTGTTTCAGAGACAAGTTAGATTCTGTCCCAAAGTAGTCATAAGACCACACAAACATTTCATAAACAGCCTTTTAACGTGCACCCATACAAACACAACACACATACACAAGCATTTGAGGCAGCTTATACAGGAGAAAGACACAAACGAGGCCTACCTCAATTGTTTGGCATAGTTTTGCTCAATCTCTGTCCTCTCCTTCACAAATTTCACATACTTCTCTACCAGCTCCAGGCCAGACTGTGTGTGCTTCTCAATGATGTCATATTGGTCCTGGGGAAAGGAGCATGAGAGACAAATAAGGAAAAGATATTAAGGCAACACACTGCAGGATATGAAACATGTGTTAACGTCTAGGTAAGAACCGGGATGTTCCTCCAGTTCACTTTGAGGCCATTTAAAGGAATCTTGAATGGAGAGCAGTAAACTAAACACATCAAGGTTTGTTCCTGGATGTTGGATTCCACAAATGCTCTCCACATGTGTACAAAATCTTGGATATGGTCTGTAAACTTCCGGACAGTCAAAGGACACAGGGTCACAACAGTGGACACAACTCTCAGGCAAGAAAAGGGAGGTGCTCTTTTTGATACATATCCTGCTGTACTGCGTGGAATGAAATGTTTAGAAAAGCAGTCTTGAATGAATTATATCAAATGAGCTTTACAGTCTTTATTATAGCAGATGTTTGATCTACTTCATGTCTAGAGTAAAATTCATGGATCTCTTGCAAAGTACAACTGAATTTGCTGACTTTTCCTTTTATGAAGGATTGTGTTTCTCTTCCTCTTGTTCCTTTTTTTTATGTGGAGCAATTTATGACACCTTCAAGCTCAGACAAGTCTGTTAAGAGTGATATCTAAGCCAATCTTCTCTCATTCTACATTCTGTACTCCAAGCTTTCTTTGCTGCTGCCTTTTGTATTGAGGAGGGGGCAATTTGAAAGGGGATTCTTGACAAGTTGGGCCAAGTTCTTCTGTAGCTTTTTCTCCCCTTCAGGTAAAACAAAAGAGACAAATGAATGAGACAATGTTTAGCCTAATTATAGAACACAGTTAAAGGTTAAGACAAAGGCCGACAATCCCTCACCAAAATAACAGCTAACCAATAGGCTTAAATTTAGTGTCATTAATTGCAGAACAGAAATAATTATATTCAATACAGCCAACACCTACAACTACATATTGTTCAATTTCAGTTAACAACAGATTTTTTTCTTGGATGTGTAAAGCTTATTGTCCTGTATTTGACCTGCAAATACAAATGATAGAGAAGAATAGTGCTGAAATAAGCATGTAGCAGGATTTCAGTGCATTATTTGTTCATATGTGACTCACTTAAACCTAACTAGAAGGTGACTTTATGAATGACTTATATGTGAGCAGTATTTGTCTGCATTCAGCATATTCATCAGAATACTCCCACAACCTCCCCACATAAAAGACTGTGGCTGCAATTATGAATATGCTGATCATGAACCACATTGAATGTTGGATAAGATTCATAATTGGAGAAAAGTTGATGTGTTGCCATTAACCCAAAAACAACTTTGTTGTACTCAGTAACATAACCTCAAAATATATAAATTAACCCAGTGCTGAAGACTGGAGGAATCAAAATGCAATTTAAATACAACTGAGCTGGTAAGGAGCAAGTAAGAATAACTGTAAGCATAAAGCAGGCCTGACCTAGTGTTGTGGTCAAATTCTGAGAAGCTTTTATACAAGCCACTGTAACATGGAAAACTGTGATAGATGAGGAATGTGGAGAGGGGGAAACTTGCATTCACATAGTGGCCAAGCTCACTGTGTGAATGCAGAGATAGGGATTGGTGGTCAGACCTCGCACCAGGTTACAACTGGGAAGGCTAAAAAGATTTTCAATATATAATTTTTAGATTGCCAATTGCATTACTAAGAGGAGTTTATGTATTACACCATAGCGTGGCTATGATAGTAGAAATGGGAAGTTATACTGCCTGCAGGTGTTTTCCATAGATAAGTCTATTATTTGCATATTCAGTTTCTGGACTGCTGATCAGTCTGTGGAAGTCTGGTCAACTACTGTGGAGATTGATGCAGAGGTCAGAAATTGTTAGGTAAGATGTTGTGGGTGTAGCTTCTATGTAGTTTGGACAGTAGGGATTTCCCCAAACCAGTATTTTGCCCCTGATCCCACTCCAAGTGATGTCAACACTGAGTACAGCACTTACAGATATTTATCAGATTCAGTTAAGATATGCTTGACCGTTGGAAATCTATGCATTAAGATTAAGTGTGTATTTCCTTTAACGGTCAGGTAAACCTTACATACCTGATTGAACCAGGTATTACTGAATAAACTAATCTTTTTGGGTGACTCAGTCAGTGTCCTGACACCTTTCTTTAGAATTTTATTATTCATATCTATCACAGCATGACAAAACTAAAGTGATTGAAACAATATCCTGTCCAAGTGTTTATGCTGTCAGGAATATTTTGGGAAAGTTGTGTCCCATTATGGTGTTAAAACACTGTGTTTCATCCATAGTTGAGTCTATAATTTTCACACCAGGGAAGAAAATAAGCATTTTAAAAATATTTCACAGAATCACGCATGATGGAAGTAGCTGACTTAGAGAGCTGGCCCATTTGCTTCTTCTAAAATATGTTTGTGATCTTATCTAAAACTTCTGGAGTACAAACTCAAGGAGGTTTTATAAGATGTTGTCAGGCTACAAATAAGTGTAACAAATCTGCCACTTATCTCACACACACACACACACACAATAATTTATTATGGGACACTAATTTTACCAAAAGAAGTAGCATCAGTTTAACATAAATTGAGAAAGTGACATGAGCAGCTGACTCTGAAAAATGAGTATGTATGTCATATGTTTCTTCAGTTGAATGCAGCATTGTTGAAAAAGAATGAGCCTTGGATGAACTCTATCTGCTCTTTTACAAATAGCAAGAAGTAGCATTTGTTGATCTCTATAAATTAATTGTAACTGCTTGATTCAAAATAAGAATGCCCCAATTATTTAAAAAAAGCCAGGCTCATTAAAAGCGTCTTAAAATACATCAAAATAGCTTGATAGGATATTAATTAGTGTCTCGTCAAGCACCAATGGCAGTCATACCACTACAGTTTATAATACCCACCATCATTAAATTATATTTATAGATCCCCATAGACTTTGTTTGTACTAAACTGATTTTCATAGATCATAAATGTATTGTAAATAAACTGTGCTCCTGATGACTGCGAAATTGTCTTTTGATTTGACAACAAAGGTCAAGTGAAACTAGCATTCTGGCTGTTTTCATTATTACTTCAGCCGTTTTCATACCTTTACATTTAGTTTACATTCTGAGTCACTTTTAAATATTTGTAACCCATTCTCCTCCACCCATGCCACCATTGTTGATTTCTAGGCTAAATATTGGACTTCAGCCCTGAGAATTAAATACGTGCTTCAAGTATGCACACATATCTAAATCTAGCAAGCATCCATAAACAATTAATCTTCCATATACTTCCAGTAACACAGAGAAAACTGGCATGAAGTGAATGCCACATAACTGTTAAAGGAGTCACCCTGAGAGTCACCGACCTACAAGGCTTGGTTGGATGTTTCAGCCCTGAGTCACCCTGTCTTCTAGAAAATTAGGGGCCTGGCCCGACCAGACCTGCCACACTGAAGTTCTCAGGTTCGGCCTTGTAACACTCACCATGATAGCTAATGCCTAGACACTGATCTTACACGCTGCAAACTTGTGGCTTAAAATAGCCATGGGATTAACAACAATCAGGGGACAGATGCCATAGAGTTGACATGGCCCAAGGGATGACTCTCCAGCCAAACATTACCAGAACCAATTATGCCTGCAGGGCTTTGTCTAACCTGACAGGAGAGGCTAGTCGCCAAAGAAACCCACTGTACAAAAACTAAAATAATAATTCAGCTCTGAAAGAAATCATTTTTATTTCACATTGACTGAAGCAGAATAGCGGCTTTGTGTGGACAATTTCCTGTACAATCAGTAAAGTGCTGTACAAAAAACAATCCCATATAGAGATAGGGCCTCTGATTAATACTGTGGTACGGATGTTGCTCTGACTCAATCAAAGTAGGGCAAAACTAATTAGGCTGTTGCACCAGCACGTAGGATAGAAAAAAAGGGACAGAGAACGAGGCCTAGGGGGAGATTCTGTAATGAGGTCACAACCTCCCTATCCTCATCTTTGCAATGCTCCATTTTACATATTCTGGTGCTCTGAGAATGTACATGGGTGAGTGTTTTGCAAATGTGTGTGATTATCGCCATGGTGCAGTGGTTGGCACGTAAACTGTGGCAGTCGTCAAGGTAATATCATGCATGGTGGGGTTTTGCAGCACGGTTTGTTTAGATTCTGGATTGTGTCACTAAGAGTCTGCTACTCACATATATTTCACTTGGTCTTACCGATTCATCCAGGAAGTGGCTTTTAGCACATATGTGGCTCACTATAACACCTTGATTTATTAGGAAATTAGATAACCATGAGCTTTATTGTGAGCGAGTAAAATGCAGTCATCTTTTAAAATTACCAGCTGAAGCAGGAAATTTGAATAACTGTATCAGGCTGCTGAGACTAATAAAATGTCCTAACAAATCTACTTTTATAATCACTCAATCCAACAAATAACTCCATCACATGTAATTGGAAAATGAAGATTTCTTGAAGTATGTGCATTGCTTGTTGAATATTTAGTCATGCCACTCAGGTGGACCCATTAAGGCATTTCATCAGTGATGAAGCTTGTTTTCAAGGCACATGACAGCATCTGATTTCATCTCTATGGAAGCAAGGTGTGTCAGACTGTAAACATTGTAACATCCCACTGGGTGCAATCCTCCACTTTAAACACCTTTGTATACTTAGAATTTAAAAAAATGACCCTTTTTTCTAACTTGACATCAATCTAAACAGTAGAATCATACTTTTTATGGTTAGGATTATATCTATGAAGATTCTCGCTCATCCAGATGTTTTAATGTCTAGAAATACTTAAGAAATTGGACTTGTTATCCAGGTTGCTTTTGATTTGGTACTTCAAGATATAATTTATTAGTCTAGTAGGTGGTTGAGCGCCAGAAATTAGGGAAACAAGGGGAAGGACTCTCTTCACAATACAATTATGGATTTTTAAATATAAGTAACAGTACAGCTGTTTGCCTCGTGCACTGTAGATATCCAAATGGCTGACGTTACATCTCCCCTGTTCAAAGCCTGTGGAGTAACTGGGTGAATTTCAGAAACCCAAAGATCCAAACAAAAGCCATATCGATGTGCAAACGTGGATTCAAAATAAGCAGGAACCGCGCTTCACTTTGCAAAACAGCAACATGTTGTTAAATGGGCTTTCTGCCACTTAATGCTCTTTGTTTTACCTATTAACACTTTTTTTAAAAAACGCTGTCCGATAATAGAACCACGATCCTGAATGCACCGTCTTGCAATCAGAACCACCGAGCCAGCGTTTTTCACTGCTTCTTCAGACATTTAGCGACTTTCTCAACAAACATCAGCTAAAAAAAAAAAAAAAAAAAAAACAACTACATGATTGCCATCCTGACACTGTCATTATCTCAGCGAGCCAGATGATGGACTCACCCAAAGCTCTGTGCCCCAGTCCATGTTCAGCTTGTTGGCCAAGCTGTCTGACTATCCCGAATACAAAGAACTTCTCCAAAGTTATCCCAACAGCTCGGGAGGACGGCCCTGGCGAGTATAATCCCGAGGTGATAAATCAGTCGTAACCACTGCGCACTCGGGTTTTGGTGTTCCTTTAACAAATAATGTAAAGCTGCATCATAATTGGCTAATTAACTTGGCCTACTAGTCGTCAGTCTGTTTGTCCAAATATTTTTCATAGCGAAGCAAAGAGGGATAAACTAGCTTTCATATCCGCGTCACTCCCAAATCCTAAATCTTAAAGGGGCAGTGTACTGAGCCACACACGACACATGGCTACAAGACTGTGCTATCCTGGCAGTTCATGTTCCTTCAAATGATAAATGTCGTTTCATCTCTCTCAGGCCATGTATGCTTTATAATGTCACCCCGCTGAAGGCATTGAGCTGCAGGATCTTTATGTTGTACAACCCCCCCTCCCCCCTCACTAAGGTTTACCATTACATATACTACTATTAAGGTTATGAATGACTCATAATTTATAGCTGGAGACTTTACTGACTTTACTCTCTTTACTGATAATCTGAAATGTAATGTGCAATACTAATTTCTAATCAAAATTTGTCATGGCAGCACATACAGTAAGCGGTTCCAAATAAGAACACAACACATTGACACTGAAGCTATTGTGTAATTTTATTAAGAACAAAAATTAAAATTTAAAAAAGATAGATCATACAAATTTTTTAAAAAATCTACATTATAATGAATCAGTTTCCCTGGTTACACTGTTTCCAGTGCAAAAAAGCTTCTTTTTTTTCTTTTTCTTTTTTTTTTACAGGGGTATGAAGCTTAAAGCTTAAAAGTACATACACAATGAAAATGAAAGTGCAGTATTTACAGGCCCCCCTTAACATGCAAGATAAATGACATAAAATAATAACGTAATATCACTCAATTAATATCTTATCAGGTTTTCTGCAAGTAATAAATCCTAAGCCTCCTCAATTGCTCATTGTATCCAGGGGGATATTTGAATCATCTTTAGTTTTGACAGGGCTAAAATCATATTGTCCTTTCCTATTTTTCCTCTTTTTCGTGAAAATTATAATGAGGGTGAGGAGGAGGAGGATGATGGCAGCAGCTGTTAGAATGATTATCCAGAAATGGCTCTTCTCTGTAAGACAAACAACACAAAACATAAATAAAATAAAAAAAACAACATTTATTTAGATACTTTTCACTTCTTGCTGCCATAAGTGTTTTTTTGTTTTTTGTTTTTGTTGTTGTTGTTTTTTACTGTAACTTGTGTATGGCAACATCAACACTCATTATCACTCCACTGTGTACATTTCCATAGGTGTTGCACAGAGTCAATAAATAGAAATAAAAATAAAAATGAATAATACCTTTCATTTTCAGTGAGAATGATCTTGTAACATTCCCAATTTTATTCGTGGCAATACAGCTGTAAACACCAATGTCGGTAGACGTGGCTTTTATGATGGTGATATTCTCCTGGCTCCCCCTAGTGGTCTCAATCCCATTCTTTTCAGATTTGAACTTCCATGTAATATTAGGGAGAGGGTTGCCTTCAGCAATGCACGTAAAAGTCACATCGTCATTCTCAGTTAACTCCACATTCTTACCTTCCTCTTTAAACTCAGGTGTATCTGTGGAGGAAAGGGTGAGATTTGAGACCACTACATCAGCTGCAAGATGTACTATGCTGGGAAATGTATTCATAATCACAAATCATTTATATTCACTGTCAAAAAACAACATATATAGACTTTTTTTGTAATTCCATTGTATAAAGATTAAAACTTACACAGAACATTAACATTCAGTGTGTGGTTGGCTTCTCCATGTTTGTTGGTTGCTTCAAGTGAGTATATCCCACTATGATTCCTTGACCAGCGCTGTGGAGGAGTTATCTCGTTTCCATCTTTATACCAGGTGATTTTGGGCTGAGGTATTCCATCTGCTTTACACGTGGTTTTGGTCTCATCATTCTCTTTAACATCACCACAAGTAAATGAAGGACCATCTGTGAACATTGAATCAACAGCAAAAGAACATATAAACTTATCAACATTGATACAGTGCATTTGGGAATTATGGAAAGTAATGGTGTGTGTTATAGTAATGAAATATTCAGTCAAGCAGGTCTGATATACTCACATTCAACTATGATATAAACAGAAGTTCTTTGCATGCCTATCCCATTTTCAAATTCAGCTGTGTAGTTTCCTGAGTCAGTCCTGGTGAGAGGCTTAGACGAATCAACCTCTGTTCCATCCTGTTTCAACCAAGCAACTCTGGGTGGAGGGTTGCCATCACCACGACAGGGCACCATTTCCAACTTTAATTGATTCTCCATACCAGTGAAACTTCTCGAACAATCTTTGATCACTGGCTTATCTACAATTAAACATAATTTAAATTAATGTAAAATGGAGAATATTTGAGATGTGTTCAGCAAGTACAAAATGAAAATAATAAATAGATAAGTGGAAAACACACTGTGCACATTAGCAGTGTAAAGTGCAGAGGATGTAGTGGGGATGAGTTCTGGTCCCCAGGGCTTATTTGATTTTTCCTATTCTGCAAGTAATAAATATCCTCAGCCTTGTTCCTCATTTGCTCATTGTATCCAGCGGGATATTTGAATCATCTTTAGTTTGGACAGGGCTAAAATTATAATCTCCTTTCCTATTTTTCTTGCTTTTCATGTAAATTATCAGGATGGTGAGGAAAGGGTGAGATTTGAGACCACTACATCAGCTGCAAGATGTACCATGCTGGGAAATGTATTCATAATCACAAATCATTTATATTCACTGTCAAAAAACAACATATATAGACTTTTTTTGTAATTCCATTGTATAAAGATTAAAACTTACACAGAACATTAACATTCAGTGTGTGGTTGGCTTCTCCATGTTTGTTGGTTGCTTCAAGTGAGTATATCCCACTATGATTCCTTGACCAGCGCTGTGGAGGAGTTATCTCGTTTCCATCTTTATACCAGGTGATTTTGGGCTGAGGTATTCCATCTGCTTTACACGTGGTTTTGGTCTCATCATTCTCTTTAACATCACCACAAGTAAATGAAGGACCATCTGTGAACATTGAATCAACAGCAAAAGAACATATAAACTTATCAACATTGATACAGTGCATTTGGGAATTATGGAAAGTAATGGTGTGTGTTATAGTAATGAAATATTCAGTCAAGCAGGTCTGATATACTCACATTCAACTGTGATATAAACAGAAGTTCTTTGCATGCCTATCCCATTTTCAAATTCAGCTGTGTAGTTTCCTGAGTCAGTCCTGGTGAGAGGCTTAGACGAATCAACCTCTGTTCCATCCTGTTTCAACCAAGCAACTCTGGGTGGAGGGTTGCCATCACCATGACAGGGCACCATTTCCAACTTTAATTGATTCTCCATACCAGTGAAACTTCTCGAACAATCTTTGATCACTGGCTTATCTACAATTAAACATAATTTAAATTAATGTAAAATGGAGAATATTTGAGATGTGTTCAGCAAGTACAAAATGAAAATAATAAATAGATAAGTGGAAAACACACTGTGCACATTAGCAGTGTAAAGTGCAGAGGATGTAGTGGGGATGAGTTCTGGTCCCCAGGGCTTATTTGATTTTTCCTATTCTGCAAGTAATAAATATCCTCAGCCTTATTCCTCATTTGCTCATTGTATCCAGCGGGATATTTGAATCATCTTTAGTTTGGACAGGGCTAAAATTATAATCTCCTTTCCTATTTTTCTTGCTTTTCATGTAAATTATCAGGATGGTGAGGAAAGGGTGAGATTTGAGACCACTACATCAGCTGCAAGATGTACTATGCTGGGAAATGTATTCATAATCACAAATCATTTATATTCACTGTCAAAAAAACAACATATATAGACTTTTTTGTAATTCCAAACATTAAAACTTACACAGCACATTAAGATTCAGTGTGTGGTTGGCTTCTCCATGTTTGTTGGTTGCTTCAAGTGAGTACATCCCACTATGATTCCTTGACCAGCGCTGTGGAGGAGTTATCTCGTTTCCATCTTTATACCAGGTGATTTTGGGCTGAGGTATTCCATCTGCTTCACACATGGTTTTGGTCTCATCATTCTCTTTAACATCACGGTGATTATCACAAGTAAATGAAGGACCATCTGTGAACATTGTATCAACAGCAAAAGAACATATAAACTTATCAACACTGATACAGTGCATTTGGGAATTATGGAAAGTAATGGTGTGTGTTATAGTAATGAAATATTCAGTCAAGCAGGTCTGATATACTCACATTCAACTGTGATATTTATATGGGCGTTGATCATGCCTTTGATATTTGCATATTCAACTGTGTAGTTTCCTGAGTCAGTCCTGGTGAGAAGCTGAGACGAATCAACCTCTGTTCCATCCTGTTTCAACCAAGCAACACTGGGTTGAGGGTTGCCATCACCACGACAGCCCAAACTTTCCAACGTGAATTGACTCTCCACACCAGTGAAACTGCTCGAACAATTTTCGATCACTGGCTCATCTACAATTAAACATAATTTAAATGAATGTAAAATGGAGAATATTTAGGATGTGTTCAGCAAGTACAAAATGAAAATAATAAATAGATAAGTGGAAAACTCACAGTGCACATTAGCAGTGTAAAGTGCAGAGGATGTAGTGGGGATGAGTTCTGGTCCCAGGTGCAGTTCAGCTTCACATTTGATTTGTTTTCCATTGTCCACTCTCTCAGGAATGAAGCTCCAGGTAGAGGACACATTCATTGGGGTCACACTGGAGTTATCAAACGTTTGTGTGTACATAGTTTCACTGCCTCGGTACCACTTGACTGTGAGGTTCCTTACAGGAGCCACATTGATGACGTGACATGTCAGCTGGCACTCTTTTCCCTCCTCCATTGGATTATTATGCGAATCAATGATTGACACACTGTCTGGAGTCTCTGGAAAAACAAAAATAAATAAATAACTTGTAAGAAATACAAATGTAACAATATCTCTAAAATTGTAACCACATTTGTACAATAACTATGAATACATAAATGTATTAGTATTTACAGGCTTATTGTTTTATATCCCACTTTGTTTAATTTAATTTAATGTATTTCCTTGTACTTCCATATTTACTTTTCTTCTGAAGTGTACTGCAGATGTACTGTAAAGGGAGATTTTTAATTTCTGTAAGCAATTGACATTGTTAGGATAACCCTCTAAAGATGTCTGTTGACTACTTACTATAAAGAGTGATGACTGGCATCCTAGTACACTGGCTATCCCCTTGAGTAAGGTAACACTTGGGTTTGATGTCCCAGTCTTCCAGTTTGTCAACATCCCAGAGCACAGAGGAACTATATTCAGCCTCAACATCTCCAACTGTAGCGTTCCAGCCAACTCGCGAGGCATCTGTATCAGATGTACTGCAGTTGATTAAAGCTCGATCTCCAAATCTCACCACAATTTCAGCGGGCGTCAGCGTTAATGGGCAATCTTTAGCTTCAGCTTCATTTTGGTGCACAATAAGAAAAAAGAACAACAGAATCCACAAGTTGATCAATACAAATATTAGTGATACATATTCCATATCTTAACAAGTGAGAAGGACATAAGGATGTATACCCGTTGTTGGTGATGGTCCTGGGAAGGTCACAGCCACAATAGTTTTCGCAACATGGACGTGGATTTGCTTAGTTATGTTATGCACAGAATTGGAAGCAGTGCAGCTGTAATTTGCACTGACATTCACGTGATTAATAAAGAGATTGTTGGTGTTCTGTGAGATAATATCCCCGTCAATAGTCCAATGAAGGACAGGAGGAGGATTCCCCTCAGCTTCACAGTTCAGGGTGACATTATCACCCTCTTTCAGATAGACCTCATCGATATCAGTTTTGTTCTTGAACTCAGGAGCATCTGAAAAGACAAATGTCAGTCTTTTGATGATTAAACTAAATTGAAACATAAAAAAGGTCTGTAATTGTGAAAATTTGACAGTAAAATATCAGTTTATTTGGAAACAACATAATGTATACTCACAGTGCACAGAAACAGTGTGTACACCAGATGAAACATTAGGACATTGTGGTCCATCTGGCCCAAAGTACAGTTGAGCCTCACATCTGAACTGCGCTCCATTGTCTCCTCTGCTCAGGATGTGTGTGAGAATAGAAGACTCAGTTTCTGGCATTTTGGTTGTTTTGTTGAAACTCTGGGTCTTGATGATTTCGTTGTCTTTGTACCACTTCACAATGAGCTTTTCAACCGGGGCGACATTGATGATATCACACTGCAGTTCATACTCTGTCTTTTCCTTTGCAGCTTGTACGTTGTCTATAGAAAACATCTGAACAGCCTCTGGATTCTCTATAAAAAAATCAAAGTTAGATAATGAGGTTCTTTATGGTTTTTGCTCTGTTTTTCATTCCATAATAGTTATTTGAAACACCTACTGTAAACAGTTATGTCAAGGTCTTTGCTGCATTCATCCTTCCCGTCCTTTATTATGCACTGTGCCTTAACATCCCAGTCCATGACCAGTGTTGTGGTGACATAACTGAAGTTTGTTTCATTCATTTTATCACTGCTCCAGTTCATCCCATCATGATCCTCCTCTGTGCTGGTGCAGTTGACAGAGACGCTTGTGTTATATTCACCTATGACCTCAGGAGGATCCAGGATGAGAGGGTTTGACGTGCATGTACTGTCTGCATCTGTTGATACACATACAGAAAAGTATTTATTGGACTTTAAAAGTACGCATTTGCAATTAACAATGTGATAAATATGTGATGTCACTTTCTTCCAAAAACACTTCTTTTGTGCCCCAATGTATGTTTACTTTGTATGTTTCCTACTAGTTGTGAGAAGAAAAAGGTGGTATATTTTTGTTATCTTCATGCTGGATATGCAATTGCTGGGTGCAACAAACAACACAGAAAACAGCACTAAAACCATATTTGAATCAATGGCTCAACAGGACTTTCAAGCTCTTTACCTCTAGAAAAAGAAGTTTGTCTTAAATTCCAATGAAAAAATATGGGCACCATTTATGGATTTCCTGAAAATAAGCCCCAGTAATTGAGACTTAAATTTAACCAAACTGTACGTCATTAGTATTTTTCTTCTTTTCCTTTGTTTTTTTTTTTTTTTTTTTAATTGTTTTTATGTGTGTGCGTCTGACATATATGTTCAAAGCATAATAAATATAAGGTTTAAAAAAATGTGGAGATCAGATCACTAATGCACTTTGAACAGTGCAACACCAAATAGACTTTTTTCACAACAGATCTGTCATAGTAGAACAATAGGAAAAGCACAGGCTGAACTGAAAACATTAATTTCAGTTTCATTCACATGCCAAAAAAAAGCCTCCTGCTGAACCAAAAAACAGAAGGGACTGGAGCACACTGATTAATTTTGCAGTCTTTAATTGTGCAAACAGACTAATGTTTCAACACTACTGTGTCTTCATCAGGGTCAGGGTGGACAAAAACATGAGGCAAAGAACATGGGTGGGAGTTTCCATAGTCCAAGTGCACTATACCAGGGTCATGAATAACGGAAGAACTAAATTAGATTCAATCATCATTCATTTTAATAATTGTGCTTGTGCTCTTCCTGCTTTCACATGTCAAAATGTCTGATATGAAAAAGGTCTATTGCAGCTCACATTATGCTGTCATGTTTCTAGAAGTAACCGTGCTAAATTTGATCAATAAAAACAGACATCAGCAGTGACTCTTTATGAATGTAGGTTCTTATTATTTCAGAAAATGCTCATTTTAAACACAAAAAATAAATATGATCCCCCTTTACAAGAATGATAATAATAATAACGATAAGAATTTATTTGTAATCTTTTATTCAATGGGAAAGAACAAAAATGTACAAATAAACACACGTCCCTCACTTTCTTTGAAATGGAGGGTACGTAATTTAATATAAACAAAAAGTTTAGTCCAGTTTGTTGAATTCTGATTACATATTGACAGCACCTTTCTTATCTAGAACAACCCCACCCAACAACCTAAACATGTACACATAAGCGCAAGCAGAAAGCACAGTCAACTGAAACGTACTCTGCTATATCGGAAGTTTTTACCACAAGCCTTTAGCAACCTCTCTCATTTGGAACCTCAAAATGAGGCACACTTTTTTTCTTTGAAACCTGTTACACTGATTTTGTTAGAGATGTAAAAATGCAAATGCTAAACTAAAATGAACTATATACCAGGGTGCAAGATTTTCATTTCTCTGACGTTTCCACCTCACAAACGATGAACAACTGCATTAAAACACACTTGCAGGCAAAACATGGAACTTCTGTAGCTGTTATATTCGCTTAGCCTCCTGAATTTGCACCCAAGATGCTGTCAAAACTTTGATTTATCATTTCCACAGCAGCCTCCTTAACCAGGAAGGAGGCAGAAAAAAGGCGCACATAGGCATGAGAGAGTGCACAGTTAAAGCACACCAAATAACAGAATAACAGTCACTCTGACGAAATACTCCGTGCAGAGTGAAAAACAAGAGACAGCCACAGACCCTAGCAATAATTAGAATCATTATAATTAGTAAAGTAAAATCAGTTCTCTTTCAAATCAAACATCCAAGCTATGAGTGGAAAGCAGTGTTCTTGCAACTGCATTTATTTTTATGCATTCAATTTCTTTTGTGTTTGCCCTCACATGTAACACGTGGAGCTATTGAAAATAAATGCAAGTAAGATACTACCTCAGTATTTTAACATATTTTACTCTTAGTCATGGCATAAAATACCATATAACATTACAGACACACACAGAGGTATTGTAGAGCATAATCACTCACCATATAGTAAAAACATGAAGATGAAAAGGCCCACCATCCTGAAATGCATGCTGGATAACCATGCGGGAGGAAACAGATGGATGGAGGGGGTGTGGTGTGTTTCAGGATGGTTCAGAGGATGCCCAGTTTCTGGACCGGGTTTAGATTAATCCTAAGTAGCTAGTCTAGCTAGATCAACTAGTCCTTATGATGATCACCTGCCTCTGCCCGTTACACAAATGAATAAAGAAAAAAGAAGAACATAAGGGGAAATGCAACGCCCCAATGAACAGGAAACAACCAAAGACGGAAATAGTGACGCCATAACCACAGTTAGTTTGAGAAAAAAAAGATGAGTCATAGTATCATACAGGATGAAATGTGGCTCAATTTTATTAAAAAGTACATTGGAAAACATCAACTCTGACAGCAAATTTCAGCAATATACTGTAGGACAGACATGTCAACCAGTCAACCACATGTACGTTAATCATCATCCAGTGATTCACAAATAATGTTGTTGACTTCTAACCAATTTTATGAAACAAAGACACAAATTGGCTCAACACTGTGCAGGATTAACACAAAAAATATTCTTTGAGGATCTCTACATATATCTGAAAATCATCTATAATTGTTTATAATTGTGTTTCTGTCTAACGTGTCCATAATGCAACTATATTATGTGGGTTTGATCATCATGGAAACTCGTTTGAGAGAGTAGGACCCTCCATGAAACTCTGCCCAGTAGACCCCATCCTGGTAGCGGCTGCGATAGTGTCCACCCCGATACCACACACCATTCAGATTGGAGTGGGCGCACATGTGGTACCACCAGCCTCCTTTCTGGTAATGAGCACAGTTACCTGATAACACATCAGAGAGACAAGCTTATTGACAGAAAAAAAACATACAAACAGAGAACTGTCAAACAGTACCGGGGGGAGAGCGGACCTGTGTAGCCGTCCTTGTCCCGATCCAGAGTGGTGAAGGCCTTGTTGTTGTGCCATGAGAGGGAGTCCCCTGCATTACCGCTGTATTGTCCTAACCGCAGTCGATACCAGTCACTCTCTGGTTCCAGTTGGAAGCTGTCATACTCAGCAAACACCTGCCGACCTTGCCAGTCCTCCAGAGCCACCCGTAGCTTATATTGGGCTTGTTTAGTCAGCCAGTAAAGGTGTTCCAGGCCAAGCCAATACTCTCCATCTAGGTTCCCAAATCCTTGCTGCAATACACCAACACACCAGTTTAATCTGATGGACAGTATTCATTTTACCCCCCACCACTAAATTGTGGCTTAGTGATCTCACTCACACACTCCATCTAGAACAAATAAGATATACACTGACAGATAAACTCACATACTTTCAAAAAATTTGGTCTCCTCTTATTCATTATCTTACACCAACCGCAGGAAATTGACACTCCCTTCACACAAATGTCATGGTGACCAGAGGGAAGAGTAAGACCGGGCAGGGTGGGGAGGGTGGGGTGTTTTCTTCTATATGTACCTGTTTTTTTTTTTGTTTTTTTGGAGGGGGGAGGGGGGGGTTGTTTCTTTTTTCTTTTTTCCATTACATCTGCACTTTCAATGTTATTTGTTCTTTGGATATGTTCAAAAAAAAAATTTTGGAGTGCTCTATGTCATGACTACATATGCGTAGTTCTGTGTAGTTTGTCACGGACTTGTGTATGCTATATTGATGTAACTCTACCTCTCTGTGCTCTAATAAAAATATATTTGAAAAAGACAGTATTCATTTTATATGCATCATTTTTAAAGAAAAAATCTAGCTTTTAATACCAAAAGAATAATACATCCCAGTGTGTTCTGCAGACTTTAAAGTTACATAAAATCACCTTATACTGCTCCCAAGTCCTGAAGAAGTTGACTGACCCATCCTGTCTCCTCTGGATGACTGTCCACCCTCCCTGAGCCCGACTCTGCTCACACCAGGCCTGCAGGAGTCGGTTGGCACTCTGAGGGCGGAGCAGGTAGATCCCACTGGTGGTCTCTCCTGATTCCAACACATGCTGGCAGTCCCGCCAAGGTCCTGGTGGGTTGGGAGAAAATATACGCAACCAAGTGAAAGCTTTGGAATGATGTTTACTTTAACGCCAGGAAGATCACAGATACGCAGCAACTCAAGCTTATCTTTTTACGAGTGGGGATTTTTTTTTCTTCCCTCCAACACATGTTCAATGCCTCATGTCACAGTGATAAGATGTTGAACCGAGGAATCTGCACAGAGAAGATGTGTACATAGAGGAAAGTCTCCCACACCAAGCGATAATGCCTAATGGTAAACCCGGAGAAGCATTTGTAGTCACATTCAAACCACATACTCATATTCACACAGACAAGATGTGGCAATGCAGCTTCTTTCAAGGGCAAAATTTCAGCAACAATTGAAGTATATAGAACTTTA
Source organism: Euthynnus affinis (assembly GCA_029490765.1). Taxonomy (NCBI): domain Eukaryota; kingdom Metazoa; phylum Chordata; class Actinopteri; order Scombriformes; family Scombridae; genus Euthynnus; species Euthynnus affinis. Next base: position 7,046,982 of record CM055856.1, on the reverse strand, counting down.
TATATACAGTATATTCAATAAAGTTGTTCTATATACTACAAGTCTTGCTGCTTTAGCTTTAATTTTTTTCCTTCTCTCTGCACCCTTGAAATAGGCAAAGTTGTGCCAGAAAGCCCTACTCTGCTTCAGCGTCTTTCATCAGACTTTCCCAAAAGTGTTGAGACACACACATGGTGGAGTCACCTTGGTACTGCTGACCGCCCTAATCCTCTACTTTGTAATTTCAAACATTCCAGTTGTGCAAGAATACAGAAGTGGTGTTATTTTAAAGCTCCAACAAATGCTGTGGTTCATATATGTGTGTTTACATGTGTGTCTTCATTATGAAGTCCTCTCTATTCCGACAGCTTCAAGAAGTTGTTTGACATTGTTTAGGCATTCCCAAAGAGATAGGCCTCTTACCAGTAGGTCACTGACTCCATCAGCGTCTGCTGCTTATCAAACCAGTTAAATAACTCTGACAGAAGATTGATGCACGTATACACACAGGTTTCAGTTTAATCAAGTACTTCTACCATAAGACTTGCTTTACATTGATGTACCTGGACTCTTTGTGACAGGGAAACTAATGAAAGGAGGGTCCGTAGGAGTGTTGGCTGTAGTGGCGGGGAGGGGATGAGCTCCCACAGTGTTTTCCCTCCGTGGTGGAGGAGCACTTTGGTCCCTTTGAACATCATTTGTCATTTCGTTGGCTTCGGAGCTATAATTAGGATGCACATTAGACTGTCTTTTAGGTGGTTCAGTCGCTACCTGTCCAGACCAACAAAAAAAACAACACAGTTTTCTCAGTTCCTGTAAAAAAAACCAGAAGATTTATACAACATGCAAACCAAAGTTAAATTCCCACCAGAGAGGACTGGGTGGAGTCCCTGCACTGGCACTGCTTCTCCAAACGTGCAATAAACTGGTTCTGAGAGCTCATCATGGAGGTGAGGGCTCCGTATTTCTTCTCCAGCTCCCTGTAATTACTAGACACCTGCAGCGCCTAAGATGTTCACCACCCAAAACAGACACAAGGATATTTTTAACATTTTTATAGCAGTTAACACAAGCTGCAGTGTTGCTTTGACATGATTTAAACATCAATAAAGACTTAAAGTGTCCGCTCACCTGCGTTGTAGCATTTAGGAGGAGGCTCTCTACCCTTTGCTGCTCCGAAGCCTGGTCTTTCTTGTGCATGACTTCATGCAGCAACTGGGCATAGAGCTGGGCAATACGAGAATTCATGCTGTTACTTTCCTTGCGTAGGGCTCTTACCTCCATGGCAAGGGACCCTTCCTGCTCTAGTTGACTCTGAAGCTTCTCCATTTGTTCCTGCTGTCGTTTGAGCTCTGTCCGCAGCGCTGCCACCTCAGAGTGGTTGGTAGTAGCAGACTGCGTGTTTAAACACAGTGCCCCGGACAGTTTTTGCTGTGGAACAATGAAGGTGTAGGAGCAACGGCCTGCTTTTGTATCTGAAGAACGTGATGAACGTTTCCCAGTGTTCTCGCCATGGGCGCCCTCCTTTCGCCCCCCAGCTTCTGGTATGTCCAGACAGAATGCTAAGAAAAGAGTCAGACCTATTGTCAGCGTCTTCTCCATGAATCTGTTAAACTTCTGAGGACACCCTGGAGTGGGGAGTTGGGGGGAGGGTGTTGGAGAAGAGGAAATAATGAGAATTTCCACGGTAAAAACATACAATTAAAACCTGATCATCTCTGAGTGAAAATGAATCATTGAGAAACATGTCAGACACACTGATACAAAGGTTTTGCACTCAAAATCCTCTGGGTTGTCCTCTGGGTTTTTGACTGTGTATCACATGTTTCTTTACAAAGTGAAAGTAAGTACACCCCCCCTCAGCTGGAATTTATTGGCAGGTCAACAATGAAGGAACAACAGTCAACACAGACAAGCCTGAATCAACACACCTCCATCTCACAGTCAACTGAGTTCTTTAAGAGTCATCACCACATCCTGCAACCACAGTCAATACCATAAACACATCACTCAAATATTGACATCACACACAAAAAAAAATCTTCCTCTCTGACTTTTTCATTGACATGACTGGTACCAATGGAATATGTCTACTCTTCAAACAATACTTGTTTCTGAATAAAACAATCAGTGTTTGGACAATTACACTATTCTTGGCTTAACAATATGTATTAAAATGATGTAACTAGCTGATTAAGCCAGTACATTTCATTCTACATAAAAAATATATTACACTGACATAACTTGTGAGCTCCCAACTTACTGTGGCAGCAGAAAAGTGTTTTGGACGTCTTTGTTCTGATCCACTGCTGCTCCCAAGACACAAAGAAAAAAAGCAAAATTGTGTTAAAAAAAAAAAAAGAAGAAAAATGTGTAAAATTGAGGCAATCGCATTTTTAAAATTACATGTTCAAGAGTAGTCTGTGGTGTTCCGTCAATGAAGGCAGAGAAATTTGGGTCACAGAAATCTAAAGAAGAAACAGAATGACACCCAAGTTTTATCAGCAGCTAGTCTGCCTCTTCTTCTCCAGAGGCCGTGTCCCAGGATCTCTAAAGGAGACAACTAATTACAAACCGTCCAAATGACGCCGCCTCCCAGGATTTGTTGTTTAGCTGCATGCTCAGTGAGATGTCTCCTCCCTCTGTCATCAACCTACTATCCTGCCACAGACTCTTTTTCATGAGGAGCTAGTGTGGTGGTGCAGTAACGCATCGGTGAACACTTTCACTTTATCGAAACATCTTTTGGTTGAGTGGTTTCATTCATGGCTTCTGTCTTCTGGTGTGATGTTTGCATGTCTTACCTGTTAAATGGGTTTGATGCAAAATAAAAAAGACAGTGCTTCTTTACAAAATGTTAATATTGTGATGTGTCCTTTTTACATGACTTTTGATTCTCTTTAGTTTTCTCTTACTGGAGTTTGACACAGGTATAGAGCTGCAGTGATTAATCGATTGACAGAAAATGAATCAGCAATTTTTTTGATAATCAAATAATTGTTTTGGTCATTGTTTAAGCAAAAATGTCAAATATTCAATGGTTGCAGTTTCACAAAGGTGAGGATTTGAAGTTTTTCTGTGTCATACATGATAGTAAATTGAATATCTTTGGATTTTGGACTGTTGATCAGACAAGACAGAGCTTTAAGAAATTATAACTCTCTGATTTCTGAATCAATCAAAAAAGACAATTGGCAGATTTATCGATAATGAAAATAATCACTGGTTGCAGCCCTTTGCGAGTTCTGCAAGTTCTCCATCAAAGTGCAGCAGTATCAATATAAGCTAAGTGACATACTGTATGTTAAGCTGTATGTCTTCTGTTTGTGTATCTTTTGGTACATTGTATCGTATCTGAGTACATTGAAAGCCACTGGAAACTGGAGTCAAATTCCTTATATGTTCAGATGTAATCTCCCCACATCTGTTTCAGCTTTTATTTGTTGTAGTAATGTACACAGAGGGCAAGAAGTCTAAATCCTTGCAACTTCCACAGTATAAGCATCAGTGCAGTAGTGTTTTGCTGCATGTGATGTTATGAGGGAAAAAAACTGTTTGATGTGATGGTTACACCCAAAAAGTACAACAGGTTTATGGTGAGGTCAGACTGTGCAGTCAGATAGCAATATGGGGAAAAAAACATGCCATCACAGTTGTGTGAAAGCATACTTCAATTATTAATATCAACCCTTTTTTTTTTCACAGAATCACACAAGTCAAAAACAGACCATGCACATCAGGAATCACACCATTTGCACTGTGGTATCAGATTCAAGTTTTGAAAAGGATTGTCATGAAGTTGGTATCTCTAGTATTGCAGCATATAGCAGCAAATAACACTGGCAACTCCTCTTTTACTGAAGGATAACTTCAGTAAAAGAGGAGTTGCCAGTGTTATTTTCCTTGATATTTCAAAAGCCCACACTTTAAATTGTGTCATTTTTTGTGGTTTCACAGCACCTAGCAGTACTGCCTTGTTGACATCTTTACAGTAAGTCTTTCAGTTCATGTTTTGAGGTTTCATTGTTGTTTCATGTTCCTTTTTCTAGCTTTCTTGCCACTCCTAAACAGAGGCAAACCCTTTCCCTCTGACTTACTGGATCTTGTTATTAGTCAAGTCTTTATGGCTTTCGAAATTTCAAGTATTAAAGCTTCAACACTTAATAAAGGATAATATTTATCCTCTAAAGTAAAGTGTTGTTTTACCCTCTTGTAACAATAAAGGATTGGCTAAAACAAAGATCTTGCTTCTATTTACATCGAGTTAGCTCAAATTGGCATGGCGATGGAAAATCAATAATAAATGTGCACAATGCAGTCAAATCAAAACAAATGCTTTTATATTTTGCCAAAATAAATAAATAAATGCATAGAACAAACAAGAAGTGAATTAAGTTTGTCACCTTTACTGTTTATTTCTGTATGAATTTCTATCTAGTTCTCATTTTTGGAGCCTACTTTTTAATCACACTACACATTAACCTGAGACACATACGTGGAGCAGGTTACTGCTGCTCCATCAGAGGTGCCTTCCTCCATATGGCTAAGTGTTCAACACATGTAGAAATTGAAACATAGACTTGAGAATAGGTTTCTAATAATATATATTATTTACCCTACAGTGAAGTTAGATTATAGATCTTTAGAGGTATCAAAAAGTTTTACCTGAGGTGTAAAACTGCCTTATTTGAAACCACTAGAAGATTAAGGTTAAACCTCTGTATAGTGTAGTTTGAATCACTTTTGTTTGCTGCTCTCTAGTGGTCATAGTGAGGAACTACAACACTACATTTAATATGTCAAACTCATTAGATTATGGCAGTATATTAACACTCCAGTTAATTCTGATTGAAAGGACCGAGGCAGCAAAGATATTAATAGTCATTATTATTGTTCTTTATACCTTTTTCTTTGTTCAAAAAACAAGCAAGAAATTAAAACAATTGTTAATACACATAAAAACATGATCATGTAAGCATACACAAAAAAATCGAGTAATAAAAGCACCAGTCTTTGATAACTTGAGGGTTCATGAGGAATTGTCATTTGAGAAATGTATTTAGGGCCAAAGGCAGTTTTCAGCAGAGTAGGTTAAGTAGTACAGTAGTCCTAATTTTAACACACATTAAGTTGTTTTCATTTAAAAGCTGTCAAAAAAAAAAGATCGTGCAAACGGTTATTATACTGCTAATTTTTGTTTGTACACTACTGGCGATTGACATATCAAGGAACCAAAAGTAAACGGCATTTACTTTTGAACTATGTGCCAGTCACAATGAGTATCAGCTCCTACATAGCCGGGTTACTTTTTCTAGGAACCATCGATAGCCAGAGCTGTGAGAGACACGAACATATTAGCGTGTAACACAAAGTGGAACAACCATGTGGGTTGGCGTCGTTTTGAGTTCGTAGTCGAGTTGGTGAAATTGTTGTAGGTTACATTTAGCGGACATAATGAGCTTAATGTTTCTTGACAGTATTAGTACATTATTTAAAGCGTTAGTGTCACTTTTTTGACCTGATTCACAAGCTGTACATCTCGCAGAATAATGGGGAAATCAAAGGTAAGGGACGCCATGTGCTAGCTGGTTAGCTTGGTGTGAACTTAGCAGTATATTACAAAATGTTATGTGTGTAATAAATGTGATTATACACGTATATGAAACGAGAAAAGTCAGTGATGAGTGCAAGCTAGTGGTCACTGCGGAAATGGTGATTATTTAATCGTAACTGTAACGTGAGTTTATCTCGTGATTTCGTTCAAATGATCAAATAACGTCGCTCAATAGTCAATCAAATGTCTGTTTAACATTTTTTCCATGATACTTAATATGTTGATCTTGTTCTTTCAGACCAAGAACCAGAAGAAATCCAGAGCAGCTGCCAACCATGTGGCCGAGGAGACGTACGGGGCTGTCCCCCACTCTTTCGTGTTTCATCGCGGTCAGATCGGTAAAAACGTGGGTCAGCTCATCTTGGATGTACGGAGAGTCATGGAGCCTTACACCGCAGAGACTCTCAAGGTTTGTCTCTCTATGAAAACTCGATCAGCCAGCCGTCTTCAGTATATGCTTTGATTCATTTTACTGCAGCAAATACACAGCCCACCTTGCGTTATTTAAAAGGACCAGTTCGTAGGATTTAGTGGCATCTAGCAGTGAGGTTGCAGATTGCAACCAACTGAATATTTTTCCCTTCCCAAGTCTGTAAGAGAACCTACAGTAGCTGTGAAACTCAAGAATATTGCAAAACGCCCTCTCTAGAGCCAGTGTTTGGTTTGTCCATTCTGGGCTACTGTAGAAACATGGCAGTCTCTGTGGAAGAGGACCCCTATGGACCTCCCTATGTAGATATAAAAGTCTCATTCTAAGCTAACAAAAGCATTATATTTCTTATTTTCAGGTGATTATACACTAATGAAAACATACTTATGAATATTATACTCCATTTCTGCCAAGTCTGTTCCATTAAATGCCACTAAATTCTACATTCTGCACCTTTTTAATTATAAAAAAGTTTGATTTGTGGAAGTTCACTCAACATGAGCAGAATATTACTTTGAAAAAATTATCGGGATTTTCTCGCCATATCTTTTATAATGATAAGCATCTTTACCTTGTCACTCTCATTTGAACTGTGTGTTTTCTGTACCAGGTCAGAAAAAAGAACGTGTTGAAAGACTTTGTGGCAATAGCAGGACCACTGGGAGTGACGCATTTCATGATCTTCAGCAAGACGCCCAGCAGTATCAACATGGTGAGATTATGTTTGACCATAAGCAAACAGTTCTTGTCAATATTAATCTTGTACTTCTATCATCTAACAACACATTTGTTGTTCTTTCAGAGGCTTGCTCGACTCCCAAAAGGGCCCATGCTTCATTTCAGAGTGCTCAAGGTAAACACCTGAACTCATAAATAAATTAATAAACCATGAATACGATAGAGTGATGGGTGCAGGTGATGACATTTTAATACCTGATTTAAGTGATGCTTTTCAAAGTAAACGCACTGATGTACCCAAACCTCTAAAGTCATTTTTATCTTTTTATCTTTCTTTTCCACTTTTATTAAGACTCAACTTTTTTTTTTCCCGCAGTACTCTCTCGTCAAAGACGTGGTTTCATCGCTGAAGAAGCACCGAATGCACGAGCAGCAGTTCACACGTCATCCGCTACTCATCCTCAATAACTTTGGCTCTGATGGCATGCAGGTCAAACTGATGGCGACCATGTTTCAAAACATGTTTCCCTCCATAAATGTGCACAAGGTATGCTCCGCTTACGAAACTTTGGCATTTATCTTTACTTTGAAAGACTCAAGGTTTTAGGTGAAAATGATGAAAGTATAGTCTTCTGAGCTCATCTCTGAAGATGTGTCAAAAAGTAAACGCTTTCTGACTTCTCAATCCTTGCGTCATTCAGCATGATCAAGGTTAAACCCTGAGTTCTGGAGAGAAATGAGAATATTGTTGTTTTCCAGGTAAGCCTCAACAACATCAAGAGGTGTGTGCTGCTGAATTACAACCCAGTGTCGCAGGAAATAGAATTTCGACATTAGTAAGTAAAATAATTTGTCATAAATATAAAGATTCTTATAGTCAGTCTTTGCAAGTGGCTAATAAACTAGATAGCTGGGTGATAAACCACACTGATGATTGAATCAGTCTTAAATATTTGTGTGAAATCCCTTAAAAATGTCATGTTATTGTTGAACTGTTGTCTAGAAATTTTAGCATCATGGGATGGTAGTTTGGAATGGAAAAACAAAACTATGAAAGTGGCAAACTGTCCAGAAACACATGTTCAGACCACATCAGCAGATGTAACTTTCAATGAAACATTTTTGTGAAGTCATGGTTGGGGCTCAAATGATGACAGATTGTGACTTGACTGTTCAGTGATGCATGTTCAAAGTAAACGCACTGATGGGCCTCCAGTAAACAACCAGATGTGTTTTTTATTTATTGATGACATGCCACACTGACCCATACGATCTATGTTATCGACTTGCAGCAGCCTGAAGGTGGTCCCTGTGGGCATGAGCCGCGGCGTCAAGAAGCTGATGCAGGAGAAGTTCCCCAACATGAGCAAGTTTGAGGATATCAGTGAGCTTCTGATGAAGTAAGGTTCTTGTGAAGGTACAATTCTTTTAGTACTGAGGCCAAAGGGTACTTAGTTTTATAGCCAGTCTGTAGCTGTTGTTCTAACACATGCAGAACTGGTGATCTGGTATTTGTAGCTGAACTATTTTTGTACTCTTCCCAACAACTTTCAGGGGAGCAAACCTTTCAGAAAGTGAAGCAGAACAAGATGGGGAGCACAACATAACTGAGCTGCCTCAGGTCTACTCTGGCCGAGGCAACATGGCGTCCCAACAGAGCGCTGTCCGTTTGACCGAGGTAAGCATGCAGACGGAGTGTTTTTTATGTTTATGTCGATGAAGCTTGGATGGCAGCTGAATTGGAGCTCTGTCTTGCCCTCAGATTGGTCCTCGCATGACTCTGCAGCTGATGAAGATACAAGAAGGCATGGGAGAGGGGAATGTCCTCTATCACTCTATGAGTAAGTGCACCCGACCTCATTTGTTATCATTAATTCATCTTTGTGTTCGACGTTCAGGTGTACATGATGAAAAAATGAGTATGAACTCCATGATTCCTCTCTAAAAGTAAACGCTTACTGATGCATCTAAAGATGAATTTCTTTTATGTGGACTTGGTGCAAAACTGTCCTTTCTTTAAAGGCAATTTTGTTCTACTATGTTTGCAGCCTCCAAGACAGAGGAGGAAATCCAGGAGATCCTGAACAGAAAGGAAGCCCAGCTGAAAGAGAAAGAGGATCGCCGGAAAAAACAGGAGCAGAATGTCGCTCTTAAGAAAGAGAAACGAGATGAGAACAAGTAAGTTTGCCTTGTAGATATCGTGACCCTCTTGACACATCTGTTTTTTTATTTGGTCTAAATATAAAACACTTTATCTTAACAGGAAAAAGAGCCTTGAAGGTATCAAGAGGAAGCGTGAGGCTGAGGCCGAAGAGGACAGTGAAGTGGAGGATCCAGGGATGCAGGACGATCAGGCAAATGCTGTTGAATCTGACGATGAGGCGGAATACTACAGACAGGCTGTAGGAGAGGAGCCAGATGAAGGTGAATATAACTACTGTGTTATAAACCCTTTTTAAATCTGGTGTTTTGAATTGATTGATTGAACAAATGCTTTTTTTTTTTTTTTTCTTGTGCAGATATGTTCCCTGGGGCCAAGAGGAGACGAGGCCCAGCAAAGTCTCAAGCACCTGCCAAGAAGAGGAAGCTGTCCCCTGGTAAATCATCAAGAGAAGACAGAGGTGCTAAATCACCAAAGAGAGGTGGTCCAGGAGGACAGCACAGAGACAAAATGGGAAAAGATCAACAAAGAAAAGGATGGAAGAAGTCCGGGGACAGGGAGAAACCATTTGGAAAGAAGATGAATCCCAGAGGCAAGGGATTCGGAGCAAAGAAACCTGGTGATAGGGAAAATAAATTTGGTGGGAAGAAGAAATTTGAAGGGAACAAAACATTTGGTGGAAAGAAAAATAAAGACTTCAAACCCAAGGGTCAGAAAGGCAAACCAGGCTTCAAAAAGAAAGGTGCAGGAGCAAAGCAAGGCTTCAAACAGAGGAAGGGAAAAGGCTGAACTCTCGACTCTTCCTCTTTGTGGACTCAGACATTGAATGCATTACTGTGCTGGAGCACCAGATGGCAGCAAAGAATGTGTCCTCAGTTCTCCAGGCCTCAGCAATGACTGGTGGTTGTTTATTGCTGAAAATCAGCAGAAAGACAGAAGAGACTCAATGTACTATATTTTCACACTGTATGAATTCATTTTTGAAAATGTTCATGTTTAATAAATAAACCAATCTTTTCAACTCAGTGGGTGAATTTCTCCATGTTTGGGTAACATAGGTGTAGCTCTGCAGATCTATAGGAAAGTCTACAGAATGTGGGCAGACAGAATAACTTGACTGCCAGATACGTATACAAGACCACAGATAGCCTTGATGCTATCACACTTCAGTGCAACACATTTGGATATCATTGCACAACCTGATGTTTTCTTGGTTCTTTTCAATTTTCTACAAACCTATTTTTGTCAAACCCAATCTCAAAATTCTGCACTAAAAATGAAATGGTTGAATAATGGGGTGTTAACATTATATATGGTCCTTGGTTCCCTGAGTTCATGTAGATGGGAAAGAGAGGATTCAGACACTCATCTTTAGAATTTAAAGAATTTGGCCAACAGGTATGATTCTCACTCCACCCACTGGTCCTCCAGTTCAGTTTAGTTGGGAACCTTCCCAAACCCAATGGATTATTCAGCCGCACCCATGGAATTGGACATTTACTTGCTGATGTTCCTGAGCTGTTCTCCACCAGTATTTTTGGAAGGATTGAGTTGTAAGTAGCCTGTTGATAATGCATATGTAACATCATCAGAAAATGGTTTGATCAAAATTTATAGAAATCCTATTAGTTGCAGTAACTACACAAAAGGGTTAACTTCACATGGATTTTGAATATATTTTGAGTGTAAACTTGTCTGATATTTACTGAACAATTACATTTACAGTATAGTACTAACTTTGCCTTTTTTTCCCCTCATATTCCAACAAATGTTTAGTTTCAGTTTAGTTTTACTTTTGTAGTTTTTAATTTTACATCTGTGTCATTCCAAACATTTGGCCTATTCCACCTGAATGGAATTACAAAAAACACTATTTTACAAAACATGCATCTTCCACTAATGTATACACAGAAGCATGTGAAAAAAGAAAAGAAACAAACAAAATGCCGGAAACACAGAAATGAGTTTGGGTGAAAATAGCATCCAGCTGGAAGCTCAAAGGATGCAACTGCAGAATAAAGATATGAAGATGTTTTTTCAGACTATATATTTTTTTTTATCAGACTATAGTAGCAGAAGTGTCTATGTAAATCAAAAATATAAGGAACATCATTGCAACACAGCAATATCTGTAACAAACAGAAATAGCATAAAGTGCATTTTTGTTTCTTAGTACACATGCTCACACTCTATTGATTATGAGGGGCTGTAGGCTTGAGCTCTTCATGTGAACAAGGTAGAATATCAGATCACGGCAGTTATTTCTGATGCAGTTTATCTTTTAAATGAGACATCAGTGACCTTCTGTATGCACTGGAGCTTTGATAAAAAAAAAAGATAACTTCTGATAAAGCTGCAGTAGACACTGTCCTGATATGATCTGTAGTATATTAACTCTTGCTTAATCACTTAATCAGTTCTATAAATAACAGTAAAACTGCTATTGGCTGTTTATTTTTGCGAACGCACAGCATGGGGATGGTATCACAGTTTTCCTTCTTCAAATTGTGAAATGTCTGAGCATAAGAGGAAGTTGCTTTCAGTATTGTTTAAGTCCTCCACATCACGTTACTTTTCTCGGCTGAGATATTAATGACTGTGTGTTTCTTCAGTTACAACGCAGCAGTTGGAGCACTGCAAATCTGGCTTTCGGTAAGTGTTCACATTTTTATTTCCTAAGGTTTCCAAATAATTAAGTGGGTCTTTTCTTTTTCAAAATAAAATGACACCACTTCACTGTAGGCTTCCTGTTGTGTCCAAATTCTACTTAACTTTGTGTCATAGATCAATGTTGATGTAAATTCACATAAATGATAGAATTAAATCAGTTAACGTACTTCCATTTGCAGAAATTGAACGGTACAAAGAGATTGAAGGCAGCTCGAGAATGAAAGGACCTACAAATGGAAGCAAGATGGATTTCTATGAGTGTGAGAAGTTTCAAATTGCCCTGCTGCCCTCAGTGTATGGGATTGAGTTCATTGTAGCCCTGGCAGGAAACCTGTTCGCCTTGTGGCTGCTAGTGGTCAAAGAAAGAAGGAACTGGCACACTGGTGTTGTCCTGTCCTGTAACCTCGCCATCAGTGACCTGCTGTATGTCCTGACCCTGCCTTTGCTGATCATCTACTACTCACACGGGAAGGACTGGAAGTTCGGCAATGCTGTATGTAAAACCGAGAGGTTTCTCTTCACATGCAACCTATATGTGAGCATCTTTTTCATCATGGCAATAAGTGTGAACCGCTGCATTGCCCTGGCGTGTCCCTTCTTTACCAGAAACTATGTAGAGCCTGCCCACGCCAAGGCCATCAGTGTCATCATTTGGATCACTGTAGGAGTCATTTCCTGCCCTGTGCTGAAATTTGCCTCGATTTGCCATAATAGCAACAAGGATATGTGTGTGTCCTCCTGTGGTGAGCCCAACAAAAACCCTCACTTCACTTACAAAATATTTCTGGCTGCGTTTGGGTGTCTAGTTCCCTTCTTGGTTACTTTCACTTCTTACTGTGTAGTGATTTGGGTGGTATGGAAAAATGTCAATATAACCACACTAGAGAAACGCAAGGTAGCCTTGTTGGTTATATCAGTACTTGTGCTGTATGCTGTTTCTTTTGTGCCTTACCATGTCTTTCAGATCTATCACTTGTATCTGAAAACCATGTATCCCAACAAAGTTGTCTGTTGGGTCTATGAGATGTACCAAGTGTCTAAGGGACTGGCAAGTCTGAACATGTGTATCCATCCAATCCTTTACATGGCTGTGTTTGACAGTATTAGAGTGGCTTGTTGCGGTAATAGCTCTGAGGACAACAAAAGAGAAGTTGTAGAAAAGTAGATCATTGTTTCATGCTGTAAAATTCAAGCTTAATTAATCTTGACATGTGAATTTTCTCTTGCTTGTATTTCTTGATTAATTCCTTTAATTGCCAAAAGTTATTGTTCTGTATTATTAACATTGAAACATAGTCTGTAATAAAGTAAGATCCTGTAATAAATCTTGTAAATACACGATGATAAACCTCCTTGTTGCTGCAATGAGAATTTAAATGTCTTTGCTTATCATCTTACCATATTAGCAAGAAAAGTAGCCTTCTTCCAGTGGCTGAGGCTACAGAATTTCTGCTCTACAGTATATCCATTGAAGTTTTGAAAAAGTAATCATAAATAATCCATTATGAAAACTTTCTTTTCAAGAATATGCCAGTAATAATGAAAGTGAAACATTTACACCTGCAGGAAATAGTTCTCAAGGCAATACTAAAGGGGAGAATGCATGTCTGTGTGTGATGAAGTGAAGGCCACTAGGCTGTATGTATTATGAGAAATGCGGAAGAGGGAGAAGTACAATTGATAAATGTTAGAGAAGTGTGAGAGACCATTGTTTTCTGTAGCTGAGTCATGTCTGGATTAGTATCAAAGTGTTAAAATCTAGTGAGGTTGGGTCTAACAATTAAGTTCCACGTTAGGAGGAGTTATGAGGGGTATAAACTTTAATGTTTTATGATTTTTCTTTAGGTCATTTGTCCTGGGTCAAAGCCTCTTTGTTTGCTCTGTATTTCATTTTAATGCACAGTAAACCTATTCACGTTTGAACTCTTTCAGCTTCCAGTGTATTCTTTCAAGTCTTTTTCATAATAAGTGGTAAATTAATTTCTGAGTTGTGGGTGACCTAAAGATCTCTGGCCCATTTCCCACAACATGGTGTATAATTGCAGTAATAAAATTACACATTGAGGATTTTAGCCATTGCTCTCTGAGGAATGAAGCAACATTGACTTCCTCCTAATCATAGGTCATGTGTGGGCATGAGCAGTTCTCAAATGTACTTTTTTGTTTTCTTTTAAAGATTTCAAAAGGCGTAAAGGGTGAAATAACTCATAAGTCATAAGTCATTCACAAGAGAAAAAAGAGTCTAATTTTTGTCACAGAGATGTGACCCCTCATTTCAAGGTTTAGTTTAGTTTATTATGATTATTATGATTTATTATGATATGACTCTTCAACTCCTAGAATTGACTAGATAGTTTTTGTTTTTGTTTTTTTTATAATTGGATGAGCTATGGACAATTTGAATTTCTCTACGGGGATTAATAAAGTATCGATCAATCAATCATTAGTCATTACACCAGGCAACAGCTACACCTCCTGGGGTCCACATTGCCTTGCCATCTCTGATTAGACAATAGAGAGGTTAGCTTGTGGATGACACCACAGTCATGACACTACAGGTGACAGAGGCTAGATAGTCTCTGGCACATTATACAATAATCTTATTATAACACTATGACGATACGTATCACAATACTAATCAAGCTGTTCTTTAAAAATGCATTCTGCCCTTAATTTCTATCCTTGCGGGAAGTAGATCCATATTGACAGCTCTGCACAGAACTATTTCCTTCATTGGGTTATATTTAAGAATAAGCACTGTAAAAAAGCTCCATTACCACCTGCCTGGTAGGATAGTTATGTATTTTACGAGTATAATGAAGTAAGGTTGGGAAACAGTACTCCAGTGTAAGGCGACTCTTTACTCTCCAATCTTTGCAACGTCGGGCATTTTCCTCTTAAAACAAAGAAAAAATAGAATTAACAATTTATACTCACGTTCTCACCTATGAAGTCTTGTTTAAAACCCAGCATAAAAAAGCAGGGCTAGCGGGTAAATTAGACAAGCGGTAGTTGATTTGAATTGTGAATTGATTTGAAATATGTGAATATTTATTTCTGTTGTCATTTCTAGGCGTAACTGTAACGTTTCAAGATATATAGTTAAACACAGTAGTCCGGGCTATCTGATGTTTCTGCTGGGCTTATGTTATGTACTGTGTAGCATTATCAAAGACACTAGTAGGTCTTTGATAACCAAACCTACCCAACAGCGACATCTCGCCGCCGGCCAGGCTAACTGGTGCCTGCTTTTGTCATAGTGGGAAGCCGCTTTATTTATACTTACTTATGCTTACTTTTACCTCTCATTGCTTATTTCTTATGTATACTTATTTACCTAGGCATCTTTGTTTATTTCTTTACTTGCTTAATTTTATTAATTTTTGCTCCGCGCCGTTAAATTGTATGTGTGTGACGCAGAGGTTCTCTACCCGGAAGTTATCGTAAACAAACATTGTGATTGGTTATATACTTTCATTGCGAGGGTGACGTCACGGAAGTGTGCGTAGCGGCTCGGTCCCCACCGCTCCGTTCTTTGCGGTCCTGAAGTTAAGCTAGCTGAGAGGATGCCGTCGATTGAATACGACGAGTGAGTGTTATTTACGAACATTTAAATATAACTACGCACATTGGAGGTATTTTATAGATCTAATATTGCTTTTTAATCTCTTCCCCCAGCTCCAAGCCCAGCTGGGCCGACCAAGTCGAGGAGGAAGGAGATGAAGGTAAAGAGCTAGTTAGCTAATGTTAGCACGTCTCTCGTAGGCTAGGCGGCTTTCACATCCACGTGGTTGTCCGGCGCATTTCTCGAGCTAAATATATACATATATGTGATGTTTTGGATATCTAACCTTTAATGTAGCCAGACATACGTTTGGCTAGTTGACATGAATGGACTATGTGTTGATCAAACGCCGTATCGACATATGCTTTGGCCTGTGGGCAGTGACGTAAGCAGTAGCATTCACCAGAAAGACAGCACAGCTTGCAAGCTTAGCAAGGTAGTTTGTTATGTTAATAGTCAGAATTCAATGTAGTTAACATAAGACAAACTATAAGTAATTGTCACCAAAGCTAAATTGTTTCACTTCACCAATGCACAGAGTTTAATTCGGGTGTAAAGTGAGTCTTGGACCAATTCAAAACTGGAGATACGATGGAGGGGTGTTGACAGCATAGAGTAGTGAAGCGTTCATGTCTAAAAGGAACTTGTATTATAATCATCAGTGTTTAACTATGAAAAGTGTCCTTAGTGGAAAAGGTTTATGAAGTGTCTCAGCAACCATTATGATCTTTGGTGTGAGGCTGTTTTTTTCCCCCCATTTCATATTAGATTCAAACAAACAAAAGCCCCTCAAAAAGAGGCAGGAAAGAGTTTCTTTACCTTACTGCCTTCTGTTGTTAAATCTAATGTGACTGACTAAACTGAATATAACTTATTTTATATTCTTCTGGCAGGCACACTACCACCCTCCAAGGAAACCATCAAAGGAAATATAAAAACCATCACAGAATACAAAATAGACGATGATGGGAAGAAGTTCAAGGTAATTTTTGAGTGTTATTAAAGTAATAGTTTAATAGTAGTAGTTTCACCTGCTGGTTTGTATTTGGTGCAGAAATAATCTTGGCTTTTAGTGTACATTTATTCATGCTATGAGACCACCATTGTGGTCCAGAGACATTTATTAGTTCAGTTTTTGAACATCAGGACTGTAATAGTTAACCTCATACTTGATGCAGTTTTTTGGTGTTCTCTGTTGATTTACTTTATTTTAAATATTATAATAGTAAACTTTTATTTTTTCTTATAAAACATCAAAAGCAACAGATTTAGTCTTTTATGGATCTGTCTGTAATAGGTTCTCTGCCACTCTTGAAGTGAATTTTTGTCGATAAACTAAACGACTAAAAAGCCTCTTAAGGTTTAAAAACTGTATGTCTTGTGGGATTTCTACATATATTAATACCACTGTTGTTTTTCAGTGCCATAAATGTTTGACCATTTTGACAATAATTCATAAAACATACTACCGTGATATAAAAATGAGTTTGCATATGTTGTCTGTTCCTTTTCTAGATTGTCCGGACCTTCAAGATCGAGACAAGAAAAGCCTCCAAAGCTGTCGCCAGGAGAAAGGTCTGCTTTTAAATTGAATCTAATTGAAGCTTCATTCACTTGGAAATGAACAAGTAGACTTTGGATAAAGTCAGGTGTCATATGATGTATTGCGCTCTCCTTTTTAGAACTGGAAGAAATTCGGCAACTCTGAGTTTGATGCACCAGGTCCTAATGTTGCCACCACCACAGTCAGCGACGATGTCTTCATGACTTTCATTTCCAGCAAAGAGGTGAACTTTAGTTTTTCCTGCTGCTGTACATGATGTGTAGCATTTAAAATAATGCCTGCAAACATGCTTTAACTGCACTGAAGTGCTGTAACTTTTGTAATTTACTGGGTTCAGCTTCTTACTGAGTACCCCATCTTACCTCTTGCAGGACTTGAACGCCCAAGACCAGGATGAGGATCCCATGAACAAACTGAAAGGACAGAAGATTGTGTCTTGTCGTATCTGCAAAGGCGACCATTGGACCACCCGCTGTCCGTACAAGGACACTCTGGGCCCCATGCAGAAGGAGCTGGCTGAACAGCTTGGTCTTTCCACCGGTGACAAGGACAAGCCTGCTGGCTCTGGTATCATCAGCACACAATTCACATTGTCAGATTTTTGATTTGTTTTCACCATCAGCTGTTAGACTTGGTGGTTGTTTGTTCTGTACTATCATGACTGATGGCCTGCTTTTCCTCTCTTTCACCAGCGGAACCAGAGCCTGCACAGCCTGCACAGAGCAAGACTGGCAAGTATGTGCCCCCCAGCCTGAGAGATGGAGGCACGCGAAGAGGGGAGTCCATGCAGCCTAACCGCAGAGGTGGGTGTAAGTTCCTGTGTCTGCTTGCTCTGTACATCCATTCTGTGTTTGAGTCACTGTACTGCAGCAAGATTGCTTAGTGACATCTGTAATGTAAACAACTGTGTGTGTTTGCACCTGACAGCTGATGACAACGCTACCATCCGTGTGACCAATCTGTCTGAGGACACCCGTGAGACTGACTTGCAGGAGCTCTTCAGACCATTTGGCTCCATCTCAAGGATCTATCTGGCCAAGGACAAGAACACTGGACAGTCAAAGGTCAGTGTTTTGATGTATTTGTCTCACATCAACAAGTTACAAAGACCTGCACACTTTAAAAGTAATAACTCTTCACTTTGTTTCTTGCAGGGCTTCGCCTTTATCAGTTTCCACCGTCGGGAAGATGCAGCCCGAGCCATCGCAGGAGTGTCAGGATTTGGATATGATCATCTTATTCTCAATGTTGAATGGGCCAAGTAAGTAATCATCAGTTCTGTCAATGAAATGTAAAAGCCTGCCCTTCATTCTTGCTGCTAACTTTATTTACATCTCTTTGCAGACCGTCTAACAACTGAGGAAACTACCAAAATATTCCAGCAAGATGCCAGATTTTATTGTTATGAAATATGGCTGTTACCTAAATAAAGACTCATTGTTGTCACAATTTACTTGTCATTGTTTTCTTTCTAATTTGCATACCTTTCAGATTTCCAGGTAACTTTTATTCTCACTTGAAACTAAAACTGTAAAGTCCTATTAAGACTTAAATATCATTAGAGATCTTCGTTCTCATTTTTCTTGATATTCAACAGAGGAACTGTTTGGCTTGTCCAGTAATTGTAATACATGACAAAGTACTAAATGATGTTTTGATGCAAAATCCTTGAAATTCAACATTAAGAGAAGGCAGTGTTTCTTACTGATTTGCACTGACATAGCCCACTGTGGCCTACCCCTGCTGTGTGTTATGTAGTAGCTGCAATTTCCCACAAAAAAGTTTTAGTGAAAAACTATGTTTAAGTGGTCACTCCAAAAAACCAGCAGCCCTCTAAATCAGCGGCCGAAGCATTACAACACCTCAGATTTAAGTTTCAACCTTTTACATGTGCAACAAAAGTCAAAGAAGCTCATGTTATGGAAATCTGCAATGCTTTTGATGGTAAATGCATGTATTAAATGTGCAATATGCAACAGTAGAATAAAGGTGTCCCAAAAAGCCAACATATACACAACATTTGACAAAATGTTAATGTACCTTACTGAGCCATTATCCAGTGGGCTCTCATGTTATACCTTCATTTTAAGTTAATGTGACATTTTATCAGCTGAAATGTTATGAATTAGATTAATATTCAAAATATTTTTTACTTGGTATCAAGTGGATGTTCCTGTGCTTCTCTTTAATGTACATCACCCTATTTTGCACTTATGCTCCCTTATCTGCAAACTCAATGAAGTTCTTACTGAGGTACCAGTGATGACAATCAGACAGTCATGTGGTAGTATCAATTTGACACATGCTTCAATACAACATATTAAAACACTGTGCTTCACCAGTGAGATTGTCTGCCCATCACTACTTAATACCATGTTACTAGCATAATCTAACAATCTTCCTACCTGTCCAATAATAATTATAAATACCATATTAAAAATAATCAATTTCATAAGAGCTTTATTTGAAATATTACATATAAAAACTACATACAATTTATTCCACATTAGGCGAACATTTCCCAACATCATGATTAAAAGCACATTTAAAACTCAAAAAACATGGAATGGCACTGCACAGAATGTCCACGGTGGCCACTTAGTGACACAGTTGACTGCCAGCTTATTTAAAAGAAATGACTGCCTGACATAACAGCATCAGGATTTATAGATCCGATTCTTGCTGGGAAGGGAACAAAGGACTAATCGGAGACCTCCATCTTCTCTTGTTTGATTTTCTCTGTGGAGGAGAAAGACAACACGCGTTAGTATTTCTGCTTATTCTAGTGCTTGAATTAAAATATCTTTTCCATCACATCTGTCTCAATGTCATCTGAGAATAACATGAAAAGTCACCTGATGCTTGGTCTTCCTTCATCCTCTCCAAGACACACTTCTTAACCTCCAGCCCTATGGCCCTGGAGAGAGGAGGGGGCACAGCATTTCCAACCTGGGAAGCAGAGAACAGGAAGAAGCAATTAGGTTGATCAGGTCCTTAAAATTTCATGGAACAGCTTATTGCAGAGTTGCTTGTATTTTCAGTAACAATATATTAAAAACAGGGCAGAAAACACCTGCCAAATTTCAGCTGTGGCCACTTAGTAATGAGATGTTTGGGGATCCTTAAAAGAGCCAATTCAATTGGCAAGTAAACCATGACACTAGGAGCCCAAAGCAATATGGTTACCTGTCTGTGTTTGTCCAGGATGTTCCCAAAGAAGCGGTAGGTGTCAGGGAATCCCTGAGAGCGTGCACACTCCCTCACACTGACCACTCTGTGCTGCTCGGGATGCAGAACACGACCCTGGAATTAAAATGCAAGGATTAAGATCCAGATGTAAATCTGTTAGGCTGGATTTGAAGGCATCAATGCAGTTGTTGTCCTCTTAGTATATATTTTTCTCCTCCAATCAAACTATAAGTCAGTTGATTTGAGTTAACATAACATTCAAGCATCTCTTGAAATCTAGGGCATCTGAAATTTGTAACCAATGGGTTCTTTGTGACCAGTGTGATTCCTCTGTTTGAAATTGTTCAGTAGGCTTTTCTAGGTAAATGTGATATAAGGAGGGATCTTTCACGGTATGAAACAAAGTGAATGGTCTCTAAGCTAGTTATGCAACATTTCAGCTGAAAATAAGTTTTATTCAAAGAGATCATGTACCTGCTTGCCCATCGGTTCAGGATTGGTAACAGTTGTGCTGAAGAAGCCGTCCCACTCCAACCTGCCGTACAGTCCGGCCCAGTGATTGTGGCGGTTCCCAGTGTGAGGCAGACACCAGGGGATCAGGGTGTTAAACTGCCTGTCTGCGGGGTCGCAAGGCTTCCCTATTTAAAAAAAAAAAAAAAAAAAAAGGCATAAACATTATCAGAGACGTCTACACACAAGACGTAGGCTCTGCAACTTCCACTACACAAGTACTTGACTGAACCCTGCCTACCTCCTGCACAAGTGCATACGCCTCTGAGAGCACCAGTGCTGCTGCGTCCGTTCTTTTTATCGGGGTGTGTGTAACGGAGCTTCTTGGTCATGGTACTGTCTTTCAGCCGAACCTCAATGTTGGGCAGATCCCTCCAGTCGGAACCTGGGGCCAAGGGGATGTGACGCATCCGAGCTTCAACCAGAGCACTCATGTCCTGAGAACACAAAGATCAGGCATCTTGTTACATCAGTTACTGAAGTGGTATTTACATTTCAGTCCTACATACAGGTACACACGGTACATATACATCTGGTTAATGTCACCATCGCTAAGACAGCTCACCTTGCAGATGTGATCTTTGAGGATTGGCTGATACTGCGTGCCTCTGATCTGCCTCTGGAACCAAGACTGAGGCTCCCCATTGTAGGAAATCTCCAATGCAGCTGCACCGTTGCGAATCTCTGGCAGATCTGACATGGTGTCTCTGACAGTGATGGTTCTGTAGATTCCTCCATTACCCCTATTATTGGAAGACAGAAAATTTTAAAATCACACTGAGGCATTATTATAACCCGTTTGAGGGGCTGAGGAGTGTGTGCTGTATTACGTATGTGATCTAGAATTACAGATCAAGAAAGAGGGAAGTGGATCAAAACATTACCGTGTGACATTACTGACGTATTTCTTTTCATCCACCACCACGCTCAGAGAACAAGCTCTGGGAGCAAACACGTGCAGAGGCTCAGGATAACGAGGAAGCTTCTCTCCAGGAGCAGCAGCCAGGATGATTGCCCTGCGGCGGGTCTGGGCAACACCATACTGACCAGCCTGATAAGGAGGGAAGTATCAAGCGTGTTACTGTCTAACAAAGCAGACTTCAGTCATCAGAAAAACATTGACATGTAGGGCTGTATGTTTTCCCCTTGTAAAATGTGTCAGTTTCATCTCTTCATGCCTCTAGATTATTCGGTGAGGGTCTGAGGATGGAGGGCAGCAGATTTTAAGCAATATAAACAATATTTAACTAAAGCACATGCATTGTAACGGGCCATTTTCAGCTGCATCCTCACATGGATGCAGGAAATTCAGAGAGATGCATTAATAACTTCTGTGTTAAAATAATTTCAACAAAATGATTATCAGGTTTTGCCGTTTATTTTGACCTTCATAATTGCTTCCTCTGAGTTTGATCAGTTCAGTTTTGCTGTCGTCATTAATGCCAACATGTTTGGTGCTCTGGAGAGTATATAGCCATGAGTCTCCTCTGATACACAGGCTCTGTGTATCTTGCCAGGCTCTTTTATTTGCAGATGAGGATTTTTTCAGCATCACACATGCATAGATCTATGCTATTCACTCAGATCCCACACCAGATAAAAATACAATACTGAAGTACAGTCAGACCCACCTGAAGGACACCAAAAGTACACTGGTAGCCCATTCGTACAAGACAACGTAGTGTCAGTTTCAGCACCATGGACCTTTTGAATGAAACGAAGTTCCTCACATTCTCAAGCAGGAAGAACTTGGGCCTGTAGTAGTCGCAATAACTGCAACAGAGAAAGACTTATTTCAATTGGGCACACTTACATGGGAATGACTGGTCTACAGTGGAATAGTATGATCGTTTTACTACAACTCTAACAAGAATCTGCTCTTACAAAACACTCACCTGAGATAGGAGACCACAAGTGAGTTCTTGAATTTGGAATAAGTGCGCGAGTTGAAGCGGTTCATCCCACTGAAGCCTTGGCAAGGAGGTCCTCCACACAGCATCTCCACATCACCCTTCTGAGGCAGCTTCTGGCCCAGAGAGTTGGTCTTCTCTCCGGACATGACCAACTTCAGCAAGACGTTGCAGTCTTCAGTGAATACTGTAGTGCCGGGGTTGTTGAGCCTAAAGGCCTGTGCTGCAGGCTCCCACATCTCTATGGCCCATTCAGTCTCAGAGATGCCTTTAAAAAAAAAAAAACAACAAGCCAGTCATGTTTTCAGTATTGTATTGGAAAATACAATACTGCATAGAGCTTTCCATAGTTCTTTACATGCCAATATTTCATGTGTAGCACGGGACAAGTATTTACCAGCCTGGTGGAAGCCTTCAGAAAGTCCTCCGCAGCCAGAGAACACGTCCAGCGTGCGAAATTTGGACACTTTAGGTGTCTGTGGTTCATTCTGGGGTTCCTGTGTTTCCTGTGCTGCTGAAGCCTTTCCCTTGCCCTTACCTTGTAGAAAATAGCAAAGTTGACAGATTAGTATTTCAGTGAACTAAACAGGTTTTGGCTGAAACCTGTTTAGTTTAACAATATATTCAGTTTTTTCATGTCAGCATTTTTTTTTTTTTACCTTTTCCTTTGCCCTTTCCTTTGCCTTTATTAACAGCAGAGCGAGCGTGATTTGGAGGGTCTTCAAAGCTTTTTGATTTTGCATTATAGGCCTGTGATAAAATTGAAGATTAGACATGTTTAACATTAAACAGCAATTAAGTTATCTTTAAGTATGGGCATTAAGTTAGGTTTCAACCTCTTGAATCAAGTTTGCATTTTAAATGATACAAAACTGTAGCAACAGAGCTAATAGCTGTACCTCCAGGAAATAGAAGCGATCAGGTCTACCGCTGGAATAATCCTGGACCGATTCATTCAGGTCTTCTGCGTATTCTACTTCACAGCGGCCGAGCACCTCAGACATGCTGACAGTTACTTCTTCATCGCTCCAGTACAGCTGATTGATGTCTGTGTGGTAACTGCCTTTGACGCCTTTGTGAGTGTTCTCAGGTCTGGGACACAAAGAGAAAAAAAAAAAAAAAAAGCCAGTTAATTTAAGAGTCATAATTGTCATTTGTTACGGACCAAATCCTGAATGACAGTTTAATGCATTATACCTGTAGAACTTGTAGAGTCGCAGTTTGACCTCTGAACTGTCAGGTTTTCCGTTGCTACGCCTGTGACAGAAGATCTCCTTGATGCGCCCGATGCGGAAAGGTTGCGGGGCGTCCAGGTTTGACCCCTTGATGTAGTCCGAGGACTTCCTGTAATACTCTGGATACAACTCCTCATCAACATCTTCTTTCCGATGGGAGCGCTTCACTGGGCTAGCTGGTTTCACACTGAGAGTCAGAGAGAGGTGGTGAGTATCACACATTACTTGATTGTGCAAAGTTGAGGAGGAAAAAAAAAAAAAAAAAAAAAAAAAAAAAAAAAAAAAAAAAAAGAGTTTCACTCCACTCACCTGAAATTAAAAGCATCAGGAGGCAGGTAGACACCGTCTCCCACCCGAAACTGCTCCCCTTTAAAGCAGGCCAGAGCATAAAGAGCCTTGGAGTCATTGTCTTCATCATCCAGAGGTTCAAATGCACGAGGTGTTTCCTGTTCTTCCCTTTCTAATGTCCTAGTACAGCTGCCACAGAACCTGAAAGCAAAAATGGAGCACATTCATTATAAAAAAGGTTATAAGAGGAAACTGAAACGATCAAGTGTGCAGCACAATACATGTGTGGCTGGTTCTTACTTGAACTTGCAGTCTTCTGATGGAGTGGTGTTGGGAGGTGTCACAAAGCGGGCAAAGTCTGTATCATACCAGAACTGATAGAAGAAACTCTTCCCGTCATCATCAATCACCTTGATGTCAACATCCAAGCCACCCTAAAATAAAATTAAAAAAAGAGAAATGAATTTAAAAAAAAAAAAAAAAAATATATATATATATATATATATATATATATATATATATATATATATATATATATATATATATATATATATATATATATATATATATATATATATATATATATATATATATATATATATATATATATATATATATATACACATATACACACACATATATATATATATATATATATATACACACACATATATATATATATATACACATATATATACACACACACACAAATGAACCTGCCTTCAGTTTAACCTACCTCCATAAACCAGTTGTTAGATGGGGCCTTATACATGACGTTTACTTTGCCATGCACGTAATTGAGCAGCATGTCTTCACACTCATCCACAATGAAGAGCTCCAGAGGATCAGAAGACTCTCCCAGCACTGTGTGAATCCCACGAAGGAACCAGTGGGCATGGAACATCTTTCCATTATTGTCCTCCCACAGTGATGTGATCCTGATGGATGAAATACGCAATTAGGTTGATAAAAGCCACTGTGGGGAAAAAAAAAATAAAAAAAAAATGTGTTTTTAAAGAGCCTTTCTAAAAAAAAAAAATGCCATACCTCGCCAGATACAGAGGAGTGGATGGGTCCTCTGATGAAACGGAGACACAATCTCCCACTTCCAGCACTTCATCATTCAGACGGACCTTACTGTAGTACTGCTTCTTCCCCTCAGTCTGAAGAGGGCAGGAGACAGTCATGAGTGTGTGAGTGTGAGTATAAACCTCAATCCTCAAATAACCAACAGGGGCAGAAAGCCAATACCTGCACAGGCTCTCCAATCCATGACAGTTTGCACTGAGTCTGCTTCTTTCTCTTAGCTTGAGAAATCTTTTTGGACTTCTCCACTGGCACATCTTCTTCTTCAACGTTCTCATCATCTTCAGCCTCCTTTACTGCAAGGTTTGGGCATCTAAACAGAGGAATGTGGAAATGGGTTTAAGTGTTATAATTTAAACAATTCGCAACTCAACTTTGTAGCACTGTGAACATATGTCCACAAAGGTTTTTTTAGTCCTTTTTCCCAGATTTAAGACATCTACAGACTAAATAGCTTAGAGACTTTCTCACCTTCTCTGCTTACAAGCCTGTTTGCTTTTGCCACTTCCTCCAAATTTGATCATGTCCTTGCAAGCTGCACACTTGCCGCAATCAGGAGACTGACAGACCTGAAGACACAAACATGCATTTCCACTGCTTAAATTTGCAGAGCACATCATAATCTGTTGACACATGTTATGCAAATACATGTTATAAATGGGGCTTCACTTTGAGAATCACTCACCTCACACACACCACAGCGATGTCTTTTGACCCCTCCGCTTTCTTTATCATTCTGCTCTATCTGATCAGAGAAGAAGGTATCAAATATCTGGTAGACCAGCTTGGTGGTGGTCGCTTTAGTCGGCCCCTTGCTGTCCTTCTCGATCTTTGTTGGGTGACGAATGGCCTGCCTTCTGGCAGCTCTCCTGTTTAATTTAAAAAAAAAAAAAAAACAAGAAAAAAGTAAAGTTTGCATTCAGACGAGGTCCATTTTGATTGCCACAAACACCTGATGATATGTGGAGCGATAGCATTATGAAGCCCCTGGCCATCAACACACCACAGCATCAGGCCATGCAACATAACAAGCAAACAAAACCAAAAACAGACACAGTAAAAAGATGTACGATGCAGAGTTCCCGTTAGATGCAACTGGATGATAAAATTCTTCAACATTCTGGCCTTTAGAGATAACGCAATGACTTGCACTCAAAAAGGTTTAGTAAGTGTGCTTTGATCTGACCTAGACAACCAAAAAGTTGTTTCCCCCCAATAAAAGTCCATCGGGATGATTCATCCACTCAGATTTTTAGAGATTAAATGTTGTAAACATTTAACTCCACCTTAAGTGTTGTAAATAGTTTTGGGTGTTTGTCTCACTGAAAGTCTCATTATTGACACACAGGCTGCAAAAAAGTTAGAATAACTTGACATAATGGCCTGTTGGACTAATAAATGGTTACCTAAAGCCCTCCGCTGTTTCAGAAAGGGTGAAACTGGTTAAGGGCCCTGTGGCGTCATTCATACTCTGTCATCTTCTCTGTGGCAGTTACTGCTGGTAGAAAGGAGGCACTGGCCAGTCTCAACCATGTCTACAAGATTTCAGCTAATTTTAAGATATGTGGTTAATCTCAACCATTGCATACAATTAGCAGTTGACTTTAGTATGACTGTAAAACACACTGGCTCTAGATGAAGGGGGAGCAGGAGTTGTGTGCTGGCAGAGCAGATGAAGCCGTTGCATTTCTGCACTAAACGGAGACTTCAAAGAAACCGTAAGTAACCCCAAATCCTACCAAACATTTTTGGAATAGTGAATTGTGACAGAGTTCAAATTATGTCAAGATGACTTCTGGACGTCGGCCCACAAACACAGAAAGTGTTTGTCCTGTATTGAGATATGCCAGATAACAAAAATAAAACTACAATGTAAAGCCAAACAAAAGAAAATTCTAGCGTGAACTCTGGTATGATGTTTTTGTCCATATAGCTTCTAAATGCTTCTCACTAAACACACCATACAAGCTAAGGATGCATTCACAACAAGGCCTACCTACCAGTACAGCAGCATGCTGCATTAGGAAATGTCAAAGGAACGTTAGACATTAGGGAGAACAAGGAGCGAGGAGCAGTAATACAGGAATACAAGCAAAATAAAATGGATAACTTCAAAAATCCAAAAGCATGTGTTGCCGAGGAGCTGCTGCTGAATAAACTAGGTGAAGCAGAGAATGGGGAGTGTTCACGTAAATTACAAATATGTAGCATGTGCTCTGCTCATGTTTGTGTTCAGTTTGAGCTACAGTAGCTATGGAAGGCTTACTTAAATATGAATGATACAATAAATTGATGGTTTCAAATATTTAGAGTCTGCAAACTATTAAAGGCCAATAGTCTGCAGTTTCACAAGACTGACCCTCCCCCCCTTTGACTACTTCTGCTGACATCACTTCATGGTAAGGAGGGGAAAAAACAAAATAAATTCATGATCATGTTTCAAATGTACCTCTTCCCTAGTGTGACTCCTGCAAGCTTGATCAGGTCTCTCATGCAGGGAGTAACAATGATGGGCTGCTCATCGGAGTCGCCAGCCTCATCGTAGCTCTCCACCTGCTCCACCACGAACTGTGCGTGACGCAGTAGTGTGTCTTCGGTGAAGCAGTTGAAGTTTAGCCCTGCAGGAGGAACCGTTGTCTGAGGGAGAGACGAACAAAAGTTTAAGTCCTGGGGCCGTTTTTGCAAAATATCCTAATGCACTCCTAAAAATTAAGAAGCATGTCACTGCTAACTTTACGCAGCATTTTAGCTCTAAGAAGCAGCTGCTAAGTCTGAATAGTTAGAGGTTGTCCAGAGGACTTCTAAGAGCTGCTCACAATCAGTCAGCTGTTGCAGAGTAACGTCCAATCGCATCACTGTTTCAGGGAAAATACAAATTGATTAACTTTTTAAAAGTATATTTTTATTAGGGACACACAGATTAAAAGCAGTTCACACAATTCCTCACCTCAATCTTGTTGAGAAGGTCCTCATAAGTAGCATCAGGGTTCTTCTGGAGGAATTCAACCACAATCTTGCTCATATAGATTTTCTCCTGCATCAGTGCAAAGATGGGCGCATACTCCTCACTGGAGTGCATCAGGATGTAATCAGCAAAAGCTGGATAATTGAGACAACTGTTAGATCATGACACGAGTAAAGTGGATTCAAATTGGGAAGAGAACGTTTAACCGGTGTTACCTGTAGTGAAACCAATTAAAGCTTTTTCTCCACCATCAAATCCAGTAATCCACCAGGCATTAATAGGTCCAAGCTTCTTGGCAGGAACACCCCCTGAAGGACAAAAAAAAAAAAAAAAAAAAAAAAAAAAGGATCATGGGTATGTATTCAGTTTCTAATTGGTTGTAGTGGTTCAAGAAAATAAAAAATAAAAAAAGTGTACAATCACAATGGAGTTTCCCCGATTGAAATGTGGATTTTCTTACCATCCATGCAGGGGTTGTCATCATAAATGGGTTTGACAACACAACTGAAGTAGAGCTCCACATTCTTCTCAATCAGTCCAGAGTCAAATGGACAAAGGTGGCCACGCTTGTCATACACACTGCAAGACAAAACAGTTCATGCTTTAACTGACACTGTGGTGGTAAAACTACGATAATAGTACACACACTTGTTTCTTTAGAAACAGCCAGCGATCTGAGGTTATTTTAAACTTTGAACCCTCACCTGAAGTTTGTAATCTTGTGCTGGGGCAGATCCTCGTAGCTCTCAAATCCGTCTTCATTTGAGTCAAACAAGGAGAGGCGCTCATCTGTTAACATTTCTGGTTCATCCAACTGAAAATGCAAACAGCAGAATTGTTTGAGTAAACATAATTACATTAAATCCTCACTTCTTAAAAAAAAAAAAAAAAAAAGAAAAAAAGTTCTCACCGCGTTATCAGGATCCCCTTGAAAGAACTTGAGGTCTGAGTCATCCAAGTATTGTCTGCAGTCTGGACATTTGGGGGGTGGTGTCTGGGGGGAGAAAAAAAAAAAACAACAAACAAAAACAATTACACATGGGCAATTGTGCAAGTAGCAGCAGTACTATGCATTACAAAAATGTGCACAGCTGAATTCATTACCTTTGCAGCAGACACTGGCTTAACCGTCTCACTCTTTGGTTCTTCTGGAGCATCACTGCATAAATAAAACTATTAGTACGCCCACTTGTACAAGTTCCATTACAATTATTTATGTTTAAAAAAAAAAAAAAAAAAAAGGGGGCAAAAGACTTACTTTTCATCTGACTCAACTTTGAGACGCTTCTCCTCCCGAGACTAGAACAGATTTGAAAATTTAATTATGTGGCTGTTACGTACCAGATACTGAGAAATATACGAGCTCTGACATTTAAACATCATGAGTACATCCAATTTTTTTTTTTTACCTCCTCAACATCCTCTTCCTGTTTTTTCTGCTCATTTTGTCCATTAGTGGCTTCTCCATTCAAATCTTCAGATTTGCGCTTTTGACTGCAAGAGATTTATTAAAAAAACATGATGCAGGAGACTTTGTGTACATGAATACTTCAACTTCATTAAAAATGTGAATGAGAGTATAAAGCACAGTTTAAAAAAAAAAAAAAGGCATACGCACACTTTAGAGAACATTGACAGGATGGTGGGCTGTTTCCCACTGTTTCTTGTAACCCTGGTACTGGCTGGAGACTCTAAAAAGATGATAAACACATTCAAGTTCAACATTGTTTTTAAACCAATGCCTCTGCTGGTCATCTCCATCTAGGAATACATCACACGCAACACCAGTGCAAGCACTTATGTCCTTTGTTTGCTCTGGTGTGTATGTGATGTATTGTTACAGCTGTTCCATTTGTACCAAGATTAATTCCATCAGCCAAGATATGTGGTAAGAAAAGTAACTTGAAACTAGGAATGAGTCTCAAACTAACTTTTGGTGTCAGAGTTGGCTTTGCTCCTGCGTCCACCCTTCCCTTTAGAAGCCGTTGGTGACTTGACAGCCTCCTCTTCCTCCTGTACGTCCATGGTTACATCCTCACTGTCCTCGTCTTTGTGGGAACCATTTGTGAAGCCATTTGTCTTTCCGTTCTGCTCCTCGTCATCAGCATGTGAGCCGTTTTCAAGATGAAGCTCCTTTCCCAGCAAGGCCTTTACTTTAGAGATGTAAACCTCCTGAGGAGAGCACACAGTGAACTAATGAGCGACAACGCTTCAGTATGTCTTTTTTTTTTTCTTATATTCTAAAGAGTCACTGACCATTGAAATCTCTGAACTTTTCATCTTCTCCTCGAGGCTGCTCAGCAGGTCCTGAGCATCAACATGCAGGAACTCCTGCACCAGCTTGAGCTTCTCCTTCACATGATCCTGGAATAACATTAAAAAAAAAAAAAAGAAAAAAAAATACTCAGCAAGACTTTTTGTTAAAAAAAAAACATTTAACTGTTTAAAACAAACTAAACATCAGCTGTGACATAAAAAAGTACAAACATACAATATATTGATCTTTTAATGAATCAGAGGCTACTTGCAGCTAGAATTTTTTTTTGTTAAAATGACAATACACATTTTAATTGAAACTTGTCACTTTTTCCCTTCAAGTCACAGCTGCAAAGATGTCTGGACACATGGTTACATAAAAATCTGAAGACGACAACATGAAGACTTAAACTGATAACTTCTCCACATGACAATTGGCTTATACATAGTGATCGACATAATTAATTCCTTAATTATGTAAGAATCAGGGCACGTGTGGAGTAGCTTGGGTGGGGTGGTGGGGGGGGGAGGGTCTTGTTTCTAAATGGCATCTGTACAACTCATTTCTGTAGCATTTATTTCATGGAAAGACTCAATCATAATCATAAATTACAGTTGAACAAAGCAACACTACAGATTTTGAATAAGGATAATCTATTTGAGGCTTCTCTTTTAAAAAAAAAAAAAAAAAAAAAAAAGAAGACACTATATGTGACAGTGCAATCATGACTTGATAGTCGTCGGCAACGACAATTAACGAACAGCTGCAGTAACTGGACGACTTGCAGGTTTTCACATGCAAGTCATCAAAGTAACGTTAAACACAGAACTCACCTCATCTGAAAACCCATCTTCATCCAACACCTGCAGCCTGTGAACAAAGAACGTATCCAAACAACATTACGGCAAGTTAGATTAAGTTAACTAATGGGCTACATAGCGTAAACTATCTAGGAGCATTATTTCCTGTCACCGGTGCGACAGGGAACAAGCAGAAAAGATAGTAAGCAAAACTTTCAGAGTGGCGCCAAATCTCCCACGCCCCTCCATCCATTAAGGGGCTACGGTGCTAACTAGCTAACGTTAATGAACGGGAGCTAACGTTAACGGTATCGATGCTGACTGTCAGGTGGCAACAAGCTAACGCTAGCTGCAGCTGTCTAGTCCAAGCGATAGATTAAAGTGATAACCGCAAAAACCGATCCCAAATGCACCCAGTTATCCAGGTTTTACTGTTGCTATTATCGGCTTTTGAATCACGACAACAAGCTGCATGCATGCTACATCTTCAGGACATTATTAGCACTCTGGTTATTAACGGCAACGTACCTTTTCCTGACATCCTCTGGCAGAGACAGGGAAGTCCTGGCTGGCATGGTAAACAGCTATCTAAACGTTCAAGACAAAAGAGATAAAAACGACTTTAAAATCCGTTAAAACCCGCCGCTGTTGACAACAGTGCAGCTCTGCCTGGCGCGTGCTGTTTCTGCCAATGGATGCTATAAGCGATTCGGGCGCGCGGGCCGTCTTTTCGCGCGGAAACCCGGGTGTTGTGGACTGTACCACTGCAAAGATCTATGGGTGAAAACATTCAATCAAGTGGTTATAATATAGCGCTGCTGAATGCGTCGTTTCGTAATACGGTCACATTTTCCATTGTTTAATTTTTATAGACTACAAACATGACTTATATGTGTCTGTATCTTAGAAAATGTCATTTTCTTGAAATGTGAAACTAACTTCACCTACCCCTACTGTTTGCCAGATGTTGTAGACAACTGACCAAGCGGAAGCAAATCTGAATGTTGTTTACTAATTAGCAATATTAGCAATAAATCTCTGCCTTTCAATTATTATCTGTATTTACGATTGAGAGCATTTAATATATGACGCTATACTTGCAATGAATGACGGTGTAAATGTGTTAGTGCATAATGACAGCGGTAGATAACTGTATAGTGTGATGAATGTTTATGATTCACATCCTAGCTGGGTAATGTTATTTCCCTCTCCATCTCTGTCTTTTATATGTAGTATATGTATGTATATATACATTTGAGCGACTTCTATGATTTCATTTGGCAGGCGTGTGGTTTTTAAAGTATATGGAGAAAACATCCTTTAGATATATCTAACTATGTGCCTTTTTCACCACGAGATGGCACTATGTCATCGAGAAAACACTGAGAGTGTGGATTTCCCATGTTGCCAAATCATGCCTTTGAATCTTCTCTCCCATACTGTCCATGCAAACACAAATATGTATACATTTGCCATCATTTTCCTACTACTTTCCTACTTTCCTATCATTGTCACAGTTTATTATAGTTAATTCTCATACTGGCCACTCCTTTAAAGGAGTACCTCTTGCGTGTTTGTGTGTGTACTACATATACATAATCTAATAATTATTATTAACAAATGTGTTTTTTAGTGTAAATTGTGAACTTATAAACTCACATTGGTCTAATGTGCCGTTTGGCTTGAATGTTTTTGAGTATACAACTTCACCTACAGGTTTCTGAGTCTGATGTCACATCCTGCAGGGCACTGGAAAGACTTGGCAGACGTCCTAGCAGCGCAGCCTCCTGGGGCTGATTCAGCCAATGTTCCCACCCAGGAATCCTGGACGTCTGACAGAAAACAGACCCAACTCTCCCAAGGCCACTATAAGTCAGCCTCTCCCCTCACTCCAAAGTCTCCCCCTTATCCAAAAACCTCTCCCGGGGCCTTTCTTTATGCTTCTCTCAGACAAACTATCTTACAAATAGACATGCTTCTTCACCGCACCCCATGTTCACCCTCGCTGCCCTCTGCCCAGCTTCCCATCATAGCCTTGTCTTGCTTTAGCCTTTGAGCAATTGGACAATTTTATTAGGTAAGACAGCCATGATTAATAGTCAAGCAGCATTTGCATGTACAATTTCAGGCTTTCATGTTGAAGCTAGTGTTTTTCTGACCTTGTCTGAGCATGTTTGGATTAAATGCTTCATTTTGAATGCTTCTCAGATGTCAGTACAATAGGGAGTCATCCCAGGACCTGCAGATATACTACAATTAAATGTTTTTAGGCTTTACAGATCAGAAGTACTAGTAAACTCAAACACACAAAAACAGATTCTTTCAGTATTTCATTTATTTTATAAAAAGGGAATGCAATTGACAAAACGTTTATGTACCTACATTAGTGTTTCAGATTGTACCGATTTAACACAGGCAGCGTGCTACTGGACACACAAGGCTATTGCACACAGGACATTTCATACAACACAAATTATACAAACTGTACAAAGATACAACATACTTACAAACATACATAGTTATTTATATATTTATAATAAAAAACATAGTCAGGCAACACAATGAAGTGATAGGTACACAGATAAAAACACCTCTCCATCTGAAAAAAAAACTGGGAGAAAGCAAACATCACTGAAGCTGCCAAAGTGCTTTTCACCATTTCTACTTGGCCATCTAAATTTAAAAGTTAACAAGAAAACACTGAGGAAGAGAAGAGTTTTTAAATGTGTGTCTACAGGAAGAAGGCTAGTTTAACCCTGAACAACAGGAACCGGACAATGAAAAACAGGACTTCCTATGGCTGAAGGAAGTTGCGTGTTGTAGGAAGTCAGAGAATGAGGATGAAGCTGACCTCCCGGGGGGGGGCAGACTCCCACCCCCCACCCCTCCCCCCTTTGCCTTTGAAACTGGATCTTCTCCCATTTTGTAGATGTCTTTGAAAAGATAAGACGTATTAACACCTTTAGCTGCACAAGGCATATGATTAAACCAGGATGTCCAAATTCAACAAATTATTGTTCATGGTGCTATTTAAGACTTCACAGTGAGACTGACAGACCCTGTTCATCCCACTCTCTGCTCATCAGTGACTTGGTAATTCAAAATGATGATCAATAATACTGTCAACAATGGAGCGCCCGCCCCAAACACTTCATACATACATTCAGCCTAATTCCCCAAGAGGAAGGCACAAACAGAGACAGTACATTGCCAGTACGTTGCTACAACACTGTAAGGACATTGGTCCCATTAGTTTGGACAACTGTCATTGAGTAAAATTCATCAGTGCCAACTCACTTCAGGAAATGTGCTTTCTGATTAGGCCTTCCTCAGAGGAAACTGTTAAGATACAAAAGACAACAGAAAAAGCAAGAGGGACAGATTATGAGGACAAATGAGGGAAGGGGTGTTAGTGATGGAAGCTGAGAGCTGGAATATATCTTTAACATTAGCGCTAACAAATGAGTTAGAATTTCATGCATTAAATGTAAGCAGATTATGTAAGTTTGTTGTACTTAATCAAATGATTTTAAGCAAGGTTATATAGGGAATATATAGCCCTGGTTTTATTGAGGGAGTAATAATTTGGCTTCTGTGGAGTGCAGTGCCGAGTGAAGTTGATCACCGCCTCCGGTTCTGCAAAGAATTAGTGATAAATATGTAGGCCTAATGTATACATATATCAGTGAAAGAGTACTGTGGTTAAATTTTACAAAAGACAACAATCTCTGAAGAAATCTGCAACCTGCACCTTTTACACTGATGCAGACCTCAACAGGCCCAAAATAGCTCACCAGAGGTGTGATATTATGCACGCTGTCATTCCATTTTTGGTTTCAAATATGGGTTTACATGTTTAGAAAGAAAAACAAAAGCAAGACAGGCATATACATGAAAATGGTTTGCAACTCCATGTTAATTAATCAGAGTACCCATGACAAAGCTATTTTCACATTTCTGAAATTTGAATTTTTTTTTTACTCCCCTGCATGGGTGAGTTGATTGAATGCTGATTGTGGATTCACACACTTTTGATTGTAACAAGAAAAAGTCTAGATTGTAAAATACCAGACATCTTTGTTCAGGATGTGCTCGCTTCTTTTTTTTTTAATATCTCTTTGTCTCATCACAGTCTCTCTACTTGATTTGATACATACACACACACACACATGCTCTCACTCATGCACACATAGACACACACACACACACACACACAAAAGCACCCTGATGCGTTTGCACCACATCAGACACAGGTGGTACAATCTTGCATGATGGGTGTGGTCTGGTGTTCATGTTTGTTGGTGCAGTGTTCCAGAGAACTGGAGCTCTTTAGAGGGATCAGACAGCGGTCAGCTGGTCCTCCACTTTGCAGCACCCCCCAGCAGCACAACACACGCAGAAACTCTTTTCTCATGTCCTTGCTGCGCAGTGTGTAGATCACTGGGTTAAGTGCTGAGTTCAGAGTGGCAAAGCCAAAAAAGATTTCTGCTTTGGAGAGGATAGGGCATAACTGTATCCTGCAGGATGAATCTAGGAGGAGGATGGTAAAAGCAGGCAGCCAGCACATGATGAAGACACCCAGCACTATGGTGACTGTTTTCAAAAGGGCATAGGCCTGTGAGTTGGTTGCTTCCTGGTGACTGGAGCGTACAATCAAATAGATCCTTACATAGAGGATGAGAATAGAGAGTAGTATCAGGCTGAAAATGGTGACCACAAAGAGGATGTATTTCTTTGAATAGAGTGGCAACACGGCTGAGCATTCAGGGAGATTGTTAATACAGTTCCACCCGATGATGGGAAGTCCTCCAAGCAGGATGGAGGTAACCCAGCAAGCTCCTATCAGGAGGAACATGCGACATGTTTTGTTGGAGCCGTACACCTTGACTTTGGTGATGGCAATATATCGCTCTATGGCTATCGCCAGCAAGCTCAAGACTGAAGCTGCCAGAGCGATAAATGCCGTGCCCTCCCGGATGAACCACTGCACGGGCACCAGCTCAAAGGTCCTTGACCCTGATAGGAAAATGTTGGCTATGTAAGCTGAGCCTGCCAGCAGATCTGAGAACGCCAGGTTACCGATGAAGAAAAACATGGCAGAGTGGAACTTCTTGTTGCGGCAGACAGCAATGAGGACCAGGAGATTCTCCAGAATGATGATGGTGCAGAGTACCACGATGACAATGTTGAGGTTGGTTAGCACCTTTTTATCCTCACTGCGTTTCTCCAGTTCCTGGATGGTCATGTTCTTAGCAAATGTATAGTAAGATTGGATCAGACTCCGATTGTAGTACTGGGAATACTTGCTCTTCATGGTGACAGGGTGGTAGAGCACAGCGGCTTTACAGCAAAGATTCATTCACACAGTGGAGTTGTGCACAGTGTCTAAGCCGATAATCATTGCCTTTAAGGAAAGGACAGGAAGAGGGCCAAGGCTGGGAGGGAGACTGCCTGTCCCACAGTCACGTCTCAGGAGCTCTATGTGGGTCACCTGCAGACACACAAAAAAGGGGAAAAAAAGGCTGAAGTTACTGACGAGCAATTTTGTTGCACTAATAAAATAAACAGTGACAAAGTAAACATACATTTTTAGTAAAGCAATGCACTTGCCAAAGTCAGTCCTCTAGCAAAACAAAGTATCCAGGCAACAACCTAGTCCTCTGTACTCTGTACAGTGGAAACTTAACATATTTTTGAATTTACTTGAAGAAGACTCCATTGTAATAACCCAAAGTCAAAGGGTGGAGGAAAAGTAATAAAGCAGAGCTGAAAAACAAAACCCCCTTGATATCATATGTCCTTGAGGCAGTTTAACAGATAAACAGGTTTGAAAAAGTTGGCATTTACATTTTATAATAAACCTCAAACCAAACACCCACACAGGAAGATAGTTGCAGCTTGTTGCAGCCTACAAGGAATGGAAAACTGATAATACATCAGCTTACAAGAAAAAAAAACGACAGCAACTTTTTTTTTACTCTGAAGCTAATATACAGTCAAAATTCTTCCCTGCACATGCAGAGATCATCTTCAGGTAGAAGAATAACTGCTCTATGAGGCAGAGTGCTGGTGCTTAGACAAACGGCACCACTCGCAGACTGAAGAGGACATTCCACTAAGCCTGTCCGAGCACTCGGCTGTCAACACACAGCATTGTTGCAGGGAGCAAACCATTCCACTCCAGTGAGCTACCTCTTGAAACTTCAGCATAGCTTGTGGATCAGCCACATCTCTTCATCCTGACCTGCCCATTTCAGCCGGTTCACAAAAGCTAAGTAACAGCAAATTAAATGGATACTTGAGAGGAAAAGGTGAGACCTTCTCTGACTGCATGATCAT
The DNA here is from genome assembly GCA_029490765.1 of Euthynnus affinis. Taxonomy (NCBI): domain Eukaryota; kingdom Metazoa; phylum Chordata; class Actinopteri; order Scombriformes; family Scombridae; genus Euthynnus; species Euthynnus affinis. The sequence goes on along the minus strand of CM055856.1, from coordinate 7,009,742 downwards.
AATATTTCCTATACACACACACACACACAATTAGATTATGTATTCTGGTGTTTTATGTTGTTATAAACACTTTTTAAAAACAATCCAAATCAACAAGCAAACAAGTAAATAAACACGCTTACTAGTGTTAAACCAATGCAGGAAACCTTTGGCCTAATAAAATGTAAACTTATATAATTATGTACCATACCAAAATCAAAGGGGCCACAAACCTTGTGAATCACTAATGTGGCTTCAAATTACTGAGACAACTCTTTTAAAAAGGAGAAACCTATAAACCAAACGAAATAAAAATGGACTGCAGCTACAGGGTGGAAAACAAAGGAAAGTTGGAGACTCTGGAAATCTAATTAGAGGTGGAGCTGGTGTTTTAAACCTGTCAAAAGTAACAGGATCCCTCTGCAGGCCAGCTCCAGAGGTAATTCAACACTGATGCTTCCACTGCTTGTCCTCACAGCTACACTGGATGGCTGCAGCAGCTATTAACAGGAAACCTTTAGTGGAAACTGCATGCTGCATGGGGCTGAACCTCTAACTCTGTCTGTTCTGCTGGGCTTTGACTCAAAACCCGAGAGACTGAAAGATGGAGAGACAAAGCCAGACAGAGAGCATGCATGTGGAACGGCATCTGGACACAAAGGCAGGAATCTGAAACATCACTACCATGACGTGCCCCACACACACAAACTCATCCATGTGACGTGTACCACCACACAGAACTGAACTCCGCACATGCACAGATGGCTCTTTTTCACACCTATTGCTAAACGTGACAGAAATAGTCTAGTGTAGCAAAATGTACCCCTGCATACAGGCGCGTTGAACACATAGCTGTTATTGGTTGCCGGCAATAAGCAGCACACTATTTCCTCAAGCAGGAAGAAAGAACAATAGTCTCCTTCAGTGTGCAAAGCATTGCCCTTCAGCCTTAATAATGGGACAGCACACTTCCATTTGGCTGCTGTGTCTGTATCATAGCAGATATTTATTTACAGTTGAGCTCTCCCTTATCAGAGCTCCTGTATCAGGACGGCTGGTCTACCCCCCATCCTTTTAGCTCCATTAATAGACACAAATAGTAGGCTTGAGGCTGAGCACATGTGCCAGCTGCACCAGTGTAATTACATTAGGTTGCATTATTGCAATGTATAATGATTTTATTAATGGAAAAGTCATCTGATATAGACCAGCTCTGTATCTCTACAGTCCCTGCTGAGGGGAAAACACACTGGATTCACTTTGTTTATATTGGTTTTTCTCTCAGCTCTGCCAGGTTTTCTCAGGAAAGTGGACTTTCCATGTGTTGTGTAGACAGCTCGAGGTCTTCCTTTCACCAAGGAGTCCTTGCAGTCTGTCAGCAAGGGATTTCACAGTGTTTGTGTGTGTGTGTGTGTGTGTGTGTGTGTGTGTGTGTGTGTGTGTGTGTGTGTGTGTGTGTGTGTGTGTGTGAGAAACCTGATGGGCTGGTTTGCCTAGAGCACCGTCTCGTCGCAGCCCTGCCCCTCTACCTGCCGTGTGCCATTCAAATGTTTCAACGGTGATTGGCCAACAGAAGTGTAGACTTCCTGCTATGTAACCCCCCTCTCTCCACAAAATTGTGCCCTGTGTTCGACCCAGACATCCCTGTCACAGTTCCACAATAGACATAATACATTGTCAAACATTTTGTCACACTGTGTCAACCAATGACTATTTCCTCACTAAGACAATGGACAACAGCAGCAGTGCAAATACAAATAACCTCATTTCACTATATCAAATACTGTATACTACTGCTGCAAGTGTTTATAGAATACTAAAAGTATACTTAGTATTTTATGAAGGTATTATTTAAAAAAAGAACTAGAAGTATTATTATTTTAATTCTGAAAAATGTTGCACCTCAAAATTGCTCAAAAGTATATTTATATTATTATAGTATATTATTATTATAGTATATTTATTTTGGAATTTTCTGCTGTATATGCTTTTGCATTTAATTTATATTTGCATTTAAGATATACCGTACTTCAATGTAACTTAAATACAATGTATGTACAATTAGGTTGCATTAATAGTTTTTTAAAAGTAGACTTAACCAGTACTTTAAACACATTACTTTGGGGCAACATATATAAGCACAGTTTGATTATTCAAAACTGGAATTTGCTCTCAATATATTGACTTAAACATCATGTAAATATAGTATTTACATAATCATAATTATGAATAATACATTTACTAAATATATTAAAGTTGTATTAAGTTGTTCCAAAGTAATACATATACATAATCATATAGATGTTGGAAGCACATGCATTTAAAGTATTTTTTGAAATTGCAAATAGGAGTTTCATTTGTTGCACAAATGTCAGTACTGTGATGTAGGTGATGGTGTACAAAGGTTAATACAATATCCTGTCAGGATTTCATAGCAGAGGTTGCTAAGGGTGAGAATGCTGTAAGAGAAAGTGATGAAAGAAATAACCGTGGACAGGAAATTCAAAACAGGTGACAAAGAGACAGAGGATGATAAACAAGAGACACTGTTCTCATTATTTGAGAAATTGTGCAGAGATTCTCTTGTAGTGCATGTTCACATGAACACAACCTATCAGCTTCATAGCCATGCCTACTTTCACAACCACACATGCTTTGCCAACCATCGAACCACAGTTGCACAACGCTGCATATAAGACAAATATTATGTTTTTTTAACACCCAAAAACAGATCCAAAAGCGATTGATGGTTGCTGCTGAAAGCTGACCTTTGATCCTTCATAATCCTAACAAGAGACAGAGCTCCCCTCTCTATCATGGGAGTGACGGTTGCACAAAAGCCACAGGTGTTTTTCTTAGAAACACCTGATAAGCCCTAATTAGCAGAATGTCTGCTCACCAAAAACCAAGGCAACGCTGCCCCATTACAACACCTGCTACCTGTCACACTCTGCTTAAAACCTGGCTCCACTTTCTCTGGGGGAGAGCACTTAAAACAAAGACAGAGCGTGCGTGCCCATGTTTCTGTATACACACACACACACACTTGTGTACAATCTCTGTCAAACATTTTGGTCTACTCTGTAATAAATTAATGGAAAAATAAGGCCAAATTCTAACAGTGAAGTACCGTTTCTAAATATGGTAAAATACTGTAAATTCTGATGCTTTTTGGAGCCAAAACCAAGAGCAGACATTAACAGTAGGCTCCTGTAAGATTTGACAATAAAATACAGTATTTTCATTTTCACTATCGCGGTAATGTAGGGACAGAAACCACATGCAGCCATCAACATAATATAATCACAATTCATCTTCCTCTGTGGAATCAAATGAAAAGGTCAGTAACATCTTACTCAGAAAATAGAGCTACAATTGTTTATCATAGCATTTTCAAGTGGTGTCCTTCAACAGCTAGTCGTTTGACTTACTGGTATTTGAACTTGAATATCACACGTGCATTTCATAACTAATAATAGCTTTCTGCCTAATAGCGTTCTTCTTTCACAATAGAAGTTGATTCAAATATGTAGCCAATTTGGCTTCTGAGCCCCCAAAGAGAGAGTGAGGTGGTTATATTGGTTATCTTAGCTCAACCACAAGTGTTATTCAAGCTGATGCTAGGTTGCCAAAAGGATTCTGTAGTTTGTTGCCAGGCTGTACTAGAAACTGGGGCATAATGGGTGATTTCCAGAGGCAAAACTGTTTACTCATACAAGTGTTACGTGTTGTTTTCAGGAATTTCAGCACGGCAAAGTCATTCCTAAGAAGACAAACAAGCTTATAGTGAACTCATAGACACTCTTCTAAAGAACTTGACGTCACTTCATAAAGTCATGTTAGATGACCTTTTATAAAAATTGTTTAATATCTCCTCCTCCTCCCCTATCTGCTTCTGTGCTTGATTTTCATTCTTACATCTTTCTCACACGGTAACAGTGACATGTGAAAGTATTACAAATTGTGTTATCCTGCAATCTGTTTATCTGTGCTTTTACATTTTTTAACAGTAGTTTGCAAAGCAGTTTCTGTATAGAGTCAAGACTAAGTTTTGCTGGCAGCTCAGGATATTCTAATTAAAATATTTACATTGACCCCCGGTAGAAGGACATGAACCATAAGAATTATTTTTTTTAAAACATGCTTAAATATATTTGACATATTGGAAAGCCTTTGAATAAATTTTCAATTCCAGATGTTAAGGGTTATGTGTTTTTAAAAGTAACACTGAGCTGATCTCATTACTGAACCATTACGATTGAAGACTATTGTCATTTGCAGTTATGTCAGCAAGTTATAGATGTTTTAATTAATATGAATAAGAAGAAAACATTTCAGTAGTTAACTGTAACATTTACAGTAAGAAACTATTAATGTAGATTACAATAGCAACACTGTAAAAATACTGTAAATTACTACAGAATACTGTAACAATTTTTACACTAAATTATGGTAGTGACATTAAAATAAATTTTTAAAAAAAGAAAAAAAAAACAGATGCCAGCTGTAGTTTACTATAACTTTGTAGGGGAAATGTGTTACAAAGATAAGAGCAATGGCCGTTTACAATAGCTTATCTTGTTTCCATTTTAATGTGTTTGCTATTTGTTTATGCTGAAGAATCACAGTTGAGAAGCTTGCGGTTTGAACATCCTGTAACACATCTTTCCCCATTTGCCCTTCACAGTCTGTACTCAGAAGCTGCTGTAGTGGCAACATAGCGAGAAAGCATGGCTCAGTGTTTCTTCACAGAGTGTGCTCTAAAATGTCAGTAGCATGTGACTATAACAGAAATGTCTTTGTTAGGAAAAGTTAATCATATATTTAAGGAGATTTAATGACTTCCTGCACTCTCTATGAGACAGTAGGCCTTTCTTGGAATAGAGACTTCATCTCTCCTTGGTTTTGAGTGCAATAGATATAGATCATGGATATACAGAAAGCATCTGCCGCTGTGATTTGTCCTTTCCTGTTCTCCTCTGCTCTCAGTGTCCACCATCTTCTAACTGACCCGGCCACCAAAGGACACACTGTGGGGTGCTACTCACTCAACCCGCACTCATATGAGGAAGAAATGTAAGCACTACAGGGAGATTGTAGCTGTCTGTGAGGCACTGGAGTGATGGAGATTGTATGAAGCAGAAGAAGAATGTTTAAATTCTTTACACTAAAAAAAAGGATATACTTAAAGATGTCATCTGGGGTATTTCCACTGAAGTAAAGCAAAAGGTTTGAATGTATCTACATAAGGTAGAAGTAGAGCAAAAGAGCTGAACCTTCAAAGAGGAAAATTCCACATGCAAAACATAGCAATGTAATCTGAAAGTTTCCCAAGTCAAGTGTTAACATGTCAGACATACAGGAGACAACAAAGGTACTATTTCCACCACAAAGTTTCACCGCCGGTACCACAGTAGCTTCATTTCTAAGGAAACGAATATAGCAAAAGATGCAACACCTACAGTTTTTCTTCTACGCTCCTCTGTGTCTCTCACTTTCTCATATTTACGTACTTGTATTTACACAGTCAGCTCAGCCTTCTCCTAAGCCGTCACATGCCAGTGCACACATGGGTCTGTTAAGGAAGGCCCTACTTTGCATCCATACAGTCACATAGAAAACATAGACATTAACTGTGTTTGCTGGCAGGTGGTTACACCGTCTCTCTGCCTCTGTGTCCATCGGTGAGCCCTGGGGCTCTGTGTGTGGAATCTTTTCACATTAGCACAGCAACACTATTGATTGACCGCAGTCAATTTCCAGGAAAAAAACATTAATGTTTCTAGACCTAGTGTAACTGGGATGAAGAGGATTCATGTTGCTGCTGTGACATGAATGAGCACAGACTAAATAGTCGCACGCAGTGTCTCTCATTTAGTAGTGTCTCTTTTAGTATGGTCAAAAAAAGTCCAGTCCTTACATCCTTAGTCACAACTGTTGGAATTTATCTTAAGCCAGCCTGTTATCTACATGCTACGTGCCTCAATGCAGACAAACGCACTGATAAAACTGATGCCACAATCAGTAACGATAAAGAAGCACAGCTGACATGAAAACAGTATTTTTTTTAAGAAAAAAACATGTTTGAGGTCAAACTCAAAGCATCAGCAACCTCAACTTCCTACTGTGGTACAATGTACCATTTGCCATCCAGACTACAAATGCACGAACTTCAAGACCTCAGGAGCCAGACTGCTTCATTGCCAGCGCTACAGTACAGTACTACAGCACAGCACTACTATAGACATTCACAACACTAAATGCCTCAAAAAGCAGATTCATAAATGCTCTCCTTAGCAATAGACAGGCAGCATTGGAGCAAAGCACATTTGTTCTTCTTCATCTATTTGACAAGATATTTACTCGTGGTGTTTATCCTCTACACACCGGAAATCAAAGTAGTAAAATCCAGAGACACTGGTAAATTCTGGCAGTGATTTGATACACTGCAGCCTTTTACTGTAAAAAGCAAAGCGTGGGCAGAATGCGGAGGAGTAAAATACTGGCATATACGTTGGTACAGTCTGTTATTTTGAACACCAGCAGTTTATGAAATCACCAGACAAATAAAAACTAGGAGTTTCAAGGGGAAGTGCAAACGAGAAAGAAGAATGCCTGTTTTAGTGTTGCGCTGTGACTTGCACAGTGGTGAGGCAGGACAGACAGAGAGATATGAGATGGGGGGCCTGCAATATCTCACAGTTCCTAGCTTGGAGAGGAACTGAACAGGGGGAATAACAAATTTAACAGAAAAAAAAGACTTGGCAAAGAAATGTCTGTAACTTGCCAAACCATGTCCCAGACATGCACTAATCAGATCCTTTTTTGTGGCTTAAAAAAAAGAAAAAGAAAAAAAAAAAAAAATATATATATATATATATATATATATATATATATATATGATATATTTCTTTATTTATAAATGTATAAAGAAGCATTATACTATCACAAATTTGCATAGGTGTCATGTTAACAGCTAGATAAGCAGCAAAGAAGTTCCTTTTTATTTACAGAATAAACTGTTCCTCCTTGTTTTTTCCGCTCACTCTGTTCTAGATTTAATTTTAGCATCAAAAGCAATCCCTCTTCTGTCTTTGTCTGTTATATGCTAACACAATCATGCTTCATTAAAACTGCGTATAAGCTGCTAGATATAAGGGGAGTGGGTGTCCCCAATACATAGCGTTTCGTCATATAATTAGGGATTACCCTTTAGCTCGTCAAACAGTTTGACAGTTTGGGTACAACCTCTTGTGAGGGTCCAGTCTGTCAACACAGTTACATCAGTAAACATAAAAAATATTGTTTAATGTGTGTTTCGTGGTGACGCATCTTGTTCTCTTTTCCTCTCCTCACTTAGTTCTTCTCTGCAACTTTGCAATGCATGTGTTTATTTATGGCAGCTGCTCATGTGCTGTGGGGCTCCTAGAGTAGTAGTGAGAGGAACTGGAGACAAAGAGCTGCATAAAGAAGGGCATCATAGAGCCTCAGGAGCCAAAACCCGCATGACCAGCAGACCCCCCCCCCCCCCCCCCCCCCCCCCTTTCTCTTCAGTCTGCCCCACTGGGGGTGGGGGGATCTCCAAGAGTGGCGCCTCAGAGGCAATTACTATAATATCTTCACCCTCTGACCATTTCTGTCAACTTAGAGTCACCGGCTTCCAAATTATTCATGTTTTTTTTTTATTGCTCTATTTTGCATATTTCTCTTTTATGCTGCTCCCGGATTTGTAGAGCCACACCGTCCTCACTCTAACACCCCCTCCTCCCCTCGTATATTTTCAACTTCACCACAGACATCAAAAGACAAGGCCATAAAGATGTCATTAAAACATCAAAAAGGATTTATTTAGCACACATCTGGGGCAGACATGTTCTTATACTCCCCTATTAAAGACTTCATTACAGCACATGCTGTGTGCAATCAGCTCTCCATTCAAGAAAGTCTGGAGCTCTGCAGCAAGAAAGTACTGCATGTGCATCCTAAATACTCTTGTCAGTGCAAAAATGTATGAAGTTTCATGCAGCTTTACTCATTTTTTTTTTAAAGTATGATTATCATCCCTAACATTAACGCCTGAAGATACATTTAGGTATTTCTGCAGCGTGCAGAATGTGTAACTGATGAGCCGAGATTTTCTCAGCATGAAAAAGGCATAAACTGTTCTCAGATTTTAAACTTATCTGGTTATAGCAGTAAACCACAAGTAAAAATGCTCAGCTATCAATCTGACATGTTTGTATGAGTAAAAGTGTAGAGTAGTGTTAACTACATTTAGCCACTAACATGTGCACAGGCTGTTATGAAGCAAGGAGTTGGGTCAGGTGTGGCAGGCCTGTGTTAGAAACCTCAGCTCTGATGGCTCAGGTATGCTTGATTCAAGTTTCAGTCACAATGTCCTTCTCACACCTTCCCATGTTCTTGTCTTTACAATCAGGTCTCCCCTAATGAATGGCTTTGAACCCTCTGTTAGGTCTCTTTTGTCCTCCTATTCTAGTCTGTAGCAAGACCTTGAACTCCACCCGATCTCACGTTCTGTTGCCATGAGAGAGCTTGCGATTGTTTGTGGCAAGCCATGTCAAGAAACACGAGACATGACAACATATATCCATGCAATTGTGTATGTTGGTAGCGAGGAGAGTTGCTGTGACTGTGACACTCAAGTTTGTTCCACTCATGTTGCTGTGATTTCCAACGGATCATGACAGAAAGTCACAGGACAGCATGGCAAAATCAAAGACACGGCAGAGGAGAGGGCAGGAGAAAGAAGAGGCTGGCAACAAAGCAAAGCACCACACAATAGAAAATGATACCATCTACACAGGCTAACACACAGGGGGCACAAAGCCGCCCTGACTGCCTCTGCCTAGCACCCGCCGATAAGATGTTAAATTGATGGAGGCCCTCCATCTCTCCTCATGGTCCAGCATAGGAAAACAACTCCAGACTACTCTGGCAAACACAGATCCATTAAACACAGCTCTGTTGTTGGAGAAAAACATGGTTGCCTGGAGAGGGAACATTGTTGTGTCCACACAGTCCACAGTGCTTCCTCTATATTTTATACAATTTAAGGATTTCTTGCTTTAAAGAGCAAATCTATTTCTTGAAAATCTCTTGTGATGTCAATATTCATAGGTCTCTTTGTGAATGTAAATGTAATATATTTGCACACAGTTACAACTTGCATTTAAAGGCTTGTGAATGTATACGTGAAAAGAGACCTGAGGGTATTTAAAGTTTGAGAGTTTTGGAGGCAACAATTTTCCTGGCAACATTAAATGAGTGAAAAAAAAAAGGTAAAGAATTGGGCCCAAAGCAGCTAACTTTTTTATGTAGTTTTACTGTGCCTTATGCAAGGTTTGAGTAGAGAGACTTTCCAAGTTTATTTTGCAACAAAAATTGTTTAAAAGTGAGCTTTGCTGTGTGGCTTTTCAGTGAGTATGAGAGAGTAGCTACTTGACTTTGCCCGAGACGCCGCTCATCTGAAATGTTTGAGCAGTTGTCATATTAGTTTAAAGTAAACAGCATCCATTTCCACTCAATCTGTCTGTTCCAATGGAGCAGTCTGGCCTCTATCGTGACCCGGCTTGTGTTTGGCTGGAGGTTAATTCCATCATGTCTTTAAGCTTGGAAAGACTAATGCCGAGGCATTTACAAGATAAACAATCTCAATGGCTATTTCTAACGAACAGGCTATCCCAAAACAAGGCTTATTTTTAAATCTAAAAGATCTTGTTAGAAGGAGAGATGTTAACTTTTAGCACTTTCCACACACAACAAACAAATGGCTTCACCAGGCTCCTTAGACCTCTGAGCTCCAACTGGCTGTATGGGACAATTCAAAATCCAAGAAAACTGTTTCCAGCTTACTCCTGGTTTTTTGGGGAGGTGGGGTGTTGAAGTAATCCTGTTGAGTTTTCCAGCTGCACAAACAAAGCTAACTGGATAACAAAGGCTTCCAAGAGAGAAAAAGAAAGGAGGAGGAGTTCTACAAAACCACAGCATCTCCATATGTACCTGCTCCAAGATCACTCTGGAGTGCAGCCTTGAGAATGACCAGAAATCAGGAAACCACGACATGACCACACTGATTAAGCTTGCCGCTAGAACAGACAGTATGAGGTTGTTCCCATCCAGTTCATAAATCACACTGTATAACCCAAAGAGAGGTTGCAAAGTGCCGGAGATCCTATCCAAAGCCACAGTAGTAACCAGAGACCTTCTATTCAATGTATTTGTCAACTGTATGAAAGATGATGTGTAACGTATAGAGCAACGTCGCAAAAAGTAAAATGCCAGTCGGAGCTCTACAAACCATTTTAGGCATTATTTCCAAATGGCAGCATTTTGGAACAAGAGCTGGCCCAAGCTTGAAATGTGACAGAAGAAAAACAGCCTTATCCCCACTTTAAAAAGCATCAGGAAATCCTGGCATGCTGCTACAAGCATCAGTGCCTGGTCATGGGGGGGTCTTATAGTTTGTCCAAGTCCCTCAAGTGGAAAAGGAATGTAAGAGGAGACTTTAAAACTAATGGAGTCTTTCACTGGTTTAAAACACCGTCCTAAAAAAAAAAAAAAAGTCCACCAAGTATCAGCTTATGTAAATGTTTATATGATAACCTGACAGCATCTTCGTGCAGAAGAGAGACAGATAGGTTAAGTAAATGTGCGTATGTGTCCTTTCTACCTGCCAGCAAAGAGCGTCTTTAGTGACATCCTTTTCCTTCAACATGTTCACTTTTTTTTTCTCCAAAGGAGATATTCACATATCCAACTATCTGAGACACAGGTGCCTCAGTCTTGAGAAAGGAAAATCCCAACACTGCTCTCTCTCTCAGCATCACATTTTATAACTAACGTTTCAGTCCCTCTGGACTTTCTTCAAGCGTATTAGAAGAGTATAGAAGAGTTCCTTTCTCAAGACTCAAGTGTGTTCACAAAATGGGTAAAAAGCAGCAGAGGACGCCATATTTATTTCTCTGCTCTGAGACACTCCCAGCTCTTGGCTGTGAATCAGAAACTACATGCTGTCAGCTGTGTGTTGTGACTTGCGCTTCGGCAGCTTGCGAACAGAAGGCGTTTATTTTGCTCCAGCTGCCACACCCAAGGAAAGTGTTTTTCAGGCTAAGGGGGGAGTACCAGCTAGAACTCTTGAGCCTGTAGAATGCAGATGGCTGTCCAGGCACAGTGCTATTAATATCACAGAGAAAGGGCCAAAAGCAATGTAAAAATATCCGCATTGTCTCCTCTGATCTGCTATGCTTCCTATTCTTAAGTTATGTATTGACCTCTGACTGGTTTCATTTAACCAGGTAAAAGCCAGGATGCCTCTGGCAAGTCACTCCTCTGATCTTTCAATGTTGTTACCCCACGAATCTGGCTGAATAAAGTGGTGCGTGTAGACAACAAAAGAGAAGTCAGTCTCCCTATGGAAAAGCCTTCTCGCTGCTTCCTATTAGCAGACCGCTCCCAGGCCCAAGCTGAAACCCGAGCATCCTTCAGGGATCGACACCACCCACCCACCACCCATCCCCGCCTTCAACCCCCTAGTGACCTGTCCCAGTAAAAAAAAAAAAAGTCCCACAAATCCAGTTCCCACCATAGAATTGCCATTAATTTATTTATCCATCCATGGACTTACACATCTATTTATTTACTCAACTCATCTATTTGTCTCCATTTCTCACGCTATCCCTGGCAGTTCCCATTGACGAGGGTCTGATTACAGTCATCTCGTAGAGGAAAGTGGGGCCACTGAGCACAGTGAGCTGGGTCAGCAACACGCAGATCCTCAACGCATGATGTCATGGGCTGCTGGAGTGAGCCAGTCTCCCTGTGCCCTGACAGAAAAGATTTTAGAGTTCCTCTATGTAGACTAGTAAGACTAAAACCATGTGTGCTCCACAACTCTGCGAAAGGCTTGCATCCCCCTGGAGCTGTGGAGTGTCTGGCCAATAAGGCTGCATGGATCCATTCACAGCACCCTGGGGTTTCTCTCATCCCGGCCAAGGATGGTGAAGAGTGTGAACGCGTGTGTGAAGAAGCCTAGCTGTGGTCAGGCCTGGTGGATTGGCGGGTGTTGTTCTGGTGCAATGAGCCATGTGGTCACATGGGCCAAATGCAGACGGCCGGCCGGCTGTATCATACCCTGTATCATGCCCTGTCTCCATCCGGTCCGATGCATGCTGGGAGAAGCACCTGAGTCCCAAAACAGCCGCGTACGCCCCAAACAAACTAAGCTGCTTTCGCCCTACAGAAGCATCAACGAACCTGCCGACAGTGTCTTTGACACTTGATAGTTGTCTCTTAATGCTGCTGAGCATGCATCCTCTCCTCCCCCTTTCATGATGTTATCACAGGGAGGTATTTACTAAACTCAACAGACTTTGTAGCATCAGTGTGATTTTCAGCGTTTGGTTTCTCACCCTTTAACCTCAACCAAATCCTGAGATAATGTCAGCACAATATCAAGCCTTACTGCATTTAACACAACCTGCTAATGAGCTCTACACCATGCGGGCTGAACCAGACCAACCACAGGATAAAGGCTGACGGATGGAGGCTTTTATCTGGGCAATAAACATTAGTTCCTCCACCTTATCATCTTATCTCACCGTGACTTGAGGATTCTCCTACAACAGGATGCCTCACTGGACTGCTGACACCTAACTCTCTACAGGGTTTTCTCTTTAGGAAACAAGGAAACACCAAGCACTGTTTAGTCAGTATGACTTTATAGTGGTGATGACATGCTGGGTCAGAAAGAGAAACAGAAAAATTACGCAAATATTCAGAAGAATTTCAATATTGCTCATATCCCACTACAGCACGTCTGTAATAAAAATGCATTTTATTTAAAAGGTGTAGGATTTTTTTTTTTGCTCATGTTAAATCTCTGACAACAATATACTGTAATCTCTTAAGACTTTGCATGTTAAAGCTCTGTGCTGCCTTTCTCTGGGGAGCCCATCTCCAACCCTAGAGATTTACTCCGGTGCATGAGGATAATGGGGGCTTTTGTCTTATTAATACATCCTTTCAAAACAATGCCTTCTTTAGAGTGACGGATGAACAAGCCTCAACACCATCGGAGGGGTCAGAGCGAGGGGGGGTGCACAGCAGGCTGCGCAACGGCTCTAAGGAACTGTGTGTGTGTGTGTGTGTGTGTGTGTGTGTGTGTGTGTGTGTGTGTGTGTGTGTAGGCCCCTACGAGGACGCGCCTGCGATCCACGCAGCCCACCAGCCTCCAACAACATGATGCAGCAGACTGCCCTGACCCCGCCGTATATGATCTGCAGCTATAACCCCATGCGTGTTAATATTTAACGCCGCACTATGTTATTCATTAAAACACACACACTGTGTTTAACAAACGCAGCTGTCACATCTGAAACCAAATATTCACCGTGGCTTGCAGGCTGCAGTGTTTCTACTTGTGTTGCCATCCCGCTGTCATGGGGTGCTTGATAGTCAACGGCACTTTTTTTTTTAAGTTTTTGAACGTAAATAGAGACTTTCACTTTATCGGTTATTAATCGCCGATAAGCTATTGAGAGGGAACTTCATTAAGAAAACGTGTAAAGGTTCCCATGCTTGATTGCTCAACCTAACAAATGGGACAATTTCATGATAAACTGTGTACGTTTAATTTCACTTCATTTTTTTTTACAGTAATAGGCTACGCAAGACGCACCAGATCCTTTTGTTAGGCTGCTGCAGCACATGTATATACACTGTCACACTCAATATTTTTGAGAAGGTGCCATTACTTACCCCATGAGAGATACGGGCTACTACAGCAGCGAAAATACTCTTAGACAAATGTTTGTCTCCAAATGTCCTCACATGTGCTGACCGGTTTCCACATAAAGTTCAGCGCTTTCCCCTGCTCCGGTCGAGAGGCAACGATGACAATCAAAACTTTGGTGGCGGACTAGACGGCGTGTCTTGTCTAGTCATTAGTAAATCCATACCGGTCTGTGCGTCACCGAAACAAGACACAAATCAGTAAAAGCTGAAGAAAAGCAGAAAAAAACAACTCCAAGAAAGTCAAAAGAGGACGTTTGATGATCGCACTTTCTCTCTTCTCGTTCTAATCCAGCAGTCCGTCTGATTGTTCCTCCTGGCTCTCTCTGGGAACAACAGCACCACAGAGGCTGTGGAGCGTCGGGGAGGCGCGCGCACACAACACGCAGTCAGTCACACTCACACGCACACACAAACACACACCCACACACACGCGAGACACAGTATGGAAACGTCATAGGCTATTGCCCATAAGTCGCCTCGAGTCTCAGTGTCTAAAATATAAGGTTGATGCGAATTTGTGGATAACAATTAATATGGAAAATAGTTTTAAGCCTATTTCTGGACCGTACACAAATGAAGTCCAGATGTTCCACCTCCACACTTCCTCTCTCTCTCTCTCTCTCTCTCTCCCTCTCTCTCTCTTTCTTAGCAGCATGAACCAGAGTCCTCACTTTTCCAACTCATCCTGGCTTAGCTTCCCTTGTAAGCATTGGCCAGCTGCAGATGCATAACCTACCTATAGCTCCATGACAGAAATAAACATCAGCATTCGACCTGCCTCCTGTTTCTTTAAGACTTTTTGTTTTCCTAACTAACCACAATTTTATTTATTGTTTCTGATGAGTCATTCCTGTTATTCCTACATTTATCCCTCAGGTCTGGGTAGCTATAATAATGAGGGGTGAGGTGAAGGTAAGTCAGGGCTTGTTAGTCATCAGGGCTGCACCTAGACATAGAGCGGTGCAGGTGCTGGATCCTGTGAAAGAGCCTCTGTCCAACCCCAGAGGAGGTAATGATGTCTTCACAGTCATTATGAAAGTCAAAGTCATCCCAAGTGGCTATGATGTCATGCGTCTGTGATAGGAGGATGGAGCCATGTAATGTTGTTATAGTTTATTACTTAGGCTGTCTAACAAAACATATAGGAGCTACCTGGCTTCTGTGTTAAGTAGCATTTATTATGTGAGCAAAAGAAGTAATCAGAAAGAAATAAGGGCCATTAGATTTCAGTCAGGAATTGTGTGCAAATGTGTGTTTTGTTTTGTTTTGTTTTTTCAAGAATGGACAGCTCATTCTTGAAAGAAAAAAAAAAGACGACGGAAGACTTTGATCGAGACTAAACAAAACAGTCGGCTGTGATGATGCAGAGTTGAACTTTATGATATCTGTCCCCTTACAATGACCACATTCAAAAGAGCGGGAGACAAAGAGGAACTTCAAACTCCTACATGTAGCCTCTCTGAATGAGAGCAGTTACAGAGTGGAAAACACCTCACTTCTCATCAGACAGTTCACCTGCGAGCGTGAATGAAACATCCCCAATAGAAATAACCAGTAGTTCCCAGATGAGTCTTGGCGTGTCTGGTGTCTACTGAAGAGTTTCAACAATTTTGACTCATGTCTTTGTGGTTGAAAAGGGGGGATGATTGTGAAATTTGCTGTCACCACACTCATCTCTGCTGCCCCTGCAGCAGCTGGTATGTGGCAAGTACTCAGTTTCAAAGAAAAGAGAAGAACTTTTTGGGGGGGAAAGTATAATCTTTGCACTTTTTCTGTTGTAGTTAGCAAAATTTGTCAAACAGCATTTTAACGCTGAAACGTTTTTGTTTTCTACGTTCTGTGCCCTCAGCTGAAGTGCTGGCAGGTTGAATGGGCAGTCTGTAATGGATGTGTAGCAGACAGCCTTTATGGACTGACTGCTCACTGTCAGCAGTTTATGATGGGACACTTTCAGAAGCCGCTCCACTAAAGCTGCCCCACTGCTGTGTCTCTCACCAAGTTTAGGGGAGGGGTCGAGAGCCCTGACCTCACTTCCTGTAGGGGCTCCTCACAAGCATTCCATTGTCTGTGAGAATGTGCACGGGCTCAGGGGACTCTGCACATCTGGCAGCTGTTATTAACAACCTCCTATACCCGCCCCCTCTCCCCCTGAGGAATATTACAACATCTGCTGGTGGATGTGCACCCCAAAATGCACCTCAAAATAAAGTCTCTGGGATGCTATTTTTTTTTTTCTTCATGAGCCTCTGCTCAGGTAGAAAGCTTTATTACTGTATCCAGTATCCTTGCCTGAACAGTCCCGTCAATACATTTAAGAGATTTCCAAAGTTCAATTTCAAAAGGAGCAACTTGAAAGTAATAGTCTAACATTTTAGGAAATATACGCATTCGCTTTCTTGCAAAGAGTGAAGTGAGACGACTGATACTTCCTCACTGGTTTAGAGCTGTATCTATTTTCTCCTATCATTTGGCAAGAAAGAAATCCCTTCCAAATGTCACCTTTACACCAGGGAGCCTGCAAAACAGCCTCATTTACAAGAAGCATACAGACAGACTGTGTTCACATGACCTAGGTTTGAACTTACCGCAAGTGGAACAGTAAGCAGATTTTAAGTCAGAGTTACAGATGAAAGCAGCGACATAAAATAGGTAGTACATCAGATGTACAACACATACAAAGACATTATTATTCATCTCTATTGACCTTTTTTTCAAAGAGCTCAAGACCCAAAAGGGCAAAGCGGTCTTCGAAAAGCGGCTAAATATTCTATGGTCCTACTTTTAGACACAAGATTACACTGGGAAAGTCATTAACAGAAAACTCTAACATTCTCAGGCTCTGTGTTCTGTAGGCTGGGGGAGCTTGCATGCACAATAATCTACCCAGACAAAACATATCTGAAGATAAAACTGTTTTCAGTTCAGAATAGAAAATACGTATAGAAAGCGAAGGGGAACATCTTCCATTGCTTCCTCTGTTTCTGTTTCCTCTTTTCCACACAGATACTCAGACCAAAGTTTAAAAAAAGTATTTTTAGTTCTGTACATGTTCTTCAGGTCATGTGCATCAACATCGCCCAAACAGTCAGTTAGAAACGATCTGATCCAAACGACATAATTCTCAGAAGATTGTGGGTCATGTCAAAGGAAATGAAATGTGCACAGTTAGCATCTGAGAAGCTGTTGGTGCCACTATTTCTGTGAAACATACCAAGAAACTTGTTAAGAGAGGTTCTTCCTTTCAGTTTAAAAGATTCATACTAACTGCTGTATGTGCATTTAAATCAGCATTTGCATTTACTGAGAACTGGCGATGAAATAAAAAAAAAAAACCTCCCTGCTGTGTTCAAATAATTAAAATGCATAATCTAGGGCAGTGTGCGTCGGGCTAATTGGCTCAGACAGTGCTTGTGGCGGTAGAGGTTTGGTTTCCCATCTCAAAACTGAAAAGCACGAGTCGTGCCCCCAGTCATGATGGCTTATCTCTCTCTATACCTCAAACAGCAGGCTTAAATGCTGGCTGTGCCACATGTCTCTCCTGTTCACAGGTTTAGAAGAAATCCGTTCACCCCGCATTCCCCTTCCCCTGAGACCTGCAGTGTTATTTTACCACTTATCTCTAGACCATCTTTTTTTTGTTGTTTTTCTTCCTGCACAAAAGAAGTCAAATTCCATTTACATTCGATCTGTTTACTGTGCAGAGATTAAGTTTGAATCACTGTCCGCATTCAGGTCACTCAAGGAAAATATAGGACTCATGTATCACTAATGAATAGCCACTTGATAGAATATCTTTGTGATCATTTAAAAAACCATTGTGATTTAACTTTCATCACTGGGATCTGTGGAATTGTACCCTGGGTGTCTACAACAAAACATATTGTCTTTTGGATATGACTGGATGTCTCTATGGTGCTTTTACAATATTTCATTGCTCCACCCCTCTACTGAAGCGTCTCTCACAGGAGTATAGAGTTACCTTATTTTTACAGTCAGGCCTGAAAAGACTGCTCCCATGGTCCGTTAATGCAACCGTCTGTGTACTGGTTAGCATGCGTGAGTATTAGTATTGAGTTGTGTTCACTGTCCTCTGCTCTGCTAAGAGGCAGAGTGTTAGAGGATAGTAAAGGGGCCCCACATGGTGGTGGTGGTGATGGGTAGGGGTGGGGGGATGGGGGGTGTAGAGTCATGACTTCTGTGGCTTCCTGCAGATTACAGCAGTGTTTATAGAGCCTTGCTGAAGTACCCTTAGCAAAACACATTCAAATCCACACATTCATTATTAGTCTTTTCCATTAACATTTAGAACTGAGAGTGTGTGTTTTTGTAGCAGCCATAGGAGAAGTGATGCAACTGCTGTCAGTTCTGTGGTAAAACAGTCATTTGGCAATTGGAAATGTTTCTTTATTGAGGCTCAGACACGGCACAAAGGCCTTAGTTTAGTGTTCGACAGAGCCACAGGTTGTGTTCCTGTCATTCAATCATCAATCTGCTGTTTTGATCTGAAACCATGTGGCAGACATCAGTAGTAAAGAAACCCAACCCTGATATTTCTTCATTTCTCAGTAATTCATTGAGCAGAAAGTAAGTTTAAAAGGTAGGTTCATAGATTTGTATGTGCATGTGTATGTGTGTGCGTGCGTGTGAATCAGCATCCCATGACTGTCTTATACAGTCATGGGATGTTGTTTGCTCGTCTGTCACATCTGCAATAGCTATATAACATCTGCTTTCACTCTTTGACCTCAGTGTTGCCGATTCGTGCAGTTTCACAGAGCGCTATGTGCTACGTGCTTGTCGAGGTAAGAGTGAGAATTAGTGCACAGATGTAAAAAAAAAAAAGCAATCACTCAGCACAACAGGAAAAACAGACCTGTTCTTTTTTTTATGTTCACTCATGAGAAACACAGGAGACAAGGTAAAGGAGTCAAAAAGGAAATAGAAAAGGGATGGATGTGTGTAAGCAGAGGAAATGAAATGAAGTTGGTCAATAGAGGGTAAAATAAGCTTTCAGTAACCAGGTCAAGCGTGCACCTATTGGAATCTTGCCTGGAGAAGCTTGCATGTTGGCTGTTGGTTGTATGGCGGAGAAAGGGAGGCCAGAATGAGTTGATCTCGGTTTTTTTTTTTTTGCTTGAGGCAGAGCACTGAGTATTTGTTTGTAAAAGTATGTTTACAAAAGGCTGTTAGCGCTAACACATGCGTCAAAGGTGCACATTTCTCTCCTAGAGCAGAACTTATCTTCTTTTTCCCAAAGGGAAACTGGCACTTGGCTGCCGGGGTTGTCAGGGGTCATCAGATAAGAAGGATCAGGGTCAGGCCATATATTTTAATCCAACTGTTTGTACCAGCCTCTCTCGGGATCAGGACTTTTCTCCATGCGCTCAGTAAAAGAAGACCATCCACAAATCCATCATGTTGTGGTAAAAGTGGTAAAATGTATAATAAAAAAGAGAGTATGAGAAGAGATGGCAGGAGAGCAGCAGGGGTCTAAACATCACACTCTTCCGATAAAGCCTGAAGCACACACACACACACACAGATCATGACCCTAGGCCTGGACGTGACCCAGACAATCATTTGGTCACGGAAGTGGGAGACCAAAGTTTCAGCAGGGACCATGACAAATTTGCAATGCCAGAACGACACAGAAGGACTTTCAAAGAGAGGCTAAAATAATAATATTGTATATTAATAAGAATAATGAACAGTGAACTGAAATAATATGTTGATAGTGTTTTATAGTGTTTTTTATTATGTCATTCCGAGTCACCTTTGAACTGGTGAGAAACCCGCCCAAGTTTATTGACTACATATTGTTGCCTCCCCTGTGGTCAAGCTCCACACACCACCCGGGAAGTGATGCTTTGATCAGCACACTGAACACATTCTTCCCATCACCATCTCACTTCCCTCCCCGGTGTTTATTATTGGCTGCAGCTGGAACACCTCCAGTCACCGAGACCTCACTCCACCAAGGTCGTGCTAACAAAATCCCACTCAGCAAAGTTGGAACAGCCCAACTCTGTTTGACTTTAGCTCAAGTTATTATATGCAATCATAGAAACACATAGGAAAGTTTATGCACAGGTCCAGATCAAATGTGTCATTGCATTGTCACAAGAAACAGTCAGTTCAATGTAACCTGGTCAGTACATGGCACGTAATGGGAGATAATTTCTTCCCCTTTCTTTGAACATTTTCAAACAGTTTTGCTGAACCATTGCTCCACTTATTTCCTTTTTCCATGACCTTTGACTCCTGTGTGTGAAGGGCAGCAGTGATAAGTCTCCAATGGTGAGTAATCAAAGATATTACCTTCATGTTAAACTAGTGTGAACGGAGCTAAAGAAACAAACAAACAAGTGAACAAACAATTAAATACATAAGGAAAGAACTGCATTACACAGATGGTGAACAACCCTGTCTTATTCCAACCCTGTATGAGTATTATAGGTTTCAGTCATACAATGAATGTTACTCCAGTCAAACTTTACAAAACACACGCATTTAATGAATGTGTTGTTAAAAGGAAAGTGCTTCCTTCTTCTCACGATATCTGAGTCATTTCACATTTATTTCACTACGACTAATCCTGTGTTGCAAAACTGCCCCGTCAAATTAAAAGCCCCATTTACAATCAAGGTTTGAACATGACTATAAGCCTTCAGAATTTGTGTTTCCAAAAAGAAAGTTCACAAACTGTGCACACATTGTGCCATTTTGGCATTTTTTTTCTTATATACACATGCACTGGGCTGGTGGGTAACTTGAAAGTACTTCAAAGGAAAAGCAACAAAGGATATTAGTTTAAAAAAAGCAGTAACTTTCCCACTACAGTAAGGGTTAGAAGGTAGACAAGGAAAATTATACTGTGGCCAAAAGAGATTGATGATATTCATACAACTGTTCATACGTACATTCATAAATGATTACCTCACTGGCCACAGCCAGCCGAGTTCAAAATTACTTATCACCCACAGCCAAATCTATAATAACCATAGCAATTAAAGGAAAGTTACCAGACACCATAGAGAAGGAGCCAAATTGCAAGTTAATCCTTTCATACACTACTGTGGAAACATAATATAAATAACACTTAAAGAGATAATTAACTCCAGCTTTAGATTCCACAGACTTGCTTAAGAGCTGGCAACTCATCCCACATACAATATTTCATCACAAAAAAATCAAGATGCTTGTTAATGACATCCAGCTGTCACTTTTTCCCTGCTCAAGTCCACAATGAACCCATGATGACAAAAGTGCGCCACCCTCTACTAGATTTCTCACCAAATAAATTGCAAGGAGCCCTAACATCAGTGGATCTGTCAGCCTTTGGTACACATCTGTGACTGAGGTTTTCACATGATGATGAGTGTTAGCTCATGCTGCTGCTTGCCAGCTGGGCTGGTTCTGCTTGAAGACGTATGAGTCATACCATTCGAGTTTAAAGTCTGCCTGGTGGGACAAAGAGTCTGCTGCATCATTACCAGACTAATCAGACTGCAGGTTTGATAGGAATAGCATCCGCTGTGAAAAACATATAAACAATCACCCCTCTGAGCAATTAAATGAGCAAGAGTGGATGATGGGAAATACAAAGACAGAGGTGTGTATGTATACATATGTGTGTGATTTGGTTTCCACATTCAAGCACTCAATACTAAAATGCAGAATTTGGCAACATTGTGGCTGCCACAGAGCATGCTCCATAAAACTGACGAATATCGCTGTTGGATAACAAAAAAGAAATCTGGCTTTAATTAACAGCTCACACGAATTCTTCTATGACTGGCAGTAATCTTGCTAACCTTAAACAGATTGACTTAGACATTTCTCCTTATGATAAAACAGCAACAGGACAACAGTTTTTCTAAACATGAATATTGTTACTAATCCAGACCTGCACAAATGGTCACATTTTTGGAAGACTAATCAAGTACACATGCATATCATTTTGTAAACCAAGACTTTCAGTTATTTATAATCCTTTAATCACTATTATATGTTTTCATTTTGTGGTGCCAAATATTTATCCAGTCGAGGTGTCACTGTTTAAAATGGTAATTGTCTAATTTTTCACTGACGCTGCTCAAATAAACTCACACTGCTCCCAGTGGAAAAGAGCAGGAGAGTTCTAACTTTCTCCATCAACTACTACTACTTCGGATGAATGCTAGTCACCCAACGAGTTCCAATAACATGGCAAAATTGTAGGTCTTCATCTTGGAGAAACACCCCTTCAACCTCTAGGAACTCAGACAGACCCTGTAAGTTAAGAAAGTTGCAAAAGGACATAATGTTTATCAGCTCTCTAGCTTGGCTCCTTCTGGAGGTGAATTGATTTAACGGCCTGAGTGAAATATTGCTCTTATCCTAGCCTTGGACCATTCTTGCCCCCTAACCCTTTCTACAGCCGACCCCCCACCCCCACCCCCTCCTCAACCCTTCGGAACAACCCTCAATTCCAGGAAAAAGTTGCAGCAAAGTTTCTGGCTCCTATAAATCACTGTTCCACTCCCCAGCCGCTCCCTGCAGAGCACCAAGGGAGAAACATCATCCCCTTCCCTTTCCCTGACCCCCTACAACTCCACCCCCCACCCTTCTCTTACTGTTTTACAACAGTGCAGAGTGGCAGATGAGAACTTCCTCACTATTTTACCACAACCTCAACAGGTCTCTTTTTCTCTTGAGTGACTCGCTGTGCGCTCAGATCTTTACAGCCCCGTCTGTCACACCACAGTGGCGTCAAAGTCATGCTGCTTCAATCAGTCTCCATGCTTTATTTACCTGTTAGCGTTTCTGCATGTGGTCATGGTGTCGTTAGGCTTTTATTGCCCACAATCCACAACAACGGTGCCAGTCAAGTCTGACTACCTACTAACAGAGTTTTTACAGTGAGCACAGAGGCAAACAACAAAAAAAAAAAAAACTTGACCAAAAACCCCTGCAGCAGAATTGCTAGAGGGAGGCTCATGTTGCAAAAATTATACAAATAACTGACGAGGACAAAGCTGCAAAATGTTCCATGACACAACACACTTTAATGGAAAAAAAAAGTGTTACACAAGCATTGTTTTACGGAACTAGTGGAAAAGCTTTTCATTGATTACCCTGCGATTATGCCTAAAAAGAACGTGTGAGTGCAGCACTGTAGCCCAACCCATGTGAGTGATAGACCTGTCGTTGCATGCCCGTTAGAAAACAGGAAACCTGATTAATACACAAGGTTGGGTTTGCATATGAATGACATATCCATCACATGAGAGGGTTTCTGGGACAGTCAGGCCAAAGGCTCTGACAGGAACTCTTGACACAGCTCTCATGAATAGCACATAAACAGAGAACATCCGTAAACAGTTTAGAAGACCCGTTTGGACTTTGTTCCAGAGGAGTGGGTGGAAAGGAGGGCTGTAGAAAGGGGACTGGGACAGGAGGGGTGAAAGAGTGAAGTACTGCAGCTGATATTCCCTCTATGGCGGCCAGTTGGGAGGAGCAACATCAGGCTGCCTCTGTTCTCCTTTGGGACGTTCCGCCTGTACAAACAAACTGATCCCGGGCCTCTGGTCTAATGGGAACCAGACCTGCTCAAGGACCAAATCCCCTCTTTCTTCGTCCCTCCTCTTCTTCTCTCTCTCCCCCTCTCTCTGTACCGACGAACACTCCAGCTGAAGGACGCACTTCAATTATCCCAAACAGACCTGAAAATATTCCCCCGTTCCTTTTCCCAGTTTTCCCACACAGCAACGGTTCATGACGTTCTACATTTCGACATCACTGACCTTTTTGACCCTGGAGCAGCCAGACTCCTGTGACTGGCACTTATCTCCACAGACACACTTTCTCTCATTTTGCTTTCACTATCTACTCCTCTTACAAAGCTTTCCATTGACTCATGTTGAAACCTTTTGTTTTTTGAGATCGATCCATATCTCTATCTTTTCATCAAGCTCTGTTGAAATGTGTTATTTTTAATCCAGTTTCACATGAGAGTTAGCAGCATTTTCCATAGAAGTACTAGTATAATTAGATCTCAAAAGCGTCACTAATCTGTGGCATAAAACCCGACTGGAGGCATCATGGTGACCTGCTGTGTGCTGAGGGAGAGAAGCTCATCTCTGGCTACAAAGTCTGAATGTTCTCATTGTGAAGGTTCAGAGTTTATCAGTGAATGTCCTCCCAGTCTCACTGCAGTCTCTATCTGAATGTTCTGTTTCACTAAAGTATGAATATTGGCACAGTGTCAGGCAGAGAGGAAAAAAGGCTCTTAAAACACATAGAGCCTCCACATTGACGGCACGTCTGAGACAGAAAGGCTGATTGTGATATGGCCTGGTGACAGTGGGCCTCACAGACATGTGGTCCTGTTTAAATTGCATCACTTTATCATGGCATTCTTTTTCCTGAATGATAAGTCCAAGATAAAAATGTTGTTAACGCTTCCTTCTGTTACAGCTTTTACAGATTTGTTTTTTTTTTTTACAGTGCACGGTGGACGTGCACTGTACACGTGCGTGTGAATTCTATTTTCAAGGCCAACTCTTTATGTGTGCGTGCAAGAATCAGTGATCAAGTCACTGACGCCAAGGTAGCTGGAAGCCTGGAAGTATGGCAGATTTATTTAGTAGAATGGACCGTGTCTGAAGAGTTGGAACAAATTCACAAACACTGGATAGCTCTGTCTCCCTCCCACACATCTGGGCACAAAACCGTCAATGTTCCCATAGGCAAAGATCTTTGATGAGCTGAGTTGCTGCCCAGCACACAGTCATTTTACATTCATCGCCCCCCCACATACCCAAACCCTCCATTTGTTTTTTGCCTGGTCTTGTGAGCTCCTCCAGGGTTCTCTGTATTGCTCTTTTTCTGCGTGGAATGGCTGTGGGCTTTCTGGCAGTGCTTGCGTCTTTGTGCCGTGCAAGCCGGGAGTGGCCAAGCCCAGGCGCAACCCTCTGGAACTGAAGTGTTTTTCTGCAGAGTCAGCGCAAACCTAGACCTGCCGGTAACAAACGTGTTGCAACTCACTCACTTTTGGCTCCCTGAAAGAGTGGGAGGTGTGTATATGAGATGTGAAAGAAATTAGTCTCAAAGTGTGTTTTCAGCTGTGAGTGCTTGGACAAAATATTGTATGTTGGGACTGATATATAATCTGCATGTGCTTTTGGTAGTGTGCATTTGTGAATCTGTGTGTTTGCATGATATAGCTCCGGGATACATTAAATTGGGGCTTCATTGATCCACTGTAAACATGTACTCACATGCCACATGTTTGAAAATGGATCAATACAGTAACAGAAACTCCCTGAACAAAACATGCAGCAGTTTTTTCACTCTGTCCTTTGTGTTCATATTTTGTCACATGTGGCTTTGCCGGACTTAACAATCTCAATAAAATGTAATAAAATCTTACAACATAACCACAAAGAAATAACACTAGTAGTATGCTAGCCTTGATAGGACTAGGTGGGCGTGTCCAGGCAGGAATTGGTTTATATTCTCACTGATGTCATTTGTTGAGGCAAACAGTACTTTGGCAGGAAGGGACTGACAAACAGTCAAGGTCATTGACCCACTTCAGGAAAAAAGCCACCAATCCGTTTGTGTGTCCCTGATGTTTCAAATTAATGATTATTCCCTGATGTACGACCACAGGCAAGGGAACAGAGCAGTCTTTGTCTATTAATGGTCATATATATACCACGTCTTTGTCCATTAATGGTTAAATATACACAACCTCTTTCGTCATTTGTTAAAAGATCCTTCCTCTTCTGCCCTTTCTTTTCCAATCTGACCTCTTCCTCCACATTGTTCCACTGCCACGTTGCAGCCATTTGGAGCTTGGGAAGTAAAGACACCTGGATCTAGCTAGTTTTCCTCTGAGATTGTTCTCCTTCCAAGGTAGTATAAGCCATAGTCGGTGGTCATGTGATGACAATGATGATGTGGCAGGGTCTGATTTTGAAAAACAAGTGAGCATGGGGACTCCACACCCCCGTAGCCCCACAACGTTCTTCACTCTGCTGAATCAAATACGCAGAGATGTGTGGGATTACTCTCACAGGAGGAACTTGAACCCCCTGACTTCCTGCCCACTGATGAGGTCACTGGTCTCAGTGGGAGTGTCTGTGAAATGCCTGCTCAATAACAGCCGACTGATGGTAGGGCACGGTGGGAGAGGAAGGGGGGACAGAAAGGAGGAAAGGGACATATAGCGGGGGTAGGTTGATGTAGGGGTAGAGAAGCAGGAGGAGGGGAGTGGGGGGGAAGGATCATCCAGTGCCTGTCTCTAGTGAGCCTGAGGGTGTTGGCGAAGCACAGCATGTGTTCATGATATGGAGAGGACTCAGCGCTCTCCCTCATAAAAAATTGACAAAGGGGGTGGGGGTGTGAAAACTACACGGCCAGGAAAATCTCACAAAATGACTAAGAATGTTCCCGAGCTGTCTGACAAAACTCTGTCTTTCATGAATCACATATGAACCACTTAGAACTAATATCTCACGTTATGTACTAATCTGTGACCTCAGATAAGCATCAAGACTCTGCTCTGCTCTCACCCTGAGGCAGCATTGCCAACAACATGACCATAAATTAATCATCAACAAGCCAGATGAGTATTCACAACAGTTGCGCTTTTACAATATAGTTTTACACAAAAGGGGAGAGTCTTATTATGTGGCATGAGGAACTTCAAACTTGTGGTAGCACATGCTGCTCCCTGTCAGCTGGCCTGTCTCTCTCTGGCTCCTGGCTGATGTCAGAGCACTCTTGATTAAAGAGCGGGCTG
The DNA here is from genome assembly GCA_029490765.1 of Euthynnus affinis. Taxonomy (NCBI): domain Eukaryota; kingdom Metazoa; phylum Chordata; class Actinopteri; order Scombriformes; family Scombridae; genus Euthynnus; species Euthynnus affinis. The sequence goes on along the minus strand of CM055856.1, from coordinate 6,983,161 downwards.
TCTTAAGTCCCAGTGAAGGTCAGGTTGCGCTGAGGTAACTTCTTCTCCCTATAAGCAACAGGATTTGAGCTGATGTGAGGATAACGAGGGGGAGCACCTGGTACGTAATGCCTGAGGCTGCAGCCCTATAGGTAAGGGTCAGGGGAAGGAAGGGAGGGGCAGGATGGCGAACGCACATACAAAGCCATCTTGTTTTAGGCCCAACTCAAATGGAGCTGCTCTGTTGCCAAGGGTCCAGAGCTCTACATCCTGCTACCCAGTGAAAGACTCAGTCTTCAAACAAATTGCATGAACAAAGAGCCATACAGGCTGTGTGCTGTGCCGCACACATATAAGCGCCCATACACAACCCCTCCACCATGAATAGAAAGAGTATGCTGTGTTTCACTATCTCCCTTTATCTTTGTTTTTACTTCCAGATGCCACCCTCATTCAACTCCAAGTATTTCTCAAGAGGTCACGGTTTCATAAACCTAACTCTCACAAAACAATGCAATTAAGTCATTCTCTGTAAAACACACACAGCTTGGTCAAAACAACCCCCCCGTCATCATTTCCCTGTGTTTCACCCTTGGGTAGGAACAGCATAATGCCTTCCAGATGTGCAGATGCTGTACTCTACAGCCTCACCAAACCTTGGAAGTGAGTGCCCCTCTCTCATGGTGTTAATGGTGCCCAGGAGGCCTCTGGGGGTGGGAGGGAGGTGGGGGGTGAGGGTGGGTGGGGGTCACAAGACCTTTCAAGCTCCTACTGAGCCTACAAAAAGAGCTTGGCATCCTTTCCCTTTCACAGGGTAATCGCTGATCTGTCTCCTCTTTTTCGCTGAGCAGCAGGGTTTCCAGTGAAAAGCTGCATAAGGAACATGGGTGTGGTTTAAAAAGACATCCTGGTAATGTTTGAGAAAAGAACATATGCTTACAAACAGAGTAACAAAGTCCTCTGCAGCTGTCGTCCATCCAGATGGGTAGTGGTGGTAAATAATATTAGGTTTCATTTGTCTGCATCTTCGGGTTGGGCCTGCTGGTATCTTGTGTCAGCTGCTGCTCATCAACTTATTACAATCAGCCTGTCTCTTCTTTCCCTTTTACAGACTAGTTCTATGAGCATCAAGTGTGGAAAATCAATGGCTACTCTCAGGAGCTAGCTTGTGTTACTGCCTTCTCTCCTTTTCCTTTGATTTTTACTAAATGATCTTGTGTCACAGTCTGAGATTTATGCTCCATACAATGTCCTAAGCTGTGTTCTATTAATCTGCAAAAGGCCGACCATTAGGGCCCTATCTGTTTCGCAGTATGGATCCTAAAACGCCAGGGGACATAGTAGACAGAGACTCTCCCTCAGGCCCTGTTTTTTAAAATGCTAATCTCCTCTTCCTCACCAGTGCTGGAGCTCATCTGGCTCTTGTAAAAGGTTTTTAACAATGCTCATTTGTTACAGTAGTTTTGTGGTAGTTAGATGACATACTGTGACACAGGACTGCTTCCAAAGATGGTTTGGGGGTGTTTTTGTTGTGTTGGCAACTTGCAGCAAAACAATAGCTGACCATTTGACATATACTAGCATGGCTGGGGCAAAAGGACACGAAGCGAGACAACACAATAACATTTTGGCTGGCCAGTGGATCCTCTGAGGCCATGAGCAGGCCCTGGACTCAAACCCAAAGAAGAGAGAGTGAGCTAGAGAGAAAAAGCTCCAGGCTGAGAAGCTCTGTGAGAAAGTGTCCATCTGCAGCACATGTTGGACGCAGCCCAAAACAAACAAGTTAAAATTAAACCACAGAAAGACAGCCAATCTCCATGTTTAAAGTTCTTACAAACAGAGGATTACGGTGTTACATTTTCAAAGGTCTGAGAAATTGTCAGTTTTGTGGTTTTCCCCTACCACAATACAACCAATAATCTCTGTAACGGCCACACCACTGGCTGAGGCACAGCTGGTTGCCACATAATAGAGCAAGATAGTGCTGCTGATGAAGGTTTCTAAGAAATTGAAACAGGTACTACATCGAGCAAGAAGTGTGAGTCATAGATATAAGGGAGTTGAAGAACTTTCTCTCAAATTCATAAGCAGTAGCATAACTCATTCCCCTGTATCAAACGCTCACTCGATACTGCCACCAAGCTCTCAAACAAAATCCATGTATGGTGTGCCTAAAGGCAAGCAAATATATCTGTTCCTTTTGGATACAACAAAACCAAAATAAGTCAAACTATAATTTTCAATGACAAAAAAAGAGAAAAACTGTGTTGCCTCACACATGGAGGCTGGTGAGCACATGTGAGGTACGAATGATTGATTCAAGTTAAATCTGTCAAACAGGGATCCCACGTTTCAACCCAGTGGGCTTTGACCTTGCTAATTGAGTTGTCCCAGAAGCTTTGTTATGGCTTCAGTGGTCGCTGTGGTTGCCTCCGCTGAGGTTTCCCAAATCCATATGATATGTTTGCAGCAGCCCCCTCTCCCACCTTTGCCAGAGGCCTTGTCTGCCTCATAAATCTCTGCACAGCCATCCTTCAGAAAGAGAGAGAGAGATGAAGAGAGAGCAGTGGTGTAGTGGAGGGTATACACAGGAACCTCTTTTTCTGACAATTTACAGCACACCCACCTAGAAGTCAAATAGCCATTGAAATATATAGGAGAGTATATCCACTTTCTCCTTTGAGATCCAGGCATCTACCTAATAGTATGCCCATCTCATCAACTATAAAACTACAGATCTGAGAGAGATTTGTATGATGGTTTAAGAGTGTGTGTGCAGTTTTGACATTTTGATTTGACGCTATGCTGCTATCTAGTGGTGACTATCAATTATCAGGCACAGCTTTGGTGTTGTGTCCTTGAAAAAAATACTATAAAATAAAGGAAAACTGCGGCTGCTTCAAATATTTAATTTGGAATGCCAACATCAACTAGTAATAAAAAATGTTATTAAAAGAATCTTAAATGTGTATCTCAGAGAGAAGACATTTAAAATGTTGGATTGTGTCTGGTGATTTTCTTTGGGATCACTTTGTTGAATTCAACACATGGTGGAGCCAGAGTTTAGTGACATCATGAACTTCAATGCAGGAGCCTCTGCAAGTAAAACACTCAAATATAATCCCCATGACAGATCTTCAACAAAGAGCCAAAAGTTAAAACACTCACATACATTTTTTCTTTCTCCCTACGGATGCATTTGAACTCATGAACAGATGTCATTGGTAGCTTTGGAGGTTATCATGTAAAGGGTTTGGATTTAGATTTCTCCTTGGATCAATCACACGAAGATGATGTAGGAGAGCCTTTGCAGTTCAACTGGAACTTTATTTAATTACTCTCAAAATGCATGAGATCATCTTTTACAGTTTCTTCATGCAGCACATGCCCAACTGAAACCCTGTTTTTTCACCCTGTGTAAATAAAACTAATCGAACTAAGGCTATTGCAAGTCTACATGATCACTATAATTTTGTTAAGTTTCTTTAAAAACCAACTTGCAGCCCCTAAACACTCCCATATGGCTATGATGTCAAAGCTTTACATTGCAGTGCAATGATACTCTCTTGGGACCATCAGCCTCAGATAGGGCAGTTAGACCTCCCCTCAACAGGCAAATCTGGGTTTCAAAGGTGTCTGTCCTGCTGGGTTAGGTTTAGGGTTATTGTTAGAGTTAGGGTCTTGAGACAAACATTTCATTTTAAAGGGTGCTATTGTTTTGTTTTTTTGTTTGTTTGTTTAGGGGTTTTCTTTTTTAGATTTTCTGAAATCCCTGGAATAGGGCATGGTAGAAGTAGAAAATATTTAATTCCATATACAAAGATGAGTCAAGTACTGTACATACATACACATTTTCTCTGGAATCCATGCAGCATTGTACAAATCTGCATGTTTTGGCAGATCTTTTCACTCATCCTCCCCCACCTACTGAGATTCTGGATGTATCTGATTGTTGTCAGTACACAGTTGCAAAAAAAAAAAAAAAAGGCAGGGATGGGGGAAGGGGCAGATTGTTCTTGGAGAAGCCTACTCATATGACTCAGATGGATGCAAGTGAGCTTCCCCTCACAAAAAAATGTAACAAGCATTTCTGTTAAAAGAGGTCTTAATTATCTGTCAACTCCAAATGACGCTCTACTCCTTCATTTCCAAATAACTGATGCAACTGTTGCATGTAAAAGGAAGCAGGAGCAAGGAGTGGACATCAAATGGAAAGTATTAGGTGAGGTGAATTAAAACAGGAAACTTAAGACAAGGGGCTGTGTGCTAATTTCATACTGGCAGGCAGGGACCCAAATTACTCATTGTGTACTCAGAACACAGGATGTATTATCGCAGAAAAGGTGAATTAGGTCAGATCAACTGAGATACAGAGGATAAAGTCATGGGAGGTGAGAATGCACTGCATGCGGTGTCCAGTAAGCAGAGCAGGAGTCTTCCAATCTGTGGTAATCTTTAGTACACTCTTCCTGTCTTTAGAAGACTCCTCGCAAGTGTGGTAGTTGGTTCCTGCATAAATACTTATCCTGATAACAATAATCTGCTGTTCAAATTAACTGACTAACCTAGTTTATTTTGGCATGGATAACTTTGTGAGGACACGCCTAAATAACCACAATAGAAGGTCAATGGTAGTCGTAGGTTATTGTAATGTAGGCCAAAATTGACACACAGTGTGCAAGTTTTGCATGTTGCTATTTTGGCATTCTGATAATGCAGTTGTTTAATATATAATAGGTTTGAATGTGTTTGCATGAAATCAGATATAATATATACAGTATCCTTTCTAAATGCACACACACATTCCACAAATGACCTGTACTCTGGTTAATGACTGAGGAAAAGAATGCAATCCTTGGCAGGGGAATTCATCTTTCTCAACATTTGTGGTATGTAGAGTCTCAACTCTCATGGGGGAGTTTGCTCAGTGGAAATCAAGAAAAGTGTGTTAAATGAATTCAAAACTCTTTGGAGACAAATGGCTTCTTTTGCAGCCAGTTGGATCATGAAAATAAACAAGTTGTAGTTTTAATCTGAAATTCTCACGAACCTCTGATAAAGTTGGGAGATGAATTAGCTTGAGTTGATGAGGAAGAGATTTTGTGGATGAGTAACTTCTCCAGTATTATTTAACGTAGCAGTTTTCCCAGTAGCTAAGATAAAATGACACTGTGTGCCAGACAGAGCCATATCTATGATTGCCTATTCATAAGATCATTTTAGAGAAACCATGCTCATTTGGATCATTTCTCTTGCACAATATAAAGAAAATGGCTCCAAAATGTCAGCAAGAGACACAAGAGACACAAGAATCTGTGGACACAAAGAGACTTCTGTTTGACTCATGCATTTTCCATGATCACATTACAGTAAGTGTTGTTTCAGTGAGTAAAAGGACAACACTCACTCATTGTTGCATTGTGAGTGTCTCTTGTACCATTTTATTTATGCACAAATCTACTAGTTAAACATTAAACACACACTCGGTTTTAGAACAGAGAGGGTGAGAAACAAACATCTGTCTGCTAAAACTGATGTAAAAAGTCCAAACTCTAAAAGTACAAGGTCACCCTATCAGTGTTTTGACAAGTCGTTAGTCCCCTGGATTGGGTCTCGCCTCATTCTTTGACATGTAGTGATATGGATTCTTTCATATCCTTTTCATTGTTATATTTTAACACTCATTTCCTTTATTTGTCAAAGGAAACAGTAGAGTCCATGGAGTCCTGTAAGCAATTAACTTGTATCCACAGACACCTTTTTCCTTTCACCCATCCCCCTCACTGACAATGTTTTAGTGCCCTGGCATGAGTGTAGATCAGTAACTGGCACTGTTTACCAAAAACGAGACACTGAATTTTGGAGGTTTTTATGAGAATCACTTGGTTTATTCCCCCTGTAACTGATCCTCTATCCCTTTACTTCCAGCTTTCTTTTAATACTCTTTTAATTTCCGTTCTTATGTGACTTCTCTGTTCAGTCTTATAGCAGGGGGACAGTCTGAAGACAATACTTAAATAACTATCACCCTTTTGTGCAAGATTGATGAGTGAACTAAAAAGGGAAATTGATATAGAAGTTGAATCATGTCATATTATATATATGGTCCATTGTCTTTCAGATTTCTCTTATTCTGTGTAGAAACAACTCAAAAATACTTACTCTGCTGCTGGAAATGGTCCAACATTATCACATCATCAAAGCCCTTGCACTCTAACTGCTATTTTTAACACCATTAATTGTTCTCACTTGTTTAAACATCTGAGTGTATTTAATCTAAATGAGCTCTGCAGGTGGGCTAAAAGGGTCCATGAGGTCATGCCCTACATGTCTTTGGATATGAACTGGAAATACTGTGGAAAACAAAACTGATAGTGATCACAATGCAGGTTTGATTATATGAAAAAAAGTCAAGCACTGAAGTTATGTTTAGCACTACTCCGTTTAGTTTTAAGTTCCTCTGCATTTGTTGCTGGGAAACACAGACCCCTTGTCAAGAGATGAAAGTTTACTACTGGCGAGTGACCAATAACAATATAATTAAATTTTAATACTAAACTTCTCTGTCTGTAGAGTGGAGAATAGTGCATGTGATGCCTCTTCTTCTTCTTTTTGTGAACAGGGAGTGTTTCAGCAAACATGACTGGAATTTCAATGCTTGTTTTGTTAACTGAAGTCCCCTGTTTGTCTTTCAGGGCCTCCCTTGTTGGATATTGTCTTCTATCATTTCCTTCTTCTCCCATCTCATGGATTGTTCAAATAACCTTTTACTCTAATCAGATTAAAGATTGAGAGACTTGCAATGTTCAGCTGTTTATTCTCAGTATTCTAGTTTCTGTTCATTTCTATGTGTCGCAAGAGCTCAGAGAGGATGTCATTGCATTACATAATCTCTTCCAACAAAATCTGTGGCTAAGCCTCCAGATTTTTTGTTGTGATTACAGTGTCTTTTTCCCGTGAATCACCCTAAGTCACCCTAAGGTGAATCTTTAGCAATCTTATATCCAACACAACAAAATGTCATGGGTATTTCCCATCCTATCCTGAAGATCTCCTTATAACTGTGCTTTTGAAATCGAAAAAAAAACTAAAAACAGGTTGTGACTGTATGCCATGTAGCCTGGAAATTCCAGGATTAACATTAGCCTCTTCCTGAAAGCGAAAGATGCCGTCTTAACCAACATCTCTTTTTCATTAGGAACCCCTGATAAATGATACTGTGTTGATAATGGATCTTAGTCTGAATATACCTATGAGTCATATCTCATCTCTGAAAAACTTTTTTTTTTTCTGAATTTAATGAGTCAAAAATGATCCATGAATAACATAAAAAATAATGTATTTTTCTGGTCTGAAACACGCCGGATAAAATATGGAAACATGACGCTGGTGGATCTGCAAACACTCAATCTGTCTCCAAATGTGGGTATGTGGGTGTGAATCTATTCGCTGGTGACCTTAAGAAGTGTGGGCATAATGAAGTCTTCCAGCATGCATGCAAAACATTTTGACAGTTAAGCCTTATTGAGAAAAGGAGCATGATACCATCATTGTCACTAATATTGTTCCTTTTTTTATTAATTCTATGAGTAACCATTTCATCCAAATACCTCCATTACAGACTACATTTAAGAGGCATTTTAATGGCGCTACTCAATCTATTGCTGAGTAGTTTTAATTGTAATAGTGCATCAAATTTACATCAAATGACATATTTTGTAGCGAAAAAACCTCATTCTGCAAACTAACTGGTAAATAATACAGTAAAAAAAGCAGTGTAGTACAGTAAAATATTTTCTTTTCCTTTCTTTATGTTGTTTTCCCCTTTTCCCTCTTCTTCTTGTTCTAAACAAATTGGGCTGTTGATGTGCATTCATCAGTAATATTAGGAAACACAAACCAGGCCTGTCATTTCAATAACAATCACCTGATGACCATCAAAATAATTATACTGGAAATGACGCTCCTCAATATGCAAGTTCAACAACAAGGATTTGGGATTGTTGCCATTCAAAGCTATATGCAATTTGCCTTGCTCAGCTCTTATTAGGAACAGAGAAAGTATGAAGCTCAGCAGTTGTATTTTATGTAGCCTTATTCTTTAATTTGTCACCTCACAATTTTAAAAGAAGCTTCTATAAATCCCAAACCACTTCGTATTTTTATAATCACCCATAACTAACAGACTCACATATTATAAATATAATATAGTTAAATATGATTACATGATTCTTGCTTAATACTGCTGAAAAAGACATGGCATGACACCACCACTATATGTAACATCGTCTGACTCATGAATAACAGAAATACCTCACACACAAACCTCCATCAGCTGCCACAGAGAAAGTGTGTGTGTGTGAGAGAGAGAGAGAAGGGCAGAGAGAGAGAGGCAGAGAGAGAGAGAGGGCATGTAAGCAACATTCATCCTCCTCTTATTATACTCCTCCGTTGGTGTACTACCATTCAAAACAGGAACTGAGCAGAGCTGGAATAAACAACAGGAGGGACATTGTTCAGATGAGATGAGTGAAAGTAGGAATGAGATGAGTAAAAGTAGGACATCTTTTGTTCGACTTTTCTTGGGGGTTTTCCTCAGTGCGACAGGTAGGCTTTTTTCATTATCTTAGCTTTTCTTTATACAGGAAATAAGAGTACATGTTACTGTATGTAATGTAAGCTGTAAGTTAATGTATATTTGCGCCAAATTACGTTTTTTTTCACAGAGCGCTTAACGATCAACCGAGAGCTCTCTTAAATACATTACATGATAAAAACGTGGTATGAATTAATCAAAGGAGTAATTACGTGCCATATAGATGCAGATCTTTGTTTTAACCACAAGGGAGTGTAGAGAAACTGTCATATAATTATACACTGTGCACTGCTCCCAAAGATTATATTGTAGATTCATGTGTTTGAATCTGAGACTGAAACAATATTTTCAGAAGTTCTCCAATAAATGCAATATTAAGGCTAAATTTAGATTTAGATGTATTTATTTGCACAGAGGTTACCATCAAAATTACACTGTAAAAAAGTTCTAAAAGTTCACAAGTACACAAGATCGTCTCCTTCATTTCAACAAATCATCAAAAACATACTGCGTCATAAAACAACACAATATCAAATAGACAAAAACAAAACATTTATAGCAGAGAAGAAGAAAAAAAGAAAGAGTTATCAAAACAGACCGCAATACTTACCCAGTCGCATAAAATTCTGACAAGATAAAAGATATTTTTTAAATGTATGTTGAAAGTTAAAGAAGATGACGACTTCAAAGTTCAATAATCAGTGAATTCCAGAGATGAGGACTTCTATATTTGATAAAACATTGATGATTGGAAGTGCGACAATGAGTCCTTTGAGTCCCGCAATGAATAAGATTGAACGTCTGACGATAAAAGGGGGGGGAATAACGTATCTTAAAGGTGTGAAGTGTAAAGGATATGTAGCAGCCTGAACAATATCACAATAGTTGATATATGGATAGATTTGACTATAATACAGAGTTAAATAAGGCTACCCACCTATCAGCCAAAAAGCTATTGAAATATATAAGAGAGTGCATCTACTTTCTCCTTGGTGCTTTACACTTTATTACAAGGACAATATTAAGGCTTCCAGTCTGATTTGATCGCTTTGCTGGGTAAAGTCTACATAACCAACATAAATACATTTTTTCTAATTATCTTTATTTTGTGTTACTAAATAAAGCAGGTCAAGAGTGCTTGAAGCACTCTTTGTTAATCTGAAGTAATTGAATTAATTGTATCATCACAATCTCTTAGTTAAGTAAGTTATCATAGTCATTCATCCTCTCCACCTCCCTTCCTCACAGTTTTTTGAAGCGACATTAAGTCGCCAGCAGTGAAAGTGACTCGTTCCTGGCCAAGTTTGGCTTCCGCTACCATTAAGAAGCAGTAAGAAGTGAAAGGTCAGGTCGTGGACAATATGATCATATCCTACTTGTATCATGAGATACTGTATATAGCCCGGGATCACCATTTATATTTTTATATCATATTTTTATATTTTTATATTTTTTTACCCACTAAGTCATGTGCTATGAGATAAAAAGCCAAAATTATCGAAGCTAATTAGTTTCGGGAGCAGGACCACACCTCAACAAATCCGACAATCTTATAAATACCACCCAACCCTCTACTCCCTTTCCGCTCTCGTTCTCTGCACCCTCCCTTTTCTTGCTCCTCTTCTCCTTCCTAGGACCCGGGGGGGGGGGGGGGGGGGGGGTTCAGAGCTAGAGTGAGTGAGGTCATAGCTAGAGTGGAAGAAGCTGTTTAAATTTTTCTGAAAATTTTCTGGATAAATCGTCCTTTCAGCCATATATTTTGGTCTACACAAATACATTTTTTCCACAGTAGTAGGCACACTTGTGCTCTGTCATTTAAATCACCAACCGTAGCTCAGACACAAACAGAATTTGAACTGTCAGCCCTTTTGTGAAGGGTTTACCGGCCAACTGTCCCATAGACTCCCTTATTAATTAAGGAGGAGATTTCAGGAGAAGAGCTGAACTGACTCTTGTGGTGGCCCTGGTCTGCTCAGATTTCTGATAGGACTTACGGTTCCTTCACAAAAATGCCTTTTTTGACAGGCTCACGGAGCTAACATTTTTAGCTACTTTGACAAATTTACACACTAACACACACGCACGCGTACGAACACGCAAACACGCACGGGTTGCCATGGGGAGCAGAGTAAATCTCTGTGTATGTGTGGGATTGCGTGTGGGCGTGCCTGCGGGTGTGCGTGTGAGTGTCCTGGTGTGTGCAAAGCTATGTGCATGAAGCCTGGCTAATCTGCCTGAATCAGAGGGCGCTGAGTACCAACCACAAAGTCATCAGTCATTTGATTGAGGTAAGTGAATATTTTTCTCTTCAACTTTGTTATCTTAGTAGCATTAGCCTACATTATTCTTGAATCTAGACATTATTCTCTCATCTCGATATTGTATCGAGATAGACCGTCTCTGTTGTAAAGTAAGGTCCGTTTTGTTTAAGTTAACCGAAAATAGCCGCGCTATATAGCGGCGCCAGAGTGTGTGAGGTTGTGGTAGATCTGTGCTCTGCTAAGTAAATTTAGTCTTTTTGTCAAAGGAGTCTGGTGTATTTGAACGGCAGTGAGGCTCACTGACCAAACAGGTAGATGATATCACAGATTAAAACTGACCTTCGTGCTGTAAATACTGTTAGTGTTGTAACGTAATGCTGTTCGTTGAAGAAGTACTCAGACTATTTTATTACAAGTAAAAGTCCACGATGAGAAATCCTTTTTCGGTGAAATGAAAAAAAACCCTTCTTTTACTGTTCATATAAACACCTGACTGTAAGTTACACACCGGGAGAACTACGTTTATATTGTATTATCTATATTCTACTATCTATTGGACTATAAGATAAGATAAGATAAGATAAGATAAGATAAGATAAGATATTCCTTTATTCGTCCCACAGTGAGGAAATTTCTTTGTTACAGCAGCAAAGGGATAGAAGTAAAGAAACACACAGTATAAAAACACACCATTATAAATAAACACAATATAAAATAAACATAATAATAAATATAATATAATAATATAAGTAAAGTAAAGTGCAGCTTGATTATTGTGATAGTCCAGTGAGTGTGTGTTGTGGGGGGGTATTATGGGGATGGTGTGATGATGGTGGTGGTGGTGGTGTGGGGGGGGGGGGGGGGGGGCGTCTACTGAGAGCACTGTTGATTGTACAGTCTGACGGCTGCAGGAAGGAAAGACCTGCGGTGACGCTCCTTCACAGTTCTTGGGTGGAGGAGTCTGTCACTGATGGAGCTCCGCAGTGCTGTCAGGGTGCCCTGCAGGGGGTGGGATCGGTTCTCCAGCATGGACAACAGCTTGGCTGTCATCCTCTCTCCCACCACCTGCACTGGTTCCAGTGGGCATCCCAGGACAGAGCTGGCCTTCTTAATTAGTCTGTCCAGTCTCTTCCTGTCAGCCACAGAGATGCCACTCCCCCAGCAGACCAGACCGTAGAAAATGGCTGATGCCACTACAGTGTCATAGAAGGTCCTCAGAAGCGCCCCCTGCACTCCAAAGGACCTCAGCCTCCTCAGCAGATATAGTCTGCTCTGTCCCTTCTTGTACAGAGCAGCAGTATTATCGGTCCAGTCCAGTTTGTTGTTCAGGTGAACACCCAGGTACTTATAAGATGTCACCATCTCAATGTCCATTCCCTGGATGTTCACTGGTGTTGGGGGGCAGCATATCCTCCTGCGGAAGTCCACCACCAGCTCTTTGGTCTTCTCGGTGTTGATCTGGAGGTGGTTCCGCTGGCACCATCCCACGAAGTCCTGCGTCAGCCCTCTGTACTCCATGTCGTCCCCATCATTGATGAGTCCGACAATCGCAGAGTCGTCAGAGAACTTCTGCAGGTGGCAGGTGGGCGTGTTGTGGGAGAAGTCTGCAGTGTAGAGGGTGAAGAGGAACGGAGCCAGGACCGTTCCTTGCGGGGCCCCCGTACTGCAGACGACGGTGTTGGACACGCTGCCTCTGGTCCTCACGTACTGTGGGCGGTCAGTGAGGCAGTCCAGAATCCAGTCTGTGAGGTGATGGTCCACACCAGCCTGCTGCAGTTTGACCCCCAGAAGTGCAGGCTGGATGGTGTTAAAAGCACTGGAGAAATCAAAGAACATGATCCTCACAGTGCTGCCGGGTTTGTCCAGGTGAGAGAGAGCTCGGTGCTGGAGGAAGGTGATGGCATCCTCCACCCCAATGCCAGGTTGGTAAGCAAACTGGAGTGGATCCAGCGCCGGGCTCACCAGTGGGCGGAGATGAGCAATATACATACAGTCAAGCCTGAAATGATTCATACCCCTTGTGCAAATTTTGTCTTAAAGTTACTTTTATTCAAGCATATTATTTTGACTGGAAAATAAAAGCGGAGAAATATTTATTTCCACAATGATGCCTCTTTTACATCCTCTTATTATCTTATTATATTATCTTATATCTTATTATCTTATTATCTTCTGATAGATGCCTGTCATTTCACATCAAGAAAAAACTTGCTGGTTGAACACACACACACACACACACACACACACACAAACACACACACACACACACACACACACACATAGCACAAAACTGTAACTGAATGATTTCTTTGTTATTGTTGGAAGGATGACAACAGATCCAGGAAGACCTCCATAGGATCACAGCTGAAGACAGCAACCCAGCAGAAGACAAGTAAGGAACATTTACAAATGTATCCATGAGGATGAGTTTAATTTGAGTTAATTCATGCTACCATAATGTTGTCTGTCTTACTGATTTCTTTGTTTTTGTGTATTTTCAGAGAACATGCAAGACGATCACCCTGCAGCCAAATTTCCCTCCTCTGTCTGTCCCATAAGAGACATCCCACTTCTGCTGCTCCTCCCAAAGTTTCTTTCATTTTGTCCATGTAAAAGATTTTTATGGGGCAGTTTCTCTAATCACATTTGAGGGTGAAAGGGCAGATTGTCTTATAAATAAACACATGAAAAACAACTGTTTGTCTAAGGTGTGTTCTGTTTCAATATTTCGAATGTATTAAGAAATGTATTCATAATGTACAGGTGTGCTCCTGATGATGTAGAAAACCCATAAATTATATTTATTATGTACATGTTGTGACTCCACATCATGACTTAAAAGTCAATGTAATATATAGTATTATTAGAATTATATATATGTTTATATATATTTTCATGTTTCTGTATCATGTATTTACATGATACAGAAAAACACACTAAGTGTAATTATTGATCAGCACTAATAATTAACGGCCATACCGCTTCCTGAAATAATAACAGAGCATCAATGACACAAATACCATCAGCTCCTCCCTGATAAGTGTTCCCCATCAGCTGCTGGGGCTCCCTCACACATGACCCACCGGCACCGTCCCGTGTCACTCTCAAAATTTCTGCTGCAGGAATTTTCTAGTTTTGACTTATTATCTCATAATTTTATCTTTATAAGTAATAATTGACTTTTTCTCTTGTAATTTTGACTTACTCTCTCATAATTTTGACTTTGTTCATGTAATTTTGGTATTGTAAGTCAAAATTTAGAGTTTTTTCTCATAATGTAATGTTACTAGCTCATAATTTTAACTTTTTATTTCATAATCTTGACTTAATAAATCAAGTTTTTGAAATACCATGAGTATTTTTATAATCATAATTAAGAAACAGTATGTTGGTGATAGACAAAATATTTTAAAGGCCCTCTTCAATTACCACATTAGCCGAGGTGATGAAGGGTTTTACAAAGAAGGCCTATTACATAACTGTGGAAACAAGGATGAATAGCTAATAAATCTTCTGTTCTGCTCTGTGACTGAACTATAATTAAGGCTTCCATGAGAATTTTGACAAACAATGGACAATCACTCAACACCCACATGGAAGTTTGATGAAATATCCGCCTTTTTTAATTAACTTACTGTCAATAGATAAAAGGGTAAGTTTGTAATAAAATGTTTCTCTTAGGGATATTATACAAATATGATTCATGCTCACACACTCTCATGCTCTGCAGGTTCCTGCTGTCCCATTGAATTGAGCCACACCAGTGTTGTGGTGCGATATGGAGACCCAGTCTCAGTCAACTGCAGTACATCAGAGACCACGCATGCCGGAATGGGCTGGGAGGTTCCATTTGGAGGCAGCTCTTTAGAGAAGGTCGACCATGTGCTGTGGACTGTGGATAACCTCGAAGAATGGTCCATCACATCCTTATGTTTTATCACCCCAGGTGAAAATAGTACATTTGAACAATGCCAGGAGGAAGTTAAAGTTGTTCTATACAGTAAGTCTGGTTTATTTTGTCATATACAGACTGTTGCTATGAATTTTGTCTGATAACTTCCACTTCGTCTCCAGCATTCCCAGAAACCATCAGAATCACCCCCAATGATACCATGAATGAAGGGAAGGAACATAACTTAACATGTCACATTGGCAAAGTAGCACCAGTTCAAAATCTCACTGTGATGTGGTACAAAGGAGATACAATCTTCCATACACAAACTTTTGACAATACAAGTAAGGAACCAGTGGATCAGTCACCTGTCCTCAGCTTTACACCTACTGAACAAGATGATGGAGTCAAGTTCAGATGTGAGGCACATTTGGACCTGGGGCCAGAAGGGCCACAACTTAATGTATCATCACAGGAGTTGACTGCTGTGGTTTGGTGTAAGTATATCATCTGTATGGTATTTTTCTGAAAGGGAGGTTTAAACATATTTAGGTTATTTATGGCCTTTTAGATGGTCTGAATTTCAAAAATGACATTTTACTATATTGTAGTGCTAGTGCTAGTTTTTTGGGAGTGCAACTGTAATTTCTTTCAGACCAACAAGGCCGAATAGTGGACAACATGTCTAAAAGGGGAGAATACCGATATTTCAGCCAGTTCTCATGCCTCTTTTGTGTCTTAGCTGCTTTTCATCTGATAAACAAAAGTAAAATTGTATATATGGTTGCTGTCTTTGCCCCTGTTTAGTTGGACCAGTTGTACAATGTTCTTCTGTGGAGGTACCCGAGGGGGAAACTCTGCGGGACCGATGCACTGTGAAAGGAAATCCTAAACCCTCTATTCAATGGTTGAAAGATGGAAAGCCCGTAGACCCCGACCAAAAAATGACCAGGGAAAAGGCAGGCCTTTACATCATCAGTCAAAAGTCAATCCAGGTCTATGTGACATGTGAGTGTCTTCCCTCTTTACAACAATAAAACATGAGGAGCATCAAAATAGAAAAACATTTTGTTTTATCAAGGTGGAGACATGCAGGCATTCAATGTCTGACATTAAGATACAAACAGATATATTTGTATGTTTACAGATGGACCAGAGTTGACGTGTCCAAGCAATTACACTGCACTGGAAAACGCTCCTCACAACCTCACCTGCACTGTTGAAGGGTACCCTGAACCTAAGATGATCTGGTACAGAGATGGCGATGAGGTGGAACTCCCGGAGAACCTCACAAGAATTCATGCAGGGCAGTACTTGGTCTCTGCTTGGAACCGTTACTCAAGTATCAATTGCACAGTTGAGCTTGACATCATATGTGAGTTATTTTGATGAAAATCCTAAATATCTACTATTAGTATGCAATATGTTATACTGGTGCACTTGCTTTTGCTCTGACATGTACATTATTTGCTTTCTCTAGACCCACCATCACCGATAGATGAGCTTGAAGACTCTGTAGTCGAGGTCGGTTCTGATGTGAGGCTCAAGTGCTCCTCCATAGGCAACCCACGACCGGTGTATTCCTGGTTTTATCACTCGGCTAGCAATGTGATGGAGGAAAATGACGATGGAGTGTCCCGTCTGATAATCATCAATGCTACTGCAGACAACATGGGCTCCTACAGATGTCAGGCCATGAACGAGAAAGGAAATGTTTTTAAAACTGTCAACGTCACTGTGAAAGGTATAGTTAATGTAATGTATCTACCCCTATAATGCAATAAGGAGGCTGATGCAAGAATTTAAAGTGCTTGTATATCATTGGTAGCCTGCTTATTATATTATTATGTGTAATCAGATACAGTTAGATAGAGATACAGTGCTGTGAACTGTTTGTTTGTATCCTTTTAAATAGCTTGTAATGCCTTAAAATTAATCTGTCTACTTGCAACTTCTCATCAAAAGTTGCATTTGTCCAACAAAGAGTGATTTTCCCTTAAAACATCTCAGGTTTTTCCATGTGAATAATTGTTAGGTACAATATTCATCTATCAAGCAGTGGAAGGCAACTAATGTATTACTCGTGTACTGTATTTAAGTACAATTTTGAGGTACTTGTACTTGAGTAGTTACATCACTTAATACTTTTTACTCTGATACATTTATTTGACAGCTTACTAGTTACATTGCTAATTTAGATTCTACATAGAAAACATATAATCAGTTTATGCAATATGGTGCATTGCTATAGATTAAATTGCCCCACAGCATATAGAGTAGTTACCAGTAGCTTCACCTTTTTATGGAGTTTTCCTTATTTAAGAGGTCACACTGTTCCTCTGTCATCTCAGACAGAAGACAGTTGCATATTTTGTTTTGAAAAGCAGGAGCCAGACAACACAAAAGACCTGAGACAATACAATGCAGTGTGACTTGAGAGGTCACAGTTTTATGTTTTGAAACTAATGAACCAATTAGAATAATTTCTCTATATTGTTGGCTGATTTAAGACCAGACTCGGATTCTCAGAGGACAGAATCAGAAAGAGACAGCATCAGAGCAGAACACTCTGGTGGTTTCCAGTTTTGGTTCTCCACTTGGCCAAGTGCTTAAACATAATAAACATTTTCAGCTTTAAGACATCAGAAGTAACAATAATTTGATAAATAATGATATATAACAATGTACGTCTCTGAATGGAGCTATTCATGAGTACTTTACTTCATCATTTAAGTAGATTTTGCTGTTTGGTGTACAAGTTAAGCAGGTAGGAAACTTGAAGCTTCCTGCGCACATACGCTGAGAACAGAAATTTTAGTTAAGTAGGAGACATCTTATGACATGTAGTTAACTTTTGAAATGAAAAAAAATATTTGCATATTCACATATTCTTGGAGTATGCCATTTAAGAAACAAATTGAACTTTTTGTGGAAACACATATCAGACATAAATTATTACTCCAAGCAAAGATTTATATGTGTATGATTTATATGTCTTAAAACATATCTGGAGGGGTCTTTAACGTCCCTATCCAGTCAAAAATCAGTTTTTTTCTTGTTCTTGTCCCTTCAGTTGGGACATATAATTGAATTTTCAATGAGAGAGAAGGAGTAGATGTAATGAACGTATCATAATAATAATAATAATAATAATAATAATAATAATAATAATAATAATAATAATAATAATAATATAATGTAATTTTAAGTATTCTTAATTCATATCAGACACAAATTATTTTTCCAAGTAGAGTATTTTTATGTCTGTAGGGGGTTTTTAAGAACTGAAAATATCTTCCGCCATGTTATGTATATATCTATCTATCTATAGCAATGTTCCTTCTCTGCGACAAAACGCTCCAAGTTGCTACATTTATAGACACAGTTAGTGTGTGTGTGTGTGTGTGTGTGTGTGTGTGTGTGTGTGTGTGTGTGTGTGTGTGTGTGTGTGTGCCCAATGCCTATTGCTCACTGTTGGTGGGGGGGGCTTGGCAGGGCTGTTTCCCAGCTTCCTCTCTTTCTATGTGGAGCTGGAAGTTGAGCGGTTCATGTAGCTTAGCTTAGCTTTCTCCCAAAAAGTCAACAAATCGCCGCTGGCTCGACTCATGCAGCTGAGGGAAAGCGAGGGAGACGCCACAGCCGCCCAGAGTTACGGAATATAGGCGACAACTTGTTGGAAAAGCCGCTGAAACTTTAACGCAATGGAGGGTTTAAATTGGCTTCGTCTCATTTCAACCCTTTTGACTTTAGAGCTACTATCCCTGTCTAACGGGACGGAGTCCAGTAAGTTACGGACGTTATGTTTGCCTCTGTCGAGATTGAAATGGCTCGTTTAAAGGCTAATATTCTTATAGTTTTGTTTTGGCCTATTTATGTGACCTGTTGAGTGATGATGAGCAAACTAAAAACAACTCAGTGGTATTTTAAGAGGTTTGGAAGAGACAGGAAAGCCACATAGACATGTTTAATGTCACACAGCCTTAACTTTTAATGGACATTGTGGGGTGAAGTGAGTGTTTGAAATACTATTGGAAACTCATAAACATAACTTCTGTGCTGTAAGGTGTGTCTGGTGATTATAGTGAGATTTGTGACCTTTTTGTAGTTATTCTAATACTTTAAAACACTTATCACACCCTGAGGACATTAGAGTTTTCATATAATACAATACATTTCTATTTCAGGGTTGTTTGGTACATTATAATAGAGGAAAATGGGCTTGGTGGAATGTGACCATAATGTGACGCATTTTACTTAGATGTTAGATATTGCAATGGGGTCCAGCACAAAGACCAGTGGGCAGCAAGTGCAGACTTTCCTATGGGAGGGGTATCCTTCCTGAGCAGTTTCCTGTTGCCTCTTGAGACTGCCACTTCTGCGCTACTGATATGCAGCTTTATGGCTGGAGTAAAGGAAGTGGAAATGATTGTGTCAACATAACAGATTTGTATTGACTTTGTCTTGAATTACATTTTCTGTTACTCTACATTCCATAGGTGTCAAGCAACCATGCCACATCAAAATGACTCCAGACTCCAGTATGTATTGAGAACTTCTTTTGTATTCCTCTAACAAGGCTTCTCAAATCGAGTAACTCTCATGATGATTTTGTTTTTTTTAACTCCAAGTAAATTACCTCCCCAGAAATACCAGAAAATGTTTCCATTAGGCACGTGAATAAGTCCAGCTTGGTGGAGGAAGAGGAGTGCCAGCTGCAGTGTAACATCAGCAACGTTGCTCCTGCTCGAAGGCTCATTGTGCGGTTGTACCATGGGAATGAAACCATTGAGACAGGTGGGGAATCAACGCTAGTCCAACTATAATTGTTTTATATTCATGAAGATGAAATGACAGCTATTATGGAAAAAAAGCTTTTTCACATAGTTAACAATATATACTACATAGCCACCTAAGTGTGCTCATTGTGGTGATAAATTATTGATTACTATTAAAGGTTTTTCTCATTGTTAACTAATCCTGTGAAAATCCAACCAAATCCAACTCATGTTCTCTTTAACAAGTCCAGCAGTGTGTACATGTCAAATCAAGACAGTGTTAATGTTGGAAGAGCAGGAAGTAGTATTTTTTTTATCAGTGGTTGCAGCCCTAAACTGTCATCTGTTATCACAACTGCTCCATTGTCATTGTAAATAAAAGGACATTTCCAATGCAAAACATTAGGCGATATCTTCCTTTTTTACCAAAATCTTCTTTTGTCTATCATACTCACCACCAGTGACTGGATGCCAACCTGAGAACAACATAAACTGTAATGAGAGTCGGACCCCGATGAATGTGTCAATTTCCTTCAGTGTCACTCTGAAAAGAAAGTACAACAAAGCGGAGTTCAGTTGTGAGGCTGAGTTGGACCTGAAACCAGAGGGGCCACAGCTTCCTTACGTGAAGTCCAAGCCTCTCAACATCACTGTCTACTGTGAGACCTTATTTTCCTTTCTACATTTTTTTTAAAAAACAACAGGACAAAGTGTTAAATATTGAATACTGTTCTGTCAACCTTCATTTCTCAACAGATAAGCCGGTCATTAACAACACAAAGCTTCCAAAGGCAATCCCGGTGTTCAGCGGTTATCCTGAGCAGCTCATTTGTGAAGCTGACGGTTACCCACCTCCAAAGATCCAGTGGCTTTTCAGCCCAGCCATGTTGCTCCGTGTTTCTGAAGGCCTGCTCAACGTTTCACAACCAGGCTTGTACTTCTGCAACGCCACTAACGAAGTTGGTTCCGCATCCTATAAGGTCCAAGTGATTCTAAAAGGTAGCAACCTCTAAACTGCACTTTATCTATCTACTAAAGGAAGGAATCTGTCTGTATGTCTGTGTGTCCTTCGCATGTCTCTTAAACTGTTCATCTCCACACTTGGCGGGTGCATTGCTGGGGGACAAAGGGAGCGCAATATTAAATTTGGTTCAATTTGGACATGCAGCACGATCAATATTCATAAAATTAAACTCTGAATAAACAAGCGATCAGCTGCTCTGCTCTGCAGCAGCGGGGCGGGGCTTCTTGGCTTTGCGACTGCACTTCATGATAAGAGCTGTAAAACCCTGCCATGAGTGAGTCAAAGGCTAACATCTCTTTTTGTTTGATAACCTTAAAAGTTAGGCTTGGGTTTCCTGAATGATTTTGATAAAAAGAGAGAGAGAGGGCAAGAGAGGTGAGGCCATGAGAGAGCGACGGAGAGATATGGAGTTAGATTTGTTTCATAATTATTTGTGTGAACAGATCGACAGTCTGTGTGTAAATGTGTAATCTGTAAACATAAACACCTTCCACAAATCCAAAAAAAGATTTGTGAACTCACAAAAATATTTTGCTAATATAAAATGGATCTACAAATACACAAACAAATTCCACAGATTAAAAAAAAATATATCTGTAAATACATTAAATTAATTTGCAAATAAATGAAAAGCATTTGTGAATATCTTCTTGACATTTACAACTTTCCACCAGGCATTTGTGAACTTAGTTTTTATTTGTGAATCCAAAATACATTTGCGGATCTCAGTTCTGCGCATGTGGATTTTCTTTTTACACACAGAGTTTTGAAACAAATTTTCCGCTGGTCTGAACGAAAATCCACACGTATCCCTCGGCAATTTTTGGATAGCACGTGATCGCCTGCTGATGGTGTCGTTTCTGTATTTCAAAATAAGAGCATGCATTCTTTCTATAGCCCTTTTTTTTTTAAATCAGAGATAATTAACGTGCGTTCATTGTTTCACATCAGTTAGCAGTTATCAGCCACCTCATCCTTTATGTTTTTTATTTATTTTTTTCAAGCTGTATTAAAATCACAAAGCAGCATCTTATTAGTCGTGTACTCTAACTAACGTAGTTCTAATGTCTGTGTGAACCGCACCGTGTTTAGTTACATAGTCATATTGTTTCAGTGAGGCTATGTTAAGATATGACAAGAGGCAGCATCCTGGTTAAGGTCTTGGGTAGAATGGCTGTTGGTGTTGATAGCTGTTTTGGTTTAGAAATGTGTATTGTTTATTGTTAATATGTAATTACACTAAGCTAGCGTTAGCTACTGAACCAGCATCTGTTGCCATGGCAACGGTAAACATTTATTAGGTGGACTCGAGAACGAAAACAGGGTGCAGGATTTTATACTTTGATTTCTTGGTCATTTCCTCCCACAATTAGATGATTAGCAGACTTTTCATCTGTATATCTGTATATATTTTCAATGATCTTCTTGTGGTAGAAAATAAGAAACAACTGGAATATTTGGAGTGAATGACTGTAGATGTAGTGTTTTAAAAAACATTAATGAATGGTCTGTTTGATTGATTTTTGTTACAGAGGACTACCTGCCCCTCATAGCTGGATTTGTGGCCGTCACAGTAGTGGTGATCTCCGTCATCTTCCTCTTCATCTACTCCATCTACTACAAGAACACCAAGATGCGCCGCTACAGTGTTAAAAACCCCAAATTCAGCAACCACAATGGCAACGTAGCTCACAATGGCTGGGACCTGCAATTCCCTATGACCAAACTGTCATAGCAGCACATCTGTTTACCACCAGAAACAACAGTGGTTAAAAGGCTGAATACCACTCAGTCAGCTGGCTCACACTGGAATCTCTTTTATTCCTCCAAACCTCACGCAGTCCGTTTATTTATTTTTTTCACACTTCTGTTCTCCACATATAATTTCAAATATAATTTTAAAAATTAGTAACCTAAGCTTGAGATGTTCAATTAACTATTTGCTACTGGATTTGACCTGTTTTCACTGGACAGAAAGAAGAAGAGGAGGGACTCGTAATTTGGCTCTGACCTGCCAGAGGAACTATTAAGCTATGAAGAAAAATACCAAAACAGTATCTCGTATTATTTTTAATAAGCACAAAGGGAATTTAATATGATTATGAATGTTTTTCTCGACTTTGTTTGTTTTTTTGTTTTTTTTAGTTTTTTTTCCTGCCCCCCATAATGTTCCCTCAAACTTAGATCTGTGTATGCTGTTATTTTACAAACTCAACATGAATTGAATTGACATGTTGAACCTTGGACTGCAAACATTTCCACAGTCACACTAACAGGAAATGCACTAGTTCTCTTTTTTTGCTTATCAGCACCCTTGGAAGTGTGACATTGAATCTGTGAAGAAAGCTGTGGTTGATTTGTGAACACTACTTTTATGTTAACATTATTTGAGCCCACTGTTCTCTCACTTCACTTTGTAAGCCACTTTCTGAGTTTGTAGCCTTCTCCATGCCTGACTCTTTGCTGTGCCGCACTGCGTCAGGCTCTGAGTTCATGAGGGACATTGTCTTATTTGTGCGGTTGTATGCTTTTCTATGAATGTCTGCATCAGAACTTTATATTCTTTATCATATTTTATGTAAATGTAAACCTTGTATTTATTGGTGAAGGAACAGTGAGGATGGAACAATTTAGTATTGAAAATGGACTGCATGCAAGGATGTAAATGTTTCAAATATCAGATCAGTTGGTGGAGTTGAAGTCCGACTTCATGTATTGGAGGGCATGAGGATATCAAAATATATTTGTGAATACTGCTGTACATATTTATGACTGATGTAAAACAATATTTTAATATTAAACATTTGGCTTTTTAAACAAATTTCTTTGTTATTAAATGTGCACTTCAATAGGGTTAAACATAAACAAAAAGGGAAAAAAGATATCATTTAAGGACCTTTTAAGAAAACATCCTTTACCTATGGCTTCAATTTAACCATTCACAAAAATAGTAGTGAGTATATGGCTGTAGCTGAAATAATGGGGAGAATTAGATCAGAAAACCTTATAGTTCTGAATATATCTGATGTGTATAAGTTGATGTTGTCAATAATAATACTGTACAATAGTTTGAATCAGAAGCTGCCAGGTGTTAATGCATATCAGGCAGACCCAGGTGACAAAGCTCAAACTTTTCAGTTTGTGTCTTTTGTGTAAGGGGGATATGACTAAACTGGGCTAAACTGGGAGATCATGCACTGGGATCCTCTTTGTCCTATTATGTCCTGCAGAGACCGGTTTAATGTTGTTGAGACATGTGGGGATCTTGAAAATTGCTTCAAAAGCTAAACAAAAGGCGTCAGGGTCATTGTGTTTTGATAGTCCTAGGAAGTTTGTTTTGTAACTGTAATCATGAACCAGCAGGTTTGGCAAGTAAAGTATAAATAATGCTGCTTTCACCAACTGTCGAAATAATCCAGTCACTCATAAAATTTCGATTTGGGTAAATGGGAGGTTTTTTTTGATGCTTCAATCATCAAGACATAAATTGTATAAACATTGTACGTATAACATGCATCGTCTTCTGGCTGTCAAATGAATGTTTTTGCACGACTGTGAAAACTCTAACTCGCTTTATTACCAAGATTCAGCTGAGGAAAGTACAGTAAAATTCCTAGTTTCCACTGGTTGCCTGTCCACTGGACACCCTCAGTTTCATGTCTTTGAGCCAAGCCGAACTGACCGGCCAACCAGTTAACTTGGGGATGAGGATGGTATCAGTCAGCGTTTCTCAAATGACGAGTGATTTATTCAAGCCATCTTTTCTCAAGGCCAGCCCCCGTTTTACTCCCTACAAAAACTGTTTTCATAGTTACTCCGACCAGATGTGCTTCAGAGCAGTGCAACAGAGTTTTACGAGACGCACGTTAACGCAGCACGCCGCTTGCTGGCATAATTTGTTTTCGGGACTTTCGATGATCAGGTCATCAAGTGTTAAAGGAAAGACGGAACGTATCCGCGCGCATACATAATTGGATACAACTGGACTATTTTTAGTTTTCTTTTAGCCCGTACACAGTGTTACTGGTTCTTGTCGAAACAACCATGCTGTTCTTCATATTCAGCTGCTTAATGGCATGTTCAGGTAAATCTACTTTCTGATCGTTACCTTTTTATTGACACATTGTTCCGTCATGTTCGCCTAAACGTAAAGCGTCACTATCGGCCCGGCCTACACCCATCATTTCATAATCGTAATCTACTTGAAAATTTTTGATTTTTCTTCTTTAGCCTGTATCCGAGGATCACAGCTGAACAATCGCACACCATTGTTCATTTTCTTCTGTTAGGGCAACTTGATGTTTATCATCTGACTTTCAGTTGCTTCAGCAGGTCGTTATCCCATATTTTTTAAACGAGGGAAAGGAGAACATAAGGACTGGATTTCTAGTGAATAAGTTTAATGTAGTTTTTTCACCACGATTTGATATTTATTATGCTATTAAGTTTCTTTTTAATTAATGTTATACTTTGTTAATGTGAAAACGTCTTGTTTTTACATTTAGGGTGACACACCTAGGAGTAAAGATGACACCTAAGGGACCCACATATTAGAGCTTCAGTAAACAGTGGTGGAAGAAGTATACAGATCCTTTTCTTAAGTAAAAGTACTAATGCAACAATGTAAAATTACTCCACTACAAGTCCTGCATGAAAAATCGTAAACGTACATAAGTATATATTGTCACCATGATAAAGTATGAGTAAGTAAAGTCGTTTTTTGGTCCCTCTGTCTCATTTTTTTATATATATGACATCATTAGATTATTAACACTGAAACATCAGTGTGTCAGCAGCATGTTACTGTTGTAGCTGCTGAAGGTTGAGTTAGTTTGAATTAGCTACTTAAATGCAGTTAGTTAGTTTAGTCTAGTGGTTCCCAACATAGGGGTGGGGCCCCTCCAAAGAGTCACCAGATAAATCTGAGGAGTCATGAGATGATTAACAGGAGAGAGAAAAAAGAAAAAACAAAGTTCTGATACACAATCCTGTTTCCAGTTTTTGGGCTTTTTGTCTAAACTTTGATTTTTGGTGGAATATTTATTTATTGAAATTAAACCATGTGAGAAGTTTAGAGTTAAAAATCACTATTTGGTGGAGCTGGTAACATCTCATAGACATCTGAAATGTGGCCCTGACTACACACTGCTTTTTGCAAGATGTCAAAAGCCAGAAAGGTTAGGTTGAAAACCACTGGTTTCATCTTTAACAATGTGTTGTATTTTAAAAGCCTGATATTCTTTGTATCAAATCTTCATCTGAAAAGTAACTCACCACTGACAATGACTAATCGCCACTATTAAATCACTATTAAATGAATTACCAACTATTTTAATTATAGATGTTTAAATGTGAATATTTTCCAGTTTCTTTAGTCTTCTATGACAGTAAATTGAATATTTTTGGATTGCCCATTTTATGACATTTAATGGACCGAACAGCAAATCGATTTATTGAGAAAATAATTAGTTATTTGCAGCCTTACCACATATTGGTGCAAATGCAGTTTTATAATTAAAACATGTGTATTTACAGTGTCCGATGTCTGTTTTACTTCATTCTGTCTGGGAGATCAGGGGATATACTTCATTAAACGGTGACCACTCTATAACCTATTCACCTACCATGGGCCACAGCTGGGTCAACATCCAGACAATGCAATAACACTGTGTAAAAAACACTGCTTTAAACATGCCTGCTTGCACTGGAAGCAATATAATCTATACTGTGTATACTTATAGGAAAGCCTGTGAGTGCCTCCTGTCCAGTTGAGATAGTTCCTCCTAGAGTTGTGGTGAAATATGGAGACCCCATCTCAGTCAACTGCAGCTCATCATCAAACCAGACAGAGGGAATGGGCTGGGAGTCACCACAAGACGGCATACCTGTAAAACGGGGAGTCTCTTTTCTTCATCTCCAAATAAAATCCGTGAAAGAGTGGGAGCTACAGCCAAGTTGCTTCATCAATACAATTGATGGTGGTCAGTGTTTTAAACCCCTACCAGTCATCATTTACAGTAAGTAACCTTTTACTTAATCTGAAGTTGCAAAACCGGCCGCTTGTAGTTTTTGATCATTCAATACCACAAATGTCAGGACTTGTCGTAGGTTTTGTTAAACATTTTGGCACTTGTCTTCTTGTTTGTTTGTTTTTTGTTTGTTTTTTTACAGAAATGGCAGATGGTGTGTCTATGTCTCTGCCAAGTCAAATGAACCCCATGGTGGAGGGCAAACACTATAGCATGAAGTGTGACATTACTAATGTTGCACCAGCAAAGAATCTCTCTGTGCATTGGTACAAAGGAAATGAGATCATCAAAACTGAGTTAATTAAAGAGTCAAAACCATCTCCAACCAATGTGTCATCTTACCTCAATATGACGGCCAATAGAGATGATAATGGGAAGCGCATCCGGTGTGAAGCAAAGCTGAACCTTGGGCCATCAGGACCTGATCTTTCCCTGTTACAATCAAATTCACATGATGTGATTGTACACTGTGAGTTTTTAATGCTCTCTTCTTATAACAATCATAGTATTAGGACTGAGAGAATATTGGGTGTATTTTGACTAGACCACTAATCTGACTAGATCCTTCTTTGTGTTGGTTCAGCTCTCAGATGCAGGTCACTTTGGATAAAAGTGTCTGCTAAATGAAATTGTTAATTATTTCGCCTTTCCCTGATTGTATTTTAATTGCCTTTTGTTTTTCTGTCTCTGTCCATATTTTAATTTCATTTATATCTTCAGACCCACCAACCTTCATCAAACCTGAAAAAGAGAATGTGACACTTGTAGCTGGTGCGAGAAAAAGATTAAATTGCACCGCTACAGGAAACCCCATGCCATCTTACGGTTGGCAACTCTCATCCGTCATGCAAGAGAAGAAAAATCAAGATGAGAATCAACCCATTCTGACCATCTCCTACCCAGGGACCTACAACTGCACAGTGTCTAACAACCTGGGCACTAAAACCAAATATTTCACTGTCATCGGAGCTGAAAGTAAGATAATGTTACTAAACCCATTAAATTTCTCTGCTTATTCTATTCCATTATTGTCTTGCATTGTTAATCATTCTATAATTCCTCCATGCTGTTGTTCTTCAGCAGGTCACCCTGGGACTACTGCTGGGATTTTAATAGCTGTGTTCTTTGTTGCCATTTTCATTTTGGGATGTATGGTTTATCACAAACAGAGAAACTCTCCTGTTGTAACGTTTTAATAGATGAGCTCAGAGAGACAATAACATGAATTCCCGTTTCCTACAGGGAATTACACAACCCTTGCAGCAGTGATTGGAGCATTCCTGACCTTGGCAGCCCTGCTCCTCATTGGCGGGTATTTTTTTGTCACAAAGGATGGCACATTTTCTTTCTGCAAAGGCGACTATATCAGAGGACAGCCTACCTCATCGGGACCTATATGAGGAACTCTTTTTTTTCTTACTTTCTTTCTTTCCTTCTTTCTTTCTTTCTTTTTAATTCAATTTCAAATGGCTTTGCAATGAAATGGTACTTTTTATTTAATTTTTTTTTTGTTTGGAGAAACAATTATGGTTTGCTCTGCATGCTCAGCTTGCAGGTTGCTGCTCATGTTTGTTGACTGTCACTTTAGAATGCATGATCACATCAACTGTCTTTAAATCTTGCTTAATCCATATTGTTACATTAACAAACATTATTTTACCATGCACTCAAAAAACAGATTAGAGAAACAAGGATATGCAGGTAATGGGAGAATTTGTTTATATGCACTCAAGTAACCTGATTAGTGTAATGCACTTATACGTGCAGCAGGTCAATAATCCAATTTCTCCACTACAACACCCTTATTTCCTGACTTTTGCCTTGTACTGTGTACAGCACCAATCAAAAGCACACCTTCCCATTTCCTTGACTGAAAAAGTCTGTCCGAGCTTTTTCTCTAGAACTATTTGTGTCAAAGCCAAGGGCAGATGGAGCACAGCTTTTCCTTGACAGTGCAAATGTGTCTGGCTTTTACATGTAATAAAATTGTAATCAGATGTTCATCAAAGGAAAAAGACTCATTTAGAGGTCAGAGGCTGCTTGTAATAATCTCCGTTTGGGATAGAATTATTTGGAATACAAGGATGCATCTGTGCATGTTGCTGTCACCCTCACAATGATACTTTCCTGAACTCTTTCTCATGCCCATGCACAGTTCACACATTTTAAAAGCAGCTTAGAAACTTGATTACACACATATATGGTCAAGAAATTTGCTTTCTCAAGGATAAAATCTAGCTAGAGGGAGACGGGTTTCTTTAATCCCCTCCAATTACTTGTACTTGAAAGCCAGCTGTAACCTAGTTACTTAAGTGCATGTAAACACACTTAATGAATGTGTGAGTGTTGAACGCAGAGTATCTATACGCAACTCTCTACTGAGCTTTTCAGCTTCTTTTAGCTCATTGTTTTGATTTTATCTTTTGCATGTTTAATGTATGGTTCAATATGAGGTGCTCTGCAGCAGCAGCAGACAAACAAGGCTCTGATAAACCCACTGTACACCAAATAGAAGACACAGTTAGCGACTAGATGGTGATGAAATTTGTATTTATATTTATAGCCTATATTTGTAAGGAACTAAAATAGAAAGGAGAAATGAAAAGGAGAACGTGTATTGGATACATTAGCCTATAATAATACATTTGATAAGGCCACAACAGGTCAGGACATTGGGTTTGTCAGCTTGTTGTAGAGTACTCCTGCCTCCAAGGGGCTGAACCAAAAAGTTGATGCTTTGCAAATGCCTTTTTATTGGTCAGTAGTTGACTTATTTTAGAAAAATGTCTGTTTTTTTATTACTAAAAGTGTCTGATGATAAGTCATTGGAAATGTATTAGTGGATATTACTTAACTGTACTGATTTAACAGCCATTGTTGCCTTATTACTTGCATTATTGCCCTTTTACTTATCATTTTTTTCCTTTCTATTAACACACAAGAGTCCTTTTCTATCCCCTTTTGTACACAAAAAAAAATGTAAAGGCTTCTGATGTTTTCATCCACTCAGGTATATTTGGTTCTCTTTTTTTACTGCATGCTTACCAGACATTCACAATACAGCTATGGTAAATACTTGAGAATGTTCTGTGTATGTGTGATTATGATTCTGGTAGATGTACTTTGCAAAACGTATGCTCATTTTTTTCTGTGTAGAATTGATTTAGATTTAAGATTTTTTTTTATGTGCATTGGTACAGTTGGT
Organism: Euthynnus affinis; assembly: GCA_029490765.1. Classification (NCBI taxonomy): domain Eukaryota; kingdom Metazoa; phylum Chordata; class Actinopteri; order Scombriformes; family Scombridae; genus Euthynnus; species Euthynnus affinis. The sequence continues at coordinate 6,953,400 of CM055856.1, read as the reverse complement.
ACTTGAATGTTTAATTATTTTTTGCACTGAAAAGACCGACCACTCTGTTCCTGTGATGTGTCTACAATTTTAGATATAGACATTCTGATGTTTTATTGAGACCTATAATCTATAATTGATTTCCATCAGTACATTTTTGTTGTTGTGAAAGTTGAATTAATTGAAAAAGGGAATGCTTGAGTCAGAGAAGTTTTACAATGAATTTAATTTAAAATGTTACTCTATTGTGTGCATGTGTAACTTAAGTGTATACATGAGTTGTTAAATTAAGCCAACTTCTCTGTCAGAATACTGATTGAGGCAAAGTCAAAATAGTGTCTTTCACTACTATGCTTCCCTGCCACCTTTTGTCAACCCCTTGGACCTCTTTTTCCCTCATTCAATCTGGCTTACATTATACAGTTCTGAGACCGCCATACTAATTAGCAGTGAACCAAGTGAATGTAAAGGAGAATATCTGCTATTCTGTGTCCAGTTGCCAGTATAAAACTTTTTTTTTTTCTGAAACCGTGTTCTTTATGTTCAGTCCCTGTCATTGACACGTAAGGTCTTACCAGAAAGCACTGTTTGTTTATGCTCTGACTGTGTTGCTATAACAACCTGGCAGAGTGGATATTTGTCATGGAGTTTAAAAAAAAAGAAAGAAAAGTTTCATCATAGAAGCATAAACTGAACATTTAAGGAGCATATTTAAATTGAAGTGAGCATGTAAATCTGTACATTGAGATTCCCAGCTGTGCTCTCCATGAATACACCAAAAAAAGCAATTGATTATTTGCTCACTTGTACTGCAGTTGTGGTCAGAGCTGATATGCTGTGTAGCATTCTGGTCACAGTGTGAGTCCTGCAAGCTACACAACACCGGTACTCTTGCCTGCTGGGATTGTACAAAACATGGAGTTCAGAAGCAATAGGAGACAAGTATGCAAGCAGAAGTGAAAATAAGCTTTTGTTCACAGCCTGTCATGATCTGACAATCAAATAAGAGATCAAATTGGTTTTACAGCATACGACAGCTATGCTTGAGGACGGACTTTAGAGTGCATTGAAAACATCAAACCCTTGACTGAGCATTATAAATAATTAAGAATAATGTGGTTTATTTCCACATTCAAATGTTATTTTTTCGATTTAAAGAAGAAAAAGTTTGGGCTGCAGAAGAATTATTATTTGAACTTGCTATAAATTGTACTGTTTTGTAATTATTAGAAATATATTGAAAATGTTCTAGTGTGATACTTCAAAAGTGCCTACTATCCCTTATGTCAACCACATTTTGCTCTGTTTAGACAACAATAAAGCAGATACTTGTACTGTGTAGTATTGCATATCTTCATTATTTCTGTTTGCTGTGGTATTTGTAGGCCATGATTTCCTGCCAAAAAAATGGCCAAAGGCTCACTGAACTACAAAGGATTGGACTGTCTTTTTTTCTTTTTCTTTTTTTTTCTTCAGAGGCCTACCACCTGTTAAATTTCCCTCTTTCCCTTTTACCCCCACCCCCAAAGTCAGCTGGGATGAAGGGGGCCCTTTTGTTCCAACATAGTTCCCTGCAGAGTTGCCAAGCTTGTTCAAGTTGGAATTTTCTTTCTCTGGCTCCTTAATCGACGGCTCTCTGCAAAAAAATAAATAAATAAATAACATGGGAGACAAGTTTTTGAAATGGATTCTGACGCTTTGCATGTTTTACTCAGGTAAGACGTTGGAGGCAGCGTGTTTTTTCCTCACTTGTTGTTGGGAGTTATAGATGACGTTTGGTACAGTAACTGTCTTATGAAATAGTTGTGTAAGTGATAAATGGGAACGGAAGGCAAACGTGACCTTTAGTCGATGATAACATGACGACCATCAATGCTCTTTAAAAGACAGTCATCGCATAATTTCATCATTCTGAATTATTTGGTATTTATTCTGGAGCCATGTAGCCTAAAACAGGCCTATTTGTGTTTAAGTGGCTGCAGTACATCCGCATCTAAAATCATAACGGGCCTACCGGTTAGTTAACGGTAAAACAATAAAACGTATGCACGTTTGCAAGTTGAACTTTATTATGTTATGTTATGTTATGTTACTGCTAAAATAAACAAGAGGAACTTCTGTTATATGAGTCAGGCCTATTAAGTAAACATTTATGAATAAATAATTAGCAGAAAGCTCCAAATTCACAGTTGCACACAATTGTATTTTATAAATATTAGGTCTACTCCTGATTCATCATTTCCTGTGTTATAACAGGGATACATAATAGATGTCAAAAGCCTGCTACAATAAACATGGAAGTGCTACAAGTGAAGGGTGTGGTGATGATACTGGCTATGATGATGATGATGATGATTGCAGCTGTTGTGTCTCAGTGTCAGGTGATGGTTGCTCCTTAATCCTCAAGCCCTCCAGGGTTGTGGTGGGCTTTGGGGAGCCGGTGTCAGTCAGCTGCGAAGCCGCTCGCCCGGTACGTGTCCTGGGCTGGGAATCAGCCATCAGTGCTGCACACACTCAGCAGGAACTGTCTGTCCAGTGGAAGGTAGACAGTCTCATTGATTGGATAGAGGAGCCAATCTGCTACGGGGTGTTCTTCACAGCTCCACGGCAGTGTGAGGAGAAACTCAACCTCGTCCTCTACAGTGAGTCGATTCCTGTGTAGCGTAGAGATAGATGAGTGGCATGACCCTGTTTGAATGACATGACCTTTGTGTATTATTCCTTTAGAAACACCAGATAGCGTCTCCATCAGGCCTGTGAACCACACTGGCCCCATGACGGAAGGAAAAGAGTACGAGCTGCTCTGTGAGGTTCAGAATATTGCTCCTGTTCAATACCTCACCCTGAGGTGGTACAGAGGGCAGACTGAGGTTTATAACCACTCCTTCTCTGACCTTACATCTTCCTCGCCTGTCCAAGTGTCTTCTATCCTCATGATCACACCAACCAAAGCTGACAATGGAGCACAGTACAGGTGTGTAGCAGAGCTGGAGCTCGGACCAGAGGGACCTCAACCACCTCCTACTGTGACCTCAGAGCCTCTTAATGCTTCTGTGTACTGTGAGTCATGAATGTTCAACTCATGAAGCTATTCCTATCTTAAAACAGGCTCTCATGTGTTTGAAGAGTGATGGTACATCTAATCTTTGTGATCTTTTTCTCCAGTTCCCCCAACATTCCTCAATCCTGAACCAGAAATTGTGGACCTTACAGTGGGTAGTGAAATTACTTTAAACTGCACCGCCACAGGAAATCCCACACCTGCATACAGCTGGCAGTCCTCCCATCCCATGCAGGAGAGGATGGAGGATGAAGCTGTTCTTACCTCCTCCTCACTGCTCCCAGGGACCTACACCTGCACCGCCTCCAATACACTGGAGAAGAAGAGCAAGCAGTTCATTGTCAAGGCCAAGACCAAAGGTAAGAGGAAACTCTGAAGTGCACATGTGAAAGTTGCTTTGATACACAGCGTCCTAACCAGCATCTTCTTTTGCTTTTACTTAGGGGTTTGAAACAAGCCATCATGAGACGGGATCAGATACCAGGAGAATGCAACTACGGGATTTTACTGTTGCATCTTTGGATAAGGAATGAAAATGACAGTGCATTCATGACTCAACAGATATTTATAAGGGTCTTGTTATCAGCACACACTAGATCTCAAAGAAAAACACCTGAATAAACTGTGTTTGGTAAATATCATTTTAATTTGTCAGTATTTTAACATGAATGGATTCTGAGATGAGGTAGAGTGTTGGTTTACGATATAGTGGATGTTGTTCGTGTGATATTCTGTTTTAAGAAATCTAATTTATATTGTCTTTTGCTAGACTTGTTTTACATATTAATAAAATCACATTGTGTAACATTACAGATGTGTAGCTACTCTTTATATAGCAATGATGACTACATTATCATTAATGTATGCGGTAAAATGAATTAATTAATTGAGGCCAGTACTGTAAATATGAACTGTTTCTTAATTTGCTTATCTTTATGAATAAAAGTTGAATTTGAAACATTGTTATATGTAACATTTTTATTTATATTACAGCTTTTATGATGTCATTAGAGTAGCAGTTGCAGTATATTACTGCCGTGTGAGACTCTTGACTCATTTTTCAAATGAATAAGTATTTTTTTTTTTTAAAAACTGCAACGCTAACATTTTGGTCAAACAATGATGCAGAACAATTTCTCATAATGAACATATTAAGGCTTAGATTAAACTTTAAAAACTTCTGGTTCAAATCAACTTTTTGTGCCATTATTTTCTTCCCAGTGTTAATGGAGTTTATAACATGTTTGACTGTAAAACCACCAGATGTCGCTGTTGCATTTCCAGAGATTCTATTGGCTCCCTTCACGTCACGTGATGAAAACATTGGCTAACAGGAAGAAGTAGCATTAGTGGCTAACATATCTTCTTCCTACAACAAGCTACCCTCAAACGACAAAGGTGGTTGTCAGTTTTCGGGTCATTTGATGCTTAACCTATTCTGCCTTAATTCAGCGCCCACTATAGCAACTTTTGAATATTATTGTCTGCTTTCTTTCAGGCATGCCAAAGAAAGACCCGTGTCAAAAACAAGCGTGTGCAATTCAGAAGTGTTTACAAGGTACAGCACCCCTCAATGTCATTATAAGATTTCAAAGCAACCCCCATAAAGTCTCTTTCTCTCTCTTTTTGTGTGTGCTAACTTCGTCCCCTTCTTGCAGCTAACAAATACGTGGAGAGCATGTGTGAAGATGTGATCAGAGAGATGAGGCGGTGCTGTAAGACGCATGCTGCCAACTCCATCTGCTGCTCCGGCTTCAAGGACTCCTCAAAATCCACGGAGAACACAAGCAACTCATAGTCTCATGTGCATTTCGGCGGGGATAGCGTCAGAAAGAAATGCTGTTTAAATGTTTTAAAATTGTGTGTATAAAGACAACTGGAATTTATTATTTAAAGTCTCCCTCCACTCAAAAAATATGGTTTCTTTCTGTTCCTTCAGTTGGATGTTTGAGCTTAAACTGTGCAAAATGATGTTTGTGCAGAGTTTGACACCAGAAAGCTGTTTTCATATTCATCTGCTGAAAGTGCAAAGTTTGATGTGGAAATTTGAAGCCTCCAGTGCACAAACACTGAGAAATGACTTTGCAATAAGAAGTAGGAGACATCTTGTGTCCAGCAGTTAAACTTTTGAGATGAAATATATTTGCATATTCATAGATTCTGAAATTTTTAATGAGGGAGAAGAAGTGAATGCTATTTTAAGGATTTTAACAGGATAATTTGACCTTTAAAGTAGAGCATTTTACATATAACTTAAAACATTTCTGAAGGGGATCTTTAAATGAGACCCAAATCCACAATAGCCTTGTAACTTTGTAATTTAGGGTCTTATGTACATAATAGCGATCATCTAAAAAGCACTAGAAATTAGTTTCAATCCAAATTTGAAATATTGTCATTTAGGTGTTTGTAAACTTTCCTGATACTGGGCCTGGTTATGCTCGGACATGAATTATGAAAAGTAAGCAATTAAATTCTGCAAACCAATCATAAACAAAATAAAACTGGGAGAATATGATGTTCTAAAAAGCTTTAAAGAATATATCAGATTGTTTAACTGTCTGTCGTGTCAGTTTTTACATGTCATTGCAGCTCACCTATTTGAAGTTAACAATTGATAATGCTGTTATTTCCACCTATGTTTGATGGTTGAAAATGACACCTCTCTGGCACAGTCACAACAAAAAGTTTAACGTGATGAGCTGATAAGTGAAGTATTTATCATAAAGTAGTCATTTCGTGCATGCCTCCTTATCAACTATGAGGTGCACTTGTTTGTGCATGTCAGCACAGAGTTACACACACAGTCAAACTGCAGATGTGACTTGCTGAAGGCCCCGCACGTAATTTAAGTATAAAATAAATGTAAATACACAGTTGATTTTCACTTTGTGATCGCCACGTATATAAATATAGAAAGTCTGCTGTTTTAGCTGTCTGTCTTTTCAAATGAAGTACTGAATTTGTTAAAAGGAAGTTTGGCAGGATTATTCAGCTTTTTGTGTCACTCTATGCATGCCTTGTTATCAAGTATGAGGAACACATGTTTGTGCATGTCAGCGATGAGCTACCAACACAGTCAACTTGCAGATGTGACTTGCTCAAGGCCCTGCCCACCCATGGTAAACTCACCCGTGTGATTCAGATAGTTGAGGCTGATTAGAATGACCGAAAACACGGGTGGATCTTTAATATCAAATGTTAAAACAGTTGATTTTCCACTGCCACCAAGTATATAGAAAAAATTCTGTTTTAACTGTATCTTTCGAATAGGTTGGCATCACTGGGCACCTCTGATGCTGGATGCAGTTAATAGACTTACTTTTATTTATAAAGATCAAACCACTGAAAGGCATAAGTTAACCTCATATGAGAAACTCATTTAGTGATACATTAAATATGAACATCATTTATAGATACCACTGTGTAGGCGATACATCATGTAAAGAGTAAAACCATTCCAGCTTTTGTTTGCAGAGCTCAAACATGTATGTGTACAAAAACCAAATGTTCAGGGCTCATGTGGACAGGAAATGGAAAAAATGAACTGAAACTGACTGAAAATCAAATGACTGAACCTTCAATGTCACCATCATCACATTAGCACCATCAGCATCATCTGGTGTAGTAAAACAAAATTTCTATACATAAATATATATAGTATATATAAATATACAAAGTTACAAAAGGTTTTTCCTCACTGTATTTTATCTGATGGCTGAAGTTTTTCCCTTTTGTGCAATATCAACAAAATCCCAGAAAAGATATCAGCAAAGGTTTTAGGTGCTATTTATGCAACAAACAAGGGATAGTCATCAAATGTTACCCTCTTTTATAGGGAAAATTTGTTTCCCTTCATTTCCCTGTATTAAGAATAAATCCATAATAACTGACCCGGCTCTTCCCTTATCAGTATCTAATCACAATTAAGGAGTTTCTTTCAAGCTTGACAGATTTTTACCCACCTGAGATATGTTTTTGAAAATTCAGAAAAGAAATTGATATAAATTGTACATTTTGTTGTAATTCCTCTGAGATTGTTGTTCATTTATTTTGGTGCTGCCCTTTAGTGAGAACAATTGTTTTCCTTTCATGACCAGCCACATTGATGAATATGGCCGTTCTGAAACATGTAATTGAATATAATATAATAAAACATGTATTGAAATATGCACACATTTGGATTCTCGACTGTATATCACAAATATTTGTTTTCTTCTAACCTTTCTTATTTTGTTGGTTAAATTGAATTTCCATAAATACAAATTTACTTTGTAAAGAAGGTAAAACAGTAGGCTACACGCAATTTTCCTAAAGGCTGTGAAAACTGTTAATAGTTTGCTTTGTTGTTGTTGTTTTTAATCTTTATATTAATTAAATTAAAAATTCCCTTAGCTTTGAGTCTCTAAATTATACGAGGTGAACTTTAATGGTCATTTTGTCGTATAAGTAAATTGTACTTGCTCCTTCATGCCAATCAAGAAGAAAGGAGTTTAAGAAATATAAAAAGCTTCTCTGCCTCATAGACTGTATAAAGATGCTCTGCCTTCCGGCGTCGTACGTCCCTGTAACGGAGTGACGTCGTGACGTGCTGACGTGCCGACGTCCCGACGTCGAACGGAAATTTGCAGCAGTTCTTTCTAGAAGCTTGTAGCAACCTGGCGCTAGCCCACTCCAGTAAAATCTGTCTAAGTTAGTCTTGGTAAAACGCAGCCGGCCGCAGCATTGAATACAAACACACATTTCAGTGCAGCGCCCGTCTATTATATGCTTTTTGTTTAAATATTCGGGTTAGCCTCGTTTAGCCCACTAACTTAGCCGAGTCATATCCCAAGCTAACGCTGTTTGCGTTAGGTTGTTGCTGGTATAATGTCCAGAATAGACTACAGCGTGTGGGACCACATTGAGGTGTCAGACGATGAAGATGATACCCACCCAAACATCGACACACCCAGCCTCTTCAGATGGAGACACCAGGTACAGTATTAACATACGTGACATGAAGATGTTTGTAGTCGACATTAACACAGCATTAAGTGTATCCTGTGCTCACTTTAGTGTTATATGAAGTTGCAGATCATGTTAAAGTAGGCTAGGCCAGAGTAGGAAATATGCACTTTTTGAAGTTAGAAGTGCATTAAAAGTTAAAGACTATGGTGGACATGAAGTACTTATAGTTTGTGCCTGGTTTTATAATATTTTCACCTCAGGCACGTGTGGAGCGAATGGAAGAATTTCAGAAGACGACTCATGAAATGAACAAGGGACTCAGTGAATGCCGGCGTAAGCTGGCTGAGACACAGAAGAAAATACAAGAGCTGAGCATCTCGACAACGGATGACTCCAAAGCCGAGCTGAGCAAAACCCAGAGTGAGGAGAAGAAACTGAAAAAGGAGGAACGGGAGTGGGAGAAGAAGTTGGAGAAGCACTGCCGCGAAGAGAAGAAGATGCCGTGGAACGTGGACACGCTCAGCAAGGATGGGTTCAGCAAGGTGAGGCGGGATGTAGGCGGTTGGTAGAAGCTACAGCAAATTCTGGGAGTCTGATGTTGTCTTATTTGCACACATACCCAACAAAATATACATACAGCCTGTTTTTGAATGGGTACCCCCGCCACATACACACAATCCACCATTCAGCCCCTACTTCCAAGTGATTCACAGTATTGAAGCTACACATTTAGAAGATTGTAAAAACACAATATTAACAGACAAATCAATTGTTAAATGATGACACGGACCATATTTTATCTTCATTTTTTAGTATGAGCATAGCCCCCAAAGAGACCAATCAACAATTCATTTATCCTGGTCATAAGTATCATCTGTGTGGGCAGAGCCTGATGTAGTCCTTTCTGCCATATACGTGAGCCAACATATTTCTTCATTATGATGAACATGGCCAGTTTACAACACTGCCATGTTTAGTTTAGTTTTTTTAAATCTCTGGAGAGTAGCTTTGTTGTAGAGCAGACGTCACTAAACGTGCTCAGGGAGACAGTTTTGTGCGTAAACCTCTGAGATGAATTAACCACACAACTACACTGGCAACCCAGATGCAACAGTATGTCTGTTCTACGTCACAGAGGAATAAGCTGTAATCAAGCTTTGGCTACCAAGTCAATACTTGTCACAGGGATAGATTTAGTATTGGTTGCCAATAATGGAAATATCAGGCCAGTCTTATCCTTAAAAATGATACTTTTTGGCCTGCGTTTTCTTTGACAAACCCTAATGGTTGTACAGGTTCAGTAAGTGATACCTTCGCCTCAAGCTGATTTTTTTTTTTAGCAAGGTTAGCGGTGCCACTGGTCTATTTTATGTAACTGCTGCATGTTTTTATCTTCCATGTGGGTTATTTTTGTTCATTTTCAGAAGTGGATCACTGGAAACAGATAACCTTAAGATGGTTCTTGACAGCTCGTATTGATTTTTCTCACTGACTTTGGTTCAAATCTGTGGTTTCGTAATGTTGGACGCATCTCTCACTCCTCGTCCAATTTTCTGATATACATTAGTTAATCCTTATACCTTAAATTTCCAGTGATGTCTGATATGACTTTTTTTTCTGTTCTGTCATGATCACAGTTTCTAATGATTATTTTTTATCTGTAGAGCATTGTTAATATCAAACCTGACAGTGCTGAAGAGACCGAAGAAGAGAAGGAGCAAAAGCATAAAACCTTTGTGGAAAAATACGAGAAGCAGATCAAACATTTTGGTAAGTGTCATCATCATCCATTCACCGCTGTTCTTAACTGTCACACTAGTGGTTGAAAGTACTGATGGTCCTTCATTGCTGTCCTTACTGCAGGTATGTTGCGACGCTGGGATGACAGCCAGAAGTACCTCTCTGACAATCCTCATCTAGTATGTGAAGAGACTGCCAACTACCTGGTCATCATGTGCATTGACCTTGAAGTTGAGGAGGTAAATACGATATAACAGAATTTCCTCTTCACTTTTTTCTAAAGGCACTGAAAGTAGTCCATACTTTGCATGCATTGTAAGATTCAGACATTCTAAAGTCAGTTTTATGGGCTATAACTCCAAGATTTGTTTTAGTTTTTATTCGCTGTTTTCAGTTTTCTTTACACAGCCACTTAAAATCTGCACATCCTTCAAAAAACTGCTTCCTCTTTCTTTAGAAACATGCTCTGATGGAGCAAGTGGCTCATCAGACCATCGTCATGCAGTTCATTCTGGAGTTGGCAAAAAGCCTCAAAGTGGACCCCCGCGGCTGCTTTCGTCAATTCTTTGCCAAGATTAAGGTGACTGTGTGTTTGGATATAGGACTGCAACTATAACCTTTTATTTTTTCTCAATCAATCGATTGTTTGGTTTATAAAATGTCAGAAAATGGTGGAAAAAATTACAATCACTGTTGCGCAAAGCCCAAGGTGCAACCTCAAATGTCTTGTTTTGTCCTGACCAACAGTCTACAACCCAGAGATATTCAGTTTACTCTGATAGAAGACTAAAGAAACCAGAAACTATTCACATTTAAGAAGGTAGAATGAGAGAAATTCTGTTTTTTTTGTCTTAGAAAATAACTCAAAATGCTTAATCAATTATCCAAATAGTTGTTGATTTTCTGTCGATTGACCGATCAATTAATCAACTAATTATTGCAGCTCTATTTGATGCTTCATCATCTAATAACATTTTGAGTTATTGAAGGTAACTTTACGTTCGGCAAACACTACCTTATTAAAATGTGGAATGTACACATGCCTTTATAAAATCATACTCATACTCCAAGGATGAGAGAATTTTATCTTTTCTTTTCCCAATATCTGTTCAAAATAACAAAACAAAACAAACACTAATTGATATGTTCAATTAAATATTCAAACATAGCCACTCACACACTAACGATGTGTCCCCACAGACATCAGATCAGCAGTACCAGGACGCTTTCAATGACGAGCTGGAGTCGTTTAAGGACAGGGTTCGTGGCAGGGCGAAGATCCGCATAGAAAAGGCCATGAGGGAATATGAGGAAGAGGAGCGACAAAAGCGTTTGGGACCCGGAGGGCTCGATCCTGTTGATGTGTATGAGTCCCTGCCAGCTGTAAGTTCATTTTCAAGAAGGTCTCAACGTTCTCCTTTTTGTCTCCAATGTCTCACTTTTTTTTCCTTTTTAATTGCAGGAGATGCAGAAATGCTTTGATGATAAGGACATCCAAATGTTACAGGATGTGATTAGCAAAATGGATCCAACGGTAGGTTACTTTGTTAAAGACTACAGTTTGTTTGTTTTTTCAATTCTGACCTGATCTGTTATGTAAATATATAGTTCTCTGATTCACATGTGCATTTTTTTCCCCCCCTATTTTGGCTCGGTTAATTGATGAAGTGATTGTTTTACCTGATTTAGGAGGCGAAGGCCCACATGAAGAGGTGCATAGACTCGGGTCTGTGGGTCCCCAACTCCAAGACAGACGACGGGGATGAAAAAGGAGAAGATGCTACCTACGAGGAGGTCAAACAGGAGCAGGAAGAAACTAAGAAAGAATGACCAACATCGATTTCGTGATGTGTTGTTTGTGCAAATGTATTTACCCACTGTATTGCAACTCCACTGTGTGTATGACTAGTTTGCCAATCAAGGAACAATGAAATGACTTCTCCAATATATTTAGCTCAGACTTAAGGGATTAAGCGTTCACATAACTGCACAACTATGTTGCATCTGTAACTCCTGCTTTGAAAAGAACTGCAGCTTGTGTGTAGGTCTTTTATTTGCTTTGACATCACTAAAGCTGTATTCTTACACCTGTCTTGTTTGTGGGGGGGGTGGGTGTATGTGGACAGATGCCTGTTATTTGTGTGGTTGTATAGTTGAAGACCGTTATATGCATTTTCAGGTTGTGCGTATAATTATTTTTATTTGTTTTTTTTTTTTGGCATTTCCAAATTGAAGAGTTTCGTTTTTGACTTTCAGGGCTTGAGCAACCAATGTATTCAGATGGTTCTTTCCCACAAGTGAAATTTTCTACAAACTTGCTTAACTAAAATTTGAAATGTATTCAACTTCTCAAGAACAAGGCGTTGTGGTTTTGCGTGAGAACTTGAAGTGTGGGTGACATGCTTTTCAGATCATAGAGTTGGATGTCAAAAATGTGAGTCATACGAGAATCAAAAGGAAATGATACATCTACCAGGCCTGAAATGATATTAAGCGCTGCTTTTTAAGAAGAAACAAGTAAGCATGCATGGGGTTTTCTAATGAAGCATTTGGTATTTACAAAGGACATTTGCTCTGCTTAGTGATTCAGTGGCCGGTAAATATATGGGTATTCTATGACCTTTAGTACATTACAAATATGTTCATAACAAGATGACAACTCATGTTAAACACAGTTCGTCAGTGTCAGGCCTAAGGATGACCGCTCACACTTGCTACACCATTAGTATATATATGGAGAGAGCCTTGCAGGGCTTGGTGATGATTGACGGCTTACATGGAGCCCACTTGTTCCCACCTTAGCCAAATTAAAATCCCTATTAAGTGGAAAAGGGACCATGTAGGTCATGAGAATGATTGTAGTTGGAGGCTACACTTTGACTTTCAGTGGTTTTAATGCTTAATTAGAATTCTGCTTGATGTCAAAAGACATGATAAAAAGAAACGATGCAGTGAAACAGCTTTTACAAAGACACTTGACAATCTTGGAAATCACTAAATAAATCTACTCAATGCATATTATTGCCAAAAGATATTGTGCCCCGCCTGTGATGTCTGCCAGCCAGGTGTGTTCTCTCTCTCTGCTGCTGGAAATGGGCCTGTTGTTTTTTTAATTTTTTTTTTCCTGCACGCTTTTGTGCAAAAGAACATATGTGATGAAAGACTGGGAGCATGTGACTGTGACAACAGGACTACCTTGCAATACATACAAACTAAATAAGCTAAACCTCCATTTCGTCTGACAAAAAGCAGAATACGTTAAATCCCATGAAAATTTAACATTACACTGATAAAGATGTCCTGAAATAGCCACTCTACTGTATTTCAGTCAGGGTTAGACTTCTGAATTAGTGCAATATGAAAAAATCAAACACTCATGAAGCCTAATGTCCACTTTAAATGTTTAAACCATGACATCTAGTGATAGCCTACACCATTACATGAAAACTTATTGAACTTAGTGAGTATAGTCCTGTTTGTGGAGGGAGTTTTTTGTTTGACAGTTTTTAATGTTTTGATAACACATGAGCTTTATAGACCTTTACCTTTCATAGCAGGATGAGCACAGCTCTAACTAATATCATTAATGATGGCCCCATGCCTATTTAAGTGTCATCAGTTACACCCATGCCTTTGATCATATGACCAATTAATTGTCGGCTCTGAAGAACATGGAACAATCATTTAAAGCAACCTCATGCTATACACTGTAACATCCGCTTTCTTTGTGGTAACCCTTCAATAACATTAAATACTGAGGGTGTTGAATTGGAATGATTCATTTGAAGAGTTGTTGAGGTATTCTGTCCCACACATGTATGTAAATGGAGAGTGACAAAACATACATATGATGCGCTTATCCAAATACTGCAGAAACAGAAAAAAATAAGAGGAAAGAAAGGGATTAATCTGCCAAAGCACCCATTTAAAAATATTTTTTCTTTGGTCGAGTCTGTTTGCAAAATTACTGCTGAAGAACCACTTCCTCCGAGCTCAAGTGGTGCTTTTGACGTCAGCGGTGATGATGAAAATACATCTTGTCCTTGTGGTGATGGTGATTATCACAAAGTGAGATTACTCAACCTTTAACAGTCTGATGTTCAGAATAGGACACAGCCAGGAAATGACACCTTGTACCCAGCATTTCATGCCAAGGGACCTGAAAGTAACTTTAAATATACTGTACTCTGCAGAAATTTTTAGGAACTAAAAGTGAAGATGCTTTCAAAATGTGTGCCATGTAAACATTTGATGTGAGTGACTACGCTCTGCCTATAAAACAGCACCAGTTCTCCTGCAAACAGTTTTAAAAAGGGGGTTGTTCCATGTGTTTTGGAGAACTTGCTGCAGTTCTTCTGTGGAGTCAGGCTGACTCACTTGCCTGTCTCATCATGTAATCTCAGACTGACTCCCTGATGTCAACATCAAGTGATATGGGGGCCGTATTACTTGTTGTAGGACTCCTTGTTCCTCTTGTCGCTGAAAATAGTTCTTTATGACTATGGCTGTATGTTTGGGGTCGTTGTCATGCTGCAAAATGAATTTGAGACTGATCAGATGCCTTTGTAATTTCTAAACAACTAAATTGCCCAAAACCTTTGCACTGTACTGTGTATCTTTACATAATCAATATACAGTACAATGTATGATAGATCATAAATCATATTTGTGTACATACAATTCTTTGCCACAGTTTGTCACCTATTTATACAATTGTGGAATTTTGTGCAATCTGTGGGTTGAGAAATAAAGAAAATATGGAATATAAAATAATATTCATACTTTTTCCCTAGTCACACATGAGACCACATCTCAAGTTTTATTTAAGGAAATTATGTATTAAGTTTAAGTTGCATAGTTGGGTTAGTAGTATCTTCAACTACCTAACAAGGAAACAATGTACATGTATATATTTTTATAGAATGTATAGTATTTTACAAGATGGTTTAGTCTTGGTAAATTAAACTGTATATGCCTGTATCACATTGCATAAAAAGTCAATAAAGAGAATCCAAATCAGATTTATTCTTCAAGTAGCAAGTACAAGGAACTCAATGTGGTCCAGATGTCAACACAAAAAGCAAGAAACATGAACATTGAACAACAAATATAAACACAAACATAACAGTGTATGAAAGATTCTGTGTGGTGCAGGTTGGACTATGTGTTTGCATATTGGCATGATAAAAACTGTTTGCATAAAAGCTGAACAACGCTAGAAGTGTGAATACAAATGTAGTTATAAATATAAATTTGAGTGTAAATAAACTATGTTTGTGTATTAACAGGATATATTAACAATTATCTATACAGTACAGTACAGACAAAGACACATGAATTTGAGGTGGAGTTGCTTTGTTTACAGTCTTTTACTGTCTTTGTTAAAAAAAGGTTATTGCCTTGGAAAGAAAGCTGTGGAGGTAGCAGATGATCCTGGTTTTCTGGTACATTTAACTTTAACTGCTTAAAATCCCAAATGACCACAATGAATACAATTTGCATCACTTTCGATATATGCGTGACGTTTCTTTTGGTTATGTGTACGTGCATGTTCGTATTCTATTCCCTCCACCACCTGCATTCTACGAAGCCCCGCCCTACTCTGCCTCTGATTGGCTCTGACCGTAACCTTAACCAATCACACTCCTTCTACCTTAACCTACCTGACGTAAGCAACAAGTATTAGCCAATCAGAGGCGGAAAGGGGCGGGGCTTTGTAGAATGCGGGTGGGTGGCAAGGAAATACCGACTGTGTGCTGCGTGCCCGTTTGGAGGGCGTGTCTTTGTTGGTTTCGGGAAGCAGCGGTTTTGTGTCATCACACTGTTCATGAGAATCGGAGCGAGTGGGCGATGGGGGAACTACGCTGAAAAGCTAATGAAACCTAGCTGTTAGTTTCTTCTTACCATCCTAGTTTTTTTTTTTTTTTTTTTGTATTTTTTTTTAACGCAACACATTCAAAAGCTCGCCGTTAAATGGTAAGAAATTTGCTCATCGTACATACTGTTAAGTTTATGTAAATGCCGCTCATGTTTTTACGTGTTTCTGTCATTTGCATTGGGTACTCAGTAAAGGTTTCACTTTTGGGGCACTCGGTGACGCAGTGTGCATTTAGACACAAATTAATATATGTTGTCGTACCACACGGCGCTGTTGAGTAATATGTAATGTAAACAAGTTAGGTACGGTGTTGTCCCCGGAAGGCCTTTTTAACAAATTGGTCCGATTATCATATTTCTACTTTTTGTCATTTGCTAACCTGCTAAGTTATGTTTCTAAATTTAACACCGCGTGAAATGAGAAATACCGAATAGCTTGGTTGAGAAAATCGCAAGGTGTCGCTTTAAAATTGCTCTTTCATTTGTATCTACGTAGGCCGTAGTGCGTTACGTGATTGCAACAGTCATACGTTATTGTGGTTTACCAGTGTATATTTGTGTGTGTGTGTGCGTGTGTGTGTGTGTGTCTCAGTGATTTGGCTGTCTCCACCATGTCAAGAAGTGGATGGTCCAAGCGTTCAAAATCAGGAGCTTTACCAGGCCTGGGTGATCCTCCTCAGGGTAAAGGCATCCATGTTTACCTCTTCTGGACCCAGGAAGGTGAGAGGTATTTGTCCCACACATCTGGAGAGGTCACAGCGGAGGAGCTGTGCATCTCCGCAGCAGAGGCTGTAGGTGAGAATGGCAGCTTTGATCATATAAACCCAGACAGATCCGTTCAAATTAAATCAGATTGTCTTGAGTTTCTGTTCATGCGGTGTGAGAAAGTGTGCCTATGTCTTTTTCCCCAGGGATAACGCCTCTGTGCCATGTGTTGTTTGCGCTGTACAACCCGCTGTCACGCTGCTGGTACAGTCCAAACCACATTTTCGGTCCAGAGGAGAACTCCTGCCTCATACTTCACTACTGTATGAGGTTTGTTGATGTTATTACAACAGTATATTAATGCGTCGGATGTAGACCTCTGATCATATGACCATCGGCTGCCACAGTCTTCTCAATTAGCTGTTTCCTTTTACGCAGGTTTTACTTTCGGAATTGGCATGGACTCAATGAGAAGGAGCCAACTGTATCCCGTTGTGCTCACAAGTCTGGGACAGACCAGGGGGGTTCCCCTCTGCTTGAAATCACGTCCTTGGAATATTTATTCTCCCAGGTTTGTGCTTTAAACAGGATGTTTTTGTTTTTCCATTAATTAATTGCATCCATGTGCGTTATTTGTGGTGCTCATACTACTAGAGCGACCTCTTCACTTTCTTTTGTTTCCCACAGGCTAAACATGAATTTGTGAACGAGGTTGTACCAATGGAAGACGTTCAGTCAGAGGAGGAGCTAAGTCGCTTCAAAAACGAGAGCTTAGGGATGGCTGTACTTCACCTCTCACATCGGGCGATGCAAACAGGCTCTACCTTACAAGATGTTGCCGAAAAAATCAGGTATACGCTCTTGCAGTTAATGCTGTTATCATCTGTACAACAAAGATTTACAAAGGTTAATCGCACTGTAATTTGCAAATCTGTAAACAGATATTTTATGGTCTATCATATTTTGAAAAAGCTCTGATGTAGATATGTTTCAGTTTCATTTTGAATATGTTGGTATTTTTTAACCAGTTAATCCTGCTGTTGTGGTAATCCGGTTTTCCGTTTAGCTCATTATAGCTTCCTCTAATCTGATTTATTCACTGGATCCAGGTAACAAAAGTATCTCGGTTTTTTTTTCAGCTTCCTACGCTGCATTCCAAGGTCTTTCGCCAAACACATTTCTAGAGACAACTTCCTGACAAAAATCAGGATCCGACGGGTGTTTGCAGACTTTGTGCGAACCTTCCAGCAGCACACTGTAGATAAGGGACGACTGGGCGCTCAGGAGATCATGTACAAGTACATCTCTACTCTCGAACACTTGGCGCCACGTTTTGGCACAGAGACCTTCCCTGTATCCCACCTGGAACTGAACGAGGATGGAGATGTAAGCAGCTCTTACTCCAACACCACCCACGCCCAGGGTGTCTCAAAAGACAACTTCAGAGCTCCAGCCACGCATGAAATAATGGTGTCCGGCACCAAAGGGATTCAGTGGAGGAAGATGTCCGGCCAGAAGGTTTGTCAAAACACGATTATGTCTTTCTGCCGTTTTAAATTCCATAACATGTTGCATTTCCTGTCGGCATGAACTTTTTCTCTCTCTTTACCCAGGCGCAGGCCAACAGTTACTTAAGAAATGACTACATGAGCAACAGCAGGAAAACAAAACAACAGCCCAGCCAGATGAATGCAAACACTCCCAATGAATGGGCCTCCTTCTGCGATTTCCCTGAAATAAGTCATATAGCCATCACTGGAGCTAATGTGTGCATTAGCACTCAGGACAACAACTGCATGGTGAGAGTACTTGTTTACCCATTTATGTAAAAGCTGCAATAAATTAATTTACTTGATAAATGTGGTCTTCTTGTGATGCATTAGTCTAATTGATATACTGTGTATTAGCCATTCTACTCATTAGATTCTTTAAAGTCTATACAGTCTGGATGTATGCCTAGATTCTCATATTCTCCAATTCTATATGTGTGTGACTATAAGAGCTCTGGGTTTTCTTACGCTTTGGGCATTCTATTATGTTTTGAATTTGTATGTGTCTGTAGGTGGGAGCTCTTGATTGTAAGCTAGTGGTGTTTCTGTATGTGTATGTAGGAGGTTCAGATGAATTCCAGCCAGGAGGCCCGTTCCTTCATCTCTCTCCTAGATGGATACTACCGGCTGACTGCAGACGCCCACCACTATCTTTGTCATGAAGTGGCTCCCCCAAGGGTAGTGCTGAGTGAAGCAAATGGACTACATGGACCGATGCAGTGAGTGTTTTTTTTTTTTTCTCCCCCTTACACATGCACATACAGACACGCACCAGCTATAAAAGAAACACAGTGCGTTATATCACAACTCTGGTGTGTTTCCAGGGATGATTTTGTGCTACTGAAGCTGAAAAAGGAGGCAGCAGAGGAGGGAGCTTTCCTCGTACGTTGGAGTGCTCTCGACTATCGCCGCATCATCCTAGCTGTCCTGAACAAAAACGAGGTAAGTCAACACCCACGCTCTTCTCTGGGATTTATTGCAGTGCAGCGATGGTAGAAATTTACTTTGTGTGTGTGTGTGTGTGTGTGTGTGTGTGTGTGTGTGTACTTGTGCCCAATAGAATGGATCGACGCCAAGCCACAAGCAGTTTCGGATTCAGCATAAGGGTTCGATGTTCTGTCTGGAGGGCTGGGATCGAGAATTCTCCAGTGTGAAGGAGCTCACAGACGGCCTCAAGACCTTTGTACTCAAGTCTGGTTCAGACAGCTTTACTGTCAAAAAATGCTGTTTGCCAAGACAAGGAGGTTTGTGTTTATAGAATCTCAATTTTGCTGCTTTATCCCAAAATTTTCCAGTGTAATTTAAGGTCGCTGTGTGACTGAATATCTGTGTTGTGGGACATTTAGGTCATAGGTTTATATATGTGTGTTTGTGTAATGCAGAGCCATCCAACCTTCTGGTGATGAGGCAAGGTGTCAATAACTGTGTAAACACTGACTCCTTGGGCCTGAACCTGACACAGCTACGCTTCCACCAGATCAAGGACAAAGAGATCATACAGGTGATGAGAAACCACTCGCCGCCTCCATATTGACCAGCTGTCTCACCTCACGAGGCTTGTGTCCTCTGTTCTGTGACTGATCCAGTGGGTTTTGTATTTATGAGCAGGGACAGCATTTGGGCCGCGGGACCAGAACGAACATCTACTCGGGACATCTGCTGGTGCGCGGAGGAGGAGAGAACGATGAGTACGACGAGTTCAACAACAACAACTTGGCTGACCGCAAGAACCGAGTGGTTCTCAAGATCCTAGATCAAACCCACAAAGATATCGCACTTGTAAGTAAAACAACGTCACCGCCTCACTCAGAAACATAACAAAAGTAGTCGATTGAATCCGAACAGATATTAATATATACAGTCTAGAATCATCCTAACTATTTGTTTATTCGCTCTTTGCTGTTTTGTCTTAGGCATTTTTTGAAACCGCGAGTCTCATGAGCCAAGTATCCCACAGACACCTGGTGTTTGTACATGGAGTCTCAGTGAAAGGATCTGAAAGTAAGAGCACTAATACTGTTCACCTTCACAAACTCACTCCTATTTTTAGACATGCGACTTCCTCATTTTCCATTTCCTCAGCACACATAATGAATAGTGTTTATAGGCAAATTTACGTTTCGAGCATCAAATGAATGATGAACCAAATGCAAAACCTCATACATCAAACACCCTGTTCTACTTTGAAGAGGATGCTGCTTGTTTACACGTTGCATTTGGCCATATCAGAGCTCTCAGACTTGTTCCTACCTTTACAGACATCATGGTCGAAGAACTTGTGGAATTTGGGCCTCTGGATGTTTTCCTGCGCAAAGAAAGGGCATCGGTGACTCCTCAGTGGAAGTTCATTGTTGCAAAACAACTTGCCAGTGCCCTCAATTATCTTGTGAGTTCAGAAACGACTTTGTTATTTGTATGCCACAGATTTCAATGCAATACAGTTCACTTTAATGACCATGCAGCTAAGTAGCTATGTGGCCAGTTTTATCTCCAGATAGTCTTACACTTGAAAATCGTTTATAATCATCTGCTGTAAGCATAAAATATAAAATATTTAGAAGCAGGTGGTGTATCATTCATTTCATGTGCAGCTTTTTAACTGGACACTAAGTTTTGAGTTTGAGCTGCTGCAGTCAGATAGGAAATGAGATAGATCTTATTATCAAAACAAGCTTAAAGATAAGTGTTGCATGTGAAGTTCATTTCTGCCTCAAGAATAACGGTGTTAATAGTTTGTGTTTATTCTAACAATACTCTGCATCCCAAATGGTTCATTTTTGTAACATTTATAACATTGTAGGAGACCAAAGGTTTGGTTCATGGAAACGTCTGTGCCAAGAACATTCTGGTGGCAAGGCGTGGTCTGGAGCATGGTACCACTCCTTTTGTCAAGCTGAGTGATCCAGGAATTTCCCTGAATATGCTTTCACGGGAAGGTTAGTACCAGCAATCAATTTTGAATTAATCTGACTTTACGCAAACTCTTCATTAACCCCGTTTTACAAGAAAGTTGCTCAACTTCAGATGCTCTGTATGTTGTATACTGTTCTGACTTATTTTTGATCAGATTAAGGAGGAAACTTCAACCAGACCACTTCCTGTGACTTATTCCCCATCATCATGCAATTTTATCTCACAGTATACCATGAAGGCTGTCCAAAATAACATAATTCCTAATCAGTGATCAATGCAGAGATGTTACTTTAACCGATTTGGTTCTTGTTGTCTAGAGTGTATGAACAACGATCTGCAAAGCAAAGTAGGGCAAAGACCTGGTATCATGAAGTACCATTTTAAACATGCATAGATAAATAACTTTTTTAAAAGTACACAGCATAAGTCATTTTTCTTTTCTACATTTTGTATGAAATGAAAGCTCTTGTAAAAAAAAAATGTCAGTGTAACACAACATTTGTTACTTTTATCATATCCATTATTGTTGTTCTGTATTGCAGAACGTCTCGAGCGCATCCCATGGATTGCTCCTGAGTGCATTGACAGCGGTGCACCCATCGGCAACGCTGCTGACCAGTGGAGCTTCGGTGTCACCCTGCTCGAAATCTGCAACAACGGCGATCTTCCCATGAGTGGCAGCACATTATCTGAGGTAGGACCGCGTCGCAGCTTTAAGCGTTCACAGCTGCTCATTTTATCCTTTTCGAACCTCTTAATTATAACACCCGATCCTTTTGCTCCTCCCTCACAGAAAGAGTGCTTTTATCAGCAAAGGGGTCGATTAGCTGAGCCATCTTCCCAGGAACTCGCCCGCTTCATCAGCATGTGTCTGACATATGAGCCTGTGGAGAGGCCTTCATTCCGCTGTGTGCTCAGAGAGCTCACGAATATCATGATCAAAAGTGGGTTTCTTTACTCCCTCATCTTGCTTTTTGTTTTTCTTTCACCTTGTCTCAGTGCATTTAAAAAACAAAGGTGTTTTTTTGTTTTTTTTTTAATTTTCCTGCACACAGATCCTGATATATCTCCCAGTGAAACTCTCCCTGACACAGACCCTAGCGTGTTCCACAAACGCTACCTGAGAGAGATGCGGGTCTTAGGAGAGGTGAGTTCTGAAACCAAATCACTAGTAGCCCTCCCCTCTATGTCAGAGAGTAATTCATTGCCCATTTTTCTGTCTTCAGGGTCATTTTGGAAAAGTGACTCTATACTTGTATGACCCGGCCAACGATGGTACAGGAGAACGCGTGGCAGTGAAGGCTTTGAAACAAGAAAATGGCCATGTGCCCGAAGGCTGGATGAAGGAGATTGAGATCTTAAAATCCCTTTATCACAGCAACATTGTCAAGTACAAGGGCTGTTGCACTGAACTCGGTGAGTCCTCAGCTGTCATCTGCCTGCTTCAAATAAATAATATAAGTGAAATATAGGTCAGTGTACAGTGTTTGCTTGTACAAATAAGGGCTTGGTCAGTACTTCTCTTTTAACTCGGAGTGCTCAGCAGGTAATTCAGGGAATTGATTTTTGGACGCTGCTGTTCCTCTGTAAATATTGAAAATCTATTAGAAGTGCAACACTGTTTCCATTGTATGTCAATATTTTGAGCTTTCATCACAGCATGCTGAGCACCACAACCTCTTCAATACCCATATAAGGCACAGGACATTATTTCCTTTCAAATAGTAATGGAAACAGGAGGATTAAAGCAATGTTCATTGACAGGAGGACAAGTGGTGCAGCTGATAATGGAGTACCTTCCATTGGGGAGTCTGCGAGACTACCTTCCCAAACGCAAACTGGGTGTTCCTCAGTGCCTTCTGTTTGCCCAGCAGATCTGTCAGGTGAGTTTAGGTGCTTTTTGTAGATTGTGATATTCATCTATTTCCACTTGATCTCATAATATTTTTTTGTTGTTGTGTGCAAACTGCAGAAAATGTCAGGTTATGTTACCCTGCTTTAAGAATGACCTGTGTGTTTTTTTTTTTCATTCACTGTTGTATAGTATGTTGACTTCAGTACACTTGAAATGTTCTTAAGTAGATATTCCATCGCATTAAGCTTCAGTTTCATTTTTCAGCACTCTAGGTTTCTGTTGTCATTAATTCATTTTGTTATATTGAGTAGTTTTATTGCACCAGCATTATGTTACACTGTGCTCAAAAATCTCCATCAGGAAATAATTCCTCAGTGTGTGCTGTGTTTTGTCAGCGACTTTTGCATTTTGTCAGCCAGTCAGCTCATTTCAAGGCTTGTCAGGCTTGACATTGTAAAATTGTCATATTGTGATCGAATTTACTTTTTATAATTACGTTTTTGGTTTCAAATTCACTTCTTCTCTCAGAAATGTTATCTGTTTTTTTGTTTTTTATTTATTTCTGTTTTAAAGGGGATGGAGTACTTGCACTCGAAACGGTACATCCATCGAGACCTAGCTGCTCGAAATGTCTTGGTGGAAAATGACAGTTTGGTAAAGATTGGAGACTTTGGCCTGACGAAGTACATCCCTGAAGGAGAGATCTACTATCGTGTCCGTGAAGACGGGGACAGTCCAGTCTTCTGGTGAGTCTATGCAACACTTAAAGAGTATTCCTACAATTTAGCATTGCACTCCCATTTGCACTGTTGGACAGTTTAAAGAAAGACAAGTATCAAAATTGATGCAGCAGAACCAGAACTGTAGTCTTCAGCCCAAACTGTTTTTTTGACACATGTAGTAGCACCTGTAAAGACCTGTAAACAGATTTCGATGTCTAAAATCACCCTTATCATACAAATCGTCTTTAACAGTGTTATTTAATACTTTGTTCCATGATTTTGGCCACTAATCTGTGTTTTTTTGTACTGCACAGGTATGCCATTGAGTGCTTGAAAGAAAGCAAATTTTCCTTTTCTTCGGACATTTGGTCTTTTGGCGTTACGTTGTATGAGATCCTGACCCGCTGTGACCAACGCCAAAGCCCTCCAAACGTATGTAATCACTGGCTTCATTTATCAAGCTCTGCATATATTTTCATGTGGCAACTAATTTTTTTTTTTTTTTTTTTGTAGAAATTCTTCGAAATGATGGGGTCAGCCCAAGGACAGATGACTGTGATGGTACTCATAAAACTGCTGGAGAAGCAGCTGCGATTGCCATGTCCCAAAGAATGCCCACATGAGGTAAAGAATAACATAAGACATCCATAAACACAAAAAAAGACACTTTGTTGGAATTATGGGAAGCCTATTTTCATACATCTTTTTAAAAAAAAATTTTTTATGAACAACAGGTGAAGCTCATAATGGACCAGTGTTGGGCTGCAGATCCTGCACAGCGGCCCTTATTCAGTTCCCTCATTGAGAAGTTTGAGGCTATTCGCCGAACGTACGACTGGCAGCCTAATATAAACTTGGCTCAGATTTGCTGATCAGCACTCTGTGAAGATCTACTTGTCTACATATCATCACTTAATCATATATTACAGAGTAGCCACAAATGCGTTTCCTGCTGTGTGATGCCTGCTGCCTCCATTTACGTGGCCCAAATCAGAATTGATCAGATTCCATGTGATTTGTACTGTTCACACTGTTATGAAAGAAACAGATATGACAAACATATGAGCAAAAAAATCAGATTTGGGCCACTTTTGCCTGCAGTCTGAACGTAGCCATAATCTTTATAGGCTTCTCTTTTTATAAAAAGCACACTGCTCTTCTCTCATATGTGCTATTAACACAACAATAAACACAACCTGTGTATTTTGAGGGGAAAAGTTCATGTTATATGTCATGTTGTATTTCGCAAGTTAAAGGTTTGCAAATGTCACAGTAAGTATTAAGAATTTATGTATGGTTGGGAGAAATCTATCTTTTATGTTAAGTTTATTTTTTGTACATTTTTGACTCGAGGCTATATACAGTATAAGCATTTAATTTTGTATAAACCAAAAGAACAAATAATCAATCTAATAAACCATTTTCCAAATGCTCCTTTCATTTGTGCTCATCATAAAAATGTATTACACAGTGTGCCAGTCCGATTTGTGTGTCAGCGGGTGTCCTACATTGAACAAAGCACAGCTACATCTCTGTTGCATAAGAACTCATTGATCACCAGCTTAGGGATGTACTGTGATGAAAGTAACATATGCTAACATTTTTTTTAGGTCTGCTCAAACTCGACTTGGTTAAAAAAAAAAGCAAAGCTTATCCCACTTGAAAAATGAAAACAGGCAATACCACTGATTGCACAACACCAGTCCATGCTGGCAACAAGGCACCAAGGCAAAGGATCAACTAGAACACGTCTCCTCTGACAACAGAACAATTCAAACACATTAACTGCAATTAAATGTGTGGATATGGGACTGTGGGTATCGAGATGCATCACAGACCAGCATAGAACCACCTGACACAGCACCTATACTGTCAAGCATGTCACTCAGAGTGATAAAACAGTGAAAAAAAAAGTTCTAAAACAAATAAACGTGTATGCACCGAATTAAAAGTGAATCTGAACAAAAATGTGAGTTTGAGTTAAGTAAAAATAGCACAGTGTATGTTTGAACCACAAATCAGCTGGTAGGCTGTTCCATACTTCAGGAGGACAAGCACTGAATGCTCCGTCACCAGATTTTGAATGAACTCTGGGGATTTGGAGAAAAAGGTTGTCCTCATTATGTCAAATATACTGCATGTATTCAGGGGCAAGGCCAGTGCTTTATAGACCAGAAGCACAATCTTAAGACAGGTAGCAAGTGGAGCTGTTTGAGAACTGGAGTGATTTTTTAAGAGCTTGAATGGCTTTTACAGAAAGACCAGTGAAAAAATATGTTACAGTTGTGCAGTATGCTAGTGATAAAGGCATGAACTAGTGTTTCTGAATCAGCAAAGCAACAGATTTTGGAGATATTACTGAGATGATGGAAGGCAGTTAAAGTGATATTGTTGGTGTGTGCCTGGTGCTGTCAGTGTCATTTATATCTCCAGGTTTTTGACCTGATCAGACAGTTTAGGGCAACCAAATGCATGGTATTTTCATGTTAGCAGGTGCTTGAACCAGTGATCCACATATACACCTGAAAAAACAGTCCCAGACCCTACTGAAAAAAGTTTCTTCACCCGACAAGGTTGTTTATACTGCCACAGTGTTGTACAATCTAGATGTACAGTCATAGGAGGGTTTCTGTTGAGGCAGGGGCTTTCCAATCATACTAACATCACAACAAACCAGCTGCAAGTGGCTCACCATGTCTTCAAAGCAAAGTGCCAAAAGGACCAATGGCTAACATGGAGAATATAACACTGAAAATGTCCAACACCCAGGAATAGTCCAGTGGTGTCACCATCAGCTGAGTCACTGAGTGCATACTACAGTACAGCACTATAGCAGTATGCTGTTGTGCATTGTGGGAACATACTGCATGGCTGGCTGTCTCCTGTCTGACTCTCTCAAACAAGGAGGATTAGTAGAGGATTGTATTAAAATAACAAAAGCAATCAAAAAATACCAAACACCCTTACAAGGATGCATTAACAATTAGAAAAGATTACCCATTAAAACATATTTAAACAAATACCCATATTTTTCACCTAAGAATTAAAAAAAACTGTAAAGTTCCAGTTGAAGTATAATAAATCCATCATTTATCAAAGGTACTTATTATTATTATTATTGTTATGGCCTGGACTGTGTTACGTAACATGTGTTATATATATCCTATTAATCTAGATACTCAATAGGGATGAACAGGGTTAGCAGTTACTTTTTACTTTCATTTGAATCCCTCAAAAACTGTATCCTCAATAGACTCCCTTTCAATGTGTAATGGAAGCATAAAATGTCAGGGAGAAATGGAATGACCTTACTCTCCTTAAACTCATTCTGTTTAAAAGACGTAGACTGTCAAATATGTCTTGTGACAACCATCCCCATCGTGGGGTTGGTAGTCACACACTATGGGGTTGGTTGTCCTTATGTTATTTTAATGGGGACAAATAATTTAAAAAATGAAGGCAATTTTAAAAATGAATTTAAAAAAATGATTAATTTCATGTCAAATGTTCATGAATGTGACAACCAACCCCAAAGAGAATGTGACAAGCATCCTCAACTGGGATATTTTGCTACTGGCAAAGCTAACAACCACATGTTGCAGTGTAGCTAAGAAAAAAAAAACTATACTAACTAAACTATAGCTATCCCCTCATACTTTCTGATTGTAATAATTGTTTTATTATAAACCCATTGTATAAAAGCCTGGAAGAGAAACACCGAAGAGCAAACTGTTTACATTTTGACATGAAAAACACGTCCATGTAGAGTAGCTTACTCCTGAAATGACCTTGACCTCTGACCCCAAGTCTGAAAACTCCATAACCAATATTTTTTAACAGGGACGGAAATCTAATGAATGTGACAACCAATCCCATTCTCCCCTTCTTGCTATCCATGACTATTAAAGTCTGATTTAAACATATTCAACATAGAAAAGCAGCATTGTCCATATTTTTTTATCCCTAGAGACGATTATATGTCTACTTAAAATGCCCCTTGTGTTAGATTTATGGGGCACAACTGACTGAGACTCCAATGTGAGATCAACAGCATTTCATATTCAGCTTTGAGTGTTTTTCAGGGAACACCCGTAGCCCCACCCCCACCCTCCGTTACGTCGTAGTCATGGAGAATGCGTCCCTCTCTCGTCCAATCAGAAGCGGCGCTGGGGCCATGTGTGTATTGTTTAAACTGCTCAAATCGGACCGAGTTCCCAGACCGAAAAAACTTCCACCAAATTGAGTGATGGCGGCCGTCGTGTCTGTTAGCACAGCTGCCAGAGATGAAAGCACAGACACAGGGCTCAGTTTCGCCTCCCGCCCGCTTCATGAAAATTACGACCTCGCCGCGGATCATGAAAACTGGAGAACCGGAGAACGCCGGCACCCTGAACTCGAAACCGGCGAAGAGGACGCGACACCGGGACGCGAGTGTCAGCGGAGGGTCGACGAAGACTTGACATCACTGAGCCCCGACGAGATCGAGAGCCGCTTGGAGAGAACTCGCCGGGAGTTTTACAACCGTAGAAAAATCATCATGAAAAATCTGCCCTCCGACGTTAGCAATCAGGTATGTTTGAAAATTAGCTAACAGTCCGAGGTTTAAATCCATGGATGATTGATTGATTGATTGACGGGGTTCGGCTAACGGCAGCCTAGCTCAACTATGCTACCTATGTTAGCCTGCTAGCCATTTAACTCGTTAGCTGCCTTTTAAACTTTAGTTGATGCAGTATATTACTTTTTTATATTTCCAACTTTTTTAAAAAGTCAACACATTGTTAATTGGCACCCACTGCACACAATAAGTGTAATATTGTGTTTAATTTGTTTGTTAGTTGACTTACACGGCTTAACTGCCAGGTGGTCAGATAACTGTCACCTATGGTCATCTGTGGCCTGTATGACCTGCAGTCCGGCCTTGTAGGTAGCAATTTGGTAACTTTGATATTCGTGGTGTAATTTCACCAAACAACTGTCTAAACTAAGCTGTCGGTAATTATACCGTTTACTTGAGGGTTACAGGTGCATTGAGTACTTTTCATCAGCCCATCAAAGCTCTTGTTTAGTTGTATGAACCAGGCTGTGATTTACTCATGATGCCACATTTTTTTTTCTTTTTTTTCTTTTTTTTTTTTTGGGAACGTGCCTGACTCGTGGGGAGCGGTGGGCCTGCGGGCGGTACCATTGTTCAGAGAGGTGGAGGGGGGTGGGGGGGAGTAGTGGCAGTTCGAGATGTGAGTTGCATTACAACAAAAGGTGGAAGGCGTGGAGACAAAACGTTTCAGAAAATGCTAGACAGCATCGCCATTTCGTTTGTGAATGGGCAAAAGCAGCGCAGAACAATTTCTCCTACAACAATGAGTCAGTTATTCACCTCCCTCATCACCCCCCACAGGTGCACTTGCGTTGCTTGTTTCCCACTGAACATGAATGTGTTATGTGATTGTTACCAAAATCTACAAATGACCAGTGATGCTCAAAATTTACAACCAAGAAAGTAATGGTTTGGTAATGGTGCATTGTGATACCCTGTTTACAAACTACATTACATGACTTTATTTATTTATTTAAATGCCTGGATGTGACTATTTTCTTTCACTATTTACAGGAGGTCCATGAGCTGTTGGGCAACTATGACTTGAAGTACTGCTTTGTCGACAAATACAAGGGCACAGGTTGGTTTAACTGCTTGTACATTGTGTTACACAGCATGTGCTTTGAGTTCAGACACAAGGACATATCACAGAGAATCTAACTTTCTACTATAAAAAGAAAACAAACTTGATAGTTTAAACGACCCAGGATGTCTTGATTTTAGATCAGTTCACCATTAATAGTAAAGTAATGGAGCTACATCGCAATGTGGGAGACTTGCTTCTCAGTTTATAGGGCTCAATTCATAACGAGGATGAGGGTCTTGACTCTAAGCAAGACGCTGAACAAAATGAACAAAAAGCACGTTGAGGAGATGCTTTTTGTGTCAAAACATCATTGGTAAAGATGTAATCTAGATGTTGAATGTACTCCAGTATTTCATTTCTGGCGAGTGACTAGATTTTTGGCCCTTCACTAAATTACCCTAATTACATCCTACTTACTATGCCATGCTGTTATGTATTCTAGCTCTGTGGAGGTGTGACTGTAGTCTGTGATGTACACAACAGTGTGCTAACTCTGGCAGCTCTGGCAGAGATAGCAAGCTGTTGTGAGAGTTTGCTAGCAAGGAAAGTTGTCCAGCTAGCGTTAATTTTTCCCAGTGAGTAATTTTCTCCTGACTGTAGCTTAAGAGACCCATGTTTTTCAAACTATCAGTGTGTGTTTTTGGGTTTGTTGCAAATGTTTCTTTGTGGTTGAACTATATGAACATATGCTCTCAATTGCCTGAAAGCTGAACAGAATGACCTGACAAAATTAGAGGGATAAGAATTTATTCCAAAAACACTTTTTTTTTTTTTAATACCTTCTGATGGATACTTCTGACATTCTTATGACCTTTTTTATGCACATTGTCAGTTACTGATATGTCTTTTGTTGACAGATGTTGGACTCAATTGTCGCAACATATTAATCTATTTGTATTCATGAATGCCATCATGATATTGAGTTATAGATAATCTCGAGGGGGTGACTCAACCTCTTATTGCCCCTAATTCAAGGAGAATGCAGAAAAGCCAAACAAAAACTGAGCCTCAGAAGTCAGCTTACAGTAAGCATGTAAAATGGTTTTACACATTGGATGATAGCATGGCATCCCACTGAGAAGTGGCTGATTTTATAATGGGTCAGTTAATTCAGGACCAGATTCTAAGAAGCTGTTGTGGCAGATAACCAATGACATTTTAGATTTTTTATTTTTTTTTGTAATCTGTCTTGCCAGTTGTCTAAATATTGGATTCAAAACAAAACAGAAATATTTTTGCTTCTCTATCACAACGTAGGTAACAGAATGATAGCTGTACTTTATGCGCAGCACACTACTGGGCTCTAGTTTCTCTTGTCTGCTCTGTAAAGGTAGTCTGTCCAATAAGTAGACTTTCTGAAAGTTGGTGCCAATAACATTAAAACTCGTACAGGTCTAGATGTGACTTTGTAGCCGTCAACAGTGGAGATGGAATGCCTTTGATTCTTGTCAGGCCCTGTGACAACCATTGTAGTTTCAATGAGGGGGAAATGTTGCAGTGACATAAAAGCTGTTGTGCAGTGACATCGTGCCATCAGCATTGTCTCTGTATCAGACCCGCTAAAGGAGGAATGAGGTCACAACCAAGGTTTGCTCTCCGAGAGCAAAATCAATCTCACTCTTTAATGCTGACTGAACAAATGTCACACTCTCACTTGACACTAAATTTTATTATTTTTTTTTATTGTCCCTCTTCTTCCTCCTCCTGTTTCCCGTCTCCGCCCCTCAGCATTTGTGACCCTGCTCAACGGGGAGCAGGCACAATGTGCCATCAAAGAGTTCCACCAGCATGTACTACGGGACCGGGAGATCTCCGTGCAGCTGCAGCCGACAGACGCTCTGCTGTGCATCGCCAACTTGCCCCGCGCTTTCACCCAGCAGCAGTTTGAGGAGTTAGTGCGACCCTTTGGGAACCTGGAGCGCTGCTTTCTGGTATACAGCGCCTCTACGGGGCATTCCAAGGGCTACGGCTTTGTGGAGTACATGAAGAAAGACTCGGCGGCCAGGGCCAAGTCAGAGCTCTTGGGGAAGCAGCTGGGCTCCCGCATGCTCTACGTCCACTGGACAGAGGTGGGCTCGCTCACATACCCGCTGCTGCACTCCAAATGTCTGTGTGTGGACCGCCTGCCCCCGAGCCTGCTGACTGCCCAAGACCTCCGCAACGCACTGGCTGACACCCATGCACCAGTCTTCTGCCAGGTCAAAAAAAAATTTAACAAATAATTGTCTGTACGGATGATATCATAAAGTTTTATTCCATATTTGATCTGTCAATACCGCTCACCTTTACCCCATATTTCATGTGGCCACTCAAAGTTTCTATAGCAATGAGCATTGCTGGTTTCTATGGTGATGACCACCTGACTCTCCCAGGTGGTGTCATTCAGCAGGCTTTTCTGGAATGAGAGAGAGGGGTGTCCTTTTAGCACGACACACATAGTAGTACTTTTCTGCTGGTTCCAGGGTTTTTTTTTTGTTTTTTTTTTTGTTTTTTACGATTGTGGCAAAAGCAGTGATGATTAAGGGTTATGTGATTTATTTTAAAAGAAAACGTTTAGTTTCCCCCAACACTTGTTTGAACAAGCTACAGCTAGTCTGGTTTTGAAGGTATGAAACATGGTGGTATTAGATCATGAGGCCACTCTGACTGACGGTGAGTCGAGGGCCTTCAGAGGGATTTTTTTTTTTTTTTTTAATATACTGTCATCATTCTGAGAGTAACACTCATACTTACTATGTTGCAATCTTCGTTATTTAAGCTGAATAATGTGTCTTTTTAGAGGAAGAGTAAACCATTTAAATCTTAAATAACAGCTGATTTATGAGAAGTGGACAGTGCCATTTTTTTTTATGAAAGGGAGCCAGTATTATCAATAAACAAAACCCAGAATTCAACATCACTTTTAAATTTAGTTTGAGCAGTGATTCTAGTACATTCCAGGAGTTTTACAGGACATAAATGTGCTTTTTAGATAGCTGTTGCACTCAAACACATGCATTCATGGTGTAAGTGGTGGGGAAAAAATGCAAATGCCTGGCAGTCAGCCATACCTTGTGTGTGTGTACAGTATTTATTGGCAGCAGAACTTTGGCTGATCATGTTTCTGTGAGATTTAAAATTACTTTTTCTTCCCACCTCCCTTTTGACAGTTGGCTCAGGGACAAGACGGAAGTTTCCGGCGCTTTGCGGTGTTGGAGTTCGCTACGGCCGAGATGGCTGAGGAGGCACAGCGACTCACTGACGGCAGGCTGCTGGGTGGGACGCACATCAGGATGTCCTTCTGTGCCCCTGGCCCTCCTGGAAGAAGCATGTTAGCCGCTCTCATTGCTGCCCAAACCACGGTATTCACGTCGCATATTTCTAATGAATATCCAGATTTACCATTCATTAAGCCGTTGCTCTTGTGCTTCAATGTCTGTCTTGTGGCTCCTCTCTCTCTCTCTCTCTCTCTCTCTCTCTCTCTCTCCCTCTCTCTCCCTCCCTCCCTTCCTTCCTCCCTCCCTCTCCAAGGCTGTGAACAGGGGTAAAGGTCTCCTCCCTGATCCCACAGCCATGCAGATACTCACAGGCCTAAATAACCCTGCCACCCTCAAAATGCTGCTGAACCCGCTGTCACAGGGACACAAACAAGGTGAGGAGTCCTCACTGGCTCTGCGGATACTTTTGAATAGTGTTGTTTTTGGGGTTTTTTTTGGTTTAGGTTTTGTTCTGGCACTGTCGATTCTGATAATGCCCGCTTTGTGTTCAGGCCTTCTTGGGGCAGCCCCCACGATGCCGCTGCTGGCCAACCCCGCCCTCTCCGCTGCCCTGCTCCAGTTGCTCCTTCAGAATCAGGCCAAGGCCCAGCAGGTACTGCTGCCTTCCTGCCTTTTTTCCTCTGACATCATCCGCTCAGGCTGTTTTGACTCATCCTCTCCTACTCATACATCCTCCCCACCCCTCCCTCCCCCACTCTGCTCTTTTCCCACTTTACCATTAGCATGCCTTTCTGGGAAATCATCTTCTGTGGGCTCAGGTGCTACACAATAAAGAAACCCCTCTAGTGCCTTGTGTGAGTGATAATGGTGTTTGTGTTTGGCTATCAGTGTGAGGTGGTGGTGGTGAAGCTAGACAGATCCTAGTCTTTTTTTTTTTTTTATGTGCTTAGTGATAGAAAACGCAATGCCTGAGTGGGTAAGCTCTCGCTAGGAAGTAGGTTTTTGTGTGTGTGTTGGGTGGGGGTTGCTTTTGAGTGGTTCTGACTGATGTGGTAGGTGTTTTACTCTATTGTGCACCAAAAAAAGTGTAAATATCGATTTTGTAAGGACTTCATTTCATTTGTGGTGAGTAAGCCTCAGTGCTGATTAAGTGTGCTTGTGTAGTTCAGCAGTTTTTCCACCACTTAGGTGTTGCAGCCAGGTTGTATGACCCTGAACTCTGTTCTCTCCTTTGGCCAGCAGGCAGGACTCATTGGGGAGAATCCTCTGGCTGCTCTGCCTGTCCAGCAGGGAGTCCATCTGCTCGGAGACCTGCCCCAAGGTTTGGCATCCGCCGACTCCAGTCGTAGCTCCTAGAGCCACAAACTGCACGTTTTTTTTGCTTTGCTTATGATGCTAAACATCTGTAACCCTGTTTTCCAGTTAATCATGTGTTTCTGCTCTTGACATTAGTCGTCACAATGCTAGATTAATCTTAATGTCACATGATAGAATTCAACAAATGTTTTGAAATTAACTTGATTTTTATGTTTACATTTGTGGCAAAAAAAGAAACTACTAATTCTTGATAAGTTTGATTGTCAAATGTTTATGACAAACATGAACACAGGGTAGCAAAACAGATTAAAAAAAAAAAGTAAATAAAGTAAAATTAAATTAATTTTAATTTACAGTCATCTCTCTTATTCCTTTAGGCGGCGTTGTCCCAGGTCTTGGTCTTCAGACTGATCCTCTGGCCCCCCTAAAGCCAATGCCACTTGGCAGAACCCTGGCAAGGGAGCAGGAGTCTCCCACCGCAGCGTGCACCTTCCCCCAGACTTCCTCTCCCACTCTGCAGGGCATCTCCATGCCTCTGATGGGTGGCATGATGGGGGCAGATGGCCTCACAGCACAAGGGGTGAGGTCCCAAGTCATTTACATAATAGGTTTTCTGCCTCTTCTTATCCAGCTTTTTGTCTAAGTATAAATGAGAAACTGTCTTCTTTTTCCTTCTCTTCTCTCAGGTATCCATACTAGGAGATCCTCCCAAAGAGGTGAATCTTCCCCAGAATGCCTTTCTCAATGTCAGCAATGTTTTTCCTTCAGGTGAGATGCTCTTTTTTTTTTTTTTTTTTTAACTCTGGTTTTCTTGCTCAGCAGTCGGGTTTTGTTTGCTGCATCAACTCAGGCATTCAGGTAAATACATCCCAGCATCTCATGTCTGTCTGCTCTCCCCTGTTCCAGGAGGAAACTGCAGACCTCACCCCTATAGGAAGAGACCTACACTAAGCAATGTGTCCAACCAGCACTCACACCAGAGCATACAGCCAAATTACAACTTGCGCTACCAGGAGTCCTACAGCCCAGACTACCCTCCTGTACACCAGGTAACCATTGAATTGCCCCACTTCATCCATAGTGAACACTAAATATGCCGCTTCAATTGAATTTACAATGTATTACACACCATACTGTTTTGCCGCTCGTTCAATGTGCTATATACTGTGATCTGGTCTGATGCCCATCTGGTGTTTTGTCCTCAGGATCCCTTGACGCACTTGTATGAACAGCAGGAGAACCTTGATACTGGGGCCCTGGCAGGATTCGGACAGCAGGTAGTGTTTTTAATCAACCGTTACGAGAAGACGTGAGCAAACTTTTAATTCTATTAAATTACATGCATACCGCCCTCCAGTAATGCAGCTGTGGACTTGTTTGTTTATCTCGGCAGCTCTCTCGTCACCCAGAGTACAGTGAGCGGTTTTCCCACTACAGTTACCCTCCCAGCCCACCTCTGTCCTCATATTTCAGCTCAGGGCCTGAGGCCCCCAGTAACGGTAGCCTCCCTTCCACCCAGCTCAACAGGGTGAGCCAAAAGCTCCAGACTGATTTGGACTTTTTTCTTTTCTTTTTCTTTGTGAAATGAACCTCCTGTTTTTGTTCCAAACTATTCATTACTTGTCTGTGCAAGAACATTACGGCAGTATTGGGAACAGATAAAAAGTGGAGAGGTTAGATTCCGAGAATAAGCCAATGTTCAATAATTAATGTCGGTGTGAGAGAGTCTCAATAAAGGAAGTTTTAGCCACTGAAAGTTGGTTGTTTTTCTGCAGGCTGTGGGAATGCCTCCTGTGAGCCACACCGCTAACTACCCTCCAGGCCTGGGGAATGCCGTGAGGGTAAGGGACATTTCTTTGTGTATCAAATATTTGTGCACATTATTTTCTCTATATTGATTTCTTTGTCTTTTTTTTTTTTTTTTTTTTTTCTTTACAAATTGTAGACTCCCATCGGTAGCCACAAGCGTGTCTTCTCCCGTCTGATCCCGTCTCCGGAGCCAAGTCCCGAGGGCGGATACGTTGGCCAGCACTCCCAAGGCCTCGGCGGCCATTACGCAGACTCCTACCTTAAGCGCAAGCGTATATTCTAAATACAGCTAAGTGCTTCTTGCTGTATGAGTAGCCATTCAACAGCCAGGACACAATGGAAGCTCCTCCGGTCTCCTCTAGTGAACTCTTAACTCGGCAGTCCTTGGATTTGTCTCCTGTGTGCTCCTGTGAGTGACCCCTGGAGGGCGCTGAGGAGTGCAGCCTGTTTTGTATCTGGACAGTTGTCACTCAATGGGAATACTTGGTGGTTGTTTTTTTTTTTCCCCTTTTTTTTCTGTTTGTGTGTGTATATATGATTTTAGTGTGTTGTTAAATTGGTAAATTAAGTTTTTACCTTTTTTTTTTTTTTTTTTTAATTTGCCTTTAATTTCTTGTTGAAAAACATGTACAGTGACGAAAAAAATATCAGTTAATTAGCTAATGAAGTCTTTTCTCCTAAGCATTTTTTTTTTTTAATTCCTGTGTTGAGTGTGGTGTGTCAGCAGAGCTACAGATAGTTTGGCCAGTTTTCGATGGCAGTCATAGGCTGCTTTTTATGATGTTTGACATCTCACTAAAGTGATGCTGTCCACAATTTCAGGCAAAGGGACTTGCATAGTATAAAAACAAGCTTTATTTCAAAGGCTCTACACTTTTTTTTTTTTTTTTTTTTTTTGATAGCCTTCCTTATTCCATGTAAAAAGTTCAGTAGTTTGTTTAATGAAATGGTGTTTTTTGTGTTGTGTTGTGGTGTTTCGTTGTTCCCCTCCCTCCCACAGGGTTGTATATTTTGCTGTATGCCTCTTCTTCTTCTTCTTCTTCCTCTTCTTTCTCGCTGTGATTCAGGCCTCTCCTCACTGGTTTAAGCATGCAGCTTTCCATCCACCAATGATAGCTGTGTGTTCCCTGCTGCCTGTGTATTACGAAGGTGAACCTTTTTACCGAAACCATACTGGCATATTTTTCTCAAGCCTTAACTTTTCCACGTTGTTCGTCTTTTTGTTTTGTTTTTGATCCACACCCTCCAACTTGTTTACGGAGTCTGTTGTCTTCACTGGTTGTCAAGTGACGCACTCTGAGGGTGCAGGTCATGATCCTAATCTGTTCTAAGCTTTACAAGATGCTTTTATTTTCTCCTCTCAAAGTCTCCTCTCACTCATATGTTGAATATTTTCTGTGTTGATGTGAGTTCTTTTTTTTTTTTTTCTTTCCTTTTTTTTTTTTTTTTTTTTTTTTTTGCTAAGTTAAATTTTGAATGTTTTTCCAAAACACCACACCTCGGTGGTTGAGTTGGGTGGGTGGGGTGGTGGACATGCGCTGTGTGCCATTTCTTGAGCTGCCAGCAGATAGTGAATACAGGAATATTTCCCATCTCTCTCTCCAGCGAGAGGCTTGACTCTGTTTAATTGGCTTCTCTAGACGAGTAGATGGCAGTTGGAATGATGGAGATGGCCCAAGTTTTCCAATGATGGTGGGACTTAAGTCTGTCTTAGGGAAATACTAATGGAAGCTACTGGCAGGTGATTAGTCAGTGACATGATAGTCCTTGTTTTTTCTCTTTTTTTTTTTCTTTTTTTTTGTTTGAATAATTATCTGGTTGACAGTTTGATTGTGAAAACCCATTACCTCTGACTTCTGCTAGGAAATGCAGCTACACCTGAGCCTTGACAGTGTTTTCTGTGATCTCATCCTGCCCTGTGTTGGCTTCCATCTACATTTACCATTTCTGTGTTTCTTTGCTGTGTAAATAGTTAAGCTTGATCTTTTTTTTTTTTTTTTTTTTTCTCTCTCCCCCCTCCCCTTAGTCCAAAACTATTGTTTTCTTTTAATCATACCTGCCTCTGGTCTGGTGTTTTGAATGAATTTGCTGCTCGTTGTGTTTTTTTTGTTGTTTTTGCGTGTATGTTTGTTTTTTTTGTTTTTTTTTTTTTGAAAGCTGACGTGACCAAGAGTGGCGCCACAGCAGACTGCTCATGTTGTGTATGGACCATGAGATGAGATACAGCCGTACTGTATGATCGTCATTCATTTGAGTGATCTGATTCAAACTGCTATCCTCTCATCTGTACCGCCATGATTGTCTCTGTATGTGTGTGTGCGTGCATGCGTGTGTGCGTGTGTGATGTGAGCAAGTAAATGTTATTTAAACTCATGTTGTTGTGAGTTCCTCATTTTAAAAAAAAAAAAAAAAAAAAAAAAAACACTGAAAATATACTGTGGCTCTGTGATATCTGTATCTGACGTTTTTGGGTTAACGTGGGGGAAATGTTGCTGTATTTTGCCCTAAATGCTTCACATAATGTTAGAACCTGCCCCAAGAAACAGGATGAGACTTCAAGAGCACACAATATGCTCTTTGACCACAAGATCCTTAAGCCTTTAATTTTGGCCTGTGACACAAAATTCTTTTTAAGGGTCACTTTAACAACATCGCTTTAACAGATTTGCTTCATATGGACTTGAATTTCTGCCTTGAAACCTTGATTGCAGAATGAATGTATAGCCATCTACATTACAAATATATCAAAGGAATTAATGACGTGATCATTTTCACATAGAACCAATTAATAAACAGTTGAAGAATGTAATTTACTGCCAATAGTATAAAGCAAAAATAAATCAGCACGTGTGGTTAAACATAAAAACTTTGTCGTCTTTAGTGATCAAATCTTTTTATATTTATCTGTAACAAGTGAATTATCCAAGTCCAACGTTTTGCTGCTCGCATAAAAGTAGGAAAAAAACCAAAACAAAACGAAGATAACTAACTTCAGCTCTAAATTTATTGAACCCATTCTCAAAATTTTATTGTTCAGTTTATAAATATTTGATTCAATGGATGAAAAGTCTTTTTTAAACAATGGAAAAAAGCAAACATTTTATATTTCGGCACGATTATAAAAGTAATGAACCAGATGTGCCTCGTGTCAATTAAGTCATTGAATGCACAGCCAGCTGGTGTTTTCCATCACTGGCTGGGTAATCTATAAAAAAAAAAAAAAAAGCTTCTGCACGCTTGTAGACCAATTTTGAGGAACAGGAGTGGCAGAAATAAACCATTAAAGGGGAGGATACTCACTGATAGTTTGCTACTTTTTTTTTTTTTTTTTTTTTTGCCCATTATGGAAATAAACTGGGGGCTAGAAACTCCTAACAATAGTTATATTTGGTAATAATAATAATAAAAAAAAAAACAACCAAGCTTGCCTCTGCAGCTATTATTTCTGTGTACTTCTGTTACACTTGTTGTCAGGCAGAAGTCACGGGTGGCTCTAATAAGCTCCATCAGTGCGGTTATGGCTGTGAATGCGCCCTGTAGGCTATGAATGTTAAGCGGGTTATTGCTGAGAAGATGGATGAATAATTATTTAACAACAAACTCAGTCACTTATCAGCTATATAATGGCTGATAACAGGTTGCTCAAAAAAAAAAAAATCTGAAGAAATGTGTCAAACTGAGAAGTTGAGTGAATTATGGATTTTAATTAAAAAACTAAATCAAAGAATAACTTGAAATGTCAACCATGTTCATATAAGCTCTGTTCAGCCAGCCCTGAAGGTAACAGCAGGTCAATTGAGGGTTTTATCAGCCAGAAATTGAGCTTAAAGTCATCTGCCCAGATGATTGGCTGTGTGGCTCTAAGCCCTTTGCATTCACCCTTCATACTGAGGTGCTAGGTGGCAAGAGGCAGTGAAGAGATCTCCTCTTCCTCTCGGCGGGCATCAAGATGAAAGGTTTTGATTAGATGTTATTCTTGTGGTCCCAACGAGCCTCAAGGAGCAGAGCCGCTGATGGAGCTTTTTTCCCCCTGATGGGTAAAAACACAAATGCTACACACCGGTTATAAAACTCCCCTTTTAAAACACAGACACTGTTTGTGACATTTACTCGGCAAGCGAAAAATGACTTCATGTTTAGTCCTGTCAAGGCATGTCACTTAAGAAATACGTCCAAGGGAGAAATACTGCTGTTTTTATTATCAATCTGTAAAGGACAATGGAAATGAGAGCATTGTGAATAAATGATGGGGTTGTTTTTTTAGACCTGCCTGACATTATATTAATGTGTTTTTCCTAGCCACTGGGTTTATTTCTGTAATAGTTGTCTGTAATGCTTCAGGCACCCCTGAATTATGTTCTCATACCTGCAGCCAGTCTACCCAGAGTTCTCAGAAGGATCCACCGAGGCTCTGTGGACGCTGTGTCAGACACATTTAGATTTCTGCCTTTCATATTTCCACCCACACAGTCACCCTGCACAGTTGCTGGTGAATGCTGCTGAAACCTGCGCTTTTCCCAAATACAGAGAGAGGAAGGAGGAAGAGCTGTGAAGGCAGATCACTGCAGCATTATTTATCACAAATAACAAACACACAAATAAAGGAAATGTTGTGTTTTTTCTCGTTGCTGTGTGCGCTGTAAATGTAACTGCCCCCTCCCCTGCTACACCCCTATTTATTGCTCGCGTGCACTGAATGGAAATGTGCTTATTTAAATAAACAAGTTCACACAGTAATCGACATGTAAAACACACACTGAGTTCTGATGCGTAATGATTTATTACAGCTTTATTCCAGTACACGAGCAAAAAAGTGCAACCAAATAGGGGTATGTCACAAGAGCTGTTTATAGCAGGATTAGTCATAGAAAAACAGCCCACTCCCCCCCTCCACCCCCCCACCCCCCACCCTCCCCCTCCACCTGTGAAAATCAGTCTATAAAACAGTAGAACATCTCAGTAGCCCAGGAGAGAGCTACTAGTTTCCCCTTTGCTTAATTCAAAAGAGGGGGAGAGCCACTCTGTTTGAATGGCGCTCCTGCTTATACACCCAAACAAGATTATATTACGATTCGGATTTCATTTCCAGGCCAGAACACGTACCCTTTTCCCCCTGAAATAAGCTTGGATATTGTTACACTCTCTTCATTTTCATCTCTTCCAGTCAATCTTCTATGTAACTGTATTTATGGAACATAAAAGCAATGACTCAGAACGCTCAGCTTTATAGTTTCTGTCTCAACCAAACTCCACTCTGTTTGGCTCCTTCAATAACTTTGCTCTTGGTGAATTTGCACATCTTTATACTCCTACTCTACTTCATTGCATTTATAAAACTTGAACAACTTTGCTCACTTGTCTACTGTATATAGTATGTTATCCTATCTATCTATCTATCTATCTATCTATCTATCTATCTATCTATCTATCTATCTATCTATCTATCTATCTATCTATGCTTTCTAGTAAGCATTATACATTCAGTCAGCCTCTCTTTTATGTCTGAGGATGTGTGCATTTATTTTCTATTATGAATTAAATGTCTCCTGCACACACGTATAATAATCCAATTATTCACCGCAGCAGTGAGATGGTTCAAATGTCTGTCTGGCTGAGAG
This sequence comes from Euthynnus affinis, assembly GCA_029490765.1. Classification (NCBI taxonomy): domain Eukaryota; kingdom Metazoa; phylum Chordata; class Actinopteri; order Scombriformes; family Scombridae; genus Euthynnus; species Euthynnus affinis. Next base: position 6,912,423 of record CM055856.1, on the reverse strand, counting down.
TTTCAAATTTAAAGCAAAGCCTCAGAGTAATAATATAAAGAGTCCTGAAATTCTGCCACCATACAGGTAAAAAAAAAAAAAAAGAAACTAATCTCTTCAAGAAGTATCTCTTGTCCTCCTCTCCCCTGTTGAATCATATCCCCTGTCCCATATCATCCTCCTCAACATTAATAGTCTACACTTGAAGTGCAGCTCTTCCTCCTCTTATTTCCTTTGCTGCCAGTTGTCTTTTATATGATCGCTATTAAATTACAAGATATTATAAAAACACTGCAACTGTGCTCTCTAGTTTTGGTTGCTTAATGTTTAGATGAGAATTACAGTGCTTTATTTTCCACTGTTAATCAGCTATTAAAGTATCTAAGGTCTGAATGTAAAACTAAAAAGGTGTGTTTTTTTATGTTTTTTTAATATGTTTATTACTAGTTATGCAACCCATTTTTATTCATAATTCACTCTCTTTACTTACATATTTGAATATATAAGTTTTCCCTAGCCATTACAGTGACCATGAAAATGCATTGCAGGAGGATGATTGTTTTGTAAAAAAACAAAAAAAAAAAAAAAAAACTTGCAGTCATCCTGACACTTGACTCCCATCTCCAGTTGCCATTATAGATCCACAGTGTCATTAGTAGAACTTTTTAGAAGCCCTGTAATCTAGTTATCGCATCATTTATGGTCTCACTGGTCCTCAGCTTGTCCCTAAAGTGAAACACTGCCTCGCCTTCCTGATGCAACATTACAGCCTTTCCCATCTAACTCCTCCTCCCGCCTTCAGCTGAACAGACACTCGGTGAGATCTCATTGGTTTGGAGAAAAACAAGAACATAACAAAATGAGGTGAAAAGTAGTGGCTCAATGCCAGCTGCTCCCAGAGTCCCACATCCCAAAGTCACTGCTGAATAATAATGCTTTTACATACATATTGCTCAATGTGTGGAAGGTTTCTGCAGCTATACTAACAATATTATATTAACTTTGAGTCTGTGAGTCTTCACACACATGCACACAGCATGCACAGGAGGACAGTCCACCGCCTCCACTGCACCTCCACAAAAAAAGACAATCTGAAGTTATTTCAGGAATCCTTTCAACACTAAATAGAAATGACCTGATCGCCTGCTGAAACACTATTAAATATTACTGCAACCACATTCAACATGAATTTATTTCACGTCTTCCTCTAACTCTCTCTCTCACACACAAACACACACACACACACACCCACACATTCTTGCACGTTCCATTTACTTTACATGCTGTATGTGTGAACACAAACTTGGACACACGCGTGTTGACACACACATGTGCACGTTAGCCGCCAGACTTTTGCTTACTGTCAGGAAAGAGCTGTGGATGAATATTTCATGGCCCTACGCTGGCAGAAAGCAGATCCCTTTCCCAGCATTCCCTGATGCCCGATGTGTACACTCAGTGTCGGCCAGAGGCCAGACAGTCGTTCTGCTGGACATGCACATGTGATTGGCTGTTAGCTGTAATGGAGAAATCGTTCATAAGTTCAGTTTATGCAAAATTTCTGCATATACTCTGTATACCAATGTTAGGATAAAAACTGTGTTACATACTGTAGCTTATTTTTCCATGGCCTGCACAACCATCCCATCCATATTATATATAATATATTATACTGAGTAATGTAGTAAGACTGCTTGGCATTTCAATTATTCCTCATAATATGAATGTATAACGTAGAGAGCCATTTGGCAAAGTTGATCATAATAAATCAGAAGCTCTAAATGAAGTGTGCAGCTGACTCAAGCAAGGGGAACATTTTTGTCCACACCACAACGGAGCACTCCAATCCGCACTGTGCTCTGTGGTCATTCACGTCACCCGGTTTACCCCACTTTCACTGCTTTCTGTATTCAGGGAACATTTGAAAAATACAGAACTTTTATATTCAAATATTTGCACTGTTAAATATTGCTGCTGATTTTAATATTTGAGATTGTTTCTTTGCAACGAGGAGCTCACATGCTACAGAAAAATATAAACGGGTCACATTCCCATGGTCTGCATGGATTTCTTCTTTTTTGATTAACGGTGGTTTTTCTGTTGGGTTTTTTTTGGTCAAGGTTTTGTGTTGATGAAGGTCGTGAGACTAAAAGCTTGAGTGTTTAATGAGGGTGCAATACAGCACAGTGTGAGCATTTTTCCTCTGTGCTTGGTCAAGGTTTTTGAAATTAAATGAAAGCAAGGCATGCAAGAATTAAGGACTCCTGGAGTCTTTGTGAGCTCGTTCTTATTCTGATGAATGTGCTGAAATTGTTCTTAAGAGAGGAATTCCTTACAGGGAAATTCAGCTAAGATGAAAATGCATATTTTTATTCAAAAGGTTGAGGTATATCCCACAGAAACAATACTCGGATCTGTGATTCTGATAAACAGCCCGGAGCGGCTCATTTAGGGTTTTCTGAACTTTTTCCGAACCCAAAAACACAACAACACTGTTTGATATGCTTTAAACAAGAAAATGCAATTATTTCCACATATTCTCTCTGGGTCCAGGTTCAGCCACCTTTTTCAATTTTTTATAGTCATTTTTTAAGGACGTTGATGTTCTCTGACTGACAATTCTCTCAAGGAAACAGTATTGAATGTGCTTTAGGGCAGACCTTGTGATTCATATTTGACATTCATGTTAAAACCACAGTTAAGTTTCTGATAATTTGAATGTTGTTTGAGTCCTCAGATACTTCTGAAAGCTATTAAAGCAAGACAGGATTGTTTGTATTTACCCCGCATACCAAATATTAGGGCTGAGCAATATATCGATATTATATCGATATCATGATATGAGACTAGATATCATCTTAGATTTTGGATATCATAATATCATGATATGGCTTAAGTGTTTTTTCCTGGTTTTAAAGGCTGCATTAGACTGTTCTGAACTTATTAGATTGCTCTAGCTTAAGAGTAGCTGTAAAACTTCTCTTTTTGATAAAGCTTATAGTTAGGGCCAGCCCAGGTTCACCTTGACCAGCCCTGGGTTATGCTGCTATAGGCCTAGACTGCCAGGGGACTTCCCATGATGCACTGAGCTCCTCTCTCCTCCCCCCGTCCATCTGTACCATTAACGTATGTCACTAACTTGGCTTCTTCCCCAGAGTTTTTGTGCTTTCTCGTCTCACAGGTTCCTGTGGATCATGGTCGTGGACCCCATAGTTATGGATCGCGAGCTTCTGTGGTGTGTGGTTACGGACCCTGTGGTGATGTGCTCGTGCTTGAGATCCTTATCTGATATTATTATTATGAATCATATTTCTATTATTATTGTTGTTGTTGTTATTTTGCTTCCCTCTAACCCCCTTTCTCCCCCCCCCGTCCCTCTTTCTCCCTCAACCCAACTGGTCAATGCAGATGTCCGCCCACATAGAGTCTATTTGAGGTTTCTACCCATTAAAGGAGAGTTTTTCCTCGTTGCTGTCGCCAAGTGCTTACTCATGGGGGGAATGTTGGGTCTCTGTAAATTAAAGAATAGATTCTAGACCTGCTCTATGTGAAACTTCTGTCATGATGAGGCGCTATATAAATAAAACTGAACTGAATTGAATTGAATATCAATATTGAAGTGTTTTGTCAAAAATGTTGTGATATTTGATTTTGTCCACATCATCCACCCTTACAAGACAGACAACATGTAGATTTTCTGACTGTGAGTATAAAGCAGCTCCTAGACGCTCAACAACTTGACATCTTTAGCTTGGCATATTTAACCCATTTTAAAAATGCAACAAGCAGAAAAAGGAAACAAGTTCTATTGTGTGTGTTTTTTATTCAGCTGAGAAAACACTTCTAAAATTAGTCCTGGCTTTGCTTTTAAAGACACAGACAAAATGATTAATGCTTTTCTTTTGCGCCTGATCTACTGCAGCGACTCTGTTCGTGCCTTCACCGAGCGTCTGCAGCTCTCATCCAGTTCTAATGCTGCTGCTTTTATCTGAAAGATACCACAACATTTCCAAATTAGTTTAAACAGCTGTCAGTTTTATGGAAAGCATTTTATGATCAAGTATACGTGTGAATACCCCCTCAAGACAACAGCTCCTGGTCATCAAGTTAAAACAGATGGGCTCTGTGGCACTTCATGGTTGTCATTTAGCTATTTAATGTACCACTACAGGCTATGAATGACTAAATCTGACCACATTTGGATTAATCAGTGCACAGAATATCTACTATATATGCTGCTTTTCATAAAATAACACTTGAACCTCTGCACACTTTTTAGTCACTGATCTGTAGCAGCTTTAATGTCATATATCATTACCTTCAAATTCATTATTATTGTATTGTCTGTGTTTAATTCCTTGTTCTATATGTGCTTTGTTTTATTGTGTTTTAACTGATATTGGTTTTGAAGTTTACAATCATTCCTCAAAGCAATATTTCTTTGAAATCACATCCAAGAGAAAATGCATCAGCAGTATGCTTTTGCTTGCTCTGAAATACTAAGAACTGGACGTGAGTACAAAATAAATAATGATTTAATTTAGACTGAGGCAGGAAGAGAATAGAGAGAAAAGGCAGGGTGACAAGAGGGAAACAACTCTGGTGTCAGACTATTTCTAAAGCCGGTAATTACAGTATAGATAGAACCCAGACTAGAAGTCTATAACCATGGCTGCTGCCCTTGTAAGGCTGTAATGCTCATTATGCACAAGAAAACAGAATAGTTGGTTTAGTCATTTGGGCCAAGTGTCTGCTTTTGGTTGTGCACTTGTTTCTCCACAAAACCATAAGATATGTGAGGGTTTGCATGATAAAAATGATGTCAGATCATAGAGAATGTTTTGAGGAGAGAACACAGTGTTTATAGGAGATCTCCTGATATGCTCTCCATTTCTTTCTGGTCACGTGCCTCCGTTCTGTTTCAATCTATCAGAGAGGAGGCACGACTACTGCAGAGAAATGAGGGGATTGTTTTCAGTGGACCCCAGAGGAAAAAGTGGACTTTTAGGTAATTCTTAGTGGCACCACTGCTTTCCCATCACTGCTTTTCTCCTGCTACAGCGCGCTACACACGGAGGAAGGCAGCCCTCTGTGTCTCGTGGGCTCCGGCTAATAAAACTCGACTCGCCTGAGGTGTGAGGCTGGAGGTTGGAGCTGCCTGCGCTGTAGTTCAGCCAGTCAGCATTGGATGGAGCCAGTGGGCGGGATTGTAGCAGATCTCCACCAAGACTCTCCTAAGCACCTTACAGTGGATTTATCGAAGTTACTATAGTCTGCAGTTCATGTTGGGTTTTTTTACATTTTCTTTCTGTCATATGTTTTTCATGCATGGCTTGAAATGCATGTGTCTATAATTTGTTTCTAAGCATCAGAGCACACATTGCCACCAAAATGTTCAGTTCAGCAGTTTAAAACTGTCAGTACCACTGTTCATATTATTCAGAACATCACTCCCGAGGGCATTCAGAGTGTTGGCAGGGAAAGAAGAGAAGCAGTAGCAACTTTCAGAAGTTTACAGTACATCCAAACATCAGTCTGTCTATTCTTTAGCATCTTTTCTGTGTTAGGGTCACCAATGGCAACAAGCAGAGAGGCCCAGGTGCCTCGTTTCCCAGCAGCCTCCTCCAGTTCTTCTCAGGATATCTCTTTCAGGTCAGCTGAGGCTGAGGATCTGTAATAAGTCCAGCCGGCATGGTGCTTCCTGGTGGGCTGTGCCACCAATCAGAAACGTCTTTGTCTCCGAGGTCCCCCCAGAACTTTTATCAGCCATGACAGGAGACGAATACTGTACGAGCGCATTGCCTTGCTTGGCTCTGTTTACCACCACTCTGATACAATGCTCATAATATTGCAGACACTGATTCTATTTCACAGTCTCATAATCATCGCAACCTAGTCAGCTGCACTCCGGTGCAACGAGGACAAAAGGCTGACAAACAGCAGCAATAATGTCACTGAACTAAACACTGTCTAGACTGCAGCTGCATCCTGATTATAGTTTGACACAAGTGGTTGACATTTATAATCTATAACGAGCTTGATTTGAATAATACAAAGATCGCTCTGACTAAGCGATCACAGTTCACTCGTGGCTAAAAACTGTCAAAGTCACATCTGAAAAACAAAGAAAAGAAAAGAAAAAAATTTAAAAATCAACTGTACATTGTATAAACAATCAAAAGGTCATATTTGTACATGTTTGTTGTACATTTACTACATTTCCATTTATTTCAATATGGTATAGAAATCAATTTGCAGATCTTGAGACTTGCTAAATATTCCATCACAGCCTGAGATGTGACTCACAGCGAGGAGCATGTCTACCCAAATTGACTTGATGTTGGTGCGTACATTTCAAGTCACTAACAAAATGACTTTTTTTTAAATACTTTATTACGTAAACACAGATCAAAGGCTGCCCTGATGGCTGGCAGTAATTTAATATGCATAGTATTTCAGTTAAAAAATGGAAGAAGATGGGTAGTGTGATTTGGCTGAAATAACAGTCCTTCCATTCCTACTCAACCAAAATTGAGATAGTAATTTAGATTACACCGCAGAACAGAAAGTACTGAAGTAAACAGTGATCACATGACCAGCAGAAGTCAGCACATTGTCACAAATGTCAGTTGGTGCTTTCATCTTAAGTGCTACCCAGTAGAGGCCTACCATTAGCTGCAGTGGGGAGATTGAGGTGTGGGAATCAAACCTTTTAACCAACAATGTGAGTGCCACGAACCGCTCCCAGAGCAACAGGATGGTTTCACTTTTGTCCATCGTCTAAAAATACAGCATTTAAAAATACTGCACTGGATGCAGGAGCACTATGAGGAGGACTGTTGTCACTCCAGGGGGCTGACTTATGAACCAGAGCTTGGTCAGGGTGAGTCAAAGTGACAATTTTCAGCTAAAAACAGTAGCATTTCAGATGGCATGCCTGATCTTATAAGGTTGTGTTCCCAGCTGGCATCATTTGAACAATTTGTTATATTTCTTCACTGACAAGGAAATACGCAGTGAATGCAGACACAGAGCAAAACATAACGGATCTGCACATATAGGGTTCAAAACCCTACAGTGCTGACAAATCACCAACAGGAGAACAACCAACCAACCAACCACCATAAAGACAGACCGGACTTGCCAGGAGAGAGAGAGAGAGAGAGAGAGAGAGAGAGAGAGAGAGAGAGAGAGAGAGAGAGAGCGTTTTGTGGTGAAGCAAATATTTGTCGTCGAACTCCAGCAAATATGAGGATGGGAAAATAATGGCCCACACTGAACAGGATCACTGAACCTCCACAATTATCAGTCTGTCGCCTTTTATGATGCATTCTGACCAAACAAAACCTGAAGAAGAGAGTCTGGACAGCAAAGAACAAAGCATCGCATCTGATTTTTTTGGACATGTTCAACCTTTCCTCAGCTCATCATGATTTATTGAGTCCAATTTAACATCTTTCCTGAAATTATTGGATCAAGCATCTCCATGGAGGAATTACTGGAGACTTCTGCGGCGTGTGAGCGCACAGGGATCCCGTAGCTCTACATGAACCGTGATAGATTGAGTACTTTTATGGAAATTGCTTGGAAATTTCAGCTCAGCTGAGAGACACAGGGGCAGCAATAATAGCACACCACACGCACAGAAGCCAGATCGCCGGCGATCTGTGTGTCTCTGCAATAAGTGGCTGATAAAACAGCAATAAATTCTCTAAAATAAATACAGTCATCCGGTTGTGCGCCATGGGCGACGAGGCGTCAAACTTCAGGAGAAGCAGCAGGACCGGTGTCTCATCACCAAAACCCAGGACTGGTGAGGACGGCAGGACGGACATTATTAGCTAAATTAAAACTGATCGTGAGTGAAAACAATGAGATTAGTGATTTTTGGATGAGTTGTCAGATCATCACTGTGACAGTTTTTGATGTTATTCAGAAAACAAGCTTCAGATCTGGGCTGTGCTGGACTTGGTCACTTTGATTTGTACGCTAAGAAATCAAGTGGCGGAGAGGGGCACGAAACGATTTGTTTTGTGCTTGAAATAAACGAATACAGCCATATTATTTAAAACAATAAGTTGAAAAAGGGATCTCTAAAAAATTTTTTTCTTTTTTCTTTTTCTTTTTTTTTGCACTATGATGGAAGCACCACCATGCTCGAAGAAGAGCCTGTCCCTGTCACTCCCGGTTCCCCGGGAAGGACAGGCGACTCTGAAACCTCCGCAGCATCTTTGGAGACAACCCCGGACCCCGATAAAAATCAAACACCGGGGGTACTCAGACACCGACCGGCATCACCACCGGCACATGGAGCGCTCCGACGCCGTGGATACGAGCGACCGACCTGGACTGAAAAAGTCTCGAATGTCCTGGCCATCCTCCTTCCACGGGACCACAAACACATCCATCGGAAATTGTGTCGGGAATAAACGGTAGGCGAGAGAGGGGCGCAACCATCCCAATAATAGCCCATGACAGCCCACAAGGCATATGCGTAAACTCGAGGGGAGGGGGATGGGGGGTGTTGTATGTGTGTGTTCGTGCGTGTGCGCGCAAGTGTGTGTGTGCGCGCGCGCCCACGGTGGGAAGGGGGGGTTTGGGGGGGGGGGGGGGGGGGGGGTTTAATGAGTGCGTAATAACGCAGTGTGCCTGAAGGGTTAACTGATATGAAGCCTTTATATCGGGAGGCGGGACGCGTGGGTTTTCGGTGCTGATGCTTTATGCGTCTTTGGATAGACTGTGTCAGATGGGTTTGAAGCGCACACCAGTCCGCCCACTCAGAACGCAGGAGCAGCATCTGTAAATACCAGTAACATTTTTAAGAGAGTCCACATGTTACGTGCAGTTGATAAGAGACAGGAAGCACTGTCTTCTTAATGGCACCAAAGGTCTAGTGGGTGCGTTCATGCATGCAGGACTGAGATATCGCTACCATGCGCACTCCAGTCCAGGCCTTTATCTGCCTGTTTGCAGAAGGTGGTTTGTGGCCCATTGCGCAAAGGACCAAAAGTTAGAGCCAGCTGTTCCACAAGGATTCACCCTGCTGAGGTGTCTTTCAGCAAGTCTCTGACTCAATGAGGTGCAGTTTTGTCATGATCCTGACCTCTGACACCTCTGAGGTGAGGTGTAAGGCGAGGTTGGGAAGAGAATCTGCCTTCAGGTGTAAATAAATGGCATAAAGTTATGAAATGTCGTCTGGCTGGACAGGTGCCACAGGACTGACACACAGATGCTTCCAGACAACGCCTAATTGGCACAACATGGATGCTCTCTGATCAGATATGACAGTAGAAATTTGCTGCATTAAGGGGAGGACGTTGACTGGCACTGGAGACAAATGTAGTAGAATTATATGATACTTAAACTCCACCAGCTAACAACTCAGCATTTAAATCAAATTACACGATGCACATTAATCAAGCAGATTAGATTAAAGGCATTTCATTAAATGAGTCATGGAACAATACAATTTTGATACGATTACTTTGTCCTCACACAACAATTGCTCCATTTCTCCTCTGTACTGAGAATTCAGCATCCGGTTGTTGTTGTTGTTTTTGTTTTTTATTGGTAAGCAGCTGCTTTTCTGCACAACACAAGAATTTGCAGCTGCTCAGCATGGACAAAAGTTTGGTTGGTTAGTGTCTAATTTATGCACATGTTCCTAGGAAGAGGTATCCCTGTTTTTCTAAGAGATAGTGAAAGCCATAAAATACTGTTTTTTTCCAGGTTGTTCCCTCCTCCAGTTTGTCCTTTGCATGACCTAACATCCCCAGATGTTCTTGTTCAAATGAAGGAGTTAGTATACATATTGGACTGTTTCTGACTCACATTCCCTTATTATCCCCCTCACCCTCTCCCAGCCACTGAGGACAGCGCAACGCATTAAACAGGGTGATTATTAGACCTAATAACACATCCCTGAGAGTGTGGTGGGTCTAAAGGGGACTGTCGGGGTCCTGCTTTTTTTTTTTTTTTACGCCTGTTATTATTTGTTTTCTCTTTTTCATGTTTCTTTAAATGCCACAGACGGCCTTCCCGGCAGGCCCCTGGGAGAGGGGCCAATTCCAGCTGACTGGAGGAAGGGCTGATTTGTATTTTAGTCCCCAGGACACGCTCTGAGGCAGTCCAATCTTTAGTGCATTGGGACTGACTCTGCCTGCCCTTCTCCTTCTGTGGGCGGCAAACCATGAGAGGGCACAGAGAGAAAGAGGGAGAGAGATAATTCGATTCCAACAAGCTCAGTTCTGAGAGCGCACCAAGCTGGTTTCAACTCTGTGTGTGTGTTTATGTGTGTTCATGTGAGTGTGCGCCTTAGCACATCCATGAGGTGATGTGTGCAATCTCTGTGGGTGTTTATGCTACACACTGGTCAGGGAGGAGGGCGCATGGAGGAACGGAGGCTGGTAGATGAATGTTGTGTGTCATGAGTAGTGGTGAAACGCGGCGTGCACAGTGTGTGTATGTGTGCGGAGGTATTCTGAGTGGGCCGTGCACAGGTTAGTGTCTGACCCGTAGCCCGTATGGATTGCAATAGGCCTTGTTTTATCTGTTTTCATATCAGTGGGAGGCCAGAGGGATTTCCGTTGTGCTGATATTACTTTCATTCTTCTCACACATTAGAACGACCGTATATTCTGCCTCTTTGCTTATGTCTGAGTAACGGATGCTTCAAACTTGATGCCTCATCTCCTCGCTGGATTTATCAAGCTTTATGAACATCTATGTGGATCCAGCAGCTCTGTGTTTAGCTCAAGGCTAACTTGTGTTGAGCCAAGCCTATGGAAGGCAGCCCCATGCACATTTTCTCTCACTGTTGATCTCCTATTTACTTGCAGTTAATGTCTAGAAACGTGGTTTCACTGAACCTTAAGATATAGAGAAAGACAGGCAACAACAAGGAGTTGCCCCCCATGTTTCTGGGACCACATGTCTTTGCATTATAAAGACACATATTGCATTGCATTGTATCAAATTTATTAGCTAAGTAAAATGAAGTGACTATTGTGGGAGATTAAAAAAAGTAATTGGTCTGTGATTGGTTGGGTACTGATCGACCCAGCGGATGACCTTAGCATCTCAAGGAAGCAGACCGTTCAATCACTGAAGAGTTGGTCAAGACCTCATCTGGAGGTTAGAGAGATCAATCACCCTGAGAACTGCTGGTGAAATTGTTTCGGATAAGGTTCAGAGAAAAACAGTTTGTACCATGTTACTGTAATTGAAACCCTTGCTTTTGAAAATGAAGCACTGCCAACAATCATCAGTCTGGGGATGAAAATTATACAAGAGGGATTCTGGGTGTTGTTTTGCATAATTATTTGAAGAATCATTGTCTACAACTGTTTTCATTTGTCTATTTTTGTCTCTATGATGTATCCCACAAAATGGCAGTCTTAGTGGCAATCAGCTCACCCCCCTACCCAAGAGTGTTAGTCTACCTCCTCTTCCCACCCCCGGTGTCTTTTGTTCGACCGTCTTGTCAGTCCTTTTGTCAGAAGATGCTAATATGAACGTATCAGTCATCAGGTCCCATGCCCAATACGCTCTGGGAAGTTCCAACACGAAAAATGAATGACACCGAACGGGAAACGGCTCTTCCCGCAATTCTGTTGCTATGGTTACTTGTTTTGTGCATTTGTAGAATAGATTTCATTTTCCCAAAAAGGCAAAGCTCACAGGCATTTCATGGGCTTGACTGTATAATTTGTCAGAATGTAGGAGATCCCACTGGATACGCATCATGACTTGTATGTTTATAGGGTGAGAAAGTGAATAATCATGAGCAAATTGAAGTCTGCCGGTAGTTTAATCACAGTACAGAGACGGTTTCCTGTACAGTCCTCTGTAACGGTTTCAAGCAAAGCCTCCTTCCCTCTCTCACCTACCACTTCATGCATTCTTTACACCTTTTTTCCCCCCCAGCTGGGAACCAGGGCTGATTTGTAAGCTGGAGCAGCTCTTTTGCCTGCCTGACTGGCCGGCTGCCATAATAATTTAGCTCATAATGAGGTACAGCTACAGTTAATTACCACAACAGCTGTATTTTGTTGTTGATCATAGTTTACATCTATACACTCTAGGAACAAAAAAAAGCCTCATATAGAGACTATTCAGGAATTATCCCGACAAACATGCATTAATAGCATTAAGTAATAGACCTCTTATCTCATTTGTGTAGTAGAACCATCTGTTTAAGCTACAGATTGCACTCCTCTGTGAATACATTGTGCTTTCTCTGCTACTCTCGGCTCTAATTAGTATCTGGAGGCAGTTCATGTGCTGGAACGATGCTCGCTGTGGGTTGGCTCAGGCAGATCCCGGAGACCTCAGGTAAAACCCCTCCGAGAACTTTCAGCAATGACACCAAACAGGTTGCACGCCCGGAGGGGAAGTATACGCTCAATGTCATCCAAGGTTCCTTGTTGTGTTTGTTCTCCGCTCGTCACTTTGTCTTACTGAATGAGGCCACAGGCTCTCACAAGCTCCTCAGACACTCAAGCCACTGGTAACCACTTAGTCAGTCAGAGTGCTTTGCGAATAGGCTGGAAAAACGTCGGCATCTTTGCATTTTAATTAATTACACCCTGAATTCTCCTTACACCAGGCGTTTTTATTTTGTTTGTTTGTTTTCCATAAGTGCGGGTGGGCAAGAATCCCAGCAAGAAGAAACAAAATGAGCCACAGCATCAAAAAAAAAAATCCAAGACGCACAAGTAGTCCACCTGTTCCCCACAGACACTTCCCTGTTTGCTACAGCTGGTCTGCTTTCATTTTTATAATAACACCCAGTCATTATTCCTTTTTCATATCATGTTCACACTCATTAAATTGCCCTCTTGAAGCTGTCTGCCTCAGTCTATAAACAGTTCCCTCTACCTCTCTCAAGATGTCCATTGTGATTGTGCCTCATGCTGGCTTTTTCGCTCTTTTCTTATCTGATAATATCATTTGAATCACTCTTTTGCCCATAAAAATTACGGCCTTTGATTGTGCCATTTCTCTCTTTGTGATCCTCTATCATCTCACTGCTTCGTGTCACTCCAGAGTAAATGGAGAGTTGATTGATTCCATCTCTCATTTTTGTTCTCTGCTTTTGTCTCTCTATTGTGTGGCTGGGCTTGTTCCCTGTGGCTTCGGAGATTCTCTCTGATAGCCTTGTTCTTGCTTACAGAGGCATTAAGCACACCACATCCATATTATAAATCCATCATTTCATCCCACTCTTCCTCTCTTGTCCACTGAGATCATCAGTTGCTTGCAGAGTCCCCCCGCCCCTTCCCCCGTCTAAGCTGTATCTGAATCTCGAACCTTCTTCATGTCCCCCAATGGCAGGAGTGAACTGCCCACCGCTGACAATGTGCAGTGCTTCATCTCCTCCTATATTCTTCTTCCTTCAAAAGGTATTTCACACTGATGTAGTTTTTCATTCTTCACTTTCTAGCTGTTTTCTTTAAAATCACAGACTTCAAGGGCACAGCAGACAAAACCACCTTCATCACACGTCTGGCAATCAGCTGCCATTAAGGAGGGAGTTCAAACAGACCTGCGCATCAAAGAGCAGTCTATCTGAGGGAAAAACTGTTTATAATTATGCTGTTAGATGAGAACACTCATATCTATCCAAAAATCCTCCTGTGTGAATTCAGACTGAAATTTCTTTGGATTTATTGTTATTCTGGCACAATAATAAAGATTTTTACTAGCAGTACTAATGGTAATGTATTCCTCAAGCCCATGGGCACTAAAAGAAAAAACCTTTTTAGTGTAATCAAGTCACCCACTTCAAACCAAGGAAAAGGTCTTCGCTGGCGAGACTCTGGAGAATTTAAATGTCAAAATGCACAGGTATTCAATTTCAAAATAAGTGGTAGTTCACCTCTCAGGCAAACAACTCTGCTTGAGAGAAAACAGTAATATGATGCTCGGTCTGTGTGAGATTTCCTGACAAAACAAGACATGTGAATAAGGATATTATGTCCGTGTTTCGTCCTGGCAGGTGACACAGACCACCAATTCAGCAACAGCTGGCGGTCTGTGATACAGTGAGGGGATGACCCAGCTGAAGTGCGCTTTAGGCTGCTGTCTTAGCGGAGATCTGTCTGAATGACTGAGACTGACAAACCCCTCTGTCAGCTGTGTGTCAGTGCAGCGCACACACACACACACACACATACACAGTGCAGAACAAATAGCATACACCTGTCGAGCGGATCGCCACATCGAGGCGTGTCAGGGGAGTGCACAGAGTGCCTAGTTCAAATCTAAAATCACTACAAATCAGAGCTGAGAAAGATGAAGCGGCACACCTCGAGACCACGCTCGGCGCAGACAGACATAGATAAAGACCGTGTGCTTGTTCAATTGCCTGGTGCTGCCTGCTGATGCCAATGTCTCATCTGAGGTAGCACTTCCAGGCCTCTTGTTCCAGCACAGCATGGGTGGCTTTAATAGTTACAGTATGTCTCAGATTTTCTTATTGTACACTGTGGCCCAGTCCCAGGAATTTGACCAAAGCTTTGTTCACATCTTCATTTGTATTCTGCTCACAATATAAATCATTTGTATATATGCTCTCTCTCTATATATATATACTGTATATTATTTTGTGATAAGATATAAAGTAGCCTGAGACAGAAAATAAAGCAGGAAATTATTTTGTTTCACCCTTTCTCGGTCTGACTCAGCTGCACTGTTTTTGTGTGAGCTTGATTGGAAAAATGCTGCAAACAACAGCAAAATAACATTGTGTCACCAACAAAACAATAACAGCACAAAGGCTTGCTGAATGCTTGCTTGGTTGTTTCAAGATTGCATCAACTTTCCACTTGATCTTGACAGTGTTTTGTTTGGATATTCAACAAAACTGTTAAAAGTTGTGCATGGTACCCTCAAACAGGGATTTTGCCCCCTCCCCTCCCCGGCTTCAGCCTACTTTAGCACTGAGCACCTTGAATTACCTCGTTGCTGAAATATGCTGTATAAATAAAATCGCCTTGCCTAAATCCTGCAATAACTTGAGGCATGCAACAGCTGTATGCTTGGTTTTCCTCAAGATTGCATGAACCTTCCACCTGATCTTGACAGTGTTTTGTTTGGATATTCAAGGACACCGTTAAAAGTTGTGGATGGTACCTGCTGACAGTGATTTTTTTGTGGATCCTCCCTAGCTTTGGCCTACTTCAGCTCTGAGCCATGCAATAACCTGAAGCTGTATGACTGTCTCTTGCTCACACACTATCACCCAGCAACCAGCAACAAACACTGCAGGTACAAAGTCTCATTTTACAAGTTTCATCTGAAAGTTTTCTTTGAATCATATCTGTCAACATACGCCCAAAAAAAATCAATCTATGGTGCATGAGCTACTTGACTAACAGAAATCTTTCTTCAAAGACTTTGACGGATCAACAAGAAAAAAAACGAACTAATCCGTCCAAATATTTGTTTACCTAGCTAAGGGATGACAACTTTTTGAAAGTACATGATATTAAAAATAGGCTGCAGTATTCTCAGAAGGACATGGATGAGTTAAACAACAGCTTTTTGATAACTCTGCCAACTTTAAGACCATCTCTGGTTGTGCAATCCTCTATTGACAAACTCACTTCTAAATCTAAATGTCTGGAGAGTCAGTCAAGGAGGAACAAAACTCAACTCTCATCGATGGAGGACCTAATTAGAGAAATGAATCATGGCAAGTCACAGAATCTAAAGCTAAACAACAAACTGGCTGATGAGAACTTGACCCTAAACTAATTGAGATCGAACGTGCACATTGCAATGGAAAGTATGACCTAACAGGCAATGGACAACTGTCATGAAATTACTCAGATTTAAGGATAAAGAGGAAACTCTTATGAGACGATAAAAACTTGAGGGCACTAAGATCTATGTCAGGGAGGATTTTACTGAATGTGTGAGACAGAAACGAACTGAACTGTGGTCAAAGCTCAAAGAGATTCGTGACAAGGGAAAAGAAGCATGTTCACGATATAATCTCCAAACTTGTGAGTGATTTTGCAGCATCTTCCATCTACTTAAATCTGTCAACCTTCTGTCATGCTGATCCTTGTCATCATTTCATGTTTTTGATCAGAAGTTAGATACTTGAAAATATTACACTGAAGACTCTTTAAAATGATTGTGTCTAGAAAAAAATATTAAAGACTTCAATTGTTTTATACTATACTACATCTGCATGTTAGGACTATGCCAAAGCACTTTGAGTCATTAATTGACTGTTTTGCTTCAGTACCTTTACATTTTTCTGTTGTGTGTCTTACTGAAACTTGGTTAAATGACTAAAAAGTGTCTCTCTACTCAGTAAATGGCTACAATCATGTTTTCCGTCATAGGAAAGATAGATCAGGCAGTGGAGTTTCCCTCTTTGTTAAAGAGTCTATTAGCTACGCTCTGAGACCAAATTTAGTAATTGGTAATTGTAATACAGATAGTTATGTTGAATCCATTTTTATTGAGTTAATATGTGTACCTTGTTTTCCAGGCCATGCTGTCATTCGCTGTTTATAGACCAAGGACAATATTACTTAATATTGTTAATGTAATATTAACTCTTTCATTGATAATCTTGATGAACTTCTGAACACTACTGTCAAGGAATGCAAACCTTTTTTTTATATATCAGGTTTCACAATTAATTTCCTGCAACCCAGCTTCCTTCCTTATATCACAAGCTGCTTGAATCACTTTATCCAGTAAGTCAATGATAGATAATATTATCACTACCTGTACAAATAAGCATGGAGTGTCTGGTATACTCTCTACTGACGTATTGTTGTTTATTTTTGATACCATTCTACTGAGATTAAGCAAGTTGTCGTACATAATTTCTTGAGAAATTTCAAAATGTCCAATGTGAAAAATTTTGTTAAACATTAATCTCTCTGGTATTAAATGGGACAAAATTACGACATCAAATGATTCATTTAAGGCGTATAATCTTTTTAGTGATGGATTCTTTGGCCCTTTAAATGAATCCTTTTGATGTGAAAATTGAGCCATCAGACCTAAAGCTTGTAAATCTTGGTTGACTAAAGAGCTGAAAATGTATCTCTAGGAAACACAAACTATTGTGTATAAAGACTATCTAACCAATCCCTCTTTCATAATTATTCCAAATATAGAATTAAACTTAATCATATGCTGAGAAAACCAAAAAGACAATATTATCAACATAAATTTAATATATTAAAAAATATTATGAAAACTATAGTGAGTATCATTAATGAAATTGTAAATAAGCTAACATTATTTACTTTATTTCTGCAAGTAAGCAAGAAATATGTAATATTGTATCGAGTTTGCAGTTAACAGGTGCTGGTCATGATGATCTTAAAAGAAAGTTACTGAAACAGTGGCTGCATTTCATTAGTCATTAAACATTCCCTCAGGGGAATCCCAGCCGCCATGACAAGTGCTGTCCATTTCTCTGGAAAACTAAAGTGAACTCTGTGACCCTTTGTGGGCTGAGGAAGCGACTCATCAATGACAGTCACTCAGGTCAGTGCAGTTTCTCAACATTTTTGTTATGACATTAACATGCTGCTGATTTACAGTACTTAAAACAAACAGAAAGAATGTGTGAGCAAACAATAATCCAGATAATCATGTTGAAATGCATTTTTTAGTCATGCTGTGGAATTTCCTTTATGCAATTACTTCGCTAAAATATTACAGTTCCCCATTATTTGCATTTAGAACTACCCATATTAAATTGTGCTGTTTTGCACACCCTTTCACATTATAGTAATGTTGCTAGACCACACAATAGTGATTGTTTGTAATCATAGTATATAAGGGCTGACTACTGACTATAAGGGCAAGTGCATTCCTCCCCCGCCCACTTTCCCTCTGCTTTCCAAGCGGCCTCCATGCGACGTATGCTGTTACGTAATACCGAGGGCTGAGGGGAAGTGAATGAGGGGAAGTGGAACTACTAATGAAATGCAGCCAGTGCCTCCCTGCTGTTCAACAACCACTGTGCCGTATCCTCAATTGTTCCTTTCAAAGAAGTGTTGCACCAGACCTACTGAAACGGGCCAAGGATATCCCATTATCAAAAGCTGACAATCCAACATTATTTTGAAATTATAGCCCAATTTCTTTATTGCAATGTTTCTCCAAAATACTAGAAAAAAAAATTTGTGTACAATGGAATAAAAACAAAAAACAACAAATACTTATAGGATAATAACTTACTATATGATGTGAAAAGCAGTCTACCTTTATAGCACTGGTCCAATTAGCTGACAGAATAGCTATAGCTTTAGATAACAAATAATTTACAATTTGAATAAATATTGATTTGTCAAAAGCTTTTGACACTGAAGATCATAATATATTCTTATAAGCTACAAGGTCATGGTGCTATTGCTACTGAACTTAACTACCTGCTTAACAGGAAACAATGTGTCATTTGGAAAGGAACAAATGCATCATACAGCTACATACAGTATGGCATTCCACAAAGTTCAACATTAGGTCCTCTTTTATTTCTTATATACATCATCATGTGGTATCAAAGGAAGTGCTATTTATTTTATATGCCAATACCAATATTTTTCTTTCAGATAAAGGTGAACATAGGTTAATAACCTGTGAACTATCCCTTAATGTTAAAAAGAGTGCTTATATGACCCTCAAGCAAAAATACTTGTAAATCTTGTAAAAATACAAACCTTTCAGATCATCTTTGCCCCATTTTCATAGCTAATAATGTGCTTTCCCCATGTTAATTTCTTGTTCTAGTGTAATCAGTGATGAGTTTAATTGGATAAAAACACATCTCTTATGTGTCCAATAAAGTGGCAAAAATGTTGGTATTTTACAGACAGCAAGACACTTTTTTGTCAAAAAAAAGTGTCTGGATCAATATTATTTTATGATTTATACTTTAATTTCTTATGGCAATATAATATAGAGCAGCACATATAAAACCAGCCACTATTCCATCTTTTTATTGCAAAACATTTTTTAGAATGGTCATTAACTCTAGCTAGACTGCTCATACTGCCCCGTTAATTCAAAACGATAAGTTTTTAAACATATTTGACATCAATAAACTTCACACAGGTATTTTTCTTTATCATCTTATTTTACAGTTTCTTTGTAACTGGGTCTCAAATCCACTTTTATCACACCAGATCTGTTGATCTTCTGTACAGTCAATTCTACAGAACTAGATTTGGCCAGTTTTCTATCAGGTACAGAGGTGCAGCCATATGGAGCAGCTTTTCTGCTTCCCTTCACAGTCACTCCTCATTTGAGAAGTTTGAAAAATATGTTTAACAGCATCTCTTGAATGAGTGCAGTGTGTCAAGAGCGTCCGTGGAAGCAGGACCCAGGCGCAGAGGTATCGAGAATTGCAAAAATCCTTTATTTTAATTCCAAAAAAACAAAACAAAGCAAGGCAAGGCTATGACTGTGACTATGACATGACTACAAGGAACCAGAAGCAAAAATGAACCGACCAGGACGGAACAGAAAACCAGGGATTAAATACACAGACAGAACTGACGAGGGAATGGGGAACAGGTGAGGGGAACAGGTGGAGACACTTGGGGTAATTACACAGACACATGAGGAAGGGCAAGTGACCAGAGACAAGGAGGGATAATTTTCAAAATAAAACAGGAAGTGACGAGACAACATGGAGACAGGACAAAAACCCCAACTAAAACTCACCACGGCGTGACAGAACCCCCCCCTCAAGGGACGAATCCCAGACGTCCCTAGAAACATTCACACAAGGTGGGGAGTAACCACTCTGGGGGCCGGGCGGGAGGCCGGCGGCGGAGGCGGACACCCTCCGGGGGCCGGGCGGGAGGCCGGCGGCGGAGGCGGACACCCTCCGGGGGCCGGGCGGGAGGCCGGCGGCGGAGGCGGACACCCTCCGGGGGCCGGGCGGGAGGCCGGCGGCGGAGGCGGACACCCTCCGGGGGCCGGGCGGGAGGCCGTCTGTGTGGCCTGGGGACAGACACGGGGTCCGGCTGTGGCTTGGGCTTGGCCTGAGGCATGGACGTGGGGTACGGCTGTGGCTTGGGCTTGGCCTGAGGCATGGACGTGGGGTCCGGCTGTGGCTTGGGCTTGGCCTGAGGCATGGACGTGGGGTCCGGCTGTGGCTTGGGCTTGGCCTGAGGCATGGACGTGGGGTCCGGCTGTGGCTTGGGCTTGGCCTGAGGCATGGACGTGGGGTCCGGCTGTGGCTTGGGCTTGGCCTGAGGCATGGACGTGGGGTCCGGCTGTGGCTTGGGCTTGGCCTGAGGCAAGGACGTGGGGTCCGGCTGTGGCTTGGGCTTGGCCTGAGGCATGGACGTGGGGTCCGGCTGTGGCTTGGGCTTGGCCTGAGGCATGGACGTGGGGTCCGGCTGTGGCTTGGGCTTGGCCTGAGGCATGGACGTGGGGTCCGGCTGTGGCTTGGGCTTGGCCTGAGGCATGGACGTGGGGTCCGGCTGTGGCTTGGGCTTGGCCTGAGGCATGGACGTGGGGTCCGGCTGTGGCTTGGGCTTGGCCTGAGGCATGGACGTGGGGTCCGGCTGTGGCTTGGGCTTGGCCTGAGGCATGGACGTGGGGTCCGGCTTGGGCTCTGGCTGTGGCATGGACGTGGGGTCCGGCTTGGGCTCTGGCTGTGGCATGGACGTGGGGTCCGGCTTGGGCTCTGGCTGTGGCATGGACGTGGGGTCCGGCTTGGGCTCTGGCATTGACGTGGGGTCCGGCTTGGGCTCTGGCTGTGGCATGGACGTGGGATCCGGATTGGGCTCTGGCATGGGGTCCGGCTTGGCCTGTGGCTGTGGCTTGAGCCGATGAACTTGCAGCCGCTGCAGCTGCTCAGCAAACTGAGCCAGCTGTGTGGTTAAGGCAAGCCTGAAGTCTTGCTGGCCACGAGCAAGGCCCCGGACTGCCTGGCCCAGCACAGCCAACTGCTCCTCCCGATGGGCGAGGATTGCTTCCCGTGCCCAAAGAGCTGAGAACATCCGCTCCGACTGTGTAGCCTCCCTGCGGCCCACCTCTGCTGGGTCCCTATGTGGTCGGTTCATTCTGTCAAGAACGTGCGTGGAAGCAGGACCCAGGCGCAGAGGTATCGAGAATTGCAAAAATCCTTTATTTTAATTCCAAAAAAACAAAACAAAGCAAGGCAAGGCTATGACTGTGACTATGACATGACTACAAGGAACCAGAAGCAAAAATGAACCGACCAGGACGGAACAGAAAACCAGGGATTAAATACACAGACAGAACTGACGAGGGAATGGGGAACAGGTGAGGGGAACAGGTGGAGACACTTGGGGTAATTACACAGACACATGAGGAAGGGCAAGTGACCAGAGACAAGGAGGGATAATTTTCAAAATAAAACAGGAAGTGACGAGACAACATGGAGACAGGACAAAAACCCCAACTAAAACTCACCACGGCGTGACACAGTGCTACATAAATGAGGTATGATACCGGTGTATGAAAGCAGTGCTTAGTGTAATCCCTGTGTTTATTTCTTTTTTTCCATGGTCTTTTGTTTTTTGTTGTTTTTCATGTTTGGAAATTGTATTTTCATTTCTCTTTTAGATATTTAAAAAAAATATTTATGTCCGTTTACAAGTTTGTGGCACAACTGTCTTTAGGTGGATTCCTTTTACAGGCCCTCAGGGGTTTTTTCATCACACCTGTGCATTTGATATTGTATTTTTCTTCTTTTGTTTTGTTTTATTATATGCACAAAATAAGGAACTAAATGTGCCACTAAATATTTCATAATGTGCTAGTTTGGAAAGGAGAAAAACAAACCAGTGTTATTTTTTCCGGTGACTATATATTCGTAGTCATTTGTTGCCAGCTAAAAATGGTTTGTCTTGAAAGAGTCCAGAAGCTAAGATAAGTGGGCATGTGTTGAAGTTTATGAAGGACAGATCATTTTATATAGCTCAATTTTACACATGCAGTACATAGTACATTTGTGCATACTACACTGTATTCTTACTGTATGCTGTTGATGTGTTGATGCCAGCTGGGGCTCGTGTTTAAAGAATGCATCACGGGGGTTGCTTTCCGTCTAAATCAGGGCAAAATCCATTTTATTTTCAACTGAAACAGAATGATTTAGAAACCTACTAAAATAAAACAGATGGTAGGTTTGTGTGAGGAATATATATAAAAAATAATACCGACAATCTGTGCTGCTGCAATATGGTTTGTGGGAACGCTTGAGAATTTTACATAATGCATGAAGCAGCTTATGATTTATAGCCGACTGAAGGTGTGGTATACAGGCTGATGCACACCTCTGTTTGCCGCTAGAAAAAAGATTCACTGTTCCAGCTCCTGACCTCTGCTAGATCAATGTGTGAGCATAACCTGACTTGTCAGACCAGTGAGCCCATTCCTTGTAGGTCATGTTCATATTCACACATTAACACTCAACATTGAGGCTGTTGGAGGGCTGAAGGAAAAAAAAAGGCAAGGCCCGAGGGTCCAGGATGGTATTTTCATTTGATGCTCTACTTTTCCATTTGAATGTGGATGTTTTTTTTAAGATGGAATGTTTTTTTTTTCTTGGGCCAAGTACACAGCAGGAGCCTTTAAGTAACAGCACCATCCTCTGGACTACATGGGATTTTTAATGATGATGATTGGCTTTGAAGAGTATTTTACCACCAACAAAGGAAAAGTAACACCAGTGAGGCCTTAGTCCGACTTCTCTCTCTCTTTCTTACTAACTCTCTCTCTCTCTTGTTATTTGCATGAGTGTGCATCAAGGGGTTTATTGTGTGATTACTTGTGTGAATTGGGGGGTTTGTTGTGAGAAGTTCCCTCAAAGAAAATCAGAATTGAGTCCTCTTTCACTCCGTGCAGCTTTCCTCCCCTGAGTTTCCCATTTTTGTTGCCAGCATTTTTTTTTTTAGAAAGAACTTAAAAGGTTGCTGGTGCAATCCACAGTACAGACAGTGCCCAGCAAAAGTTTCAAAGTGTTTCTGAGCGAGGGTACCTAATCCTTTTGTATGTTTGCATCAGCATCCTCTAAAATCTCACACTTGAAAGAGGCTAAAATCAGATAACTCCCGCCATCAGTTTTCATCCTCGCCCTCTGTTTTCAGTACCAGTACCACGAGAGAGCAGTGAAACATCCTGGTTGGCATCTTCTTATTGCAACAGCACAGGAGGAAGAACTAGCGGCCCCTCTGCTTTATTATAAGACAACCCCTGAGCCCATTCTCTTGCATCAAACAGGTGGAACGAGGGAAGCCGACACCAGAGACAAGGTGTGAAGATAAGGAGAGCGGAGAGGAACAGAAGGTAAATGTAGCAAACGGGGCATGTGTCTCGAGAATAGGGAATGAGGTTGGTTGTCTTTACAGATCACTGGCAAATGTGTATTTTGTCACATCAAATTTGATGCAAGACCTGTCTGCAATTGGTCGTGTCCCTTGCCACTCGCGGCCACAGTTGCGCAAGCTAGTGATGTTGTGTACATGAAGGCCGGCCCCTCTCTCTCTCTCTCAGGGTGCTATAAATAGGGGGAGAGGAGCCTCAGGCTCTCAGTATAATGAGATTAAACCAAACCAGCCTCAGCTCCCAGTGTTTTATTGAGCTTTATTTCAGTTTCCATTCTGTATTTCAATATGTATAAGGAAGATATTGAGTGTGTCTGCTTCTGCATGCTAGACAGAGTCCATGTAGGAACATTTGGTTGTGCATCAGTATGTCAGTGTGAGTTTGTGTGTGTGTTTGTGTACATGTGAGAGGGCAGAAAACAGTGAGAGAGAGAGAGAGAGAGAGAGAGAGAGAGAGAGAGAGAGAGATAATGTGAAAGACGTGTGTGAGTATGTGTGTAATGTCCTCATTTTGCACCCTGCAGGGCATGGCACATCTCCTAAAGACGTGTTCATCATGATGGTAAAGCGTTTGTCACCAGAACGTTTTGCTGTCACGAAGCTCCAACTGTTCGCATGAAATTGTCATGAATCCCCCACTTTGCTTCATGACTTTCCAGCAGTTTCCGCGTTATGCGTGTGACCGACTGTTACTGCCCGTGGAAAACATGATAGTTAACCTCAGCGCACAAGGCTTGTGCATCAACATTGCCGAATCCTGATCTGTAAAAAGGCAGACAGAAAACCACACTGGCAAAGCTATTGTGGCTGAACGTCTGTGTGTGTGAGCGTGTGTTTGTGTGAATGCTTTTGTGAGACGGAAAGTGTCTGGGGACATGCAGAGTGGGAGACATCCATTCTGTTTGGACATACTGCTGATTCTCACAGCCCATATTCCCTGACTCTGACGTTTTGGAACGGTCTACTAGACTCTGACTGCCTTTCCTACCACACTGCTCAGGCCTCATTAACCAATCACAGCTTCTTCCCCCATTATCAGTTAGGGAGCACTTGGCTCCCTAGATTCACTCGATTCTCTGCTGATAAACATATATCTGTTGTTGTTCCCTTCATTCTGTTTTCATCAGCAGAGACAACATTATTAACTGCACCTCTGAGACTCATCATAAGCACACATTCATCAGTGGTCGTTGAAAGAGAAAGAAAAAAATGGAGAAGAGGATAAAAAAGGCAGGAAAGCATAGCTTTTTTGCATTTATAACAGAAGTAAACAGTAATGTGCACAACTGAAAGAAAAATGTGCCTTTTTACATCTCTTGGCTGTAATTTAGCATAGTCAATACAATAACCTTTGTGGATGCCTGTGATCAGATTTAGGTAACAGAGTGTATAGGTGAGCGCACATCAACATGTGACTTTTGGTCAGGTCTGGCCACGACAATGTGACAGAATACAGTCAGACATATGGTGAAAAGTTCAAGCTGCTGGCGTGACATGATGTGAAAAGAAGCAGAAACATGAAAGGATGCACTTAAATAGAGGAACATTTTTGAAATCTAAAATTATAGTGGTCTACTTAAAAAAAAGAGAGGAGAATATAAGGGACGAGAGGGCAGTGAATGACACAAGAATAAAAATGACAGACAGATTGACTCATCAGACAAGCATGTCACATTCACTGCCCTGCTGCAAGGCAGTGACCCCGAAGCAGTTTCAGGACAAATGAACCCACACAGATAATCCTGCCTCTTCCTCACTAATGATATTTAACTGCTATCTAGGATGATCATACTGATTTTCTTATTGTTCTCTCACTAATATGATTCTCCTGGTTAACATTTATTGGAACAGTACTATAATTGGAGTGCGGTTATGCTAATTGTTCTATTTATGCTAGATTTTATCTCCAGGGATGAAATAATAACACATTTTATTCATACATCGCTTTCAAAGGCACTCAAAGATGCTTAAATGAACCTAAATGTAAAATACTTGGCTTCTGATTTTGCAAAAGGGATATTATCTCTCTTTTTAGAACATTTAATGATATGAATTCATAGTATGTATCATAGTATTATAAAAACCGGAGACTTTAAAGCAGCTCCGATCAATATTTTTTAACAGTGTATCAAGTGACCTTGTCACTGACTGCTGTTCCCCTCAGCTCTATGGAGCTTAATAGCATCTTTCAGCTCATTGTTTTGGTTTTCCTGCCCATTACATTAACATTTTGGTTCACTCTCAAGGCTCTCATTACATTATTTTCAGCCATAGCTGTTTCCATAGCAGCTGTTTCCAGGAAAATAGCTCTAAAAAAACAACTGTATGCTACCTGCTCAGCACCAAATGACAGAAAGACACAGTTAGTAACTAACTGGTGAACACGGTGAAGCATTTAGCTGCTAAAAGAGATATTTTCCCTTAGGGGTTAGTGGGAGAAAAAAAAACAGCTCAAAGGAGAATGAATACTGGACTTACATGCACAACAACAGCTAACAAGTTTGCATATCAACTTCAAAGTTGTCTTCACAGCTTGCTTCAGCTAGTCCTACCTAAGGTTTAAGGAAAACAAGTTATCTTAAATATATACGTTTTATTTCATATTGCAAGTAGATGTTTACTAAATGAGGCTTGCATTACTTTTTAAAAATCAGTTGATTACTGTATAGCAGAACCTCAAGGGTTTAAAATGAAAGATGGTGCAACAAAACAAACAAGATGGAAGCAATTCATTGTCGTGCTCACTTTTGTTCAGCCACGAATGCCATGAATGCATTACAGGACAATTCAGAGCATTAAGCTAAATGGACCATTTCACTGTGTGTTTAAATCAACCTTGTACGCTCTCTCACTCAGCTGCACCCTGCCCAGCATTTGTTTTTGCACCACCATTATATCAGTAATTATCTATCATTCAAGGGTAATACTCAGCCAACCATCTTTGTGCAGGGGAATATGTATGACAAATTGGATGCCAAGACTGCTTATTAGTCTGCATTTCACTTTTAGATTGGATTAAATATGACAGAATTTGAAATTATAGAAAGGATATGGAGATTTTCAGACCGTGACACGCACCCAGATAGATAGATAGATAGATAGATAGATAGATAGATAGATAGATAGATAGATAGATAGATAGATAGATAGATAGATAGATAGATAGATAGATAGATAGATATAGACTCTTCCATTAAGAGAGTGGCAGACTGCGTGAAAAGACAGATGGAGAAAAAGATGGAGGGAAAGATAGTGAGGAGGAACAGAGCCACAGTGACACAAAGGTAGCTCTTGATGACTCACACCTCTCTCTCTCTCTCTCTCTCTCTCTCTCTCTCTCTCTCTCTCTCCCTCTCTCTCTCTCTCTCTCTCTCTCTTCATCTCTCTCCAGTCTGGATTAAAATAAAAGAGGCCCAGCAGCCCCAGCCTGCAGAGAGGGAGTTACGCGCTCCATCTCAGAGATAGGGTGATGCGCTAAAAATATCACTCCTTGTGTGGGCTTGTTGGGGAAGGAGGGTAGGGGGGCACAGCATGGGGAGGGAGGTTTATGGATTTGGTGGTACGGTAGAGCCACCAGTGTTACAGTATCACTACTTTCCGCCGTCCAGCGTGATGGCATTTCAAGCTTTTTTATCTCATCCTCTCTGCTCCACCGTGTGCACTAATTGGGTTTTGTAAGAGCACTCTTCCACTTTCTAGGAATGCTGGTCAGTGCAATTAAAATCCAGTTCATTAAGCAGAATTTAGCTAGATACAGATTTTATCTCGTTGACGGTCATTGCTTCTTTCTGTCTTGCCCGCCCCTTCTGCTCCCATCTCCTCTCTGAGAAACTCCATTAAACATCAAAAGCGAATCAATATCATTCTATCGCTGCAACGCTGCTGCAGAGTCACTCTCCGCGTCAAGGAGTTTGTCTCTCAACTCCTAATTTATCTGGATGCGAGTGGCAGGAAACTAAACAGAGCACCAATTGAACATGTCTCTCCATCTGTCATCTCTCAGGATGGTTCTCTGTGTCAGCTGATCCATCTGTTTAGCCCAGCCTCAGTCTCCACAACAGCAGACAGGAGGAGAATTACAGTGGAGCTCCCCTAGCGCAAGCCAACATGGTGCTTTTCTGGAGAGAAACAATGCTCGTTAAACAAACAGTTCCTCTGGTTTCCCCCATGATATTCAGGATTTGGAACACTGGTTATAGGAAGAGCTGGATGTTGGGAGTCACGATTCTTAAATACTTACTTTTTCACACTAAACGGCCTCTGGGGTTGCAGGGGGGATTTACATATAAAAGGGTATGGAGCAAGATGGATGAGAAGAAAGGGAAGGAAGAGTGAAGGGAGGAGGAAGAGGCCAGAGAGAGTTTCTGCCAGTGCTGGGTGTGCCCAAAGTCATAATTCCTCATTTTGCACATGGTTAGAATTAAAGAGGAGAGAGACTGAAAAAGACACTCTGAGTCCCTTTACACCTTGCACTAAAACGTGTCTCCAAATTGTATCTAGATATGATTTAACCTGATTACATTTACACCTGCTATTAAATGTAAAAAGATGGTAGCCAGCCATCTGTGAAGCTGCACTATTGTATGGACCTTTGCTTGCTTTTCGAAGCAGGAGAAGAAGCCGTCTTGTTTTCACTCCATCAACAAGTGTCGTGAATATCCATAGCTTTCTTGCTGCTTTCCTGCCAGTAGCTTAGCCTGCTAATTGGCTAATGGCTTCTACCTCGCTAGTTTGGAACAGTTGCGTGCGATTACATATTTCCGCTGATGTAGTTGCTGTATGTGGATTGACGACGCCATTGCATTTACACTTGTGTTCAATGTGGTCACAATGTGTCCCTGACCACTTCCAGAAATGACTTAACTGTTCAGATCACCATCCTCAATACGTCTTGGGTGCATTTACACCTGTACTTTCACCACCACCGAAAATGCATTTTCATGCAAGGTGTAAAGGGAGCCTCTGATTGACAGAGGAACTGGTGGATAAAAGACACAAAGAGAAAGAAATAGAAAATAATACAATCATTCTGTCAAGCAGTCCTGACCTTGTGCCCCCTTTTTCTAATATATGCTGCAAAAGTGAGGCAGACAACATAATAGTATGCAGAGATACGGTGTAGTCAGAAAGTATTGTTTTTATGGTTACTCTGACTTTCAGCTTTTATGGAGATTGTTCACATCCATATTGGATGATCAGCTCTCACCCCTTTCACACAAAGTTCCCCAATTTTAATACATGACAGCAAGACATGGATCCTTGACATACGCACAAGACAACCAGAGTTTTAAAAAAAAAAAAAGAATTTACAGTGAAATATTGCCCAAATCAGCCGTGTGACCTTAGTCCAACTAAGCATGTGTTTAATTTCCTGAAGACCAGACTGCAGGCAAAAAGGCCTCAAAACAAGCAAGAAGTGAAGATGCTGCCAGTACAGGCCTGGCAGAGCATCACCAGGGAAAATACAAAAAATCTGTAAAGGATTTGCAACCAAGTATTCAATTTGATGACCATTTATTCTAACTTGACACACTTTCTGTCCCCTAAAATTTGGAGACTATGAATGACATAAAAAAGGTGACAGTTCCGACACAGTGAATCTCCGACGTTAATGCTGAGAGGCAGAATCTTAACCTTGCAGTCAATGTTTCAAATCAAATCCACCGCACTAGAGTAAAGCAAAGCTCAAAAAACAAAAAATGTGTGAATGTCCTGAAACATTCTGACTCCACTGCACTGGTGCATTTACAATGTAACATACATCGACTGTGTGCTGTGCAGACAGGCTATAACACAAAGCTGTGACCCGTGAAGCAGACACAGCAGTGACAGAATGAGTCGGTCTCCTCTTGAGGAAAGACTCCTGTGAGTTTTAGGGAGTTCGGTGGTCTGCTGATGCTGATGTAAAGTGACTGATGCCTCTGGTGGGTCTTGAAGAATACAGAGTGTAAAACAAGCCACACAGAGCAAGAGAGCCCAAATTCCTCAGGTGAAAGAAAACACTGTGCTAAGAGCTTTGTGTGTCTAATGTGAACCACTCCATCCGGATGGAATTTATTTAGTATAGTGCATTAATAGATTAAGAGGGCTGGCGGTGGATGTCCTTTCACAGCGTAGAGAGCCTGTTGCTGTGCGGAATAAAGGCTGATTATCCTGCCTAGTGTAGCTCATAAAATAAATCCCTTTCCTGTGGCATTTGCCAGGTGTGTGATTGCGGCCAATCCCCCCAGGTTCTTCCTGAAAGGCATGTGTTCTGCACTTTCAGAGGCTGTGGCCGGGCTCTCTGTGTTCGACCGCCCAGAGTTTGGTCGGTGATCCTGCGAGCAGGATAATCTGCTGTAATCCTCGGCTCTGTGATCAGACCACAGCGCAGTTGAAAGCTGGATGGGTGGGAGGGGCCACGCCTGGAGCGGACAGTTAGGGGGCAAACAGGGGAGGGGCAGCGGATGGGGCAGGTCAGGGCCACCGCATTGTAAAAACAATCAATTCTTTCAATACAAAAAAAAGAAAATCATTAACAAGGCTGCCACTACAGTTTGTGATAAGCGAACAAGTACAGGACTGTTTGTTCTTTTGTTGATTGGTTGTTTTAATGTAAGACCCGTGAACTAGAGGTAAACTGAAGCTATTATGTGCAGCAAAAAACTCTTCAGTCTTATTGAATTTCTAGTCAGATTTGCTTTGCAGTTGTATCAATCTTTCCAGTAAGGGTAGACTTCAGGGTGTAATACTCCATGCGCAGTAATGAATGCAGTTTTTCTTACAATGTGGACAGCCACATTGAGACCCGCATCAGTGCAGATCTGTGGATATCACTGCAGCTGTGACGACTTATAAACTGCGAGTGTGGGGGTAGGGGCTGAAGTGGATTCGAATTTTCATCGGGGTTAGCATTGTTTTGATTTTTATCTGAGAAAATATCGGTGACTCATCTGAGATAGATGCGGGGAGAGACACATAACAAGCCTCC
The DNA here is from genome assembly GCA_029490765.1 of Euthynnus affinis. Lineage (NCBI taxonomy): Eukaryota > Metazoa > Chordata > Actinopteri > Scombriformes > Scombridae > Euthynnus > Euthynnus affinis. The sequence continues at coordinate 6,882,126 of CM055856.1, read as the reverse complement.
AATGGTGCAACTGTATTCAAACTGGATAAAGGAAGGGTTTTCTGCAGAGCTTTAACCCAAATGCAATGTATGCTAATGGAATTATGATGTTTCTTCTTCTTCTCTTATAATAATAGAAGAGTTTAATGAGTGTCAGCAGTTCACAGGAATTTTTAATAAGAGATCAGTGCATGAAAATGAGATTTTACAGTGTGGCTACTGTCCAAATTGTCGGTGTCATTTTGGCAGTCTTCTCACAACTTTGCTCTCTTGTCCTCTTCTTGTGTTTCCTCCTGCTTTATGTATGCCATTGCATTATTGTCATCCTGTGTTGCTGAAGGTCCAGGGGCCAGATGCACTCTCTTTGCCTATGTAGCGCGGTGCCAGCACTTTGCCTTCATAGCTTCTGCTTCTTGTGCATTGTACTGTAAATGCCGACAATAAAACGGAAATGGGCTTGAGCGTGCCTCTGTCTTTCTTTTTCTCTTCTGATTGCCTGAAAGGCACAAAGGGCAAGCTGAAGCAAGCGCAGATGCAAGTTTGCTCTGGACATGTCATTTGAGATGTGTCAGTTACGGGCATGTTGCCCTAAAAGCATGCCCCAGCCCGAAAGACACACATAATAAAAAATCCTTATGTGCTTGATAGATCTGCGGATGAGTCAACTGCAGCAGTAGAGTACAGCTGTGATTATATGGTCAGCCTATAAAAGTAACACCCTTTCCCAATTTGCAAGTCCTCGCTTCTTTCTCCCTCTACTCTCTTCACTGTCACCCCCACACTGGTAGCAATCAGCCAGGTGCTAAATGCCTGGGTGAGGCACAGCTCATGGGTGGGTGGGCAGGGAGGGATTGGGGGGAGAGAGAGAGGGGAGGAGGGACGGGTGGGGGGGTTGCACGTGGAAATAAGCATCTGTGCTTGCTTGGCAGAGGAGGAAGCGGGGGCAGGAAATAACTGTCATTCTCTACTGAGGCTGAGAGTACGGACTGTGTGTCTGTGTGTGTGTGTGTGTTTATCGTGGAGAGAGAGAGACAGAGAGTTAGAGAGAGAGAGAGAGAGAGAGAGAGGGTGATGGACTCAGGCAGGTTAATCATTAACTTAGTGAACTGAAGAGAATGAAGAAAAGGGGGTGGGTTGGGAGGGATAAGAGGAGATATTGACTGAGAGTGTGTTTTTTTTTTCTTTTAAAGTAGCTTAAATGAATGAGGGTTGGCTCATCCCCTCAGAGAGCTGTGATTAATGGCAGTGTACAGTGTGATGGAGGGAAAAGAGAGCTGACACCAACCGGACTGTTGGGAAAAAAGCTGATGTGGCAGCAGTGAGCCCCGGCCACAGCTTCACCGTGATGACTGTTAATGAATAATCGATGGCAAGAAAGGGTCAATGGAAGGGATGTATGTAAATCTCCTTTACACTCTCATGTAGACTTATAGGTTTAATTAAACTAATCGCTGCATTGACTCTGGGATCCAAAGCCCCTTTGAAGCCTGCCATGTTAATGATACGAAATCAAGCTCCCCCTTTTGTTGCATAAATGTGTGCAGAGAGGAGAGAAAATGAAGTGCTGCTGCAGAACAGTCCAATTTCCCCGGCTTACTCTGCACACAAGGACTCTCTTGTAAGAAGATGCATATTTCTAATTTAATAAACCAAACTCGTACTACCCTAATACCTGTGTATAAGACTACCAAAATACCATTCAGCTTTATGTTACACAGCTACTGCACATGCCATAAATGAGCTTTACATTTTCCAAGTCAGTGGCCGCATCCCTCAATCATGCAAAACGCATCAGTGGCGTTGTTAACATATCTATTACCATAGGTTTGTCTCTGGCATGCGTCATGCCAAGTGAGTTAGTAGAGTGAGGCGGTTCAGGTAGCGGGGTTACATGAGAGACAGCAGCTTTAATGTGCTCCTCTCCGTCCTGACAGAGGTTGTTTGTTATCTTCTATAAGAAGGAGTCACTCAGTCGGCACAAATCCCCTTCCCTTTGAGACCTCTGATCATCATGTCATTGTCCGCAGCGATACACTCCAGAGACCCTGCTTTCACATAATGAAACCAAGAGAGCTGCCCACAGCTTGGGTTAGAACAACATCGCATTGTGTGTGTGTGTGTGTGTGTGTGTGTGTACGTGCATCTAGTTTGCCTTTTTATAGTGTATGGGTGAAAACAAAAAGAGCTTCAGCTTTAAGGCTCATCTGTGTATGTGCGCTTAAGTGCAACATGGGGGTGTGTTTTTGCCTTTTTGTGTGTGTGTGTGTATGCGTCCACGTGTGTGCATGAGTCACTTTAAGAGGTTTCACCAGCCATTATTGAGCAGGGACTTGGTATTTAATAGGAGATAGAATAATTGTCTCTTCATCAGCTCTCCAGAGATTACAATAGTAACTGTCATGTGAATTAGAATCTTGACATTTTTTTTTTCCAAAGTCTGTCTTTGAAAGACGTTGTTCAAACAGCCTGTACGTGAGGCCTTTTCAAGCGACTTTCCAAGACGAGCTCCGCCATTCGTCCCCAGTGCGTCATAAACAAACGGTAGTTATTCTCTACCAGGGAAGAGAAGTAAAGGAAAAGAGAGACTTAGAAGCGAGGTAATGTGGAAGGGAACAGGAGAGTAAAGGAAGGAAATAACTTGACAAGGCATCTTATCTTCGCTTGTGCTCAGGCTTTAAGCTGCTCGCTGAAAGGTGGAACACTGAATTCATGCAGCAGGTTTTGTTTTGCTAGCTGCTCCTATAGAAAAAGACTGACGGGCAAAAAAAAAGAAAAAAAAAGCAGAAATTCACGAGTCGTCTCGTTTGTGCTCTCATTTGGTATGTGCACAGCGTAGTTCCAAATTGTGACACACAAAGTTTGAGTACCTTTCATCTCTGTGCCTCCTCACAACATTCGCAAATAAACACACGAATGCAGGTCATTACACGCACGTGCAGGAACACACCACTCATCCCTCATGCACACAAAAACACACGCGCACACACTTGTATACACACACAATTAAAATGTCTAATCTGTATTCCAAACATTGAAAAAAGGTTAGCCTGGCTAAGCAAAAACAAAAAAGTGTTTTGGAGTGAATTTTCCACTCAGATAAGCAGAAAGTAAGAATTAGATGTAATCAAGAAACAACAGCATGTGAAAACTGTAACATATGTTTTTTATTTTTATTTTTGAACTTCAGAACTCCATCTATCTGCACCACAGACATTAAAATAACAAGAAAGGCACCAGTCATTTCTCTTAAAAACAAAACCCACAAAGAGATAAAGAGACTGGCAGAAAGTGGCTTTTTGTAATAATACAGTTTTTGGTTATAATTATGTAACAGTAAGTAAAATTAAATTATTCTGGAGTATTACAAAGTGCCACAGTAATATAATACAGAAAGCTGTGCAATTGCTACTTACATTATACCAATAACTTGCTCACAACTTCTTTTGTTCTTTCTTCCAAGGAAATTGACAAACTTGCCACAGTGTTTCCAAACTGCATTTAGGTAACACCGTGGTTAATGACGTTGTTACAATGCTATTAATCAATACCTCCTATTATGAAAGCAGTAAATAACACACCAGGAAGTGTACACTGCTTTACACTAGCTTTTACTTCTGCATTTTAGGGTGCAAAAACAAGAAAGCATGCAAGTGTAAAAAAAAAAAAAAATCCTGCTTGAGGCTGTCTGATGTTGCTGTCTCCGATGTCATCACTGAATTAGTCGTGGTTGACCTAATGCACCTTGTTTGTAAGCTATTTCATGGTCTAATTGTTGCTCATGCAGAGCATCAAGGTAGCTCTGTGTCTGTTCACATCTAAAGGCCAAGGAAAGTGTTGTTTGTGAGCAAGGCTGTTGATGTCAAAATACAAAATGTTTTGGGCATAAACCTTGCATGCTCTTTAGTGGAACGTGTAAACATTTACACAGGGATATGACTCAACCCCCCCCCCCACTTTTTTCTCCCTTTTCTCCTCCCCTCGCTGGGCTTCTATCCCCTCTTTAAATCCCCACTACACAGGCTCTATGTGTTGCTCTGTTCTGGTGTCTGTGGTCTGTTACTCTTACTTATCAGCCTTCCTGTTGCTGCAGAGGAACTGCGAGCAGTGAGAAAGGATAGTGAGAGCACATGCTTGCAGCAGGGAGGTGGGGGCAGGAGATAAAAAGTCACAGATACAACAACATGAAGGGCGAAGGGCTGGCTAATTAGGAAATTGAGCGGTATTATCACAGATCCCTCGGTTGTTTCAGCAGCTTAGGTACCCTGAGGGTAGTCAAAGTGAGATGGCAGCCATGGCAACGTGAATACCAGAAGGAAACAAAGGTCCGGTTTGGGCCGGCCGGTCCCGGCAGCAGCAGTTGGAGTCAAGCAGAGCTGAGGTGGTGAAATATCAGAAGAGCTCTTCTCGGTGGGGCTTGCTCAGACAGGAAGAGGTTGCAGAAAAGACAAACCTCAAACAAACCTGCACGGGCAAGGATTAAGGAGACCTGCATAAATCCTGGGAACAAACTGAGGATGTGAAAAAAGGGGGGGACTGGACTTTGTGGATCACAGCACAGGATATGCATGTTGATACACTTTGACTCCGCTGGCATGAAGCACGCGGGAGAGCAGGACTAACGGGAGGATTAGGCCTTGTTATTAGATCTCTTGTTTGGATTGAGGACAGTTTGCACTGCGTACGGCAGGTGCTGTTGGTTCTGTCTGCCTGAGACGTGAGTCAACGCACTAAAAAGTAGATGAGGGGGACTGCGTGGGAGAGAGACAGCCTCATAGAGCGAGACAACCGGGTTTTAAGTGGAGGCTGGGGGAGTTTTCTTTAACTGATCCTCTACAACGTGGCCAGAGTTGGCAGCGATGAGTCAGAAGAAGCTGACACGACAGCTGAGGTTGTGGGAGAGTCCTGAGGGTCCACCTCCTGCGCCCTCTCTCACCTCACCTGTGTCACCGGGCGATCAGTCTCGAGGGCACGGGGGCTCCGCTCTGTTTCGACGTATGAAACTGAACCGCAGTATTCAGGAACACAGACGCCCATCTCATTGTATGTGCAGGTACAGTTCTGCATTCAAGTCCACTCATCTTTAATTTGGCCCACCCTCCTCACTAACCTGTCTTTGTTCCAATAAACAAGAAGCTGTAGTGATGTGAGAAATTGTCAGCTCAGGGGAAGTGCGTGAGGTGTGAGTATTAAAAACATTTGTGCAAAGTGACTGTAATGTGATTCACTAAAAAGATTTTGTGGCAAATTATTCCATGCACACACTCTAACAGCCCTCCTTAGATCGATTAGATTTTGGGGTAGCGTTGAAATCAGAACGCTGAAGTCTCATAATTACTCTCAAAGTTTGCAGACAAAAAAACAAAAAAAACAGGGAACTTGCACACGAAGCTTGCAGAGGGTCCCCCTGGCAGAGGTTTTTGATGTGTTTTTCATTACTGGGGGGAAGTGGTTTAATGATAATTAGATCTTTAGCCATATTCACAAAGCCTTGTGGGGAAAGGAGTGACTCCTAATTGGCCAATTTAGAAATTCTAAAAATATCACACTTCATAACTGTGTTGACAACAAAAGTGGAGAGGTGTTGTGGAGATAAAGGTTATCCTACATTCAAAATAGATGCAGCAGCTACACTGCCTAAAAGTGACAATTATAGATTCATATTATTATATATGGAAGCCTTGTAGTTGTTTTAGTGTCTAACAAACCTGATAACTCTTCAAGCAGTATGCTTTTCATAAGTATTGCAGGATAAATAGGTATCCATATGTACTATTACAAAAAAATTGCTTATTATATAACGTTGACCTCTAAACGCCTGTTCAATCAATACTGACTTCATTTCATAGCTGCAAGATGCTGCGATTCGTCTCTCATCAGAACAGACAAAGTTGTTCGGAGTAGCTTTGTCCAGGGCTGCATAGCTGCCTCATGACTGCGGGTGCCAGTGAAAAATAGACAAGTGCAACCTGAGAAGCGTGTTGCTGTGTCCCCTTTGGCTAAGCTCGCCTTTGAATGGACCTGGCAGATTAGTTTCAACCTCATGTTTTGGGTTCAGTAACGTGCCTGCCTCATAGATGCTCTCTTTGACTCCCAAACTGAAAGGAAAAGACAGACATTGATTTACAGGGCTGTAAATGTCCAAAATTCAAGTCAATAACAATGTAGCCTCATCACTGTCACAATATTTATGGTTGGGATAGTATATATCGAGTATCCACTTGGTCTCTTTTTCTTCTTTTTTTTTTCTTGCTGATGATAAGTGTAAGTACTCTTAATGTGCAGTTGTGGTTTTCTTATCAGTCAAAAGCAGTTATGACTGTTGCATCTAAAAGAGAACTACATGAATCAAAAGTCTCAATCACTCGTATGTTCACGTGGACGGAAGAGAGAAGCTACGGTTGATGTGGCTTCTTTTGCTCTCTTAACCCTCATCCTACCAACATATTTAACATGATATTTGACACCATTCCACGACAAAGTCATGAAAAAATGGAATGATATTGGAATGATGTGAGATATGACAACAAGTATACCTCTGGGGTCTGTGGGTACCCCGGTCGGTAGGGTTAAGGTTAAACAAAGCTCGCTCTAAAATATGACTTGTCAGTAAAGTGTCACTCTCAGGGCAGCCTGGTGGCAATCCAACAGCACCACAGAGTCACATGCTGTAGCCTCTGTCACATCTCTCTTTCTTCAACTTCCTCTCTAAGAAACTCGACACACTGAAAGACGGCAGACTGCATCGCACATGTTTGGGTGGTTAGGTGTTGTCTTGACACTTTTTGGTGTCACAGCCAGATAAGAGTAGCTGTGAAACAAAAACCTTAACTCAATGTAACACAACTTCATCCCTGTCCTCTCTTCAACCCTCCAGCTTCGATTCGGAGAATGGTCCCTCGCCAGGCCGCAGTCCCATGGATTCGCAGGCGAGTCCTGGGTTGGTGCTCCACCCTTCTTTCCCCCAGAGCCAGCGCAGGGAGTCCTTCCTGTACCGCTCAGACTCCGACTATGACACGTCCCCCAAAACCATGTCACGCAATTCCTCCATCAACAGTGAGGGGTGAGCACAAAGACATCATCCATCTTCCACAGTAACTGCACATTATCCTAATCAACACAGCAATGGTTATGATTGTAATTATGCAAGCATTATGCTAATTAAATCATGATGGATCCTCTTAACATTAACTGTTGTGCTCTATTTCCTGGCTTGTCTTCCAGTTATCAACATCCAAAAACCCTCCATGGGTGAATTTCACTATTTCCTCTGTTTAGATCCACATAGGGCTTTGTAAACATGCAGCTGACAGATACAGCCTCTCGTATAAACAGTCAAACCAAGCGCCTCAGCTCCCTGAAACACTCGCATTCATCACACTCTCCACATGTTTTCATCTTTTGTCCCGCAGGCACGCTGAAGACATGATCGTCACCCCTTTCGCTCAGGTATGTTTTCCTTGTGAACCTCATCTGACATGTTTAATTGCTGTAAATGACTAGAAAAGGTGGCTAATTAGTGCAGTGAACTTGTCCCCCCCCCGCTCCTTCCCTCCCTCCCTCCCTCTTCTTTCCTTCCCTCTCTCCCTCCCTCCTCCTCCTACGCTGTCCATCTATCCCCCAGGTGTTGGCCAGCCTACGAACTGTAAGAAGCAACTTCACCATCCTCGCCAATGTCACAACACCCACTAACAAGTCAGTATCATGCTGTCATGACACCCCTCCCCCTCCCCCCCAACTTACACTCGTCATGATTGCCTGCTTAGTTTGCACTGTGTGTTTGCTAATGTCTCCTTTTCCTTGCCCCCCCATGGGGAAACACTCTTGCCATCTTGATTAACCAGTTTATGATTATCAGATTATGCTGAAGGAAAATATCATATTTCTCCAGCTCGCTTGTCTGAAGACTGAGTGCAGAGAACACCGTGCCTCAGATGTATGTCCCTGACTCTGTACCCAGACGATGGAGACGGTCAATAACACTAAAATTATTCTCCTTTGTAATGCAGTAGACAGAAGGAGCTGGAGTTGGCAGGCTTTTAGCTCCACATCAATATGATATATAAAGCAATGCACCACAGAATTATCTGCATCTATAATTATGCAGTGTTGTGCTCTGAAAATGTCTCCCTCAATGCACAATTATGAAACCATCAAGGTTATTTGAAAGAAGAGCAGAGCTAAAGCTTTGTCTGACTGACTATTTGTGGATACTTGAATATTTGAAGTGAAACAAGGGAATTTAAGCACTTAAGAAAAAAATTACAGTATAATTACAGCAAAGACATTTGAATAGAGACATGCGCTCCTCCATTTATCACTCTTTAAGGGCGTATTAATGAATAACATACATAAAAATATTTATCCCCTATGTGAGCCAAGCCTTTTGTTGCCTCATGCTGTAATGCTGAGCTGATCCCCAGCAGGGGGCAGCAGCGTGTTGAGTCTCCCTCTGATGTAATGATGTGTTTGTCCACAGGAGGTCACCAGTGACAAGCCAACCCACTGTTCCCCAAGCTACACTCTCTGGTATGTTTCAGCTAATTAAAAGTCTCGAGTCCCACAGTCTCCTCACACGACTTTAAGGACACACTAAGGCTCCCACAATGCCCCAAATCTATCAGTGGTGATGAAAATGACTGCAGAACATCACAGACACATTGTGCGGTTATTACTGTTTACTTAACATATATTTCATGAGACTGGATAGATCTTAAATAATGATGCTACTCTGAATATGATGCTAACCCTAACCCTAACACACGAGGGTCAAGAACATGTAAAGCTAATGTGTTTTTTTCTTCCTTTTTTATAAACATTGATGAAAAGCTTACATGTGTGAAAAGTTGAATTTTCACTCCACTGAGTCTTTTGTTCCCACTGCACTGAAACTGAGAGGAAATGCCTTCTTTTTTTATTAGAGGGCACAATGTCCAGCAGGAAACAGAAGGACCACCAACTCTTTTAATTTACCCTGCAGACATTGATGCTTAAGAGTGCCTGACCTTAACATCTATATTTAGTTTCTCACCAAATAATTTTAGTATTAAAGGCTCAGTCAATACGTTTTTGACCATACCATTTTTGACCATTTTGACCTATCATATGTTTTGAATTTCTGAGGTGAGGTTTTTTTTTTTAAAACAACCCAGTATCACAAATTTGCTTCACGGGCTGTTGAAATCTGTAATGGCATACAATGTCCAATGTCCTTACACACCCAATACAAATAAGGAAAAACTCCCTCCAAAAAAAACAACAGGGAAAAGAATTGAACAAACAGCAACAGAGGTGGGATCTGTCTTCATTTTAACTCTTACTGTGCAAATTCCACTTTGTGTCAGCGTACTAAGCTACAGAACAGGACCTTAACAACCACTAATCACTTTAAATGCTCTTACTTTACTGCTGGTTAATGTATCATCAATGTGTGTGTCTTTCCCAGAGGAGACATACCAGCAGATGGCTCGGGAGACTCTGGAGGAGCTGGACTGGTGTCTGGACCAGCTGGAGACCATTCAGACCCACCGCTCAGTCAGTGAGATGGCCTCCAACAAGGTACACACCTGTCCGCACACAAAAATGTTCACATGTACTTTCACTGTCCTCCTACCCCAACGTTAACTCACTACGGAGCCAAGCTTCTTGATGAACTATATGTTAACTGTGTATTTCATGGTTCGCAAGGATGACTCATCACACAACGAGAATTTATGATTTTTTGGGGCGTAACTGTACAACACTGTACAAAATTCACCGCTGTGTCTGATGTTGTGTCAAAGCTTCCACTCCTGAGGAAATGAATAACAATGCAGCTTCCTAAAGGTGAATTATTGGAGTGAAGAGCTGCATGTAAGACCTACTCTTTATAGGTTTAAGAACAAAGCATTTGTTTTGTAAAAGCCTATATTGGGCTTTTCCAGTCTCCTCTAATACCTGTCACATGTAAACTTCATATGTTTTCACATGATATTGTTTAGCAAATCATCATCTGCTGAAGAGAGTTGTGACTAAAAGGCAGAATATTTTTTTTCTGGGCTTATTTGCAATCCTGTGGTAATTGTATTGATGAATCATTAATGTGGGCTGTACCGCATATGTGGTCAACCATCTCTTCTGGATTTTTATGTATATGTATGTTTAGTTAAACTAACTGACACTCATTATGATGTGTAGTTCAGCGTTTGTGTTTGTAACTGCAAGAGATGCAGCCGATTTAATTGTGGACTGGTGTGCCTTTTGCATTACTACATCTCTGTGCCTGTATGTGTGCACATGGGCAAGCTTCTTAAGCATGCATGCATTTCTATTTGTGGGGGCACGGGACAGAGAGAGATAGGGAAAGAGAAGGGAGGGAGGGTGACGGTCTGTGGGTGGGGAGGACATGAGAGGGAGGGGGTACGGGTCCTGATGCTGATGTCTCTGCTGTAACCTTGGTTGCTATCGAACAGCAGCAGGGTCTGCCCATCCCGTTTAGTCATTGGCTTGCCACTCTGACCACAAGCCATGTGGTTTGGGCAACAACCAATGAAAGAGAGGCAATGCTCCTTTAATAGTGTTCTGTCTTAAAGAGACAGCACCATGTATCTTCTTTGTTTTATTCCAGAAATTCCTCCCATGTTGCACTTCACTGTTAATTAATTTGGCAGAGTTCTTCACGTTTATAATCAGTCAAGCTTATGATGAAAGGACTGAGGGAGAGATAACAGGGGAATGCAGCAAGGACATCATTTGTGTGTGTGTGTGTGTATGTCTGTGTGTACATTCATGTGTGTGCATGTACAATGTGCGGAGAGAAGTCTCCTGGGGTAAACAGAGTCTCAGTGAATATGTTGCTGCCTTTTATCAGCCGCAACTAAGCTACAGAAATCCTCCACACTGTGCCAACATGGAGGTACACACATGAATATTCCCACTCAGTCTCTCACTCTTACTCACACCCTCGCTCACACACATATTTTCAACAGACGTACATGCTGTCTTGATGCACATGCGCACTCTGTGCTGCGAGCAGAAGTGAGCACAGGCACACACACACACATGCACGCGCCTGCAGCCACACTGCCTGATTAGCTTGCGAGAGCTGTCTACAGCATCCAGGGAAATGGCGCAAGAGGCAGAGCATTGGAGGAGTAACGGCAGCCTAAAGCGGCAGGATTAGACCTCTGGCATTTTGGCCAGCCGAGGCATGGATTGACTTGGAGCAGGGGACTGAGCTACGGAGCAATCAGGAGGCAGTCTGACTGACTGTGGACTGACTGTGTATTGCTGGGATCGGTGTGAGACGGCACAGACGGGCTGATGCACCGGTAGGACTGGGTCGGGCCTCTGGATCCGTACCGTGGGGGAGGGGCAGTCGACGCAGGGAGAAGGAGCCTGTTTTTCCAGACCACAGCTCTGGTGTGATTCTTCAGCCTGACCGTCTGCTACAGGCCTGCCTGCATCCTTCTCTGTCTCTTTCTCTTTCTCTCTCTCCTTCTCTCTCCCTCTCCATCCTTGTTTTTCTCTTGCTCTTATCATCTGTACCCCCTTTTTTCCCTTTCCTGATGTTCCTGCTGTCATCCAAGCTCCCTTTACCTCCATCATTTGATACCACAGTCATCTTTCTGTCCTGCCGTCACCATCTCTCCATTCCTCTCACCTCCATCATCTAAATTTTTTATTTCTGTTTGTCAAGCAGCTCAGCTCTCACAACATCATTTTTTCCTTTACATCTCTCTCACATTCCCACTCATCTCCTCCATCGGCTCCTCTCTGTGCCCTTCAGACGGTCCCTCGCTCCCGCTCCCTCTCTATTTCCCTCCATCTTCCCTCTTTCGGCTCCCTTCTACCTCTACCCTGCAGTGACTGTAGATTCGGGTCAGTCTGCTCAGCAAATGGGATGAGATGTAGTCTCCACAGCTGCCGGATCCAGGGGGCTCCTGGTCTGCCCATCAGGGGGACCCACATCTTCGGACCACACTGAGGCTGGAGCCTTACTCTGGACTGACTGGGTGGCCTGCTTTGGGGTGCTGCATGTAGGCAAGGACAGTCTGCACCAGCAACCCCTTCCCTTGCCCCCTTCCCCCATTCCTTCGCCCCCCTCTTGGGGCAGCTGTCACTCTGGAGTGTCCCGGCTTGGCTGGCTGTGGCCTCTCCCCACACACCCTGACGACGCCCTCATGCCACTGGGGCAACTGCAGTGCCCCCACCCCACTCCACTACCGCACCTCCTGCCTGTGCCATCGGCCCAAACCCCCCGTCACCCTCAACATGGGTGTGGTGGAGGCCATTGACCCCGCGCCATCCCCCTGCCCCTCGCCTGTACCAGGGGGCTACAGGCTGCCCCGCTCCTCCAGCTACAGCCCCCTGCAGGGGAGGGCAGGGGCAGAGCTGGACCTTGGTGCGGCTGCTGGAGGGGTTCTGGAGGGGGGTGGGACAGCAGCAGAGCGCAGGACACCCTTAGTGGACCTGTTCTGTGAGACCTGCTCCAGGCCCTGGCTCATCGGCTGGTGGGACCAGGTAGGGCTTGGGGAGCTTGCAGAGGGCAAACAAGGCCTGGCAGTGGCCATCTTGGATAGATGCTGTGGACTCTTCAAGTGTTACTGCTTCATCTATGCATGCATTACCAACTCATCTATTGCTAACTCCATATTCTTATGAGTGTTTTTCTAATCCAACAGTGGTAGTGTCAGTGTGTGAACCTTATGTTTTTATAAGCTAGAATTTTACAATGTGTTACACAGAGATTAGTGATGATATGAACATATAAATATGATTGTGGAGGAGGGAGGTTTTGTGGGCCTAACAGTGGCTTTGTGAGAAACTGTAAGGCACAATATTGGTGTGTGTGTTTATATTTTCTTCTCCTCTACATAATTTATACACAAATCCACTGAAGGGGAATGTGATGAAGGCACAGAGTTTAACTTGCAGCAGCACTGTAAACAAAAAGCTCACATTCTTCATCCTTCATACCTGGTCTAAATTTCTGTCCTAGATGCCTAAAAAATTAAGAAATAGCTTTGAGATAAGCGGTCCAGTCGTCTACTGCAGGTACTTTGCAGTGTCACATAATGTCCGTTTCTATCCTCCACACCTGCGTCCCACATCCCTGTGTCTCTCTCCTGCTACCCTGAGGCTGGCCTCAATACACACATAAGGAAGTCAAGCGTATTGTCAGTGAAGGACAATGCTTATTGTCTCAGTACTGAGTAGATGTTTTTTTTTTTTTTGTTGCAGTTTTCTTCAGGTGTATCAACATGCCACATCCATAAAAATGTATGGAATTAATACATTGTGGGAGTTTTCTTTTACATGTCATGTTTGCGTCTGTGTCGCCACTGTGTTGACAAAACACATTTTGTATTTTTCTTTACCGTGTTTTATTGAATGACATTGGCCACGTTAAGGATTATATGATTTACTGCTGCCATGTTTTCAGTCTGAATCAAATGAATGTACAGACTATAGTTCAGTGGAAGGTTGCATTTCGCACATGTGGGTGCGTTTGTATTTGTGTGTTACTCATGATCACAGACAGTTAGTAGAGATAAAGCCCTCCTGGGTCTGTCACACATGCAGGTGTGTGTGTGTGTGTTCATGGTCATGTCTGTGCAGCGTTTGCATGTTTGCTTCATTAGTCAGTGTCAGAGGAAGAGTGTTGTTTGTCCTGGCACTCGGACTGGCACCGTGGAAGTGTTGGTTGGCAGCTATGACTCAGCGTTACAGCATTAGGGAAGGAAAGAACGAGAGAAAGCGAGAGAGAGAGGAGGAGGTTTGGGCTGAGCCTGCTGCCTAAGTGTGCCACTGGGCTTGACTAGCTTTCCTGGCTCCTGATGACTGATTCTGCCTGACAGCTTCTACAATTTGCTGTCAGAGTACCTATTTGCCTTGCCTATCATGTAACAAGTGCCTTGGTGGACAGGATGGGTGGAAAAAGAGAGATAACTGAGAGTGAAAGATAGTGGAAATGCATGTGTGTGAAATGGACGGAAGGCAAAGTGAAACCTGTGACAGAGGAGGATTTTGGGGCTCGAGGGCAGTAGTGGAGAGTGTTGTTTACCTCGAGAGGGAGGGAGGAGCAGATATAAGCAAGAGAGAGAGGTAGAGAGGGAGACAGCAGTGGAGGGGAGGGTTGACCTTGGTAAAGGTCAGAGACACCTGCCTACTCCCTCAGATTGTCACCCAAGCAGCCACCGCTCTCACATCAAGCTGAAGGACTGACTGTGAGGAGGCAGTTGCTACGGCAACCGCTCTGGTTGCCATGGAGATTCTTATGTGTGAAAGATCAGTCAGTAGGACACAGACTGAGGGGCCTTGTCCGAATCGCACATGACTACCGAGGTTTGGTGTTTTTACATCGCAAAAACCATCTTTATCTATTGAAATAAGAAATGACATAAAACTTAGAGAACAGTGAGGAACAGTGTTTTCTGTCTGCATGGATAATGCATATGTGTGCCACTTAAACACATTTGTGCGTGTACATCAGAGACCTGCAGAGCAGCAGATTGCTGCATAACATGTGACTGTAGCAGAAAAGTGGATAAACATGTCATATTACTGCAGCATATCAATACATGACACTTAAAATGCAAGCACACTGAATTGGGGAATTGAACAGTATGTTCTCATCTGAGAAAAAGAAGAGGCATGATTCATAATTGATTTTCTCACCCTTTATGAAGACCCTGAATGAAGCCAGATTGAGGGTGATAATTTATTTTCTCATATTTGACTCATAGGAATGTTTTCTTGTTATTTATCAGTGCGAATGCAATCTAAAGTACAATGTTAATAATTCTGGAGGTTTATGGGACTGCAGTAGCCACATTTAGATTTTTATTTATTTTTTGATATGTAACCAACCTTCGTCTGCTTTGCAACTACTAATGAAGTCACTTGCTTTCTGTTCCTGTCTGTCCTGCCCACAGTTCAAGAGGATGTTGAACAGGGAGCTGTCCCATTTGTCAGAGATGAGTCGCTCAGGGAACCAGGTGTCAGAATACATCTCCACTACCTTTCTAGGTAAAGCAAACCTGCCATCCGGTTATGATCACGATAGCCGATCTCTGATAGCTTTGACCAAGGTCGAGCACCACCCCTCATAAAGCTCTATCTCTGCTGACCTTTGACTGTTGATCCCTCCAGATAAGCAGAACGATGTGGAGATTCCGTCCCCGACCTTGAGGGAGAGGGAGAAGCCCATGTGTCACATCAGCGGTGTGAAGAAGCTCACGCACAGTTCCAGCCTTTCCAACTCCACCTTGCCTCGCTTCGGTGTGAAGACTGAACACGAGGATGCATTAGCCAGGGTAAATGGATGGAAAAGCAGCTCACCAAATGTAGCTTGTAGCTTTCCTCTGCCATCTTTATTTCCCTGAAAATGTGATTGGTGAAAGATAAAATGCTACCCAACTCGTGTCATAGAAAATGTGATATGATGACACAACTACAAAAGAAGTGTCAAAGCAGAAAATATTTTGTTTTGGGGAGCAAGGATGTACAAGAGGAAAAGCCTGTTTCTCTACAGCCTGGATAACCATAAAACATGTTACATGTTGCAAGCTTTGTGTAATCTTACAAATCTAATCAAAAGACAACACAGCTATAACGTCATGCACCTTTGTGGGTGGAATTAAGATGGGGAGCACACCGTTAGATGGTTGTACTGACGTGTGTTGTAATGTTTTCTGCTGTGCCCTCAGGAGCTGAACGACTTGAACAAGTGGGGCCTTAATATCTTTCGTGTGGCAGAGTTCTCTAATAACCGACCCCTCAGCTGCATTATGTTTGCCATCTTCCAGGTGAGAGAGGGACAGACTCAACTTTAATAATGGGATTATATAGCATGCGTTTTTTGTAACCATGACACTCTGTGAACTGTACCTGCTGCAGGAAAGAGATCTACTGAAGACCTTTCGGATCCCTGTGGATACATTTGTCACCTATGTGATGACCCTGGAGGACCACTACCATGCCAATGTGGCCTATCACAACAGCCTCCACGCTGCAGATGTCACTCAATCTACTCATGTACTGCTGTCCACCCCAGCTCTAGATGTAAATGTCTCTCTACTGCTCTAGCACTGGCAAATACAGTTTTAAAGCATTACCTCAAATACCAAATACAATGCTAATTTCACACAAATTTCTCAAACACCTCGTAATATATCAGGCATGGCTTTCTACAGAGAAGTTGAACATATGTTGTAAACTGTAGTTTAACTGATTTTTTTTTTACAACTGTTTTTTTTCTCTCCTCTCTTTCATCGCGCTCTGACAGGCTGTGTTCACTGATCTAGAAATACTAGCTGCGTTATTTGCCGCCGCCATCCACGATGTGGACCATCCAGGAGTGTCCAACCAATTCCTCATCAACACCAGTGAGTTGACACGAGATTAAGAATCATACCGGCTTTAATTTACAAGGATCAGCATAGCCTATGAATGGCCTAGAAGAATGAAACATAAGAGCATCATTGGGTAAAATAAGATCAGTTAAGCAAGTCAAAAGACAAAAGCAATATAAACAGGTATGAGGTCCATTAGAGCCGCGGAGAAGGGTATCAGAAGGGTATAATCAATTCTAAAACCAATCAGTAGCCAGTGCAAGGATGGGTAAAATGTGAAATGTACTATAAAGCAGAGTTTTGCAGTAGACAATAAGCTGAAGACATTAAGGGGATTTTTTTCTAAAGTCAGTGAACAGGGCACTACAGTTGTCAAGACATGAAGTGATAAATGCATGAATGACTGCGTCCAGGTTGTAGTCAAACACAGAGAACCAAGAATCCACATAAGGAGCAATATTCAGGATGTCTGTTTTATTTGTATTTAATTGCATGACGTTTTGAGACATCCATTTAAGAGCATCTTCGAAGCAGTTTATGAAGGTGTTAATTTCCCTAAGGTCATTAACAAGATTGCAGCTGAGATATATCTGTGAATCATCCGCATAATAAAATGGAAGCAGACATTATGACTATGTACAAGATGTTCCAAAGGCAGCATTTATATAAAGAATAAAATCTGGACGATTACTGAACCTTGTGGCACTCCGTAGCGCAGACTAGAAGTGTCAGATCTGTGGTCACCAGTGCCCACTCAGAGTGACCTATGTTTTCGGTAAGATATAAACCATTCTAAAGCCAATGAAGACAGATCTTGTGTTTTGCCAACTCTGTACGTAAAAGTCCTATAACTATTTGTCAATTAGCAAAGTACTGGAAAAAACATTATAGGTACTCAAAGATTGAGATACATCTAGTGATTTGGATATCTGAAATGACAGTATTTTTGTATGGTTGCCTCAGACTCAGAACTAGCCCTGATGTATAACGATGAGTCGGTGTTGGAGAACCATCACCTGGCTGTGGGCTTCAAGCTGCTTCACGAGGACAACTGTGACATCTTTCAGAACCTCAGCAAGAGGCAGAGACAGAGCCTGAGGAAACTTGTTATTGATATGGTGAGTGTTGGTGTCATCATGGTCATTCTGTACCATGAACTTTCTCACTTCCTCACATCACTAATGATAGTAATTTCAATTTTCTTCCCAGGTTTTGGCAACAGATATGTCTAAACACATGAGTTTGCTGGCAGACCTCAAGACTATGGTGGAAACCAAGAAAGTGACAAGTTCTGGAGTACTGCTGCTCGACCATTACACTGATAGGATACAGGTGAGACATTATCTTCGAGGTTACAAGTAACTTCAATCATCAATGTGGCTGTTTAGCAAAAGAACTGAACACTGTATAAGGACTGGCAGGGCATAATTAGTTAATTCAATGTGCTGAAAACAGTAAGGCATTGTGTGTGTGGGATGTACTGATATAATTTAAACAATGGTTTGGCTAAAATTGGTTGATGGCCCTGCCATAGCTCGCATGTCCCTCCTCAAAATATATTAGTGTGCATTAGCTCTGCTGTGCACATGACACCAAAGAACCGTAACTAGTCTGTCTGGACTTTGTTGCATTTTCTCTAGCTTTCCTCTCCACTGCTAGTCAGAAGTGTCATTTTTGATAGCAAAGACAATATGGAGCAGGCTGAAGAATGGTTAAGAAGTCTTTTTTTAAAGATGTTTCATTAGCTTGAGGATTACAAGAGGTTGAACCATAAAATACACAGGTTCCTGTTGGGTCTCATCTGACTCTCTACTCCAAATGTGTTTGATTTGGTTATCAATATAATGGATATTTTAAATGTAGATAGGGAGATCTTGTGTGGGGGTTGATTTTGCTATTTAACTATCAAGGCTGAGTTTGAGGAACTGGGATGTTTCCATCTGGAGATGTCAGCTAGGCATGCGGAAATGTGTTTGACCTGTGTGTCATACTAGGAGATTAAGAGGTACAGTAGGCAAGAACCTGAGTTTTCATTAAGAAGGCTATGATAAGGAAGAAGAGAAATAGTGCTGAGACACTGCAGAGATCCCTGTGTCTGCAAGAGTGCTAGCGAGGAGGTGGTTTTCTAAAATAGATCAGGTGAGGAGTGTGTGTATGCCAGCTTGAATCCTGACTGATTGGGGCCCAACAGGCTGTTCAATGATAATTCTATGATTCAAAAGTTTTGGGAAGAAATTATATTAGTTAGTTTATGACATTACTATGGTGAAGTGTCCCTCTTGTGCATTGGGGTAAATACTGTTGGTGATCTTAAGGCTTACAGAATTGATGATTGACATTGACAAGAGAGAGCCACAGGATGGGGTTAATAGCGCAGATGGTTGCTGTGCTAAAAGATAACCATTTTAGCATTTTGTCATGGGGAGAGGAGAGAAAGATTTTTCAGCTTTTTGAATATGATTAACATCCTTGTTAAAGTAGGTGACAAAAATGTGATCATAAATGGAGAAGGGAGGAGTAGGTGTAAAAGTGGCAGGCAAGGAGGCAAAAATGGAAAACCTTTCAGCACTGGGTCAGACAACCAATAAGACAGGTTAAAGGCAGATCCTAATGCATATGTGAATTGAGGACGTTGTTTACAACATTGCATGTACAGTTAGCGGGTGAAATGTGACTGTGTGTTTGTGCAGGTGTTGAGGAACATGGTGCACTGTGCTGACCTGAGCAATCCTACGAAGCCCCTGGCTGTGTATCGACAATGGACGGAGAGAATCATGGAGGAGTTCTTCAGGCAAGGAGACAAGGAGAGAGAGCGAGGGATGGAGATCAGTCCCATGTGCGATAAACACACGGCATCTGTGGAAAAGAGTCAGGTAAATGATCAGCACTGATGTATATGGATATGTTTTTGAACACAACTGGGATACTGTAGGTGGGGTGATAACTACAGCGCAGAGAGTGATCTGTCATCTCTGATCACAGCAGTCATCCTCATACATTTTTAATGCTAATTTGTAGGAAGAGAAATGACACCACTGTGCTAGTTTATATGATGTCAGTCATACTCTTCTCTTCTGATTGTAGGTGGGCTTTATTGACTACATTGTCCACCCGTTGTGGGAGACATGGGGAGACCTGGTGCACCCCGATGCCCAGGACATCCTGGACACTCTGGAGGACAACAGGGACTGGTACCAGAGCACTATCCCACAAAGCCCCTCGCCTCCTCCGCTGGGCCAGGACAAGGAACTGAATGCCTGCATGGACAAGTTTCAGTTTGAGCTTACCCTCGAAGACAGCTCTCAGAGAGAAGAGGGAGACGAGGGCGACAAGCCAACACCAAACCACGTCACACAAGACAGCAGTCAGGGGGAGGACGAGGAGGGTAAAAAAGAGGAAGAGGAAGACATAATGGCAGAGGAGGAAAATGAGGACATTATAGAGGAGGAAGACGAAGTGGCAATGGAGGAAGAGGAGGCAGAAGAGGAGCAAGAGGAGGAGCTGAAAGCTCGGTTGGAGGTGAGATCTGAAAAGGAGAGACTTTCTGACACAAGTCCTGTAGAGGAAGAGGAAGATTCTTCTTCACAAGCTGAAGATACATGAGTTCTGCTCCTGTATCTCCCTCCTCACTTGCACACATTATCTTGTTCATCCTTTCAATGGCCAAACCAAGAACAAATGAGACTGCAATGACAATACAGACCTTTAAATATATTTTTCAAAAAGGGAATAAATTAAAAATCGCTTAAAGAGAAGTTAATTACACAGCAACTGTAGATTTGGAGTAGTGACGAGTCCTTCGACTGATTTCACAATGAACTTTAGACTAAGAGGAATTTAGGAGAGCGTTAACGATGGGCAACTGAAGACAGCGTAGCACTCTGGGACTGGAATGCACACACATAAACACACACAAAGTGACACACAAACACTAGGGAGTAAGTCATGTAGAATACATCGATGCAATGTGTGTACATGCATGCATCAGTCATGCAGTACAGTATAATTGCATATTTACCCCACTCCTTTCTTTCAAACGCACAGACAAACACACACACTTGACTGTATGTTTGTATGTGTGCATTTACATGAGGGACATTGATCAGTAATGAATCTCTTTGGAAAAAGCCATCTCTTAATGGAGTATTAAATAGTGTTCAGTCAGTATTAGTAATTCATGTTTAATAGAATCTCAACAGAAACTGTTCTCCTCAGAAAAGCTACACGTTCGGGTGACCTTTTTTCCATTTCTGTCGGAAAGAAAAATAAGAAAATCCACAGAGTTGGAGGGGGAGAGAGGAAGATATCAAAGGAAAGGAAGATGCTGCGATGAAGGGACCGCTGGGTCCCAATACCCCTTTTTCCCTTTACGAGGAGAGTGCTACTGGTGCAAGATGGCTCGGTGCCTTTCTGAAACACCAGCTTCCTGAACGGAGCTGTCGTGAAGCAATGCATTGTGGGACAGGAGTGTCTGATTTTGTTATCATTTTTGATTGTCTCTTGTTAAAGATCTCTCTTTACTGTTCATGGTATTGTGGTGTGTATCTCACACGTACAGTTTCTGTGGTGATATGTTTTAAGCTGTAAGTCTTCCTTTGTTGCTCTTCTGGTAATATAATAACTCAGAACTCTAGATGCAGAGCAATCACAAACGCCACCACAACCACCAGTGGACTCTTTCCAGTTTTGTTTTTTTTTCCTATTAGAATGATTTTTTTTTTTTAACTTTCTGAGAATAAGCCATGTGATGCTTTGAAGCATATGTTTTGCCTATTTTCTAATTAACAGTTGCTAAATATGTTTGACGGGATACAGAATTATTTCATCAGCTGAACAAATTTTCACTCGCCATCTCACACCCACTTGCACTGTGTGTTTATGTCTCCTCATACACAACAATTCTCACCAAAGTAAATGATGAGAAACTTCAGTGGGTGAAGTGATTTGAAGGAACACAGATGAATAAGAAAATCAGGGAGGCAGAATGTCAGGGGAAAGATGTGTGACTTGGCCAAAAGGAGGTCTGGCAATCCCTAATCATCCTTGTTATCTTTGATGCTTTTTTGCCTTAATGTCAGATGCAGGATACATACCTGCCAGTATGTAGATTTATAAAATATATAATAGATATCCTAGTATATTTATATCACGTCTGTATGCTTATTTCTGTGAGTATCAGTGTGTCTATACACAATGTATCCAGCATTGCATTTGGAGGGGAAAGGGAAACATTGCTGCCAATCAGTTGTTATGTTATTGCTGTGCTCTGACCAACATAAAGAATGTTTTTTTAATCAGGAGGGTAAAAATATTCTTATAGCTACCTGAAAATAAGCAATTGGAGTTAAGATTTTGCAGGCAATGAGAATGATTAAGGAAGTTTTTTTTTTTTTTTTTTTTTTTTTTTAAATCTGACTAGATATTGATTTGTTGACATGATGGAGCGCGTGTATGTGTGTATGATGTGTTTGTTTGCCTGGCTGATTGTGTGGTCACGAGGAAGCGAGTGAGTAACAGACAGAAAGGGAAGGATGCTAAAGATGTCTTCACATGTGTCATTGTCCACTCACTGACATCACCACATTTTGTTGAATAGTGTTCGGGATTTGATCAGCACAGCTTAAATAGGTCACAGTTTGTTTAGGTGTTTGTTTTTCACAGGGTAAACAAAATAATAATAATAATAATGATAATAATAATAATATTAATAATAATAATAATAATAATAATAATAATAATAATAAAAGAACATGACTGTGGTTCTTCCGAAGGTAAGAGCAAGTTTCTGCAGGTCAGTAACTGAGCTTATCTGGAGACACCACAGCTTGGTGCAACAGGAGCCTGTGTGTTTGACCTGCTCTGTCGCTGGATGGAGCAGAGCTGCGGGGCCACCACACAGGCTTTCATCTAGTGGAATGGGAATCCAGGATTACTATTGCAGTTACATAAATAAAAGATTCCCATATGCATTGGCCTTTTACTTTAAAGATCTTGCTTTGTTTTTGTGGCTTCTTGTTATGTCATAAGCTATAAAAACATTAATATTTAATTGCCATACAAACACGATACTGTAGCAATTGTTTCTTATTAAGAAAATTATTCAATTGATTGATTGCTGCCATTCTTTTTAAATGATGAAAAGAAAACCATGGGAAGTGTTTTCTTTGAACAGTTTGTGTACAGTTTATTTTTATATCATTCTGGTGGATGGTCTGGAAAATGAATCACGTATTGATGATATAGCTATAAGCATTACCACTCTTGTAAATAATGTAATATTGGATTGTAAATTATAAATTTATCCAAGTCATAATGATTGACGAATAACCACTTAAGGTTGTAAAATGAACCACTGAAGCACTGCAGGCCACATCCTCACCGTTTCATTCTCTGATTATTTTGCTTGCTTGTGCGAACATTCTGTCACATTTTTTAATTGTCCACATTTATTGATAAAATCAAATATATTTGTACCAGCACTTTATTTCGTCAGGTTTTGAGGCAGACAGTGTGTTTCAAGTAGTGTACAGTCTGTGCTGGTGGTTTGGTCTTTGGCAGTCACCTGTTGATTATAATCCATTGGGCCAAATCACAAACCCTCATTGTGCAGTTGTCAAAGTTAACCCCTTTCTAGAGACATAATCAAACAAACTAGTCATTCTCTAGTAATAGTCCATGTGAGATTGAATTTATTTGACTTGTTAAGTCAAATGTAAGCTGATATAGTCACACAGGATGTGACACTCAAAGGAAATAAATGTGTCCTTATCTATCTTGGCCATTTTAGTACTATCACCACCTCTCTTTCTTAGTAACTTTAATCAACCTGATAGCCTAAATGTCCTTCTCATGGCGGCCAAACTTGCTGGTTCCCATCGGGGTTGCTGTCAGGTTATGTTGTCACAGACTGACTCCCTCTGAGAATAGTTTTCTGGGCTTTAATTCATGTGTTTGTTCACAAGTAAGAAAGATTATTCAAGGGAAAAAACAACATGAAATGATTGTAATATTTGTAAATGATCTTGCTGTAATGTGTAAAATGTGTCCAAGTTATTTTTTATTATATTATTTTTATGAAAGTTTTTCCTCTTGACAGAGCTGAGGTGTCATTTTGTGAATAAATGCATTTAATAAGCAAACATCTATATATAAAACAATATTATAGTATATCAGTATATTTTTCTTTTATTTCACTGTTCGGTACTGTAAAGTGTGTTAAAAATACAAATAAAGTAAGATTTTTATATTAAATGCTACACCATTGTCATGTTTGCTGTTATTACAATTTCCTTGTACAGTGCGCTGGTGTTTTTGATGGTTTGGAAGCAAATTGTCAGCTTGTTTGCATCAATATTATTACTTTATCAGTCAAGGGGCTGGTAGTGTATAATCTTATAATTCGGAAACTGTAGCAAGAACCTTTAGGGCCCTGAAAGTTTTAGCCATGAAGCTCTGTTGTGAAGAAGATACATCTGAATTCATATTTATTCATATTTTGTTAAATAAATAGCTTGATTAGCCTATACATAACATATGATTTGATTGAAGGATGGGTTCACAATTTTTCAGGTCTATCTTAAAACAACAGTCAGCTGCTTGTATGAACCCTGAAAGAGCTTGTCCTCTGTAATCACTCCTCCTGTTCATACTGGCTGTTGAAAGAGTGTGTATTCAATGTAAGTGATGAAGGCCAAAATCCACAGTGTATCCACTCTGTGTCATTTTGTGCAAAAAATGCATTTAAATGTAGGCTTCAGCAGTCTGAGTTAGTCATATCAAGTGGATATCTGCCACATTTAGTCTATTTAGCATTAAATTAACTCTCTGTATTTCCTCAGATAATGTTGCCCTGATGAGCTGTAGTGGAAGTATAGTAACAAAAAGAGGAGCTTTGGCACTAAAAAGAAAAAAGTCCAAAGATATCTACTTGATTCAACTCATTTGGATGGCTGAAGCTTCATATCAGCTTCTGATAAACCATAAAATACATTTTTGCACAGGGCTCCGGATTTTGGCTTCCATCACTTATATTATATGTGCAATATGAATGAGGAATTTTAATTTGGGCACCTGTCTATTGTTCTCAGACAGACTTGAAAAAGTGTGAACCTGCCCTTTAATAATAAATCATGCTCGCAGACCATGCATTGATTGTTGTTAAAAGATATTAAGGCTATTTTGGAGATACATTTGTAAAGATTATTGCAGTATTTAAAACAGTATCCGTTCACATGCACGTTATTTACTGGCTTATTTTTACATTCATGTTAAATGTAGCGTGAGAATCGACGTGTACACAATGAAGACTACCTGCACTTGTCCGACACTGGCATGAGATGGCTGCGTCGTCAAGTACACCCAGAAACCTCTGCCACAGCTCTCCACCAATCACAATGGACAACAAACGTGTTGTCCAATCAGAGTGACACAAAACATGGAGGGGTGGGAATATACGCATGCGCTTTCTTGCTACGGAACTAGGCGGTGTAATGACAGGTAATCATTAGCCACTAGCTTGCTATCCTAAGAAGAAGAAACGTACAAAAATTGCACGCTAGAGGTGATTTGGCGTTACTGTAACATGTGATATAAGTGCAGTTGGTATTTTTGTTTAGTTAGCTTGGTATAGCTTAGTTTGTTGTTTGATTGTTGCTTACAGCTAGCAAGTTTTGCTAACTAGCATTCATTTGTTAGCTCTAGGCTAACTAACCAGGTCGTTGTACTTGACTTGAATTCTGTATGCGTTATACCGTATTACCACAATGGTCTTCTATACCATTAACAGCCTTATCATGTTCAGTGTATAGTGTATTCTTGTATTTATTTGCAGTTTTCGTGTGTTTGACAGACGGTTTCTCTGCTGCTGAGCATCGTTAAAGGCTGAGCCAGTGTGCACCTGTACCTTCACAATGGCCTGTCAGCACGTCCTCCTACTGCTGCTGCTGAGTGTTGGAGTCTCAGCGGTGGAAGTTCAACGTCCTCGGGGTGTCCCTCTATCGAGTAAGTATTTATAATAATAGTAATACAGCTTGCAAGATTCATGAGCACAGTCGTGTCTGTTGCACCGGGGTTCAGTATCAGTTTTCTATAGTTTTGGAGCCGTCATGCATTAGTGGAAAGTAGGCTATTATTACTATTATTATTACTATTGTAAATTCACTCAAGTACTGAACTTAAGTAGAATTTTAAGAGGGAAATATTGTACTTTCCTCTCCACTACATTTGTTTAACAGGTTTAGTTTGATGTCTTACATAAAGCAGTGTGTAGTCAGGGTCACATTTCAGATGTCTGAGTTGTTGACAGCTCCACCAAATAGTGGTGTTTTTCCCTCTGAACTTCTCACACGGTTTCATTTCAGTAAATATTCAAATGATCCAACATTTCACCAAACCACCACTGTATATAAATTAGTTCAAACTAGCTCCACCTCCAGAAGCTACAACAGCAACATGCTGCTTTACACACTGATATAATGTAATAATATATCAGTCAGAGGGACCAAACCACTATTTTTACGTTAATACTTTACATGCATTTTGATGCTTATACTTATGTATTATGTACTTATGTAGTAGGATTTCTCATACAGGACTTTTAACTTGTAATGGAGTATTATTACATTGCTGTATCGGTGCTTTTACCTAAGTAAATGATCTGAATATTTCTTCCACCACTGCTGTCATGGCACTGACTCATTTTCACTGTTCAACCTTGACAGAAAAGCAGTTCTATGAAGAGGGCAAACCTTTTACTTGCCTGGATGGCTCCCGTTCAATTCCCTTTGACAGAGTGAACGATGACTACTGTGACTGCCAGGACGGCTCTGATGAGCCAGGTGTGTATATCCTGCATGCTGTGCACTTCTTTAAATGCAGCAATTAAATCAAGTTATATTTCATCCCAGAAATTTAACTGTTGAACACAAGATGTCTCCTACTTCACTGTAAAGTCTGTTCTCAGTGTTTGTGCACTTTTTCCACATCACACTTGTGTAATTTGAATATTTGATCAGGATTGACTTCAAAACTAGTGATATCACAAATCATGCTCATAGTCCCTCATTGGATTTTCACTGAGCACAGAGAAACTTACCACTTTCAGCAGATGAATGTGAAAACAGCCTTCTAGTGTCAGACTCTCACTTATTTACACGCAGGTACTGCTGCTTGTCCCAATGGCAGCTTCCACTGCACCAATGCAGGTTTCCGACCGGCCTTCATCCCTTCTTCACGCATCAATGACGGAATATGTGGTAAGAAATTTTCCTCCCTGTTAAAATGTGTGCAGTGTGACCAGGATTTTATTTAATGTCAGTGTTTTCTTTACAGACTGCTGTGACACAACAGATGAGTACAACAGTGGGGCTGCCTGTCAAAATACCTGCAGGTGGGAATGTTTTTGTATTACACACTTGTAGCCTGATTTCTTCCTCTTCCATAGACACTTTAAATAACAATTTTACAACGTTAATTTATATAAAAGCCTATTCAGTTTCTATTAAACATGAAATGTTTTGTATTTATGAAGTCATTTTTTTTCTTATTTTCATGTGTGTTTTGCAGGGAGCTGGGGCGCAAAGAGAGAGAAAGCCTCCAGAAGATGGCAGAGATCGCTAAGGAGGGTTTTCTGCTTAAACAGCAACTTATCCAGGAGGCAAAGAGGGGCCTAGAGGACAAGAAGGTGTGAATGACAAGAAAATCTTTTGAATATTGTATCGAGGAAAGAACATATTCAAAGCTCTGAGATTCTAGATCAAAAAAGATGCCAGTTAGGTTGTTGTCTGCCTACTTTTGTTTATGGGACTGTGTAAGGCGCTTTTTCCTTCATTGTAACCTTGATCAATTATGCTACAGCAGCTTTGTCCAGTTGCTCTATTGCATGTTTTTCTCTGGAGTAAACCCATTGTGTTGTTCTAATTTGGTTTAATTTATTTTTTTAATTTGTGTCATCAGGCTAAAATTTCAGACATTCAGATTAAGAAGAAGGACCTGGAAGACAAGGTGGAAGCTCTGAGAACTGTGAAGGAGACAGCAGAGCAGCCAGAGAAAGAAGCTAAAGAGCACCATCTGAAGGCCTGGGAAGGTAATTTAAGATATGAAAATATATCACTGTATATGGTTTGCCCTCAGCATTGTGTTACAGTTTGTGTATTGCCTGCATATCTCACATGCTAGTAGTAAATGTTAATGCAAGACTTCTGACATGTAACACTGTAGTTGTGTGTGTGTTTGAGTGATCAGAATCACTGATAATGTAACAGAAAGAGTTTATCAAATTGTATTTTTTTGTATCAGATCAAAAAGCTGTGATTCGCATGGAGAAGGACAAGGTTAAAATGGCTGAGGTGTTTCTTGAACTGGATGATGATGCAGATGGCTTGTGAGTATTGGCACCCCCCACAATTATTATCACCCATAGTGTAGTAAAGCTTACCAAGGACGACTGTATGAATAGAAAAAGTAGTGCAGAGCAGCATTTCTAAAACTGTGAGAAGATATAATTTAAGCTGTTTTGCTGCACTGTATCTTATTTTTTGGAAATTAGGGCTGAATGATATGCAAAATAAATCACATTTTGATCATTTTTTACAGATATTGTGATTGTAATATGAGTCACAACTTAAGTAGGAATGGTAATTTTTACCCTTGGTTTTCACTGGAAAAAATCTAAATATACTCCGGGAAAGCTGGCCAATCAGAACAGAGTGGGCTCATGGGGAGGGGGGCCCTAAAAAGACAGGAGCTAAGACTGCCTGTTAAGAGACAAAGGCTGAACTGAGGGGCTGCATAAAGGGCCAGTATAAGACACATAAGGAGTTTTTTGAACAGTGAATCATATAAAACTACTCTGATGGAGTCCCAGAAAAAAAATATAGTTCTGCAAATGAAAATAATAAGTTCCCGTTTAAAGAACTGTAGTGACATCCATAGAAATACCTTTTCTGTACAAATCATGTTTGGGAGTATATTCTCTCTCCTTTAAAAAGATTGTATATCCATACCTTTCTTGTGACTGATCATTGTGACAGTAATTCAGTGTTTTCTTATTAGGAGCCATTGACAAACTTGTAAATATATAAAGAATTGTTATTATAATTGTGTGAATGATGTGTTTTTGTTTATTTCAGTGTCTCCGTGGCTGAACTTCTGTCCCATTCTGAGCTCGATCCAGATTCAGATGGTTCCTTCACAGAAACAGAAGCTCAGGTTAAATGTTGTCTTTTTTTTATTATTAATGTTCCCGTAAAAAAAACACTGCTGTTAAAGTGTTGTTGTAGTTAAATGCAAGTGTAAAATTGTCACAGATCTTAAGGAGGTGAACAAATCAAAATGTAAATATTGTCTTTGGTTTATAGGGACTTTTGGGCGGGCTGGACAAAGTGGATACAGTAGCATTTGAGACTGTTTGGAATAACCTCAAAGAAAAATACATATCAGAGGTGAGAACCTGACTATTCTTCTGGTAAACTCCAAGTGCAAAAAAAAAAGCCTAAATCTAAATGTAAAACTTTCTTGGCACTAGTCCAAAGCACCAGCACCAGTGGAGACTCCACAGGAGGAGATGAGGGAGCCGGTCTCCGACAATGACTCTGAGCAGTACCCTGAAGATGACATCCCAGAGGAGGAAGAGGATGATGATGAAGAGGAGGATGATGATGATCCAGATGAGGCAGACTATAAGGTAAGCCCACTGAGTTTTTCCATTAAACCTATGCTGGATGACTCTCAAGTTTATTTTAGTGAGTCACCCTCTCTGTGTTTGATATGCAGAGCCCTCCTACGACGCAGACTCAAGAAAAGAAGGATGATGATGATGAGGGGACTATGCCACCCTATGATCAAGAAACGCAGAACCTTATTGATGGTAAGTGTGTGTGTGTGTGTGTGTGTGTGTGCGTGTGCGTGCATATACAAGACCGAGTGACTCAGCCAATCCTCGGTTATGAGTAAGTGAATCATGCTTTAAAATACCAGGAAAAAAAGTGACTGCATACCTGTACAATGTTAATGTTCTAACTTAAGTCATCATGCACTCTGGTAGTTTGAATAAATTATTTATAAGAAGAACAAAGCAATTTATTGAACAGCTGTGTTATTTTTATATGACAGAGATTTGCTGTCTTTTGTAAATGCATGAATTTCTGTGTGTGTGTAGGGCTGCATTAGTTGTTTTAATTGATTAGTCACTGAAAAGAAAATGAATCAGCTTTTTCTTTAGGAAATTGTGATTATTATTATATCCTGGCGTTTTACGAACCAAATGATTAATCGAGAAAATGATTGCAGATTAACCGATAAAGAAAAGAGTCGTTTGTTGTATTCCTACCTGTGTGTGTATATGAGCACATATATACATGTATAGGTGTGGTTTGAATTTACGGTCAGGATGTATTTTAATTCTGTGCATCTGATTCCCAGCTGCTCAGAAAGCCAGGGATGAATTTGATGAGTCTGAGAGAGCTCTCCGCGAAGTGGATGATCAAATCAGGTAAGCACTCAGTCTGAATATGAAGCAGGCAGAGCTTCTTCACTAGTAATGCAATCAGTGTTTTTAACCACAGCTACAGTCTAACTATCAACAGCTTCGGTGGATGATGTTTCTCAAACAGTGTATTGTTAGTTGAAAACTATGATTATAAAGAAGATCACATTTTGGATTTGTTTTTTGTCTGCAGGAACCTTGAGAAGGAAATCTCCTTTGACTTCGGACCCAATGCTGAGTTTGCCTACCTCTATAGCCAGTGTTACGAGTTACCTACTAGCGAGTATGTGCACACTGTTTTGGGAGAAAATGTTTTGCATTTCTCAACTATTATTTGGTATAAGTTTCCACCTCTGAAGGACTATATTCATCTTTTGCTTACAGGTACATCTACAGGCTCTGTCCATTCAACAGAGTAACTCAGAAACCCAAGTATGGTGGATCAGAAACTAACCTGGGGTAAGGAAACATCTGTGTTGTGTGTCTGTTTTGTACTGTTTCAGATGCAAACCCATTCCTGAGCAAGTAATGAATATTTGCTCTCTGCAGAACATGGGGAAAATGGGCAGGTCCTGAGGATGACATCTACTCTGTGATGAAGTATGAACATGGAACAGGTTGCTGGCAAGGCCCCAACAGATCCACCACGGTCAGTCTCAGCCATATCTCTTTCTACACCAGATTTTTTTTTCTTCACATCATGACAAAGCACTTGAAAATATGAAATCTTTGTCTTTCAGATTAAGTTAACATGTGGAAAGGAGACTGTAGTGACATCTACCTCAGAGCCTAGTCGATGTGAGTACCTGATGGAGTTCATCACCCCTGCAGTCTGCCAGGAGCCCATGAACCCAGATCCAGAGATTCATGAGCATGTAGAACTCTAGATCCACTTGATTTGTAAGTAACTCCAACTTTCCTTTTTTTTTTTTTTTTGGCAAACCTTAATGATGATTAGATGTTGTGAGGCACATACTATAGTGTCGCAGCCTTATCTTTTCCTCTTGGGTTCTTAAATTGATTCTGTAGCTAAATAATGTTTTTCAGCATGTTGCACTTACAATAAAAAGCTGATCAACATTGCGACATGATGCTTAGTGAAGCAAAATAATAAAAAAAGCAGTGAAAGTCATATCTATTTAATATGAAAGTTTAGTGTGTCAGCATTTTGTTGCGAGGAGAAATGATTTGTGCAGATTTGTACAGCTTCATTTTAGAAGAAGAGCAGGACAGCAGCCAGAGCAAGGTAAAGGCAACTTCATTCGAGTTCATTGTAGTTAAGTTAATAGAGGATTAAGAATTAATGAATGGTAAGAATTTAATGGGGCAGTATATGAGAGGGACCTATACATACTATTGTACAGTGTTGGATTTTCTTTGGATTCATTATCTATAAACTGGCAACAATATTATGATGTGTCATCTCGCTATACTGCAGTGCGTCCTTCCTTTACTGCAGATATCTTAACTCTTTTGTAGCTTATGTTTGTTTGCGACATTCAAATCACACCGCAGGCTCTCCATCAAGGTGGCCATAAAATTTGTTAAATGGTAAACATTTTCATAATGAAACTGTGCTGACCGTAAAATAAGAAGTGGATACATCGCAGGTAAATGCTTAGTCCTCAGAAATAAAACCTGCAGGGGGTTAATTGAGAATAAATTGCCCTCCTCCTTCCCTCTAACACCTAGAAAGTCATGACTTAAACAAACAAGCCATTGAAATTAAAATGTTTGCGCTTACTCTTGCAGGTTGCTCTTGAGGGACCACAGTCACTGCAGCAACATGAAGTTGCCATGCTATGAGCTGCACCACCTTAGTGGTTAACAGTCGAGGCTAAACGATGGAAATTCCAATGATTAGTTTTGTTGTCTACATTTAAAACTTCCACTACTACATGTTGTGCTGTTTCTCTTATGCGTATCTAATATAATGTCATTCCATTGTTTTCAAATAAAGTTCTTTTTATCATATTTCAAACTGTTGTGTTATTTTTTTAACTCTGCCATTGCAGCCCAGTAAAACCATTTAGTTATCACTAAGCTCTCGATACATTAGTTATAGTTGTAGTTGTAATTAAATATACCTCAAAACATTAATACTGGGAAATAACACATTTCCACAGTTATTTTAGCATCAATATATAATAATACCTTTTTTTAAAATGCATATAAAATATACAGTATATATGGATACCTACTTATAAACTACTACTGTATAACTGGAGGGAATCGGGAAACGTCTCGGAATCAAACAAATACTAATCTGCATTTTATTGTTGGTCCTTTCATCATTGAAACATGGTAGGTCATCTTAGTGTATGTGGATACATCATTAGTGAAAATTACGAAAATTACTTATGTTTATTCATAATGTTCAATAATATTGTTTTGACAGTCAATAAAAATTGGGTCACTCATATTTGTAACTTTTATTTTATTTTTTTCTGGCATGTAAAGTACAAATAATTAAACAATTCCATGAAAAAGTCTTCAAGCGTCTTCAGCTGAAATCCCAGTAATAAATATCCTAGACTAAACTGAAAGGTTTTTTTTTTCTTTGTTAAATTTTGTCATTGTTCATTTGGTCATGTTTGGAAGTATGAGATTTTGTATTTCATCCGCTGACGTTGGTGTCAGCAGAACTGTTTTGATCATTTTCACCTTTGATTTGTTCTACCATTCCAGGAAAATGTAAGAAAAACATCACTAAGTTACTGCGTCCCCTCTTCTAAATAAATAGACACAAAATACAGTTGGTTGAGAAACAGAAGGACCACTCACCCCTTTACTACCCTAGAGACTCGCAAGAAAACCTTCCTGCAGCTTTTCTGAGCTCTGTAATATTTTTGCTGGAGCTCTTGGTTGGGTTTCCAAACACATCTTGACCCGAAAGAACATCACTGTTTCAATAGCACAAATTGATATGAAAATTGATACAGATGAGCTCAGTATTAGAATGCTTTTACAGAAACAGAACCCTTAATATCCTTTTTTTATATATAAATCAGCCCATCAGCATAAACAGGAAAGCATCTTGTGAGCATGTCAAACCTAGGACATCCCCCTCCGTTCCTGGCTAGTTGCTGGACCCTCAAATGGGCCAAAGCCTCACTACAGGGGCTGTCCCATGTCTCAGGGGTTCACCGAGTGGTTGAAAAAACAAGACTGTGATTAGATTAAATAATTAAAAGATTTTCATTTAACAAGACAAACAGAACACAGGCAGTAAAGGCATAACATCTAGCACACAGCATGTATGTTTATACACTTCAATTAGTTAAATATAGCAGTGCATTCTTTGACTATGGAGAACGTTTCCAAATCGTACTTCTAAAGCTGTTTTTCTATTTGTCCCCCTTTTAAGAAACGAAATGGTGTAACCACAATTTTGGCAAACTTAAAATCTTTTAAACTTGCAAATATAATGAAATAAACCATAAATATACACAAAACATACTTTATACGAGGCAATAATAATAATCATAATAAATAGTTTTTAAGTTAACAATAAGTTAAAACTACAAGCTTAAAGTCGCCCAAATAATACAAGTTTGTTGGCGCTATTTTGAATTTTTTCAGTTTAAATTATTTTATGTTGCAACAAAAGCTACCACAGACTTTTACAAACACAATCGAACACAGTTTGATTGAAATAAAAAAATCTAACTAAGTCTAAAATCTGCATACACTGTAAAAACTGCAATTAATTAAATAATGGAAGAAAAATAACAAACTGTACCCAATCAATGCAACCAAACATAATCTTTGACCCATGTGTGTTCTCTATGGCAACATCAACAACACAAATACGCTAATTTAACAAGTGAGTCTTGATATGTAAATGAAATCAATAAATTACAAGAAAAAAAAATGATATTTGAAATTGACATGGGCTAAAACTGATGATATATTAGACAGTATTCCTTTCAAGGTCATTGAGAATTGCTCTATTAAGTCAGCCGTCATGCAGTTTGTTTGAGCTTGCATGGTCAGAGCACAAATTAGGGGCTGAGGAAGTGATTATGGAAAGTTATAGATCAGAGCTCTCATTGCTTGTTTGATTTTCTTAATGAGTCTGCTCATTTTAATGTTTTTGTCATTGAACTTTTGTTCCTTTCACTATTCCGCAAACCTTTTCAGTGTGACGTTTAATTTCTTTTTTAAAAAATATATATCATTTGTTCTCAGTCAATATAAAAACAAAGCACATTGCACTTACTGTTCCATAGGAAAGTTTTTTTGTCTTTTTAAATGATTATTGTTGTTGCTCAAGCAGTGTAGTACTGTTTCCTGCCATAGTCCTTGGCTCTCTACTGTACATTAGGTGAAGGTCTTTGTATAGACTGTGTATGAAAGGTCATTTCAGGCTGTGGGTTTGGTTTGTGGGTTGACTGTACTACATCGGACATGGCTGGGTAAACAACTCTAGCTGCAGTTCAACGTGGCCTGTTATCTCGGTTGTTCCTAACGTCTATCACTGGTCTCACCAAGTGCTTGATCCTACTGTGCTTGATCCTTCTATCTCTTGCAAATTGCCCGACCCAAAATAGCTAGATTAGTCCTTTTATTATGTGATCAGCTCTGAAAACACCAGCAACAATCATTCAGAGTATTTTGGGGAATGAAACAGTATGACTAAGATCGAAAGGTGCCAGAATAAGTATTTGAAGTGGTGCAATGTTAACAGTTTTAAAGGATTAAATTCGTCACGAGACAAAGCAGATGATATAAATGTTGGGGGAAGTATATTATATGGATGCATAGGAATTTTCCTTTGTCAAGAGGTGAGTTGATTCATCAGTAATGTATTTTTGATATGCCTTTTTTATCATTCGGTGTCTGCATGAAATGTGTGCAAATGGGATTGCTTGCAACTGTTTCATTTTAGCATTTGGTTTTATGGTTTTAGGATTTACAAATGCAAACTGATATGCGCAACTTAGATATTCAAAAGTAATGATAACTTAAATTGTAGAGGGTCCTTTTTCAATAAATAACATAGATTTGTACAGCAATTACTCGGGGAATTATATAGTTAGTCTTAATTTATCCTTCTTGGTACTGACTTGCAAAGCAATTCTTTGGCAAAAATCAAATCTATCTAATCATAAAGAATCATGCTCAATGTTCGTTATGAATCTGCGTTTTACCTTTTTATTTGCAAGCAGCAATTCAGTTTTTCAGCTGGGCAATGAGCCGGTCTTACAGCAGCTTTGTCTGGGATTCTCAAGTCAAAGAACTTCACTTCACTGCACCATCATTGAAGCAACATTGTACACAACTTCAGGACAAGAGATGTGAGTGTGTATAAGCACTCAAAAGTATAGATGTGTCTGTCAGGTTATACCCCCAACTGTTTAGTTGAACTTTTTTTTTTTTTTTTTTTTTTACATCAGATTTGTTTTTGTCAAGTTTGTTTTAAAATTTTTGATATGGTTGAATGGTTAAGTTTGTATGAGATACAATGTTCCTTCGCCCCCTCCCTAAATCCCCACCCATACACCGCATGCTTGTTCCCCCTTGCTCTGCAAAGATCAGAGGGTTTAAAATAAAGCCATGCGATGTCCCAATTTTTCCAAGCTTAAGAATCTGTAAAAATTCAGCACAAGGTCTTGTTCCTTTGTATGTATAAAAATAGATTTATCTCTAATGTAATCCTTTCAAAGAGATCGTCCTCTTTGGCTAACACAGCGTCATTTAGAAAAGCAAAAGCAAAAATGTCTTGAATATAGTTGACCTTATTTAATCTATTATCATGTGCAGATGTCTTCATATTGAAAGACATTAGCTCTCCCCATGGTAAATCTTAAGTCTGGTCTGTAACAGACATTTCAGCTAGACAGGTTGGCCTTAATGTTTCATCAAGGGTGCCATAAATAATTCTCATGCAATTGGGTTGTTGGGGATATTTTGAGAAATGCTTTTTTTTGTGGTAGTGCCAAACAGATCTGAAGCAAATAAATAAAATACCTTTCTGTAGTAAACAGAAGTATAATTATGACACTTATTTGCAGGCTTGATGTTGTTCAGTTGTCTTTTGAGAGGGCAGGAGTTCAAAGTTTCTGGGAAGCTTTTAAGAGAATAGAGGGGTTTAAAATAAAACTGAGGAGCATTTGGCAAAACTGGAGGAACTGGTAATCTCTCTCCTCAAAGGATCAGTGATAATTTTAGCATTGCCAGATATCATCGCTCACACATGTGACTAAGTCAGTTTTAAATGTTCGGTCATTTGGAACTGCAGTTCTCTTAATCTGCTCTATGCGTGTTGTTCCTTTAGAGCCCATGTATTCCGCTGAATGGTAAAACTTTTAGCTCATTTACTCGGGGAATTTCTATCTGTGCACTAGAGTCTAGACTGAAGAATAATACCGGTGCTCTTGAGTTTTTGCTCATCTGTGTTATTTCTCTGCAGACCTGCCTAGACCATGGGTCAGTCCATGGGGTGTGTTTGACATTTATTTCAGAGTTGCAGCTACTTGGATCATAATCACATTATAACTATTAAATCCCCTGATTTCATTTTCTATATCAATCCGAAGATATAACCTTTCTTGAGTACAGAGAACAATATAATTTGGTTGTCTTTCACATTTTGTTGGCATTTTCTCTTTACCTCTTGACACCAGATGACCTTTTAGTTAAAGGCATCTCACACCAAATCATGGCTGACAAAGCCGTGCAAAGTAACATGGCCTGTGGATAAATTAAAATACAGGTGCAATGCAAAAAGTGAAAAGACACCGGTATTTTCCTTTTGAAGTGGCTGTGTTGTGGTGAAACGTTTTTCCCCTCACTCTCGTCACTCTAGCCTACCAGAGAATTACTAATGAACACTGCCAATCTGCTCTGTGTTCACAGACAGTCTGCTTGTGTTGAATCCATCCTGAGGATAGATTACAAAAATACAGGAACTTGTTCTGTCTTAGTGGACTAAATATGTGTATATCTTCTAGCAAGTAATTATTGAACTGTGTTTCTGTGATACATAAGTGTACTATTGTGTTGTTTGGTGTGAAACTGTGAGGGAAAGAGTGATTCTGATGGCCTTCGGACTACTCTTTTCTGTGACCAGTATTCATTAGTTCACCTAAATCATATTGGGTCTGAGCTAACAAGCTCACATAGGGTAGAGAAACTGCCTTTACACTAGGCACCACCTAATGCAGGTCAGGAAACAGTAGTCAAAGTTTCTAGAAAATGCTTACATACTCGGCTATTATAACCACCTTAAATATTGAATATATAGTTATATTTTAATAGACGTATATAAGAGAACACTGTTTTTTAATTTAATTTTCTTTGATCTAAAAAAATCGCTGATTCAAAATGCCCAAGTGTAAAAAAGTGACTACATCCTCTCCAGCAAGATAATGGGAGAGATGGTGGGGTAAGAGTTTGGGTAAATTGCACATATTCGTTCATTTAAATTTTTGATCGTTTTGTTCATCAGTTGTCATTATTTGCCTGAATTCAATCAAAGCACTCAGCGCACATTCTTTGTCACATTCGTTAGACTGTCTCCTAAATAGATAGCTCTCACCCTTACCCAACAAACCAGCTATGTACCCCTTCTAATTCAATCCAGGCAAATATAGGGAAGGACTAGCATGTTGTGTAAAGAGAAAAGAAAAACTCCACTAGTGTGTTTGTTTGAAACTCTGACTTGTGTATGCTTGCGTATGAATATGTTTGGTTATGTGTGTGCGTGTGTGTGAATCTGCATGTCTGTGTTTGTGATTATATATTATGAATTTGTGTGACAATGTGTCAGAGAGAGACTCAGTCCAGGCCCATGTAGAGTGATGGCACAGGGAGCTCAGGTTGCTCTCCCTGCAGGTCGAAGGAGCTGGCACCAGCAGCCTCTCTCTCAGGCCTTGTGCTGCTTGCTGGTCTTGAAGGAAACCTGCAGCACACGGTCACCCAGGCGGTAGCCATTGAGGCTAGCGATAGCCATGGCGGCTTCATCGTAGTTGGTCATGGTGACAAAGCCAAAGCCCTTACATTTGTTGGTGGTAAAGTCACGGATGACCTTGACGTTGGTGACAGCACCGAAAGGCCCAAAGAGCTGCCACAGGACGCTCTCGTCCGCCTCAGGGGACAGGTTGTAGACAAAGATGCACCAGCCGGCTCCAGTTGGACCAGTAAGGTTGACCCCAGCCAGGCTGGTCATGCTGTCAATGGTGATCGGCGAGAATCTGGGGAAGAGAGTGGGAGAGCTACCATGGGTGTCATTCTGAAGTTCCACACAACATTCAGTTCTCTATACTGTCTTTTATGGGCATATATCTGTGAGAAATGATAAAGCTTGTAGTCAGCTATGGAGTCGGGGGACCCCATCTCCATCCCCTCTGCTGTACAGTAAGTGGATAAGCGTGTGGGCACCACAGTGACTCCAAACTACCTGCTTTCATACAAAATGACACTGTGTTCCCTGAGACACAAACACCCACACAATTTGCATATTTTCTCATTTTCTCATTTTCTCTGCTGACCAAAGCCTCTGGAAGAATTAAACACATGAATCACAATGTTCAACTGAAATCACAGTATTGAACAAAACACAGAAACCTAGAGAGGGATGAAAAGCAAATTGGAATCAAATCATACAAAAACTGGAGCAAACAGAGGAGACGCAAACGGAATCTGGTATGTCCATGCTGGTGAAAAAAGGGGACATTAAAGCAACTGAAACTGACAATGTTAGTTCATAAATAAATACATATAAATTATTTCTATTAATTAAAACAAAAGAAC
This sequence comes from Euthynnus affinis, assembly GCA_029490765.1. Taxonomy (NCBI): domain Eukaryota; kingdom Metazoa; phylum Chordata; class Actinopteri; order Scombriformes; family Scombridae; genus Euthynnus; species Euthynnus affinis. The sequence goes on along the minus strand of CM055856.1, from coordinate 6,843,576 downwards.
AAAAAGGTTAAACAAAGCCATGCCAGAATACCCTGCTGTTAGAAGGCTGCATCATTGCTTATTATAGTTGCAGACAGCATTTTGTTGTCTGGATTATGGCCATTATATCTGATTTCAAGATGAAGTCAGCAGGTGGTATTCCGGGCACTTTGTTTGAGGTTTTATTTTGGCATGGATGCTTTTGAAAGTACACCTTTAGCATTTACCTCTTGACTCCGTAGCTGGCGTTTAGTAAATTGTCGAGTCTGCAACGCAAGAGGGAGAATGAAGGGGATGCAGAAGTTAGTTATGCGATCTACAAGGAAGGGGGGCTTTCAGTTAACATGTAGCTCCTTCACCAGCTGGCCTCCAGAGGGCATCGTTCACTGCAACGCAGTTCCAAACCATCCAACCACAAACTGATGGGGTATTAAATAGTCCTGGGATTATGTGTCTCAGCTGGTATTTATTGTTCATTGTAAGTTCAGTTGTTTAAGCTCCAAATTAGATTCCCCTTCAGAAGTTTAATTGTAAAATAAACAAATCCTGTAACCTAGGTCATTTCACATTTGCTGATTCAACAAAATTATCCATACTGAGTAAGAAAGCATTCCAAACTTAAGAATGTACTTTTTGATGGTACAGGCATTTCATCGCCTTTAAATAACTTCTTATTATTTACAATTGTTTGTAAGTTTCAATGAAAATGTTTTACTCTGAAACCCTTTGATGTTCAAACCTTTTGAAACTTTATTCAAAATTACATAGATGTACGCCAAAAGTCTGGACATTACTTTGTGATGCCTATAAGGCCTATGAAGTATAGGCAAAATTTAAAAGTTCAGTATGAAACCAAGAATTATGTAGCTTTAAGTTTTTATTGTACTTGGAAAAATCTGGTCTCTTACATTGGTTTTGAGCTGTTATTTGGATCTGGTCCCTTTCCAAGTGAAGGGATCACGCTGCAGTTTAAAAGAAAGTCAGAGAAAAAGAGTGAGAAGGAGGAATAATGCCATATTGCCAATTCCTTCTGTACTATAAGGAATTCATATTGCTTAAATGAGTAGTGTACTAATTAGTTGTGTTAATATCGACAACAAATACTTTTGCTTCTGAATGTTTTTAAACACCCAATTTTTCTTATTAAAAACTAGACCACATTTGCTGTTGGGGTGTGCCACTTCATCTGGTGGATAGTTTTTGAACATAGCCACTGACATTCTAAACACTTCTGCAGTGTAGTTGAGGCTTGACAATTGTCAAAAACTTGACTTGACTCTGACTGTTGATTCAGAAATGATATATTCCATATCATAGTAAAAATGAAATGTTGACACACCTATTACTGCCATCATAAAATAGTGGGATGTTGAGTTTGCTTAAAAGAGTACTCCACCGATTTAGCATTGCTCTTCTGTAAAATTGTTGGTTCACAATGAACCGTTGTTTTTTTTTTTAAGGATCAAAATCGATGCAGTCGAGCCAGAGATACATTTTTTTTTTATTCAATGCATTCTTTTTCCACATCAATATCCTTACCCTGGCGACTCGATTCACTCAACTGTACAGAGTCGGGTGTCTTATGCTAGTAGTGGCTAATGTTGCCTTAAGCCACTAGCCTTATGCAGAGAGGAGAAGCGGGCCACAGAGTTCTGGTAACCTCACTTCTTTCTAGCTCCACATCCCCATTTTTTTCATTTTCTAACTTGTATTCCTCAGCACCTACAGACATTACCTTAAAAGCATCACTTGAGGCAATTTATCAGATTTCGCGCTGCTCCTTCTGGAGCCACAAATGGCTTTGTACAATGTTTTTCACTTACGCCATTTGTAGGTAGTAGTCCCCAAAACCTGTAAATAGATGATGTGTAAAATCGATGGAGTTCCCCTTTAAGCAAACTAGTTTTGCTTAAGCAAGGCAACACAGCAGGATGACCTGTGATTTGGTCTTGGAACAGTAGCTTTTTACAGACTATCTGTTGGTTAGTGATGGTCTCACAAGTGATGTGAGGTTGGTAAAGGTTCAGTACCTGAAACGCTGAGTCTGGTGGTGCAGGGGCCCTGTGTAACGACGGGCAGCAGTCTGGTACAGCTGAGTCAGTAAGGCCTGGCCTGTCTTCTGGCTGGGATTGTTGGCGAACTTGACAGTGATGGGCTCGGCGGCACCCAAAGGCTTTTGTCCGTTCAGACCTTTGATGGCCTCCTCTGCTTCATTTCGCTTGTCAAACCGGATGAAGCCCACTCCTCGTGATATGCCTGCTCCGAATAAGAAAACAGACCAATGTTACTACCTTGGCATCAAGGACTGTTGCTGCCTACCAGTCTCATTGGCCTGACTCAGGGTAGATAGTTAATCCAGAAAAATAAGAAATGTTGCTTGCTTGGCAGCATGGGAATTTTAAATAAGACGATACCTGTAACTTGATCCACTAGGATACGGGATGTGATGATGCGACCGTATTGAGAGAAGAGCTGTTCCATGTCCTTCTGACTCATGGTCTTGGGGAGTCCACTCACATAGAGGTTAGCATCACGAATAGAAGCTGAGCTTGGCCGGGCATATGATACCTATGAAACCGAGAGGCAATAAATCAGTCACATGCATTTTCTATATACCCCAAAACCACAAGTTTGTCTCAGAGTGCTAAAATCTGAGAACAACAAGCACTTTAAATGTGTTAGAAAACTCTGAAGTAATTGGATTGAGTTTCAGAGGAATCGCCAACTAACTACATTTTTACTAACAAGTTTTTATTTTCACCCCTGCTGATTCCTCCTTATTCGTCATCTCCACAAACCCAACTGTCTCTTTGCTATCTGTGGAATTAATCAGTGCCTTTAAGCTCACACTCAGCCACCGCGAGACTGTCACAGACACTGTGTGATGAATGTAACCATTACCCAATCTGATACCAATCATCAGTCAACAAGCCTGAGTGTCAGCTTTGTTTTTCACTGAAAAACATCGGCCTTGGTTGACGTATTTTCCTGAATTCACCAGTGACTTAATTAGTGCACGGCCATTTTTGGTGTGTCTGTGTTTATATCCCTTATGGTTTTCTGTTGGTCTGCTTTCAAAATATTTTACATCTTGCACTGCAGAGGAATATCTGATTGATTGTAAAAGTCACACAGATATTCTCGTTTTTGTTTTTCTGGCACAATGTTAACACGTATGATAGATTGTCCAGTTCAGTGCGTAGTTGTGAGTGTTGTGTTTGTGTGTGATGGAGAGACAGAGTGAGTGTTGTCTGAGATAGGCAGAGCTCCCTTCCCTGTCCTGCCTCTTTCCTTTGTCTCTATCCTCTGGGGGAGAACAGCTCTACTGGCAAACAGCAAACAATGTAAATGCATCACAAGACCTGCAGGATCCTTGACAACTTGACAACACACAAACATTGGTTTTAGAGATCTTATGTATATGATTCGGTGTTATGAATATAAATGTTCTTGTACTTTTTAATAAATTGATGTAACACTGAAATAGATTTTGCTTTGCTTGAGCAAACCAAGCTGTGACACGAATTAAAAGAACTTGTAAATTATCTTTTAAGTGAATACAGGTGTTCTGGTTTCATCGATCAGCACTAAGCACCAGTGGCTATTGTGTACACAGACAGACTGTATGAGCAGGAGGGTTGTGTGGTGCAGTGATTAGGGTGTTCTGGACGAGTCAGGGGGGAGTTGCTGCGTTTGGGGAGCAGAGGCTGCCCTATAATTAACCCTCTCCCTGTCGCTCCCACCGTACAGATGGTGCCTGAAGCCCATATGGCCTCTAATCCTGTCATTGGCATTCTGCTCTCTGAGCTACTCCCTACCCTTCTACTGCTGCCCCCTTCATCACAGCCTCACCCCTCTCTATTGATGCCTTCTGCAAAATCTGGGAGATAAAAAAAAACTATAGTATTGACCGTAGGAGTCATTTTTAAAAATTCAAAATAAATGATTGAGAAATTAATTATAAACTGACTGATCTATGAATAGACCCATCAAATTATTAATGAATATCATAATGTAGGCAGAATAATTTAACAATTTCAACACTCGTGCTAATATGGTTGTTTCAGTGTATGAAGTTTTATCTTGTTTATCTTTTATCTTTCAAAGCTTATGCATACAGTAAATCAAAATTATATACACAGCTACACATATTTGTTCTTCGAAAAAAGGAACCAAGTCAAGCGCCTCACGTTTCCTGCTTAGAGCTTGTTGTTTGATCAGTCATAAGTCAGAATTAACGTCCTCATTCATGGACAGCTGTTGGACGATCACCTGCTCTGCTCTTTCAGAGATTCAATTTCCCAATACTGCAGTTTGTCTCAGTAATCTTTGATCTACTTTGATCTGTTGGGGGGGTTGGTGGGGGGAGGTAGGGTTTAATAATATGCTCCCTCTTTCCCTCATCTGATTTTGGGACAAAGAAGGCCCCTAATTAGCCTAGATTGGAGGCAGATGGGGTAACCTGGACTGACCCTTGTGCACCACAGTCAGGCTTCCTAATTACATTTCCATCACAATAACCTCTGCATGCTGTCCGCCCCTTGCTTTCTGACCTCCACTCTCCCCTTCTCTTTTCACTCTTTCTCTCGCTTCCTTTGTTCTAGCCACTGCTCCCTTCTGTCTCCTCCTCCCCGTTTTCCTCCCCTCCCTCTGTCACGTCTGTCGCCACCTCTCTCAACCCCCCTTGACAAAATCTCTACTTCCTCTCTTTTTGTCTACCAAGCCATCAAGAATAAAATAAATAAATAAATAATATCAGAGATTTTCGAGAGTAGACTTCTGCTTACCTTGATTGTTTTAGTCTGCAGTTTAAGACCATTGAGTGTGTTGATGGCCTTATCTGCATCATTTGGATCCACATAGTTTACAAAGCCGTATCCCAAACTCTGACCTGGAGACAAAGAAAGAAGCATCATGTCAGTGATTCTGAAAAAAACAGTTGTAGCGGTAATGTTTTGCTCAGTGCAGACAAAGTTGTACCTGTTATCTTGTCTCTGACTAGCTTGCAGGACTCAATCTCTCCAATGCTACCAAACAAACTTTTGAACTCTTCCTGGGTCATGTTCTGAGGCAGATAGTTGACGATCAGGTTGGTTTTGCTGTCGTCTGTCGAGCCGTTGGTGCTAATGACAGGACCGTTTGGCAGACTGGTTCCGCTTGGACCGTTGGACACCTGGGTTTCCATGGTGCTGATTATCTGCTGAGGAAGAGGGTGGCGTTAGATTCATAATTCACAAAGAAACATATGGTTATATTAATGTGTTTCTCTCATATTTAACATAGCATACATCTACAAATATTAACTTTACACACAACCACACGCACAGTCTGTCCACTTTGTCGTTGTATGAAGGAAAGGTCAGGAATCAGCATTGCTAAAATGGGGATGGATACAAGGTCTGATTTATCATATCCCCTCCCCCCATTTCACCCCATATTTCCTCCACACTCGCTCCCTGCCTCTGGTCCTGCAGATGTCACAGTCCCCTTTTCCTTACTCCCCTCCCCCTACTCTCTTCCAGGGTCAAACACCATTACATCATTACACAGGGATGGATAATAGTGATGGTGGTGTGTGTAGGGTGGGGGGACAAAAGAAGACGGACAAAAGGGAGAGTGACGATGTTAAATGGATTTAATGCTACAATAAATGAGAAATATCATGGTTTGGTAGAGAAATAGGTTAGGATTACACGTTTACTCTTCTGACTTTGATAAGGATTCTTTGTGGTCAACTGATTTTTATTTTTGTAAATGGAGTATGGGTGTGGGTTAGTGCACACTATAGTGTTTGTGTCTCTTGTGTTGCTCTGGACTACACTGTGTTGCTTAATTTGATCCACGGGGGATTCTCTGGGAACATCTGTGTGGTCAGAAACAAAACTTCCTGCTCCACTTTCTCTCTCCTTTCCTCAACACCTAGTTCTCTGTCTGGGTCATTATTTCCTGTGTAAATCTACATGGAAAACCACTGCAAACTCAGACAAAAAAATGTTAAATATGTTGTGGTGAGTATATAGTTGTAGTGTATGGATTAGATATTATAAAAAATAAATTATGTGCTAAAAAGCTCCTACTGTTTCAGGTTTATTTTCATCTATTTTAATTTGCATCCTATTTTACAAAGCTCATATTGACAATAATTCCATTGAAAACTTCCCATCATATGAATTACATATGTTATTTCTATGTTGTGTCTGTATTGACAGGCTTTTGTTTCCGTCGAACAGCATTAGATTAAATCTTTCATTTATTTCACTTTAAGTAAATAACAATTAGTTATTAGAAGTTAAGGGTTATGTTTCTTGTGTTGACTCATGCAACTGAAATTACCCCCTATAAGACTACCATGTGTTCATTTGCTTTTGAGTGTGCTATCTGAATATGTTGTGCAGTCGAACGCCTGTGTTCCTTGTCACAAAGAAGATTGTCTATTTTGATAAAACAGTTTTAATGAATATACATGGTGTGGTAGTAGGGCCAAAATGTAAAATTATGTCAGATTATGGGTTCACACTGTTGCATATCTCTGACTGGTGGGCATTATGTATGTTAATAGGGCTAAACGAGTCTCCTCTAAAGCTCTTGGGGTCCTACAATGTAGTCCAAAGCAACAAAGGGACTTAATTAATGAAGCTTCTATGGCAGAATTATTTCAGAATTATATTCAGGGAATTTCCTGACTTGATGGACAAATATGAGTCCCTGAAATAAACATTATTTATAACATAAATATTTACTTGGCAATTCACCCTCTGGCTTTTTGGACTGTGTCGTCTAATAACACATAACTGGCTTTATTTTAATTCACAAAGAGAAAAGAACATTTTATGCTTTTTCAAGTTTTTTTTTCTTTATTGGTAACCTAGGAATGGTCCCAGACAGAGGGAGAGTTATGGAGAGTTACGAATTTCATCTAGTGTGGAAAGGTGGACTTTCACAGTCCGCTGTCTCTTTTAAATCTGCCTACTTTTTATATTTGTCTGTTTCTTTGTTACAATCACATAAGTTAAAGAATGTGCTCCTGTCCTGTGCTTGCTCTTCCTTTTCTAGCATCTACGAATAGGTCTGTATAAGCTGCCTTTTCCCCCTCGTCTCTGTAACCTGCTGTCTTGCTTTGAGCCTCACCTCGACTCAGGTTGCCCAGGTAACAGTCCCTCAAAGACTGCATTGTTTCTAATGGCTGAATAGCTTTCTTACTTTAAGCTCGGTGTGTGTTTGTGTCTGTGTGTATTAGGAGCATATGCATGGATGTCAGACATTTTTTTTTCTCTTTGTATTAATATGATGTGGCTTTGCAGAAGTAGGGAATATCTGTAAGTCAAATTGATAATGACAAGGGGAAAACATCACAGAGGAAAAGGAGCACAGTTAAGATAGTCTAAAAATAAAATATTTCAAACACACATCTACACACAAAGGTAGCGCAGCGTAGAATAGCAACGCCCTGTCCCGTAAAGATTCAGATGCACAACTAAAACGCCTGCTGTCTTTATAAATTATGATATGAAATTATGACGTGTTGACAGAAAAAGTGAAATCAAGCTGTTACGTCATATTAATTGTAATATGAACCAATACACGATCGCAGTGGGATGTGATGCATTTGACTAACAGAAATGTGAGCAACTGAATGTGTCCCAAATATGACAAAAGCATTTTAAAGGGAAAAAAACCCATATTAGGGCAAATTTGACTCGCCAACTGAAATAACCCTCAGCGTGGCAGAACACACATCCCCAGTGAACAGTGTGAAGTTATATAATTCAGAGCCACAGAGTAGGGGCTGGGCACTGAGATTGGCTGACACAAGCAGCAACTAAGATTAAGGTTTCATACAGAAATGGAGAGAAACAGCATGCTTTGAAGTTATTTGAAACAAATAGAAAAGATAAAAAAAAAAACTCCATGGAGGATTCTTTAATCTTTAGGGTGTCATATCTCATATTGTACACTAACATCAGAAATCAAATCATGTGGAGTTTTGTTTGCAGTAAAGCGACAATAAATCGGTGCGACATTGTAGGAATGCCTACAATAGCATGAATAATCACAGTATGCTTAGTATAGATCTACTCCAGCTATAGGCTCCAGTCACTTTGGACTGCAGGAGACAATAAAAATGTGTAATCCAGGGGTACCATGTAACCATGAAGTCCTGAGTGTGAATATGTTGCGTATCATTGCCCCTTCTCTCTTAACATATTTCTTTTTATCTTTTTAATAAGGATGAAAACATGTCATAGAAATAATCTTTAAAAAGAAATCTTCTTTTAAGATTAGATTCCAGTTGTTAGGGTAGCACTGTGTGTCCTAAACTGCTTTTTTCTATTTTGGGGGTCTGCGAGATCTCCCTTAATATTTAATGTACTGCATCAGCATCGCCTACACATGGTCCCAGACTTGCACGCAAACAAGAGCCCTGCCTCCTCTGCCAAACACATGAACCCAGACTTGCACGCAAACAAGAGCCCTGCCTCCACTGCCAAGCGCACATACCACCTACACTGTACACTATTAAATTACAAAACACAGAAGCATTACATGACTAAATGTAAATGTAACCGTGTTCTCTGTCTTCCGAGTACATTTAAACAGCTTTCTCAATTCATTTCTGCTCCAGATACAGTGTAACACTGCAGGCTATACTGTACAGAAGAATTATTGTTTCCTAGTTTGTCATTACACGAGATTTGCCATGTTACATGTTACAGTGCATTAAGAATCATCAAAAATTTCATTTAAATGTCTGTTAGATATGAGCTAGCTAAGTATTTTTGTTTTGGCATGCAAAAAAGGAAAGATCATTTTGGTATTTTAGTAGATTTAAATGCACTTATTGTATGTGTGTAGTGTGTGTTTTAGTTTTTTCTTTGTGTAGACAAAACTAATCTTGAATCAAATGGACATTTAAAAAGTCCACCTGGATATATGACTAACAATTCCAGCAATGATGTTAACAATGATTTCTCCCTTTTAATATATAACCTTGCCTCTTGTCCACATTATTATGCTTTCTATATATATATTTTTTTTCTTTTCTGGAAGGCATGAATCAAAACTGAATGCTAGGCTGAAGTGTAAATGAGCCTTCTAAATAACACCGATTACAGGATTATCCCAAACAAAGGGCATTAGCCACACTCTCTGCAGCTTAAGGGATCATGGTGGCAGCTGTAAAACAACAGGACGACAGGAGTCACAGCTCATGTCAGCCATGCACTGAGGCTCCCTTTCTATTCTCCGCTCCGCAGACTAAGATTTCTAAAAGATTTCAGCCCCCTGAGTATGTGCCGCTTTGATAAGATGGGAGCAGACAACGTCAAAAGGCTCGGGGAGACAAATCTGTCTTGCAAGTCCTTGTAGCATGCGGAGCGCTATCCAGCGTGCTGAAAAAGGGAGTGGCCTTCGGACGGTCTCATTTGAGGCCACAGAGGCCCGTGAATCCAGCAAGGACCACCGAGCTCTTTTATTTATTTATCTGTTTTTGTTGTTGGATTTTAAAACGTTTTAATTCGAGTCATTAAAATAATAGGGGGGGAAAAAACATGCACGGCTTTTAATGAATAACAGAACCCCTCGGATTTATCTGTGCCTCTTATTTACCCTCCTTTTTAAAAGGCAAGACTTGTGAGCTCTGCAGGCATTCATGAACCGGAGCGCCTTTTTGCTGAATAAACGTATTGAAACGACCAAACAAAAGAGCCACCCGTTCCTCCTCTTCTCCCTCGCAGAGGCTATGGCAGCACTATGAATATTAATGTAAACAGTGGCGCTTTGTGTCGTGGCCAGGGGCTGCAGGACTCTCCGGGAACAATGATTGTTACAGTTGCCAGCACCAAGTCAAAAACGCCATGATAGGTCAAATTAGAAAAAAAAAATCCTTGATATTTTGATGATTTTGATCGTTTTCTCTCACAGAATAGGCAGTTTTACATTTAGTGATAGTTGTTAGTTCAATATTGAATAGACGTACAGGGCGAATGACCACCACTGTAAATAAAGATTAAAATCCTCATATAACGATTAATCAATAATAACACTTGTTGTGATGTGCTCTGTGCCTTGAAAATACATTGTCAATATTTGTTGCCTAATAAGATTATTGTAAGGGAAAAAGTAGCCCAAGAGATTAATTTTTCAGTCTTAGAGATGAAAGGTACATCATTCTCTACCTCTTTCTTCCCTACAGGCTTTATATTTGTGGCTGATAATTACATGAAGTCATGGGCAACAGGAGGCAAATCACCCTTACATAACACAATTACATTTAACGTCTCATAAGTTAGACAGGCCATGTCTTGACTGTTGAAATGTAACATGATGATTGTTTTTTTTTTTTTTTTTTGGACATTGTCTAAAATGGCCTCTAACCTTTTAAATCACCAGCCAAATAATAAAAAAAAATAAAAGATTGAAATTCTATAGGCCCAGCAGCACGTTTTACTCAACATCAAACAGTTTAGACTGGTTTACTGTGATGGCCTCGGCTGTCCTTGTCCTTGAATTGTGTAAGTGCATCGCAAAGGTTGTCTGACTCAACGCTTTTATTTGCTTGGCACTGCGGTACAGGCATGGAGGACTGCGGACCATGTGGAGGGGAGCTACAGCCTCTGTCGGTGTGACACTGTCTAGGCCTGCAAGGGGACAATAGGTAATGTACAACAAAGAGAAAAATAAAAACTGGGATTGAAAACATGTCAAGTGGACAGCTTGAGCCTTCGCAGACAATGGAACAACGTGCTGTCCACTTCCATTTTGCACCATTTTTCCAACAATGTCTCTGGCCATTTCAAATTCAATGAGATGAGATCTCAAAGTTCTTCATGGGTCTAAATTTCGTGGACCAACTCCACCTCTCACATCCTATTTCCCTTTATGCCTTTAATTATTTATTTTGTTTGTCTACTTCACTTTTATAGGCTAATATGTAGCTATAATCCGAAGTAATAATTTAATAATTCCCAAACAGCAGGCAAATAAAATTATATAGTGATATTTTTATGTTTCACTTTAATAAGCAGGGTTTTTTTTTTTTTCAAACCTGCACGTAATTTAAAGTTGGACCGTGAGCAGCATCCACGCTGTTTCCACGTTTCTCATTCATTCCCTGGCTTTTATAATTTAATGCAAACGTGTCTAGTCTTAATTGATCCTCTTATGTAAACTATCTGCTGTCAAGCGTAGAGCGTGTCAAGAGGTAAAGCGGAGTAGGCCGTTTGAGGCTTTCAGGCCCTCGTTTGGTGTGCTCAAGTCCAGCAGAGACACGCCCAATCCAGCCGTCGGCACAGAGCAAAGCTAATTTATCACCGCTCACATCTCCTTTTATCCGACAAGCGTGATGCAAGCATGGCCATCTTGTAACGTATGTGATGTGATACTTGGGAGAGAGAGAAAAAAGAAATGCGCTTAAAATGGAGATGCCCGTGCGCGTCCTTATACTGTCGCGGCCTCTGAGATTTCCAGCCCATTTACTCGCAACGTAACCCTAAGGAATTTGGACTTTGTCTGATTCAATGCAAACCAACGGATGCGTAATCTCCCTCTCCTCCCTCCCCTCCCCCTCCCTTTCCCCCCTCCTCCCTCCCCCCCCCTCCCGGAGTGACTCGACCCTTTTTTTTTCTCCTTTGCCTTGTTGGATGGACCCTCAGCCTCCGAGGCATCATGTTTTGTCTCAGAAAACCGTCTCCAGCATCCTTGTGTTGCACCAGCCAAAGAAAGCCAGTCCTCCCCCCACCTCACTGCAAGCCTGCGCCTCATCGTCTTTTCTCCCTCTCCATCACTACCTTCGTGCGGAATTCCTAGATCCTGACTCCTGCATCATGAAAGAAACCTATTCATAGCTGCGACATTTAGGTAGTCGGAACGGCTGTGATACAAACAAGCTGTGCTATCTAAAATGGAAGGATAAAGACTTTATACATCGCTGAGGATGACTGCAGGCTGGAGCGCAGCCTCGCATGGCGCATCACTCAGTGTGAGACTGCTAATTGCCACTATCGATCGTTAATCTTATCATAATAATATAGCAATGCATATTGGATAAAAACCGTAAGACACTAATCCCAAAGCTCCGCTATGTTTTGGCATGTGGGCATAGCCATGGAGCTCTATTTCAAACAATCTCCACTAGACATGTAGCAGTACGAAAGATGTGAAATGAATCTGTGTATGGCTAAATCACATGTGTGCATATGTATTGCAGTACATAACAAATAAAATACAAAGGGACTGAGATACAACGTAGGCATGCAGGTATAACATCCCCTTTACAAATATAAGAGAAATAGAGTCATACGTACAGTAACCATTCTTGACGTACAATGAAAGAAATCTAGGTCCTTCTTTGCACTGGTCTTGAAGCTGAAGGCTGAGGCTCTATATGCTCTTCGGCCTTTGATATATATGGCCCTTCTGTTCTGTGAGGAGTCCAAATTAAAAGAAAAAAAAAGAAAAAAAGGAAAAAAAATACAATCTTCGACAGGGGATCTCAGCCCTTTGAGATTGTAGGTGTCCTCTTTAGGATGAAAATGAGGAGAAAGGGGTTTTCTACTGGATGATGATGAGGGAGAGCGTTCTCTCCGAGTGGCGTGGGCGATGGTTCAGAAAAAAAGAGAAGCAGTGATCCTCAGCAGGGTGTGTCCAGGGGAGGGTGTTCTGGTTCTGCTGTTTTTGTGTGTATAATTCCCTGCTCCTCTCGCAGTCTCCTTCTGTGCCTCTGCTGCAATGTTCTTCTTTTATGCGTCCTCCTGGCTGGCAGAGCGCGCTGCTGATTGGCTAATTGTGCAGGGAGGGTACTACATGGCAGCCATTGCAATGCGCTCCTCTCCCATTATCCCCTTCAGGAGAGATCACCAAGAGCCCCCCCATCCCCACCCCCACCCCTCCTATCCTCCCCTCCCTCTTCCATCCCTGCCCTTCCATCTCTCCACTCCCTCCTTCTAGCTGCCCTTCCTTTCTTCCTGCCCCCCTCTTCACACACACACGCAGAGCGGAGTGAATAGGACTCCACCTGCACTTTCAGAACAGATGGGTGCAGCAGAAGACAGCAGACTTGTCTCTCTCATTCCCCACACTTTGCACTCACTTCTCCCTCAGCACAACCCCTTCCTTTTTCTCTCATTCTCCATTTAGGCCTATTTGAAACCATAGCAAACAACTTCACTCTTTAGGCCTTTGTCTTTGCGAATAAAAGCAATTTTGAGTATAGAGTCGGCAGACTTTCCGAGTCCACATTCTTAACTGATAATCACTGTGTTAAAGCAACGGGGTAAAAAGACACAAAATATGCCATAATTGTGTGTGAATAGTGGCTAGAAACAAAGCTTTAAATCTATAACAAGGCTAATGAGTGGATGATTTCTGGACCTCTCATATGCAAGGCAGATGGCTAGCTATAGGGTCAGGTGCAGATATGAGAATAACAAATTAGATACCCTCTGAATTAATTCATGTCTCTTCTGTGTAAAGTTGAAAAACGAAGCAGTTGTAGCTCTGATCAGGGCTGCATGGTGAATGATGACCCTTTCTTTGCTCTATTGACAGAAATGTAGCCAGCAGTGATTTTTTTTTTTTTTTTTGTCTTTACTTTACGATATCCCAGTATCCCCTTCCTGAGGAGTTCTCGTCCCACTCTGCCCACCTCCTGCTGCTCCCTCCTGTGTCCCTAGCTGTGTGGTGAGTGCTCACTGAGACATGCTGTTTGGGCTCATCTATAATGCATCCTCTGCCCCGGGACATCATGTGTGACAAATGACCTATTTCTGCGCAGACCCCCATAGGGCCTTGACCTGGGGGGGTGGGTGTGCATGCGTAAATCAGTGTATGTTTGTTTATTTGTGTAAGAGTCTAAGGTTGCTGTTCGTGTGTGGGAGTGAGATGGCGAAGCGGAGATGTGCTTTGTATAGACATAATGCCTCCTGTGTGTATTTTTGTTTGTTTGTTTGTTTTTGTGTTGTGATGAGTGGACAAGTGGTGCTGATGTGAGGCCTCCTGCAACAGCAGTCGGTCCTTCAGCTGTGCTCTCCCTAGCTGACCTTGAGGAGTCCTCAGATGTCTCTGGCTGTAAGGAATGATGATGCAAGGGAGGAAATTGTTTGCATTATTGACACTGACCACTTGTCTTCGATGGATCTGTGGATGGATTTTTGTCCACACTCAGATGACGATACAGCACGGGACATCCAAGTCACTATTTTCCTTCTGCTGTAGTCTCTTATTGTTTCCCCCCATGTTCCAGTCCCTTCCTTCTCCATCACTCTTGTATACCCGTTCTTCCTTTCTGTCATTGTCCTGCAGCTCTCTTCCAGTCAGATTCTGAACATGGGCCCTGTCTGATATTTTACATAATTGCCTTACATAAGTAGCAAGCTCGGCTCTGAGCTTGGATGATATTAGTGGAGATGAATATTGCATGAGGAAAGCACTCGTTAAGCGTTAATAAGAGGATAGAGATGGAGCCCCACTGTCAGTCTGTCTTAAACCCGCCCCCACCGTTCTGTCAAGCAGTGACTCAACTCAGCCTGGATGCGCTGGAGCCTTTGAGTCAGTTTGTTAGGGAGGGAGAAAGAACGTGTGTCTATACGTGTGCACGCGCACGTGTGTGTTCCTGCCGGTGTGTATGGACGTCTGAGAAGAGGCGACGAGGTTCGGTCATTAGGTGCTTGTGTTTTTTCCATCTTTGTTGGCTGAATAAAAGCGGCTCTTGTAACACAAAGGCACCCAGGTCCGTCAACTGACTGCAGCCCCACTTACAGTTCACACTTAATGTGAATAAATGGGCTTAATTGTGGCCCCTCATTAGAGCCCTGGTTAGTAGCACAGCAGCTGAATCCTCCATGTGGGTAAGAGGACATTTGAAGCGCCTATTGTACATTACTGAATCAAAGGATCAAGCATTGGTTTTGCTTAAAGGCCTTTTTGTTATTCTACTGATTATTTTCTTATTGTTAAGGCTTCCTCCACTAGTGGTGATTAGGAGTCTTGTTGCAATGGTCCTTTTCTCTTGGCATATCGTGGAATGCTCCTCGGTGCCAGAGGGATGAACTCTAAGCATTTGCAAAATTAGTTCACTGATTTTGAAGTTCATCACCCACAGAGGAAACATACTAAGCACTGCTAACTGTGCAGTTATTATAGAGAATACAGAAGCAGCTTAGATATGCCTATGTTTGAAATGGCATCTTAAATTATAAGAATACAATTTTATCAGTGCAACACTATCATAACATCAATATGCGATTAGTGTGTGAATTTCTAATTCATTATTGTATTTGGAATCTGGATAATAAATGTATAACAACACTTAACTTTGTAAACCTCAAAAAACCCTGTAGGTTTGAATTCCTTAGCCTAGCCCTTTTTCTATTTCTCATCTCTATTATTCTTATAGTATTACGTCAAAAATGAATGCCTGTTGCCATTGCCCTGCGGTAAGGTAGTGGCCTTGTGTGCAAGAGAGAGACAGACAGAGAGAGAGAGGGGGAGAGAGAGGGAGAATGAGAGAGTGACACTATGACAGTGTATCTGGGGGATGGGTAGGATGATTCAGCCTCAGGTCTGGTTAATTCAGTGGTCTCTCCACTAGGCCTGGCTCTTGGCAAATCAGGGTTTTGTGGCAGCAGCAGTGAAGCAGTTATTGCTTTCAGGAAAGGATCCAAAATTAAATTAGCCTCTTTTTAAAAGGACATTTGTTGATAATGGCAACTGGCCTAATTCAACCCTTTATGTATTATTTGGCAGTTTTCTTGTGGTCTCCCTCATGGGTTCACTCTTGCACTTTCTCTCTGCCTCTCTCCCATGTTTTTTCTCTATATCTTTCTCTCTCTCTGTCTGTCTGGATGTGTTGTCTCTGGGCTATTATTAGAGTAGACGGGCTGGTGGGAGGAAGTAGACGCTCTTGTCATCTTTTTATTTATGGATTATATTCTGCTTTCCATGTGCCTGTTTAAGTCTTTGTATACACTTATCTGTATTTTGTTTGTATGTGTCTTGTGCAAAATGTTATGTTTAACGTTTCGAGGCAATGTGTGTGTTACCCACACTCATTATTTGATTAAAGGAGAAAACACATACAGTATATGCATATAAACACATGTTAATCATAGTGTTATCTGTGCCACCGGTGGACGTTCGTGAGTGTGTCCTCAAATGTGCCTGTGGCTGCGAGGTTGGCTGAAGCAGGACTAACCATGTTTTACTTTACCTTTTTAAATATAAAGCCGTGGTTATTAATCTTTCATTTTGTCCTGTCTGAGCTGGTATCTAGGGAGAGACCTTAAATACACAAAGCTCTTAGACATTCTCTTTGTTTTTCTCTCACTCCTTTTCATGCCGCTTTCTCTTCTGCCTGAACGTAAGTGACAGCCACAAAACGAACAGAAGAGGTGCAAGTATGTCTGTTCCTGTTTAGCTGAGCTGTTTTTAGCTTCATGAACTGTGTAAATGCCCTGACGTTTAATAAACAATAAATAATATAAAACATATTTCCTCCCTCGGCCTGAAACGCTCTCACTGCGCTTCCATGTAGAATTTTGCTCTGTGTTTTACTTGACGGAGAAAAAAAGTAGATTACCAGATAGACAAGCTGTCCAACTGGAATATGATCATGTTTCCCAGAACGACAAGCTGGTGTAGCCATTGCAATCTATTTCCTCTCCCTCCATCTTCCTTATTCCTTCTCTCCTCTTTCAATCTCTTGCTCTCACTCCCTGTAGTCCAGCTCTCTCCCCCTCATGGCCCTCCCCTGTTTCAGTAATAGGAGACTTGAAATCAATAGCACATTAGTCTGGCCGGAAACTCTTGTGGAATTAAATATGAATGACTGAGATTGCAGCTCTACCTGCTGCTGAGAGAGATGCATGATGGCTCTTGGGAATATGTGGATTTTTTTTTTCGTTCCTCCCTCCAGTAAACAGTCAGGCCATTTTGTGCTGTTCTTACAGCTCACCGGATCACTTGACTACCTTGTTTTGTCGGAGATCAGTGTAGCAGCACTGTGGACTTTGATAGGTATTGTCGGGGTTGTCATTTTGTCTTCGGCACTGAACAGTGACCAGTCCGATAGCATAATTTGATAGAGCAAATGGGATCGTGGACGTCACAAAGCCGCGACAGCTCAGAAGGCAAGAAGAATCGGCCGGCCACACCCATCTACCAAACACAGCAGCAGCACCATTTGAATATGAAAGAGCTCTCTGGTTATTAGCAGATTGCATCTTACTTTTTTTTTTTTTTTCAGTATTTCCTCCAAATACAATATGTGCTTTCTCTTTCAGTAAGCTTTCAGGTTCGCTGCTCTATACATTAATTCTGGAACTTTTTACATGCAAATTTCATTACTTGGTAGTCTTCCATTTTCATTAACTGGTTCACTGTGTAAAGTGGAATAATTTCTTTTAACGTGCTGTTTGGCTTAAAAGCATCATTTGCAAGGTGGCTGCAGAGTGCTGGCTGGTGGGAGGAAGGTAATATGAGACAAAAAGCCACTGCGTATGCTTGTGGGAATTGGTGGAGGCTTGGGCACCAGTAAACTAATACACATAGATGATATAGAGGTAGATGTATTTGTGAGCTATATTTCATCCCATCAGAGATGAAACGGTTTGTGACAGATGGAGTGATATTGTTCCCCTTTAGGCCCGTGAGTGCGGCCCCTCCTGCTTTCCCTCCCTGACAGATGTAGGGGGAGGACCACAGTGCACTCTTCTTTCTTTCAATTGATTTGGGTGCTTGAACCCTTAGGGACTGGAAGATGGTGGTGGGATGGGGGTGGTAGTAATGGTGATGGGGGTTTAGTCATTTCCTGCAGCTAAGAACCTGCAAAAAGTCTAAAGTGAGTACTGTAAAGAACTCATAAACACATTATATGCATATATCTGCATATATTTAAACATGAAGCACACTAATAGCAGTGCGCTGTGTGCACTGCACTGAGTGGAGCTAGAATGGGGATATTTCCATAAATCTTGGTTAGTGAGTGACAGCATAGCATGCATCCATGCATGTAATGTAGGCAGAGGAGAAAGTGTGGCTGCTCATGCTGGTGGCTAAGACTTATGTGTTTTTGTCCAAGATTCATTCAATTCTTTCTTTACTGTTTATTCTTAAATAAGCAAAGAACTACATTTTTCTTCTGTCTGTTTAGTGCAATGTATTCTGTCAAGGGTGGTGGAGGAGTAAATACCAAGAGGTTTGTGTAATCTAAAGTAATTCAGTAAATTTTTGAGTGATTCCGCAATGAATCCCCCCCATGACTGTAGGATAAACATTAGGAGACTTAACAGCTGTCTTGTAGCAGATGTGTCCTGTTGCTAGACCTCACTTCTCCGTCCCTGGAGGGTAAAGGTCAAGACAAGGGTGGAGGTCGAAGCAGAGATTCTCCTGAAGATGCTACATGTTGAGGCTTTGAGAGTTACAAACAAATGAGCATCTGCCTGCCCCTTGTATATGACAACACCACCACGGGATGTAGATTAGAATTAGCATTATTGATCACAGTAATCAGTCTGGTGTAATTCCTCCATCCTTTTTTTAAGAGCAGCTGAGCAAGCAAAATGATCTACATATTCATTTTTGTACTATTAAAATTTTATATCATGCAAACTTCCTCAGAAAATCATCCTCCTCAATCTTTCTTATTGCATGTGTATTTTTTCCCCCATAACTGTTTTTCCTTTCAATTTAAAAAAAATTGATTGTATGTTCTTCCTTTTTAGGCATTAACGTTGTTAAAGTTTTTACTGCTGGCAGAGTAATCCTGGAAGCAGACACCCAGTAAAAAGTGGTTAATGATTTTAATAGGACTCCCTGGTGGAGTGGGATATAGAGGGGATGTGCCCTGGCCACGGGCGCGTGGCGGCGGAGCAGGTGGATGACGGGCAGCTGAGTAGTGGGCTCCAGGGGGAGGGGGGCCTCCATTTTGGAGGACTCTTGGGGTTGAGAGAAACCCTGAAAAAAGGCAACCCCATCTGGAACTGAGGTGGGGGCTCTGGTGTGAAAGAGATCTAGTGGGTGGTGTCTGACACTCTCTCTTTTGTTCTTTGGTAACACAGCAGTGATGGTGGTGGTGGTGGGGGCTCTTGCTGCCGTGGGGGCTGGGCACTCAAACAATAGTGCCGATCTAGGAATTGAAAGCTTTCCATGAACAGAAAGGCAAGGAAGCAGGCAGGGAAGGTGCGGACAGAAGGATAAAGCAGGCATGGGTTCAGCCCTCATATAGTAGGTGGGGTTTCCAACTATGCAAGGACGCTGCAATGTCACACAAACACAGTATATCTACTAAAGTAGTCATTTTATATTGAAACGTTTATGTTTTTTCATATCAGTTTAGTAGAAAGTATATGTGAGGAATGCACATATGAATGCTGGGAGAACATTTTTATTTTATTTTATTAATAAATAAAATCAATTATGGAAAGCAACATTGTGCAATAAATTTGAATTTGCTGAGTCTCGGAGCAGCAGAGAAAGAAAGATGAGTTTAGGCATTGTGGTGGAAGCGTGCCTGTATAGAGGAGAGATGGAGAATGTGAGCTTCATTTATTTTCATTAGCAGCGTCTATGGGCCGGAGTCATGCCTGCTGCGAGCTCTGACTGCTGCTCCATGCATAAACATACATCCCCGAGACGTCTGTCCTTGCTCGGCTACAGCCAAGCCTCTGTCATGCAAGGTTAATTTTACCTTCACCCCCCCCCCCCCCCCCCCCCCCCCCCCCCCCCTCCCTTTCTCTCTCTCTTCATTTTTCACATCTCTCCTATACAATTCATGCCGTTCATCAGCCGTCTCACAGAGGACAGCCAGAGTACCTGCAGCAACTCTCCAGGGTGCTGAATAGGACGACAGTGGGGTAGAAGGAGTGAGCAGTTGGGGGAGGAGGGCTGCAGCAGCGAGCATGGCTATATTAATTCTTCATAGTAGGCATGGGGGTATGGAGTGATTGCAGTCAGAGAGGAGGGAGATGTAGACCTGCCATTAAAATAAACTGACAAGTCCTCCTTTAGTAGGACATTGACAACTTTATTCCTCATTTACTCAAACAGGACAGAAAGAGACCCTCTCTATCTCTATCTTATCCACCTTAAAGAATCTATAGCATCCTTTTATAGCAGTTTGTTTGAGAACTGTAATATGTTTTTATTATTATTATTATTATTATTATTATTATTATTAATAATCAGCTCACTAATCTGACTGTCAGTCATTGTTAGATAGTAGTGCAATAAACAAAGATGTAGCTATATCACATCTCCTTGTAGAGGTCAAATTTGAAGACTGAATCTTAAACAATCACTGATGAGGCAAGGCTTTCTTTCTTCTCTAATTATGGTGAACACCCCCACCCTCTGGTGTAGTCTCGGTATAACACGCTTTGATGGTTGGTGGAGAAAATATATAAAGCAAGTAGCCCTCTAGATGATGCTGTTGAGCATCTTTTTCTCCCCTAATAAGATTAAACTTTGCATCAACAATAGGACCTTCCTTCAAAGAAGTATTAAATTATGTTCCACTCTAATGTGACATTTAACGCTATTTGCTTTAATGTGTAAGTACTGCTGTGTCTCCAAATAAGGACATTGTGTATGAGTAAAAAGTCGGGCTGGAAACTTCTTTGGCTTGCTTCCTAAATTTTATACAGAAATGAAACCAGTGAAACCTTAAACTGTGGTAGATATGCGCCACTATCAGGCGGCTCCAAAACCGGTCAGGTGAGATTTCTGCATGAACAGATGGTGGATATAGACACCTAACACAAGCTGGTCAACCTTGCTAGGGAAGAATAACAAGACCGGAAGTTGAAAAAAGGTGGTTCCCAAGGTGATGTGAAATTGAAACGCGTCAGTGTCCTTATTGGAAACGACCGCGTCTCTCTTTCAAAAATGAAAGACGCTGAGGACGAGATGCTGCAAAACTAGTGCTGAACCGCTGCGTGTGCTTGCAAAGAAGACATGTGAGAAAAGCAACACGGGTTTTATTTGGACATTTTACCGGATATGGAGCATCCACCACGGGTGACTTGACGCTTAGGGCCACGGTTCAGCTCCCTGCCGCCAGGAGGAGGAACAAGGAGGGAGGGAGGGATCCCTACCCGCCGGTCCCAGCGTGGAGAAGGAAGCTCCTCATCTCAACACAAGACGGGACAGAGCCAAAAACACAGCAGGAGGGGAGAGTAGTTATTACAGTTTGACTTCGAGGAGTTTCTTTACATGGGGACGAATAATGACATCTACAGCGAGCGAAAGGAGGGCGTTTGCTCATAAAATCAACCGGTGAGAAGTTATTGTTTGACGGCTAATATAGTGCGTGAGAGTGACCTGCCGGACAGACGGCACAGATAGCCTCTATGCTAGGGATTGTAAGGTTTCGCTTACCATAAACCGCTCAGTAAAATCACAACTGCACCGTACTGCAATAAAATAAAGATATATCGAAGTAGTTTGCGGTCTCATTGACGGTCTTTGACACTTTGAAGAGTTTAGTGGCCTGTTTTCTGTATATTGTAGCATCGTGAGAGCGTTGTCAACAATGACTGAGCTACTTGAGTGTCAAGCTAGTTAATCTACTGTGGTAATATGTCATTTGCTAAGTAGTATTAAAACGTGTTAAAGCTAATACCGGTCAAAATTATTCAAACCATCAAAACGGTGACATTAAGATGTTTTGTTCTTTTGTGGTGTGAACGCCTAGCAACATTATTACCTGTTTCCACATGTTATGAACTGGTTCTCCTTCTCTGTAATAAAGTAAGGTATTAACTATAAACCTGGTAGTTTTCGTTACACTGAGTAAACACTGGTCAGATTCCAGGTGAAGTCATTACTGTACTTCATATATCTATCATCTGGCTCATTGAATAACATACTTTGACAACACTGGTTGTGTGTGTGTGAGAGAGAGAGAGAAAGTATTTGCAGCTAAGTGACCATGACCCTGTTTTCTGCAATAGAACTTCTTGCAAAAGGACTTAATCTTGTTTTTTGATTCAGGGTTTTACCTGTTGCTTTACACTGCAGCAAATCACCTTATCTTCAAGCTTAATTGCATTGTCTGTTTCAAGACACAGCTTAGCCTTGCAACACCGGATCACTCCTCCAGGAGCCTGTGAGAAAACAAACAGGATGACAGATTCTTATCATTGACCTGCAAGTGGATAATTTTTCTCACCTCAGTGAAAACATTGTTGAAATCATCACGTGGTTGACTTTTAATAGGGTCTTTTACCACTGGTGGATTTCCACTTTGTGAATGCCCGCTAATCATCAGTGCACATAAGCAGAAGAGGTATTGGCTTCATTCAACTGTCTCCCACTGCATTCTCCAAGTCCAGTCTATCCTCTCCTTAGTGGGAACCCAGACCATTGTTTAGTGCCGGATGCAGGAAAGGGTGGGAAGGGGTGTTCTGGCTATTGCTCTTGCAGCCGTTAGCTTTCCTTTTTCCTGTTTTAAATGGAGGTGTACAGAGCTGCAGAAACTGTTTCCACGTCTTTTAAGGATATAGGGTTGGCTCATAAAAATTAAACATGCAAAAAAGGCTGATGTCCAAGAAGGTCATGTCATCATCAGGAAGGTAAAAAAACGCACAGCTACATCTTGTGAGACGGGAGTAGAGGTCTTGTTCTCTGCCTTGTTTATTGATGGAATGACAGTATGAACCATTGCTATGTAATCATGAGGGCCGTGGTTTGGGAAATGTTGAAGCCTTTGCAGCTGTGTATATGAAAGAAACAGACATTTTGTGGTTATAGAGGAGCAGCTGCTTGCTTTCTCTGTCAGAGAATTGTTTTTTTTTTCTGGCTTTGTCTCTCTTTAAGCCTCACATTTGCCGTTAGTCCATAAAGGCCAGGGACAGAGCTCTGGCTCCGTGCCCGCTCCCTGGAGCCCACTCGCCACCTCTTTGTGAGATCTGCTTGAGTCTCCATTCAGAACAGCTGCTGGCCTTCAGCATTGCTACTAGCATCAGTAGCTGAAAACTCTGTGATGGGAAGAGGGCTTGCAGATAATGTAGGACATGTCTCTGAAAGTTTAGAAATTCAGACATACAAATGCAGATGGTAGCACAGTTTTAGATACAGAAACTGGTACATTTAAATGTTCATCACTCTGAGTCAAGAAATGAAAAAGAGTTTTTCTTGTTTTATGATGATGAAGCAATTAGTCTAGCCTAGTCTCTTTGGCAGGGGTTTTAGCTTTGGGATCTTTACTTTTGTGGAGCATTTAAACATTTCCTTGAGAATTTTAGTTTTGTGGATCAACACAAATCAAAACAGCTACTTTATATATTCTCTATCTTGAACATCACACATCTTGTCCATGAATATAATTGTCATATCTAGGACTAATTTAGCAATTGTTTTCTGTTGCTATGTTTGACTGATTTTCTGTATTTTTTTCTATCACTCAGGACTGTTGCTGCAGAGGTCAGAAAACAAGTGTCCAGAGACTATGGCTCCCCTCAGCTGTCCAAGAAAAGAGGAGGCTTACACCACCCTGTGAGTCACCCTGTGTTTAACATGCTAGAGTTTCAAGCCAGCAGATTTTGAGGCTTACTAATTAGCGAGGTCAGAGGTTGCTGGGTGTAACTTGTACTTCAGTTTAGTTTGCAAGGAATGACTCTTGAATTAGTACAGACACCAAGTGTGAAATGAGGTGGTTTTGAAACATATACAGGCCCTGTTCTCGTTCACCTACGTTCTTTGACAGCAAGGCAAAGGTTCTGCATGGATGCTAACCCAAAACAGAGTAAGTGTAGTTACGTAAGATGTTGTGCTTTGGGAAATGTCTTTTTGTCACGGTACAAGGAAAACGGCAACGTTTTTAATTAATACAGATACTCTATGAGCTGTGATCCAGAAACCACAAGAAACCAGACATAGTTTGTGGTGTAGAGATGGTTTATTCATTGAAGTCTGGATGTGCTCCATAAGGGCAAAAGAGATGAACTAATGGGTTTTACAGTTAATATTGATGAGATAATTTGATAAATCATATTTTATGTACATATTCCGGGTAGGGGTCGTATTAGATGCTGGTTTAGCTTCACAAATGTTGAAATAAATTAATAGAGTTATGAGTGTGTAGCTTTCTTTTTCTTTCTTTTTTGGCTGTATTACAATCAAAGGAAAGTTAGTGTCTCTTCAAAAACTGAGAACTGAAAATGAAATGTTATGTTGAACACACCACTGAAGGACAACATTAATCCTATTCATTTGTATCTTGTGAACAAATGTACAGGACGTTTTTGTCAAGTGATTACATTTTGTGGCACTATGAGTTAAGTAATAAATGTCTGACCTTTTAATAACAGAAACAAATACTTATGTGAGATACATATGTACATTCGCATGGTTGCAAAATAAGATGTAGTAGTGTTGACATATATGACATATATATTGGTGTATCCTATAGACTTCCTATCAACTCTCTCTTCTGCATCTTGTGAGTCCTGCTGATCCTTCTGATCAGATTAAGATCTGTCATTATGGTGATGTCAAAGTTGCTTCATAATAGTCTAATGTTGATTGACAGTTGCCTCTGACGGAAGTGGTTGAGCCAGTGGACTTTGAGGAGTATGTGAGCAGTCATGCTCCTGGGGTGGAGCCCGGTGTCCTCAGACAGCTCATAGAGTTTCCCCAGGATGACCTGGAGCTCCTCCAACTGGACAAAGAGTGTACTACACTGAAGCCCCCGCTGCCTGAGGAGGAGGAGTAAGTCCAGCTGCTAATGGCCAACACAACCATCATACTGTAAAACACACATCTCACTGTGCTTTTGACAGTACCACACACACAGAGGATTAATATTACTGTAATAGAGGACAAACTTCACTACAGACGAGAACAAAGCCTTTCTTTCTGTGACACTGAATGAACATAAATATTCAAGGCATGCTTTGCTCAATTATTAATGTGTTTTCCTATGTAGTGCACTGGATCCCAGAGTGAGAGATGCCTTGGCAGTCTACACAGATGACTGGCTTGTCATTCAAAGAAAGTAAGTGGTGTCAGTTGTGGTACCAGTTGAATTAACCTACAGTACATGTTTCATCTATTTTTTAATAATGTGCACCTCTTTTCCTTGTTCAGTGTTCATGTGATTGACAATTACATTATTACTAAGACAACTTCTTTTTTTTTTTCCTTTTCCTGTAGGTATCAGCGCTACAGCACCACAAACACCCCTCAGAACTCTGAGCGACAGAGGGAGAGGCAGCGAGGACTGGTCAAACAGACCTTTGAACTGGACGAGGCCGCTGCTGCCGAGCGCCAGGATGATCAGGTAGCTCATGGCGGTTGAAAGGGCTCGTTATCTTACAACACCGAATGACCATTCAGTCATTTTAGGTTAATTAAACAAATTTTATTGATCTACTGTACATGCAGTGTTGCCAGGAATAGAAAGGTTAGTGGTGTTATCTTGCTCCTGAAACTCCCATCATTTAATACCTGGACGTAGAACTGGAGAGAATATCGAGCCAACAAGGCGTATGCCTCATTATAGAGAATGTGTAATGAATAATGGACATACCTTCTGACTATCCATTACTCATTCTCCATATGAATCATATCAAATGGATAATGGTAATAAGGTAATGGGATCTGCAGCATATTGTTCTCCTTAACATTCAAAAACATCTGCACTGCGCACCCAAAGGTGACATAGTTGCCTGGAAGGATTAAAAAAACACATGATCTCACCTCTCTGTCTCACTGTTGTGTGGTTCAGGATGACGCAAAGCGGCGATCAGTCTCCCTTGATGAGACCCCGCGGGGTAGCTGGGCCTCCAGTATCTTTGACCTGAAGAATTCCTCCCCAGACGTTCTCCTGCCGTCTGTGTTGGAACGTACAGCTGCAGAGGACATGGACCGCCGCAATACTGAGGCACGTCTGCAGGGCCGCCACAGTGACCTGCTGGGCCTCTACCCACCCCCTGATGAGGTTTGTATCAGTGGTCCTGTCTGTATCTGCCTCTGTTTAAAAAAAAAATGGTTATATAAATGGAAATAACCTTAAACCTTTTCAGATAAATAAGCATTTTCTGCTTCTAACAATACGCACTCTGTGCATATTTTTAGGGAAATCACGCAGGCAGTGATGCATTTAGGAGCAACAGTGGTTGGTTTGGAAGAAGTTAAAGAACAACTTAGTGGTTAGCATTTGCAGCAATAACTACCCTGGCTGAAAAGACCACAATTTTCAGGAACCCAAATATCATCAACACATAATCAAAAGAAAAGGAGTTTGACTGCAACATGATCTCAGAGATCACCATTTAAAACTGCCACCAGCAGAACACTGTGGTGGAAATGTTAGTACATGTAATTGCCATTTGTTCAGCCCTGAGAAACATTATTGAATGTTCCCATGAAGTGAATGTCCATTAGGTCTGGAAACTCAGCCACTTCCAAGGAGCTGTTTGCTTTTCTTTCCTTTATGTTCTCCCTTTCTCACCCCATCCTTCTTTCTTTATATCTGTGCTGCGATGTTGCCATGACATCTGTGTAAATGTTGTGCTGGTCTGTGTGTGTGTGTGTGTGTGTGTGTGTTTTGTACATGACTTTATTTTCTGTGTGGCAGGATGAAGCAGTAGAGAGATGCTCTGCCCCTGAAGTACCAAAGGAACACTGTGGCCAGAGGATCATGGTCAAGTGTTTGTCTCTGAAGTGAGAAACATTCAGTACAACAGCTGACATTTGTACCTTGAATCTCATTATTAGAAATAACCCACAATGCTCTCTGTATTTGACTACTTTATTTTGTATATTTTTCAGGTTTGAAATAGAAATTGAACCAATATTTGGAACACTTGCCCTGTATGATGTCAAGGAAAAGAAAAAGGTATTAGATCATTTTTTATTTGCTACAATTGCATTACTTCAATGACTTTCATTCTTACGTAATGCTGAGCTCATGCTTGACTAATTGAATTTCCACTGTCTCAAAAGGGTCTAAGTGATCTTGCGGTTTAGATCACTGAGTCAAAACTGAATTAAAATCCCTTGACGTGCATTTCCATTATCATCTTTCCTTCCCTTCCCTTCTATGTTTCCCGCTTATCTCGATCTTCTCTCCAACAGATCTCTGAGAATTTCTACTTTGACCTGAACTCAGATCAGATGAAAGGACTCCTCAAACCCCACACTCCTCACATAGCCATTTCCACACTGGCCAGGTCTGCCATTTTCTCCATCACATACCCCTCTGCCGATATCTTCTTGGTCATTAAGGTAAAACAGAACAATCTGACTTAATGTCGACAGTCTAAGATTTCTTATTTGCTCACACAGAAGCTCATTTTCCCCTTTTTTTATTCAGCATTTTAAGTTCTTCTTCAGATTAATTTGAACACACTCTGTAGGTGATGTTCAAACATTAGTAATTAAATGTGATGTCAAAATGTGCTAACAGCGGTGTGTCTCTCTTCCAGCTCGAGAAAGTGCTTCAACAAGGAGACATTGGAGAATGCTGCGAACCCTACATGGTCATGAAAGAATCCGATTCTTCTAAGGTAATGGAGATAGACATGGCTTTTAAACTGTTGCAATATTCGTGGCCAGTAGCCAGTATGCACGTGGGACACTTTTACTGTCCAGTCACAAGAATTGCTCAATTCTGTCTGGATGGTTGCAAAACTTACATCATTTTTGGCAGGTCCACTCTGTTTGCCACTGCAGATATTTTAAGCCTTTCCATGTATTTTGATTTCTTTTATCATATATTGTCCACTCTTGTCCCGCTGCAGCACAAGGAGAAGCTGGAGAAACTGCGTCTGCAGGCAGAGCAGTCTTGCAGTCGACTTGGCCATTTTCGCATGCCTTTTGCCTGGACGGCCATTCACCTTCTCAACATAGTCAGCAGTGTGGGAGGTCTTGATCGGTCAGATCCTGACTCTGACTCTGGTACTGCTGACTCCAGCTGTGTCCTCATTTTCATACATTGTCACACATGCACGTATACAGAGAATTCAATTATTAACAGTGACAAAAGTCTCCCGCACAAAAACTATCACATATAACACACACATGCACACACCTCTCTTGTTTTATATCATTTTATTTTATTTTATTCTGCCAGAGCGAAAAGGTCATGGGACGTGGAATGAGAGAAAGAAAAAGGGATTTGAGCGAATGAGTGTCGGGGATGACATGTGCAACTTTGCTACTTTCCGTCCAGCAACACTGACAGTCACCAACTTCTTCAAACAGGTCAGACTCCGTCTTAGCCTGTGACTCATGTAGTAGTTACTGTTTTTTCAGTTATAGTTTCCATGATGTAATATGGCCAAATTACTCATCGTTTAACTGGTAAAACTGGTGAGGCACCGACTGCTATTAGAATAATATGATATGATGGTCACAAGGTAGCCATTTATCATAAAGATAGGAGTAAACTATAGAAATCCAAGCAATATATGTTTTATTTTAGTTTTTTCCAGCAAAACTCATGATTGTGTTGTCAAATATATTTTGTAGTTGATCTATTAGTGTGATAAGATGCATAATGTAGTTTTCCCCAAAATGAATGTGCACAAGCCATTGCATTGTGTGTACTGTAGATAGAGCAGTTACCTTTTTCTGTAATGAGATTTTTATAACCTCAGAACAAACTCTGCTTTGCTGTTTGTGTTATAAAGGAGGGGGACAGACTGAGCGATGAGGATCTCTACAAGTTTCTGGCTGATATGCGCAGACCGTCCTCTGTTCTGCGCAGACTGAGACCCGTCACAGGTGAGCTTGAT
This sequence comes from Euthynnus affinis, assembly GCA_029490765.1. Lineage (NCBI taxonomy): Eukaryota > Metazoa > Chordata > Actinopteri > Scombriformes > Scombridae > Euthynnus > Euthynnus affinis. The sequence goes on along the minus strand of CM055856.1, from coordinate 6,814,864 downwards.
CTGTGATCACATAGTCGATATATTTATGTGATACTGTCTGAATTCATGTGTTCATGGGTGTTTTGTAATTCACAGTTTCTCTTTCCTCTGTTACTTCATTTTGTCCTTCAGCCCAGTTGAAGATCGACATCTCTCCAGCCCCGGACTCACCGCATTACTGTCTGTCACCGGAGCTGCTTCATGTGAAGCCTTACCCTGACCTGCGTGTTCGCCCCACCAAAGAGGTGCTGGAGTTCCCTGCTCGCTACGTATACACACCGCACACCACCTACAGGTGAGTGTTCACATGTCAAACAAGCACACACAAGTTGACCTGTAGAACAAATCTACATCTACGACTCAATGTATTTGTTTGGTTCATTGTTTTCTGGCTTCATTGTCACACAGTGTAGTTTCAAGCAAAGAGGACAACAGGTTCTCAATTTGAGAACCTATTTAATACAAACACTTTTTTTTATTGATATTGTTTTGTAAAATACGTAAATACAAAAAACAAGCTATTATCTTTAAGAAATTTAAGTTTGAGGTTTTTTTCTGTATATGTATTTACAAGTAACACAAGATACTCATTGGTATGCAGTGTGATGATAAAACAAGATTTTTGATTATTAAAAAAAACTATTTGAATGACTCTTGTTAAAAACAATGTTTACAAAGTACATCAAAAGACCAAGACAAACAAAAGACAGACACATTTTGCATGAGGAATAGATGAGAGCTGCAACAACAACATAATTATTGGAGGGGAGTGCAGTGAAGGTGCAGTGCTGAGATGTAGACTTGTCTGATTCAGAGGGGTGTAGACTGGAAGACCTCAGTGGTAAAACTGTGACATTCCGTCACTCTAGAAGACAGAATAAAAATAAGTAAGTAAGTAAATTTACTGAAAAAAAAAAAAAATAGACCACCCACATGTTTTGAACAAGTGACTTACCATCTTCTGCAGTGTGGAGAGCTGTTCATTATGAGTCTCAATATTCTCTTTTTGGAACTGGGTCAGAAGCTGTAAACTTTTCAGAATGTCGGAGTGCTCTGCGGCTCTCTCCTAAAAAAAACATTAAGAAAGTTCAAGTAAACATTTTTGTAATTCTTGTTGATATATTAGTGCCCAGTATGTGTATATTTGTATCAACTAACAGTAAACATTAGCTGGCAGTGAAGTGGTAGACCTTAAAATAAAGGTTATTTTCTCTGTCTGTAACTCTAGAGAAAATGTCAGCTTTGTGTTACCTGCAGCTCTTTGATGTTGCTGGGGAACAAGTTGCTGAGATACATCTCCATCCTCTTCACTTTTGTCGTCAGCTCCACCTCTTCCTGCTCCATGTGGGCTAGCCAGTCTTTAGTCATCGTGGTCTGAGCCTGTTGCTTGGCCATCTGGGCCTGTCAAAAGAACATCTGCCCATATTATCGTCTTTCCCCACCAACGATCCCAGTGCAGCTGGCAGCTGCCTGCCCTACAGTGTGACATGAAGCTTTTCTAATGGCACTCTCACTCTTTTATGTCAGATAAAAGTTAGATTTATCCATATACATCAGATACATCAGCAAAATAAATGAAAGAATCATGCGATTATGGATATTTCAGAGGAAGAAAAATGAGTTGCCCAAGAACAAAATAGTTGCATTGGAGTTTATGTAGAAGTACTTTTGAATAATTGTGTTGTTTAACATTTTTGCCGATCAGCAAAGAGCTGCTTTGTTATGTCTGTTCAGCTGTTTTTCTCCCTTTGAGCAGATAAACACAGAAGCTCAGTCTGATGAGGATGTTAGATGCTTGACATACTGTCTCTATCTTTTTCTGTTCCAGCATGTTTTGCCTTTTGACCTGCAGTGTGATTTAAATCCTCTATGGTTATCTCTCTTGTAATAACGCCGACCATTCAACGGCACACGTGAAATCTGTTGTTTACATATTTCTGTATTTTCTTACCTGTAGCAACTGTATCACTGCTTTTATCTGTTTTTCCACCTCCGCAGCCTCCTCAGTCTGCTTCCCCAGCTGTTGGAGAGCACCCTCATGGGTCTTCAAAGTCTGACTGATCTTAGCTATCTTTGCCTCAGTGGTTTCATAAGCGTAGTTAAGAGACTCAGTGAACTGAATAGCACCATACATGAGCACGTTCATGTCATCCTGTGGGGCAGCCTTGTCTTCCATCTTACTGGTCTTCCTGACCGGGCCTGCATGGACTGCTCTGAAACCCCCGGCCACACAAAGCAGGCACAAGCCCCAGATCATCTTGATGATATCAGCCGCTGGAGTCTAGTCTTCTGCTGCACTCAGTTGATAAACAGCCTGTGATTTCCTTCTCCAGCAATTCAGTTCATTTAGGAGAATGCCTATCTCATGTAAAATCAAAGCTGTCTTTTCTCAAAAATGGCAAAGGATTGCTATCAAATATGAATTTGTCTATCACTGCGCTGCAGATGTTTGCATCCCTATAACACCCACAGTATGATGAATATGGAGGGTGGTTGGTCAGCTTTATATTGGATGTGTACATGCAATACCATGGTAAAACATTAGCTCAGCTGTGGTTTCGATCAAAGGTCTTGTCCATGTCCTTAGTCTCAGTGACCTTGCCTTGAAGTTTAACCCCCTGAGATACAAATTTGGCCATTTAGGTCACAAACACATTTGACATACATACCAATGTGTGCAGTGCTCTTGTGTTTGATTAAGGAAATGGATGTTTTCGAATGAACCGTATTAGAGGCTGCGTAATAAATGTGACTTATTATTTCAAACATATGTGATGGTGCGAGGAGTCGTTACCTCTTGACAAGGGGATAAAATCAGCTGTTTCAAAATATGAACAAAAGTTACCTCTAATGTTTGGCTTGGATCGGAGCTTTGGTGACGTTCACCAAGCAAATTCCAGTGTTGGGTCACACTTTTTCCATGTGAACAAAACTCGTGATCATTCTCTTTTCTGAGTATCAGAATATTTTATATTTTTTTGTTCATTGCCAAAAATGATTTTGTCTCCATTCAGAAAGATGTGTGTTACTGTTGACAAGTATAAACAACCTAAAAAGCTGGAAATGGTGCCAGATGGCCTCCCTGCTACTGATATATACTGTTCTGACCAGTCATTTAAATAGAGTTTACAACCCATTAATGTTTGAAAGCTCCTCTTGTGAAATGAATGCCAAAAATAGTCATTCCACTTGTCGCTGTGGACTACACATATAAAACCTCTAAGTCCTTAATGTCTGTGCTATGTTTTTTTTTTTTAATTCTGTCTTTGTCATCTTTCCTTCTCTCTCACTCTTCGTCTTGCATCATTTTGCCTCCAAGGAACCTGCTCTATGTTTACCCACAAAGCCTGAACTTCAGCAGTCGTCAAGGCTCTGTCAGGAACATTGCTGTGAAGGTTCAGTTCATGGCAGGAGAGGACCCCAGTCAAGCTTTGCCGGTGAGTCACAGCCAACCATAATCAAGTGACTGCAGTGTTCTCAGTAAAAATGTAATTCTAGTCACAAAGAACAGCTTGAGGCAGTGAAATACTATATGTCTTCTTGGAAGAGTGAACTTCTTCAAAGAGGCATATTTTTTTTTTGAGCAGCAGAGTTAGATGAGGGTAAGTCTAGTAACATTTGTGTTATAACTTCAGTTTTGTTTACTGTGCATCAACAATTTGAAAATTCAAGATACTGTGCAGAACTTACTTTGAGTGATACTCCACCCAAAATCTTATTTGAGTATCAGACACTCAGCTGCTGTAGACTGTAGGTTGCTGGTAAAATTTGTTTGCTACATGGTGGAACTTCTCAAACCACTCGTCCAGCATAATCCACCTCTCATTTTTCAACCACATACTGAGAATATTTTACAAATACAACTAAGTAGACTGCTTGGGTTTTGTGGTGCTTGTTGTGTGCTTGAGTCTCACAGTCATTTACATGAAACGGTTAGCATTAGCTCTACTATGCTATGCTTTTGAGCTACTTGTCAACTCTGTGATTAATACTGGTCTGAGTGGTGTACCCCAGTCTGCTGGTCAGCTTAACACAGTAGCTTTTAAACCATGTCAGACTAATTTGAATTCTCAATCTAGCTAAAAGCAAAGAAAAGTGCAGTGTACTGTTTTCCTATGCGGGAGAAGATTGGAAGTGTTGTGAAGTCAGCTTGGCCGGATAGCCACATCAATCATCTTTCTCCTAAATATGATTGGGCAGACATTTATTACATAATGAATGTCCTTGCTTAGCCGTGCCTAACTGCAAACCAGTAACAAGGGAAGGGAGAGAGACTTTCTAAAGAATTACATAGCTATGACAAAGGCTGGGTTCTCATACATTTTAGGTGTTTACTGTCAGCACATTAGATCCCCAGTTACATGATTAAGAGCCAGTCATGGATTTGCCTATCTTGGGGCTTTAAGCCTAAAGATAGCAAGTGTTTAATGGAGTAACACTTTACATTTATTAACCCATTTAAACTGCCCTTATATTACCTATAAATATAACATAAGTAGGAAAAACACAGAAATGGGCTTGTAGATAATTTTTGTTTTGCTTCCTAGAAGATTTTAATTTGACAAGAAGATCAATGATAGCAAGCTTTTAAGTTTCTGTGATTTGATAAGTGTTGTCTTGCCAAAGAGTCTCAAATCAGATAATAAAAAGTGTGGTTCAGAAGTGATGAACACAAAGTGAAGTTGTGTACACGGATAAATATACTGGAGGATGGGGAAATTCTTTCAATGATTGACAGCACTGCACTTTTCATGGAAAACTATGTTTATACTCTGTCATTTTGACCAGGTCATCTTTGGGAAGTCTAGTTGTGCTGAGTTCATGAAGGAGGCAGTCACGCCTGTCATCTACCATAACAAGTAAGACTCAATCTTCTGCACCACTCGCTGTTAACCCTCCACTAAAGCCCATCCAACTTTTCTTCTTTCAGAGTGTCTTCCTTAAACACTGTGTTTAACTCTCGCCCTTTAGGTCCCCTGAGTTCTACGAAGAGATGAAGATGAAGATTCCTGCCAATCTGACAGATAACCACCATCTGCTGTTTACCTTTTACCACATCAGCTGCCAGCCCAAACAAAACACTCCTCTGGAGACCCCTGTGGGCTACACTGTGAGTACACGCCTTCAGCTGGCCCAGATTGAATACTTCCACCCACACACTAACTTGTTTGAGAAGCTCTTTTTGTTGTCGTGCCATCGGTAAGAAATCGTGCATTTCTGCTTGCAGTGGATCCCTCTGATGCAGCACGGCCGACTACGCACCGGCTCCTTCAGTTTGCCTGTCTCTGTGGAAAAGCCTCCACCCAGCTACTCTGTACTCACCCCTGACGTGAGTGTGTTTAAAGAGAATGTGTGAATATCAGTTTGCCTGCCATCGTCTACCTCTTTGTGATGTGACTGAATGTTAAATGAGTTGGATGTCACTGTGGCAGGTTCAGCTCCCAGGCATGAAGTGGGTGGATAATCACAAAGGAGTGTTCAATGTCGAGGTGACAGCGACCTCCTCAGTTCACACACAGGTACATAAATATGACTTTTAATATTTAAATATGCTGAAGTTTTCTGCTTTTTCTTGTTTTTTTTCTCTCCCTATGATTAAAAGCCTTATTAAAATTATGTTAGTGTTACTGAAAAAGTCCGATAATCACCAACAACATCCATCATTTTCATCTGATGTGGACGTAAATTCATATTGTCAACCAATTAGATACAGACTGTGTGCATGTCATCTAATGTCTCTGGAATTTCAAGCATATTGATAAGTCTTTATTACAGGATTGCTGCAGAATTAAAATTCACCCAAGTGGTATGTAATATTTATTGTGGATGTACTTCTAGGATCCCCACCTGGATAAGTTCTTCACTTTAGTGTATGTTCTGGAGGAGTACTCCTTCCCCTTCCGCCTGAAGGATGTCATTATCACTGAGGCAAACATGGAGGGAGAGCTGAAGGCCAGCATGGCTGCACTGAGAGGGGCTCTGCTGGATACCTGTGTCAGGTTTCTACATCAACTGCTCAACAAACTTATTCAGCTCATCGTCTACCCACCGGTCATTGCGGGTCAAATTGGTGAGCATGCTCTGTAGGACAGCTGTCTTACATCATTTCTGGTTCTGTAGATTTAAAGAGCACTTCTGGGAACAAGGCTTAAATGCTAATTAGAGTAGATCATTTGATGATGATTAGTCATTATAATTCTTGATGATTTGACCAATAAACCTTTTTATGTACTTATGCATCTTACATCAAAATCAGTTTTGCTATGATCAAGTATTACAATTAATTCCTGAAGCATAAGTCATTCCATGTAAAATTTTCTGTCCACAATCATTTATTGTGTACAGTGCTGCTTGAAAGTTTGTGAATCCTTTAAAATTTTCTGTATTTCTGCATAAATATGACCTAAAACATGGTCAGATATTTACCCAAGTCCTAAAACTAGATAAAGTGAACCCACTTAAACAAATGACACAAAAAAAACCCAAATATTGAGGAAAATGATTGAATCTTACATATTTCTGAGGCAAAAGTATGTGAACGCTTGCTTTCAGTAACTGGCGTGTTGCATGAATTTCTGCTTCAGGTCCTTCCACAGCATTTCTATAGGATTAAGGTCAGAACTTTGACTCAGCCATTCCAAAACATTAACTTTCTTCTGCTCTAACAATCGTTGTCTTACTGCATGACCTACTTTTTGTTGAGCTTCAGTTCACAGACAGATACCTTGACATTTTCCTGTAGAATGTGCTGCTACAACTCAGAACTGAGAGCTCCTTCAACTGCACGAGAGGCATTTTGTTTCCTAGATGTTACCCTGGGGTCCCTTGTGGCCTTTTGGAGTATTACATGCCTGTCTTGGTGTGATTTTTGTTGTTCGACCACTCCTGGAAACGGTAATAATGGTGTTGAATGACTTCAATTTGTACACAATCTGTCTGACAATTGACTGGTGGAGTCCAAACGCTTGAAATTATGGTTTTGCAACCCTTTCCACCTTGGTGAGCACAACTCTTCTTCTGAAGTCCTCAGAAATCTTCTTTATTTGAGCCTTGACACACTTCCACAAAACCTGTGTTGTGAAGCTCAGACTTTGACAATGAAGACCCAGATTTCTCTTCTTTATATGAATAAATAAACAAGTGTAAGGTCATGTTTTAGATCATATTCATGCAAAAATAGAGCAAATTCTAAAGGGTTCACAAACTTTCAAGCAGCATTGTAGGTGTAGTTTCAAGTTCTGCCTCACGTCACTCTCATTCTTAATTTATCTCCAGTGAACCTGGGCCGGGCTGCCTTTGAGGCTATGGCTTTGTTGGTCAACCAGATCCACAAGAACCTGGAGGGCATCCAGGACCAGCACGGTCGCAACAATTTGTTGACATCCTACATTCATTACTGTTTCCGCCTGCCCACTGCCGAACCAGCAGTGCCCCCGCCAGGTGAGTTACCAGGCTGAAAGAAGCAGAAAAAGCCTTTAACTGGACTAAAGCCATTTTATTGGACACACTGCTGTTGATTTGATCACCCAAATAACATATCTGTTCCCTCCATCTCCATGAGCAGCAGGCACCCAGTCATATGAGATGCCTATGCAGTACGCCACCATATCAAGAGCAACCGCCCGTCCAAGCAGCCTACACCTGTCTCGCTCCAAGAGCATCAGCAACTCCAACCCTGACCTGGCCAGCACACCAGTGTCCCCTGATGAAGAGGTGCAAAGGATTATTGGGAGCAAGGTGAGTTGTATCTGTCTTTGGAAATGTTTTATATTTATTAGAGCTATACAACTATTGATTTAGTCAGTGTGTGTGTGCAAGTTCTGGAAATACTTTTAACTTCTTTTGAAGGTTTTGAAAGCAGAGTAAATTTAGTTTTAGAGTTCTTGGAGTCATGTCATTTCTTGGCCCTCTAATGTTTTATCAGAGGTCTGTATCAGTGTACTGGCACCAACTTGTGTTCCCATATGCATAGATTATTGAATTTGTTCATTTATTCTATTTGCGAAATGTCTCATATTTTATTTTGTCTGCCATGAAAAGTGTCATGTTAAATAATAAATCACCATGTTGTCATATCTTATTTGTTTTCCTAGATAGAAAAAGAAACAGCAAAAAATGATTATGTCTGTCTTTTCATGTTTTTTATGCTTCCCCTGGTGCCATATCCCCGTATTATTTTGTTGTAATGATAATATCACCCTGCTTTATTGAACCTTTCTCAGCAGATTCAGTAAGCTGAGTTGACTGAGAACTCTGTGCCAAGAGTTAATGATGCTGCTTATGTCAATGATGCAGTTATGCTTTCTGCCTGTGTCCCTTGTGTTTGATACACTACCTCCAGCCTTTCCTTTGGTTTTTCCCCCCTCCTGCTTTCCTTCCTGGTCCCAGCTTCAGTTTTCAATACTCCACATCCCCTTTACCCCAAATTGTCTCTTTAATGTTAATTACCCTTCCTCTACTCACTGTACCCTCGCCTCTTGCTGCACTGTGTGTGTATTTGCGTGTGTTTGTGTGTGTTTGCGGTGGCTTGTGGCAGGGCATTGACCGTTCCCATTCCTGGGTAAACTCTGCTTATGCCCCTGGGGGCTCCAGATCTGTGCTACGCCGGAACCCCAACTCCAGCTGTGAGCTCAAGCAGGTGCCAAATCTCTCCTCCTCCTCCTCCTCCTCCTCCTCCTCACTACCTCTACCTCCATCCTGAACCACCTCTGCTCACCTCCAGTGGGTCATTCCCTACCTCAGGGTCTCTCAGGGGTTGCATCTGTGCGTCTGTCTGCATCTCCTTCTGCTAGTCAAAGTCCTTTCCTGTCATACTTTTCTACTCACAACTACAACATGTTAATTCCTCACAATTCATCCTCTCACCGCTGCTTAACAGAGCGTATCTGTTGTGTTCGAGTGACATAATCTCTGCCTGGGGCTCCTGACCAGGCTTGCACTCATCAGAGTTCATAGAGGGTTCTGTGGCCACCCATCCATTTCCATTCATCCATTCTCACAACACTTTGTCCTCATCTCTATGTGTTCACCTCACCATCACTCGGTGTCAGGCAAGCGACCGCAGCTGCAATCGCATGTCCGCCTTTCTGGACAGCGTGGCCTTGTTTTCAGTTCCCACAAGGCAGATTGCCAAAAAGGTAAAACTGGCATCAAATATAGTAAACTGTTAAACTGTCTTTCAACGTAACAAACTAACTTATTTTGATGTCCTAACATTCGTCTACTTTTTAGTGCCATTAACAATCATCGTCATTCATTAAATTTTAACAATTGTGTCTGTCTGAAAGTTATATAAAAATGTGTGTTTTGATACACTGACATTTAAGAGTCTATTGCTGGATTTGTCTGAAGATTTCCTGATTAAATCTGTGGAAGAGGTACTGATTAAATGTGTTAAATACATATTTTAATATCACTGTTTAGCTTGTGGTAATTCATTTGAATAAAGCTTATTTTATTTCAGGTTGTTTCACCTGAATAAGAGACTATATAACTATTTATCTTATATTTTACAAACCACAGTTATAGTTCACATCTTGCTCTTTGACAAAACAAACATATACAACTTTACTGATATTGTTTTCTCATGTAAGCTAAAACTTGTTGTGTGTTGGTTCATGTCTAGTTGCTCCATGAGGAGCTGGCGTTACAGTGGGTCGTCAGCACCAGCACAGTGAGGGAAGCAGCTCTGCAGCAGGCTTGGTTTTTCTTCCAGCTCATGGTCAGTATGCTTTTCTTCATTTATACTACTTTTACACCACATTCTGTTTAAATCTGAAGAGTCTAAAGAGAATATAGCAAAATAAAGTCACAAAAACATATAGAATAGCATTTGTAATTATAGCAGGAAAAGGAATATTTCAACAAAGTGACCATTTTCCCTCTCCTCTAGACAAAGAGCATGGCCCATCACTTGTTCCTGACCTCGAAATTCGACATTCCCAGACGCCAGCGTTTCCCGGACCGCTTCGTGGACGACATTGCTGCACTTGTGTGTGCCATCAGTGCAGACATTGCCAGCCGATACCACAAGGTAGACCACAAAACTACACCACAAGAAATTAACTGATTAAAGGCAATTAAGCTATACTTTACTTTCCTCTTGGTATCATGCAGTGCTTTTATCTAGCCATATCCCTCTCTCCCTCTCTCTCCTCATGATTACATCTCTCTCACAGGATGTGGAGCTTGTGGAGAGGTTAAATAGCAGTCTCGCCTTCTTCCTGAATGACCTGCTGTCCCTCATGGATAGGGGCTTTGTGTTCAACCTCATCCGCTCCTACTACAAACAGGTGCCTGTTTCCTCCTCCCCGTTCTCCTTTAATCAACATTGAGCCCACGCATATTGTCATACTGTCTCAAACAAACACGTGTGTTAAACAGATTTCCAACAAGCTCTTCACGGCCCAGAATCCCAGCTCTCTGAACGCCCTGAGGATGGACTTCACCCGTATTGTCTGCAGCCACGAGCACTACGTCATCCTCAACCTGCCCTGCTCAACTCTCAGTCCTCCAGCTTCCCCCTCCCCCTCCACCTCCTCAACCACCTCACAGGTACTGGAGTAGGCAGGAAAATGCATTTCAATTAGTATATTGCTGTGTTATTTCATAATTAGTTTGGATTTGTTTTGCTGTATTTTTTTAGCCAGTCTAGGAAAGATCATCAGATAATCACCTAAAATGTAATTTGATTCAATGTGCTGATATCGCTCTCCTATTCTGCTGTCTTCACTCTCACTCTTATTTTTGTTGTTGTATCCGTAGAGTTCAGCATTTTCCAGTATGGTCCAAGACCAGGGTGTAGCCACCATGTTTGAGCTCTCCGTCCCTTTTCGACAGCAGCACTTCCTGTCTGGCCTGCTGCTTACAGAACTCTCTCTTATGCTTGATCCTGAAGGAGAAGGGTAGGTTATTATTAGCTGCCCAGACAAAAATCATTCAGTTCCTTTCAGTTTTCCCATATAGATAATCAGATTTATGAGAATGAATGTATAATATATGTGTATTATATATGTATATTGATAAAGTTTTTTTTCCCACAGGGTTTTCTTCCTTCATAAAAAAGCCATTAGTGCTGTTCACTCCCTGCTGTGCAGCCATGATGCAGACCCTCGCTACAGGGACCCTCAGGTCAGAGCCCACGTCGCTCAGCTCTACCTTCCCCTCGTCCCCATCGTCATGGAGACCTTGCATCAGCTGCACGACTTCTCTGGTGAGAGGAACATACAGTATATGCAACCCACTAATACTGTTACAGCTGTCCGCCTCCTCAAGATTCTTGAGGAATCAAGTTTCATTTTCAGCATTATTGCACCTGAGAGTACTTTTCTTATTTCGTTGCAGACTCCTCGCCCGCTCGGGTCCGCCATGCCTCAGCCCACGCCGACGATGCTGACCCAGACGGCAGCAACACTATCAGTCAGTCTGTTGCCATGGCGATCGCCGGCTCCCCTTTGCCGCATGCCAAAGCCAATCCATTTGCTCTGCCCACAGTGGTGAGTGATAGCGGCAGGGGTCAGACTGTTCCCCCGGGCCCTACAGACTGACAGGTCACAGATCGGCCTCTGTGTAGGAGGCTGCTGCCTCTGTTTGACAGACGATCACTCTGGCCTTTCTGTAACTCCACACAAACACTCATTCAAAAGGCATTTGCATTCTTTGTATGTTCTTCTTTTCTGAAGTACAACTGCTTATCTTAGCCTGTAGGTGGCTCTCTGTCCATTTTCATCATAACTCACTGTAAACAGCCATTTTGTGCTATTCTGAAGCAGATTTAAAGACAGGCACTGAGTTTGTATGTTTGTCCTCACCAGGCTGGGCGCCAGTCCAGCTCTCTGTCTGCTGAGTGCAGCAGGACTCTGCTGGTGTGTTTCCTGTGGGTGCTGAAGAATGCAGATGCAGCTCTCCTGGAGCGCTGGGTGTCTGATTTGTCTGTGCTGCAAATCAACCGCCTGCTGGATCTGCTGCATCTCTGTGTCTCCTGCTTTGAATACAAGGTACAATAACCAGACGCTGTCACTGAAATATCCAGGCAAATCCAATTTTCACGTGCTTAATTTAGACATGCCAGCGCTACAATACATTATTCCAGATATGCCAGTAGTTGTTTCAAAAAAGTTTACTGTCATGGTTCTCAGTAGTACAACGTGGTGTTTTGTTTTGCTTCCCAAGTAAATATTTCCAATCTCCCACATTGCTGTTTACTGTAGATTTTTAATGACCTGACTTTTGTTTTATTTTTCCCTGCCATGTTATGGTTCGTGTTCGTTGTAGGGGAAGAAGGCTCTGGAGAGGATCAACAGTCTGACGTTTAAAAAGTCTCAGGACATGAAGGCTCGTCTGGAGGAGGCCATACTGGGCACCATTGGAGCGCGTCAGGAGATGGTCCGCCGCTGCAGAGGTAAGGAACATGAGAGCATGGTAGTGTGTGTGTGTGTGTGCGCGCGTGTGTGTATAGGAGGTGTTAATACATCTATGTTCATGGAAATTGACATTTGGACATTTGTTTGCACTTACAGAAAGGAGTCCCTATGGCAGCCAGGAGAACGTCAGGTGGAGAAAAAATGTCACTCACTGGAGGCAAAATACAGACAGAGTGGATAAGTATGTGTATACTTCAATCTAAATCTTACCTGATGTTTGCACATAATAAAAGAAAATGATTTTAAGTCATGAACAGGCTTTGGTATATGATAATATATGGTATTGATTATTGTTAAATGACACCTCTAACCAGGACTAAGGCTGAAGTGGAGCAGGAGTCTGTGGTGGATGGAAACTTAGCCACAGAGGCCTCTCTGATTGTACTGGACACACTGGAGATTATAGTCAAGGTAAAACTATGGAATAATATTACCATGCTAAACGCCATGCCCTTCACATGACACATACTGTAGTATTTCCTATTTTATGTAGAATTTCCTCTGTGTAATTTGTTGCGTTTCTGTCCTCTTTCAGACTGTGGTGGCATCAGAGCTGAAGGAAAGTGTGTTAGGAGGTGTGCTGAGAGTGCTTCTCCACAGCATGGCAGGCAACCAGAGTGCCCTCTTCCTGCAGCACTGCTTCACTACACAGAGGGCTCTAGTCTTCAAGGTACACACAGTATATAGCTGCGTTTCCACTGCAGAAACTTTCCCCAGGCACTAAGAACTTTTTGTGGAACTCACTTCCTCTACCAGGGTTTCTACCGGGAGGACCAGGGTCTAAGTGAAGTTCCAGGGAGATTGTTTTACCCCTCAAAAATACCTCTTGGGGATTGTAGTACTTTACATAAGTACAAGGGGGCTGGGTTTGCAGGGATTATCATCAATGATTGGTCAAACACAGACACTGAGGCTGCTTCAACTAGTGTATGGCTTCATTCATAAAACAAGGAAGTACTCTAGTATAGATTTAAGATGAGGGGAGGATATTTCTCATCATTTGTTCAAGTTAAAAGTAAAGTAAGGCTTTGTTGTCGGCTTCCAGGCTTGTTTTAAAAAAAGAGTGAGAGAGAAAAAAAGAGAGATAGCAAGAGCAAACAAGAAAGAGAGCTTGGCAGTGGTTGAGTGAGCTAGAGAGTGAATGGAGAGAGGGAGCAGCAGTAAGGAGAACAAAGCCATTGAATGAGACAAATAAATTATTCTCCGATTGTTTCATGGTGGTTACATCGTAAAATAAAAATAAATAAATAACTATCAAACACTCAGCTGATGATTTACTGCGGAGACAGACTCATTATTTTCCTCCTCCGCATTTCTCCTTTTCATTCATTCATTACACCCAAATCATGCAGCAGTAAATGCAAAGAACAACAGGACAAATCTGTGTTGCTTTTTTTTGTCGTGTGTGAATACTGCATCTCAAGCACCGCCATCATTTTTTTAATCCAACATGGGTCTAATTTGCAGGATCTACGTGGTTCCTCAGATGTGGTGGAAACAACATGATGCACAACGAGGACTTTTAGTTCCAAGTTTAGTTCCAGAGATTTGTTTCTCTGGTTACAAAGTACCCAGAACTTTTGGTCAAAACAGGGCTGATGTTTTAGTGAGTCAAGTGTCTCTTTTTATAGTTGTTGTTACTATTTAGTCTTTTGCTACAATCTAATATTAGTGTAGCTTGAAATATTGTCCCAGTAACTGTACACACAAGTAATGTCTCCCCCACTACTCCTCCAACTCTGTTGCACACTTATTAGAGAAAACTGAAATAAACAATGAAACAAGCAACAAAACAAATTCATTCTTGCATCTTTGTTTTATCATTATGCAAAAAAACTTGAATTTTAAAGAGACAAATAGTCAATCATACCCAAAGTCTTGTTTATAGAGTGTGAGGAGTATATAAAGTGAAAGAATGTGTTTTTATGTGAAGTTCCCAGAAATGCTGTTTGAAGAGGACACCGAGCTTTGCGCTGACCTGTGCCTGCGTCTCCTGCGTCACTGCAGCAGTAGTGTCGGCTCTGTCAGAAGTCACGCCTCCGCCTCTCTTTACCTTCTCATGAGGCAGAACTTTGAGATTGGAAACGTAAGTCTAGACACTGTTTTTGTGCTGTAGGTAAGATGTATTTTGAGGTATTGTTAGGAACATGCTGTGAAAACGGAAATATATCGAGAACATGTACAAAATTTCTGTGGAATAGATCCTATAATAATACTGTGAGTCACAATCTGTCTTATTTCTGCTCTTGTACCAGAACTTTGCACGAGTAAAGATGCAGGTCACTATGTCGCTCTCCTCACTGGTGGGAACGTCGCAGAACTTCAATGAGGAGCATCTTCGTCGGTCCCTCAAGACAATCCTGACGTATGCTGAAGAAGATCTGGAGCTGCGTGACACACCCTTCCCAGAGCAGGTATGTAACAACCATCACGCTGTCTGTTCAACATCCACATCTGGAGCTGCTACAATAAAACTTAACTGATGGTGCTGCGTTTTACCTTTTGACACCGCAGGTCCAGGATCTGGTTTTCAACCTGCACATGATTCTTACTGACACTGTGAAGATGAAAGAGCATCAGCAGGATCCAGAGATGCTCATTGACCTAATGTACAGGTACTGGAATGCATAAGTCTGGCATACAAAAATAGTTCCGCAATCGAAACCACTGATATTCACACTACTTTCTCTCGTTTTCGTATCAGGATCGCCAAGGGCTACCAGAACTCCCCAGACCTACGGCTGACGTGGCTTCAAAACATGGCAGGGAAGCACTCGGAGAGAGGGAACCATGCTGAAGCTGCCCACTGTCTGGTCCACAGCGCCGCACTGGTGGCAGAATACCTCAACATGCTGGAAGATTGCCGCTACCTCCCCATTGGTTGTGTCACGTTCCAGGTCAGTGCATACTGTTAAAACCGAGTGACTCATTCTACTTTTAAACAACCCGAAGTGAGCAGCAGTATGACAGCTAGATAGGAGGTTGTCCCAAAACTGGAGCACCAACATTCAGGCCCACCATTGCTGAAACAGGGAAAATGAAAAAGTTTTTGTGTTGTTTGTTTTCACTTCTCTGTTTTTTCCCCCTCAGAATATTTCATCCAACGTGTTAGAGGAGTCAGCAGTATCCGATGACGTCCTGTCTCCAGAGGAGGAGGGGATTTGTGCTGGGAAGTACTTCAGCGAATCTGGCCTGGTGGGCCTCCTGGAGCAAGCAGCTGCCTCTTTTAACATGGTACGACTCACATTCTCCAACCACATGGTGACAGACTGCATGTTAAAACAGCACAAAGTTACATCATTAATATGGCTGCAGGAACGCTATGTGATAGAGTGCTATGTATAGAACTGGCTTTCCATTGTGCTGTAACTCCAGGCTGCCATGTACGAGGCCATAAATGAAGTGTACAAGATTCTTCTGCCCATCCATGAAGCCAACAGAGACTTCAAAAAGCTGGCTACTGTCCATGGAAAGCTGCAGGACGCCTTCAACAAAGTCTACAACCAAGTAAGTTGACCTAAAATCACCAGTAATTCACTGTCTTGAAGTGAAAATAAACTTTATCCTGGATTCCTTCTTATTTGTTTTTTTTTCTTCTTAACTTCTCCAGAGTTCAGGATGGGAGGTAACAACTTATATTGTTATTTCAAGTATATTTTTTTCATCAGCTAATTTTATTTTATCTTGACAATGTTTTTTCTCTCCTCTTCTTCTTATCTCTTCCTCCCTGCTGTGTGAATTACTGGTAAGTGACACACAAGTTGCTTTCACAATTTGACATAGTTGAGCCACTGTTACAAAAGAGTTTTTATTCCTATTTGCCTCTTTGCTGCAGTGGTGCAACTACATTTCAGCCTAAATATATCTTTTCCCTGTGTCCCACAGCAAATGTTTTTCTATTACTGAATATTCTGTCATATTTATACAGTAACAAGAGAACAGTCATTTCAGCCTTTCAGTCTATGTAGTGCTGATGCTTGAAAATGAAATGGAGAAAGTGGCAATGTCTGGAAAAATGAGTGACTGGGTGTAAAATCTCAAAAAAAATCACAATGTGTCCACAGACTCCATGAATCCAGTTTTTGATAGAACACATTGATACTTACTTACAGCTTGATTACATCAACAGTATCTTGTTGCTCTAATTTTTACCTTGTTAAGAGTTTATTTTATGTGCTAACACTTATTTAGGCTTTCCTATGTTACTAGAATAAGAGATCATATCACATAAGCTTCATGTGAGATTACTGCAATACATTCAACCACTATACCTTTTAATTCTCTACTTCTTTAACACCCCTTTAGTGTTTAGAGAATGTTTGGGACCTACTTCCGGGTGGGTTTCTATGGCTGTCGGTTTGGAGACCTGGATGAACAAGAATTCGTCTACAAGGAGCCATCAATCACCAAATTAGCCGAGATCTCCCACAGACTCGAGGCATGTTAACTGCTCATGTTACTAACAAAGGTGTCACTGGTGATTTATGATAGACCTGTTTCTAAAGATGACTCTCTTTGGTGCACAGGAGTTTTATTCAGAGAGGTTTGGGGATGAGGTGGTGGAAATTATCAAGGACTCCAACCCAGTAGACAAAAACAAACTGGATCCCAACAAGGTAATGTGATATGTTTACGGTTCATGTGACTCAGAAAATACATAAGAGATTTGGTCAAAGATATAACTGAAGTGTGTTTGTTTCAGGCTTACCTCCAGATCACCTACGTCGAGCCTTTCTTCGACACATACGAGCTAAAGGAAAGAATCACCTACTTTGACAAGAACTACAACCTGCGTACCTTCATGTACTGTACCCCCTTCACTCTGGATGGCCGTGCCCACGGTGACCTACATGAACAGTACAAACGCAAAACTATCCTGACAACATCTCACGCCTTCCCTTACATCAAGACACGCATCAATGTCATCCACAAAGAGGAGGTGGGTGTCTGCCCTTGAGGGATTCTGATCGGTGGCTGTAACGGCCTACGAATGAAAAAAAAAAAAAGAAGAAGAAACAATGTGAACTCATGCTCTTGTTTTTGGTTCTCCAGATCATTCTTGTCCCCATGGAGGTTGCCATTGAGGACATGCAGAAGAAGACTCAGGAGCTCGCCTTCGCCACAAATCAAGACCCTGCGGACTCTAAGATGCTGCAGATGGTGCTGCAGGGCTGTGTGGGCACCACTGTCAACCAGGTGCTTGTTTAGATACATACAACTGCCAGGGAGTACAACTATTATGAATTAAAAATGTCCACATCTACCTGGGATATAAATCCCATCTGAATGGGGCGTAAAGTCTGGGTCAGTATTTTAAGTAGTGACAGACATTCCTTAGCAGATATGTAACAGTTCCTCCCCCTCACAGGGCCCCCTTGAGGTGGCGCAGGTCTTTCTCTCCGACATTCCTGATGACCCAAAACTGTTTCGCCATCACAACAAACTGCGCCTCTGCTTTAAAGACTTCACTAAGAGGTGATGACACACTCCACATCCCAGATGTAGACAGCTGTGTAACTAATAAAAACAAATGCTAACTCCCTGTGTCTTCACTGCTCTTTCCATGCAGGTGTGAGGATGCCCTGAGGAAGAATAAAGCTCTGATTGGGCCAGATCAGAAGGAGTACCACAGAGAGCTGGAGAGGAACTACAATAAACTCAAAGAAGCTCTGGGTCCTCTCATCAACCGCAAGATCCCCCAGTTATACAGAACGCTGCCAGCTCAGACAACGCAAACACAACGGTAACTTGAGACATTAAACACACACGCCTACACACAGAGACACACAAAATAAGCTCATGCTGCTTCTCCAAAACCCATCAAACCTACACTCAAGTAGAAGAGCAGCATAACACCAAACTTTATCACACTCCAAGTCATAGACTGATCATGCACACACAATTATGTGGATTAAAAACTGTCATAACAATCCAACATTAATAAATAAAAAAGTTGGTGCAGTTCCTGTTTGAATATGGAAACTATCACCACATGTTTTTGTTTTAATCTGCTTTTGGCATCAGCGGTGTTCGCATGTGAAGGTTTATGGACTGCTGGTTTATGATCAAAAACAGCTACAATCGACAGCACCTGTCAGTGATACTATGATACTGATAGCAAATTGTAATTTTAAATGTATATGGACCTTCCAGAGTTACTGAAAATTAAAATTGTTTTTAAAATATTATACACTATATATAGAGGAGATTCTCTGCTCTAAGAATGATGATTTTACCTCATTCTTACTCTTTGAAAGCAGATACTCATTCAAAGCCATGCCGGCTTTCAGTGGCACACCACAAAAAGACATTATTTGTAGTTGTCACAGTAACTCCTTCACTACTTCGGTCAGAATTAATACCTAAAATAAATGTAAAATGAATAAATCAGTCACATTTCATACAGTTAAACACTCCATTCATTGCAGATATTGGGATACACTTTTCAGAAAACAAACACTAGTAAAACATTCTTTATGGTCTCTAGGCAACAATGATTGGTCTGACCAGTCCTCACTAGTCTGACCAACTAGTCATCAGACTAGTGAGGACTAGTCAGACCGATGCGTTACGAACTGATGAAGCCGCTTGGATAAGAGGCGAAACGTCTTCATAAGACAAATCTAAGTCCAGTTGCCTTGGAATCATTGTTGACTAGAGATAAACATGACCTGGACAAATGAGAATATACACAGATTCTTTATGGGCTTGCTTCTCTCCCTCACAGGAACTCCTACAGCAGGTCCAGTCTCCGCAGAGTCGACTGTTGAAGCACAGAAAACTGGATAAGAACCCAGAACAACAAGCTTTACAAATTAGCCCCATCTCATCCCGTCTGTTCTCCCCTCCCCTCCCCCATCAGTGCAACTGTCACAAGCACACACGTCCTCTCCGTCGTCTAGCTCGTTATTTTACCCACCCACCCCTTACCCAACCCCCCACCGCCACCCTGTCATGCCATAATCCCCCCCAAACCCTTCCACCACACACATGCAAACACACACTTGTCACCTCTTTCCTTGCTGGACCCCCCCCCCGGCCCCCCAAGTCAGCACCACTCTCACACCTCTGTAAACCTCGGCTGTTTATACTGGAAGGTTATCTGCACTGTAAACATCATCATTCGGAGTAAGGCTCTGACTTGTCTGCGTTTAATACCAAGCTTTCAAAAGTAGTCTCATCACTGACAACCCAAAGTAATCTCTCTGAGCTTGAACTGGTTTTAACTTTGGGGTTTACAGAACCAGAGCTGCCAAACTCATTTTCTATCCAAACGGTTGAGGTTCATTTTTGTGTGTATCTGTTTTCCTTTCGCTTCCCGGTGTTTGTTTTCGCAAAGGCTGTAGGTTGTTAATTTTGTTTCGTGGCCTTATTTAATTTGAGATTTTTTTTTTCTAAACTATGCCTGGTAGTAAGCAATGCCAGGCATGCTTATTAAATAGTCCAAGGGAGTTTTTTTCTTTTTTTTATCAACAGACCAAATAACTGACATTCCTTCCTCCTCAAGTTGTCACATTTATCTGCCCATCTCTCATTATAGGAATTCATTATAGAGGAAGGTGGGATCATTCTGTCCAAGCTCAGACCTCAGGTCCCAGTCTGAGTCCAGCTGGGATGTAAAGCATTATTAGTGTGTGGGCTAAAAGGCCCAGAGTAGGATGTTTAAATGTGTTTGTTTTTTAAACTGTGAAATTATCTTGTAATGCACTGCAGTCACGTCAGATGTTTATCACAGAAGCACTGCCTTCGGCCCGGCCATCTCCTTCAGCCACACAAATATGTTCAAACTGTGACATTTACTAACGCCCTGCAGTACAGTCTGTTAACTGACGACATTTTGCCTATGCGGTGACTGGATTTGAATTGCTGTTAAAAAGCGCTCCAAATATTTTGTATGTGTCCACCACTCTGGTTGTGGAAGATTTATAGTCTATGTAGCCATTTTTTTCTAACTACTGTATCTATCATTTTGCACTATTGTAAACAAATTGCAGCACATTAACACTGTAGCTACTAAAATATCTGTGCTTTTGTTATTTTATGAGGCTGGAAAATGTTTTTTTTACCTAATTAGATGAACATTTTTTTATTTATTTACAGTCTTTTTTTACTGCCTTCTATTAAATTTCTCTTCCGACACTTCTGGTCAGCTTTCATTTGTGGGGCTGCAGAGACAAAGAACAGACACAGACACTATAAAACCTTGAGTGGAATAATTGCTCATTTCAGTCACAGTAATAACATTTATTAAACTTTTGTAGTGACAGCTACTTGAAAATGTATAAAAGTGGTTTTCTCTGTACTCTTCAATAGTGACTTAATACAACTGGCTTATTTTAAGGTATGTTTATTCAATTTCCTGACAGTTTATGGTGGTTTCACATGTTAGACCACTGTAATATTACATAAGGGACCTACAATTCTTTGGTTTTTATCTGTATATCATTGATTATTTCCATTAATATTATTGTACTATTGTGGTAGTTATTTTTTAAATAGTCAAATGTATTTTTGAAAATATATTTTGTGATCAATTCTTTATTGTATATTTAAACAAACAGAACGAAATGAATACATATGAAGAAAGAAAGAAATGTTTCTTCTCAAACAAATTCAGACTAACCATGTGGTGCATAGCATCGCTCATCAAAGTCGGAGTTTTAAGTCTTACTCTAAGCTTAAGAGTCAATGTCAGAGGCATTTTTTGTAAACATTCATGAATAGATCAAAATATACGGTACATATAAAAATGTATTCACATTTTCTAAAATATTTAAATGTTCCCACTTCAGGTACAAGAGCACTGAAGTGGTTTTCAGTTTCATTCTGCTGGACTTGCCTGTGTTTCTTGTATGTTTGGTATTTTCTGGCTCTTTAATCAGGAACACCTGGTAGCAAATATAAATGACCTGCAGTTAACTGGCTGAGAGAACATGTGAAGGTGATTTCAATGATTAGTTCATTCACTGTAGTCTTTAGTAGAAGAGAAATCCTGTCACTTAAAAACCTCAGTACGTTGATCCCTGTGCTACATCATACCACTTTCTGCATTCACACAGGCTTGCACTATTCACTAAAGTTTAGGTTACGTCGTTATAAGGACAAAGCAAAGATCTATTCGATCCAGATGTCTTCCTTGCCTTCGTTTTCCATAACATTACTCTAATATCCTGTGGCAGTACGTGATCCACATCATAGCCTGCAATGTTTTGGCTAATTTACCAGAACCAATGGCTCCTTGTTCACAATCAGATATTTTACATCGACTTGAAATGGCTCAACTGATCAGAGCTGAGCACTAGAAGTCATGCGGTTAACAAGATCACTCAATCTCTTATTGAGTATTATAGTATATATATATATATATATATATATATATATATATATATATATATATATAGGGATGGGGGGCTACATTTGAGCTGTTGTAATAGAAAAATACTATCCACTTTGGTGAAAATATGATTTAAAATAGCTTTGCTCCAAAAACATGCAAACTGCAGTGCAGGAAAAACTGCATGTAAATAAAAATCTTAACCGTGAATATAGGTTATCTCAAAATCTTCACTTCTGAGTTGGGGTGGTATTTTGTGGGTGTTCTTCCTTTTTAGGATATGATTGTTGCAACAATTAAAAGTGGTATTTTATTTAATATTTAATTGTGTGTCTATATGCAATCTCTTCTCCTCTCTCTCTCCTTTTTTTTTTTGAAGGTACAGGTCCTTAAATGGTTTTGAAGGTTCTTGGAGTTCCTTATTGGTACTCAGAGAATCTTGAATGTTCCTGAAAGTCCTTGTACTTGAGATGCTTCCTTGGTACTTTAAGGCCTTTACTTGGCTTTGACAGTTCTCGGAGAACCTTGATGTCCTGTCACTGAGGTTCTTTGATATCCATAGAGTACCTTGGAGGTCCTTGGACCTCCTTGTACAGCCATAAGGTCATTGATGTCCCAAGGATAGGTGCTTTGGAGGTTTGTCAATATCCATGAAGGTTCCTAGAGGTCCTTAAACAGTCTTCAAAGACATAGTAAATGGAGGTCTTTGGATTTTCATGAGGGTTTTTCACTGTTGGGCCATAGAGAACTGCGGAACTTTAGATTAGCCATGTTGAAAATCCCTGTAAGTACAGCTGCAACTAACGATTATTTTCTGCTGTTAATCTGCTTATTATTTTTTTGGTTAATCGATTTGTCTATAAAATTATTTAAAAATCCCTGCAAGAATATGTTAGAGCTTATATTGATGTTGTCAAATATGTTCCTGTCTGATCAACAGTCCAAACTCCAAAGATATTCAGTTTACTCTTTTTATGTTTGTTTGTTTTTGATATCTGTCCATTGACTATTTGATTAATCCACTAATTTTTGTAGGTTTACCTGTAAGATGAAGGAGGTACTGTAGGAGGGTTATGTCAAGATGGTAACCCTAGATACATGAAACTAGATTTGTAAGGAAGTAGTAACTGTAACCCACACCACATTTCAATTTATCATTTTAAAGGGCCAGTGTTCAGGATTTAGTGGCATCTAATGGTGAAGTTGCACATTGCAACCCCTCGCCCTCACTCCTCCATACCAAGCACATTGGAGAACCTATGATGGCTGTGAAACTTGCAAAAAAATGTGAAAGACCCTCTCTAGAGCCAGTGTTTGCTGGCTGAAATTGCTAACTTCCAGTTAGTCCTCTGGCTACCTTGAAGGGGGATAAATCAATTTAATCATGCGGCTCATCTAGACTTTCAAAATGTGATCGGTCTGAAGGGATCAAATTCTGATAGTAAAATGAATCATTATGCAGGGATTTTGACGCCAAAAAATGTATCACCAACATTTTACAGCTGCTCCTTTTCCTATTTGGTCTGGGTGGGAAAAAAGCTCTTTAGGCCCTTTTGGACCTGGAATTTGTAATTCCACAGATTGGCCACTATGTCAAAAAGGCTTCAAAGCCCAGCACTGTCCCTGGGGGTCTTGCTCATGCTTTACTTAGATATAAAGAGCTCATTGTATGATGACAAAAAAGACAATGATTCTTATTTTCAGGTGATTATACACTAGTGAAAGCATACTTATGAATATTATATTCCATTTCTGCCAAGGCTGTTCTGCTAAATGCCACTAAACTCTACATACTGCACCTTTAATCCAAACTATGATATTTCCCTAACCCTAACCTAGTAGTTTTTGTGCCTAAACTTAACCAAACCCTAAAATTAACGTTGTCACATCATAAAACAAGGAGACCAGAATATTCTGAGAGAGTTTCTCAAATCTAGGGTTACCATCTAAACACGACCCGTGCAGGAGATCCCCGCGTGGCCGCTGGCCCTTTAAGATGAGCGGGAGGGGGGCGCGGAGCATCTCGGCTGCGGTGTTTTTGTCTCTCTGTCAGTGAGCGCTCCTGGGCCGAGTCGGCTGAAAGGATTTACAGAGGGCAGGTAAGAGCGGCAAATAACTTTAACATTTCCTCTGTTTTGTTGTTGTTGTTGTTGTTGTTGGTTTTCTTTTTAAAGAAAAAAACCGCCTTAGACTCTATTTGTCAAATTGTATGTAAAGCGCTTGAAACGAGGCTCCTTCTCGTGAGTGTGACTTCTTTTGTGAAGCGTCGGTCCTGCCCATTCCCCCGGTGCTCTCTCTACGAAGTAACGGGTCTACTACCCTCCTAAATCACCTCACTTGTACTCACATCATTGCCTTATATTCTGACTAATTGGGCTCCTTAATTTCCTCTAGTCTGTCTTTACCTTTTAGAGGAGTGTGTAACTGTCTCGTGCTCGCTCCTCCAGTCTAATCCGTGCCTTTTTTGTTAAGAGCATCACTCCCGCCGCGCGGTGGCGAGGAGCGAAAAATGTCTATAATACAATAATAATAACAATAATAATCTCATAGAGGCTTAAAGTGAGTCTGGTTTATTAAAGTCTGAGTTGACAGTGACCTAATGCTATTTAGTTGGGTTGAATTATTATCATATGGGAGATTATCCCTTTGAAAGCTTTGGTATTTTCCATACAGTATCCATGTGAAATTCATCATATAGCCTACAGGCTGGAGGCTATTGTTATCATCGTGTAGGGCTCATACAGAGCAGATACTTTAGTCTTTAATTGAATGAAGCAGGAGTTTGGAGAGATTACAGTATATTGTATATAACATTGCATATCCAAATATCCCCCCCACCCCACCCCCCCATGTTATTTCTCAACGAGCAAACACATTTGGATGTTAATTTTCTGTTTTTGTCCTTCATTATGAAACTTTTCCACGTGATCTGTTTGCAACGATCTAAGCCCCCCTTTTAAATATATAAAAATATATAATTCCATTTAAAAAATGAAAAGCTCAGTGAAAGCTGCAGACTCCGGGGAGAGGGTGGGTCCGCGCACTCTGCAAGTTTTCATGACTTCCAGATGTTCATCAGCATGTCGTCTCTCCGCTTCTCGCCCTCAAATTCTGCTCGTCTCGCCGCCTGTAGCTGGTCAGTGGTCAACTGTGGGTAGTTTATGTCCTCAGGACATGGATGAGGAGGTCTGATGGAGTTGCATGTCAACAAGGAAAGAAGAGAGTAAACCAGCCTAAAACTCAACTTTTTGTATTGCTCTTTCTTGAATGCAAAAATAAAGGGCGCTTGCTTTTCTTGACCTCCACTAATGACCCTGACTCATTTTCCTTAATACACCCATTCAGAGGGTTTAATGAGGGAAAAGGGCAAACAATTAGCTCATGTTTTTCCCTTTGCAATGTGATATGTGATGGTACGCCTCATGATATGTGTGGTCCACTGTCCAGATTCACCAGTAAACATGTCAGATGTTGTTTTGATGAAGGACGAGCAGAACTTGGCAGGATTGTAGGGGAGTGTGGTCATCACCCTGGTACACTGCATTATACAATACTCCACTGTACTGCTGTTGTGTAATGGGGTTGCTCACTGTATTAAATCACCTACCAGCAAATAGCCAAAGATCGTAGCAGCTGCCTGGCCGGTCAGATGGTTTCTGTCCTGTCATTCATGTTGTTACACGGGGAGAGTAGTGGTCTGTGGCTCCAGTATTTAGTCTACACTCAATGTAGTAAATGGGACGGACAAAATATTAGAAACCTCTCCATATACCACTGCTGCAGCCTCCAGAAATGACCGCAAATGTGGAATCAACACCTCTGAAACAGTTATAACCTTCATGAAGGTGGGATTTATTGCGGCGCTGTTGTATTGGGTTGCATTAGTCTTGGCTGGGTGTGCCTATTAAACAGTCAGCTGGATATTTCCTTATTGTTTTGAGCTCTAGTGAGTGTAATAACATTGAAAAACTGACTCTTCCTCCTTTGCGTGGGGACCCCCTGGAATCCCATCTGCTCAGGTTTGTCTGCAGCTGGAGTTTCCTTCAGCAGGATTTCTTTCCAGGACTGGAATGTGATTGTCTCATTACAGCATTTGGACCCAGGGGTGCTGTGGTGGAATGCAGGGTTATAAACCCCATTTGCACACAGGGCCACACGCCGGGCATTTAAATGGTTTAGCAAGGCTAATGAAATTACACCCTGAACCTGCATGAGACTGTCTGTCACTGTCTAAGGTTTACTACTAATTAGCCATGTTGGACAGCTTTACCAGTGAATTGATGATTTTCATCAGTTGTAACAAGGAAAGCTGGTGATGTATGTAT
The DNA here is from genome assembly GCA_029490765.1 of Euthynnus affinis. Classification (NCBI taxonomy): domain Eukaryota; kingdom Metazoa; phylum Chordata; class Actinopteri; order Scombriformes; family Scombridae; genus Euthynnus; species Euthynnus affinis. Next base: position 6,788,804 of record CM055856.1, on the reverse strand, counting down.
ACACATGACATCAAATTGTGTTGTCTTTGTATCTTGTCTGCATGTATCTTACTTAGATCAGAAAACCCAAATGTTCTGCCATCCTTCTAAGCAGCCCATTAATCTATAAATATACCATCATACAGCCCAGGTCTAGATTTGGTAAAGACAATAAGGGTTAATATACTCTCACTGAAGTATATTGATTGGGGCGACCACGATAGTAATGTGTTTAGTGAACATATGGTCTAATCTGGCTTTTGAGGTACGAGGGACAGTAATTCATTATCTGCCTGAATAATCCGACTTGATCTCCTTTAATACATTAATCACTCAGGAAAAGCAAGATGGATTGCTCTGTCCAGTAAAACATACAAACACGTCGGAGTAGTAAGCTAAGTGTTGTGGATGTTTATCCTGTCCCGTTTTGTTGTCTTCATGTCCGTTGAGCATTTTGGACCAACGGCTCTCATTGAATCAGGAAGTAATTGATAAGATCCCTCAGAGGGAACCACTTAACTACATCACGGCTGCAGTTAGATTACTTCCTCTGCTCTGCTGTGCCGTCCGCTCAGTAGTACAACACACCCCGACCTGAGCTTTTAACCTCAGCGCTGCTTTGACCGCCCGCCACCGCCCGTCTTTACTGCCGTCTGGACTTCGTCTTCCTCCCACTGCAGACCCCACAGTTTCCTCAAAACAACCTCCCTGCCCGGCATCATTCTTAATCCCCACCTCCACAACTGCACAGGAATTTTCTCCCAAATGCCCTTTTCTTCTTCTTTTTTTTTTTTTTTGTCTTTTTTTTCCGGTGCTGCTCCTTGCTGCTCAGCCCCACCCTTGCTCAGTTTCCTGTTAGAGGTCAGCACAATGACCAATAGCAGACCGGCGGGTGTTTACTCTGCTCCTGTTCCAGGAGTAATGTGAGCTGGTCGGCCCCTCCCTTTGGCCGTACTCTAGCCAGCACCAGACTGCTTGGCCCAGAGCCTTCTGCTCCTCCATACCACCACTCCTTAATGTAAAAAACAGGGTTTTTTGCTAAAGGGCAGAGAGTCCTCAAGTCCCATTGGGTTATGATTTCACTGACTTCACTTTCACTGAGTTTAAAGGCCAAATAGTCAAACACACACACACACACACACACACACACATCCATAAACAGCACAAGAACACACTGTTGCCATGTTGATATGAGATCATCTGGCCTTGTTGCACATGGTGAAGGCCCCGTCTGTCATGGCGGTGACGTACACTCTTCAGCCACATTGTGCCTGCTGACAAATGGCTGTTGTTTCCTTTACATTTAGCATTCTTTAGCTGTTCAGGGGAGCAATTTGATGTAATTTTTTTCTCATTTATTATTAATTCAGGACCAGTTAACTGAATGAAACCATCTGTGCTGCAGAGTGATGAGAGGGACAAAGAAGTCTTAGTGGACAGACAAAATCCCTACAGCGCGCAGATCAACAGCAGCGTCTCGTGTTGCGATCTCTCTGTAACATTTAAAACTCTTCTGCGCGTCTATATTAAGGTCTTTGCGGCCTGTTACCCAGAGAGAAAAAAAACCCTCTGAACAACAATTAGCTTTATTTAGTTTAGACAAAGTACTGCTTCTCGTAGGGATTCTCTATTGTCGCTCTATTTTTAGGTGTGGAATGCACAAATGATGGTAATCTTCTAGGCGGAGCCATTTAAGATTATGAGGAAAGGTCCTTTGAAAGTTTATTTACTCATTGTGAGTTGTTCTTGTGACCCTGTATGTGATCTTTCTGGCGTTCTTCCTGCGTTAACAGGAGTACATTCTGGTGTCAGCGGCGGGATTTGCAGTGATTCATACTGATGGAGTCCAAATCTGAGAGCAGTCATGGTCTTCTCATTCGCAAAGTTTCCATCTAAAACTCTCAGCAGCTTTTCTTTCTTTCTTTTTTTTCTCTTCCTCTTGCAGTTTTGCCTTTCTTTACTGACATTCCCACTCTTTATCGCCCACCCTCCCTCATACTGTACTACTCTCCCCTACTTTCTCTCTCTAATCCCTGCTTGCTTCTTTCTTTCTTTCTCGTTTACACTCTTCTTCTCCTTGTTACTTTTTCGTTTGGCCAGGGAGGAAGTGACTTGGTTGTTTCTGGATCCTCTGGGAATAGAAAGATGGAGCTCCCTTTCCTGTAACCCTTTCTTCATCAGGCCTCAGACTATTGGCTCGCATATCATCTCTGTCCTGCTTCATCAGTTAAGCTGGTATGATGATAGTGGCACATGCACCGGCAACGGAGTGACAATCAGCCTCTTAAAACTTTAGAAAATCTCACCAGACAGAGCTGTCAAAATGTTGTAACTGTTTATGAGGAATAATAAATCAAAAATGAATCATCGCACTGTGAGATTTATCACCATGTGGTCTAGATAGGCAAATTAAAAACAGCTAAATCATAATCATATCAATGGTGCCCTTACCTGAATAAATCAACTTAAAAGCTGCAGCTGTGTTTTTTGATCTGTGGGAGTCTAAAGGCTTCGGACAGTGTTGGTGTATGGAGGGATCTGTGAGTTTTCATCTGTGCTATGTGGGAGTCGATGGGAGTTCAAGTTGTCTCCTTTAACCTTCGGTATTTGTCTTACACAAGTATTTGCCATCTGCACCAACAAAGAGTTATAACTATAAAGGCTACACATCGGTCATCTTATCCTTCGAGACTAGTTCTTGGCGTTGATTTATAAGTTTCATTTTGCATTCGTACTATGTATTTCATTCAGTGTTCTTCATAATTAGAAGCACACATAGCCAAGAGAAGTCATCTTTGGAGCCTTGTGCACTTCTACATCTAGATACCAGTCACTTATTGCAAGTCCTGATTCATGTATTTCCAGTTTCTGTCAATGTGTGGGTCCACAACAGCACTTCGTCAACTGTTTGTTTGTTTTGAGGCATTTTTTTCTCGCCACACACTCATACACACATACTGTTTCTGTCTGTCTGTCTTTCTCTGAGATGCCCCTCCTCACTTTATATTAGAACCAGCTGTGGAACTAGGGGCTGAATGAATGGCTCTTTGTGATTTGGCTGTCGTTCCAGTCTAAAAGGTCTGTTTCTCCCCCTACCACTCCACCCTCTGCAGTATTGGCATGACAACAGTATGAAACAATGGGCCGAACAACAACAGGTCTTATTATGATATTATGCAAAGGTCACTCAAAACTGTTTCAAGGCTACAAGGCCCCTCCGACAAAATGTCGACCACGCTTTCACAGCAGCCGGGCTCTGAGCAGCCTCAGCAGAAGTATGAGAATCAGCAGACACAGTCATGCAGCTTATCTGTTAGACATGCATGCAGTAGTTAGAGCTTCAAGCCTGTGTTGTCCATGAAGGGAATGCATTATAAGGCTCATGAAATCAGTCTAGCCTTAAGTCATTAAAGGTGATCTGCGAAAGATGACGGCTGTTCCCACAAAAGTGGAGGGTGTGTGTGCAGTTGGATTTGAGCAGTAGTCACAGAGGCAGGAAAAAACAGAAAATGTTGCCCAGTCACATGACGGGGAGACTCCCAGCCTTAAATTGATTAGAGAGCCTTGGGAATTGGAGAGAGGATTGGGGTGGGGGAAATTGTTTCTTGAAAGTTGGGAGAAGAGAAGAGCGGCTATGATGAGGCCTCATCAATGCTGATCTATGCTGAGGTCAGAGAGTGATTGGCATCTCATGAGGGTATATTGTTCACATCCGCCGTGTCAGTCAAAACCACTGGAATGTTTTGGAATGTTTTTTCTGGCTTTGCAACTTGTGTTTATAGTCTTGCGGGGGCCAGTCTTTTGTAACCTGTCATAAGTCTGTTTTTATCTCTGTGTCAACAGTGCTACACACCTTCTAATGGAGTTTTACCGATGTCCCCCGAAGACTACTTGTCTAAATCCCGCTTCTTTTATTTTCACGAGATTTACATTTCTCTAACTAAGAACTGTTCAAATCAAAAGCAGTGTCTGCCAAAGTTCAAGTTTCATGTATTCTTGTTTCCCACAGGTGCTGACTGTAAGAAAAGGACTGTAAGAAAAAGGAAGGGAGAGCAAGGAGACTGGGGAGGAGAGATCCCGTCCTTGCAGTGCAAGCAGCTGGTATGAAGCGGAAAATAAATCCCACTTTTCCTAATTCACAAACCATCCCCAAGCTCGAGCAGAATAGCAATCACCAAAGGCTGAGAGACTCTGTAATGCAGTGGAAAAATCCATAAAGATCTTCTCTGGGTGGTGGGAAGAGTGGTATTTCTGACTTAGCAATACTGAGGTCTAATCCTTTGTAATGGCAATAATAATAAGGTGACTCAATGAATGGAAGCAATGAGTTTGATAAACTTGGGAGAGCTGACCTCTAAATGAGGCCTGGCATTTTAAATTACTTTTCAGGGTGGTCTCAATCCTCTGATATACCAAAGACACTGGGATCTGTATACAAACTGTAAAACAAATCCTCTAGGTACTACCACGCAGGAGTTTGGTTGTAAATGAGTAAACCTGAATCTCCCCCACACGAACAAAAACAAAATATGTGTAGATACTGCAAGAGGTCAAAGAAACTATAGCGTAATGCAGTTATTCTCTTGAAATCTTACAGGACATACCACAGACTGGAAATTTGTGCTGGGTGACCTGCATCTTACCCCCCCGAGGGTTGTCTTAATCTTAATGGCAGGGAATGGAGGGGGGTAGCGCAGGCGAAGTTAACATCCGTTAATGTGGTATGCAGCTGTATGGGGAGGTAGGGGGTGTAAAAGGGGGCAAGGCATTTTGTCCTGGATGAGGCTGGTCGGGGAAAGTCGTCTGAAGAATGGTGGTGTGGTGCTGCGGAAGGGCGCACACTGGTTTCTGTTCAGATGTCATCTCAAAGGAACTCTGTTTGAGTGCAGAGAGAGAGAGAGAGAGAGAGAGAGAGGGAGAAAAGTCAGCCACTCCACCCCGGTCACACACACACACACACACAATCAGAGGAGTATGTACACACTTGCTAGCAGATCTGAAACACCCAATGAGCCACTGTTGTAGAAGCAGATGTGGAGGCGTGCTGGCGCGGGGGCGTTTTGAAGGGGCGATATGGGAAGAATGGCACCCGGAGAAGCTATAGGGGCGAAAAAGAGGGAGCAGGGAAGAGATATTTGAACTGGAGAATAATGTGCGTTGGTGTGTGCAGATATAATCTGAAGGAGTCGAAAACTGCATTTGTGTGTTTTTTTTTTTTGAAGTTGAATCAAGTGGACATGTCAGCCACCATGTCTGCTGGGCTGGGATGTTTGGTTGCTTAACTGCAGACTCTAATTATATCTCATCAACTGTCCCCTGTCAGCGCTGTCCTCCACCCTCCTGTACACACACACACACACACATACACGCTCTCACACTCCGTTTCTCACACGCACACGCTTTCTCACTCCCAACCACTCCCTTTCTCTCTGTCCTGCTCTCGTTTTCTCACACATGTAGTCATACGCAGACCGCCCTGTACAACATGCAGCACATAATCAATCTAACACTTTCATTCCATACTGGAGATAAACAGACACTGCCCAATGAAGGCACGGAGCCAGAACAGTCTGATTGAATTCTTGAGTGTTAATGTTTCATGAAATAATGCCAGATCAGTAAAAGCATTTTTGACTGTGATGAAAGAGATTTTGTCTGCTTCTCTTCTTGGGAATCTTTTTTTTTTTTTCCAGTTTCTTTTTTTTTTATTTAGTAAATCTCCAGTGTTCAGCATATATGCAAGGCAAAATTTACATCTAGAACATCAGTTAAATTCCTCAGTCGTAAGTGTAAATATTTTTGATTTAGTGTTGGTACCCTATCAAATTAAATTTAACATTGTAATCTTCTCTTACCACGAGGGTATGAGGCAAACTTTTAATTCTGCCAATGTTAAAATGACTGTGTCTTTGTATGCATACACATTTTCATGCCTGACAGTGTGTGTGGCAATCTTGGTATGAGAGGGTGATGAAGGGAACAGATAAGGGGAATCACATCGAGACATTAAACCGAATACAGGACTTCAAAAATACCAAGTCAATTTAGTCAGTGTTTCCAAGTGCCCTACTTTTCACGAACGACCAAGCACTGACTACAGTCACAAGATAGCGAGAGAGAGAAAGAGAGAGAGAGAGAGAGAGAGAGAGGGAGAGAAGAAAGAGCTCATCTTAGAGAAGAGAGAATCATTTCTTGCTGAAGAAACAGAAAAAACGCTTTAAACTGAAGCAAACCGAGTATATGATTTAAAAAAAAAAAACCAAAGTGGAGGTTTGCCGCCCAAACTTATGATCTTAGCTCCTTAAAGTCTCAGTAATATAATGATGTTCAACTGGCTAATGCCATGGATGGCTTAAATATTACATCCCCAGTTCCCACAAACTGATGACCTAGAAAGTTAATCTTTTCCAAGCAGACACAAACTCAGAGGCATCAGCGTTGTCGGCTCTACTATCATCGCTGGAAGTGTGTTGCTCTCTGTGGGAGGAACAGGCACAATCTTTTGTCTATAAGGAGTCAAAATGTATTACCTTTGGTATGAAAAATATATTAAAGTTTTCTGTAATTCACTGTGCTTTCTGTGTTAAAGTAATGAGCAAATGCATGCGGAGGGAATGAGAGAGACAGTGACCGGCTGAAACCTCCTGATCGTCAGCTGACGTCGAGAAGGAGGAGAAAGCACCAGAGAGACATAAAGGGAGGACAACTAGAGAAGAAACAGGAGGGGGGAAGATGTGAAGAAAGTGAGAGAAAGAAAGTGGAGAGAGTGTCTCTAAACCCTGAATTGAGAGGCGAAGTTAGCGTGCACAGATGATTCCTAATAAGGTTGTAACTGGCAGTCTCAAACCTCTGTCCTCGAAGTAGCTGCCAGGAAAACTTTCCCCTGTAACTCCTCGTCTCTGAATGCTAAGAACAGAAACAAACACACAATCGACTGTGACCCACAATACTTAGAAAAATGAACACTTAAAATTAGACCAGGATGAACTAGTGAAAAGGAAACTATATTCGACCATTATATAAAGACAACAATATGGTCAAAATGAGCAGCGATTTATTGCTGGATTAATATGTCAAGTAATATACACATCTAGTGATTATAAACAATTTATAAGATGTCCATACAACTACTGATCTTGTAAGGGTTTTGTTAGCATGAAAAATCACTTAAATGGGACTGGTTTGTTGTTATTACTGTGAGAGAAGCTTTTGCACTTTTTATATTTATATTGAACACATAATTATAAATACAACTTGTGTCTGTCTCTCTACAGGTGAGAGTTGGTGGGTGATTGTTTGAATAGCAGCCACAAGCTCATTATGGCTCAGGTGCTGCACATGGACCCCGGCTTCCCAGGTGCAGTTTCTGTTTATTTACTGAATACTAATAATACACAACATAATGATCAAGTTATTTGTAAGATAATTAATTCCTTTTGTACAACTTTAACTGTTTAACTGTCGAATAGTATTTAACAGTTGTGATATCCCAATTCTTACAAGGTCAGGTAATAGTGAACTGCACCTTTCCACTTTGTACCTAATTTGGTGATTGTTTCAGAGTACATACATAAATACACAGTAGTCCAACAGTAATGCTATTTTCTAAAGTCTGAGCCCAAGATTAGACGCAGATTTCCGTTTGTTTAAAGTTGATTTCCTTCCCCCTCAGGGAAACTCAACCCGCCTGCTCCCCCTTCCCTGCACGGCAAGGAACAGGAGGCGCCCTACTCAGTGGAGACCCCCTATGGCTACCGTCTGGACCTAGACTTCCTCAAATATGTAAACGACATAGAGAAGGGAAACACTATCAAGAAAGTGCCTGTCCAACGCCGGCCGCGTTATGGCTCCCTGCCCCGTGGTTATGGCTACACCGGCTCCTGGTGGACCTCCACAGAGTCTCTGTGCTCAAATGCCAGCATGGACAGTCGGCACTCCTCCTTCTCCTACTGTGCTCCAGGCTACCACACGTCGCAGAGGCCCAACTTCAGCACTGCGCGTGTGGAGAAGACCTTGATGGATGCGCGCAGGAAGCTGGAGGAGGAGAAAGAAGGGCGGAGATTCTCCAACCTGGGCAGCATGCACAGCAGCATGGCAGGCTCTAACACCTCCATCAGCAGTGCAAACAGCTTCAACCGGGCCCAGGGTGGAAGTGGATCCTTCACCCCCATGAGTTCTGGCCTGTCCACCCCAGTGACCCCAACCCCAGCCCACCTGCAGCATGTCAGGGAGCAGATGGCAGCAGCCCTCAGGAAGATAAAGGAGCTAGAGGAGCAGGTAAAGACCATCCCTGTGCTCCAGGTCAAAATCTCTGTGCTGCAGGAGGAGAAACGGCAGCTCAGCGTCCAGTTGAAGAGCCAGAAGTTTCTGGGCCACTCTTTGGGTTTTAGCCGAGGCCGCCCTCGAGGAGAGCTGTACATTGACATCCCTGAAGAAGAGACAAGCACTGGAGCTAAGAGCAGCAACAAGCCATCAGGGTCACTGTCTCCCACCACACCTGAGAACTCCAAACAAGACTCAGGATGTGAGATTGAGGACACAGTGATTGTGGGTGGAGCTCGGCCGGATGCGAAGCGGGAAGTGCGCACCATCGGAGTGGGACCAGAGAACGAGAGGGGCAGTCGTCAGGTGGGAGTTGGGGTTCGGGAGGTGGATCTGGGGCTGCTGCCAGAGGCAGAGGTGCTTAAGAATCAAGTGAGTCTGCTTGAGAGCCAGCTAAAGAGGATGATGGAGGAGCGGAAGGCTGCAGTCCAGAAGGCCCCTCAGGCAGACCACCCAGTGATGGCCACCAGCATGGGGTGGCAGGAGCTACAGGACAGCAACCTGCAGACTCTGGTCAGCTTCACACAACAGCCCCAACAGAGGGAACAGAGAACTGTGGGAATCCAGGTGTACACGCTGGAGCAGCCTACTGTAGTGGAGGTGGGCACTCTGCTCCGAGCGGTAAGCTGCAGCTCCCCCTCTCCTCAGCCAGCTGGTGTAGTCGTGGAGGACCACCACAGAGGACAAACTGAAGGTAACATATGACTATAAGGAGTAACAAACAAACAGTATATTAGCTTCACCTCCACAGTCTAATACAGTCCAGTGCAACAGCCCCTTGTGAACCAAATATATAGAGAGGCCCCTGATGTTTTCTGTCACGCTCGTCTATGCAAAGGCAAGCTGACAAAACATTAAAAGCACTGTTCAATATGACAGCCATAAAAAATATCGCATAGCAACACCTTTCTGATGTTGAAGCAAATTATTTTAACTTTCACAAAGCTGGACTATCGTATTAGATTTAATTAGATTGTACAGGAGCAACAAATCAACTGAGAAACCAGAAACTGTTGGATAAAGTATTTTATTTGATTCCTCTGTTACATTTGTGATTAGTTAAGGTTGAAAATTTGGAAGTTCCTTCTTTCTGTCTCCAGAGGCTCCAGTTGAGTTGCCAATTGCGGTTAGCTCCAAGCAGGTACGCGATGTCCTAAAGAGCGAGCTGTCCACCTCTGTACCTGTAGCTAATCCTGCCATCGTTGTAGGCAATCAGATTGGTTTGGTGCATATAAAAGAAGGAGAGACACGCCTGGATACAACCACAGAGGCCGTCCAGTCACACGAGGGACCTAAGACAGGTAAATGGACAAACTATCGTTGGAAACTTGTTTTAATGACACGATAGGACCCATTTATATCTGAGATCTGCTGTTTTCCAGCCTCATCTCCCCAATCCTCTTTGAGGTCCATTATGAAGCGGAAAGCAGAGGGTGAACCTGGCTCCCCCTCTACAAAGAAAAACCTGCAGTTCATAGGAGTCAATGGAGGGCAAGTATCATTCATGTTTTAAAAAAGGTGTAGATTGTTTTTGACTGATTTTTATCCATGTGTAATGTTCCCACGTAACCAAAAGTGGTGTTTCCTCCTCTAAGAGGAAACTGCTCACCTAAGTTCACAGTTAATAAAATGCTTCTAATAACAGAACATTAGAAAAAAACAGGAAAAAGGAAATGAGCTGCTTTTATTCCACAAAATGATTAATACTGATATTTATCTCATCTTTAAAACCTTCTTTCTTTCTAATCTTTAAAAACTGGATTTCTGGATTTTTTTCAGTATAAACACCAGAATATTCCCAGATTTTTAAACACCAAAATAATGAGCCTAAATGTGTACATGCATGATACTGTTTTTCACAAATATACATCTTACATTTTAAATTAGAAGTTATTTATAAAAGCACATTTAAAGCCAAAAGGAGATTGCTACAGAAAGCATTCACTCCAATACAAAGAAAATGCTCAGTTTATAATCATCATTTCTTAATCTTTTGTGTCTAAATTTGCAGCCAGCTTTGTTTTGGGGTCCCATCACAGATTTCGGGTGGTAGAGTGTTTCCTGCATATGTATTAATGGTGTGTGAGTTGCATTGACTGTTGGGGCTCTTTGACATGGAAACATGTTCTTGTCTTGCAGCTATGAGTCTACATCATCAGAAGATAGCAGCAGTGAGAGCTCCGACGAGGGGAGTGACTCCAGTGAATATCATGAAGCCAGAGAAAAATTACCCGAGTCTACAATCCAGCACCAGCAAATAACCCACACCAAGGCCTCCCAGCCCCAAGAAAGCAACAGCGTACCTCAGCAGACTGCCGTCAAACTACCAGCTGTCATTCCAGACTCGCATCAGAGTCCCAGCCAGTCTGCAACTGTAGGCACAACACTGCCAGTCAAAGCCCCCAGGTCACCAGCGATGGACACTGTTGTGCAAAAATGTGCCTCACAGCCACCAGCCTCTGGCTCCACCCCAACCCCACCACATCCAGCAAACATTTCTGCCTCTAAAGAGACTGTCAGCCAATCATCAGAAAAGCACACAGTCACCCAGGAGATCACCTCCACATCATCCAGCACTGAATCCACTCCTGAACAAAGCTCCAAGTCCTCAGTTACCTGTTCGGCACCACTGTGTGTCACTAAAACCACTGACATTACCAAACAGCAATACACCATCCAGTCAGACACAACCGTCCTCACCAGCCAATCAGAGTCCAAGTCAGCAGCTGAAAGCATCACGAATGACACTACTACCACAGCATCTGCCACACAAGTCAGGTAAACATACTCATGGTTAACAGACAGACTGATACAGCCGTGATGTTAATGTGTAGGAGTAACTGTGTCTGATACTATTAAGCCTGTGTAGGCGCATCAGTGACTGATGTTGTGTTACCTCACTGTCTGTCAGACCGGAGCTGAACGACAGCCTGATGTCAGCTCTCAGTACTCTGAAGAAAGCCCTGGGAGAACCCAACGCCTTCAGCCAACAAGGAGCAGTATGTGATCATTTTAATTCACTTTATTTTAACAGGATAATCCACTCAGTATCAATACAACTTTCCAGGAAACCCCAATAGTGTCTTTTTTGTAAGAAGCAATCACACTGGCAACTACAAGCAGCTTGAAACAGTCAAGTAAACCAAATTTAGCTGTTAGTGATAAATGGGGCTTCATGAGTCATTCTGATGTGCAGAAGAAGGATGGATGGAAAAATTGTATCTGTTGTATTTAAGATATTAACTTACTAAAAAATTGCACTGTGTTAAATCAGCATTGATCTTTCAGTCGTCTTTTTAAAATAATGTGGTCCATTGTCTTGCCAGTGAGCTGTGCTCTTTGATTTACCCCACAGTCTTGTCGAGTGTGTCTCTAAGTGTCCTCATTGTGTCTGATCTCAGAGGGCAGCCTACACCAGTGTGCTGCAGGAGTGGCTGCGTGTGTCCTGTCACAAAGCAGCGGACACGGCTGTTGTCAAGGCCTATATGGATACGTTTGCCTCATTCTCCCCTCAGCTGCTGGAGTTTGTGATCAACATGGCAGATGGCAACGGCAATACAGCGCTTCACTACACCGTCTCTCACTCCAACTTCCCTGTTGTGAAATTGCTGCTGGACACTGGTGAGTCATGTCGGTGTGTGTGAAGATAAATAAGTGAAGAGAGACAAGATTACACAAGGATGATTTAAGTATAGAGGTCGGTCATAGGGGCAGCATCATGTCAACATCCATAGGTGAAGAGTATTTACTGAAACATTTAAGTCACATCCCATCATGTCAAATGATTTTTAGTGTTTTCATGGAATAAAATCCTATAAACATGCGCTCAGGTATTTCAGATACAGCATGACTGATTGAATTTCTGGGGCCAATGCTGACACCTATATTATTGAGTAAAAAAATTCTATAATATATTGGCTGATAATTTTATATATACGGAATATATACATAAACACATTTTTTGTAATGATACCTCAAATGTGGTTATTAAACAGTTGTGACAAAGATATGTAATGGGGAGGATTGATATTTTACAGTTTAGCAATTAACTTTTTTTATAAAATTACATCAGTGCACTGAAACAGTAAAGTTCACCTGAATTTAATGATTAATGATTAACATGCACATATATATTAAACTTGAGAATTAAGAAAAAGGATCAAATATATATATATATATATATATATATATATATATATATATATATATATATATATATAATGCTGCCTATATAACTTTGAAACAATAAAATAGCGCATATCCGACAATATACACACCAGTACCGATATATCTGCGATAGGCGAATATTGGTCAATAATATCACTGATCAGTATATCAGTCAGGCTCTAATTTCAGATCTCATGTCGTGGCAGATTTCAATAAAACTTATTATTCATTCAGATATGACAACTATATGACTGACATGACAACGGCAATATCTTGACTATAATATATATAATGTAATGAGTCACTCTGCCATAATTAAAAATAGAAGACATGATTTTGGATGAATTTCTCAAATACAACATCATACATCTCATTGTTTGTGCTTCTGTTGTGTTCCCTGCCTCACTGAATGCTCTATTTACCTGACAGGCCTGTGTAATGCTGACAAGCAGAACAAGGCTGGCTACACAGCCATCATGCTCACAGCTCTGGCTGCCTTCCACTCTGACGGTGACCTTCAAACTGTCCTGCAGCTGCTGCGCACAGGGGACGTCAACGCCAAGGCCAGCCAGGTGCGCCCTCTATTGCTCATTAATTCTTACTGCACCTCCACACACGACCATTTCAGAACTGGGCACACAAATCTAATAATATTTAGAGGTGTTTTTTAAGAACTCTCCTCCTCAATGTGTCTCATGACTCAGTACAGTTTGTCAGCAGATGCATATTACAGCATGTAAACAAATTCAGTTTCAATGAAATCATCTTAGCGGAACTTCGGTTTTCATGTTGAAGAAGTTAAAAATTTTGAATAATACGTGTTTGTAGGCTGGTCAGACAGCGCTGATGCTAGCAGTCAGCCACGGTCGGGGGGACATGGTGCGGGCCCTTCTGTCCTGTGGGGCACAGGTCAACATCCGAGATGATGACGGCTCCACGGCGCTCATGTGTGCCTGTGAACACGGTCATGTGGACATTGTGCGTCAGCTACTGTCTGTGCCGGGCTGTGATGCTACCCTCACCGATAATGTAAGCATTCTTTCCTATTTTTTCTTTTTATTTCAACAAATCCAGCCCAAGCCCATCACCTTACCATCATCTTCTCATTGTTTGTTACAGGATGGCAGCACAGCACTGTCCATCGCCCTGGAGGCCAGCCAGAATGACATTGCTGTGCTTCTGTATGCTCACCTCAACTTTGCAAAGCCTCCTTCCCCTGTGAGTACTTTAATCAGTGCTGCTAACACACATGTACACAGTGATTTCCCAGCGGCAGCATTTCCATACATCATCAACAGTCAACTCAAGTCCCACATTCATGAGTCACTGTTATCATGACACACAGTCAAACTACATTATATGAATGGCATGTTATTAAATGAATTTTGCTCATTGTCTGTTTCATTTTCTTTCTACTTGAATTGAAAATTAAATTTTAGTAAATTACCATGAATTCTTAAGACAATTTTATTTTCAAATTTAATTAAAGATTATTCTGGAAAATGTAGGGAATCACTAATTGAAGGGGAAGGAACAACAAAACTGTTTATTGTAACATCACAGAATTGATTATATACAATACATCCAGCATAAAGCAACATCTGAACTTTAAGATTTTTTTCTTTAAATTTCTCATATTAGACCCTCTTTTTCCTAAAATATGTGTGTAATCATGTACCTAACTTGGTTCCAGCATAGGATACAAGTAGCTGCACCTCCAAAACATAGCAACACCTATGACGGTCTCTACTAAAATACCTTCTTTTTTTTTTAACATTGTCTAGGTTTCACCAAAGTCTCCTCTCTTGGGTTCCTCTCCTCCTGCCGGTGAAACAAAATAAATCCCACTGCCTCTGCAGCTGACTGCAGCTCTACAGCCAATCCACAGCAACAGAAACATTGAGTTTGTGTGTGTTTGTTCACCTTCCATAATTTAAGTACATTATAATGTGCAGATAATTACACGTCGGCTTGCACCATTGTTATCCATTGCTTTTTGTACACAGTGGTCTTTTTCTAATCGCCTTGTGGTTGAAGACGTGCATTTTCTAATGTGGTACAATCTGAAAAACTGAACCTCTAGATCAGCTGTGTAAATATTAGTTCAGTCTTGCAATAATCCAGTTGTCAACACTGTTTCTAATGGCACTTAGAAGTCAATTTTGTTCACTAAATGACAATATACAGTTCATTATTTTACACGTTTTGTTTTATTTCATATGGATCTCATACTAGTTGCTTTATAGAGTGATATGTTTTCATTGTAGTGTGTACAGTAACTGTTACACAGTAACATCATTTTATGTGCGACCATCACAGTCATTTGGAATAACAAAAGCCACCCTTCTCATTGATAAGTGTCCTTGATCAATTGCATCAACTAGCTCATTGGTGCTGCAAAAATAGAATACACAAGTCTCCACTTCAACAGTATATCAATATTTATACACAAGATTTATTTACTCTAGAGTATTTTTGATATTGATTTTTTATTATGACTTAATTCAGGACCTCCAAGGACCATGATTTTTATTTTCCAGGCAAAATATTACACCTTTTTAACCAGAGGACAAACATTTATTTTAGATGCTTAACACATTTCCCCAAATAAACCCAAAGATGTATCACCAACCTATCAGCTCTGTGACACTGTAAATTGTAGTAATAATATTATGTGGGTGCATAAGCAACAACACTAGCCTAGCATCAGTGTGGAAGGAGGGAGAGATCAACATTATTCTCTGAAGGCTACGGTACTATGGTCTTTGTATTTTGTACGTGAAGGTATTTTAGGTGGTTGTAAGGAAAGATTAAAGATTAGATGTATCTGCATTTGTAATATTTTGTGCTTATAAGATTTGAAGAGGAAGGTATAACAAGACTGTGGAGAAATGACTGAAAGCACTGGCTGAAGCCACCTCTGCTGTGGTCATGCTGGTAAGATTTGTCAGGAAATCAGAAAGTGACTTATTGGGGTCTTAAAAGGACATGCCATGTAAAATATGAATATCAAAATAATATATGTCAATTTAAACCGGTAGTTATGCCTAAAATCAAAATTCTTGAACAAAAGTGCATAGACTATCGATGTCAAAAATTTCTATTACTTTTTAAAGATTTTTTTTCACAGCTTTCATATTCACTTTTAAGCAATTGAATTTTTTATAAACTTTCATTTTTTTAATTTAATTATCTATCTTTTTATACATTTAGAATTTTTAAGCTCACAACTTCTTTATGTAATCGCACAGCTTTAGTTTATGTTTTATGAAGGATTATGTAAAATTTTAGATTGTGTTTCTCCTCTTCTAATTTGTGCATCTTTTGGAAAAACATTGAATTAATAAATGTGGACCACACTGTTTCTATTGTTTTTATTCACTGTTACTACAATATTACTGTTTGCATGTACAGTAAGTTGCCAACAATGAAGCTAACGTCGGCCAAAGTACATCATAGGAAGTTCTAATAGAGGTGAGACTCATGACAACAAGCCATCTAACAGAGAAATAACATCATGTCATGCATCTTTGGTGTTGCATGTTTGGAAAAGTCCACTAGAGGGAGTCCCAACACAAACAATTGAGTAGGTTCTTGAATCTACATCACACCCCTGTTATTATATAACACAGAGCACTGTCACTAGTTTTAAGGCCCTCAAGGATAATCACTTCAGTTTTTCCATCTGTAGCTCATTTTATTCCATTTATACATTTTAACCCAATTTTATCCATTTCAATCTGAACAGCATCATAATGTAAGATGTATTTTCCTATAATGCAACAGCAAATGTCTTTAATATTCTATTAGTAGTCTATTAAAGATCTTTGTCTTGTGGTAGTCAATATTTAGTGACAACATTTTGGTATTATTTCTATTTACTACTCCAACATAAATAATATATAATGTATACATAAAATGAATAATATGATAGCATACTTTTACAAGTATGCTATCATATTATTATAATAATAATAGTAATTGTATAATCAATTAGTAACAATGTTGGTTAAAAAAAAAAAAAAAAAAAAACAACAACAACTTGAAATCTGAAACAAGAAGTAGCTTCTCTGAAGGTAAGGTCTTTGTAGCTTGACACATTGTTTTTTACTTTTGACTTGCCAGCCTGTTGCTAACATCAATTTTATAATGTTGCCTCTTTTTTGAGCAAGACTATGACCCACAGTATCAGCTGCTCAGAGGTCTTCAGATTGATGTTGAGGTTTGTTTCTACTTGGCACTGTAGCTAGTCCGAGTTGGTTAGGCTCCATGTTGATAAAACGGAGGAGAGTGTGGAGTGGAGCTTTTAAAACTTGGCATGTTGATGTTCTTTTTTGGTCCAAGATACTGCACCCCAATCCTCACTGATTTTTGTTTACACAGTATATGACAGGCAATGGGCACTGTAATCATACATAACATTTTGAAAGTCTGCCCTAGTCACAATCTCTAAGAAAAACATTGCCACAGTGCCAGCTGGTTTTGTCAGACAGTTACTTGTCTTTGGGAGGAGTTGGTAAGATAACATGTGCCTTAATTCAGCACCATGAAAGTGCTGTCATGAACATGTTTGAAACATAGTTAAAACATTTAGTGGACATCTACCAGCCAATCAGAAATGAGCAGGCTAGTTTTAATTCTCTTGTGGCAAAGAGTTCACTGATCTCCTCACTGACCTGTCCATCCATTCAATATTCATGTTTTCAAACTGTGTAACAGTGTCTCTAAGTGTTAAATTATCATTTTAATATCTTTTTAAACATGCACTTTATATGCCAAGGTAGCAAGTAAAGCGGCCTGATTTGTCTATGGGTGTGAGGATGTAAAGCCAACAGCAACAGAATGACTGATATATGTAACATTAGTTCTCTTTGAATGAGTCACATTTTATAATGCAAGGCAGCTGCTTACAACTTTAGTAGCTCAGCTGAACTATACACTGGAAAAAAACCCTCTTATCTATGTGTCTCTTGAATGGATCCTCCCTTGCCGCAAAAGTGTGCTGGGTTAGATAAGAAAATGCAGTATATTTTGGCAAAAAATATAAAAATAAGTCATCACATGAAAAGGTTTTTTAACTGATAAACAAATCAATTAAAAGTACTTGGTTACAAAACCTAGATTTAAAATCTGTTTAAATTAGGTCGGCTGTATGTTTGATAGCTTTGACCAGAGAAAAGGCTCTAGTCTTTCGTGTCTGACAACAATAACAATATTTTTTTATTTTGTTCTGGACTCATTTCTGAAAGTGTCAAAATATTAAGATTGTGCAATTAAAATATAGATAAAGCTGCCTTATGCTTTGACCTGCTCTTACAGAACTACATCCGGAATATTTTGATATACCAGTGGTAATATAATTTTGCCTGGAATTACCAGTTAACCGTTAACTAATGATTGGTTGACTTGCCCATGATACAGGAGCACATTTAGACTGTCACAGGAACTGTGAATTGGATTCTGTGAGTTACTTGAACTTTGTCAATGTCAATACCACTGTGGGAGATTTTTTAACGCCTTAGAATTATTAAGTTTTATCTGCATTCTGAGTGGTTTTGAGTTATTGAGCTATTGAAGTTTTGACATCCGAGATAGCAAAACTGATAAACAGTACAGTTCTCTTTTATATAATATCAAAATCCTATCCACTTTTAAAATGGGGTTTTCATGATCGGCTGATTTTCAGATAGAACCTTCTAACTCTAACTAATTTTTCTTTTGGGATCATAAGTTTTCATCTGCTGACTTTCACAGAAAGTGATGATTTTGTTAAAAAAGTACACAGAGAAGACATTTACAATATTTGGGCACAGACAACAATTTAGCTGCATGTTTTTAAATTTAGACATAACCACATTTGGTTTTCATTGACAGTTAACCAAATTTTACAAACAACAGGATTCAAGACAATTTGAAAAAAACATTTAAAAATGTTTCTCAGAAGTAGTCAGAGGAACTTAACTCACTAATAATAACAGTAATTATGGCTACTAGCTGTTTCATGTGAATAACTAATTTTTGCCAAAAATGTTAGATAAAATCTTATTGTTCTAAGTTCACGTTTTGTTTTCTTATCTTATGCATGCTACAGCCCAGTGCCTCATGCAGCCTATCTAGGAGGTGGGCCTGGGTGTGGCCATGCTTTGTTTCAGGCATAAAACTGCTACAGCTTGCTCTGACCACAGTATACAGTCAAACAAAGGCAAGGTGACCAGTCTCACCGCTAAGGATAAGGACACAGTCGGGGCCTTCTAGGCTGAAGTGTCTGGAAATGCAGAGGACATCAGCAAAGATGCTGTGGCCAGGTGAATATGACCCATTACTTACTGTTATAACCAGCTTCCACATTGAGTGATTGATTTATATACTCATTTGCTTCCTCGTGTTTTACCCAGGATGCTGGTCATGTACCCGCAGACCAAGATTTACTTCTCATGTAGCATTAGAATTATGAAATATGGAAGAGTAAATGCAAGAGCAATAATATGGGACAGATGTGTGGATGAACTTGTGGGGAGCTAAAACTAAAACCATGTATGCATAGGTCAATATCCTATCCTAATATATTATCCTCTTTACACAGATTACCTCCCACAACATCCTTATGGTTCTGGTCATCATGTTCCCCAACGACTTCATTCCCTGAGTTTCATGTGTCTATGAACAAGTCCCTGACTTCGGTGGCTCTTGCCCCGGCTGAGAACACTGAGAAGGACAGATAAACAGCTGGAGCAGGTGATGGACCCCGCAGCTTTTTGTCACGTGAGTGTAGATAACTCTATATTTCCCACACAACTGCTGCTTTTTTAAGCCGCTCAATGGCACACATGGCAGAATTTTAAATGTCACGCAATTTTGAACATAATGGGCACATATGGATAGACAGTAACATTTTAACTATTATTATCATTATAACATTATTATGTTTCAAGTGACCAAACACAAGCCACATAATTTGCATTTGGGGCAACAACAAACTTATGTTGAGCTATTCATATATAAATACCTGAGCTATCCTTCCTCTGTATTGACACCAAAAAAGACATCAGCAATAATGAAAGGCTTGACCCATTTGGCGGCTAGCGGCTAGCGGCTGCAACACAACAAGCAGAAAACATCAACATGAAGGGTGGGCTGTTTTTGAATATGGATAACGATAGTCATAGAAGTTCCATAACCCATTACCTTTAGATTATCAAGGTACATGTGCAGTTTCTCGGAGTGCAGCTCTCTCTCGCGTCCTAATTTTGCCAAGTGGTTGTTGTCCTGAGACTAACATTTTGTATGATAGCCCTGGACAACAACTGCCTCAGCCAATCAACGTTTGTGATGTCATCACAGCGAGCCCTGCTGCCGATGCCTGCAAAATTTAAGTAAAAAAAATAAATTAAAAAAAGGAGGGAAAAACGGCAAAGAGGCGCAAATGAAATTAAAAGGTGCTTCATTTAACATGAAAGTTTTCAAATGACTTATTAGTTTACACTAGTCTTCTACTGCAACATTATTATTATGAAGATATTAAAATGCACATTTGCTTTTTATATTAGCATTTTTCTACCATGAAAGTAAGCTAATGGTGAGCTAATAGTTAGCCAGGTTGCTACCAGCCAAAAGTGATTAGCATTGCTATCTTTCTGACTCAAATTTAAACAATCCAAAAGCAATATTTAGATGTTTAGTCAGTCTGTCCTCTTTTTGAAGGAAACATTGGCTTTACATCCTTTGGCCTTGACTTTGAGTCGTGCATGTTCCAGAAATATAGCCTACATCTTTCTGATCTTGCAGACTGCAGAATTCACAATCATAAAATTTGCATCTTTGGAAGTGTTTATAGTGATAAGCCTATCTTGAATGTATTCATAAGCATCAGAATCCTTTTCCAGAACATGGACTGTTAAATCTGTCTTTTTGTTGTTTCCTTTAAATCTCTACTCTTTGTATACACTTGTATACACTACATTTATAGATTCCTCCAGGTTGTGGTGGACAAAACCTAGAAAGTAAAGAAAAAACAAACAATTAGGCTCAAGAAAGCAATGTATATGTGAGATCAACATTTATATAATATAATATATAAGGCAGAATAGCCTTAATAAAGAGGACTTAAACTGTATCTTGTATAAATAAAAAAATATATGATGTCGTCTAATTCTTATTACTGTCAGTACTTCATATGCACTCCAAGCATGGCACTGTATCTGGCACTGTTACACGAACAGTATCACTTACTACCGACCACTGGGAGTATTTACCCTACTAGGCCTTATGGTGCAGAAGTGTAAGTTGCTTTGGATGAAAGCGTCAGCTAAACGACTAAATTTAAATGTAAAGTAAACAGTACTACATTACTGGAAGCTCAAACTCTAAGTCGACTCTACATAAAGAATTTCACAATAATCTCAAGTACGTAACGATATGTTGTCGAGAGGTTAATTCAAGCTTACAGTACAATGAGAAACCCACGATGGTCTCAACTAAACAACAATACATTTGTTGTGGCCTCAGCATCCAATCATAGAGCACAATCTATTATGATTCTAAACAAAAAATATCATAATGTCTTGCTATTAAATGTACAAAGAAACAGGCTAATTGATTCAAACAGAAACATGAAGGTAGCCACTGGTGTTTCCTCTCAACCCAGTCGCCAGAATAAAACATGTTTCTGCAAACCGCGGATACGTTAAATGTCTACGTGTTAATGTCAGCCATTATCAGTTGTATAATGATGTTTTATGATGTGACAACGCTGTGAATAAAGTAACCCATGATGATCTAAGGCAAACAAGACTGAAAAAACATGGTGATATATTGATTATATTTGATAAAAAAATTGTGAAACAACAAAGTTTTCTTGAGGTAAACATCATAGAAACAACATCATATAACAGAGAATAAAACAATAAAGCCTTGTTTGCAGTTGGAGGTGTCCTGTCAACAGTCTTACAGACGTCACTTTTAAAATGGTGCCCTATGAAGAAAATGCTTTTTTGGGCCGCTCATAAAAACCTGTGACTGGATGGACGGTGAACTGGCCCTGTGCCGATTTGTTGTTGTTAAGAGAAATGTTAAAAGAAAGATGTATCTGCAAAGTTTAAACTGTTTCTGAGAGAAAATACTGTAGTCTGGGCTATACCATACAGCCCTAATGTAATATGAGACTATTATTATTATTATTATTATTATTATTATTATTATTATTATTATTATTATTAATAATAATAATAATAATAATAATAATAATAATAATAATAATAATAATAAATGCAGATTATTTGAAAAGATCGTGTTAGTGTAAAACTGAGTGATGTAGTTCAAAGAAACTCCATTTTTGTTTATCTCATAGAAGCTGCAACCTAACCTGAAACGCCCTTTGCAGCCTATCTTGGAGGTGGTCCTGGGTGTGTCCATGATGAGTTTTCACTATAAAAACCCCCCACTATTTCCGCTTCAAAGCACTCTGACTCTCAATCAACAGGCAAGATGACCAGTCTCACCGCTAAGGACAAAAGCGCTGTCAAGGCTTTCTGGGGTAAAATTGCTCCCAAGGCTGATGACATCGGCGCAGATGCTCTGGCCAGGTAAATATGACATAAAACTGGTTGTTATGCGCTCCACCAATGAGGGATTCATTTACATAGCTTACTCACATTTT
This sequence comes from Euthynnus affinis, assembly GCA_029490765.1. Classification (NCBI taxonomy): domain Eukaryota; kingdom Metazoa; phylum Chordata; class Actinopteri; order Scombriformes; family Scombridae; genus Euthynnus; species Euthynnus affinis. The sequence goes on along the minus strand of CM055856.1, from coordinate 6,766,681 downwards.
TAAATTTTCTACCCAGGATGCTGGTCGTGTACCCCCAGACCAAGACTTACTTCTCTCACTGGAAGGACTTGAGCCCCGGCTCTGCCCCCGTGAAGAAGCACGGAAAAACCGTGATGGCTGGAGTTGCTGATGCTGTGTCCAAGATCGACGATCTGACTGCAGGTCTTCTCACCCTCAGTGAGCTGCATGCCTTCACTCTGCGAGTGGACCCTGCCAACTTCAAGGTGAATATACAAAGTGATTAAAACATGATGTCAAGACTCGCAGCAGGTTCATCCGTCATTACCGGGCACATAATGTCCTTATTTACAGTGTAGATAATTCTGTTGCATTGTGATAAACCTGCATTGTTCGAATAGATCTATACTGAGTATATGAAGAATGGAGTACAGAATGAGCAACAACTGTAACATTAAACGTCTGGGACAAATGTGGAGATGAGGAGCTGTAACTTCATGTAAGCATAGGCCAACATCTTTGATATTATTCTCTTTTCACAGATCATCTCCCACAACATCCTTGTGGTCCTGGCCATCATGTTCCCCGCTGACTTCACCCCTGAGGTCCATGTGGCTATGGACAAGTTCCTGGCTGCTCTGGCTCTGGCTCTGTCTGAGAAATACAGATAAACACCCGAAGCAGAGGACATAGACTGCAGCAAGAGCTGATTCTGCAGATAATAAATAAATTCATTAAAAAATAAAAATGACTTTTGTTTTCTTTGTGATTATTTTAGATACTGCGACTCAACTGTGATTCCAGTCTGCTCAACAGCACAATAAACTAGCAGAATTTCAGTAAATAAAAATGATCAATTAATGTACGAAGTATGTAAATTAATTGTCTATTAAGTGCAAACTAATCACGTAAAAGCATAGTGATTTAATCATTTGTTAATGTTGAGCATCAAGATTTCATGGTACATCATGCATTAATTCATGCATTTCTTTTGAGTATTTGTACTCATTATGAAGTGCTTCCAAAATCCCGTTAATTGAGGAATGTCGTGGTAAAACAGAAGAGGAGCTAATATGTAATTAAGTAAATGCAAAACATGCAAACATGCATGTTTTAAGCAAATACACACACACACACACATGTATATATATATATATATATATATATATATATATATATGTATATGTATATATATATATATATATATATATATATATATATATATATATATATATATATATATATATATATATATATATATATATGTGTGTCCTAGATGGGATGATGGTTGACATTCAGTGATGTAAATTAAACTCCAGCGTGTGTGTGTGTCTGTGTGTGTCTGTGTGTGTCTGTGTGTTTGCAGTTATGCAGTTGGAGGTGTCTCTCAATGGTGCTCTATGTGGAAAATGCTTTTTGGGGCCGCCAGGGGGATTATTTGCTGCAATACTGAGTATGTAAAGCGACCCTGCTTCACTCTCAACAGCATGTGATTGGATAGGCGGTGAGCTGGCCAAGTGCTGATTTGCTAACATTTTGACAACAATGATATATGTGGAAAAAAGAACATAATATATATATATATATATATATATATATGTGTGTGTGTGTGTGTGTGTGTGTGTGTGTGTGTGTGTGTGTGTAAAATTCTGGGGTTTTTGTGGGTTTTTTGTAAACATGTCATATATGGACTGTTACTATTATCAATTCTATATTATAATTCAATGATTTTGTGACTTGAACTCCAGCAGAAGGCCGAGTTGAAAACACAGCTATGCTCATGATATGCACATGGACTATCATATTTTATCATTGCCTTTGTCCCTTTCTGTGTCTAAAGATCACTTTTTTGTTATCACCATTTTCTTGTATAGTTCATTATATTTTCATGGTGATGCACAATTATACACAAACAACGTTTTGAATATACTTATTCTTTTATTTGCTTTTCAGACATGATACAAACAAAGAGCCGGTCAGCATGTGATGGTCCTCTGTTGCAGCTCTTTAGTGGTACTGCCTTCCCAGGGAGCTCACAACCACGGCCAGGAACTTCTGGAAAGCTTCCTGAACATCAGCAGTGAAGTCTTTGCCCATCTTGCTAGCAACCACAATGGTCAGGCAGTCAGCCAGCAGCTGCAACACAACGAGCACAAAATATTAACAACATGAAGGTTGAGCTGTTTTTGGAATGATTATTGAACATCTATAATAGTCACAGCAGTTCCATAACTCATTACCCTGAAATTATCAGGGTCCACGTGCAGTTTCTCGGAGTGCAGCACGCTCAGCTCAGCATAAGTGTCCTTGATGTTGTCCATGTTCTTCACAGCCCGGTCCAGACCGTGGAGGATGGTGGTTCCATGTTTTGCAATCATCGGGTTTGCCTTGATGGCTTCGGCGTTGTAGAGGTTTCCGAAGTTGCCGAAATACCTCTGGGTCCACGGGTAGACGACCAGGCACCTGAAAATAGACAACAGATGTTTAAGGTTGAGATAATTTGTGCCAAAAAAGAAAGATTGTATTCTTACAAAGTGCATCTTGTTTAGGGTGTCATAAAGATTGAGTCAGTACACTTTTGTTAATGCAGAATAACAAGTACACCTCACCTGGCAAGAGCTGCAGGGCCCACGACCTCATACTCCATCTTGGAGAAGATGTCCTGGATGGCGGCGCGCTCGATGTCTGTCCACTCGACCATTTTGCTGACGTCTAGATTGTCCTGTTCGGATCAGAAGATGCTGTGCTTCTCGGCACCAGATGCCCCTTATAAAGCAACCCTTCTCCCCTCCCAGAAGCATGTGTAGGAAGGCGGTGGCCCTGCCAAGTGTTGCATTAGAACAATGATAAGGGTATCTGCACAGTTTAGGTTGTTTCTGGAAACGACGAGAAAAAAGACACTTGAGGTACACAGTATACCCCGCAGCCCAACAGGGCCCTTACATTGAACAAGGAAAAACTCAGAAACCCATAGTGTTAAGAGGAAATTATAATGTTAATTTTTTTTTTACAAGATATCCTGAAACTTGTTTCCCTTTGTGTCATTATCTTTTGGTCAAACAGGCGGAAATTAAAATAATTACAAAACCCTGACAGAGTCACAGCCTGATATACACACATACATGATGAACACAATAACAATATGAGTTTGTTACCCAGAGACTGCATAAGTAACTGAGCAGGTTCCATGATCAGGACCTTGGAAAGCGGTAGTAAAATTTCGGACAAATAATAGTTTGATTCTGTCAGCTGTACTGTCCTTTCTAGTCCTTTTACTGATTTCCACCCTGCTCGTTGTAAACAGAAACGCTCAGCCATCAGTTTGTTGATTACAATCACCATTTGATTCAGTTCAGTGCGAACATGAGTGACTACAAGTTTTTATTTCTTCATGCAACTTCAACATAAAGTAGCACATCAAAGGTGGTTACTGTATCAGTTGGAGCAAATTGTCTAATGGTCTTCAGTGAAAACTGTCTTCATATTTGAATCATTTTTTATTATTAATATGTTTATGTTGTAATACATACTATTATATTACATATTATCAATATGTATGTACATATGGTGGTATTATTTTCCCTTTTCTGTGCCAGTATCTGCTCACAGCCCGTGACTGTCCCGAGTGTGTCCAATATAGGTTAACGATCCACTCGCAAGAATAAATTGTTGGCATTATACGTTTCTGCAAACCGTACGTCGAATGTCTACATTTCAATGTTTGCCATTATCCGTTGAATAATGATGTTTTATGATTTGACAACACTGTGGTTAAGGTCTGACCTAACATGAAACGCCCTCTGTAGCTTTTCTTGGAAGTGGTCCCGGGTGTGTCCATGCTTTGTTTGTTTGTTGCTATCTCCAGGTAAATATGACTTAAACAGACTGATTTAACCTGCTTCAAACACTGATTGATTCATCTACATACTCACCTTTTTAATTTTCCACCCAGGATGCTGGTCGTGTATCCGCAGACCAAGACTTACTTTGGCCCTGAGTCCTGGATCTGCCAACGCGAGGAAGCACGGAAAAACTATTATGGCTGGAGTTGCTGATGCTCTGACCAAGTCTCAGTGAGCTGCATGCCTTCACTCTGCGAGTGGACCCTGCCAACTTCAAGGTACTGAGTCAGAGCTTGTAATCAGTGTGAATTTTTTCTCAAATTGTGGTCCTTTTAAGACTTACAACTACAGTATTTATTTGTCATTGGCATAACGGTACCGATACTTCTCTATTCAGGTCAATTAAAATAAACCTGATATCTGACAAGCAAGAATTAGAATTATGAAATATGGGGAACTAAAACTCAATTTAAGCATAGGCCAACATCTTTGACATTATTCTCTTTTCACAGATTATCTCCCCCTGGCTGAGGTGTACATAAACAGCTGAAGCAGGTGACGGACCCCGCAGCTTTCTGTCACATGTGAGTGTAGATAACTCTGTTTTTACCACACAACTGCTTTTTTCGCCGTCCAATAGCACATATGGCATTAAATTAGAATTTTAAATGTCAAGCAATTTTGAACATAATGTAGACATCTGGATAGGCAGTAACATTTTTCCAGGTTTTTAAGAAACTTCTACTGCTGTCATTATAACATTATAAAATGATTATGTTTCAAGTGACCAAACAAAAGCCACATTACTTGCATTTATTATTATTATTATTATTATTATTGTTGTTGTTGTTGTTGTTGTTGTTGTTGTTGTTGTATATATTATTATTATTTATTATCCACGTGCAGTTTCTCGGAGTGCAGCTCGCTCCCCCGTCCTAATTTTGCCAAGTATTTGTTGTCTTGAGACGAACATTTTGTATGATAGCCCTGGACAACAACTGCCTCAGCCAATAAACGTTTGTGGTGTCATCACAGCGAGTCCTGCTGCCAATGCCTGCAAAAAAGGTCTCTCTTGCAATGGCTAATGAGTCTAACATCAGGAGAACATTGAACATCAATGGTGTACATGGCAGGGTCACAAGGAAAAAAGCCACTTCTCTCCAAAAACAACATTGCTGCCATCTATGGTTCGTCTTGAGCGAACCATAGATGGCAGCAATGTTGTTAAGTCATGGATAAGTCAGAAGGCTGTTGAAACAATGTTCTGTGGGTGGATGAGACCAAAATCAAACTTTTTGGCTTGAATGAGAGGTGTTATGTTTGGCGATGAGCAAACACTGCATCCCAGCATAAGAACTTTATCCCATCTGTGAAACATAGTGGTGGTAGGATCATGGTTTGGGCTGCTTTGCTGCCTCTGAACCAGGACAGCTTGCAATCATTGAAGGAGATATTGAGTTCTGAGTTGTACCAGCAAATTCTACATGTGAAGGTATCTGTCTGTGAATTGAAGCTCAACAGATTTTTTAACTAGACACTGGAGTACAACAGAAAGTTCTAAAATGTTAATTTAGTGTCATCATGAGAGCCTACAATGCAGTAATAATGATCTCAAGTACCATACCATGATATATATATATATATATATATATATATATATATATATATATATATATATATATATATATATATATATATATATATATATATATATACAGATATAGATAGATAGATAGATAGATAGATAGATAGATAGATAGATAGATAGATAGATAGATAGATAATAAAGATATTTTGCAACAGTGATAAGAGAAGGATGTATCTGCAAACTTTAGACTGTTTCTGAGTGAGACAAAAATACTGTAGTCTGGGTGGGCTATACAGCCCAAATGTAATACAAAGGTCCTCAAAATGATCCATATAACAACAACAATAATAATCACGACATTAACAATGCTAATAATAAAAACAATACCAATAATAATAATATAAAATGCAGATGATTTGATTTGAAAAGATCTTGTCAATTTAAGACTGAGTGATGTAGGCTAATTCAAAGAAGCTCTACTGTTTTTGTTTATCTCATAGAAGCTGCAACCTAACAATATACGCCCTCTGCAGCCTATCTTGGAGGTGGTCCCGGGTGTGTCTATGCTGAGTTTTGACTATAAAACCTCCCACTGATTCCGCTTCAAAGCACTCAGTGACTCTCAATCAACAGGCAAGATGACCAGTCTCACCGCTAAGGACAAAAGCGCTGTCAAGGCCTTCTGGGCTAAAATTGCTCCCAAGGCTGATGAAATCGGCGCAGATGCTCTGGCCAGGTAAATATGACATAAAACTGGCTGTTACGCGTCCCACCACTGATGGCTTAATTTACATACTCACCTTTTTAAATTTCTATCCAGGATGCTGGTCGTGTACCCCCAGACCAAGACTTACTTCTCTCACTGGAAGGACTTGAGCCCCGGCTCTGCCCCCGTGAAGAAGCACGGACAGACCGTGATGGCTGGAGTTGCTGATGCTGTGTCCAAGATCGACGATCTGAAAGGAGGTCTTCTCACCCTCAGTGAGCTGCATGCCTTCACTCTGCGAGTGGACCCTGCCAACTTCAAGGTGAATATACAAAGTGATTAAAACATGATGTAGTGTGGTTCTCAAACGTTGGTCTCAAGCCTCGCAACAGGTTCATCCGTCATTACTGGGTACATAATGTCCTTATGTACAGTGTAGATAATTCTGTTCCATTCTGATAAACCTGCATTGTTCCAATATGTCTATACTATATATATATATGGAGTACAGAATGGAGTTCAGAAAAAGCAACAACTGTAACAGTAAACATATGTGGGGTGGGAGCTACAACTCCATGTAAGCATAGGCCAACATCTTTGACATTATTCTCTTTTCACAGATCATCTCCCACAACATCCTTGTGGTCCTGGCCACCATGTTCCCCGCTGACTTCACCCCCGAGGTCCATGTGGCTATGGACAAGTTCCTGGCTGCTCTGGCTCTGGCTCTGTCTGAGAAATACCGATAAACAGCTGAAGCAGAAGACGTAGACTGCAGCAAGAGCTGATTCTGCAAATAATAAATAAATGCATGAAAAAAATAAATACTTGTTTTCTTTGTGATTATTTTAGACAACACGAGTCAACTGTGTTTGCAGTCTGTTCAACAGCACAATAAACTAGCAGAATTTCAAATTGGAGGCAGTAGTAAAGTTCATATAGTTTCCCGAAGTTTTAGAAAATAAAAGTAATTTATTTTAATTCATCATTATATCTACAAATGCTGTGTTTGCAGTCTGTTCAACAGCACAACGAACTAGCAGAATTTATGTACATAATTAATCTAAAAAATCAATTAATGTATGAAGTATGTGAATTAATTGTCTATTAAGTTAAACTAATCACGTAAAGTCAAGTGACTTAATCACTTGTTAGGGTTATACACACACACACACACACATATACGTTTATGTATGTATGTATGTATGTATATATATATATTTATATATATGTGTATACACACACACACACACACACACACACACACACACACACACACACACACATATATATATATATATATATATATGTGTGTGTGTGTGTGTCCTTGATGGGATGATGATTGACATTCAGTGATGTAAATTAAACTCCAGCAGAAGGCCGAGTTAAAAACATGCTGCTCTCATGATACGCACAAGGACTATAACTTTAACGTTTTATCATCGCTTTTCTCTCTTTCTGTATCTAAAGGTCACGTTCTTATCACTGTTTTCTCAGATGGGCTGTTACATTTTCATGGTGATATAATCTGTTTTGTGCTTAATTACAGACAAACAACGTTTTGAATATGCTCATTCTTTTATTTGACTTTGAGACATGATAAAAACAAAGAGCCGGTCGGCATGTGATGGTCCTCTGTTGCAGCTCTTTAGTGGTACTGCCTTCCCAGGGAGCTCACAACCACGGCCAGGAACTTCTGGAAAGCTTCCTGAACATCAGCAGTGAAGTCTTTGCCCATCTTGCTAGCAACCACAATGGTCAGGCAGTCAGCCAGCAGCTGCAACACAACGAGCACAAAATATTAACAACATGAAGGTTGAGCTGTTTTTTATAATGATTATTGAGTATCTATAATAAAAGTAACAGCGGTTCGACAACTCATTACCTTGAAATTATCAGGGTCCACGTGCAGTTTCTCGGAGTGCAGCACGCTCAGCTCAGCATAAGTGTCCTTGATGTTGTCCATGTTCTTCACAGCCCGGTCCAGACCGTGGAGGATGGTGGTTCCATGTTTTGCAATCATCGGGTTTGCCTTGATGGCTTCGGCGTTGTAGAGGTTTCCGAAGTTGCCGAAATACCTCTGGGTCCACGGGTAGACGACCAGGCACCTGAAAAAAGACAACAAATGTTTAAGATTGAGACTATTTGTACCAAAAAAAAAAAAAAGATTGTATTCTGACAAAGTGCATCTTGTTTAGGGTGTCATAAAGATTGAGTCAGTACACTCTTGTTAATGCAGAATAAGAAGTTCACCTCACCTGGCAAGGGCTGCAGGGCCCACGACCTCATACTCCATCTTGGAGAAGATGTCCTGGATGGCGGCGCGCTCAACGTCTGTCCACTCGACCATTTTGCTGACGTCTAGATTGTCCTGTACGGATCAGTAGATGCTGTGCTTCCCGGCACCAGATGCCCCTTATAAAGCAACCCTGCTCCCCTCCCAGAAGCATGTGATCGGAAGGCGGTGGCCCTGCCAAGTGTTGCATTAGAACAATGATAAGGGTATCTGCACGACTTAGATTTTTGCTGAGAAAGACAAAAATACTTTGAGATAAAAAGTTTGCCCCGCAGCCCCACAGTGCCTCACCATTCAACAAGGCAAAACAGTACAAACTCCCCCAGACTCACAGTGGTGCATATTTAAATAATAATGCACCGAAAAACCAGTGTATTGAGAAGAGATAATGATGGAAAATGATTTTTACAAGACATCCTGAAGCTTATTTTCACTTTGTTTCATTACCCTTTGGTCAAACAGGCGTAAATTTAAATGATCACAAATTGTTGGCAAAGCCACAGCCTGATGTACACACATCCATGACGAACACAGTAACAAACTGACAGTTTGTTAGCCACAGACTGCACAATAACAGCATAAGTACTGCAATTTGTAACGTTTTTATGCCACTTCTACATGTACCTGTATGTTTAAGTTGTACATACGTCTGTTTTTTTATAACTAGACATGAGAGTAAAACAGAAAATTGTGAAATGTTAATTTAGCATTTTCATGACAATGTCTCCAAGACCATGTGAATATAGCCACAGTTTTTAAGATCTCAAATAAATAACACCATGATGTCCTGAACTCAACATCTGACTAAAGCCTAAAATATATGAGGATATATTGATGATATATGATATATATGTGAAACAACAAAGTTTTCTTGAGTTAAACATCATGATCCGTTGATTAAATCATGTGATTGGATGGGCGGTGAGCTGGTCAAGTTTTTTTTGCAACAGTGATAAGAGAATGATGTAACTGCAGAGTTTAGATTGTTTTCGAGGGAAGCAAAAATACTGTAGTCTGGTCTAGAAAGTATACCATACAGCCTCAATTGTAATGTAATACAAATGTCCTCAGACTTACAACGATTAATCTAATAAAAATACAATATTATTATTAATAATAATGATATAAAATACACATTATTTGAGAAGATCGTGTCAGTGTAAAATTGAGTGATGTAATTCAAAGAAATCCCACTATTGTTTATCTCATGGAAGCTGCAACCTAACTATACACGCCCTCTGTAGCCTATCTTGGAGGTGGTCCCGGGTGTGTCCATGATGAGTTTTGACTATAAAACCCCCCCTGTTCCGGCTTCAAAGCACTCAACGACAATCAACTAACAGGCAAGATGACCAGTCTCACCGCTAAGGACAAAAGCGCTGTCAAGGCCTTCTGGGCTAAAATTGCTCCCAAGGCTGATGAAATCGGCGCAGATGCTCTGGCCAGGTAAATATGACATAAAACTGGCTGTTACGCGTCCCACCACTGATGGCTTAATTTACATACTCACCTTTTTAAATTTCTATCCAGGATGCTGGTCGTGTACCCCCAGACCAAGACTTACTTCTCTCACTGGAAGGACTTGAGCCCCGGCTCTGCCCCCGTGAAGAAGCACGGACAGACCGTGATGGCTGGAGTTGCTGATGCTGTGTCCAAGATCGACGATCTGAAAGGAGGTCTTCTCACCCTCAGTGAGCTGCATGCCTTCACTCTGCGAGTGGACCCTGCCAACTTCAAGGTGAATATACAAAGTGATTAAAACATGATGTGGTGTGGTTCTCAAACTTTGGTCTCAAGACTCGCAACAGGTTCATCCGTCATTACTGGGTACATAATGTACTTATGTACAGTGTAGATCATTCTGTTGCATTCTGATAAATCTGCATTGTTCCAATAGGTCTATACTGTATATATGAGGAATGGAGTACAGAATGAGCAACAACTTTAACAGTAAACATCTGGGAGCTACAACTCCATGTAAGCATAGGCCAACATCTTTGACATTATTCTCTTTTCACAGATCATCTCCCACAACATCCTTGTGGTCCTGGCCACCATGTTCCCCGCTGACTTCACCCCCGAGGTCCATGTGGCTATGGACAAGTTCCTGGCTGCTCTGGCTCTGGCTCTGTCTGAGAAATACCGATAAACAGCTGAAGCAGAAGACGTAGACTGCAGCAAGAGCTGATTCTGCAAATAATAAATAAATGCATGAAAAAAATAAATACTTGTTTTCTTTGTGATTATTTTAGACAACACGAGTCAACTGTGTTTGCAGTCTGTTCAACAGCACAATAAACTAGCAGAATTTCAAATTGGAGGCAGTAGTAAAGTTCATATAGTTTCCCGAAGTTTTAGAAAATAAAAGTAATTTATTTTAATTCATCATTATATCTACAAATGCAAATAATAAATGATTGCATTAGAAAATATATATCATTTGTTGTCTTTGTGATTATCTTAGACATCGCGAATCAGCTGTGTTTCCAGTCTGTTCAATAGCAAAATAAATTAGCAAAATTTAGATGAATAAATAAATACAATTGTCAATTAGTGTATGAAGTAACTGTGAATTAACTTCCTATTAAATGTAAACCAATCACGTAAAGTCACAGTGACGTCAGTTCATGATACATCTCGCATTTATTCATGTATTTTAGTATTTGTACTCTCCTTATGAAGTTACCATTCCGTTGAGTAAAATAATTAACGTAAATTGGAACACTAAAACAGAAAAAGAGGTCATATGTAATTAAGCAAACAGTATGGGGTTAACTTACAGCTGCTGGCTGCAACACAAGCATATAAATATATATCTATATCTATGTCTAAATAAAAGTCTATAAGAATGCGATTAGATGGGCGGTGAACTGACAAAGTGCTGATTTGCAACAGTGAAAACAATGATATATATTTAAATAAGTAAGTCAACAATATCTATATCTATATGCATGTATGTATGTATGTGTGTGTTTGTGTGTGTATGTATATATATATATATATATATATATATATATATATATATATATATATATATATATATATATATATATATATATATATATATATATATATATATATATATATATATATCTGCAATAAAACAAAACATAAGAACAATAATAACACTTAAAAAACTATTATCATTGCCGTATTATCATTTAATGATAATGTTATTCTTATTACATTAAATGATACGTTATTAAGTGCTAATTTTAAAACTAGATGGATTGATGGTAGTTGACACTCAGTGATATTGTGACTGAATCTCAAGCAGAATTCTGAGTTAAAAACAGGCTGCTCTGATGATATGCAGATGACTATAATTTTAACATTTTATCATCGATCACTTTGTTATCACTATTTTCTCAGATGGGCTGTTACATTTTCATGGTGATATAATCTGTTTTGTGCTTAATTACAGACAAACAACGTTTTGAATATGCTCATTCTTTTATTTGACTTTGAGACATGATAAAAACAAAGAGCCGGTCAGCATGTGATGGTCCTCTGTTGCAGCTCTTTAGTGGTACTGCCTTCCCAGGGAGCTCACAACCACGGCCAGGAACTTCTGGAAAGCTTCCTGAACATCAGCAGTGAAGTCTTTGCCCATCTTGCTAGCAACCACAATGGTCAGGCAGTCAGCCAGCAGCTGCAACACAACGAGCACAAAATATTATCAACATGAAGGTTGAGCTGTTTTTTTAGAATGATTATTGAATATCTATAATAATAATAACAGTGGTTCCATAACTCATTACCTTGAAATTATCAGGGTCCACGTGCAGTTTCTCGGAGTGCAGCACGCTCAGCTCAGCATAAGTGGCCTTGATGTTGTCCATGTTCTTCACAGCCCGGTCCAGACCGTGGAGGATGGTGGTTCCATGTTTTGCAATCATCGGGTTTGCCTTGATGGCTTCGGCGTTGTAGAGGTTTCCGAAGTTGCCGAAATACCTCTGGGTCCACGGGTAGACGACCAGGCACCTGAAAAATACAACAAATGTTTAAGATTGAGACTATTTGTAGCAAAAAAAAGATTGTATTCTGACAAAGTGCATCTTGTTTAGGGTGTCATAAAGACCTGGCAAGGGCTGCAGGGCCCACGACCTCATACTCCATCTTGGAGAAGATGTCCTGGATGGCGGCGCGCTCAACGTCTGTCCACTCGACCATTTTGCTGACGTCTAGATTGTCCTGTACGGATCAGTAGATGCTGTGCTTCCCGGCACCAGATGCCCCTTATAAAGCAACCCTGCTCCCCTCCCAGAAGCATGTGATCGGAAGGCGGTGGCCCTGCCAAGTGTTGCATTAGAACAATGATAAGGGTATCTGCACGACTTAGATTTTTGCTGAGAAAGACAAAAATACTTTGAGATAAAAAGTTTGCCCCGCAGCCCCACAGTGCCTCACCATTCAACAAGGCAAAACAGTACAAACTCCCCCAGACTCACAGTGGTGCATATTTAAATAATAATGCACCGAAAAACCAGTGTATTGAGAAGAGATAATGATGGAAAATGATTTTTACAAGACATCCTGAAGCTTATTTTCACTTTGTTTCATTACCCTTTGGTCAAACAGGCGTAAATTTAAATGATCACAAATTGTTGGCAAAGCCACAGCCTGATGTACACACATCCATGACGAACACAGTAACAAACTGACAGTTTGTTAGCCACAGACTGCACAATAACAGCATAAGTACTGCAATTTGTAACGTTTTTATGCCACTTCTACATGTACCTGTATGTTTAAGTTGTACATACGTCTGTTTTTTTATAACTAGACATGAGAGTAAAACAGAAAATTGTGAAATGTTAATTTAGCATTTTCATGACAATGTCTCCAAGACCATGTGAATATAGCCACAGTTTTTAAGATCTCAAATAAATAACACCATGATGTCCTGAACTCAACATCTGACTAAAGCCTAAAATATATGAGGATATATTGATGATATATGATATATATGTGAAACAACAAAGTTTTCTTGAGTTAAACATCATGATCCGTTGATTAAATCATGTGATTGGATGGGCGGTGAGCTGGTCAAGTTTTTTTTGCAACAGTGATAAGAGAATGATGTAACTGCAGAGTTTAGATTGTTTTCGAGGGAAGCAAAAATACTGTAGTCTGGTCTAGAAAGTATACCATACAGCCTCAATTGTAATGTAATACAAATGTCCTCAGACTTACAACGATTAATCTAATAAAAATACAATATTATTATTAATAATAATGATATAAAATACACATTATTTGAGAAGATCGTGTCAGTGTAAAATTGAGTGATGTAATTCAAAGAAATCCCACTATTGTTTATCTCATGGAAGCTGCAACCTAACTATACACGCCCTCTGTAGCCTATCTTGGAGGTGGTCCCGGGTGTGTCCATGCTGAGTTTTGACTATAAAACCCCCCCTGTTCCGGCTTCAAAGCACTCAACGACAATCAACTAACAGGCAAGATGACCAGTCTTACCGCTAAGGACAAAGCCAATGTAGCAGCCTTCTGGGCTAAAATTGCTCCCAAGGCTGATGAAATCGGCGCAGATGCTCTGGCCAGGTAAATATGACATAAAACTGGCCCTAACGCGCTCCACCAATGAGGGATTAATTTACATACTCACCTTTTTAAATTTCTATCCAGGATGCTGGTCGTGTACCCGCAGACCAAGACTTACTTCTCTCACTGGAAGGACTTGAGCCCCGGCTCTGCCCCCGTGAAGAAGCACGGACAGACCGTGATGGCTGGAGTTGCTGATGCTGTGTCCAAGATCGACGATCTGAAAGGAGGTCTTCTCACCCTCAGTGAGCTGCATGCCTTCACTCTGCGAGTGGACCCTGCCAACTTCAAGGTGAATATACAAAGTGATTAAAACATGATGTAGTGTGGTTCTCAAACTTTGGTCTCAAGACTCGCAACAGGTTCATCCGTCATTACTGGGTACATAATGTCCTTATGTACAGTGTAGATCATTCTGTTGCATTCTGATAAACCTGCATTGTTCCAATAGATCTATACTTTGTATTTGAAGAATGGAGTACAGAATGAGCAACAACTGTACAGCAAACACCTGAGATGGGGAGCTACAACTCCATGTAAGCATAGGCCAACATCGTTGACATTATTCTCTTTTCACAGATCATCTCCCACAACATCCTTGTGGTCCTGGCCACCATGTTCCCTGCTGACTTCACCCCCGAGGTACACGTGTCTATGGACAAGTTCCTGGCTGCTCTGGCTCTGGCTCTGGCTGAGAAATACCGATAAACAGCTGGAGCAGAAGACGGAGACTGCAGCAAGAGCGGATTCTTCAAATAATAAATAAATGCATGCAAATGCAAATTGGGGACAGTAGTAAAGTTCATATATTTTCCCGAAGTTTCAGAAAAAAAACTTATTTGTTTTAATTAATTATATCTACAAATGCAAATAATAAATCATTGCATTAAAATATATATATCATTAGTCGTCTTTGAGTATTTGAGATCGTGAGTCAACTGTGTTTCTGTCAGGAACTAGGTGAGTGGTGCAGGTGGACCCAAACGCAGAGACGGTAGACAGGCGAAATCCAATGCATATGTTTTAATGAAGATGCAAAAAATCTCGAACTTATATGTAGCCATGTGAACATGGGACAGTGGGTGCATCCCAAGTCTCTTAAATTACATCCACGTTTCCCTCACTTGCGAAACCAAGCGGCGAGAGAGGAAACGAGGGAATTTGTTTTAAGAGACATGAGACTTGCTTTCCTCTGAAGCGTCATGTGAAGCGACGTCCGTTTCAGATGACGACGACAGCTGATCACAGCTGGATCAGCTGTCTGTCGGCTTTAACAGCTGTAGAGACTTTTGATGGAGTTTGTGTCTGCACACATGCGGACTGTGTAAATACTAATAAAGGTGCACAGTTATCACCACTAGAACAGATGTTTCCTCTCTGCAGCCTGTTACCTGTTTAACAAACACCTGAATAACCACCTGCATTCTGCATTTATGCTGAGTCCTGCTCAGAGGCTCAGGAACCATTTCTCCTGGCAGAATGCGTTTATACTATTTATTGATTATCTGCATCTGTATCTTTTGATAATCCTGAATATAACCCAGAATATAATCAGGGTGTCATTTGAACACTGGAAAATATGTATTTGGCTAAATGATTCAGGGAAAATGGAAATTATGAAATATAGATGTGTTTAACTGTTATTATGGATTAAAGTCAGGAAGAGTCTGTCTGTCAGCCAGAAACAGTTTAATGGAGGAAATAATATCTCTAATAAATGAAGTTGTTTCTAGTTCTTTTGTTGATCAGACCGACAATTAACAGATTTTTTCAACTATGTGATGAATCAGAAAACAAATAATAAATTAAACTTGGGACTGAAACACTTAAATTTAATCTGTTATCTGTCTCCACTTCGGTATGAATAGTGATGTATCAGATCAGTTCGATCAACTGGAGCTTCCGATCAATAACTGATATCCAATAAGGGGGCGTGTCGGCCGGTAAAAGACTTCTGTGAAGTCTGCTCTCATGTTTCCTCGCTCATCGCTCCCCAGAGATCCCTCCTCGCTCCACGATCGTAACTCCTCGGAGCAGAATAAGAGACTTGGGACGCCTGTCAAAATGGCGTATCAGGAACAACTTCCGGTTCAGGCGAGGATCGAGGAGCGAGGAGACATGAAATAAGAGACTTGAGATGTACCCAGTGTGTTTTTTGCATAATACATCCATGGTTTTTGGGGGGCTATTTTGCTATTCCCTTGTGTGTGGGTGGTACTGACTCGCGAGAGTACAGAACCCCCATGGGATTTTGCGCAACAGGAATCTGAAAGGTCGCGAAACGAGTGACTGTGAGGTGTGTGTGTGTTTATCACTTTGTGTAGGTAAAATACCATGCTATATATCGTTAAACACAAAGATGATCTGCAACATCAGTAGTTAAGAGCACAGATAAGCTAGAATGACTACATTTAATGAATGATTATTCTCTTTTCTTAATGATTTGTGTAGATTGTTACGACGTGTGTGTGTGCTATCCCCGCCACGCAGAGGCCAAACGCTAAACAGCCGTGAAGCGTAAGTGGTGATAAAGTAAATTGACGGACAGTATTAATAGCGTCACAAGGTTATGTGCTGACTATTTCACTAAATTACCCTTTTGTATGCTTTTAGAGGGAAGAGTGTCGTCTTGAGTCCCAGGTGCATGTGTCTGAGTGCGCCGGCTGCACACTGGAGCGGAAGTGAGTTCATAATATTCTTCTAAAAGTGTATTTTGTGTTCATGAAGAGTGTTTATGAAATGTATTTTGTTCATGGATGTATATATTTTCCAGAGATGATGTAATATACTGCTTGGTAACAAGTTGAGTGGTTGAGGAAATGTATTTGTTTTATTTTATTTTATTTAGGGAGTTTCCACTACTGTAGTCTAGAGAGTTTTCTAGACTGTTGACTTGACCGTTGTTTAGATTGTTGTTCACATTCTAGAGATACTGTGGTCTAGAGATCAGTGTACCTAGTTTTCTATAGGAAAGCTTAAGTTTGAGTCTGACTACTAAGTTAATGAAGTCCAAAACGCAGGAGAAGTAGTATTCTTTTGTTATCATTGTGACTATCGCAAATCCTCAATTTTACGGTATTAATCTTGTCCTCATCTGAGTGCAGTCGGGAATAAAGAACCCACAAAAAGAATTTTGCTTTGTGTCCGGTCTCATTATTTATGACCAGGCTACATATAGAACACAGGATCATTAACAAAATCAGGGCAAAAGCAGAGTAAACACCAGGAGAAACAACAGAGGAGTCGACAAGGACTGAACTGAAAATTGGACTATAAATGTGTGAGAGAATTTGGAGAGCTATGGTGTGGCAGCAATCACTCCAGGGTGTCCAATCAGAACTCTAATTTTTGTATTCACATGAGAGTATGAAAAAGGAGATGTAGAGTCCAAGTTTAAGTTTAGGCCAATTATCTTAAGAGTTTGTGTGGTTCTGTAACAACAGTAAACACAATACAGACTGATTAGCAATCAAGAATCTAGCAAATCAACAGCAATCAACATAAACTAGACAGAGACATCTACCTAGATGCAGGTCACATACGGATCTAAGGCTAGTAACTATAAATGGCATATTAGCTATCATAAATGTTAGCAAACAGTGAATAAACAGCTACAACATATAAATGACAGTCACTGTAACATTACTAATAAACAAAAGAGCATTCAGTGTACAATGATAAAATAGCAAATAATGACAGAATACACTGAAACGACAGTTGAATAGAGTAACACAACTCTCTCTCTCTGATTATTACGCGCTAGCTGGTAGCGCTGAACTATGTCATATAAACAGACAGAAAACCACAACTTACTGTACAAAATACACTTTTAGCTAAATATAAACAGTAACCATGTGAAACATCAACATGAACGAATATTGAACTCATGTTTTATGGACGTACACACTCCGATAAATGTTGTTAGACATCACTGTGGTCCAATGTGGGATAAGCTCTGCTATCATCTGCCGTTCTCACTCACTCATTGCTGCGTTTGTGTGGATGCGCGGCATGGGCACAGAGTTCACATGCCCAGAGCATGATCTGGTACATAGCTTTTTTTTTTACAATAAATAACACAGGGAGTGATAGCAAGATACAGGTGAGGGAAACGAGGCACAGGTGAGACACATGAAATAATCAAACACAGGAAGTAAAGTGACCTGATATGAGGAAATATTTCAAAATAAAACAGGAACTGAAGGAAAACAGGTGACACAAAAACACAGGAAGAACACACAGGAAACCAAAACCAGACGTCACAAAACACCACCACGACAGGGGACGGATGGCTATTGCAAAACAGGGGGAGGAGGCTAAAACGGATGGTCCATAGGCCAAGACAAAGAGCAGCTAGCCGCAGAAGTGGTGCTCAGAAGGGCAGCTGGAGGGCAGGGGCAATAGCTGAAGTCACTCTGGAGGGCCACCGCGGTGCAGGACGGACGGAAGAAGTCACTCGGGGGTAACCAGGCACGAGGAGCAGCTCTGGTGGATGGGCAGGGGGCCGACAGCGAAGGCGTAACCCTTCAGGAGACTGGGCAGGGGGCTGGTGGCGAAGGCAGAACCCTGCAGGAGGCCAGGCCAGTGGCAAAGGCAAGGGCAGAGGTTGGGCTGCAGGCCGACAGGGAAGGTGAAGGAGCTGGAGCCACTGGGGATACTGCTGCAGACTTGGGAGGCAGAGCCACGGGGGATGATGCTGCAGGCTCAGGAAGCAGAGCCATGGGAAACGGTGCTGCAGACTCAGGAGGTGGAGCTACAGGGAATGACGCTGCAGACTCTGGAGGCATCGCCACGGGGGATGATGCTGCAGGCTCAGGGGGCGAAGCCACGGGGGATGATGCTGTAGGCTCTGGAGGTGACACCACTGGGGGTGCTGCTGGCTCGGAGGGGTTTCATGAAGTGGAGACCTGGCCCTTCTGGGAAAGCCAGAACCACAGGGACCTGGGAGCCAGAGGAAAGAGCTGCATAGGAAACCAACGACCAGAGATTCCATGACCTCAGGCAGACAGGGACATGATGGCTGCAGCTCAGGAACGGGGGACTGGTGCAGCACAGGATCGGGGGACTACTGTGACGGTCCAACAGGAACAAGGGACTGCTGCAGCGGGCCAGCAGGAACAAGGGATTGCTGCGACGGGCCAGCAGGAATAAGACATTGTTGCGACGGGCCAGCAGGAACAAGGGATTGCTGCAACAGTCCAGAAGGAACAAGGGATTGCTGTAACAGTCCAGTAGGAACAAGGGATTGCTGTATGCCAGCAGGAACAGGAGGTTGAGTCTTAGAAGCACTGGGGAGCGAAGACTTAACCCTGGACTGGACAGGTAAGGTGGCAAGGTGACTCAAGGAGCAGTAACGTCATCTGCATTGATGGCCTGATTTCTGGTTGGTGCTCCGAGGGCCTTTGATAGCCAGGTGGCTGCCCAAATAGCCGTCCTGAACTGGAGCGCCATCAGGACCAGCAAGTTGGTGGTAGGCAATGTGGGATGGGGGCTGAGGTCTGGCAGGCGAAGAGGCAGACTGATGGCCAGCTAGTGTGTGACTAGCTGAATCTTTGATATAGATTTAGCTGCATGAAAGCAGAAAAACTCGAGTCGTTTGAGCAGGAATGGGCATGGAAGAAGCAGGATTCTGGTGGCTGGTATGCTTGGAGGCCTGTCTGGCTGATCGAGGTCCCCAAAATGCCAGACAGGTTCCTTGGAACGGATTCATCTCTGCTGGGTCCATTATGTGGTTGAGTCGTACTGTCAGGAACTAAGTGAGTGGTGCAGGTGGACCCAAGCACAGAGACGGTAGACAGGTCAAATCTAATGCAGATGTTTTTGATGAAGACGCAAAAAATGTCGGGAACTTGCAGAACACAGGAACTTTGACAAAAGCAGGGGAAACACCAGGAGAACATCAGGAGGAACAACAGATGACTCGACCAGGACTACACTGAAAACTGGACTATAAATACACATGGAGTTGTAACCCACCTGACAGGTAAGTAACACTGGACCAGATTACCCTAGATTCGCAGGAAGAAGTGATTATAAATATAGTGTTGAACACCAATTGAATAAAAGGAAACGCATAGTGGAAAGTTTTAGTAACATCAATGTACTGACACAGGAAACAATTTTACAAATATGGTCAACCTTCAGTTTCTTTTAAGTGTCTCTTTTGTAATCGGGTACACCCTTTAAAAAAATAAAATAAACGTGTCCTTTGTTTTCCAGAGGAAAGGAAAAATATGTACATATTTCCTTTAATCGTTTTCAGTCCCACCTCACTGACAGGACGACAGGTGAAGGAGGAGGTGGTCCTCTTCAATTCAGACGTTCAGTTCAGACGTTCACAGGTTGGCTTGCCATCTCCCTTGTCAGGGAGAGAATCCAGGGTATCCAAATAACCGAGCCTGTCCAATATAACAGGTTTAAATAAATCCATTCATCCTATCTTTTTTACTGCACAGTTTCTTATTATAATCTAAATCAATGAATAATGCAACATTTAATTGTTAACTTAGCTAGATAACTGTAGCATTGTAGACATGAAATATCAACTTCACATTCTTATAATGTGAATAAAACATGAAATGATTGTTAACCAATATGCAAATGATTAAAACTACTTACATCACAACAGTAATTACCCAAATTCAATTAAGCTAAGTAAAATAATGTAATCTGTAATATCTGTGCCTGTGTGCAACAGCACAGTACTATATAAAATTATTAGTCTCATAACACTGAACCCAATGTCTCTTTAGGTTCACAGAGTGTAAATAACGTACCCTTTTTTCATGTATACTCGTACATACATGTGGTTTTTGTTTTATCTGAAGAAGTGACCTTGTAAATTTAACATACCACAAGGGCTATGCTAACCACTAACTCGCGAAGCTAACTGTTAACCCGTTAACAGAGTTAACAGACGTTTCTTTTTTTCAACGGGTTACAGAGTGATAGTAAATGAGAGACAGATGATGGAAACGAGGCACAGGTGAGACCTTATTTTTTCACAAAAGGAGTATAGTTTCTCGGTGAATTTTCTTTATTTGTGTTTAAGAAACACTCAAACAAAACCAGCACATAACATCAGCTTTTCATTTTTTTAACATTCTGCTAAGATAAATGCAAACTTGGGTAAATGTTAAGACATAAATGAAAACATGAAGATGCCATTAGTAACTATTAACTATCATATTTTGTTAAAAGTTTAGATCACCAATATATTTCCAATAAAAAAAAGTGTTCACTGCACAGACGAGATGCCTTGGTTGGATCCCAGTTGTCTTTTCATGCTGAGTATCCACAGGTCCAGTCTGTCTTTACACAGACAAATAAATATTAAAAGTAATATATGTGTTACAAACTTCACAGACTCCTTTACATGCTACACTTTTTAAAATTATTTTTCATGTGACAGTGTATAATTTTTTCATGCTCATAATAACTTATGAGACACACGATTTGACTTTAGGACGTTCTGTGTTATAATTTACCGGGTTTCACGCCATCACTGCTCGCTCTTCTCATCAATTTACTAGCTCACTTGATCACCGCTTCTCTCTTTTGGTTATCTTTCCAATAAGATTTTCATGATGATATAATCTGTTTTGTGCATAATTACAGACAAACAACGTTTTGAATATGCTCATTCTTTTATTTGACTTTGAGACATGATACAAACAAAGAGCCGGTCAGTGTGATGGTCCTCTGTTGCAGCTCTTTAGTGGTACTGCCTTCCCAGGGAGCTCACAACCACGGCCAGGAACTTCTGGAAAGCTTCCTGAACCTGGGCAGTGAAGTCATTGCCCATCCTGCTAGCAACCACGATGGTCAGGCAGTCAGCCAGCAGCTGCAACACAGCAAGCAGAAAACATTATCAAGATGAAGTTTGAGCTGTTTTTTATTTATTTATTTTTTTATAATGATTATTGAATATCTATAATAATAGTAATAGCGGTTCGACAACTCATTACCTTGAAATTATCAGGGTCCACGTGCAGTTTCTCGGAGTGCAGCACGCTCAGCTCAGCATAAGTTTCCTTGATGTTGTCCATGTTCTTCAAAGCCCGGTCCAGACCGTGGAGGATGGTGGTTCCATGTTTTGCAATCATCGGGTTTGCTTTGATGGCGGCGGCGTTGTAGAGGTTTCCGAAGTTGCCGAAATACCTCTGGGTCCACGGGTAGACGACCAGGCACCTGAAAAAAGACATAAAGCGTTTAAAATTGAGATCATTTCTGCCAAAAAAACAAAACAAAAACAAACATACAAACAAACAAACAAACAAAAAACATTTGTTAATGTCTGAGGCGTGTTGTGTTCTGACAAAGTGCATCCAAAACACGAATCCTCATCCTTAAATAGCCTCTTGCTTAGTTTAGGTGTCATAAAGATTGAGTCAGTACACTTTTATTAATGCAAAATAACAAGAACACCTCACCTGGCAAGAGCTGCAGGGCCCACGACCTCATACTCCATCTTGGAGAAGATGTCCTGGATGGTGGCGCGCTCGAAGTCTGTCCACTCGACCATTTTGCTGACGTCTAGATTGTCCTGTGAGGATTAAAAGATGCTGTACTTCCCGGCACCAGATGCCCCTTATAAAGCAACCCTGCTCCCCTCCCAGAAGCATGTGACTGGAGGACAGTGGGCCGGTCATCTGCTGATTCAAGACAATGATAAGACAATGTCTGCACTTCTTAGATTGTCCCTGAGAAAGACAAAAATAGCTTGAGATAAAGAGTATACACCGTGGCCCCACAGGGCCCCACCCTTCAACAAGGCAAAACAATACGAACTCCCTCAGATTCACGATGATTCATATTCAAATAATGATGTACAGTAACCCAATGTGTTAAGAAGAAGTTATGTAAAAGAAGAATGTTTACAACATATCCTCAAGCTTATTTTCACTTTGTCTCATTATCTTTTGTTCAAACAAGCGTAAATTTCAAATGATTACAAAATCCTGTCACAGCCTGATAAACACACATAAATGATGAACACAGTAACACAATGTTGATTTGTTACCCAGAGACTGTACAATAACAGCACAAGTAGCCGAGCAGGTTCCATGATCAGGACCTTGGACAGCGATCATAATATTTGGGTGCAGATAGTTTGATTCTGTCAGCTGTACCGCCGTCCTTTTACTCATTTCCACACTGCTCGTTGTAAACGGAAATGCTCAGCCATCAGTTTGTTGACAAAACAATACAAACTCCGCCGGACTCAAAATGATTCATATTCAAATAATAATGCACAGTAACCCAATGTGTTAAGAACAAATGATATAAAAGAAACATGTTTACGACATATCCTCAAGCTTATTTTTACTTTGTGTAAACAGAAATGTTCAGCCATCAGTTTGTTGATTGCAATCATCATTTGGTTCAGTGCGAACATTAGTGACAAGTTTTTATTTCTTCATGCAACTTCAACATACAGTAACACATAAAGGGTTTCTGTGTCATTTGGAACAAACTGTCAAAATGATCCTCTGTTAAAATATATATATATACATATACATATATATATACACATATACATATACATATATATATATATGTATATATATATATGTGTGTATATATATGACATGTTACACATGTCATTGTCATACATATTATCAATATGTATATGCATATATGGTGGTATTATTTCCCCTTATTTGTGCCAGCCCGTTACTGTCCAGAGTGTATCCAATATATTTTAAATAATGAGGTAGATTGTTGTGTTTTAGATTGAATGATGTAATTCACAGAGGCTCCGGTGCCACCATAAGAAGATTTTTATCTTGCAACCTAACAGGAAACGCCCTCTGCAGCCTATCTTGGAGGTGGTCCCGGGTGTGACCATGCTTTGTTTTAACTATAAAACCCCCCAGTGTTTGCGCTACAAAGCACTCAGCGAAACTCAACCAACAGGCAAGATGACCAGTCTCACTGCTAAGGACAAAGCCAATGTCAAGGCTTTCTGGGCTAAAGTGTCTTCAAAGGCGGACGACATCGGTATGGATGCCATCTCCAGGTAAATATAACTTTAAACAGACTGATATAACCTGCTTCAACACTGATTGATTCATTTACGTACTCACCTTTTCAATTTTCTACCCAGGATGCTGGTCGTGTACCCGCAGACCAAGACTTACTTCGCCCACTGGAAGGACTTGAGCCCCGGCTCTGAAAACGTGAAGAAGCACGGAAGAACTATTATGGCTGGAGTTGCTGATGCTCTGACCAAGATCGACGATCTGAAAGGAGGTCTTCTCAGTCTCAGTGAGCTGCATGCCTTCACTCTGCGTGTGGATCCTGCCAACTTCAAGGTGAAGATTCAAAGTGATTGGAACATGATGTAGTGTGTTTCTTAAAGTTTGGTCTCAAGCTTCAGAGCAAGTTCAGTTGTTATTACCGGGAACATAATGTACTTATGTACAGTGTAAATAATTCTGTTCCATTCAGATAAATCTGCATTGTTCAATTAGGTCTGTGCTGTACATATGAAGAGTGGAATACAGAATGAGCAACAACTGTAATAACAAACATCTGGGACAGATGTGAATGGGGAGAGAAAAAGTTAATTATATAACATCTGTGTGATTATCTTCTTTTCACAGATTGCCTCCCACAACATCCTTGTGGTCATGGCCATCATGTTCCCCAACGACTTCACCCCCGAGGTCCATGTGGCTATGGACAAGTTCCTGGCTGCTCTGGCTCTGGCTCTGGCTGAGAAATACCGATAAACAGCTGGAGCAGAAGATGGAGACTGCAGCAAGAGCTCACTCTGAAAATAATTAATAAATGCATGAATAAAAACAAAAAACGTTTTCTTTGTGATTATTTTAGACAATACATGTCAACTTTGTTTCTAATCTTTTCAATAGCACAATAAACCAGCAGAATTTCAAAATGGGGACGGTCGTGAAGTTCATATATTTTCCCAAAGTTTTAGAAAACAAATGCATTTGTTTTCATGAATTACGTCAACAAATGCATTCCTTTATGTGGAAAGTTTTAGTATAATATGCATAACTGCTGATGCAATGCTTTCATCTGAATATCCCAAAAGTATAAATACGAAAAGATCATATAGTTTCACAAAGTTTTGCATGATCAGGTCCTATCATTCTTTAATCTTAAACTCATAGTAATTGTGTGAATAAAAACTGTTAATGTATGAAGTAACTATCAATTAATATCCATTAATTGACTATTAAATGTAAACTACTCGAGTAAAGTCATCGTTACTTGATCATTTGTTAATGGTGAGCATCGGGAGTTCAGGTCACATCCTGCATTAATTAATGCATTTTAATTAGATATTTGATTTGCACTTTCATCAAAAAGTGTCACCCAAATTCCGTTAAATTATCGGGGTGAAACAGAGGAGGTAATTAGTAATGGATGTATATAAACAATATAAATAATTAATAAATAATAATTAAATGTAAAGACATTTAAAGTAACAGATGCAATATATGCTGTTATACAACACACATAAGAACAATAACAATGACAATATTAACGACAATAAAACTAATATTTTTTTTTTATTGTGATTGATAGTATCATTAAATGAAATGATTATTAAGTCCTGGTTTTAAAACTAGATGGATTGATGGTAGATGACATTCAGTGATGTAAATTAAACTCAAGCAGAAGGCGGAGTTAAAAACAGGCTGCTCTCATGACATGCACATGGACTATCAATTTAACATTAATACATCTTTTTTGTCCCTTTTTGTGTCCAAAGATCAGATTTTTGTTATCACTACATTCTCAGATGGGCTGTTACATTTTCATGGTGATATAATCTGTTTTGTGCATAATTACAGACAAACAACGTTTTGAATATGCTCATTCTTTTATTTGACTTTGAGACATGATGCAAACAAGGAGTCTGTCAGAATGTGATGGTCCTCTGTTGCAGCTCTTTAGTGGTACTGCCTTCCCAGAGAGCTCACAACCACGGCCAGGAACTTCTGGAAAGCTTCCTGAACCTGGGCAGTGAAGTCATTGCCCATCCTGCTAGCAACCACGATGGTCAGGCAGTCAGCCAGCAGCTGCAACACAACAAGCAGAAAACATTAACAGCATGTGGGGTGGGCTCCTTCTTAGAATGATTATTGAATATCTATAATAATAGTAACAGCGGTTCGACAACTCATTACCTTGAAATTATCAGGGTCCACGTGCAGTTTCTCGGAGTGCAGCACGCTCAGCTCAGCATAAGTTTCCTTGATGTTGTCCATGTTCTTCAAAGCCCGGTCCAGACCGTGGAGGATGGTGGTTCCATGTTTTGCAATCATCGGGTTTGCCTTGATGGCGGCGGCGTTGTAGAGGTTTCCGAAGTTGCCGAAATACCTCTGGGTCCACGGGTAGACGACCAGGCACCTGAAAAAAAGACATAAAGCGTTTAAAATTGAGATAATTTCTGCCTAAACAACAACAACAACAAAAAACATTTGTGAATGTCTGAGGCGTGTTGTGTTCTGACAAAGTGCATCCAAAACACGAATCCCCATCCTTAAATAGCCTCTTGCTTAGTTTAGATGTCATAAAGATTGAGTCAGTACACTTTTGTTAATGCAAAATAACAAAAACGCCTCACCTGGCAAGAGCTGCAGGGCCCACGACCTCATACTCCATCTTGGAGAAGATGTCCTGGATGGTGGCGCGCTCGAAGTCTGTCCACTCGACCATTTTGCTGACGTCTAGATTGTCCTGTGAGGATTAATAGATGCTGTGCTTCCCGGCACCAGATGCCCCTTATAAAGCAACCCTGCTCCCCTCCCAGAAGCATGTGACTGGAGGACAGTGGGCCGGTCGTCTGCTGATTTAAGACAATGATAATGGTGTATGCACTTCTCAGATTGTTCCTGAGAAAGACAAAAATAGCTTGAGATAAAGAGTATACACCGTGGCCCCACAGGGCCCCACCCTTCAACAAGGCAAAACAATACAAACTCCCTCAGACTCACAATGATTCATTTTCAAATAATGATGTACAGTAACCCAATGTGTTAAGAAGAAGTTATGTAAAAGAAGAATGTTTACAACATATCCTCAAGCTTATTTTCACTTTGTCTCATTATCTTTTGTTCAAACAAGCGTAAATTTCAAATGATTACAAAATCCTGTCACAGTCTGATAAACACACATAAATGATGAACACAGTAACACAATGTTGATTTGTTACCCAGAGACTGTACAATAACAGCACAAGTAGCCGAGCAGGTTCCATGATCAGGACCTTGGACAGCGATCGTAATATTTGGATGCAGATAGTTTGATTCTGTCAGCTGTACCGCCGTCCTTTTACTCATTTCCACCCTGCTCGTTGTAAACAGAAATGCTCAGCCATCAGTTTGTTGATTGCAATCACCATTTGATTCAGTTCAGTACGAACATGAGTGACTACAAGTTTTTATTTCTTCATGCAACTTCAACATAAAGTAACACATCAAGGGTGGTTTCTGTGTAACTTGGATAATATATATATATATATATATATATATATATATATATATATATATATATATATATATATATATATATATATATATATATATAGATAGATAGATAGATAGATAGATAGATAGATAGATAGATAGATAGAGTTTTGCATATTATCAATACGTATGCGCTCATATGGTGGTATTATTTTCCCTTATTTGTACCATCAACTGCTCACAGCCAGTGACTGTCCCGAGTATATCCAATATATGCTAAATAATTAGATAGATTGTTGTGTTTTAGATTGAGTGATGTAATTCACAGAGGCTCCGGGGCCACCATAAGAAGATTTTTATTTTTCAACTTAACAGGAAATGCCCTCTGCAGCCTATCTTGGAGGTGGTACTGGGCGTGACTACGCTTTGTTTTAACTATAAAAACCCCCAGTGTTTGCGCTACAAAGCACTCAGCGAAACTCAACCAACAGGCAAGATGACCAGTCTCACTGCTAAGGACAAAGCCAATGTCAAGGCCTTCTGGGCTAAAGTGTCTTCAAAGGCGGACGACATCGGTATGGATGCCATCTCCAGGTAAATATAACTTTAAACAGACTGATATAACCTGCTTCAACACTGATTGATTCATTTACATACTCACCTTTTCAATTTTCTACCCAGGATGCTGGTCGTGTACCCGCAGACCAAGACTTACTTCGCCCACTGGAAGGACTTGAGCCCCGGCTCTGAAAACGTGAAGAAGCACGGAAGAACTATTATGGCTGGAGTTGCTGATGCTCTGACCAAGATCGACGATCTGAAAGGAGGTCTTCTCAGTCTCAGTGAGCTGCATGCCTTCACTCTGCGTGTGGATCCTGCCAACTTCAAGGTGAAGATTCAAAGTGATTAGAACATGATGTAGTGTGTTTCTTAAAGTTTGGTCTCAAGCTTCAGAGCAAGTTCATTTGTTATTACTGGGCACACAATGTCCTTATGTAAGGTGTAAATAATTCTGTTCCATTCAGATAAACCTGCATTGTTAAAATAGATCTATTCTGTACATATGAAGAGTGGAATACAGAATGAGCAACAACTGTAATAACAAACATCTGGTACAGATGTGAATGGGGAGAGAAAAAGTTAATTATATAACATCTGTGTGATTATCTTCTTTTCACAGATTGCCTCCCACAACATCCTTGTGGTCATGGCCATCATGTTCCCCGACGACTTCACCCCCGAGGTCCATGTGGCTATGGACAAGTTCCTGGCTGCTCTGGCTCTGGCTCTGGCTGAGAAATACCGATAAACAGCTGGAGCAGAAGATGGAGACTGCAGCAAGAGCTCACTCTGAAAATAATTAATAAATGCATGAATAAAAACAAAAAACGTTTTCTTTGTGATTATTTTAGACAATACATGTCAACTTTGTTTCTAATCTTTTCAACAGCACAACAAACCAGCAGAATTTCAAAATGGGGACGGTCGTAAAGTCCATATATTTTCCCAAAGTTTTAGAAAACAAATGCATTTGTTTTCATGAATTACGTCAACAAATGCATTCCTTTATGTGGAAAGTTTTAGTATAATATGCATAACTGCGAATGCAATGCTTTCTTCTGAATATCCCAAAAGTATAAATACGAAAAGATCATATAGTTTCACAAAGTTTTGCATGATCAGGTCCTATCATTCTTTAATCTTAAACTCATAGTAATTGTGTGAATAAAAACTGTTAATGTATGAAGTAACTATCAATTAATATCCATTAATTGACTATTAAATGTAAACTACTCGAGTAAAGTCATCGTTACTTGATCATTTGTTAATGGTGAGCATCGGGAGTTCAGGTCACATCCTGCATTAATTAATGCATTTTAATTAGATATTTGATTTGCACTTTCATCAAAAAGTGTCACCCAAATTCCGTTAAATTATCGGGGTGAAACAGAGGAGGTAATTAGTAATGGATGTATATAAACAATATAAATAATTAATAAATAATAATTAAATGTAAAGACATTTAAAGTAACAGATGCAATATATGCTGTTATACAACACACATAAGAACAATAACAATGACAATATTAACGACAATAAAACTAATATTTTTTTTTATTGTGATTGATAGTATCATTAAATGAAATGATTATTAAGTCCTGGTTTTAAAACTAGATGGATTGATGGTAGATGACATTCAGTGATGTAAATTAAACTCAAGCAGAAGGCGGAGTTAAAAACAGGCTGCTCTCATGACATGCACATGGACTATCAATTTAACATTAATACATCTTTTTTGTCCCTTTTTGTGTCCAAAGATCAGATTTTTGTTATCACTACATTCTCAGATGGGCTGTTACATTTTCATGGTGATATAATCTGTTTTGTGCATAATTACAGACAAACAACGTTTTGAATATGCTCATTCTTTTATTTGACTTTGAGACATGATGCAAACAAGGAGTCTGTCAGAATGTGATGGTCCTCTGTTGCAGCTCTTTAGTGGTACTGCCTTCCCAGAGAGCTCACAACCACGGCCAGGAACTTCTGGAAAACTTCCTGAACCTGGGCAGTGAAGTCATTGCCCATCCTGCTAGCAACCACGATGGTCAGGCAGTCAGCCAGCAGCTGCAACACAACAAGCAGAAAACATTAACAGCATGTGGGGTGGGCTCCTTCTTAGAATGATTATTGAATATCTATAATAATAGTAACAGCGGTTCGACAACTCATTACCTTGAAATTATCAGGGTCCACGTGCAGTTTCTCGGAGTGCAGCACGCTCAGCTCAGCATAAGTTTCCTTGATGTTGTCCATGTTCTTCAAAGCCCGGTCCAGACCGTGGAGGATGGTGGTTCCATGTTTTGCAATCATCGGGTTTGCCTTGATGGCGGCGGCGTTGTAGAGGTTTCCGAAGTTGCCGAAATACCTCTGGGTCCACGGGTAGACGACCAGGCACCTGAAAAAAGACATAAAGCGTTCAAAATTTAGATCATTTCTGTCAAAAAAAAAACCCAAAACAAAACAAAAAAAAAAAAACATTTGTTAATGTCTGAGGCGTGTTGTGTTCTGACAAAGTGCATCCAAAACACGAATCCTCATCCTTAAATAGCCTCTTGCTTAGTTTAGATGTCATAAAGATTGAGTCAGTACACTTTTGTTAATGCAAAATAACAAGAACACCTCACCTGGCAAGAGCTGCAGGGCCCACGACCTCATACTCCATCTTGGAGAAGATGTCCTGGATGGTGGCGCGCTCGAAGTCTGTCCACTCGACCATTTTGCTGACTTCTAGATTGTCCTGTGAGGATTAAAAGATGCTGTACTTCCCGGCACCAGATGCCCCTTATAAAGCAACCCTGCTCCCCTCCCAGAAGCATGTGACTGGAGGACAATGGGCCGGTCGTCTGCTGATTCAAGACAATGATAAGACAATGTCTGCACTTCTTAGATTGTCCCCGAGAAAGACAAAAATAGCTTGAGATAAAGAGTATACACCGTGGCCCCACAGGGCCCCGCCCTTCAACAAGGCAAAACAATACAAACTCCCTCAGATTCACAATGATTCATATTCAAATAATGATGTACAGTAACCCAATGTGTTAAGAAGAAGTTATGTAAAAGAAGAATTTTTACAACATATCCTCAAGCTTATTTTCACTTTGTCTCGTTATCTTTTGTTCAAACAAGCGTAAATTTCAAATGATTACAAAATACTGTCACAGCCTGATAAACACACATAAATGATGAATACAGTAACAAAATGTTGATTTGTTACCCAGAGACTGTACAATAACAGCACAAGTAGCCGAGCAGGTTCCATGATCAGGACCTTGGACAGCGATCATAATATTTGGGTGCAGATAGTTTGATTCTGTCAGCTGTACCGCCGTCCTTTTACTCATTTCCACACTGCTCGTTGTAAACGGAAATGCTCAGCCAGCAGTTTGTTGACAAAACAATACAAACTCCGCCGGACTCAAAATGATTCATATTCAAATAATAATGCACAGTAACCCAATGTGTTAAGAACAAATGATATAAAAGAAACATGTTTACGACATATCCTCAAGCTTATTTTTACTTTGTGTAAACAGAAATGTCCGGCAATCAGCCATCAGTTTGTTGATTGCAATCATCATTTGGTTCAGTGCGAACATTAGTGACAAGTTTTTATTTCTTCATGCAACTTCAACATACAGTAACACATAAAGGATTTCTGTGTCATTTGAAACAAACCGTCAAAATGATCCTCTGTTAAAGCTGCTAAAGCTGTCTTCATATATATATGACATGTAACACATGTCATTGTCATACATATTGTCAATATGTATATGCATATATGGTGGTATTATTTCCCCTTATTTGTGCCAGCCCGTTACTGTCCAGAGTGTATCCAATATATGCTAAATAATTAGGTAGATTGTTGTGTTTTAGATTGAATGATGTAATTCACAGAGGCTCCGGTGCCACCATAAGAAGATTTTTTATCTTGCAACCTAACAGGAAACGCCCTCTGCAGCCTATCTTGGAGGTGGTCCCGGGTGTGACCATGCTTTGTTTTAACTATAAAACCCCCCAGTGTTTGGGCTACAAAGCACTCAGCGAAACTCAACCAACAGGCAAGATGACCAGTCTCACTGCTAAGGACAAAGCCAATGTCAAGGCTTTCTGGGATAAAGTGTCTTCAAAGGCGGACGACATCGGTATGGATGCTATCTCCAGGTAAATATAACCTAAAACAGACTGATATAACCTGCTTCAACACTGATTGATTCATTTACATACTCACCTTTTCAATTTTCTACCCAGGATGCTGGTCGTGTACCCGCAGACCAAGACTTACTTCGCCCACTGGAAGGACTTGAGCCCCGGCTCTGAAAACGTGAAGAAGCACGGAAGAACTATTATGGCTGGAGTTGCTGATGCTCTGACCAAGATCGACGATCTGAAAGGAGGTCTTCTCAGTCTCAGTGAGCTGCATGCCTTCACTCTGCGTGTGGATCCTGCCAACTTCAAGGTGAAGATTCAAAGTGATTAGAACATGATGTAGTGTGTTTCTTAAAGTTTGGTCTCAAGCTTCAGAGCAAGTTCATTTGTTATTACTGGGCACACAATGTCCTTATGTAAGGTGTAAATAATTCTGTTCCATTCAGATAAACCTGCATTGTTAAAATAGATCTATTCTGTACATATGAAGAGTGGAATACAGAATGAGCAACAACTGTAATAACAAACATCTGGGACAGATGTGAATGGGGAGAGAAAAAGTTAATTATATAACATCTGTGTGATTATCTTCTTTTCACAGATTGCCTCCCACAACATCCTTGTGGTCATGGCCATCATGTTCCCCAACGACTTCACCCCCGAGGTCCATGTGGCTATGGACAAGTTCCTGGCTGCTCTGGCTCTGGCTCTGGCTGAGAAATACCGATAAACAGCTGGAGCAGAAGATGGAGACTGCAGCAAGAGCTTATTCTGCAAAAATGAATAAATGCACGAATAAAAAACAAAAAAACGTTTTCTTTGTCATTATTTTAGACAACACGAGTCGACTGTATTTCCAGTCTGGTCAATAAATCAGCAGAATTTCAAAATGGGGACAGCCGTGAAGTTCCTATATTTTCCCAAAGTTTTACATGATCAGGTTGCTTATACTCACAGTAACTGTGGGCATAAAAACTGTCAATTAATGTAGAAATAAATGTGAATTAACACTGATTAACTGACCATCTATTAAATATAAACTAAACACGTAAATTTATAGTGATTTAGTCATTTGTCAATGCTGAGCATGAGGAGTTAATGGTACATTCTGCATTAATTAATTTATTTTATTAAAAAACAACAACAATATATATACTCTCATTATAAATGTTACGAAAATTACATTAATCAAGAATCAAGAATATCGTGGGAAAACAGAAGAAGAGGTGATGCGTAAATAATTAAACATTCTTTAAATATATAGTATGTTAAATAAATAATTACATCTCATATATAATAATCAAATTTAAAGACATTTAAAGTCAGTTAGATTCAATATAGGCTGTTGTACAATAATCCAAAACATAAGAACAATAACAACGACTACTTATACTATTACTACTTTTACTTACTATTAAAAACAACAAAACAATTATCACTATTGTTATCATTGTTATTCTGAAATGAATAAAATGATACGTTGTTAAGATGGGGGTGATTGTATGACATGACACAGTGATGTTGTGACTTAATAGGAAAGTCAACTCATCGCATGTGAACTATGCCATGAAACGTTGAGATGACACGTTTTGTTGACGTTTTGATATGATACTTAATGTTGAAATGTTAATATGCTACGTTTTGTAGAAATGTTAATGTGATACGTTTCGTTGAAATGTTACATATTACATGTGTTGAAACGTACATATTCAACGTTTCCGTGGTTTGAGGAAGCGTACAATGCCAATGTTTTATTCTAGTGACCAAGCTGTATAGCATGTACAAAATACAATAAAATAAAAATAAAAACTTCAATTTTTACTCTGAGCACGTCTAAAAGCCAGATAACGTCAACAGACGTACACGCCACTACCAGAATGTATCCCTCCGCCACAGATCCACGGGGAACTAGAATCCGTTGAAACAAAAAGTGGGACTTTCATCCTAAACAAGTTTAATTTTTAGTTAGTTACATCGAGTTATATCCTTGAATACCACGCATCAGATTAGCATCAGCTGTACAGTATTTTACACAGGACAAAGGCTGTGCAATTTGCCCCCTATTTTCCTCACAACTACTGTAATTTATGGTATAAAAACTTTTTCTTTAACGATTTAACGACAGATGGAGTTGGGGAGGGAGGCAGATAGGGGGAGGCAAGAAGGGAGAGATGGTAAAGAGGAAGATTGAGATAGGCAAGGATGGATCATATTTACTTGACACAATGTATTTGGATCATTTATAAGCTAATTCAATTCTGGTGGTTTTCTATTGTTTGTTTCTTTCTTTCATTGTTTGTTTTTGTACTACAAGTTTACAAATGACAGCTTTTTTTTGTGTGTGTGTGTGTGTGTGTGTGTGTGTGTGTGTGTGTGTGTGTGTGTGTTTTAATTGGTTTTCCGTTTTTTCATTTACCCACAGTTGGTCTTATTCCCCAATAATATCGGTTATTGATAATGTCAGATGTGTCTTTTGGGCACTGCACTATACTCTATGTGGATCCTGATATCTTCTGAGTATGTTCCCACCTCTGAAGCTCTCTCACTACTACAAAGCATCAATTGGTCCTATATTCTGATGGGTTATTTCTATTGCTACTATTTACAGATGTTCATTAAATGCCTCACACATGAGTTGCTTGCTATAGTTAGATGCTATCTCTGCGGCTGCGGACAGGTAGACAGGCAGCAGAGATCAAGTAGGTCCGCCCACGGACTCGCAGTGTCTACGCATAGACCCTCTTTACTACATGACACACCCACTTGGTTAAGGGGTGTGTAAAACGAATATCGATGGGACGGGCCCACAAGCTTTGGCAAGTAGAGGTTCATTTGAAGACAAAAAAGTGATACCCTAGTTTTGTGTTGTTTGGCAACATTTACTATGCAAAATAATTAAATCAACTTTTCTTTCTTTCTTTATTATGCATATGTCGTTTTCTGTGCTCCATACACGACAAGTTGCCACCCCACCTAAAATTTCTTCGGAAAATGTACCTTTTCTAGTTATATTACTGTAATGGCACAGGCATTTGAATATGTGGATGGTGCAATAAGGACATTGCATGTCCACTAGAGGGCGCATCAACATTAGCATGTAATGTAACTCAAGTATGGTATGTTCTGCCCCGTATTCCAACGGGGTTAAATTTAATATTTTTTTTGTTTTGTTTTTTTTCTTTTACATGGTATGGTATACTCACATATAAAATGAAAGATTGTCTTATTAAGCAATATCTCACGACTGGCCGTGGTATATTGAGACTGTATGATATAATCGCAATATACCATCGCCAGGAGTGAGATATTGCCTTTATAAAATGGTTACAAAATATTATAATATAGAAATTATAGACACAATCCAATAAGAACATGTTTTATTTAAAAAAAAAACAAACAAAACATTTCAAGAGCAATTTACAAGAAAGTAGTTCCCGGTTGCAATCGTTTACTATGCAACGTTAGTAAACTGCTAAAGCAAACTAACCAGAATTTATTTACTCACATTAACTGTGCACCCATAGAACATTGTCCAACAACACTGGGGTCACATTGCAAAGTGTTTGCAGTAACGTTAGGCTGACTCCTTTTGTTAGGAGATGCACTGCTTGGTGTGGTGACAGTGCTGCTTCACCTTCTCTGGACACCTTTGTTAACCGATACTTCTGGAGAGAGCTCTCATCTTTGTGCCCGTTTCCGGACATTACCTCTCTTGCTTGAAGGCCCGCATCCAAAGGCTGTTGCACCACTATGGCGTTGCGGAGACAGTGGTTGGTGGAGCTCTGCGTCGTCCCTGTTTGCTTACAGATTGCTGGCATTTTAATGGTAGCCGCTGAGTGATAATTACTGTACACATAGATTGCGAGATTTCAATTACCCATTTTATAATACTGTAACATGTTGTATTCTTCTGAGCTTGTCAGAATTTACGTTTTTTTTCATTCATGCATTTTCAAGTTTGAACAGCATCAGATTACAACTCATATTTGGCTGTCAATGTTAGACTTTTTTATAGAACCTGTAAATTATGCCAGGTCCCAATCTAACATTTCAATTATTGTGCCAATTGACAAACCACTGTGTTGGGGTTGACATGGTTAGTGCCAGGAGTATTAACGTCACATAGGCGTAAAGGTACTCAGGAGGACTGTGCCAGGTTTTTGTTTGTTTGTTGTCATACATGTAATGTTTTCTAGGTGGGTAGAGAAAAAATAAAGGCAAAGCAAAAAGCAAAGCAAAACAAACAAACAAAATCTGCCTCTATGCAATCTATGCACTATACGCATTGCCTCTGTGGATCGCTTGTTGGTATCTACGCCCTATCCAGCCTGGTCGCCAGAATAAAACGTGGCAAACCACAGAAACGTTGAATATCTACGTTTCAACGCGTGTAATACGTAGTTTAACATTTCACTAATACGTATCATTTCACAATTTCAACAAAACGTAGCTTATTAACATTTCAACAATATGTATCATTTCAACAAAACGTAGAATATTAATATTTCCAAAATACGTATCATCTCAACATTTCTAAAGTAACGCAGTTCACATGCGATCTCTATAGACTGACTTTCTCCCTTAAATATCCGCCCCCCATACCAATACCAGGCGAATCAGCTGGCAGTATGATTGTAACCAATGTGTAACTCCAAAACGAACAGAAATCAGCAAGCAGGTTTGAAGGCTTTTGTCCGTTATCTGGAAATTGTTACAAATTGAGCCATTTGAATTTGTGGATCAGTCATCATACCTTAGTCCAAGAAAGCTTTAGTTTTAAGGAAATGTCTCTTTTGAACGCATGTCTGAGCCAGATCGATAACAACGTAATTAAATTAAATGGACAGTGAAAAGTAGCCTCTACAGCCACACAGAGACGTGCCCATTACGCCGCAGTCTACATCAGCTAAGCAACTGCCTGCTTTATTGAAATGTATCTTGGTACCCTCTGGGCGGATCCGCCTGACTCTGGTATCCCGTTAGATAAGCCTTATAAACGTCATGTATTGGCAGCAAACTTCACCTAGGGTGACCTGGGCACAACTGACTACCAAATTTAATGACTTAGAATTATTAATTAGATTTGCCTGGTAAAATTTTGATTTAGACCAGATTCCTGTCTTTTTTTATTTGTTATGGCATATTGCATGCTGTAAACAACATGAGAAATCTAAAATTGTGCAGAAGTATGTAGTAAATGATTAAGATGATGAAGATGAAACTACTTAGAGTCAAAAATAGTTTTTTAACGCAAGAACCAATTAATTTTAGATTCGGTCAAAACTAATATTTATTTATATAAAATATGTCACTTCAGGATTTGTGTTAACTCTTCAGTTTGTGCAAAAAACAACATCTTATTTCAGATTTGGTACACATCTTAATGTGTATTTATAACACCGATACCAGAACATTTACTCTTAAGATATGCTTTAAATTCGTTTTTAATGGCTGTCAGTGGATCTTTTTGTTTTACATTTTCAAAAGTGTACACACTGATTTATTTATTTTGAGTTTGATGAATGCAAATAAATTGAAAACACCTTATCATTAATCTGTGGTTGAGTGCGTGTGGGGTCATGGGAAGTTGTACCCCCGCTCACCCCTCTGCGTTTATCTCATGCAAGCTGCAATGTATCATCTGGAGCCCTTCCAAATGCCACACAGCGTAGGCGGAGGTGGCCGGGTGTGCCCATGTCTAGCGTCATGTATAAAAGCCCCCAGAGATACGGTATTCAACTCAAACCAATCAATCACCGAGCAAAATGAGTCTCTCTGCTAAGGACAAGTCCGCGGTCAAGGCTTTCTGGGGTAAAGCCTCTGGCAAGGCTGATGACATCGGCGGCGAAGCTCTGGCCAGGTAAATATGATCCCAAACCGATTGATACTGTTCCTAAAATGTATGTTTATTCATCTAGTCTTTCGTTTATTACGTACACTAACTCATTCACTCACTACCCAGGATGCTGGTCGTGTACCCCCAGACCAAGACTTACTTCTCTCACTGGAAGGACTTGAGCCCCGGCTCTGCCCCCGTGAAGAAGCACGGAAAGACCGTGATGATGGGAGTTGCTGATGCTGTGTCCAAGATCGACGATCTGAAGGGAGGTCTTCTCAGCCTCAGTGAGCTGCATGCCTTCACCCTGCGAGTGGACCCTGCCAACTTCAAGGTGAATATCACTTATCGTGATGAACACCACAATTCAGTGAACTGTGGTATTTTGGTGGTTAGATAGAACTTATTGCACAGGCCCCCCAAAGTGTATTCACTATAAATCAAATTAGGTTTCCCTATATGTGTATTTGAGGGCTTGTCACCTTATATTGAAATCAAAGAATATGTTGTAGGGACACAGTAACATATAAGGATAAATTAAGATCCGATATTTTAAGAAGCCCTGTTTAAGAAGCCCTGTTCAGTCATCAGTGTGCAAGAAAAAAACGAGGAAACAGGATGAACCGAGTAATAAAAATTAGTGTTGCACACTAGACGTTACTTCTGGCCATCTTAGCCTGCTGAGCCCAGGTCAGAGACTCTCAGTACTACTTTTTAAATTATAATAGAAAACAAAACAGAAAGGAACAGATGTGAGAAGGGTCGTAGGGTTTGTGATCATCTTAGCCTTGAGAAACGAGCTGGTGACTGCTTTAAAACTCATTATCCTCTTTTCACAGATCATCACCCATTGTCTTCTTGTGGTCATGGCCATCATGTTCCCCGCTGACTTCACCCCTGAGGTCCATGTGGCCATGGACAAGTTCCTGGCTGCTGTGGCTCGTGCCCTGTCTGAGAAATACCGATAAACTGCAAACTGCAGGGGCAGATGACAGACAGCAGCATGAGCTTCAATACTCTCTGTTAGTCTGAAGATTAATAAATAATCAAAAGCAATGAAATTTTCATGTTTTTTGTGTGGTTGAGTGTTTTTTTTGCTTTGTTTTTTTTTGTCATGCATCATGAATCACCAAAGGAAAACAGGTCACAATGAATGCAGAATAAATTCAAAGACTCTTCTCACGTATAAATCCGAAGAATAAGAGAAGTTTAAGGGACTCTCTATTACTACTACTATAAAAATAAATATGTTCATGGGTGGAAGAAGTATCAGGGATCTTTGGTCAAAGATGCAACTACCGCAAAGTGAGAATAGTTTTTTAATCAATTATTAAGTCCTATTCACATTTTCGATATACACTTAGTACACATAAAAGTAACATAAACATAATAGACTTAAATTAAAAAGTACTCGTTTTTCAGTGACCACTTTCACACTTTCAAAAATGTTAAATTATTAGGTCTATATCTAAGGAATTAATTTCCAACGCGTTGTCTAAAACTCCATATGAATAATATCATGGATGTATTACAAGAGCTGTAGCTTTAGAGTTGAGCTTGTTAGTCTAAAGATTCCGCCCCTTTTTTTTATGATGTATTTAAAAATTATGATATAATTTACACTTGAATAGTTCTATTAAACAGCAATATTAGGGTAAATATTCCTCTGATTTTATCATTCATTTAAATGCTTACAGTATATATTTATTATGTCATATAAACATGTAGGTCTATATAAGGACAGTGTGTGTGTGTGCGTGTGTGTGTGTGTGTGTGTGTGTGTGTGTGTGTGTGTGTGTGTATTTGTGCTGCCAGTGTTGGTGGAAGATTGTGAATCAAATGATTTATGGCCATATCGTTTTTAAATGATGGTAATGAGTTATGTTAGTAGGTTGTAAGTGTTGGTGGAAGACGGTATGTTCCTTGTTTTAACTGTTTGTTTTTTAAAAGTTGTCCACTTTTTGGCCAGGCCATTGTTAAATGAATAAAATGTGTTTTGAGACATAGAATGACATGTTTTAAAAATGTCCTCTCTACTGTTGTTGTAATTTAATATGTGTATTCATACTATTTTCTCTTAGTAAATCTTAATATCTTAATTGGACATATCTATTTTTTATTTTTACTTGTAAGGTTTTCCATTGAGTCACTTTTTCTATAGTTGTTGCAATAGGCTACAATATAAAAGAAAAAAGAAAGTTATTGTACACTTGTTTAAGAGTATGTATGTATATAAATAATGGTATTATTATTATAAGAATTATTATTATTATTATTATTATTATTATTATTATTATTATTATTATCATTATCATTATCATTATCATTATCATTATCATTATTATTATCATTATCATTATCATTATCATTATGCATAAAGTACTTTTGATCCTTAAGTGCATATTTTGATAATACTTCTGTACTAAGGTAATGTTTGCCAGACTTTTAGTTGAATCTCATTTTCAGATTGCGGTATTGCAGCTTTGACTAAAAGATCTAAATACTTCATCCACCACTGAACATTTACATTGTGAACAGGTCTTTCACAATACACATTTTTTTACATCATTGTGAATCGCAACAGCAAATACGTTTTTGCTAGAAACGTACAGTAATGCTGGCTGAAGGTTTACAATACATCAGTAACATGAATCCCATGAATTCTCTCAACATAATGAGAAAATGCTGTTAATTAACGTGTTTGTTAAGGTGCAAACATGTTGATGCTGCAAGTATGAGTGGAACAACTTGATTCTTAATGCTCATCATCTGCTAAGTAGGCTATTACTAAAACTTTTTATAGTTATGTTTAGCCACTGCTGCGCTTGGTTCAGGTTCGAGAAATATCAGTGTCTTCGTCAAATACAGAAAAAACGGCAATGACTTGAAGGACAACATGTTTATTAACATTTAAACGAAATGGCCATCTTAACTAACTTTAACCAAAGTGCTTTTGCTGCCTGACTCAAACCACACCGCCATTCATTCATTCGCTAAAACAACGTTTTGTGAACACAGTGTAATAGGGAATAGAATATAATAGTATATAGG
The DNA here is from genome assembly GCA_029490765.1 of Euthynnus affinis. Taxonomy (NCBI): domain Eukaryota; kingdom Metazoa; phylum Chordata; class Actinopteri; order Scombriformes; family Scombridae; genus Euthynnus; species Euthynnus affinis. The sequence goes on along the minus strand of CM055856.1, from coordinate 6,725,684 downwards.
CGTAATTTTGTGATATGACCACAAACACAGACTGGGGAAAACATCTTGTTGGATATGCTTATTGTTTTATTTGTTTATGCTCTTGAGACATGATAAAAAAACAAAAAGCTTTTAAACAAATTCTCAGCATGTGATGGTCCTCTGTTGCAGCTCTTTAGTGGTACTGCCTTCCCAGGGAGCTCACAACCACGGCCAGGAACTTCTGGAAAGCTTCCTGAACCTGAGCAGTGAAGGCTTTGCCCATCTCGGCACCAACCACAATGGTCAGGCAGTCAGCCAGCAGCTGCAACACAGCGAGCAGAAAATATTAACAACATGAAGATTGAGTTGTTTTTAGAACGATTATTGAATATCTATGATAATAGTCACAGAAATTATATAACTCATTACCCTGAAATTATCAGGGTCCACGTGCAGTTTCTCAGAGTGCAACACGCTCAGCTCAGCATAAGTTTCCTTGATGTTGTCCATGTTCTTCACAGCCCGGTCCAAACCGTGGAGGATGGTGGTTCCATGTTTTGCAACCATCGGGTTTGCCAAGATGGCTTCGGAGTTGTAGAGGTTTCCGAAGTTGCCGAAATACCTCTGGGTCCACGGGTAGACGACCAGGCACCTGGGGAAACATGTAAAATCATCCATGACTCCAAATTCTACAGGTGTCAGTGAACACATTACTGCTTCTTTTGTGCATTTTCATGAAGGGTTTAAAAAAAAAAAAGATGTCACACCTGGCAAGAGCTGCAGGGCCAACGACCTCATACTTCATCTTGGCGAAGATGTCCTGGATGGCGGCACGCTCGGCGTCTGTCCACTCGACCATTTTGCTGTCTTTAGATTTGTTTTACGAATCCTGCTTTGTCAGTGCCAGATGAGCCTTTTATTACAATAGCTTCGCTCCCCCCAGTTGTATGTGATTGGATGAGCTAGGGCAGTGGGTTGGCCAAGTATTGCACTTCGGATTTGCAAAAACGATAAAGAAAGGACAGACCTGCCCTGCTTAGATTGTGTCTGAAGCAAGACGACGTGTTCTGACATCATCCAAAAAAAAAATTGTGAATTCTCGTGAATACTGAAAAACTTAAATATATTATTGTATACGAATTGGGAGTGGTCAGATTTGAAAATCTCTTTAAAGTTCGCTTTAATGATTGTTTTTTGTTGGAAAGCAACGTATTTGATTATTACAGACCACAAATGGGCCTATTCTTAATTCTTGCCAGTTGCAGTAGATAATAACGTTTATCTTAAAATGAAACTGTGATGTGGTTCAATTAATCACACAAAAATGTAATAAATCCAGTAGAGCACGCGCCTACACGCCAGGAGGTTCTGGCTACATGTCAAGACGTGATATATCAACTTAAAATAAAGCGAACAATCAGCGAAACGTATGCTGACTATCAGGTGTTAGAGTCAGGAGGGAGACACTTCTCCTGAGGCCTGTGATGGATGCGCTACTGCTGTCAGTGTCAGTAATACAGTGACACTTTACAGTGTGACCCAACGCTAGATGGAAATAGGTAGACTAAATCACTCAAAATTAAATTATTTTGGCACATGACAGAGCTTTAGTCAGAGTAGACTAAACACAGTTTCTGGGAAACGTGGGTATAAATAGATTTTGAAGGACACCACATGCATATGGAGATGTGCTCAGGACAAAGACGAGCAGAACTGACAAGATACGTTATAACAACAGAAACAAGTGTATTCATGGTGAGGCACGCTTAGTCACAGGAAACACTTTCCTATTGTGTAATGCTGACCGGGGTCAGTAATCTCGGACAGCTCCCTTGTTCCTCACCCCTTTAATCTGGGATGTTTACTGATGCCAGCACCTCGGACAGCTCCTCAGTCACACTTTCAGGACCTTGGTCAGCTGTCCTGACATGCCAAAAGATATCAAGCAATATCTGTTGGTGTGATTTACGCTTGGGTTTCTGTTTAGCTACACTAAACCGTCATACAAAATAAAACAGCTTAAATTTTGTACGTTATCGATCACCACAATTGTCAGTTGCACATCATATACTAATGACCTGCAAGTATAGGCAAATGATTAATGTGTGGCTTAAGTTCTTATAGCCTACCTACCAAAATTATTCATCAGTGCCATAAAATGTCTTGATTCAAGGTATTTTTTGGTCTCTATCAATATTAAGTAAAATTTCCACTGGGAAAAAATAAATCTAATAACATCCATTTAAATTAAAATGGCATATCGCAATGAATTGAGTAACAGTATACATTCACCAAGCATTTTACTAGGAACTCCTGTGCTATCTAATGCAATCCAATACAACTAGTGATGCACGATATTGGATTTTTTTTCTCGATATCCGATATGCCGATATTTCCACTTTATTGTGGCCGATTGCCGATACCGATATGTACACATATTTTTTTTTCCAGCGCTAGTCGTCCCATTCATTTGAATGCGGGTAGTGCGGGTCGCCTGCGACCATTTTAGACTGCAGCCGGAAAATTTGAGCGGAGTCAACTTTTGGAAAACCGCAACCAGACGTCACGCTGAGGTGGCCAATCACATAGATCTGCGATTAGATCAGAGGAGGGACGTTATTTATTTACCATGTAGCATTGAAGCATTTCATCGTTCTGCTTTGGACCTAAGATGATTAATTGATTGATTGATTGATATTACTTTATTATGAAGATGATGAAGGAGAGACTCATTGCTGCTCTGAGTAATTTCTCAGAGCTGTACAACCTTATATGAGTGCTTCTTCTTTTTCTTCTCTTTTGTTGTTTCATGGCGGTTGGCAAACTACTTTCATACTTTCAACTAATTTCATACCCTCTGGACTGGGAGTATTAGCAGTTTACAACGTGGTGCAAGCAAGCATAGATTGTGCTAAATATGATCAAGAAAGACAATATATGAAGGAAGAATTTAGGAAGACTTGAGTTCAGGAGCTCAGCATTAAAACTTTAATGAACTGGGGCAGTAGAGTTTTCACTGAGTTCATTAGACAGACAGTATTAATGTGTAGGATTTAATCTCTGGTCCTCACTCTGGAGCAGAAGTTGGCTGTAATGCAACTAAAATGGCGGTTGCCAACTGTAGTTATAAACCAAAAAGAAGCATAGACGAATCATAAGAGAAGACAGAAGAGTTGGACATCATTATATTTCATTTTATTCACCACCATTCGCCCTTCCATGTTGAAAGGGATACTGGTGAAGTGGATTTGAATTTCTTTTTTTTTTTGTATGCCAAATCACATTGCACCAGTATCAAATCCAAACCACACATGCATGAAGGAAAAATCCCAAAACACTCTAAGCAGTGTTTTAGATAAAAAGTAACCACTACCAGATCATAGGTTTTTGTTGTTTATCTTATTTATGTTTTGTTTAAAAGTCACAACTTTGAATTAATTTGCATAACTTAATTCTGAAAACATACATTGACGGACAAAGACATGAGAGCAGACTAATTTGAGAGGTTACTGTGGTCACTGAATGGACAACACAGACACCCCTACTGACTAATTCCTGCAGGTTTTGGTGCGTACAAAGAGATACTGAAAAACAAAAAATGGCCAATGTCTCCAAATTAATTTTCTAAATGTGTATCTGTGTGCTCAGAAACACTTGCAACCTAAATTTAACATATGTGTTATTTAACTTATCATTGCTAGGGGACTGCCAGTTCTTCTGGCTCTTGCCACCAGTTTGAAACGGGTGCGGTCATCTGTAATTAATGATAAGGGTGCTGTATCGGGCCAAGGCCCGAAAAATGTTGAGGCTTTGCCAGAAACATCGAATGCCATGTTAGTTCTCTCTCATGTACACCCAAGTCTCTATCTGATGGACTTTAAAGCTTCATTCTGTTGAATCTGGACCTTGTAATTGCCTAAAGTTAAAGGGAAAATGGCACACCTAGGTTTAAGGTGTTTTATTAAAAATGTAATAACCTAAATAACTTAATAGGTTAACAGTGTGTATGAAATTATTTTAAAGGACACAGCCGACCTAAGACAATGCAAAATCCTTTATGTGAATGCGTTATTGCAGCATAGCTGAAGCTAATGATAAAGTACTTCTAAAATGCATTTAATTTAAATTCTGCACCAGTCTGGGTTACATGCCCTAATTTTTCACAAATGTGTTGTGTGATTCAGCTCTATACAGCATGCATTGATTGAACACCAAAAGAGTGCATATATTTGATTGACACTGGCATTCAAAATGGTAAGTAATAAAACTATTTTTAAAAAGCCTGTGTAGCCAAAAGATCTCACAGCCAGAGTGGCGCCATCTGGCGGATTTAACTGTAGGAACATATAAACATATTCTGATGGTCTCTTAATATATTAATGGCCTGCATGGAGCATATTAGGACGACTGCAGTGATGTTAAAACACTGATGATACTTGACAACTGTGCGACCTAAACAAGGAGAACAACAAGTTCAAAAGTTTACCCACTCTTGAATGTTCAACCTGATAATATACACACAAGTTGACACACACAGGTTTAAATGGCTAGAAAGGGTAAGTTTCCACACCTGTGACTTGTTTGACTGTAATTAGTGCCTGTGTATAAATATTGATGAGTTTTCTTTAGCTCTTGAAAGACCCCTGCACATTTCATCCAGGGCTGCTCTGACTTTACTGGATACTGAGCCATGAGGAAAGCAAAGAACACTCAAAGGACATGCGAGAAAAAAGGAGTTAAACTTTATAAATCAGGAAAGGGATATAAAAAGATATCCAAAGATTTGAAGTTGCCAATAAGTAGTATTCAAGCTCTTATAATGAAGTGGAAAATGAAGGATTCTGTTGATACCAAGCCACAGTCAGGTAGACCAACAAAGATTTCAGCCACAATCGCCAGAAAAATTGTTCATGTTGCAAAGAAAAACTCACATACAACTTCAGCTGAAAGTTACATGTGGCTGTTTCAAAATGAACAATAAGGAGGTACTTGAACAAAAATGGGCTGCATGGCCAAACAGCACAAGCCTCAAAACGTCTGGAACAAAGTTATTTGGAGTGATGAGACCAAAATTGAAGTTTATGTTCACAACTATAAACACTATGAATGGTACACATTTTACAGATTCTGCCAGGCTATGTAAACTTATGAGCACAACTGTAGGCCTAGATACTGAGTAGCTTATCGTTGAAGCAAGGGGAAACATGTAGCCGTCGCCTTTGTTCCCTGTCGAACACTTTTCAGGGTGACACAAAACAATCGCAACAATACGTGGATGAGCGGTATGGAGTAACGTTCCTTAACAGTCAGGCCTCAACCTTTAAACTAGATATATTGTATTTTTCTCACCGTCAGTGTGTGTGTGGCTGTGGGAAACATTAAAACAGGCCAATCTTCCGGTGGTTGGTTCAGTTTGCGACCGACTTTACACTCGTCGCAGCTAGCGTAAAGTTAGCTATAATGCTAACATGATGTTCAACCCTTCCGCCGGGTTACCAGATGACCGAAAATCCATGTACAGTCAGTCACAAAATAGCGTGTACAAATGCGGCGATAAAACAAGTCCTATTAGTGTCATACTGGTCAGCTCCGGAAGCCGGGGGAACAAGCTGCTATTTCGATATCCTTTCCAAAGAGTGGCCGAGTGTCCGTCATCTCTTACAGGTAGGCGCAGCATTAATGCCAGCTGTACTTAGAGACTAGTCAGGAGTTCATCACCTGCTCTTTATTCAGGGTAACCAGGGCCTTCAATATACAGTTACACTTTCACAGGGGTTGGACAAAGTAACAAACACCTCACAATACAAAACAACCCCAGAGACAGCCCAGCAAAAAGAGTATATGATATCTTTATGCCACAGTTTTCCGTTTGAAGCAAAATAATATATGATTTCTCTCAGTAAGTGTTGATAAGGTCTAATTGTGTCCACTCTTACTCTGTCTGAGAAACTGTTTATTAGATCGGTGTGAAACATGATGTCTTTTATCAGCATCCTTTTTCCATTTTCTTGTTATTTTGTCCACACTTATTGTTATAAAGGCTGAATAACAACTATCAGTGTTCTTGATGTCTGTCAGTTACACTCATATAAGTGAGTTTTCATAGCAGCACAAAGAAACTTGGAGGTACATAGTCACCGCCAGCAGTACAAGCCAGATATGTCAAAGCCTGCTTTCCCATAAGCACACAGTAAATTAGGCAAATACGGTAATAGTAAGTCATGTCTAGACAACACGTCAAACACTGGAAAACTTTATTGGCAAAGAGCAACAAAGGTCATAAGTAGGTTCTTGTCAACACTGAGAAAGGCTCTTAGCAACAACAAACTATGGCTACATACAGTAAAAGTCAAATATCTGGAGTCAAACAACACTTTATTTAAATAGTTTATACCTGTATTGCACCAGTGTCAAAGGAATCTGGCTTGAATGAAGATTTATCATTGTCCTAACTTTTCGTGGTATTAGTTACTTACTTTACTTTGTGTTGTTTAGAATAGGAGTACATTGTTGTGATTCATTATGTTATACAGCTCACCTGTGCGTTCATTCATTATCTGACTCATACATTAGGAGAGCATTGAGTTTGCAGTAGAGCTGCAATGATTGGTCGATTATTCGACCAACAGACGGGATTGGTTAATTGGCTGTTTCCTTGTCTTACATGATAGTAAACAAAATGTTTTGGGGTTTTGGGCTTTGGTGCTTGGACCAAACAAGACATGTGAGGATGTCACTTTGAGCTCTAGGTATTTTCCACTGGAATTCACAAGCATTTTTCACTATTTTCTGATTTTCTATTGACTAAACAATTGATTGATATAATTACATTAATCAATAATGAAAGTAACTGTTAGTTACAGCCCAGTTTACGTAACATCTGTCTGACACATGTTGGACTTTCAGTCTGTTATTTTAATATATTGTCAAGTTGTTGTTTTCAATTAGGTTTAATCATTTGAACTAATACCATTATTTTTGTACACAAGCAAAACAACGAAGTCCGTATGCACTGAACACGACGGGGGATGGTCTTGAAGATCAGGATGGTGATTCAAGGTATTTTTTGGTCTTCATCTAAATGTAAAATGTTTTATACATTATATACATTTGTAAGAAAATGAGTAGGTTGAAACACAGCCTGTTCTAAAATCCATGTGAGCAACTTACTTTCATTTTTTTTGTCCCTTCTCTTCCTTTTGATCTTTTATTTTTGTCCCCCAAAACTCATTGTGTTTTTCAAGATGAATTGAGGAGATGGTCCCATGTGGTTGAACTTTATTGAACACAATGAAATTGAAATTTAAAAAATGCTATAGGTGTGGAATTTCAAAACCTAGAGCTATCCCTTCACCTTGTGTTCAGTGTCCCTTAGACTTTGCCCCAGCTGCTGTTTACATATAACTGGTGAAAAAACAAACTAGAACCAATAAAACACCACAAACCATTTTTTATTGATCTATCAGCTTTTTGAAAATATCAGAAAATTTAGAGAGTTTTTACAGAGGTATAGAAATGTAAACAGTCTGTTATCTATGGTGTGCACAACTCATGAATCATAAAATCAAATTAACATCATAAAAACTTTTCATTTTAAAATAAACTACAGCTGGCACAAGGAGCCACAGTTCACTATACATATACTGTAGGTGTTCTGCCATTTTTGTCTTAGTTAAGAACATATCAGCAGCATTAGAAGTCATCTAATAGCAACTTTAGGAAGACAAGTATAACATGGATTGTAGTAATCTGGAGCTGCAACCATCGATAGAAAATTAATATGCAACTATTTTGATTGTCAAATGTTGTTGTTAAAAAAAAAAGCCAAAAAATGTCAGAAATGATAGTTAACTGATTATCTTTGGATTTTGGACAGCTGGTTGGACAAAACAGGACATTTGAAGATGTCACCTTTGACTGTTCTAATGGTCATTTTTCACTATTTTCTGCAAGGAATAATCCACCAATAAATCGATAATGTATCATTAGTTGCAGCCCTACAATAGTCAAGTGGTTGGTTATAACTGTATAAACTTTTCTTAAGAAAGAAACTTGTCAACAATAACGACATGTTGGCGTACGCAGGGGTTGACTTGAAGGGCGTAATCAACATGCAGACCAGCATTTTCACATCACATTATCACATGTTTGTTTGGGTTGTTTTGATGTTCATTTTATGCATTCAGCCCAACTGTGTGTGTGTTGCATTTTCCCCTTTGTTTGCTTTTTTTCTTCTTTTTTTTTATGGCCCAATTCCCATTTCAGAGAACAAACTCCACTAACTGACGAACAGTTGGTAGCAGGGTAAGACCAAATCATTCTAAACCACCTTTCCTATGCTTAGATCACCCCTGTCTTTTTTTAATCCCCCTTCTTTCCTATTTTATGTCCTATATGGATCCCCAATCCTAATCTCAGAAAATCCTTGTGAATTATCAGTAGTAGATTCAGTGAATCAGTGTAAATTCAGGATTTCAGTGTCGCTTTCCTCTGTACTGTATACCGTGTTCTATTAGAATCCAATAGTTCAAAGCTGTAATTAAAGTTTTAATTGATATTTAATTTGATTATCTGTAGCATGTAGACTCACCATGACAAAACAAAAATGCACATCAAATGCAAACTACAATTAAGCAACTACTTCACATCCTTTTCCAATTCTGACGGTGCGGTAAGTCTATTGTGTGTTTAATTTTTTTTCTGGCCTTAATTTTTCTGGCCTTGATTTTTTTTATCCCTTTGATCGCAGCATGAGTTACTTAAGTAAAACCAGCATGAGTCTTTCACATTCTTCATTCATGCAGAGACTTCACTTTTTCTGCAAGGAGGCCTCTTCCTAATTTCTCCTCTCCAGTAGCCACACAAGCTTTTTATTTACACTCTGCTGAAATACATGACAGGCAGATGCATCTGATTAACGCAAAACCCCTCTTTGAGACAGGAATGTAAAAAAAAAAAAAAAAGTAATCAAACAAAGCTAATTTAAACTTTCTCACTTGAAACACAGCTGTTTCTGTTTCGTAACCCTTCCCCTCGCCACCTTTCCTTATTGAGTGTGCTCCTCCATCCTGAAGGTTTTCTGACATCATCCTTGCCACCATCCTGGCCACCAAATCCGATATGTGCGGGAAGAAGTTTGAGCTGAAGATAGACAATGTTCGCTTTGTGGGTCACCCTACTCTCCTTCAGCATCCTCCCATCATTCAGGTGAGGAACGCAACAGGTCCTGTTGAAAAGCCAGATAACTTGTTACCTCTCTAACAACTGTGTGTAACTGTGTTGTCTCTTCCTCTCCGAGGGTTAGGGCCTACAGAATATGATAAAACACATTTTGATCTTTTTTCTTTTTTTTTTTAATGCCTATAAAAAAAAGTTATGGGTCACATTTGACCGGTTGTAATTATGGATTGTTTATGCAGAGAAATACATATTAAATGATGCCAAACAATCGTAATAACAAATAATACAACAAAACAAAAATAATAGTAATAAAACCTTATAAAACATAGTATAATGATATTAAAATTATGTTTCTTCTCCAAGTCATCTGGGTTTGATTATGCTGTAAGACCATTTCTCATTTCATCATTACCATCTCAGTTGATGCAGGCATTGAGCTTTGGCAGTAGCTGCAGCAGTGCCCCCTACTGACAGAAGCTTTGTGTATGTCATGAATCATTACCTGCATTGTTAAGATGGCAACATACTATTATAAGGTGCCCCTTTGAAAGCAACAAAAGCAATCTACATCATGCTGTAACACAATACTACAACACTTTTTATGACTTAAAAATGACACAGTATCAACAAAAACGGAACATTTCAGTGTTAACAAAGGTTAACTTACTGCAGAGCTATTTTACAGGGTTGTATAACATTGTGTGGGTGCAGTTTTATGATGTAAACCCCTTCACTTCAATATTTATGCAATATTTATTTATACCACTCTTTTATATTTATCTTTTTTATTTATTTAACGGAACAGCCTTTTAAGTATTGACTGTATCATATATAAATATACACACTGTAGATTTACAATTTACAAATAGTTTATGAAAAATGTGTCTTCTTCCCCTACAGGTGTCTAAAACAGATCCTTCGCCTAAGAGAGAAATGCCGACCATGATCTTGTTTAATGTGGTGTTTGCACTACGGGTATGAAAAGTCTTGTTATGATTTTTTAATTTTTGTGATTCTTCATATTAAGTGACATCAGCCCTTTACTCTGTAAATGCTGATATTAAAACATATTTTTGGTATTTTTATTTTTAACGATGGTATTCAGCCAGCTAACTGTGGGTGGGACTTATAGATTTTGTGCTGTTGATCTGTTCTATGAATTGGAGGGGTGCTTATGTGTGATAATATTTCAGTATAGTCTATCTGTGACAGCATGGGAACTCAAGAGGGAGGAGGGACCAATATACTATGCTTAATCATGCCAACCCAAAAAGGTACAGCCTGTTCCTCCCCGTGCTGAGTCATTGTACTCAGTAAGTCCCAGTACAGCTGAAACGAGGCTAGAAATGCTCTGTCATGTTTTCTCAATATCTACCCGGCAACAGTGGTGTTTGAACCCTGTACATTGCCAACAGTCCCACTGAGTTATTTTCACATGGCGGTGTGTATCTTAGAATCAATTGCAAGAGATTTAACCATTAAATTTTAAAAGGATTCACAATTCTAATTTATACACCAGTAAATTATTCTACATTTTTTCTATTATTGTAATTCTACTATAAGTCTATATGTTCATTCATATGACTATATGCATATATTTTGCTCTTATGTACATCCTGTAAGAAAATTATTGCAATTAATCTATTTAACAATGCCATAAGATGATATTTATAATTTTGTCCACTGTCATTTACATACTTGAGGATGACAGAATATCTCAGTATAAGGCAATGCTATATGACTCATAAATTACAGCCTTGAAATGACCACAAATATCAGTTAAAATCTCAGTATAAACTTCACAGTCAATTGGATTTCATTACAAGTGATGAATGTACAGACAAAGCTAATAAACTGTTAAATATGTCAGTAGGCATTGGCTAAACATTTGAAAAATGTGATAATTTCACTCAATTATTTAGTATAAATTTCAGTCATTTCATTCATACAATTCTTTCATTGTTAAGTGACATGTTAAGATCTTCCCTTTAGGTAAAAATCACGCAAATTTTAAAGGCCTAAATATGTTTGACAACAGACTGGTAATGTCTGTGAACTGTGTTTTAAATGCAATGTAATACTAGTAATCATAGTTGTAAACATATAACTAGCATGTTTCTGTCACAATGACACAATTTTAAAAGCAGCTCTCTCTTGTCATTGACCTTTGCAGGCTAACGCTGACCCCTCCGTCATCAGCTGCATGCACAACCTGTCTCGCCGCATCGCTATAGCCCTGCAGCACGAAGAGCGGCGTTGCCAGTACCTGACCAGAGAGGCCAAACTGATGCTGGCTGTCCAGGATGAGATTACCACCATGACTGAGAGTGAGATACATACACTACACATACATCAAATTCACAGCTCTGTCCCAGTCAAACTATAAAATTTCATAGAGTTTGTTATTATAGAACAATGCAGCTTGTCAGTAACATTTTAATGATGTATTATCAAATGAAAGTATAAATGTGAGAGTATATTTTGACAGTGTTCTCTGTTTTTCCTGATGTCAGCTGATGGAAGCCCCCAGTCCCCATTTAGACAAATTCTACCCAAATGTAAGCTAGCAAGAGACCTGAAGGAGGCTTATGACAGGTGAGTGAGCACTTTGTTTTGTTTTGTAACTCCTCTCTTTTTCTTGCTATGCACAATGAATATTTTTTACATAACTGACTTTGATGTTGATGTTTCGTCAGCCTTTGTACAACTGGTGTGGTGCGACTACATATCAACAACTGGCTGGAGGTGAGCTTCTGTTTACCACACAAGATCCACAGGATCGGCGGAAACCATATCCCTCCAGAGGCGTTGGAGCGCAGCCTTAAGGCTATAAGGTTTGTATTTTTTTCTGTCTGTTTTATTTTTATGTTGTGTAGTTTTGGTATCTGAGACATCTTTTATTTGACTAGCAACATACCACAAGAATACGTTTTCTGTTAAATCACAGTGCAAAAAACTCTTGATGCTTCAATGTTTTTGCTGTTTTTTTGTGGGTTGAAACGTTTAAAAATTGCAACTCTATCAACACACCATTCAGCAGTGGTGACCTATCATACTAAAAATGGCCTATCACCACCACCCACACATACTCCACCCAATGATCCCCATCTCAAAGCAGAAACACTTGTAGGAAGTGTTATTACAAGTGTTATTACAGATAACACCTTTTCTTATGCAATATTTAAACATATTACACTTAAATTGACAGATTTTCTCTTCTCTGCTCATAAATGTCATATTTGTTGGGGATAAAAGAACATTTTGACAGTCTATCCTCATGCTTCTATTGTTTATTTATGCTCCATTAAATACCTGACCGCAACAAAATGGTTGGTTGGTAATCTATGGTTCCAGGTCTGAATATGAAAGGTAACTGACCCAGTTAAAGAAAAATACTAGTTATATGTTCATAAACTCATAACTCTACCACACACACATACATGTACTTATAGGCTGATATGACGTGGTCTCATATCCTAGAGATTGATGGTTTAATCCACCATCAGTTTATGTGAACTGAGTTGTGTGTAAGGAGTTATGGAGGATTGTGTATTTTGCACTTCAGCAATAACTATTTATAGCATTTAAAGAAACCAAGTTTTCTGTGGGCCATACTGCCACCTATTGTTGCTTCAGCATACTTACATCAGAGTTGTGATCCACTCTTATCTGTTTATTTCTTCTTGCTCAACAAAATGTGCATAAATAGTTATGCTTAAGCCATGAAATCACACCAGCTTTGCAGAAAGATTTAACATTTTATTTTTAATTTAGTGTATTCAGTTTGTGTTCTTAGATACATGTAGTTTTACTATAAAATGACTGGCACTAAAGTTGTTTCCTGCAGGAGGCAGCTTGAACCCCCTAAAGAGAAGATCTGTTTGCTCAGCTGTATATGTTGTGTGATCCTCCAGGCCCTATCATGCTCTGCTGCTGCTGGAAAGTGAAAAGGCACTGCTGAGCCAGCTTCCTCTGGACTGCTCGCCTGCGATGGTGCGCCTCATCAAAACCTGCTCAGCGGTGAAAAACCTGCAGCAGCTCGCACAGGATGCTGACCTGGCCCTTCTTCAGGTGCAGAACAGTCACACCACCTCTATCACTGCTGTAATTCGTAACACTGGATGTCTCAAAGTGCACAAATAAACAAAAAGTAATACTACAAGAAGACTCATTCAGTCATCACAAATATAGAGTTTGGCGGTTGTATTTAAATACGGAGCTCAAAATGTCATGAATGTCATCAAATTTATGCATGCAGTACATGTATATGTTTGAGCAGTGAATGTATAATATAGGGAGAATCAAAGAACACTATCTGAAATGGAAAAACATGTACAGCAATGGGACTAATGTTTTTTTATGTCAAAGTAGAGAGATTGTTGTGTTTATGGTGTCTTACTGCCATCTAGTGGACAATATATTTACATCCAAATCAACTCTGAGAAAGTTCCCATGTGTAGTACAAGAAGTTTTGACATTTTCCTACAACAGCTAGTTTTTAGTTTCAAAGCATTTTGTTGTTCAGATTGTATTATTTCACATAATTAATATTATATGCAAATTATTTTCCCTCTCAGATCTTTCAAATTGCAGCTCATTTGGTTTACTGGGGCAAAGCGATCATCATCTACCCGCTGTGTGAGAACAACGTCTACATGCTGTCTCCTCATGCCAACATCTGCCTGTGAGTGGCCACAGTTTGATATAAGCCAATTGGCTGTACTAGTTAGTGTAGCATTAATGAACCATTTTATTACTGAGCACTCATTCGTGCCATTGCCTCACATACACTGGTCTCAATAACTTGTCTCTATTAATATTACATGCTAATTTCCAAAGTCTGTCCCTGTTAAATTGCCCCAAACTGTGCTATGAAAGAATTGGACTGACCCGTTGGCAGCACTTTTCATTTTCTTCTGTTTACACTAGACTTTACAGACTTTCCTTTACGACATTGTGGATGATTAATTCAAAGGAGCTGTGTTCATGGAAAAGTTATGTGTTGTAGAATAATGTGTGCCATCTCTCCCCGGACAGATACTCACCGCTGGCTGAGCAGTTTGCCCAGCAGTTTCCTGGTCATGATCTGCCTTCCATGTTAGCGAAGTTCTCACTGCCGGTCTCCCTGGCAGAGTTCAGAAACCCCCTGGAGGCTCCTGCGCAGGAGGTAGGACTATTGTACTAATACACAAATAACCTTACTCATCCACACTGGACCACATGCACAGACAGCAAAAATACTGTACGTGCTTTAAGTCAGTTACTTAATATCATGGCATTCATTTAGATCTTTTTGTGTGTGTGAATGCATTTATATGTACATTTTACATTAGGTCTTTCTTCTTTTGATTTAAGTTTTATTCATTCAGAAAATTTAGTTGAGGTCAAGATCTCTTTTGAAAGAGTTCATTCGCATCACAATCGCAAAACAATCATCATACACACTGACAGACACACTACAATAATTTCAATTAGCCTATTAGAGTAAAAAAAATAAGACATGTACACTAGCTTTAGTGTGTGGTGCAATGAAGTCATCAGGCTGGGATCTCCTTAGTTTCTTGTATTCCCAGAGAAATCCCTGGATACTTTCTCTTCTCTCTAATGTTACTGTGTCACACAAATGAAGCACCTCTGCATCACTATACTCTATGCCCAGAGGTCCCTGAGGCTGTCTGTACCAGCTTTGGTGTGTGGTGCAATGAAGAATTCTGCTGGGGGGTGATGAAAACATTATTGTAAGGTTAATGTAACATAACTTAGACTTGCTGCAGACAGAGAAAATTAGGCAGGTGAGAACAGGAACAGGTGAGCATCACCTAGTGCCCCCTGGGTAATGCAGTTCATTTAGGGCCATTATGAACCTGACACGGAGAGGCCAGAAAAGAGTACCAGCAGCTTGTGAGAAGTACTGGTGTGCAAGAAAATGTCACGGTACATCAAAGAGTAAAATGTAGAAGTGCTGGTGCTGTGTATCAGCGAGTACTGGACCACTTCGAGCACTGCATAGTGCCATAAACCAGTCTTCTCCAGTTGAGTTTGTTCAGACAAGAACAAAGATGAATATTTTGTACAATTTAAAACTAAACAAAGTAAAGTTGTGGTTTCCCAGTAAATCTGTAGTATTTATAGGGCCCTTACTGTAAACTTATTTTATATTCTATTGGATGAGCAGAACCATCAGGTTTTCTCCTCTGACCATCTCATTTTGGCAGTGCTGTTTGAGCATCAGTGATGAATTATAAATGATAAAGGGACATCAGCTCTGGTGCCTGCAGCCTCTATTTTTCATGAGAACAAGATCAGAGCCACGGCTCTTTCTTGCGGCTGTATTTTAAACTTGTACGGTGTCCTCTGCTGATTTAAAACATATTTGACCTGGTTAGAGACATGAGTGTGCTCAGCTGTGATACTGTCTGACCAGGCCCAGCTGATCCAGATGGTGGTGTGGATGCTCCAGCGTCGCCTGCTGATCCAACTGCACACTTACGTCTGCCTGTTGGTACCGCCCAGCGAGGATGAGCCCGGGTCGAGGGATGAAGACCCCCCACTGCCTACCCGGGTAGGGGGCCGCAGTCTCAGCACCCCAAGCGCTCTTAGCTTTGGTTCCCCAAGTATGTCCTCTCTCAGCTCACTTCTTTGTCCAGCTCTTACAGGTGTAGCACGATAATAGCTAATCTATGAACATCTGTCTCCCCTCCCGTGTGTAGCCAGTAGTGATGACATGACCCTAACCAGTCCCAGTATGGACAACTCCAGTGCAGAGCTGTTGCCTGGCGGAGACTCGCCTCTCAACAAGAGGATGACAGAGACGCTGCTTGCCAGCCTGTCGGAGCACGAGAGGCAGGTCATTCTTAATATCCCTGCTGCACAAAATCCAGAAGACCTGCGGATGTTTGCCAGGTAATTAAGCCTACTTCTAACAAATGACATAGTGCATATTATGTGTCTCTTTTGCGTCAAATGTTTCTCAGCTCTCTCTGCTTTTAGATAGATTAACAGATGGGATATGTTTTCGTAAGGATTAAGTGACTCATGATGTTATGAATCACTCTTAATTCTGTTTCTATTAGGAAATAAGATATTTGTGAAATTGTGAAAATAAAATTAGAAATGTTAATTGTAAATTTTCCAGTTATTAGTTGTGCAAATATTGAAAGCAGAAAATAGTCTAGAAAGCTCAGCAATCAGGTAATCGTTTCTGTGCCTCACCCACTGTCCAGTAAAGAAAGATGTCATCGGAGCTGCAGAAGCCCTGTCTCATGGTTGATTCACACAGCTAATAAATCAGTTCAAGTCAAGCTCTCAACCCATTTTTTTCTGCCTCTTATGTCGACTGCTTCCAGGCTGCTGCACTATTTCCGGGGACATCACCACCTGGAAGAGATTATGTACAATGAGAACATGAGGCGCTCTCAGCTCAAGACGCTGTTTGACAAGTTCCGCAGCGTCCTTGTGGTGACCAACCATGAGGATCCTATTATTTCAATCTTTCAGTCACCCATGGAGTAGTGGCACAGAGACGGTTTCAACCCACACGGAAAAGATGTCAGTTTGACAGCGGTTAATAGCCTGCTGTGCTCACAGCTAAGTACTGTTGCTCAACAATGTTTAAAAATGAGCTCATTTGCATTAATGTGTGCAGATTTATGAAATGTAGAACGTGTTTTTCTTTTATGAGCCAAATATTGTTTACAATATTAAATTATTTTGTACATAACAGACACGCCTCAAGTGTTCACTCTGAATCCTCTGGGATGGGGGGGGGGGGGGGGACTGGCTTAGTGGGGGTTTGACTTCATCTTCCACTGTCCCAGATGTGTTAGATCATCTGTACTGACCACAGAGGGGTACACTGAGTAATGATCATTCCAGACCTCCAGCTACCTCTCCTCAGGAATCCCAGAGGTGGGGAGAGACAGAGAGACAGAGAGAAAAGAAGGACTCCAAACATCAGACAGGGCTGTTTTTGCTTTGAGGGAAGCAGAGCGTTCCAAACATCTGCAAAATCACTGAGTCACTGAGAGGAGAATTTCTCAAGTATGAATGTTTATTTAAAAAGATGGAATGAGAAAAGGTACATTTCACAACAGATCCCACCTTAATTTAGGCATTGATAAATTGTGACTGACTAGATAAATGCTAATCTATAGCTTTCCAGTATAAATTTGCATCAGTGCCAAAATATGTTGAAGCGTACAAAATGGATGAGAAATATTTTGTGTGATTTCTGCAGATAAGAGTTTAGTTTTTTGCAGGTTATTCAGCTATCTTAGCTTTCTGAGAACTGCAAAATATTAATGGACTTATTTCATCCGACCTGTGTAAGGTTTTTATATTGCATGTCAAGTTCTTCTGACATTCAGCTGTCCTGTGTCAGACTTCACATATAAAGATATAATCTAAATCCTTCATTACAGTTCAAGACAGAGACAATCTTTCTGCCTCCTTATTCACTACACTAACGCAGGGGTGCCCACGGAGATAAAACCGCCATGGCTTCTTGGCCCATTCCCCATGGGACTCGATTCCGATGCGTGGCGCTGATACTACATTGTGGGGTTCTGCTGGATTTGTGTCGGGGTCCCTCTCCAGCCACACCTCTGGGTCTGAGGCAAGATCTCGACGGTCAAAACAGCGTGATATGTTCAGAGCCTGACACAGCTTGGAAGGACCGTTGCAGAGCTCTTTGTCCTTTAATTGCCGGGCTCCCTCTTTGCGTCTGGCTGCTCTCAGCTCCCTCATGACTGACTGACCCTGCAGGGGCTCGAGGGAGCGCAACAGCACAGCTGCACCCTCCCCTGCGCAACACAGCACACAATATTCATCAGTCAGCACGGCTCCACTCTGTCTCCTTCCTTTTGCCCTTTACACACTGACAATAGAAAACACAAACCACTGTGTAGGTTTAATGTCATATTAATAACATTAACAACACTATTAAACCAAAAAAAAAAGCATTATGTATTTTCTATTTGCAAGCATCTGGAGGCAAAAACAGCTAACACCCAATGATCTCATCATGGGGCAGGTATTTCTACTTTACGTCACTCTGGATGGGTAATGCTTTTACCTTGACTAGACACGTTCATACACAGGTAGATGCCATAGATTGGATACACATAGATTGTGCCTGGCTTCATGAACATGGCCATGTTCCTCTCTGTGCGTTTCCCCCCTGCTGAGTGCGAAGCTTTGTCCTCTCCTCCGAGGTACGCCTCAGTCTCCACTATTCGTCCTCTCAGTTCAGTACCATCCTCACACCTGTGGACCAACACCTGCAGGGACAAAGCACCAGACAGATTATCTTCTCACATAGCAGTCACATTTTAAGTAGACTGAGATGATGAGTCAGTTCATTAAAAAGAGTTTTATGACCACTAAAAAATTAAAAGAAATACTCCTAGGAGAAGGAGACGGGGCATGCTGCCCAATATGTATTAACAAGCCACAACCTGAGGGACAGTGAATGACCTACACACACATATATACATGCATAGGATATATTGCATATATATACACATAGATACACTATATATAATTAATATATGTCTATCTTAATGTTATTTTGTCTCGTTATGACATTCAGGCCAATAAAGCAAATTTGATCGACAGAAAATTGATTGGCAACCATTTTAATGGCTGATTAATCAAAAAGCAAATAGCAAACTGAATATCTGGATTTATGATTGTTTTCTGACATTTTCTAGACCAAATGATTCATTGATTGATTGAGAAAATAAACGTTATATTAACTCATAATGTTTTTTATTGTGGTCTTGGGTTTTGCAAGACCATGAAGGCTGAAGTAAGGTTACAGGTGAAATACCTCTGAAGTGTTACGAACGGAGTGAAAGGACTGAACTGACAGGTTACTTAAAGTCCCCCTCCAGTCAAAAATGTCCTTCTTTTTCAGTTGAATGTTTTAGCTTAGTCAAAGCAGAGTATTTTTCCGACACCTTCAAACATGTCTAGAGGGGGTCTTTAATGAAACTCCTGCATGAAACCTGGAACAACCTGATTAAGTGGCAAGACTGTCAGATAAGGTTATGTCTTGCCTCAGGTCCTTATAGCTTTCATATATCAAAGTGTTGCCAGACTGGACACAATTTGTCATCCTAAATCCTAAATGCTATCCATTAAAAGTTTTAAAGTCCGCCTCCAATCACAAATGTTTTTCTTCTTGTTCCTTCAGTTGGATGTTTGAACTTCAGTGTGCAGAGTTTGACACTAGATGGCTGCTCTCACTTTCATCTACTGAAAATGGAAAGTTTCTCTGTTCTCACCTTAGATCTGAGTTTAAGGGCCGGGCCTACAGCGTGATTTGTGACATCACAATAACTCACACAACTGGATATGCAACTACAGCTGCAACTTGAAGCCACCAGTGCACAAACACTGAGAATGGACTTTACAGTAATAAAGGAAACATATTTTGTCCAACATTTAAACTTCTGAAATAAAAAAAAACATATTTGCACTTTCATAGATTCTGGATTTTCCAATGAAGGAGAAGAAGTAGATATCATTTTAAGGAATTTTAAGGGGGTAATTGAACTTTTTTTTGCAGAAAAAAATATCAGATACACATTTTTAATCAAAGCAGGGAATTTTCTGACATCTTCAAAGATGTCTAGAGGGGGTCTTTAATGAAACTCTTGCATGAAACACAAAACAACCTGATTTAGTGGCAAGATTGTCAGATAAGGTTATGTCTTGCCTCGGGTCCTTATAGCTTTCACATATCAAAGATTGGACACATTTGTTTTTATCCTAAATCCTAAATGCTATCCATTAAAAGTTTTAAAATCCCCCTCCACTCAGAAATATGTTTTTCGTCTTGTTCCTTCAGTTGGATGTTTGAACTTCAGTGTGCAGAGTTTGACACTAGATGGCTGCTCTCACTTTCATCTACTGAAAGTGGAAAGAGTCTCTGTGCTCATTGAAAGTCCAGTTTTAAAGGGGTGCAGCATGATTTGTGACATCATAAATAGTTTGGAAGCCAATCCTGGTCCAATATTCAGCTTACACGAGTGTGATGTGGAAACCTGAAGCCTCCAGTGCACAAACACTGAGATTATACTTTAAGTAGGACACATCTGGTGTGCATTTATGGATTCAGAAATTTTTTAATGAGGAAGAAAGAGAATATGTTATTTTGAGAATTTTAACAAGGTATTTATTTATTTTCGTGGAAAATAAATCAGGCACACATTGTTATTCAAAATAAGTATTTATATACATTTTAAAACGTGTGTGTGGAGGGGTCTTTAATGAGCTACTGAAATAAATGAGGAGTTTATTATAAGCATACCCCCAACAAATCATTATAAGGCTTTCAAACATCTCCCTGACTAAATAAATGGGTGTAAAGTCAAGCTGACATTGTTACCTTGCCGAGGAATGCTTTAGCCAAACTGATGCAAGGTTGTTTGAAAAACTCTTCTCCCAGTCTGTGCTGCAGGTCTGGTCTAGTTTTGGTGAAATAATGACTTTGCTCGGTCTCAGCACTTTGAACATTTTGAACGGGCTTCTTCTGTTTTGCAGGTGAAACCTTTAATTTCAAATCCGGCTGGTTGTCATGTGTATTTACTGCTGCTGCTGCTGTCAGTGAGAGCAGCTTTCTTTTTCGCCCTGCCATTACCGCAAAACACCTCGGACTTAAAAATAACACCTTCGCAGTCACTGTCTGTTTATAAACTCAGCAAAAGCTTGGTATATTTTTAAACCATTTTCCACAGTGTTTATTTCAGTCTCTCTTGAGGCGGTCTATGCTAATGCTAACAGGAAGGAAGCGTGATTGTTTTGTAACTCTTAAAGGGACCGCGCACCATTTCAGCCTGAAGGATGTTTAGGTGTTTCACTCTTTTATGTGTCTTCTTTTCTTCCCTGGCTTCACTTTAGGCTGTGTGGGGAAGGTCCGTTTTCTTTTCTTCTACAAAATTGTCAAACATAACTTTCCAGCCCCCCTACTGCACATATTAGCCAATTTTGATAGGTAAAAGCCACAGAACAGTGGCCTTTTCCTGCTGCTGTCTTATCTTTTCAGCCTCATTTGAAAACAATCTGGCTCTAATAAGAGTTTATAAATAGAGCCGGTGTGCTCATGCCTGCCTGTGCCCAGGAAGTGGATGGCGCCAGTTTGGCCTGAGGCACCGTGCCTTCATGTGGCTTTCTGGAAGTGTGTGTGACATGATTGTGGTGCAGAATACAACTTCATGAGTGAAGTACAAAGTTTGTTGTGTGTGTTGTTTTGATCCTAAAGCTAATGACTACATGCATTATGCATGGTAAATAGATTTCTCATACCACTGATTTTTTTTTTAAATTGCAATATACAATATTAGTCAAAAGTTTGGACACATTTTTGCATTGGGAAAAACTTTTGACTAGTATTCTAATGCTGACAGATGGCTGAGGTTTTCTTTTTTCTTTTCTTTTCTTTCACACATTGTAATGTCAGTGTTAATTTAATTTCTACTACCTGAGTGAAATATATGCTCTGAAGATCCTGTTGAACTTTTTGTAGCTGCAGCTGGAGCTCTGAAAGAGTTAATCTACATCCTAGTTTTGCACGGCTTCTTTAGGCTGACCAGTTGACAGTTGATCCTTGAGTGCACCTCGTACTTTGAGAACGCCTTTTTCTCCTTCCCAGTCATTTTGAGCAATATCTGAGGCTTTTTTCAGCTGCAGATTGACCTTCTCAATCTCTGTAGCCTGTCCAGCCCGAGTCTACTGGGAGATGGATTTGTTCTCCACATTGCAAGGAACAAGGCTGATGCCCTTCTTCAGTTATACTTAGATTCAATTCTTCTTCATATCCTGGGCCTCTCCTTGTTTCTGATGTTCAACCACCTTGTTCTTCTGCCTCCCGGACTTAACTCTGGGCCTGAGCTTTCTTGAACTGCATGAGCTTTGAAACATCCCTGTCTTTAGTCTGGGAAGTCTTTGTGCTCTGAGTGGGACTCTTTTCCTGCTGTCCTGTAGCAGTGTTGGTTCTTTGAAGCTGCAGCTTCTTGTTCATTTCATCTGTAGTGGTCTTATGCGGAAGATGGAGCCTGTTAGTGAAGTACATTTGTCGATCCCAATAACAGAGAAGTTGCACACTAAAGAAACATATTTGAGGTTCATGTTTCAGTGCTTTATGTATAAATAACTTTATGTGACATATACTGCATGTCATAATCAATGTCAACTATTCAATACTCTACTAAATGTTTTGGCACAGATTTAGGATATGGCAAGCCTTTAGTGACTGTAAGGGGAATGTAATGCAGTCAAGACATTTCTCCTCCCTCTCTCCTTCGGTTAGTCAGATCTATGGAGAGCTGCCAGAAAGTGCAACATGCTTGTGAAGTGGTTTGTAGCATTGCAGAGATAGGTGGAGGGAATATGTCAAAGGGTTGAGGGTCAACTGATATATTGCAGCAACATAAAAAAAGTGCCATGAAAATTCTCAGGTCAAATATTTGCATGGCTAGTTACTGTATGTCATTGCAGGTACCATCATGCTACTGTAATATCAGAACAGTTGTATTTCTAATGGAAATACATAACAACAATGAATAATTATGGTCATAAATACCTGGACTGATTTATTGAGGGAGGATAGGGGCCAGACAGAAATCTGCTGAGCATGTTCAGTAGAAGAGTTCTGGCATTTGGGGTTGTTGACTTTGTCTTTGTCATGGCTGGTGGACCAGTGAAGGCCGTTGTTTGCTTTAACTGTGATTCCACTGCCTGTCAGCAGCAATGGTGAAGTCTGGGCTGGGCAGCTTTCATTGTTGCTGCCTCTGATAATCTTAGCAGCTACAGCTTGGCTGTAGCATTACATTCTGGATCACTTTCAACTCCAGCAGTCCCCACAGCAATAGTGACGCTGGGCAGGGACACCAAAGACTCATCTGCTTGTGCAGATGGACGAGCAGAATGCAGCCAGACTGAAAATATCTTACTACACCATGAGTCAGAGTCCAATGAAGAAATAAGGGTTGATCTGCTCCACATGATATCCTCTTGTCCTGCAGTGTTTGGGAAGGAAGTAACTCCTAATATTTATTTTTGATAAAGGGTATGATTATTTCTGAGAAAGTGTATAATATAGTCAATTGTTTCACTTTGCTCTAACTTATTATGAATCTGTAAATATGTCTTCATGTATTGTATAAAGTTTCATTACAGCAACAGCACTGCTAAGTTTAATTTTCTTCAGGCTGTATGAAAATACATCAAACAAATGACTAATGGACTGGCAAATCTTTTTATATTTATGAAATCTGAGGTCTGAATGCCATCAGTGCAAAAGTTAGATAGTCACACCACTTGAATTAGAATAATTAAAATACTATCCCTGAGGAAAATGTCAGTCTGAGGGAAATGTCAAGAATTCTTGGAAGCACATAAACAAATCAAGTATTACAGTGGTCGTGTTTCTGCAGGAGGCGCTGTACTGCTATCATTACTGTGGAAGACTTAATGTTGCATCTCTTTTACATGAGAGTCATGATTTAAAAAAAGGACAACCCTGATATTCTGTGTTGTAAATAAACACAGTGAACTATTAATGGCAATGTATCATAGCGTTTGAGCTTCTGAAATAACCTCTTATATTATATTTAAATCATCATATGCCCCCATAAATGAGTCATCTTTTGGATGAGATTATAACTGCATCCATTTTTGTAATAAGTAATGTTCTCACATATAAACAGTTTAAAGTACAGAGGCCTCTTTCATACCAAGTCTATGAGTGGCAGAACCTGGTAGTCATCTGTATCCCCAGGATTTGATGGGATTAATTATTAATTGGTGATACTTAATGATTCATGTGCCTCTGTTCTTGTAGCTGCAGAGGTGTGGTGTGTGCTGCACAGGTGGCTGGATTCTCAAGGGGAGGGGAGGAAGATGCAGGGTTACTTCAAATAAGACCTGGTTCATGTACCTGCACAACAGAGATATGCTTATGGAAGAACAGGTTTGTCTTTTTCCACACCTGGGCTCTCATGCCTACATTTTTTGTTTGTTTGTGTGTTTGTTTGTTTTTTTATAAAGACAGATTAGGGAATACCATGCATGCATGTATGTACACCACGGGGAATTTAAAAGTTTCCGTGTGTGTCTACACAGCACATATGGTTTGGTTTGGTTTGTTCTGCATTTTAGAAAATTAATGATGGATTACTTGAGTTAAGGGGTGGGTTCAGAGAGTTCGGTCTCCACCTATTCAGCAGAGACACACTTGAGAAACACATATGATTATCCTCTCTAATTCACTGTCAATGCAGAATCCAAGCATAAATGAGAGAGTCAATGGCAGTTTGAGGGCTGTTTCAGTGGATCAAAAACTCCCAGAACCTTCCAGTTGTTTGGTTTATTGATGGAGCCTGACATTTCTCATTTGACTCTGATAAGAGTTTCCTTGTCTCAGCTCACACCTGTAGCTTTCAATGGGAACAACCGTTGAGTCAGGGAGGGAGGGAGGGACCAGAGTACAGAGTATAAATCTGCTCAACATGACCACACACCAACATCTTTGCTGCCTTCTTTGATTTCTTTAACAACTTCCTTCTGCTGTGGTATTTTGGAGCAGTACAGTAGGTGGCCTTTTGCCAGTAATGCACAGTTTGGGGTCTATCTTTGAATGAAACCAGCAAGCACTGTATTTCAGCTCACTGACTTAAGTGTTACACAGCTTTGATCATGATTTTGATCAACAGTAGCAGCAAATAAAACCTTAACAGCTCATTTTATTAGATTGTGGATTAAAATATGTTTCCTTTAGGGCCACAAAGATGCCAATAATTCTGACTTATAGTCACAGCAACTTTAATAGACCCAGAAAGGCTTATTTTAAAAATGTCACATACTTATGTTTGGCCTGTTTTGAATATTTCTTTGGTGGGGTAAACTATGTCACCCACGTACAAGCAACAACCCCTCTGTGGTCTTAACCCACAAATTATGGTCTCTCCTCCACTTCTCTGCTTGGTTGAAGAAAGAGGAAACCGTTTATGGAGCGTCTGACAATGTCTTTTTGGTTAAACATTACCCTTGCACTCATCCCTTTTATCTGTGTCTGACGGATGGGGCTTCAGGGGGCTTTGAGTGCTCCTACGGGTCCTGCTTTGCTTCCTAATTGTAGCTTTTGCCCTAGCTTCAACCTTCTTCTATCCCGGGGGAAACATCACCTTTAATTACTGTGACCTCATGGTATATCAATCAGGGACTCCCGGTAGGCCACTGAACACTCCTTACATAGCTGAGCACATGTAACATAGTTGATGAAGTCCGATAAACTCATTTCTGTGGTGGAAATACTATCTGTTGCCTAATTTAGGAGCATGTCTCTGAATCAGCTCGATTTGCTATGAGGTCATCAGTCATGTTGGCAGGGACGAGACCCGTGGGTGCAGAGAGGAAGACCCAAGCTATGAGGAAGCTCTCTTACCGTGAACTACATGAGAGACATGTGAGACATGTCTGCTGTATATTCATCCAACAGTGAAATATTATATTGATATCCTCATTTGGATTGATTAAATTTTAAGTTGCTATAGTGATTGGTAAAAATAAATGAATAAATAAAGCATAGCATGTTTCCTATAACAGATGTCTCTTTGTTTGCTGTGGAGGAGCTGCAGAGATGGTGGAATAACATTTCAAAAATACTTCATTTATTATATTCCCTATAGCTGTGCAGAAAGTTGTTAGTAGTTAACCAGCTGGATATACAGTATCTTAAGTAATAGTATCCCTTAAGTTAATTTTCGCAGACCCTCGAGTGCAAATTGTGGCAAAGAAAATGCCCCAAGTTCCTGAACATGGATGAGCGCCAGGGAAATACAAGATTTACCATCTTTTTAAAAAAACAAAAAAAACAAAAACTGCATGTATCTGCTTTCTAGCAGATTGTTTTATACGAAGGAAAACATACTTTACACCAAGCACAGAAACACAACCTGTAAAGAATACTGTTGAATATAAAAGTCAGCCACTGTTATGTTCCTTTTTTTTTTTTTACTAACCACTAATCATTCACTCTGTCAGCATAAAAATTAGACTTTATTATGTCTTTCCTTATTTTAATAGCAGAAATGCACTGGCAGTCACATTCAGCGGTGTATGTCTTAATCGAGTGGTAGATCAAAGCAACCATGAAAGACACTTTTCCAAGAATCTGAGCCCCTTTGTGCCCTGAAACTTCATCTGAGGAAAACGATGTACACGGTGCCCCTTGTCAGCACCTCAAAAACCTTCTGCTTCCTAACATCCATTTCTCTCCTCCAGAGTATTCCCAGGTGGATCTGAGCTTTCACTGAAACCATGATGGAATGCACTGTAACGGTCTTTTCATTAGATGGAGCAGGAGCATGTATTACCCGTTGTAGAAGAGGAGCCTCATCGTCTCAAATGAAAACCTCTTCTTTTACCTTATTAAGCAAAGTTATTTTTAAACAGCAACAATTTGCAATCCAGTATTTTTTATGTATATGTACACTATAAAAAACAGAAACTAAAACAATTCCTCAGAGGAACATTGGCTATCTTACTGATGAGAATTTTTTTTGTACATTAAAAATGTAGATATGCATTCTTACAGATAATTACTGTGAATATTCCTTGGACCCAGTTTCTGTATATGGTCTCACACTCGGAAATGCCCATGAGGTTTGGGTGTGGATTAATGATTAAGACATGGCTGCAGAATCCCATGAGCCAAGTATGGGAGGAATCTCAGCCACAATGATGTGAAAATAATGGCATCCCATTTTTGTGTGTATCATTTCAACTATTTGTGGTTGATTTCTTCATTCCTCAGCATCTCTGGCTTTCTCTCTATCACAATAATAGGAAGGAACGTATACCAGCCAATGCAGTCAAATACAATAGCTCTGCTATAAATTATAATGTTCAGTTTGGAACATTTAATTATTTGCTTATATTTGTAGTGTTTTTGTGGATTACGTTAATGCCTTATTGTACCTTGTATTTTGCTTTGTTTCCCTGTTACTGTGTGCTAGTGGTGGAAAGTACATTTACTCAAGCACTGTATTTAAGTACAATTTTGAAGTACTTTACTTGAATATTTCTATTTTATGCTACTTTATACTTCCACCATATCTCAGAGGTGAATATTGTAATTTCTATTCTAATTATTTGACAGCTTTAAAATACAACACATTGATGAAACCAGTGGTTTCCAACATTTTTGGCTTTTGACATTTTATAAAAAGCAGTGTGTGTGTGTCGGTGTCACATTTCAGATGTCTATGAGTTGTTAACAGCTCCACCAAATAGTGATTTTTCCCTCTAAACTTCTCACATGATTTCATTTCAATTAATGTTCAAATAATCCAATATTTCACCAAAGTCCAAAAACTGAAAACAGATTTGTGTATCAGAACTTTGTTTTTTCTTCTTTCTTCTTCCATTAACTATCTCACAACCCCTCAGATTTATCTGGTAACCCTTTGCTTACACTTTGATGCATCAGTATTAATAATATAATAATGTCATATAGAATCATATATCAGTCAGTATTTTATTTATAATTAATACCTAAAGTACATTTTGGTGCTAATACTCATTTGTATTTTCATACAGGACTTTTACTTATAATGGAGTATTTTTAAATTGCTGTATTGAAAATTTTACTTAAGTAAATGATCTGAGTACTTCTTTTACACCACTGCTGTGTCCACCTTTATGTAATGCACATACATTGACATCAACACTCACACCCTTTACCATGACTTGTGATTTATTTTTTTATTTTGTTGTAAACAGAGCTTTTGACAAACTAAGAAGATATGTACACCAACAGTGTTCAAGCGCAACAGCCTCAGTCAACCATGGTAACGTCAGATGACCCTAACCCCACGCTAATATGACACTGGTGTATTATGCAGTATATGGATGCACACTGAGGAAAATTTATTGGATTTATATAGTAGTTAATAGACAAAGTTCACAGGGTTCAAGGGCGGTCGCTCTACTGATCATTGATATCTTGTGATGTCATGCTCATCATCGTATCATGTGGCAACACTGCATGTATAAAAACAGACCAAAAATGGGAGAAAAATGTGAAGGTTTACATAATACATTCACAATAGTCCTTTGACGTGTTTCTGCAGTGTTTTTATGAACAAGCGATTATTGATGTCAGCTGCTAAAATATGATTTTCAGACATTTGAGATTATAATGCTCATCAGTCGTTAGATAATCCATCACTTGGAGTTTTTGTGTAAGAAATTCACAGAATTTAAGAAGTAAGCCCAGAATAAACATATTTAATGGAATATGCAGAGGAAAGGGGGAGGACTAAGAATTTCAAAGCTCTTGTGACCTCTGTGAGTGCGCTGGATGTGATGCATACTGTATAACCTTAAATGAGTCATGAGAAGCTTTTATTCTACACAGTATGTGCTCACTTATGAAAAAAAAAATTGAAGATTTACAGTATGAGGTTACAGATGTCAGCCACTTAAAGGAAAAAAGATACTAAATAAATAACTAAATACCTGAATTTCTACATTTGTACCAGAATCAGTGTTTTATATTTTTGTAATGTGCCGGTACACCTCTGAAAAAAAAAGAAGGTATTTCCACCTGTAATATAATTCATGTAAGCATTAAAGGAGCAGTGTGTAGGATCTAGCAACTGATACTAAAACTAACTAAATTCTACACACTGGTCCTTTAAATAATCAGTAGGTGATTGAAACTAATATGAAGTAATATTTATCAGTACTGACTTTACAAACGATTAATCATTTATTTTCTTTGACACCAGGACTTTTAGATAATTTTCCCTTACAATGATTATGTCAAAAAAGTTCAATTCCACATCAAAGTAAACTGAGTTGAGTTTATCACGTCAATCCATGCAGGGCAGATCCCCAAAGCATTTATAATAACATTATTATTACAATAATTTCAATTTATTGAATAGATAGTCTAATTTAAAGGACCAGTGTGTAGGATTTAGTGGCACCTAGTCGTGAGGTTGCAGATTGCCATGGGCCGGTGTTTGATTTGCCCATTTTGGGTTACTGTACAGACATGGCGGTGCAACGTGGCGGGCTCTGTGGAAGGGGACCATGGATGTATAAAGGGAACTGGATTTAGTGTCGGAGGCGGGGCCCTTTTCATTCCTATGAAAGTTGCTCAGTGGCGCATGAAGCCAAAAAAGCCACTTCCTGCTGTAAAGAAATCACCAGGGCCCCAGTGTCCATCGAGAATAGAGCACTAGAGACTTCCACCAGCCAAGACGGCTAACTTCAAGTTTAGCCCTCTGGCTAACTTGAATGGGGATAGAACAATTCAGTTGTGCCGCTTTTCTTGACTTTCCTTAATGTGGTCAGACCGAATGGATCAAATTCTGATAGTAAAACGAGTCATTTTGCAGGGGTTGTGACATTCAAAAAAATGTATCCACTGTTTTACAACCGCTCCTTTTCCAATCATTGTGTGTGGGAAAATACTTTTTGGGCCCGTTGGACCAGAAATTGTAATTCCAGAGTTTGGCCACTATGACAAATTGGCGTCCAAGCCCAGTTCTGTTCTTGGACGATTGATGGGGACCTGCACCCTCTGTAGATATAAAGGGGTTATACTAAATTAACGAAAATATAACAGTTCTTATTGTCAGGTGATTATACACTAATTAAAGCGTAATTATGAATATTATATTCCATTCATTCTCCAATTTTATATTTCCATAAATGTCACTAAATCTTACACACTTGTCCTATAAATGGCCACATTTATGTTTCATTTGTGGGAGTGAATACATCGAGTTAAACCTTGGTTTCAGTCCCTGAGCCCATCTCTGACTGAGGATATCGCTTAGTCACCGTCGTTAACCGGGAGAAGCAGCGCCTCCCTGTGTACACACCGATTGGTTGTTGACGGGCTCGCCTTCTCTACAGATCGTCTCTAGTCCAGGGCGGGGCTGACTCTCCGACACACTGAATTAGGCTACAACCGGCAGGAGAAAACTTACCCCGGGTCGATCCATGGAGCAGTGTGGGAATGCTCTGTCCGTAGGTGGGAAGCAGAGAACCGGACGGCAGCGACATTTCGGCTACATCACCCTGGACTGCCTCGGTTACCGGTTTGATCAAGAGTGACCAGATTTAATACCACGGCACCGGGGCTTGGCTTAAAAACATCTGCGGGGTGGAAAAAGAAGCGCGTCTATTCCTGCGCCGCTGCCAGGATGATGTGACAAGTCAGTCGTCCGCTTCCTGGGGAAAAAAATCTGAGATTTTTATTTTTTTTCACCGCTGGAGATCATCTGAGCCGGTTGTTATAAGGGTAAGTTGTGACATTTTTTTTTCGTGACTGTGTCCTCTGGTCGTCCATACGGAAGGCAGCAGTCGGGGGAAGCGCTCACGCGTCGTGATCGAGGAGGATAAACCATTGAATTGAATTACTGGTCAATTGGTCGACATGTGAAGCTTTCAGACACACACTGGTCGCAGTGAGCAGAGCATCGTAAAGGTGACAGGGTGCATTTTACGCCTCTTGTAGTAGAGTTTTAATTGTGAAATTAGTCTATTTAAGGTGCTCTAATGGGGTCCACCTATAGGCCCAGACACCTTTTTTTTTTTAAAGTGTGAAATTCCCAACACCTTTATGAGGTGTTGAAGTGGAATTAATTAGGTGTGAATTGAGCCTCATGTCTAAAATGAGACACAGGCTGAGAAGCCACATTACTTTTTTTTTTTTTTTTTAACTTAAATTTAGCTAAATTCAAGAGAGATTACTTTCATTAGAGCCACATGAACCGAAGACATTATGGTTTTAATTTTAAAGAGCAGGCCAACATTATCTCATGTAGCTGGAGGCTGATGGGAGATAGCTCGGCCTAATTGTAATTTTGCATCAAGGAATGAGTCTAAATGACTGCGCTGATGAATAATCATGCAACATATTAAGGGTAAAGTCACACTATGACCTCACTCATCCTTGTCATCTTCCGCCCACTCCTTCACTTCATCCTCCTCCCTCTTCTTTAACGGTCTTCCGCTCATCATCAGCATCACCATCATCTTCCTCAAGGCGATCATGAATGTGTATGCGTGTTTCAAAATGACACATCTCCTGCTCTACAGTATAGATGGCTACATGCAGATGTTTGATAATTCATGAGGGGAAATGTGGGGGGAAAAGAGCAGCAAACAGCATCAGCTGCTTATATGACCTCTCTGCACTCGACCCCTTTGAACCTGAAAGAATAGTTTCTTCCTTTAGATCTTTTTCATTTTTTCTTCTGAATTGTGGCTTTCATGAGGCACTGACACATAGTGAGTCAAAGTGAGCCACAGCGGGCGGTCTCAAAAGGCCACAAATCTCAGAAAAATCATACACATAGAGGGGCCACCTAAATGTTTAGATTTGACTCATCAGAGGTTGATGGCTGCACACATATTATCAAACTGCAATCTTGTTGACATCAGAAAGGTTACGCGCTGCAATGTCCTACAATACCTGGGCAGACTGAAGTGAAACTATAGACGTACTGTATTAGAAACTGCTGAGTTATTTTGGCAGACAGAACATAGGAGCACATGGCCTGGTTTGTGTGCCCAGTGTTCCTGAAACCTTATCACATGGAGGTGGGTCGGAGGGGGGTGGGAGGGGGGGGTGTCATGGCTCAGGGTGATGTAATCTCACCAATAAAGCAGAGCCCTGATGTGTGATAGTGGTGTGATAGCTCATCCTCTGTATCTGCTCCAACTGGACCCTAGGGAGAATATTCCCTGTGTGAGTGTTTGAATGTTTATGTGGGTGCATGTGGGTACGTGATACTTGGACGGAGCTGGGAGTAGCTCTGCTGAGGCAGGTGGACCATCCAGGCTGGCCTGTGTTGACTGGCTGGTATTTGAGTTTTTCAGGGGGCTGCTGAGGGGACCACACTGTAGTCATGCCTGCATGACTCATGGCGCGGTATCTGTCTGTCAGTCTGGCCAAGTTCACAGTCCTCTACAACTGCTCCATGCTGTTGCCTTCTAAAGAGCTACAAAACAAGATTGTACTCAGTGGTGGTTATCAACCTTCATTCCATTTGTCGCTATTTATCAAGAGCTATATCTTTCCATACGTCTCAAAGCATACGGTAGTATGCAATGGCACCACGGTGATGTTTTTCATATGTGGCTTAATCACTTCAAGATGATCTACCAGCAGGACATAGTTATTTAGCCCAAAATGAGCTCTCTTTGTAGATTTGATGCTCTGGTGAGAAGATGACGCAGTCCTCAGTAGAAATACAAAGCAGCTATAGATTTCCTCGAAGAAGCCTTCTGAAATCTGCTTGTTCCCAAACAAGGGTGTACTCTCTGTGATTGTTGGTCATTTTCTTCAGTCTCTGGACAGAGCTGTCTCAGAGTTCAGATGAAATGAGCGTCACAGGGCTGAACAGTTCCATGTGTGCAGAGCACATGCTTCTCTACATAACCTCAGGCTGTTTCACCGACAAACCCATCTGTACCATGAGTTCAAAAATTGCTCACTTGAGAATCCTGTTTACCAGGTGACCTGAAATTTACATTTAGTACTGACCAAGTAGAAGTTTACTCTGATCATATTTTGGAAGATTAACACACTGTATACTGTAAGTCTTTCTCTATCTGTAATATTGAAATGATGTATAATTTTTTAAAAGAGTCCACAATATTACATAATAATGATTTATACAATGTAGGATAATTTTATAATTCTGCACATTTTTCATTTAAGCATTTGTCATAGATTAACAAGATTGACAACAACAACTTTTAAATAATCCACATTGTATAATTATTTGACTTGGTGTTGCATTTTTTGCATCTGCTTATTGCAACTTGTCATTGAACCTTCTTACTTTGAGGGAAATATTAAAGTCCAAGTTACCATATTTTTTATGGCTGAACCATTATAATTGGTGGATTCATGAATCATTATAGACGTTTTCTGCCTTATTTTACTTATTTACTCATATTTAGTGACTTTGGAAACTTTAAAATACACAAATATATAATCTATGGTGTTGAAGAGGTTAACGTTACACTAGCTGAATAACATTTCTCTCGGACTGTCACAAATCTGTCATCGCAGCCAGCATCTGCTTTGTTTAAAAAAAACTGCTACAATTCAGGATGTCTCCAGGTGTGATTTGTGAATGTGGGGCAGGGCGGCCGTATCTGCAGAAAGTAAAACATGTGAACAAACTTGTTCTGCTTCTTTAGAGACAATACACAGGCTTTCCTGCTAAATATAATAGTTACAACTGTTCCCACAAGTGAACTCAAACAGACATTAGCTTAAAGGCATGCCAGGTATGGTTTTACAGGGAATTGATGGTGAGACAGCCCAGAGGCAGTGTTTGATCTCGTCCTAGCTGCTCGTCGCTCAGCTTGTACCTTTCTGACTTTGATGTGGCTATGGTTTTGACTGAGTTGTCAGTTACACAGCAACACTGATGGTTCTCACATGTCAAATAATGAGGTATTTGAGGAAGAACAGAAACAGTGTTGTGTCTCCAGTGTCTGCTGTGCATCTTGGCGGTGGCATGATGCAGCGGCAGCCATGACGGTGAAGTCACTTGTGATGTAATGCTGTAATGCAGCAGCAGCAGGGCTATTTCAGGCCTACCTCTGAGCCTCCAAGGCCTTCGTCTGCCAGCATGCCAACCTGCCAGCCAGCCATACATGAACAGGCATTCACAGGAATTACTAGAAACCTTTGATGCAAAGGTTTCAAGAAAAAGTTGCAGGCATGACTAAATTGAAAATATAGGTTACTATGAATTGTTTTCACAGTTATTTGGTTTAAGCCAACATTAGGCTGTAGCAGAGATGAAAACATCTAATTTAGGGTTGGTAGTTACAGAGTGTTTTTGGTCCCTTTGCACTGACATGGTGTCTGAGGCTGGTTAACCTCAGGGCAAAGCTCATTTTCAGGGCTGTGGGAATGTTTTTTTCCCAGAAGGCTGGCTGCTTCTAGAGAAGCAGCAATGTCTCCTTGAACTTTGAACGTCTCAGAGGTGTGTCCACAGATAACCCAATAAATATCTGTCTTCACCTGGTGCCTGGAGACAGGAATATCTATACATTTGTAAGGCATGTTACAATTGCACAATCTTACCTGGGTGAAATTCCTTGACAGAGTGTTTTATTTCAAAGTTCACACGAGCTTGCGTTAAAGTAGTACAACCTGATGGTCAACTTGCACATTTTTTTTTTTATTATTAGCCAACCATTGGAGGGGCAGGTCATCCTGCATGATGGATTAAAGAGCTAGATTGAAAGTCATACCAGAGACGGCATACACAAGGCAAACTATGTGGAAACACAAAAATTGTTCATATTAATGTCTTATAACTGATTGTGAATAAACTGATCATCAATAAAGCCATTACTTACAACCTATAAATAATTTGTTAAGTTATGAAGTGGTACAATTCTGTTCAGTTCTACAATTCTTTCTGTGATGTGCAGAGAAAAGTTAGACAGAGCAGAACTTAATATAACTGAAAAGGTATGCAGAATATTTAATGTTGCTGATCCATACCGGAGACCGTGGCGTAATGCATTCTGTACAGGCCTCAAACTGCTGTAATGGCAGCACTGTGAAGTGTCTGTTTACATTTTCTCAGATCATTGTCAGGTCAGAGCACCAACTCAAGGAACACCCTGACTGATAGAGTATCCCAGCACTTACAGTGTGGATGAGAGTGCAGTTTTAAATAGGATAGCCTTCCCCCGGCCCGTTCCACTCCGTTCCCCCCCTCGCCCCCCCCCTCACCCCCCCTCCTCCCTCCACCACCCCCGCCCCTCTATCTTTGGCACAGTCAGCCGTCATACCCACAGGCTGTGAATCCTCATTGTGTACCAGACTGCTAAACTCAAGTTGAGCATTCCCTGAATGGAGCTGCACACACACAGTTATATCTGGACAGTTTCAACAGTCCCACCAACATCACATACCATGCACCAAACTCACTCCAGCAGCTTTCCCAGAAATGAGGGTGTGTTTTGGACTCCACTGCGACTTGTCTTTTACTGGCTTTTTCGGAAGAGGTGGATCTAGAAAGACGCTTTAGTCAGTGTGAATGTTTTTTTTTTTTTTTTTTTTTCTTTTGGCTGGGATGTTAAAATATCATGGTTCATCTTTAAAACCTGTTTTCATATTAAATTGATGTACAAATTGTACAAGTAAATTTCAGTTAATCTGCTGGACTGTGTTTAATTTTTGTCAGTCAGACAGATTGAAGTGGTGCCAAGCCAGGCGCCGTTGGCATATTTGAACAAGTACCTGATCCTTTAACTCTCAACTTTCCTTTTCTTTCCTGCCTCTGCTTCTCTTCATACTCATGCCAACTTTCCCTTCCAATTGCCAGCTGACAGAGTTCGCACTGCGCGCGTCAAGGAAAATGATGTAAAGTCTCTCATTTATGGTGCCCAGTTGATCACGCCCGGTTATAGTGGAGGCATCATGTAGAAACCCTTAGGCTTATTTATTCAATTTGAGGCAGAAGCAAACAAATGAACAGTAATGCAAATGTAGAAGTAATTTATTCCTGGAGCCTCTTCAGGGTTTGTTCTCACATTCAGTTTTCTACTTCAGTTTCACTTCTCTCATTCGATTTAGACATTCTGTCTCCTTGCTGACGTTACATTTCCTGATTATTTGTAACCTCTTTGTAAGACAATATTTGCTTAGGTTGTCAAATCAAACAGTAAGGAGGCGTCCCTTGTGTCCCACATGTGCTCTGTGAACGGGGGAAAAACTGACTTTATTTCCATGGACAAAGAGTCTATGTATTTTCTTCAGTTAAATCAGGATTGAGGAGGCCTCCCCCTCACTGGGCCTGTGACTGTCCCAGAGGACCTGCCCCGGCCTTCCCCGGTTTTCCTGTGCTTTTGTCGGGAGTTTTCCACAGATCTCTCAGTCCAGCTGCATGGTTTCATTCTTCCTCCTTCCTCGACCCCCCCCCCCCCCCCCCCCCCCCCCCCCGCCACCCCATTCATCCTCACTTTTACGTCTCCCTAATCCCAGCTCGAAGACCCTGGCTTCACCTCTGGCTTGTTCCCCTGGGTGCTTCCTCTCTTCCGCTTTATTGGAATCCAGATTATTAGCCAGCAAAATACGTAAAATCATCTTTGAATGAAAAGCAACAGTGGATGGATGTCAGAGAACTGAGAATTAGGTTTTATTTGGTCACTGAACAGAGGGGATATGCTCCGTTGCGGACTTTCAGTCCAGAATAAAACTTGTTTGTGTGTTCTGCAAATTACATCCTGAATGAGATGACGGCAGTTGTCCACACTGTCTGTTGTTGTCTTGTTGTCATATCCTCTTAATGTTGATAGCACTTTGGCAGAAGAAGCACAGAAGGGATCAGGAAAAAGAATTTCTAAAGGGTGTGGAATTACACTGAACAGAAAACCAATTATTTTACCCTATTGTATTAACTTGTTTGACAAAATTATGATTATAAGATTTATGAGGAGAATTTTACTTCAAGACTGTCAGCCTGTTGCTTTTATGAATCACTTGCATCTAATGAAAATGTGTTCTTCAAACCACTGATTTAACATGCCCAGAGTAAGGCATGAATCTGAATGTCCCAAATGATCTGAATTATCTTTCTTAGAATGCCAGTCATAGAAATGACGCTGCCTTGATGAGTGATTTTCACTTGTTTTGACACAGAGACTCGAATGTCACCTCACATTTAACTGAGTCACTGACCCACAATCTACGCTCCTCACAGCTCTGCCAGAATGTCTTGTGACCCACATTAGTGTTACACCACAGTGACTGAGTAACCGTCAGACCCACAGATTTCTCCTGTGGGTTGGAAATGTCAGAGACTACATCAGAAACACGTCGTTTGTATAGTTAATTTTAGTACTTTTTCACACAATAGAGGAGCGTGAGTGTTGTAGTTGATGTGAGCGGGATTGATTTGTGTGCTCTTCCCACCACTCGCAGTGGTGGGAACTAGAGCTCATAGTGTAGGTGTGAATAAGCACTTATCTGTTGATCAAACATGCTCCATAGGTCATGCAAAGCTATGGCTAAAGTTTGTGCATGTAAGACTCATTTTAATGATGTCTCTTCTGCTTCCCTTTCATTGGTATATTTGCCTGTGTAACAGATGAAAGAGATTCAAATATGGGAGCTTTATTTAAATGACCTAGTTGTTGTGTGTGTAAAAGCAGTTTCTCCTCCCTCCAATCCAGAGGGAAACGTGAAGACTAAATGGATCTCTGTGGCCGTTGTTGCCTCTGCAAAAACAAAATAAAATTCTCCTACCTGTACAGAATCAAGAGTGTACTGTCCTCCCAACAGAAAATCTGGCTCATATGTGAAACCGAATGTGTTTCGGTGCACATGGAGGCTGCTGGCAAGACCTCATTTGATATTCTCTGTCCTTCACTTGACTGTTAACTCGGCTTGTGCTCACCTACACGTACAAACTGCACACTCTTAGACACACAGGCACACAAGCTCATCAGCCTACACATGTGCATGCGTACATATATTCACAGCCCTCAGTGGTGAAAATCAATGCGGTCGATCAATAATCTGTATTCTGGGCTGTTAGCGGCCTGCACATCTTTCGAGGAGACATTTTCTGAAATTTCAGGTGAAGGTTGAATCCATCTGAGGTTTTTTTAGTCATCCCAGCAAGTGTGTAAAACCTTAAATAAACCTTGCTATGCAGGTTGAGTCTATAAACATTTTTGAATCATATTACTAATAGAGCAGAGGGGGTTCATGTAGAAAATAAATTTGTCCAAACTCTTAAATATTCTAATTTTATGTTGAATTATTAACATCTTAAATTCATGCATCGTGAATGTAAGTTTTCTTAATGTGTCTTGGCATATTTAATTTTATTCCATGGTCCTTTTACTGTACATTTATGAATGTTTAATGTGTTTTTCTTGCACATCTGACATTTCTCATATTTGAGATTAAAAACATGTTCCTACTCTCTTGTTGTTACTGGTTCACATTAGTGCATTTTTCATAATGATTTAATTGTGGCCTGATTTAACAGGCCTGCAGCTACTCAGCAACAAGAGAGCAACTGAAGAGGGGTTTTCCCACTTGTCCACTTTTTTTCTCCCGAAATGTAACATTTTTAATCCTCTCGTCTCTAAGAATAGAAAAGTTAATATTCACTGCAATCATGTGCTTGGTGGGGTGGTTTGATTTTGACCGAAAGTGGACTGTGTGCTTTGGAAAAGCTCTTTTTAAATGAAGCATTTTGTTCACCTCTAAAGTTGTTTGTCATAATAGTGTAGATTGCTTTACCCTTTGAGAATATTTAAAAGTCATTTTATAATTTAATAAAAATTAGATGTAATCAGAAGTGCCTCCAGAAACCCCTCTAAGCGCCAACTTTGGCGTTGACTTTGGAAATCTCTGTCATGAAAAACTAGATAACATTCATTCGCTCCTCTGCCTGGATCCACACTAACATGCCTAATCCCCATTGTACCAGTGCTACAGGCCACACTTCATCTGCTGTCTTCAATAGATGTGTCAGCTTCAATGTCACACTACACTGAGATCTCACTCTCGGGCTGCTCTGTGAAGAGCCTGAGTGGGCGGCAGGCCCAGACTCAAACACCACCTATTATTCTCCACATACAGTGACGTATGCTTGATCATGCCCAGGGATGGGATGTGTATGTTTACATGTGCAGTGTGGATGTGTTCCTCTGCATGTGAGCAAGTGTATGTTGTTTCCGTGGTCATGTGGACCGGACGGGGAGAATGCGCCCGGCCTGCAGTGTGTTTCCTGCCTTCGTTTGCACGTCTCCCCCCTCCTCTCCTCTGCACTTCCTTCCTTCCAGATACTCCTCAGTAAAATAAGCAGTAACCTGACCTCACCATGCTGGTGGTCTCCTAGAGAGGATGTGAGATGACAGAGCTGATGGCTGTCCTTTGTGAAGTATTTTTAATCCTGTTGATTGATTCGATCACAAAGATAAACCTAAACAGTTGTGATAGTAACATGAGACAGTCTGACAGGCTGCAGTGCTGTTTTCGCTCTGTTTGTAGGACCTGATAATCTTAGCTTGGATATAGTTTTCATCCATTAAGCATTACACTCCAATACACTGTCTCTGCTTAACTATAATGGAGTTAACTCATTGAGCCTCATCCTGAGTAATTATCTCAGCTGGGAATTTGCTTAGTGCACCATTTCCATTGATGGAGAAATGAAAACTTCAGCCTGCTCTTGCTTTTTTTTTTTTTTTTTGGACTACAATTGGGCTGCACAATGACCCTTGTTCAGCCCAGTCCACATCAGGCCGTACAATGCAGCCTTTTGTAGGCTTGATTCAGGCTGATATCATGCTGGAAACTATTTAGATGGAGATCACATGTTGTTAGGGCACGCTGTTTCTGAGATTCTCCTCTTACTCACTTAATGAGAGAATGTCAAACCTCCTGTAGACAATAAGGTGCTTGTTTGTAATCTAAAGACACATTTAGGAGGACTGAGAGCTGCAAGACAGATGAGTTACCTCCCTTTTTTTTGTCTAAAATGGCCTCTGTTATTAAGCCAACACGTTATGTCAGACCTGGATGGGTCAAGGGGTGAGAAATATGCTACGACCTTGTCAGAAAGTCTAATGCTAATTTTAGCGATCTCCTGATCAAGGCAAGTAGTGCAAACAGAAATCTTTGACGTAGTTCATCATTTGACAACCCATGTCTAATTTGGAAATTTAATAGGGAAATTAAAGTATTTCCATGCTTTGGAAATGAGTTTCAG
Organism: Euthynnus affinis; assembly: GCA_029490765.1. Taxonomy (NCBI): domain Eukaryota; kingdom Metazoa; phylum Chordata; class Actinopteri; order Scombriformes; family Scombridae; genus Euthynnus; species Euthynnus affinis. The sequence goes on along the minus strand of CM055856.1, from coordinate 6,685,749 downwards.
ATTTATGAGACTCATTATCTGTAGAATTGCAAATTATGCAACGAGCCTTTTTTGAAAAACATTTTGAACACATTTAAATTCCCGTCATTATTTTTGATGTGCATGCAGAATCTTTTCTTAATCTAATTGCTTTTCATCCTTCGCGACTCTATCAGCAGAATAAACTATAATATTATATATTTAGCTTGCTGATTCACTGCAAAGCTAGATGTGAAACTGCAGCTATAATTTATTTGGATACTTAAGCTGTTGGTTTTAAACATCTACCACAGTTATCTGTTATCCTCTGGGATGAGTTCAAGTCCTTGGCGGTATCATGGTCTTGGTGAATTTAATTAACTGCCCTCAATAGGGCCTGAGCATTTTGTCTGTACTGTCTGCTTGTCATGCACAAACTTCCCACGACCCAGTCTGGAGGTGTATACTACGCTTCAGGAGCTGCTGGTTTTTCCCACTCTGTGATATGCAGTGAGCGTCTTTGTAGTGTGCTGTTGGAGACACAGCAAGTTGAAGATAAGCCTCTATGGCAAACAAAGAAGTTTCAGGTCTGGCAGCTGGAGTCACAGCCTAAAACTCGCTGCTTATCAACTGCATTATCCCAAAGTAGTGAAGGCCATTTCACTGTGAGTTGATTCAACAGGGTGTTACCTGATCTAACTGACATGGTCAGAGTTTTATACTGTCAGCTGTTTCCTCCAGATTACACACACAAACACAGCTCTAGTCTGAGACATGATACAGATTCACTAAGAGAGCCTCTTTTTCCACTGAATTGAAGACGGGCATTTGCTATCTGTTGTTCTGAGCTAAAACAGGCCCTGAAACAATACTGAGAAAAGAGAGACTTTAACTAAGGGGCCTCAGCTATGTGTAGCTACCTGTGTATGCACAGTGGCTCCAGTAGGGAAGTGTGTAATAAATAATTCACCTGTGCAGAATGAGTAAATAATTCAAGAGCTGAGTTAGCCACGTGTGTAATGTTTCCCTTGTGTCGCAAAAAGGAAGAAAACTTGGTGCTAAGCAAAGTTGATATTCCCCTGGCTGATATTCTGCTTGTAAACACACTGAGATTAGGTTAACTATATCTTGCTCTATGTGTACTGTTAACAAAGCTGACCTCTCCTTTGTGATTTCCTGAGCAGGATATTACTGGATGGTGAAAGGCTGGGTATTATGCTGATAAAATAACCAAGCGTAATTTTCTAGGTCCTGCATTCGCTTGGCATCTTGATGGGAAGCGGTGCAGGCAGAGCGATGGCAAATACAGATATTGCTTCTGGTGGTGTTTATTTCTTGCATGGAGATAAATGGACGCATCCAGCTCTATAAAACTAGTTTGATGTGCACAGCTTTTGAAGGGGTGTTGTCACGTGTGTTTTTGTCAGAAACAGCCCAGAGATCTGGAGCAGGATGTTTTTTATGTTGGTCCACAGTTTCATCCAGCAGTACATTTGAAATTGAGTTCTATAAATACACCACATGCACAGAGACCGCTGTTAGGAGGCCATTTATACTTTCATGAGCTATTCATATCTCTGGCACTCGATCCTGTCATTTAGTAAACACTGTTATGACAGTGAGGGAGCCTGGCAATGGACCCGATACAAATCTGTCACTCCAAACTGATACCACTGAGACTGAAAGGTTAAGTCTGCATTGTAAAAAATCCCACCAGGTGCTGATGGCCTGAACTCAAGATATGAGGGAAAACGTTTGAAAAGGCATGAGCTGCTCCACCCTTCTTGGCTGGCTCTGTCAGCCATGCCCACCCTCGAGCACCCACCTTGCCTATCACAGCCGCCGCCCAACATGCCTACCCTTCAGCTAGTCGTGACACTTGATCTCAGGGTCAGCTGCGACAGATATTTCTGCTGTCTGTGTGTGTGTGTGTGTGTGTGTGTGTGTGTGATTTTTAATGTCATAAGAGCTGGTTTGGTGTGACAGCCTGTCACATGTCACTAGGGTCAATTCAGATGACTACAGCTTCACTGGTGCTCAGTTGCACTTCACTCTCTGGCCTGTGGCTGTATGTATTCTCTCCCTGTTAGATAGGCAGAAAAGGAGATAGAGCTGAGAAGCTTTAAAGGCCAATTCATGCTTTCTGTTTCCGCACAATCCCTCAGCAGACGTCTGCATGCAGCCCAAATTTGTGACCGCACATACTGTACACATAGTAAGCCTGCACTGAGGACCACAGCTCCGTTTTATTTGTGTTACGTGTGGAAGCCATGTTAGTCACACTGTTTTCATAGTGTCTAGAGCGGCCAGAAAAGAAGAGAAACCCTATACTCGAATCAACTTCTACAACTGGTGTAGTCACCGAGCATTAATGTCTGCTCGGCAGTACAACATGTTTATTTTTAATGCCTGTTTCTGTTCTCTCGTTCTGTTCTCCTCAGCCAAATGAAATATCAGTAGCTTTGTAGTGTTGTCAGCTTCTTAATTCATGCCAGTCTGAAGTACGATGTGCTATATAAAGATCAAAAGCCTTGTTCTGCAATTAATGCGCAGATGGGCCTCAGATGCCTTTATGAACGATACAAGACACATGCCTGCAGTGTTATTAAGTGCAAAGAGTTTAGGTTTAGATCAACTGTCAGGCTGAATTGTCAGATCTTTTGTTGCTTCTTCATATTGTTTCACACATGCCTCCACCCATTCACTTAACTATCTAACTGTGTGGTCATGAGTTTCAGTCCGTCATTACGAAATCCCAGTAGAAGGAAATGAAGCTACCGTATACTGATGTTGATTTCACAATGGAGGGCATTAAATGTGTCTGAAATAAAATAAGAAAACTTATTTCTTATTTTGTTTATATAAAGGGGCTTTTGCCAATAACTTTTCTAGTTATATGAGAGCAGGAGAAAAAAGCTAAGAGAGAGTGACTGCCTGAGTAGCGGGGTTTCCCTCCATTGTTTCCAGTACCAAGCCTTGCCTCCAACATAGAGTGAGACATAAGAAACAATGGATAGTAGGAGCATTTATAGTAGATGACTAACTTGTAGAGAATGAAGAAAACAAAACATAACCCATATATGCTATCAGATTTACTCCAAGTAAACCGTAATCTGTTAATCAGCCTGGAACCAACCACATTACATTAATTTGTAGCAATAATAGAAAAAAAACAAGCTGCTAATTCATGGAAAAATATTTAGGTAAAACTACAATGATAATTTGAGCGAAAGTGGTCAAAACGTTGACCTGTAGTGACAAAAATGCAGCAGAAACATGTATGAAGAGCAAGAGAATGAAAGAGGGAAATGAGGAATGAAGGCCTGAGGTCAGGAAGTGCTGCAGCTCTCAAGAATGAGGTATCTGGACTTTTCACTACCAGATTAATGAGGTCATACATCATGGAGACTGTCTGTGGATGCTAGGCAGCAATTCCTCCGCTCTACTGTCCACCCTGCCTCAACTATTTCTCCCTGGAGCAAGCAGGGCCCTACTTGGCCAGCCACCTGAGGCTCTGTCAGCCTCAATGACACAGCTCTGTCAACCACCCTCAGCGTGGCTGCAGCTAGCTTGCCTCCTGTAGAGTAGCGCATAGCAGTAAAGTACACACAGTACCCGGAAACCAGCCAGCTCCTGTCCATAATGGTTAGACTTCATGTGGTTTCCTGCTCTGCCATTTCAGCTTGCATTTCATTTTGCAGTTTCAGCCCGAGATCTTGTGGAATGTGGGTATGGCATGCACTTAGATTACAAATGGCCCTGGATAGAAGATTTCAAGAATGTAAAAATATTTCACAATGCCATCTCAGAAATGTTTAATTCATAAATTATTCTTAAAAGCACCTTATATGGTACAGTCACTCAGATAATAGACTGAATATGTGCTCAGTTCAAAAGGCTCATCTCCCTTCACGTACAGCTGTGATAGGACCTGGAGATTTTAAACAAGCGTCTGCAAAAAAAAAAAAGATGACGGGTCCAATATAAAAGAGGCCATGGCCAGCTTACTATTTTATTTATGATGAATGTGAAACAGGATGGCAATGCTCACTTGCAAGCCTCTGTGCATATTTGAAGCGTGAGAGCGGTCGGAGAAAACTGGTCATGTTGTGCGCAATGAACAAGCACAAAAATGAAGAAGTAGCACCCCCCCTAACAAGCCGTTTCTCTCGGGCACTTGAATGTGTTCAAGGTGGCACTAAAAGCTTCATCCACTGAGCCTGTCTTCTGTCTGACTTAAAGCCTCACCTGTGACAGCTGGGCCTCTGTTGTCATAAGCCGGTGCCTTTCTCTGCATGACTGGAGACCATTTACCAAGTAATTATATTAAATTATGGCATGGAAAACTTCATTGGGCTTGAGTTTGTATTCAGAACGTAATACAATAGATTGCAGCTCCCCAGACAGAGAGAGTGTTAGTTATGCCTGTCAACCCCAGTCATTATGGCCTGCTGGACGTCTCTGCACCTGGAGAGACGTCAGCTTGTCCTCTGTGTTTTGTCCGCCTGTCTGTCTTCCCCTGCCTAATGGAGAGAAGACGTGGCCTGGAGAGGCAATGTCAAACCCCTAAATTTAAAACAATCCATGCAGAGTCGCCACGGGGCTCGTGATTGAGTCGGAAGTATTATTTTCTCACAAGGGCCAAACGACGGCTGGAAGCCATTCTCGCAGGGTGCAGCGCAGAGTTGTGGGCGTGGGTGCCTCTTTCCCTCTTTAGATGTGAATCTTGAAGTCAAAACAAATCTTTTTTTGAAAACTAGATTAAATCAAGATGGTCCAAAGAACAAGGGTCACACATCAGCAATGGGAATGTAAACATCATGGGAAACTATTACACGCTTGGAATTGCCGGCATCCAACGTATATGCCAGAAAAAAAAGTCACAATGATCTTGAGTGTAAGATAAGACATTATGGCACATTAGCTAAACAATTGGTAAGGTTGGATTATTTGAATAGTTTAGTTTTGTCTCATAAAGCCATTGCTTTAAGAGCAATTTTCATTCTCCATTGAACTTGACCATGAACAGATAACATGCACTGTCATGGCAGGGCTAATCCTCCAGCCTGGATAATTGCCAAACACAGAATTCAATCAACTGTCCTCTCCCCAAGGATATCTCTGCTTTTGAAGGTCTTTCTGCCTATGAGTACCCATCTTTGTCAAACAGGGACGAGCCTTGAGTCCACCCTACCTTCTCTGTGCCGTGATTTCTAATTATCACTCGATGGAGAGATGATGGAGACTTTGAGTGCTCCCTCGCAGTGAGAAATGAGTTGGTGGCCCTGCTTACGTTTGAACGCTGACTATGCTGACTGTTCCAACTATCCTCCTCCTGAGACACGAGTCGCAGGCCCATGCCAGCTCAGCTGCCATATTGACTTTGGAGGAGGACGAGAAAGAAAGAGGGAGACTTCCAAGGTACTTAGCCTGGCTGTCTATCGAACGTTGGAGGTTTATTTTGGGCTGTGACCAAATGTTCTTACAACCCACTGATCAAGAGGCTAATGGAAAACCATAACAATAGCAGCATGGACCGAATTTTGTTTCTGCTGGAATACTTTTACATGTCTAAGTGGATTACAGTGCTTGTTGCTGTGTGAGATACAGATGTTGAGTGGTTCTGGTCTCACTGTCATTTAAAGCTATCGTATTTCGCCTCACCCTCTCACTTCATTTACATAGTTTGTTTTTTTTTATCTCTGTGGGTGTAAGTAGACAGCAGGCATAAAGGAACTAAGAAGTAATTGCCTGTAAATGGCATCACTCACACAGAGAACATATGCGTGAGAGACAGTTAGGCATGAAAAAAGCCTAAAACAGGAGGAGAAGCTAACAGCAGGGACAATAAGAGTTGCTCAGTTTGTTTCCATCCCTGGAGGCAGGGATCGACACAGCATTCAGGGTAAACAGACTTACAGCAGGAGGAGTCAGAGATGAAGCAATCAAACAATCTTTAGCATGGAGGGAAATTAGATTCCCTCATTGCCTTATTTCAGCTGAGTCCCAGTCTGTTCCAATCTGCAACCCTGAAGCTGATGCCCCCCTCCCTTCACTGATACGCTCTATATCAGGAGCCCTGCTGTTTGAACTAATGGCAAAAGTAATTAAATGTTGGATGCTCTAGCCTGGGGGAAGAAGAGAGAGGGCAGTTGTTGCAACAGTATGAGAGTATGTTGTGCACAAGCTGAGATACTGGTGTCACATTTGCATATCACTAACAATGAGGTTAAAACCAGTTCATGTCTGTGATGACTTCCTCGTAGTGGATTTACCCGCAGATAACGTTGTACACAGTCTTCTTTTAATAACACGACCTGGGATTCAAAAAGTTTCACTTTGCAATCTGTTTATTGGTCCTCATTCACCCAAAAGTGCCCTTGTCTCTGTTTCTTACACTCAGGAGTCTCTGACTCTGCACCAGACAGCTTTAGTTCAGCCTGCCTTGCTAATCTGGTATCACAGTCCAGACAATGTCATAGGAGGTCAGGAAACATTCAGTGTAACAGCCTAATCGGTCGACAAAGCCAACAGCAGATTGACAGTGAAAACTGTTTTCTGCATACATACTCTGCACAACTTAATGGTAGCAAAGATGTCAGCAAATTATACAGTAACTATATCATTGTCCTCCTGCGAACTGGCGAAATGAGAAATGTATGTCAGCAAGAGCTAGACTGTGTTTAAATGTTAACACATTGGTGATGACCCCTGCCGCCCTCAGTCTGAGGTTTTCCTTCCGTCTCCGCTGAGATCCACTGACAACACTTCCCATCACCACTTGGGCTAAAACAGAAGCCTGTGGTGCGTTAAAATGGCAACGCGAAGCAGATGTGGTCTCTAGATGCCGTGGAGTTTTTCAAGGAGCTGGAGCTGTAACAAGAGAAGTGAGGACATGACCTGGTGTAACTGCTCAAAGCTCAAAGCCCCTGATGTGACTGCAAGACGGAGTTTGTGATGATGCCATCTTGAGGCATTTTAACTTCATTAGTCTCTGAAACAGAAATAACCTAAGGACAGGAAAGGGATTTTTCAAATTAATTTGGTTTTGTAATGGCTCCAAAGCTGAGTAGATAGCCACTTTCACAAGTAAATAATGACTATTTTGTACATTCCTCTTGGTCACAGATTGAAAATTTGTTAATCAATGATAATGAATGCATAACTATGCATACACAATTTTTTTTGTGGGATACTGGTAGATCCATTGGAAATTATGGCTGTGTACTGCTGAAAGAGTCAAGTTTTCTGTGGGAATTATGGGAATTAAGAAAATGACAGGAAACGAGCCACCAGGCTCAGAAAAGTCAGGTTTGATGGTGAGACAATAAAATGAAAGACTGGTGATGACAAGACTGCAGCTACAGACGAGCTGTCTAATGTCAAGGTTTATGGTGCACCTCCTGTGGTCCGCAGGCTGCGTCATGGGAATGCATACACAGTCATTAGGTCCTGATAGATGTCTGCTGGAAGCAGAACAACTTTTAAACACAAAGAGGGATTACATTTGATTTAAACTGTAGAATTAAGGGATTAGTTTTAAGACTGCAAACTTCCTCACTCTCCAGCACAAATATTTATTGCTTTTTTTAAATGGCTCTGTGGAGTGCTTTGGGGAAAGGGTAAACAGCTGTGGTCTGTTCTTTGCGGTTTCCCCTTCATTATCTAAAGAGGGGAAATATGTGAACGCCCATGTTTAAATCAAATAAGGGGCCTCAGCACCCTCTTGTGTAGCAAACCTGCAGCACAAACCACTGAGCTGTGAGCATCATATTTTTAGCTGCAAACAATACACTTCCATTTTGGTTATACATTGTAATGACAGTTACTACATATTACATGTTATTCTCGGAGACCCATTATAATAACATCATCTGCTCCATTTCTGTCTTGTCCAGCTGGCAGGCCTGGGGTGGGACAGAGAACATGGCTGAACCGCGGCGGGAGAGCACCAGCAGCCTGCAGAGGAAGAAGCCTCCCTGGCTCAGACTGGACATTCCCACGGCTCAGATGTCACTAGACGAGCCTCCCACTTTTGTTCAGGTGCCCTTTCTCGCTGAATCCCATTCTCACTTGTGTCATCTTTGTTGCATTTTGTCATGTCTTGTGTTTTCACTTTTCCCTTTCATTATGTGTCCGTTCTCCGTGTAGCCGGTCAAGAGGCAGGGGTTCCTGCGCAGTATCAGCATGCCAGTGGAGACCTCTCACCTCCAGTCCCCGCCACGCGATTTCTTTGACACCCGACGGCCCGTCTTACAACGCCAGTCATCTATCACTCAGACCATAAAGAGGTAAAGGCAGCTAGCAATACACAGGATTGATATAATGTGTTGAAATCTTGATACAGTGTGTAGCATGAACTCATAAAACATATCATGCTTCATGATGATTACATGGAAAACTTCATATCCCTTTTGCAGAGTAGCATGTAAATAGAGTTGTATTTTACATATATGCTGCAGTATGTGTCTTGAGATTGCGGATTTTGGAATGAAATGCTGCGCAGTACAAGCAGCACATGCTTATATGAGATTCATGAGTTAAATGGAGGATGTTAACAGCCTGTGTCCCCATCATGGCATGTAAAAAAAAAAAAAAAAACACTTTTCCATATAACCTCAATGTTTCTGCTTTCCTTACCTTTTTCCAAATTGCATGGCTGTTTCTGATTAACAATCATAACGTTATCTGCCTGGAAATAACTTTCCTAATATTCTAAATCTAAATGAAAAACACACATTTACCTAAAAGTCTGCTTTGCTGTCTCTGCATGAAGGCTACAGCACTGTCCAGCTGCACCTTTCCTTCTCACTGCCTGTTGTCTTTTCTCTTTCCTTCTCCTTTCCTTCTGTCCCTTCCCGCAACCTTCCGGCCCTGCTCTGCCTGGTCACATCAGCAGGAGAGTGCACTTTGAGCGGATTAACACGGTGCCCATTAAGGGCCAGCGAGCTGCTCGCCGCAGCACCAGGAAACACCACTCGCTGTCCAGAACCCTGCTCAGGTATGGCAGGAAGTCGCTCGTAAGACTGCAAGTGTTAGGGGCTTACAAAGAGCTTACAGAGTTGACATGTTTTTGTTTGATAATACAGTAATATTGATATAATGTAAAAAAAAAAAAAAAAAAAGTTTGAACTCACCCTCTGCCAGAGATCCACATTACAACAGTCACAAGCATTGTTGTTTCTCATTCGGTCATTGGCTGTTGAAGTGTTGAGTCATGTCATGCCACAAAGTTTTCTTTTTAAATGAGTCATAAGAGGACCAACTGCTGTCATGTTCCTGTTTACAAATTCCACTTCAGAAGAGGTACAGTTATGACCATGCCAGGAAGTGGGAGAGGCCACACATTCCCCTTTCACATCTGTCAAACAGCATTCATCACAAGATCTTGCTTCCGAGCTTCCGAGCTACTTATTCATGAGCCACCATTTTAAGGCCGTCACGCAAGATGTGATGGCTCCCTTAGTGGACACTTATTAGATAAGGTTGCTCAACCACATTTATAACAAGCGAGGTTGACACTGCTGCAGCACGGAAATAAAGAAAACCACAAAGATGCTAAGATAATAACTATTCAGTCACGTCTGTCAGTGACACATATTTAGAGACCAGAGGTCTGAATGAAAGAGTTCGCCGAGTTTGTGAGGAATACATTTCAACTGAACCTCACTGAGAATTCACTCTGCAGCTGGTAATTAGTGTAGAAACAGCTAGCTTGTCTCAACTTTCCTTTTGAAGGATGTTTCCACTTCCACTTCCTGGCCTCAGGGTGCAGTAACATTGTTTACTCTGGTACTTATTAGGCTTCAACTTCAACAATGTGATTGCCTGCGTATTCATCAATGTTGAGTGGGGAAGGCTGATGTGGAGAGTGGGGGAGGGGACAAATAAAAGCTGAGAGGAATTCCTCAATTTCTGCATTAATTGGTTTGCTTTTGTCAGTTAGGATTGTCTGAGTAAACTGGGTATTTTATTTGCAAAACTCCAGTAATCCCTCTCTTCCTCACTCTTTCTTTGAATATGTGGACTTTGGGAGAGTGTGTGACTCCACTATACATACTGTGTGTGTGTGTGTGTTTATCTGGCTACCTATCTTTCCCTGTTTCTGGACAGAAACATGCCTAGGCTTGTTCCCACTGTGTCTATAATGTGCACTATCTAGGCCACCTTTTTACATCCAGGGAAGTGTCGGTTTATCAGTTCCTTGCATGTTTGCCGATCCGCTCATACAGAGCTTTTAAGAGGGTCATCAGAGTGGCTCTAAATCTCTTTGGCAGGTTTTATCATGCCGGGTAGCATTTATCTATTCATGAGAATATGTGCGGGATTTTTGTTACCGAGAACTAAAAGGTCAGTTTTTATGGTATTAGGGGAACAGCGGACTGGTTTGGGGTCAGTAAGGACGGTGATGCCACACAGAAATGGCAGAGGAAGAGCCTGCGACACTGCAGCCTGCGCTATGGAAAGCTGAAACCACAGGTGATCCGGGAGATGGATCTGCCCAGCCAGGACAACATCTCCTTAACCAGCACAGAGACACCTCCTCCTCTATATGTCCCCTCTTCACAGCATGGCATGCAAAAGGTAAAAGAATGCATCACTTGTTTTGTTAAATGCTGTTCTTATTTGAATCCATATTTTTGGTTGTGAAATATATCATACAGATAGTGGATAGTGGATGTTTTTTTTTTAACCTTGATTGAAATAAACAAATTAGATGATTTTTTTTAAACTGGGCAATCCATTGGGACATAAACTTGCTATAGACGTATACTTTGAGCCAGTCTGCTGTGTTTAATTGATTTTATTTAGCGTTTAAATACAATGTCCAAGGTAAAATATGGCTTTCTCTAGATATTTTTTGAGTCTTTCAAATGACCATGTGTTGAACCCATTCGCCCCCCAGATTGTGGACCCACTGGCACGAGGACGAGCCTTTCGTATGGTCGAGGAGGTGGACGGCTACAGCGTGCCTCAGACCCCCATCACCCCTGGAGCCGCCTCACTTTGCTCCTTCACCAGCTCCCGCTCAGGTCTCAACCGACTGCCTCGCCGACGCAAGAGGGAATCTGTGGCAAAGATGAGCTTCAGGGCTGCAGCAGCTCTAGTCAAGGTGAGCCAGAGAGATAAGATGTGTAAAATGCTTGCAAAGATCAAATATATATGATAAATAAACAGGAAAACAAGTGAGTCCGTGTGTGTACAAATTCCTTTCTGTTTCTTTATTGTACATTATTGGTATTGCTTAACCTACATAACTCACTGTGATGGAAAGATTAAAGCTATGGCTGTGTATATGAATGTTAATATATGTGTGTTTGTGTTTCTCAGGGGCGCTCATTACGGGACAGCACTCTAAGACGGGCCCAAAGACGAAGCTTCACTCCTGCCAGCTTCATGGAGGAAGACATGGTCGACTTTCCTGATGAACTGGATACATCTTTCTTTGCAAGAGTAAGGCAGACCAAACAACATTGTTGTTGAACTGTTGTTATTATATAACCATGTTTATTTACTTTTAAATACTTAACCAAATGCCAGAGAATGATATATTATATAAGTATTTTCCTTCCCGCACCTTTAGGACATTCTCATGCAGGAGGAGTTGTCCACGTATGCTGACGAAGTTTTTGAGTCACCGTCTGAGGCAGCCATGAAAGAGGCAGAACCCAGCAGCAAGAAGGATGAGACGGAGCTGACGGGCAGTGCCCTAGATAAAACAGAGCTGGAGAGAAGTCACCTCATGCTGTGAGTGGAGCTCCCATAATTTGCACTGTTCTTTACTGGAGCTTTACTGTGCAACCGTGGCCACAGTGTTAGTCATTCACGTTGCCCAAATTAGCACTGGCACAAACATTTTAAATATAATTATTAGGACTGATCCATGTCAAACCAGCAGTAATTGTGAGTTGAGTAATTGTAAGTGTACAACTTAAAGTGTTTTGAGTTTGGTACAAATAAAAAAGGAATTGTAAACAAGATGCTCAAACTCAGAAGTTAAGGAAAAGTAAACCAAAGAAAAAAGATTTTAAAGGTTAGGTTGACATGACACAAATAATGGATGATATGATGCCAAAAAGAGATCCCTTCAGATGATCATCTTATTTGTTAATCATTAAATTTATACTCCTCTTGTCCCTTTTTGTCTCCTCTGTAAACATTGCTAGACCTCTGGAGCGAGGGTGGCGTAAAGCCAAAGAAGGAACTCCAGGGCCACCAAAGGTGCCCTTGCGGCAGGAGGTGGTGAGTGTTAACGGACAGCGGCGAGGGCAGCGGATCGTTGTACCTGTCAAGAAGCTTTTTGCCCGGGAAAAGAGGCCTTATGGGTTGGGCATGGTAGGGAAGCTCACTAACCGCACCTACCGCAAGCGCATTGACAGCTACGTCAAGAGGCAGATAGAGGACATGGATGACCATAGGTACTGCACCGCTCCACGTATCAGAATAATGAGCAATTTCTCTCTTCTCTCAGCAGCTGACAATGATGGATGATAAGTGGTGCTGTTCTTTTTTTTTTTTTTTAAACGTGCATATTCTCTGTCCTCCTCCTCTAGGCCTTTTTTTACATACTGGATCACCTTTGTCCACTTGCTCATTACTATCTTGGCTGTATGCATCTATGGCATTGCACCAGTGGGCTTCTCCCAGCATGAGACGGTTGATTCTGTGAGTCCCTGCTCAGCTGACATGAGCATCTTTAGTAACTCAGTTTTACAAAAATTGAATGTCACTACAACTCATTTTAATTGTAATCTTTCTTGTTCCTTCTGCTGTAGGTTTTAAGAAACAAAGGTGTGTATGAAAATGTCAAGTTTGTACAGCAGGAGAACTTCTGGATTGGGCCTAGCTCGGTAAATACACTTCCTGTTGTTGTTGTTTTGTTTTTGTTTTTTAACAGATGAAACAGAATCATGTGTTAGTGTTTATAGATAAACACTGCATTTTATTTTATCTATTCATTCTTAGGAAGCTCTGATCCACTTGGGGGCCAAATACTCTCCATGCATGCGGCAAGACAAGCAAGTGCATGATCTTATCAGGGAAAAGAGAGCTATCGAACGCAACTCTGCCTGCTGTGTGCGGAACGATCGCTCCGGCTGTGTCCAAACCTCAGAGGAGGAATGCTCGGTCTGTAAACAAACCCAGTTATTTGTTTTTCTGCTCCTTAACCTTTATAATTCAACTACAGATTAAAACTGCGGGCGATTCTGATCCCTTCTGTCCTTCTGGTTTTATTTATAGAGTACTCTAGCTGTGTGGGTGAAGTGGCCGAGGCATTCCAGCACTCCCCAGTTAAATGGTAAAGACAGACAGCATGGCTCAGTGTGCCATCAGGATCCCAGGTAAAGTATACAAGTCGTTCTTCCATTAAATCTAATAGTAACTGATATGGGTTGGCAGTGTGTGCTTATTGTTTGTTTTGTTACAGGATATGTCTAGAGCCTGCCTCAGTATCACCTCATGAATGGCCTGATGACATCACCAAGTGGCCAGTGAGTACACTAAAACCACGTATAGTATTTAGGCATTAAAAAACTCAGAAGTCAGGGGGATGTGGGTTATGGATTTGGAGATATGAAGCACCTTTGTTTTAGGATTGGAAAATGACCTTTGATTTGGTTAAAGAAAACATTACCAGCACCATATTTCATTCTCTTTTCTCAGTCTAGACCAGTAGTAGGACTGTTAAAGAGTGAGGAAGGACTAGTCTTCTTTCTCAGTCATGCACTATTGCTGTATTATCTTCTAAATAAACACACTCCCAATTTTACCCAGTGTAACACCCACTCCTGGAAATCTGTGATAGATTATAAAACGGCAACACAAATCCACCGAAACAGACAATCCTCAAGATTAACTCAAAATATGATATCTCAGACATCACTGGATTGAATTGTGCTCACTAGTCTGACAGGTTTATAAGTATAAAGTTAAAATTTTAACAAAACTGTAACTGCTACACCACCGATTTTTATTTGGGTCTAATTAAGCATTATAAGCTGCATCATTTGCAGGTATGTTTTTGTTTGTTGACGTTTGTTGCTTTTCTCTGGCTTTTAGATTTGTACCAGGTACAACACAGGGAACCACACCAACCTGCCTCATATAGACTGTACCATCACAGGCCGACCCTGCTGCATCGGAACCAAAGGGAGGTGAGGAGAGCTTACTGTTTAAAACTATGAGAAACATTTATCATGGGCTAGTCGGACACATGAGGGACAACCAGTTTACTAGATTACTAACTGCTGCTCGTATTCTTCAAGGTGTGAAATCACATCCCGGGAATATTGTGACTTCATGATGGGCTACTTTCATGAGGAAGCTACTCTCTGCTCTCAAGTAAGTAGTTCTCTACTTATCACATGCAAATGACACTTTTATTTCCTGGCAAAAAAAGAGAGAAATTTTTTAATGCCAAAAGTGAATCATTTTTCATTTCTGCATCTGCTGTGTCTTTTGCCTGATGGAAAATATTGTGTTATTTTTACTCTGGCGCACAGATTAAACTAGAGCTGGCCAAACAATTCTGCGTAGGAAAATGTGTAGGATGGATCTGTTTTCAATTGCATGTTGTTTGTGTTCTTGTGGTCTATTAATAGTATGTGTAATGTTTTTTCTTTCCTTGATCTGATATCTGTTTTTCATCTTTGGTAAGAGTATTAGCCTACTTAATATGCTGTCTTTTCTTCAGGTGCACTGCATGGATGATGTGTGCGGACTGCTGCCTTTCCTCAACCCTGAGATTCCAGATCAGTTTTATAGGCTCTGGCTCTCACTTTTCCTACATGCTGGGTGAGTCCGTAGCTGTCAGAATCATGGAATGTAGTTTTGTTTTTTCTGATATTTACCCAGCAAAAGCAACAGACTAAAAGGAGAGGGGAATTTATTTGATTGCTCTATTGTATCATTTGTATTTTGAAATAGTTTTTCACCACATTTGTTTTGCGTAGTTACTCTTTAAAGTGAGTATGATTACATGAAAAAACACAACATGTGTAAAGTATTTATTACCCAGTGGGTCTTTTATATAGTCATATATATGTATGGTCAGGTTATTGGTTGTTAACTGTATGGAGATAAAATATATGTGTTTGTATAAATAGTATAGAGGTAGTTAAGTAAATGGGTGCACATGGTGGCTATATGTACAGCTATTGAAACCTATATTGTAAGTGAAAGTGATATCACCCTATCAAGTTGATCGCCAGTGGTTGCAGGCATAGTTATAGTTGCTCCAAGTGTATTTCTGTATGTCATAAAAAACATGCAGACAGACTCCCTCGTCTCTTGCGGTTATATTCTGTATATCAGACCAACAGCAGTACTTTGGTGCAGTTCAGACTTGTCAGTCAAGTCAGCACAAAGAGCTGACCTCACAGTTAAGAGAAGCAGTGCTTCATCTTAATGATGTCTGTTATCCGTCTCCTGGGTAATTAAACAAAGTGCCCTCACTACACGAACTCATTAAGCTTAAATTGAGATAGAGACTGATTTTTTTTTTCTTTTTTTGGGATAGGTAAAGTCATCTCGGTCAGCTGTTTAGGGTTTTGCTTCTTCCACACACAGGGATTATCTTTCCAACACGTGTGACTTTTCACCCACATACGTCACATTGCACACACATGAGCATTTTGTCCAATGTCATCCTCCCAGGATCCTTCACTGCCTGGTGTCAGTGGCTTTCCAGATGACCATCTTGAGGGACTTGGAGAAGCTGGCGGGCTGGCTGCGCATCTCAATCATTTACATCATCAGTGGCATCACTGGCAACTTAGCGTCGGCCATCTTCCTGCCCTACAGAGCAGAGGTGATCATCAGTCTCACTCAGCATAAAATATTACACTGCAGAAATATCACAGTGCATTTATGAGTCTCTCTTTGGGAAATCATCCAGTATCTTAAGAACACCACGAAGTACAAAGAACTTGTAAATCATGTCATAAATATAATATTTTGAGGTATTTTCCCAGGCTTACTTCTCGCTCTCTCTCTCCCTGTGTTGTCTTTGTCTCAGGTGGGGCCAGCTGGCTCTCAGTTTGGGATCCTGGCCTGCTTATTCGTGGAGTTGTTCCAGAGCTGGCAGATCCTGGCTCAGCCCTGGAGGGCCTTCACCAAGCTGCTGTGTGTGGTGCTCTTCCTTTTTGCCTTTGGGCTGTTGCCCTGGATCGACAATTTTGCCCACATTTGTGGCTTCATCTCTGGCTTCTTCCTGTCGTTCGCCTTCTTACCCTACATCAGTTTCGGCCGCATGGACCTGTACCGAAAACGCTGTCAGATCATTGTCTTCCTGCTGGTGTTTGTCGGGCTCTTTTCAGGCCTAGTGGTGCTCTTCTATGTCTACCCAATCAAGTGTGAATGGTGCGAATTACTCACCTGCATCCCCTTCACGGACAAATTCTGCGAGAAGTACGACCTCAACGCTCACCTCCACTGAAGCGTGAGCACAGCGGGAAGGCATCAGGTCAAAAGATGTGGGATGACAGCCAGTCTTTGTCTCCACTCTGCCCCTGTGTGGGGGACTTTCCCCATCTCTGTGAACTATGAAAATATGCTTGTGTGTTTTTTTTCTACTCTGTCAAGTATAAATACCTATGCCACTCATATGGACTTCCTTTAATCACCTCCCTGTTCACCGACAGTCATTGTCACTCCTTCACTGTCCAGTGAAACAAAGGTATGGCACTTCTGAACCTCAACAAAGCTCCCAGCAGCCCCTTTACATGTGAGGCAGGAATTTACAGAAGCCAGCGCTGGTACAGAGAGAAGGACTTTTTTTTTTTTACATTCACACTCCAGACATAGGTTTTATTATTATTATTCAGGCAACCTCATACAAAAGCAGGGACAAAAATCAGATATTGATACCTTTGGTGCCTTGTTGATAAATGTACCAACTACTGCCATATTTTTGTTACATTATGCTGAGCACTCAAATGTTTTCTTTCATTTGTTTAATTGCTTCTCGAGAAGTGATGATTGTTTTGGAAACGGTAGTGTTTTAGCTACCTGTCTATTCACACGTAACTGAAAACAACAGTAAAAAAAAAATACCTACAAATTCAAATGGTCTCTGACTTTCTTTTGGAAATGATTTTATTGTTTATTCAACATAAGCAACATAGAAGCAGAATACTGCCGCTACAGATTTTCATTCAACAATCCAAGCAATGTTAGCAACTGTATTATTTGTATTTAAATGACTCTTTTACAGTAATGACACTAATAATTCATCACACCTTTTGCTTGATATGGTTTACAAAAATAGAATGGTATTTACATCACAACTCAAGGTTTAATGGATTTATAAGATATTTTCTATGAATTATCTCCATTACAATACAAACAACAAATAAATTGAAAAAAACAACAACATTAAGCTCTTAAAGCCAAGATGCTACTGGTAACAGAAGGAATATAATTTGTCTGATAAGCCAAATGATCAGTTGCAAAGTCACTCATTCATATTTTTTTGCATGAAGAAGTGAATCCACTCTTGTTCCCCTCTGTCCTTGCTCCTTGTTCCCGTTGGTCAAATGATACTATGAGATGCTGACATTAGGATGCTAAAGCCAGCCTGCTGGTGCGCTTCTATCTGTCCATCCGTCTATTAATCTTTTCCACCCTGAGTCCATGTTAGAGGTGAGGAAGTGGAATAAGAGGTGGGGTAGGGGTTGGTTGACTAACAGCCGCTGTTTCGTCGTGCATACGCTTGCCCGCCGAGTGTGTACTCCATCTCTTGGAATTGCATGTTGGATACAGAGATGGCTGATGGGCCTTTCTCCTTGAAGCCAGCCTTGAGGTAGAAGGGCACCAGGAAGTCCTCGCAAATCAGCAGAGCTCTGCGGAGGCCCGGCATACAGCGCAGGTACTGCAAATACCGCCACAACAGGATAGAGCCTTTGCCCTGCTGGCGACAGTGGCGGTGCACTGACAGCACATGGATGTGCACTGTGCGGGTGTCTGGGACGTGCTGAGTCATGGCTTCCTAGTGGGGGAGTTTAAAAAGAAGTGTTGCAGTATGTCAAAACATCCAAAAATGAGCCAGGATTCACATGCATCATAATCTAGTTTGTCAAAATCAGTATTTTGGGTAGCGATTAGCAAGGTTAGGTCAATAAATGTGATTTTTTTATTACAGTTTTCTGACCTGTGAAAGCCTCTCTTTGTCCCAGCCAGAGCCGATGATGAAAGCTACCAGCTGTCCCTCCTCAAACCAACCTAATGACAGCTCAGGGCACTGACCCAGGAAGTTAAGCACTTCATCCAGGGTAAGTGGACACTCTCCAGACACAGAGACGAATGCTGGAGAGGTGAAAAGGGACAACCGGGGTCAGACAGTGAGACTGATGATGAAGATCAGGGAAAGGCTACAGGTTATGTTGGTGTTTTCTTTCCATTTGATTAACTGAAGAATGTTTTTCATAATAATATTCAAACTTAAGATGATATTGAACGTTCAAACAAAGCATATGAGCATTGTGTTGTATTTGAAATATGATTTCCTCAATTAGATCATGAAAATTGCAGTATATTTTCTCATATCAAATGTATGTAGAGTCAGGAAAGTTGCTACTTTGATAATGCATAAAATGGTTAAAACACATGTCAGATACTTTCATGTTTATTCCTGTCAGTTTGAAGTATGTAAGTCCACCTTTTCAAAGAAATATTCTGTGTGTGAACAGCAAAAACTGGGCTTACCTTCTCTCTCAATCTCAAACACACTGATGGCGTCCTGTGGCGTGAGGTTCCTGAACTCGCTGGCAGGGAGTGTGTGTCGTCTCTGTCGCAGAGGGCTAACTCTGACCGGCGTCTTCAGGAAGAAGGGCTTGAGGAACGGTGAGCCACTGACCTGATGTGTCATGATGCCTGAATATCACAAGACGGGAAGTTTGATTATTGCTCTTTTGCTAATCTGTCTTCTTCTTCTCCAGCTTTTTACAAATATGTTTTCTACTGCTGCTATAAATTAAGTCAAATCCTGCCAAAAAAAAGTTCCTTTGTTCTCTGTTTGTTCCACAGCTTTGACTGTAATATATCTCTCTTAACTAGGCTTGATGCTGACCTTAGTGCCTCTCCTGTTCTCTCCTCCTCCTCCTCTCTTTTCTGACTGATCTCACTCTGTGAAGTGGTCATCTCAAAGGAGGATATCTGTGTGCACGTGTCTCCAAATTCCTTAAATCCCCTGACTATCAAATGACGTTTTATTCTTGGGGTATTTCCTTTGTGATTTACATTTTGAATGTTTTTTTTTAAACAGAAATCAGAAGCAGGCAACTTTGTGGTCGCAGCTTTTCATTATTTTTAAAACAAATTTTCATTAACCTTGGTTGGGAATATTCCCACACATAAGCTTAGACATTCTTTACCAGTTTTTCTTTCAGTTAATCTCTGCATGATGCGTATCTTTCTATGAAGATGAGCTTTTATGATAGATATGGACGACAATGATTCAGCGCTTGTGCATTTGAAACAGGACTTTAGCTGATTTGTAATGATGCACTGGGATTAGCATTTACCTAGCACATGTATATTGGCACATGCAGTGTACATTCAGGTATGCGTTTTTCAGGTGGGGGATGAGTGGAAGTGGTGTTAAGCCTGTTTTGGGAGATCAAGGGCATGTGGGCTAATTTAACTGTAGTGAGGGAGTGGGGAGATTTGTGTGGATTGCTGTTGGGATGATTTCAGGCCTCAAAGAGGTTTAGCACAGACTAATTAAATGAGAGAGCACTTGCTTTGACTGGCCTCAGGTAAACCTGTTTACGCAGACTTGTTTGACTGTCTCAGTCTAGTAGAGTTTCAAAGGGCCTTTGGAGTTCACTCTAAAGGGATTTAGTTTATTACAGAAATATAATCCCAATTTTCTATATAATAAATTCTCATCCAAAGAAAAATATGGCCCTGTCTGTTTATTAAGGTTGTGCGAGCATGTAATAGTTGAGGAAATTATATTTTCCAAGCATTTCAACATTTATTTCCTGGATGAATACTTTTCCCCAGAAAAGTAACTGCATATTTGTTACCATTGTGCTACAATAAATAGTCATAGTAAGTTTTTCCTTTCAAGCATCTGCAAATACTTATCCTTATCTGACCTTATTTATTTCTCTGTAGCCGAACAGGCTTCACACCCCAATGGCCTGGCTTCAGGCTTAGCCCTAATATCATTTAATGTAGCCTCAAGAGATCAAACCAAAATAGAATTGTTTTAAAGATTATTGTTTCACCCTACTGCTTCCTTTTGGTCTTCCCTACAGTGAGAAATGGGAAATCTCCTTTATTTTCAAGCCAAAGGCCACATCATCGGGACAGCTGGCCAATCGCGGGGACATCTCTGCTGTCGAGATCATCAGATGTTACACGCGAGCGCGTACATGACCAGAGATGAAATGACCTTTTGTGACCTGCCTCTCCCTCAATCTGTCCGGCCTGAAACGGGAGGGGCAGTCTATTAAATAATCCCTCATGGCCTTTCAAAACAACCTCTTACAGACAACCTGAATAACAAGGTTGATGTCCAGAGTTTGAAGAATCATTAAAACAGACAAAACATTATTACAAAAAAAAACAATGCTGGTGGAATAAAAGTTAGGAAAGGAAATCTTCTTCACCCATTGACCCTCTCTAGCTGAAAGTGTCACGGATCTCCCTTATCTCATTTATGACATGTGCGCATACACACACATACAGTTCCACTTTTCCACAGTGTATTATGTTTTTACAGGCAAGTCGAGGCCACAGCGTAACTGAACCCTCATTAAACTTTACACTAGCTAACACCTGTTGGTCCAGTGGAGCGAAGAGCAGCTATTATTACAGATAAATGTTTGAGAAATGGAACTTCTTACAGGAAATGGAGCGCTACGAAGCAAGAAAATTCAAATTACTGTCACTCAACAGCCAGAGACGTTGTGTATGTGGGCTTCACCTGCTCTTGTAATAATAAGTGATGAACAGTTAACTGCAGCATGTCTGTGCTTGTTTCAGGATTTGACTCTCTCTAACACTATACAGTAGATTCCATACAATGTAAAAGACTTGCACCTATTGTGGTGATGAATATCTCTCCTTTACTATCCTGTACAGGTAAATACAGGTAAATTCGCTAAAATATTTCCATGTGTTTGACTTGAGGATGTAAATCAGCATTTTGTATGTTTCTCACCATATCTGTTTAACAATCTTTAGGAAATAGCCCTTTCAAACCATCATAAAACACCATCGTGAACTCAGATGTAGTTGTTGTTTACTGTCGCTGTGTTAAAAGGCCTGACACTGTATTTGGTGATAAAAGGGTAGTGGTAATGGGGGCAACCTTTTTACATTATTAGAACAGATTGTGGCTGACGGTAGAAGCTGTAATGAACTCGATTAGGATTTAATGAGGATTTAACAGGAATTCTGATTAATAAATGCCTGTCTGGAGACAAAGATAGCAAATTAGCTTAGGCTATAAAATGTTCTAGTATGTGGCATCAGTCTGCTAAATATGTCATGTTGTTTATCCATCCCAAAAAATAAACAATAAAACCTGATAGGGTGTGTAACCGCATTGGCATGTGTGTGTGTGTGTGTGTGTGTGTGAGATCCACTTGGCTCTGAGTCAGTCAAGTTTTATCTGTCAGCCTTCTGGTATCGGAGGTGATTTACTTAGCAGCACTGCTCCCAAATGAAGCAACAGAAATGGAAGGTTTTCCTGTAAGCATATAACAGTACTTTCACAAGAAGCGTGCTGTAAGTGACACTTTTTATGACAGTGAGGTACAAAGATAAATTCTATTCATAAATTGATCAGAAACGTTGCTACTAATAGTCTGTAGTGTAAACCTGAGGATGTCCGTGGCCTTTCAGGTAGACGATTAATAAAGAGCCTGACCTCGTGTTTTTACAGCAGCTCATGGTCCATGTGTTTTTCTATAACTGCTTAAGCATATTTTCTGAAACATACATTTTTCAAAACACTAGGAGCAACTGCCACATTGAATGACACTTCAGTTGTCCTACCTCAGGAGAACAGATTCATATTTATGAAACATTTGTGTTTGTCACTTATGACAATTGGCTTTAATGTTTTTCATGTGAGGATTTATACAGTGAGCATGTTGATGAAACACATTTTCATTTGAAAAGCTGTAATTTATTGTGTCCACAGAGGCTAACTCAATATATCACTGAATCATTTGTACTACTATATGAAGACAACAATAAATGCGTAGGATATACTATTGTGGAAAAATGGACCATAGATTTGAGAATTTCACATGGTGTTTTGAGAATAAAATATTAATTTGAGGATTGTAGAAAAGCACTGTAAAGCCAAACCAACACCTATTCAAAATCCACTGGACACTATTATTGCCTGCTTGGCCAGCAGAGAGCAGCGTTTATCCCGATGTAAGGCAGGCTAAGTACAACATGTTTATGACTGTTTCATTTTTGGATTTTACATGTCTTGAATTTGAAATTATGAATATGTGTAGTATTAATGTGTCCAAAAACATTAACCTCATATTTTTCTTATGACACAAACATACACTTGATGAGAGCATTGATGTGATGTTTTTATTTCAGTCCACTGTTACAGCTTTACTTTATAGCAAGAGAGAGATTGGTTTGTGAATGAAGTTATAGGTATTTGAAAAAGTTTAAGCCAACCATTACTTTTGTGTTGTCTGAACTGTACTGTATGGAGTCCTAAAAAGGATTTTATATAGATTTTATTATAGCATTTTTTTGCTACCCAGTATTTCACTGTATATTCCCTTGTAATACTTTCCTCCCTTTTAACTCACACGTCAGTTTGAGTTATCACAGAGTTAACCCAGCACTACCCATAAAGTAGTCCACACTCTGCCTGGTTACGGTAAAATAAAGATTAAATTACTAATTTTATAGAGAGCAATGAAAACAATGTTAAGAACACTTAGTACACTTTATTCAAATTCAAGCATTTCACCAAATACCATGGCATAGTAGTGGGTATTGTGACAAAATATAATATGAAAAAAAAAAAAAATCAGAAGTAGTGAGATGGATCATAAAACGAGCGCTATTTGAAGTATTGAATCTTTGTTCTTTATTGTTATACACATGCTGCTATACACACGAGGAGAGACAGGTATTGATTTTACAGAGAGCCACAAACCACCTACTGTGGAGTTATCCTGGATACCAGGTCAATAGTGGTCAGAACAGGAACAGGAAGGCACAGTGTCAAGTTGAAATGGCACAGAAGAAGAGGTGAAGGAGGAGGGGGAAGACAAAATAACCACGTTACTTAAAAGCAGTGACAGATTTAAGCCTCTACAAATTCACATGCAAACGCTAGCCTGATAATTAAAATGTTGCATCTATTGCATTGGATGTGTGTCCTTCCAATCAAACATACATAAAGAGAGTTCATTTTAACCTAAATACTAAGATTTAATGCATAATTGATATATGGCTGTAACATAGTGAATGAAGGATTCAATTGAATATTGCTCAATAACAATAACAAGATACATGTGTCGAGTAGTATGAAGTTTTGCAATAAAAAAAAAAAAAAATAAGGCTCTGTACATCAGCATCAAAAATCCTGTCTATGGGCTGGAAACTGTTGTATATTGTAGCATTTATAAGAACACTAATGTCCAATGCAACAAGCAGGCAGCCACATTAATTGAAGGCACATAGATCTATACATTGCGCTACACATACAGGAACACGGTTAAGTAAGGCATTACAGCCAGACTGAACACCTGACTCCCTTTTTTGCAGCTACGTCACATAAGCACAACGAGACTGTACAGAGATCTGCCACATCAATGACAAGCACACTCACTGTGCCGTACCGAGTCAGCAAACATGTAGCTGGAGCGTCGACGCTTGTTGCAGGCTTTAGCTATCTTTGAGTTCAGCTGTTAGGATGTGAATCTGTAGCTCTTATCGATTATCAAAGTCTTACATAATGTGCATGTTAACTGAATTACTTCAATATTAGGATTTATTTTATATATATATATATATATATATGTATATATATATATATATATATATATATATAATATGTAAGTATACAATTTTGGAAGTAACTACACAGGATTCTAGTACAGTTATGATACACAGATATCACATTGTCTCAAATAAAAAACAACTCTGAAATGTAGATGTTTAAGAATGCAGATAACAAACTAATCTCATTGTAAAGGCTTGTTAAAAGGAATGGATTATAAACGATTTGGTCGGAGTGCATAATCACTTCAAATGGACACACAGATACATCAGTAATATGCTTTCAAATTTCTGCTTATAACCCAGATTAACCTCACTGGGGAGAAAAAAACAAACGTATGCCATGTCATTAATGTATTTCACTGGTGAATACAATATTTAAACACGAGCCGTATTTATAAATTCTTCTGAATTTAGTCGATACAGAGTTAATTCAAAGTAAGTGTGCTTAAAAGCACCACCGTGACAGGTAGTGAAATATCTCTGGAATCCACATTACTAGACCACAACTCTGGCCAAGACACACGAATGACAGTCACCATCTGACAGTTAATGAAATGTTTTCAGAGCCAACAAATAATATTTTTTCTTTTTTTTTCAGTCATAAAGTAGCTACCGAGAGCATCTTTCCAGGCGTCAAATTTCTATTTCTAACGTCAAAGACGTTGATGGAATAAACAGACCCCTCCCTTGTCCTTGTGAACTTCCTTTCGGGGATGTCGTCGGCTCTGATCACAGGAGCAGAAGACTGGGGCTGAAAGGCTAAAAAGGAACAGAGAAGGGACTGGATGATTTTTGTAAAGCATAAATCTGTTCTGACAGATGGGAGGGGGAAAAAAAGAAAAAAAGGCTGGATCGGAGTCAAGGGTTGAGGTGCTCGTCTTCCATGTGAAGGCTGCTCGTGGGACAAAGGAGAGGTTGGCTGGAGCAGTTTGTGCTCTGACTTTTCAGGCTTTCCGTTGACTCTGATGAACCTGAAGATGAGAGGAAGTGAGAGTAAGCGACATGGTTTAAAAGAGAAGTTTCCAGTCAGGCTTCCACAGATATGCGCTTAAGAAACAAAAACCTGGTTTATCACAGCAAATTCACTGCTGGATTGTTTCTTACGCTAGCTGCGATAGATGGCAGCGGATGTATTTATGGGATTCAACAGGATTCAGTGAGAGCAGTATAGCTAATACAAACAGAAGCAGAGCAGACAGGAAAGCCTACATACCACAGTTATTCCTCCATACCAATAGAGCAGGAATCGGGACCTAGAGCTGCCCAAAGTGAGGCGGTACGCAGGGACAGGACGGGACAGGGAGCAGAAGAGGAATGTTAGGAAACAGAGAGAAGCCTTAAGAGCACACAGGTTACATGGCATGGAAAGCACAGGGAATCATAGCCTCTTGAATTTTAAGGAGAGAGATATTAGAGTAGCAGAATGGAGATTTAACATGTAGAAAAGAGTCAAAAGTAACAAAGAACCGCACACCTTTCAGTTGATAATGGTGTCGATTTTAAGCACTTCAGTAGCATTGAAGGCTAGATATATTTACTCTCCAGGAGTTAACATGACATGCAGGAAAGTACAGGTCTATATTTAGCTTAGTGCTCAGTGTATAAACACTACATATCCTATTTCGTTCCTTTTCTTTCATTGATTTCCTGTTTTAGAAAGGGTTTACGACTTTTCTTGGCAGTGTGATATTTCTTTCTTGTTCCTGATAGAGAATTTCTCACCTGGCAGAGACAGGTCACCCGGTGGGTCGCTCTCTGTTTTGGTCAAGCTGCTGTGTTCACTGCTGCAGTCCTGTAAGATGTCCCCACCAGAATGCATCCTGTCCTCTGGGTCAATCAGCGAGCAGAGCGACAGTGTCATTACTAATATCACTCAAACACATTAAAGACTGTCAGCCAGTGCCAAATGAGGAAACTCACCATCGTCTGGAGGCAGAGACTCTGCTACGTCCTCGGTTGCTGTAGCCTGGAAGAAGGAGAGGGGAGGGGATCTTGTTAAAGCTTTTGTGTGCAGTATGAACACTTTAAATGTCAGGCGGTGAAGCGGAGGCTTACGTCGGTGGGGGCGGGGCTGCTGGACAGCAGCGTGTGTGGCTGAGCATCCGACATCTCTGACAGCTTCTCCTCATCCTCCTCCTGGATGGGAGAAGATGGAGACCGAAGGGTGCTGGAAGGGCGGGATAAGGGGAAAAAAAAATTACATAGCAGAACACATAACTAAATCAGTCACAGTTATGTACATATTCACCACCACTCTCATTGCGCTGAATTAACTTAAACAATAACTAGGCATCCTTGCTCTAGGCTCCTATGGAAGACTATCATAACACATGTAAACATTTATCTCCTGTCCTAACCTGTTTACCTGCAGTAATGTTTTTATGTGCTTGTAAACAAACTCATTGTGTGATTACCTGTCAGGTGACTTGCTGACTTTGCCTTTCTGCAGACTGCCGTCACTTAAATGCTCCGGGGAGCTCAGCTGTCTGCTGTCTCCTCCGAGGCCTCCCGAGAAGTTGATTTCATCGTACAGCGGGGCGGAGGGGATGGCGGGAGACACTGACCGCAGACCGTTCAGAGCTTCTAACAGCGAGATGGGTTCAAAGCCGGGAGGAACCGAGTCTGTGCTCTGCAAAAAGACGCACAAGAGGACTGTTGGTGGCAATGACAAACACTGTCCAAAAGGATTCATGCTTATCATTTTCAAGCACCATGAAAAAGATTAAAGAATTTCAGTAGTAGCAGGCTATTAGCGGTGTAGGTGTCTAATGTGTTGCCTTAAATCCAGGCCCATATAATTTATTACACATTACATATTATGATTGCACAATATGTCATAAATTTGTTATCGCATTTTAGATTGAACAAAGATGTGCAAGCAACAAGTTGTAGCAGATTTGAACAAATTCTGGGCTCATTACAAACTGAAATAATATAGAGTAGGGCTGAAACTAACAATTATTTTCATTATCAATTAATCTGTTGATGAATCAATTAGTTGTTTGGTCTATAAATGTCGACAACTGTTTCCCAGAGCCCAAGATACAACCTAAAGTGTCTTGTTTTGTCCCAACAAAGAGTTTATAACCCAAAGATTTTCCATTTACTATCACAGAGGACTAAAGAAACCAGAAAGAATTCATATTTGAGAAGCTGAAACCAGAGAACGTTGTCATTTTTTCCCTTAAAATTACTCAAAATGATATAAATATATACACACACAGAATGTGCATGAAACTTACTGAGTGTTCATCATGGTCCATAGTCTGAGCCAGAACAGGACTGAAGGACACAGGAGAAAGAGCTCCAGGCTTTTTCCTCACAGCTCTGATCTGCAGCAAGGCTCTGAAGGCTGAGTGAAAAACACCAGGCCTCATTAAACGCAATAATAATAATCATGTAATTTCATTGTATTAAACTTCGACTTTGCTTTTCAAATACCATCATTAAGGAACCGTCTTTTAAAATAATGTACCACTACTTACGCAGCCTGCAGATTGGACAGTTGTTGGCCTGGTAACGCAATGTATCGGCGCAGGAGTTACAGAGACACAGATGTCTGCAGGGAAGGATGAGTGTGTCTCGCAGGTCTGATAAACAGACAACACACTCG
Organism: Euthynnus affinis; assembly: GCA_029490765.1. Lineage (NCBI taxonomy): Eukaryota > Metazoa > Chordata > Actinopteri > Scombriformes > Scombridae > Euthynnus > Euthynnus affinis. Next base: position 6,658,175 of record CM055856.1, on the reverse strand, counting down.
TTGCTGTTGTCACTGTTCTCATCATCTGATGGCTGGAAAAAAAAAGAGGAAAAAAAATTATGTAATACGCCACACATATGTATCGCGACGAAAGGTTTACAGCATCGTGATTGGTGTATAAGGTCATGTTTCCACTGAAACCTTAGTTTCTTGGTTGTTTTTGTTCTCAATCCCGTAGATCTCCTGTAAGAGGTAGCTCACACGGTCCACCTGGAACAACACAAGAACAGAAACTGAAGTTTGAACTTCATGTTACAGAAACCATATACAAAAGCTAGAAAGTTAGAGAACAAAATGTATAGATTTTGCTCTCTATTGTCTTCATATTACAGATGAATCACATAGACATACACAAAAAGTGATACAAGCTTTCCACTGTCGAACTGATATTATTCAAAGTCTTAAATTAAAACCATGTGTTAGAACATTTGCTTGATAAAATCACCACGTTTCATTTTCAAACAGATTAAAACACAAAACATCAGACAGTCTCAGTGAAGTTGAGCTCTCTGTAATCTTAGTTTCCACTCAACGTTACTGCAAGACTCCCGAGGGTCTTGACACAGATTTTTGTGGCAATTTTTTTTTCCAAAAGCTGCAGAGGGATATTAGGGTCAGAATGCTGCAGAATGCAGCTTCAGTACTAAAGATTTTTATATTTCATGTGGATACTGCTGTGCAATCTGCCTGCAGTGTTCACTGAATGTCCAACACATCAGGACCTCTGTGATGCTCTGTCTTAAACATGCGATCCACAGTTATCCTGCATTACATTAAAAACATGCTGTAGCACATACAGTGCTGTTAGATTTGTGTGATTAAAAAAAATAAAAAATGAATTAAAGCAAACAGAGTATATCTATCATCTGAGATAATAATAATAATAACCTACAATTTGTTTCTGCTTCAGGGGCTTGACGGAGAAACTGCCATCAACATGCTGTGGGGTAAAAAGAAAAACACAAACAAACATGTTTTAGATCATATAAAAACTTAACAGATTAAAATGATCTGCTTAGATATATACATACTCTTTCAAACGCTGCCAAAAGTACGTGAGCATGTCCAAGGCAATCTTTAAAAGAACACAAAGCATCATAGTTAGTACAAATGTTCACCCAATGTGTGTTTTAACTTATAATTCAACTGCAGTATTACAACAATTCCTCACAACTATTTCATAAATATGGCTTTTCTGTTTGTACAATCAATCTCAATAGAGAAAAGAAAATATACATATAGTGACCTGACTGTAGTCTAATTCTAGTAACCTACCGTCACCTTCATCAACCACAGCTTGGATAACCATGGGAAACACTCCTCGGTCCAGGTCAAAGTTCAACTTTAAAAAGGAAAATATGCACATATTTTATTATTTAATGAGACGCTGTTGTTTTTGTCATGTGTGATGTAACTGACTGCTGCAGATACTTACATCTTCCTCTTTCCACTCGCTGAAATCTATCTTGAAAGACGGCATAGAGAACTGTTGGCTCACCCCCCTCTTGTAATGCACAGTCTCAGAGACCATCGTAGGATCCTTTGGACTGTAACTTGACACAGGAAGTCACAGTGGAAAATAGTCAGTATGCAGGCAGACGAATAAATCTCTCATTTCATTAAGTTTCCATTTAGATATCCATCAGTGTTAAATGTCTATTGAAGCAGCCACGTTTATGTACTTTAAACATTCATTCATTAGTGTCAACAGACAGAAGTAAAACAAATTAAATGATGACAGAAAACAGTATTGATATATTCGATAATACTGTGTGCTATATCTGATCTTTTTGGTTCCTGAAAAATGTGTCATTTTTCAGTCTCATCATAGTGCAATAACTTCAACATCAAGTATTACTTTCATCTTCTGTGAAGTCTTATCTGCAGTATCCATGGTAACTGGTGGTTGCTAAGGACATGCCGAATCTATTCTAGTCTTTGTGCTCCAAGGCTTAAATCTCAGTGCCCATGAAACAGAGTTAAAACATATGTGGAACAATGTTTTACACCGAAGTGACGCTGCTGTGTCAGTTATTTGTTTACAAAGTTGGACTGATCCTCTGACAGACAGGACTAATAAATGGAGTTTCGATGTTTAGAAGCAATAACTTCAACATCAAACTACACTGAACTAATTTTAAAAAGGAGATGAAATTCAGCTCATGTCAGTTTAATATTTAGGTAGCTGTTCATCCAGTGCTACAAATAGTTAAAGGTTAATCTGATTCAGTCAGTTTTTTTTAGATTCAATTCTTACACTGCCATCCCATTGGAGAATTCCTCGAACGCTTGGCAATAGAGAGTGATGGTCACACGCGCGTCAGCATCAAAGGTGAACTCCACACCGTACTGAACCTTTGGTTTTCCACCCTCCTCCACCGGAGTGTCAGAGTCATCTTTATACCTGGAGTCCAGAGGTTTAACAATCATAAGGTCATCAGAATGCCTCAAAACGTCATTTTAATGTTTACTTCACTTCACCATCCTTACCTGACCAAACGCAAAGAGTCCTTTCTAATGTTGACCAGACTCCGCAGGGTTTTCACTGGCTCGTGGGGTGCAGGTGTCACATACGGAAACTAGTGGAATAATAGCAATAAAAGTAATTGTAATTGACCCAGAATTCCTCATATTGTTGAATAGTTCAGTGATAAAGAGGAAGCACAGCATCACTGTAAATGTCTCTGGAAAATATACAGTAGTGAATTCTAAGGTGATTAAACCAGAAGGGTTGAAAAAAACAACACAATTTTTCACCTGCACTGGCCTATTTCCAAGAAAATTCAGGTCCATGTTTTCTCCAAAAAGGTATCCCTCTGGATGTGGTGTGTCAAATTTCTCTCCTCCCATGAAGAAGTGGCTCGCAAAATAATTCCCTGAGAGCAAGAGGGAAAAAAAGATGAGTGATAAATGTACAGCAGGTATTAAATAGAGTAACAAGGCTGATTTCTGATTTTTCAAACTGACCTTTGTGTCAACATCAACAATAACTGGAATCATATGAAACGAATCTATATGATTTTGAGTATTTTGATATTATACTTTTGTTATTTTTCTTTTGTCAGCAAAAGCAAAATGTTTATCAACACAGACTGTTGGCTGAAGTGCAGTATGACTCTTTATATATTAATGTGTTTTTAGTTGAATATGATGGGCTCATGTTTTATGATACAGTTGTTTCAGAGGCAAGACTTGAACCCTGACACAATTTCAGAGTAGAAACAACATATTTTCATGCTGTTTTCTCAGACTTTTTTTAATTTAATGTTATATTGATCAGCTTGAATCTCATTCAAGCTGATCAAATGTGAATAGTTTCTCCTTGAGTCCTCTATGATAGTAAACTGAATATCTTCGAGTTGGACTCTTGGTCAAGACTGAATGAAACATTTAAGGTTACATCTTGTGCTTTGGGAAACAACAATCAACATTTTTCACCATTTTCTGACATTTTATAGACCAAATAACTAAACAAGTAACAGAGTAAATGATGGACAGATTAAACAATAATGAAAATAATAGTTAGTTTCAGTCTAAGAAAGGCTGCTTGGCTGACTAAATAGGATCAATACAGCAAACTGCAGCAATTACACAACCCCACGCTACTGTTGTACATCATCCAGCAGGTTATTATCCCTGCCTATCAGTGTTATAGCCAAAATTAATTTGGCCAAAATTAATTCTATTTGTTTTAACCACCTAAAAGAAGATAATTATCAGTGACTTCATCATCACTACATCAAGTGTACAATGGTTGACCAGCTGACAATAAAATGTCTAATGAGTCTAATTTATTGCTCTCGCACTGACTCACCTGTCACGACACTATGTTCTTTGTATTTGTTATGATCATGAAAACCATAAAAAGAAAACCATAAAAGACGCGATCATACTAATTAAGGTTAATACACCAAACATAAACATGCGTGCTTTGTTTTGTTCACATGGTATCATGTCTCAGGACGATAATATTTTCTCCTCAGTTCTTGTAGCATCTATTTAATGTGGATAAAACATATTCAATGTTGTTGTTGGACATACGATGCTTTATATGTTATGATAATAAATAAGCTACTGCTGAATAAGTCCTCGACAGTGGCACTTTGACTTGTAAATAAGACTATTCTAGACATCATAAAATGATTAATGAAAACTCGACAAGATCACGTGTGATTGGTGCCTCTGAGTGTGCTTTCCGTCTGTACTCAGCCACTGTCGATCACTTACCAGATTTCGGTGGAAATCGATAGGCCGAGTTGGCCTGGATATCGATATCCTCGACACCAGCGATTCGGCGACTCAGGATGGAGCCCATCTTCCTCTGTTGGGTGTTAGCTACAGTTAGCTAGCAAACTGGCAGCTAACAGCCCCGATTAACTGCCCTCAGCGGACACTAACGCTAAAAAAGGGATAGCGTCAACAAAGAAATAACCGTTCTGGTTAATTTAACATCTTATACGTTCAGTTTGTCGGTAGTTATGCTGTAACTGTTAAAGAGCGAACAAATCGTAACGAGCTGTTGTTGTTGTGTCAGCGCTGTGCTAACGCAGCAGGGAGGCAATCTGATTGGCTGACTCCAGAGGTCAGGGGCGTTCGTTCTTTAGTCAGCGTACCGCCCGCCGGAGAGCACGGAGCTAAAGGGGCCAAAACAGGGGATGTGTTGGTTTTACGAAGTCTAAAGGTCAAATTATATGCAGTCCGGTAGGTCACTATAAAACATCGCAACAATAAAATAATAAAATAACAAATAATCATAATAAAACAATAATCTTAGATAGATAGATAACTAGATAGATGGTTTGACGAATGTAACGTTATGTTGCAGTTCTTCGCTGTCGCCACTGGAGGACAGTGAGCACTTATAATTCTAATACATAGATCCAGTTCCACCTAGCAACAGGACAGACACAAGACCTCCAGGAAATATGTTAAAGGACGGGTTCACAGTTTTCAAGTCTGTCTTAAAATAATAGTCAGGTGCCCAAATGAACATTAAAATAGGTTTTTCTTTCAAGTCTGAAGGATCACAAAGAGGGAATTTGATGCTGAAGGGACTGCTAATATGGCAGATAACCACTTGATATGACTAACACAGAGTGCTGAAGCCTCATATACGCTTAAATAAGATAAACCTTTAAATGCATTTTTGCACAAAATAACTGGACACACTGTGGATTTTGGTCTCCATCAGGGCGATCTTTTAAAAGCTAGTATGAACAGGAAGTGCTTTGAGAGGCTAACTCTTCTCTAAATCTCTAAATCTTCACTTCCACCCGCCCCGGACCAACACACAACCAACAGGTCAACAGAAGATGTCATCAACACAGCTCTCCATACTGTACTGATTCATCTGGAACACCTGGGGACATATGAGAGGATGTTGATTTTGTTGTTGAATGGTAACTAAACCGCTCGACTGGGGTGTCAGTCAGCATATATGCAGATGGATCAAGTACTTCTTAACAAACTGACCACAGACTGTCAGGCTGGGGACCCATCACTCCTCAACCCTGACACTCCACACTGGAGCTCCACAGGACTGCATGCTGAGCCCTTTTCTCTATTCCCTCTATACCTACATGTCCCAGCAGCTGCTGGTGTCCTTCTATCACTGCTCTGTTGAAAGCACACTAACTTATGGCATCTTAGTGTGGTATGCCAGCTGCAGTGTGGCTGACAATAAAGCTCTTCAGGGTGTCATCAAGTCAGCACAGAAAATCACCAGCACTCAGCTACCTTCACTTGAGATATACAGAACCCGATGAGTATGTCAGGCCATAACATCATCTAGGACTCATCTCACCCCGGCAACCACCTTTTCGCTCTGCTGCCCTCTGGAGGGCACTGCAGCTATATCAAGACCTGCACTTCCAGACTTCTGAAAAGTTTTTACTGGAGTGCCATCAAAGAACTGAACTCTGTTAAACGACTCAGTGCAAGACTGTCCGATATCTCTCGGACTGAATTAAAGTTAATGAGGTGGACGAAACATTTATAATGGTAGTATTTATTAGGTTAGTTATTAGTCAATTAAGTGATTCCAAAACACTTTTCCTTGTGAAGTGTTCTTTCTTTGTTTGTATAATTAATTTCAAATATGGTTATTATTGCATTTAGAATCTGTGATATCCAATTAATGCACCTCCAATTCATGGTTTGTGTTTTAAGTTCTTAATATCTTTATACTCAATATGGCTTTTCATTAATTGGGAAAGAACATCTTGAATAGTTTTAAAAACAGTAGCAAATTCTTGATATGTGACAGAGAAGTCATAAATCATCAGGAATAACCATAGGAGTACCATAATGATGCAACCAACAATTATTTTCATTATTAATAGGTCTGACAACTATTTTCTTTAATAAATGATTGATTGTTCAGTGTATAAAATGTAAGAACATAATGGAAAATTCCTATTATTATTTCCTGAAATCCAAGTTAATATATTATATATCAGAGGTTAGGCTCTATCTTAAAACAATAGTCAGGTGTCCATATGTAATTCCCTCGAAGCACACACACACAACACACACACACACACACACACACACACACACACACACACACACATTATATATATATATATATATATATATATATATATATATATATATATATATATATATATATATATATATATATATAGATAGATATATATATGATATTTCACAATCAAATTCCAGCATCAAATTCCCTCTTTGTGTTTCATCAGACAGTGTTTCCCTGTTGAGCTGTGGTGGAAGTGTAGTCACAAAAAGAGGGACGTTAGTACTTAAAAGACTGTAACGTTGAAAGATGTCCTGTAACATATTGTCTTGTTTGATCAATAGTCAAAAATCCAAGTATTTAAGATATTTTTGAAAATTCCACTATAAGTGGACCAGAAAAACTACTCTCCTACTTCTGACTAAATTATTTAATTATAATTGGTGATGAGTGAAAACATGGTCAAAAATCTTACACCATTTGGGCAGAACCTGATACCCAAGAAGAAGAAGTTGTGGTTTCCTGCACCCAGCAAACATCACTAAATTTTAACCTCAAACATAAAAAAGTAGAAACTTCAAATGTGGCATGGAATGTGTTGTCAAAGAAAGGTCACTGCTTTATGCAAAGTCAGAAAACATCGGCATGTAGCTGGTAGAAGTTATTCTTTGATATTGTATCAGGAGAGGTCTAGAAATATAATTGATAAGCAGGTTTTGAATGTTTTCATAATGTCCCTGTAGTGTAGATGAAGACAAATGCGTGTTCTGGTTATTAGCTAATGACGGAAGGAAGAGGAACACAGGACTGAGATTATTATCATATTACCGAAATCAACCCAGGCTGCGTCTCGGTTGGTTAGATACAGTCAGCTGATTCACTGATGCGACCCAGTGTCCAAATCATATGTTTGAAGAGGGGATAGCGGTTCAAACAGCGAAGCAGGAACACCTACGGACATTACTTTGTATATTATTTTAAACTCGCTTTTGCAGCCATGACTTTAATGACTCGATGGTCTCACCTGTTTCTCCTTTTGTGTTGCGTCCAAACTTGTCTTTGCCAGTCAGGTAAGATATTGCTTTGTTCTTTTCCAACTAATGTTTGTGCTGTAATGAAAACATTCAGGTAGATTTAAAAACCAAAAAGACTTGGTCTTAATTTTTTTCTTGGACTTTTCCCAATTTTTTTCTATCCTATTTTAACCAGTTAATTAAAATTCAAATTATTGGATGATCTCAGTGATGATGCAGTACATAATGTTTCTGCTCATTATATTTAGTTATATTTCTTTATTCTGTATTGATGGAAATGGAAAAATTGTGGGAAAAAACTGACAGTATGCTTATTTATTTGACATGAACCACATCCCCTTTCCTGTCCCTCTTAGCCCTCTGCTGATATCGCTGCAAAGTTATTCTGCATAGTAGTAGTATACACTCCTTTATTACATGTGTGTATATCACGTTCTCTTTTGTTATTCCAGGTCAACCTCCACCACGTAAGTGCCTTCAAATAAATTCTCCTAATATAAAACATTCATTTGCAATTCTAATGTTTACAATGTCTTCTTCTACCATCAGCTGTGCTTTATCATGTACTATACCTTCACCTCAGCCTCCTTCTACCTCAAACTCACTTTTCACTGTCTCATCTCTTCATTTTTGTAGCAGCACCAAAGTTTTGTTTTCTCAGTTTCACTAATTTGGATACCTAAGTTCTGGAACATTGTAGAAGTTTTAACAAAAAACAAAATAAAACAAAAAAAACATGTCAAACTCTACCAATTACACAAAAATAAACTGGAAAAGGAATAAATTACTACATGTGGAACAGGTCTGAACTTCATTTGTTTGAAAAGAAAATGTTTGCTAAGCAGTATGAAACTCAAACTTCTCCCACCACAGTCAACCTCTTGCTAAATATGATTCATTAATCCCTACATTTGTGCAAATAATTTGCAATAACTATTATCAGTCACTTGGAATATTCAGTGCCGATGCATGAAGTAGTGTGATGTTTATATAGTGCAAAGAAATGAAACTGATCTTTTATAATCTTAATTTATTTCTTAGAATTTTCCCAATTTCTTTCGGTCCTATTTCAACCAGTTAAGTAAAGTTCAAATTATGGGATGATCTCAGTGAGACTATGGTACATAATGTTTCTGCTCATTATATTTAGTTATATTTCTTTATTCTATATTCATTCAAATGGAAAAAATTTTTATTTGGTGTGAACCACATCCCCTATCCTGTACTTCTCACTCCTCCACTGATGTCGCTGCAAATCTACAGTCAGTATAGATGGAAATGGATGCTTTAATAAAATAAAAACCTATAAAATCTCTGTTTGTAATGTGCGTATATCTATATAATTCTGTATAATAGTAGTATATACCGTTTTATTACATGTGTGTAAATATCTTTCACTTTTGTTATTCCAGATTCATTTCCAGGGCGTGAGTAACTGCAAATAAATTCTCCTAATATATAATGTTCAGTTGTAATTCTAATGTTTACAATGTCTTCTTCTATCATCAGCTGTGCTTTATCATGTACTATACCTTCACCTCAGCCTCCTTCTACCTCAAACTCACTTTTCACTGTCTCATCTCTTCATGTTCGTAGCAGCACCATAGCCAACATCTTATCCAAAATTAGATGAAATAAACACAGTCTTTGAATGTAAATTATGTACTCTTCGCACAAAAAATTGGCATAAGTGTGTTTTCTCAATTTCACTAACCTGGATACCCAAGTTTTGGGAAATTGTAGAGGTTTTAACATACTCCTGAATAAAGACCCTGTTTGTTTGATGTTTTGGTCTTGATTGCCTTTATAGGCTTGGTAAGAATGACTTTTATCACTATATACAATAAAGTTATATGTAAAATGGATGTTGTAATGCTGCTGATTCAGGCTCGGAAAACTATTATTACAAGTAGGAAACAGATCAAAATGTTCACAGTTGAAAGTAACAGAGTGCAACTCACATTTGAGTTTCAGATGTATTCAAATTATTGTTTGTTCCTACATGTAAACCTGCATACTTCTGCTTTTTACATGTTTTCAAATTGTCATTTCACAACAGCTCGAGGTGCCCCTGGTAGAAGGATTCAAGATAGGCCGCATGTCAGCTTCAAAGGTAAGGAAATCCTGAGAGATGGACATCCAGGATAAATTGGTAAAGTGAGCCTCGATGGGGTAGAAGTCAGCTCCCAAGCCAATATATAAATTAAATAAAACATGTCTAATTCCACCAACTACACATAGATAAAGTATCAAGTCAGAATTATACTGAATTATTGCTATACACACTGACATGTGATACTCAGGTAGGGCTTTTAGGGTGTATAGATTTTCAATTAAAAATGTAATGTGCAATTTCGAAAGAAAATGTTTGCCAAGCAGTAGGAAACTCAAACTTCTCCCACCACAATCAACCTCTTGCCAAACATGATTCACTATTTAAGCCCTACATTTATGCAAATAATTTGCAATAACTATTTTCATTCACTTGTAACATTCAGAGCCGATGCATGAAATAGTGTGATGTTCATATAGTGCAAAGAAATGAAACTGATCTTTTATAATTTTGTTTTTTTCTTGGAATTTCCCCAATGTCTTTCTATCCTATTTTAATCAGTTAATTAAAGTTCAAAGTATGGGATGATCTCAGTGAGGATACAGTACATAATGATTCTGCTAATTATATTTAGTTATATTTCTTTATTCTATATTCATTTAAATGTGGAAATTTGAAGGAAAAAACCTACATATTGCTTTTTTATTTGGCATGAACCACATCCTCTATCCTGTACTTCTTACACCTCCACTGATATCACTGCAAAGCTACAGTCAGTATAGATGGAAATGGATGCTTTAATAAAATAAAAACCTATAAAATCTCTGTTTGTAATGTGTGTATATCTATATAATTCTGTATAATAGTAGTATATACTGTTTTATTACATGTGTGTAAATATCTTTCCCTTTTGTTATTCCAGATCCATTTCCAGGATGTGAGTAACTGCAAATAAATTCTACTAATAATGTTCAGTTGTAATTCTAATGTTTACAATGTCTTCTTCTATCATCAGCTGTGCTTTATCATGTACTATACCTTCCCCTCAGCCTCCTTCTACCTCAAATTCACTTTTCACTGTCTCATCTCTTCATGTTCGTAGCAGCACCATAGCCAACATCTTATCCAAAATTAGATGACATAAACACAGTCTTTGAATGTAAATTATGTACTCTACGCACAAAAAATTGCCATAAGTGTGTTTTCTCAATTTCACTAACCTGGATACCCAAGTTTTGGGAAATTGTAGAAGTTTTAACATACTCCTGAATAAAGGCCCTGTTTGTTTGATGTTTTGGTGTTTATTGCCTTTATAGGCTGGGTAAGAATGACTTTGATCACTATATACAATAAAGTTATATGTAAAATGGATGTAATGCTGCTGATTCAGGCTCAGAGGACTATTATTACAAGTAGGAAACAGATGAAAATCCTCACAGCTGAAAGTAACAGAGTGCAACTCACATTTGAGTTTCAGAAGTTGTCAAATTATAGTTTGTTCCTGCATGTAAACCTGCATACTTCTGCTTTTTACATGTTTTCATATTGTCACTTCATAGCAGTTGAAGGCTCCCCTGGTACACATAGTCCAGATGAGGTGGAAATCAACTCCAAAGACACAGAAATCCTGAGCAGTCATCTTACAACTGTCTTCCTCCCAAGCATCTACATTATTGTGTTTGCTGTGGGGCTGCCCACCAATGCCGTGGCAATATGGGTGTTCCTCTTCAGGACCAAGAAAAAGCGTCCATCGTGCATCTTCATGGCAAACCTGGCTCTGGCTGATTTGTTCTTTGTCATCTGGGTCCCCCTGAAGATAGCATACCACTTCAACGGCAACAACTGGATCTACGGAGAAGGGCTGTGCAAAGTGGTGGTGGCGTTTTTCTACGGCAACATGTACTGCTCCATCGCCTTCATCACCTGCATAAGTGTCCAGCGTTACTGGGCGGTGGTCCACCCACTGTCCGCGAAGAGGAGGGACAACCGCATACCTATTGCTGTCTCTGTCACAGTCTGGGTGGTGGTCTTCCTTATCACCATCCCTCTCTACCTGTATGACCAACAGCTCAAGGTAACAAACGATGGCCTACACATCATTACCTGTCACGATGTTACCGCGCAAAATCAGGTAAAAATAGCAGCTGGCTACTTCTTGACATTGGGAACTCTGGGATTTGTTGTTCCAACTATTGTGTGCATCATATCCTACATCCTCATGCTCAAAGCTCTCAGGAACAGCATGACAGATGCTGCCATCAGCAAGAAGCGACGGAAGGCTGTGGTCTTGATCATCACAGTGTTGGTTATGTTTTTAGTGTGCTTCACCCCCAGTAACATCATGCTGCTGGTACACTATATCCTCCTGTTGTGCGGGGCCAACAACCACCTGTACGGATTTTACATCACCACCTTGTGCCTGGCTAGTTTCAACAGCTGCATCGACCCTTTTGTTTACTACTTTATCTCCAAGAACTTCAGACATCATATGAAGACGTTCCTCTGCAGGAGCCATAGGGCAGTGGAGAGGATGAGGGTGTTCTTCAGGGCTCTCAAAAACTCACAAGAGCAAAATACTATGCCTAACTCAGAATGCACACAGACAACTGAATGCTAGTGGACTGCTGTTTTTTCTCTCTCTTTAGATATAAAATACATTGTTTTTGGTAACACTTAATTTTACATATCCCTTCATTTTTATAGTCGTTTCCTGCAAATTTGCTGGTAATATGCAAGTATAAAGCAATTAAGTTTTAGGACATTTTCCAGAAAGGAAGAAGTCTTCATATGTAGTTACAAATTAGGAAAAATTTAGATTCTTAACAGTTATTTAACTTACAGAAAAAAAATCTTATTTTTCATTGTCAAACTACATATTAGCATATGAGGTTTTTTCTTAAAAACTGAATGAGTCAATTTTTCCATTTATTACAAAAGGAAGTGGCGCAATTTGTACCAAATAACACCACTTCCCTTTGTGCAATTTGAAGTTGCACCACCTCATACAAAACATTAAGTTGGTTTAGTAGGTCAGTACTCACTAAGGAAATGTAGGAGTCATCTTTGGCACTGACCTCCTGTTTTAGTGATTTGAGCTGTCTAAATTACTTCTTATGTTGTTTCTATAAATACATATTTATGATTTTTATATCTTTGACAATACACTTGTTTTATTCACTTTGCTTGATGCAGTACTCCGCTATTTTTTACTTGATTTCAACAGGTTATGAATGATTTCCTTTATTCAGTTTTAATAGGTCTAATCTTTTATTCCATGTTGTTTTTATAAAATATATAATTTGTATGTGTTTTTGAAGTAGTTATTTTTGCGTGTATAACTACATTCAAGTTTGAGATATTCAAAATGAGGTCATCAATGTTAGCATCATATCAAACACATTAAGTGACAGGAGATTTAAAAATTCCATTCATGACCTCCATACTGATAAAATCCTTGCTATGGCCCTGAGAGGACCAGAGGTAACACTTTTGCTGAGGAAGCTGTCAAACTGTTGGCACAATATTGAACAGACTAGAAAAGTTACACTTTAATTGAACAAGTTAGGATAGCAGTGCTTTGAATTAAATGATCACAATGACAATGTAACATGCTAATGTTTAATATGTAGGTTTGTCATGTTTACCATCTTAGTTTAGCGTGTTAGTATCATAAATTAGCACTAAACACAAAGAACATCTGTAGATGATGGTAGTGTTTGGACATAAACAAGAAACAAATTTTGACCTGATGATGGCACTAGATGACAGGCTAGGGGAAGTTTTACAGGGCACAAAGCCTGTAGGGTCTAGCCTTTATGTTTTTCTGTCATGATTAGAATAATGGGAGGATGGCTGAACCTATGATGCCAACAGAAAGTGTTAAAAATGTAAATAAATGTTTAGACTGAGAAGTCTTGGTCTCAGAGCAAAAAGTATGAAATGACAGACATGCCCATTTGATGAATAATGAAGTTAAAAACAACACAGTGAAAAAAGTTTGATACTATGAAATACTGTTATGTTTGCCCCCTATGTGTAAGAACTTAAGGGTTTATAAGCTGCAATTGAATATTGAAATGGATACTAGAACTTGCAATTATGTCTTTGTTTTTTCCTGTATATATATATATATATATATATACACACACACACACACACACACACACACACACACACACACACACACACACACACACACACACACATATATATATATATATATATATATATATATATACACACGCACATATATATTACTATTTGCTGAAAAGGGTATTTTATTGCACTTATGTTTCACCTATGAAAAGCTTTCAGTCATATCTTACACTGAACTTTCTTTGAATATAAACCACTTTTTAAACAAAACAACCTTTTGTCTAAATATGTTTGAGTATCATAGTGAGAGTGAAAGACAACCAAGAAGTAACAGCAAATATCCCCCCTTGACAAAGGTTGTTTAATGCTGCCACCTGTTGGTGAGAAATGTATTTCTTTTGACTAAAATGTAAAACCAAGCCAAGAGTATAACATTGTTAAAATTAGTTTAAAGAGCAGTCAGGTGCCCATATTAACAGTGAAATCTTCATAGAATTTCCACTACTGAATATCAACTTTGACAGGTCCTCCATCTTGAGGTCCTGGTCTTGAAGAGGGGCTGGATCAAAATCTAGTTTTAAGACTTGAATTGTTTTAGTTTATATTGAGCTCATTTGTTGTGTTTTATCAAGCTCCACACAGAAAACTGAGGGCCATCCACCTTAAGAGTACTGTAAGGCTGTGACCAACAATTATTTCCAATATTTCCAATTTCCAAATAGGTCTGACAATTATTTTCTTTAATAACTGATTTGATTGTTCAGTATATAAAATGTCAGAACATAGTAGAAAATTCCTATCATTACTCCTTGAAGTCCAAGTTAACATATTATATGTTACAGGATAGGTTCTGTCTTAAAACAGCAGTCAGGTGTCCATATGTAATTCCCTCGAAGCATGGGCAAACACAAGTGGCTTTCTTGCAACTGGTTTGTTTGTGGCTTTCATTTCAAATTAACCGTGAAAACTACGCACACAGATAGATGTACAGATGTAATCACAGAAACATTAACTATTAATATTTGAGTTAAGAAAACATATTAAAATACTTAAAAAAGTACCGGCTGGGTGTCGACATCAGAGCCTTATTTAAGGTGTAAATGTAATACAAAACAAATGCTGTGTTTTCCTGTTGGAAACGTTGTAAATGTTACTCCACCCCCCGTTCCCCCACATATAATGTCTTGGTCTCTAAATATAAAAATTGACATTTAACGTGTTTGATTATTAAGTTGTACTTCTCTGTAATTATCAGTTTATGGTCACTTAAATTTAAAAAAATGGACATTTAGTAAATTTAGTACAAAGCTGGACTGATCTGCTGAAATTTTACAGAAATTGGTGAGAATGTAAATGATTAAAAACGTACTTCAGTTTACTGGCCTGCAGAGGTTAGCAGAAAGTATTTGGAAACTAAGCTGGTATGATCCATGGAAGCTAGGCAGAAAATACTTGGAAATTAAGGGGTAACAACTCACTTCAATTTAGTGGCCCACTCAGTAGAAATAAGGCAGAACCTACTTGGAAATTAAGCTGCAACAGCTCACTTACTCATCATGAAATTCGAGGTAAATGCTGGGGTAGTTTCCACAAAATTTCGAATAAGTTCCTTGGTTATTATCACCTAATTACCATGAAATTGGAGGTAAGTTTTGGAGTAATTTCAAAGAGGTACTTACTTGCTTATTATCACTTAATTACCATGACATTTCTGGGTAATTTCAAAGAAATTTCAGAAGAAATTAGAAGAAGATATTTGTGAATTACCACCTAATTACCATGAAATTTGTGGACCCGTAAAATTAAGTGTTACTGAATCTTCTTTTAATTATGATTGGTGACAAGTTACACATGATTATTATTAAGATAGCCATTAATAATACAATTTTTTTTCAATATGACTTTATTTATAGAAAGTCTCACAGTGTGACAGTAAGAGAATAACAGAAAATTTGGCATCATAATGAAATAAAGATAACAAGACATGACTTCACTTTCAATTTGTTGATACAATCAACATGGTAACAAGACACAGGATAAAATAATAAATAGATAGAAAAATATCTTAACACATACAGTAGGCAACTGTATGTGCACATTTCTTATTGTTTATAAGTTGGATAAGGTTCAAAATACTCTCTAAATTCAATTGTGAAAAGTTCAAATGATGGATTTATGGATGTGAAATTTTCCCAGTAAAATTAATAAATGGACAATCCGTTGAACTTTCTGGCTTCTGTTTTCACTTGCATTAAAGTGTTCCTTTTCCCAGATTATGTGCATTTTCTAATGTGGGACAGTTTAGGCTGACATGTGGGACACTCATTGGGAGGCTGCAATGTGCTAATCACCTTAATTCATACAATAAAAACTCCTCTGGCCAGTAGCGTTCAAAGTCAAAGTGCACATCCACATTTGGTCATTTCAGTAATTACAGTGTATTTGCTGTTACAGATAGTATATTATGTATTATGCATTAATATTAGTAATAATATAATTTGCAACCTGCCTAAACTAAGTACATGTTTTCACCATATTATAGAATATTTTGATGAATGAATATTTCATAAATACTGATAGCAACTGGCAACATTACTTTATTTAATTTAACAAATATATATCCTTAACAATTAATTACTCAAAATCCTTTGTTTGTGACTAACCTTTGACTGGACTTCACAGCAAGTACTTCCTGTTGCGAGGTTGCATTGTCCCTGTCTATGGCATCACATGTGTGGAGTCATATAATATAAATTACATGACATCCCAGGTTTAATTTGACAGAAATCCTTGTAATTAGCATTTGGTAGAAAAAGAGAAGCGATGCAATCGAGCTTAGTGTCCCACTTTGGGGAGTGTCCCACTTTAATTCACCCTATCGAAACATACATCATAAATTACCATCATAACATATATCAGAATCAACAAAACCTCTGTTAAAAAAACCCATTGTACTATGCCAGAAAAAAACATATTATGAACAATTTTGTAATATACTTCTTTCAATTTGTTGGAGATAACAAATTTATAAGGGAGAAGTACGTAATAATACTGAATAATACGCATCACTTGTCACCGATCATAATAATGACGTAAGGCGGAAGAGGGTCGGAGTTCCTTACGTCAAACAGCTTCAGTTACATCGCGGGCAGGCTGCGTCTCCCCCCCAAAATCCAGGTAATTTGGCGTTCAGTACGCTGACACTGCATCATGACACCCGCTGGCAGAATCAATGTGTTATTCTGCTAAAAAATGCTTAGTCTGTGAATGTCACTGTCACGGGAAGAATCGTCACCGTGTTGTTTTTGTGCCTGGAATGGCGACGGCAGCTAGCTAACACTCACAGCTAGCAGACACGCTTGGTTTCGCTTTAGCTAAACAAACACATCATTTTCTTCCAAGTTATCTAACCAGCTGAGTACAAAGTCGAAAACGTTCGCTGTCAGACAGTCGTTTTTTACTCTATAATAAAAGCAAGGTAAGACAAATGGTCCATAACCGCAATAACGTTAACATCACTCGCCGCTTTAGCTTCCGCCGCTAGCTAACGTTACCGCGTCAATCAACGTTAACAATAATAATAATAATAAACTTTTGTAAAAGATAAACGCCCTGGTTTAAGATAACATCAACGCTGTTTTCGCTAGATTAGGTTACATAATCAAGTTATTCATGGTATAGTTGTGCAAGTGGCTTTGAGCTGGATTATCTGGGAAAGGATTAAAAAAAAAAAACATCAGCTAGGTAGCCTGTTGGTTAGCCGAGGAGCGTTAGCGTTCATGTAGGAGAAATGGCTCCCTGTAAACTTTAATGAGGTTGGATTATTTTCTAACAAACCACCGGGATTAAGACGTGTTACTGCGATGATGTTTCACTTAAATTTCAACGGGTTTTGTCGCATTGCTGGGTGCTATTTAGCTACATGAGCTCGGAGGACTGTGTGGCTGCATCACAGCCACTGAAGTTACATTTTAATTGTTTTTCTAGGAAGAAAATCCATCAGATGGTCAGAAATCCATGTAATCATCTCCATTCAGTGATTTTAAATTATATTATCTAACTCATCATAGCAGATATACCTTATTAAATGTAATTGCAATAATTGTAATAACCTTTTTCCCCCTCCATATTACAGGTTTTGGTATATTTGCCAGCCTCCTCAAGTGGAATATTTATTTTGCCGGTAGCACCAGGTAATCTTTTTCTCCTTCACCAGGTCTTTGTGAGTGATTGTACCAGTTGCACACATGATTGTCAGCTATCATTTCATAAAATGTATTTTGTTGTGTTGGTGGACACAGTATACTGCTCATAGCCTCAAAAAATAACCACAGACTAGACTCACAAGTCAGTGAGTTTGGACCAGCTACTAGCTTTCATTGTTAAAACTGGTTAGAAACAATTAAAACCCCACATCACAGAACCAGAGAGCATCATTTCAGGTAAGGTACGTCGTTGACAAAATGTAAGGGGCATAGGTTTGTTAGCGACTGTACTTGCTGCTGTTCAAGCAACTACCTTACATTTAGAAGTCGTGAGTGGGGGAAGTCTCTGATTGTCTGGTATTGCAAGACAAACTACAGACAACGACACTGCAGCAGCTCTCTGACACACCCAATATAATACACACACATACAGCATGCTTAGGTTCATACACCAAAAAACACCAGTGTTTTCATTTAGCAGTGGTGCACCACCACATCAAGAACATTACCATCACTGCAAGAGAAAATGTGAAATCATAATTAAGATTATAATTTAGCCCTAATGTTATCTTAAACTAAAGTGTATACAAGTTAGACCCAAACAGTGACAGATATGGGACAAAACTATGCCCAAAGCACCACAGCTGTATTACAGTTACAGAGGTATCGATGTTAACACCCTACACTTTCACACCTCTCTGACATTTTAAAGTTTACAGTACACTCTGAAGTACTGAACAGAAAATGAAAGAGACTCAGTCTAGTGTTGAAAACAACAGCAAATGCTTTCAGTCACAAACAACATGTAGTTTCACGGTGCTGTTTTGCCTGCAGTTCTCTGCATTCATGGCAAATAAGAATGCAGACATGACTATAAAATCCTTAGGGAAAACCCAGAATTCAAATGTTTTTATTTACTCATTTTTGTGGCATTTGTTGAACACATCATTCAGCAACAGCATGCATTATTTAGGCCGGGAGAAAGCCATGCGTCCTGCTGAAACTTAAGCCCTGACACAGGACAGAGGAGGTCTCGCTTGTGTAGTTGTATGTTGTTTCTGTCTTCTTCTCATTCAGACCTCTAGAGTAGGAACATTGTGAACAGGATTCTTTTGTGAATACCTTTGTTGTGCTGATGATCACCAGGGTACACACTCATGCCATGATATTAAACTATTTAAGATTTCACTAATAACTGTTGATTTTGTCGATCTTAGTAGAGCTCGCATCATCCTTAAATTGAATGTATTTATGGATCTCATTGTTTATTTTTCGTCTTCTGATTTCTAAAGGCTTTTACAACTTCGGTTTTGAAAACCTCTGTTGTTATAGTAACCGGCAGTACTCCAGGGTAAACAAAGGCAACAAAAAAACAACACTATCAATCACTGTTTTGCATCACAAAGTAACTAAAACCTATTTTGCATTTTACTCAGTTCCTCTGAAACTTGTATGTGTGCAGACCGTCAATCAGCCGTTACACCAAGTACATTATTAGCCTCCTTGACTGTTGTTGGAACATTTTATGACTTTGGAGAAGTCTGTGTGAGAGAGTAATGAGCCACGGGACATAAACTGTGTATGCTTTTTGTTCTCACAGAGTGAAGGTCCAAAGGAGAGCTGTCCAGACATCCGGCCAGTATGTCCAGTGATCCTCCTCCTCCGTATCCCGGAGGTCCTAGTGCCCCACTCATTGAAGAGAAGAATGGACAACCTGGTAAATAAACTACACATCCAGGATTCTGGTGGTGTATAACAATAAAATAATAAAGGCTTGTTTAGGACTACTGGTTAAAAAACTAATATAAAGGACCGACATGAAGGATTTAGGGGGATCTATATCTATATAAATTAAATATAATATTAATAATTATGTTTTCATTAGTGTACAATCATCTAAGAATCGCTCTGTTTTTTTGTTACCTTAGAATGAGCCCTTTATTTGTTATTTAGAGAGCGGGTCCTCTTCCACAGAGCCTGCCATATTTCTACAGTAGCCTGGAACGGACAAATCAAACACTGGCTCTAGAGAGGGCCTTTCATGTTTTTCACGAGTTTTGCAACCACTGTAGGTTCTCCTACACACATTACGAAGGGGAGGGTTATTCATTAGGTTACAATCTGCAACCTCACTGCTAGATGTTACTAAATCCTACACACTGGTCCTTTTAATGGTTTTGGAAATTGACATCACCCAACATATGTAATTGTGGGTGGAGTTAAGTGTTACCATGGAGACTTAAAAAAAACTTGCACTTCCGATTCACTAACTGAGAAGATCTCATGAAGAGAGTGTGGTCTTGACCATACTGATAATCAGCTTGTTCAAACTGTCTATGATGACTAAACTATGATTATCTGGTTAGAGTGTTGGTCTGGTGTTAATTTGAGACAGTACTGATCTTAGTAATCTGCTCAGATGACATTAATGTAACACTTGTCGGTATTATAAAGCAGCTTGAATGCATCTAAACCACTTCACAAATAAACAATAGACACATGTAAACAAATAGGCAGTGACTTTGAATATATGGATTGTAGGTGTAGTTATATATTATCTACTGATATGTATATTTCCATGTGTTGACTGTACTCTTCAGTCCAATGTTTTCCTGTCTGTGTTACCTTTCAGAAACAGCTCCTATAAGAACTGCTCCACAACAGGGACAACCGTTGCCTCCAGACTATGGTCCTCCACCGTATGAGGCCCCACACTTAGGCTTCCTCCCCCCACATGTTCCTGGAGAGGGGCCCATGCCCATGCCTATGCCAATGCCACCACCCCAAGGTGCTGTAGACCGTCTGCAAATATTTAACAAACTGACACGCGGCCTCCACATATGCTATAAATCTGCAATAGCTAACGTGTTAGTGAGCAATTACCTTACCTTTCTTTTGGAGTCATGTTTCTGGGCACTTGATGAATGGTGTTTACTCATTTTTTGGCTCTGGTTCAGTCCAACAACTCATCAGAAAAACATCTGAGTCTTCAGCTTGTTAACTTTCTTCACCTGCCACTTGTTTACCTCAGTTTGGCTTCTGCTTTAGTTGGTTGGGAGGCATAAAACCAAAACAAAAAGCTTCAAGCTGTTGGAAGCTGCATAGAACTGCAATGTTGGGCAGTACTTGTGACCCAGTTAATGTCAATATCACTTAAAGGAGCATTAAGTTTATGCAAGACATTGATTGAGTTCATTCCTGTTGGGTCTAACCTCCCCACTGTGAGAGGCTATCACCTTATTAATCTGATTACTGCTAAAAATCCTAAATATATTGATGAATGTATTTATTGTGCGGTCAGTGTAATCAATACAGTTCTATTTATGCTTTGATTCATATAAGAATACAATACTAAAACATAAAATACCATTTGTTTCTGTGCAGGTGGCCCCTACCCACCACCACCCGGTCACTATCCTCACCCTATTCCAGGACAGATGGGCCCCGGTCCCAGTCACTTTGTCCACATGGGAGGTCACACAGCGACCGTCCTGGCTCCTCCAGGAGCAGCCACCACTGTGACCGTACTGCAGGGCGAAATGTTCCAGACCACACCGGTGCAGACTGTGTGTCCGCACTGTCAGCAGGCAATCATCACCCGCATCTCCCATGATGTGGGCCTCATGAACACACTCTTCTGCCTCTTCTGCTTCTTTGTCGGGTAAGTGGATCACAAGTCAAAAACCGGGCAGAAAAGAGGTGGTAGCACGCTCCGATGGCAGAGGAACATCAGCATGCTGTTTTATATGCAAAGCAAGTGCTCTTTTTATGGTGGTGACACATGCAAATAAAAAAGGACTATGGAAGAGAGAATGTGCTCTGAAAAAAAAAATGCTTTTGATCCAGTCATCATGCTAATCTCGTCTTTGTTTTTGTACTAAGTTCTTGCATGTTTTGCATACAAAACTGTCTCTGTTTCAGCAGGATGTCTGTAGCTCACTGAATTCAAATCAGGGTAAACAAGCCTGTCCTCAGACACAGGAAATTCACAAAGTAGAATGTAACTACATTGCTGCTGTCACAGGAGTTATGCTTGCTGACATATTCTTGACTCCAGATATCTGCATATTCAGACAAAAGTATTTTTCTTCCATTGAAACAGTGAATTCTTCCACAGCAGCAGAGCTCAGTCTATGTGCACTGACTGTATATAACCATGTGCAGTATTAATTTATTGTCTGTTCTAAATTTTCATTTCAGGTGTGATCTTGGCTGCTGCTTGATTCCCTGCCTGATTGACGACCTCAAGGATGTGACACACACCTGCCCTTACTGTAAGGGCTACATTTACACATACAAGCGTATATGCTAACCACCGACAGCTGTATGCTACAGAGACATGTTCAAGCACACAACATAAAATATCACAGCTCCTCCTGCTGGTAGTGACAGGCTTTTCACCCCCATTTTTGCAAAAAAAAAGGAAAAAAAAAGTGTTGTGTAGCCCTCTTAATTTGTAAGTGCAGTTTTCTCATTAGTTCACCGAATATTTACTGTATATATCTTTCAGTGTAATACTTTCATGTATAAACATGCATTTGAAATGTACAGATATCTCACTGAACTAAAGAAGACTTAGGGCACTAAAACATCCACAGAGATGGATAGGCAGCAGACATACAGGGTGCATCTGATCCTGTATAAAACCGGATAAAAAGCTTGTAATGTTACGCATGTAAATGGACAAAAAAAACCCTTAAAAAAAAAAACAAACAAAAAACGCAAAAAAAACAGTGGATAGATAAATAGCCCCAGTTAGGGAAAGCTGTGAAAATGGTCACTTTATTTGAATTCATCTGTGAATCATGCTGAAAAGCAAGCGCAATGAAGTTAAACACGCTGGGTTAGCATTTGTGTTTTTCCTTCTATTTATTTTTGAATATTTTATCCACTATTTTAACAAGTTAATATTGAAAACTGTGAACATTTTTGTCCATGTCTGATAATTTTGTTCTAACGGACCTAGTTTTTCCTTTTTTTTTTTTTTTTTATCATAATCCTTTTTTTTTTTTTTCTTTTTGAATGTGTGCAATCAAACCATTTTCACTTGATTAACTGATGTATTTGCTGGTTTGGGAAAGATTGATGTTACTCACTTAAGTTTTTTTTTTTTTTTTTTTAATCTTCCGAGCTTCAGTCAGTCGTCCCAAAATGTTCGGTGATTTACAGTTGAGCTGTTACACATCAGTGCCCTCTGTCCATGATGTACTTATTTAATTAAGCCACCATTTGCACTTTAAAAGTTGAAAATTCACATCTGATGCAACATGATGCAAAATATCAACCTCAGTTAATCCTTTCTTGGAGAGATTTTGACGCTGAGGAGAAAACAAACAAAAAAAAAAATCAAAAAAGGTGACTTACAGTGTCATCTCATGAGTAAAAGCAGTGTATCATTTTTGGCTTTTACTGGGTTTAACTTAGGTTTGGCATTAACTGAGTGAATCCCAACCATACATGCACTTATTCAGAATATAGTGTAATCAAAGCCGAGCTGACATGCAGAGGGTGTTACTGTTACTGGCGGAGATGACGCTGCATGACATCAGTAATCTTGTGTCTTCTCTCTTGCCGTACGTCCAGTGTGATGGGAGTCTATACGCCACTTCACACTACATTATCTTCTCATTCAAACTGTTGGCTGCTTATTTGTCGGTGCCACAGTAAACCGGTAGCTAGTTTAAAATATAGCATAACGGCAAACAAGTTCCAGTGGTGGCAGGATCATCACATAGTTTAGCCTGTAACCTCTCTAATAAAGGTGTCAGCCCTTTTAAGATGACCTGCATTGCTCAGATGCATGTTAGATAATAAGTGCAGATGTCTTTTTGACTAATTACAAAAAAAAATATAGTAATCTCTGCTAGGAATAAGCTACAAATAAATGATTGTATGAGAAATTGCAAAGTTACATAGTGATTCCATCGAGGTAATATTAACAAAGCATTGTTCCACCACAGCATGCCCCATCTGCTTTTTTCACCTTCGCTCACCAAGTGCAGAGTTTGGCTGCATGAGCCACATGTCTAAAGTTAATAACTCTCACAGGCTAGTTCCTTGACTCTATGTGCATTTGATTTCTTTTTTTTCTTCTTCTTTTCTTTTTGTTCCTTGAGGTTAGCTAAGCTGTGCAAGAAAGTCAATTTTGAGTTTGAAGGACTGCAGTGAACTTTTAATACGAAGTACTCTATGCCATTGTTGTGGATAATTCTGGTCTGCATTGCTCTCTAAATGTCTGTGTTATGTAATAACTATGTAAGTCAAAATTTGTTTGACTGTTGTATACAGGTACTATTTTATCAATAAAAATCAGAACATGACTTTCTTTTTCTTTGGAACTTATTTTAATATATGTAAAATGAATATTCTATGTAAATATCTTCAAACAAAAAAGGATCACTAGTGTTCAGATGTGTTTGAACACAGAATACAAAACGGCACAAAGTGGGAAAACATCAGAGCATTTTCCATCACTATAAGAGCCTGTTGGCAATAAATAAAGGCTCCAAAAATGAGGGAAAGGAAAGAGGGGAATATTCCATGATGTAAGTATGAGATACATTAAAGATTTCAAAGTGCGAATGTGTCAGTCCCTCCATCGGTGTCCACACTGGGCGTTGCAGCATTTGTAGAAAGTCGTCATCGGTTCGTCTGCTGATCTGGTCTGTATCTGCATGAAATATGCTCGAGGATGCTCACACTTCGGACATGTTTCTGTAAACGGATACAGATGCAAAATGTCAGTGTCTGGAACAATAAGGACTACTGGAGTTGTCATATCTGGTTTATTATGAAAAAAGATGATAAATTTATGTCCGATTACGGCAATTATACAGCTGCAAAAGCTCAAATTAATACAACAATCATCTTGAAGAATTACAAAACAAATGTGAATCTGTGCTCAAAAGCAGCCTTTATTTCAAATTTAAAGTATTTTTAAATGGCAGGCCTTTGTGAGAACATTAGCATTAGAAACAGAACCTATTCAAGTTGCCAACAAAACAAATACTCAAGGAATTTGATAAGATTAGATGCAGCTGTTTTGCTAGAAAATTACCAAATTTGACACATGAATGTGTTCCAGTATGACCTTAAAATGAAACAAACACGCAAAATGATTCAAATCCCTCGTGGCATCACAGCTTGTGTCAATGAGAAACATTTGATCAGAATTTTATCTTGTGCTGCAGGTTTTGAACAACTGCCTTTTAAACTTGTAGTCATCCTGGCTTTATTATAAAAAAACATGATGACAGATTTAACTGAACTTCAGTTTTATTGATCTCTTTAAAAAGATCTTACACCCTCACACACACATAGCTGCTGTTACCAATCATCAAAACTTTAAAATGAGTAGAGGAAGACAGATAAGTAACTCCTAAAACTCACATTATTTTGCTATTACCGTACTAACTTTGATGTTAGTATGGTAACACTCACCTACTGTCTTATCTGTGTGGCTGAAGATGGTCTTATAAATGTATTTACTACATTAAAAAGAGCTTTTACAGAGTTTTACAGACAGCCTTTACAGCTATGCATACACTGTTTTTCATATATTACTTTGGTGTTAATAGAAACCACTGTGGAGATCCCACACAAAAATGAATTGTGATTTTACTTAAAACCAGCTTTTACTGTGCAATAAATCAAGAGGAGTGTTCTTAATTTACACATCACCGTATAAGATGTGTAAAAAATATATACTACAGTGAGTGGGCAGCAGTGCAGTACAGTCTGAACAATAATGTCAAGCACAGCAAATATAAATATGTTTAAAGGATTTCACAATTTCTTAAAAGTCAGATTCCCCTATGAAGACTGAAAGAGGTTTTTCTTTTTAGTATAAAATTCCCTTTTTGTGTTTCCCTGGTAGGTTTTTCCCTGTTGAGCTGCAGCCAAAAAGAGGAACTTTGGCATTAAAACAACTGTAACATTTAAAGATATTTACTTGATTTGACTAATTTGGCTTCATATTAGCTTCAGATAAACTTTAAAATACATTTTTGCACAGAAGGTCTATTGATTTTGGCGCCCATCACTTACATTGTGGGTACATTATGAAGAGATCTTCTAATAGTCAGTATGAACATCAGGAATGATTACAACAAGAAAAACCTGACTATTGTTTTAAGACAGACTTGGAAAAACTGTGAACTTGTCCTTTAATGTCACTCACCAGCAGTAGAGTCCACGTTTTCCCAAGCTGCAGCTCCACCAAGAACGTCATCCACCTCTTTTAGCTTGGGATACTTCCTGTTATTTACCTGTAAAAAAAGGGGGGAAAGGGATTTACAATAACTGATCTATGATAAGACTTTGATGTGCACCGTATATTTAATGTGGCATAACGGGACTCACCTTTCTCGTGATGTTATGTACATAGGGACAGGTGTTGCAGGCGAATCTCATACATTTCTGTCCTTCTTCCACAATTAAAACGTTTCCGCAAGTTGGACAAAAAAGTAACATGTTAGCTGAGAAATGTTTATACTTACAGCTACAAAACTGACACAACAAACACCGTGTTTGTTCACTATTTATATTCTCTCCTGATGTAAACACTTGAACGCATGTGTGGGGCAGCGGAAGATGAAAGCGGGTGTTATCATTTTTACAGCTCGGTGGGAAACAAAATATAAAAAGTCGTTTATATCAATTCAACGTCCACAACTAAAAATTACTAATACGGTTAAATTATGTTGAATAAAGAAAATATTTGAATCTTCAACAAATATTAAAACGGCGTTTGTTGTTCTTCTACTACGGGGAACCATTTAGACTGTTACCTTCCGGTATGCGGGTTTTCTTTTCCTAGGATGGCGAAGTCATGATCCTCTCTACTCTGCCTCTGATTGGTTTACCCTGATTTTCTTACCCTAATTATAACCAATCACATTCCTGATATCTTAAACAACCAGTCGAAGGCAACGAAGAGTAGCCAATCAGAGGCATAGTAAGGCGGGTCATGACTTCGCCATCCTAGGAAAATAAAATTAGCTTCCGGTATATGATTTGTACCGTGCACGCCGTTTGTTTACTTCATGACTCGTTGCTGCGAAACAGCTTACAGTTAAGAATCTATTTCGGCGTGGCTGTTAAATGTGAGTCTCCCTAAATGTTGTAGTCTCTTCACTACTAAGCTTGACCTCGTCAGCTTCCGCCAGATAGCGAACAAACCGCGGTTGTTGTGTATTAAGTGATTTTAGCGCCTGATGATGGAGGAGCAGAGTCAGGACACTGCAGGAGGAGGACCGACTGTGAAGGATGAAGAGGTGGAGAGGGAGAACCTGACAGCCCCAGATGCAGAAGAGGGGGAAGAGGAGGAGGAAGAGGATGAGGAGGCTCTTCCTCACTCAGAGATTTTGGATATTTTCGAGGAGGGACTTGCTCGCCTTGTGCAAGACCCTTTACTCTGTGATCTACCAATTCAGGTGTTGTGTCCATCATATAGGCTACACTATATATCTTTAAAGGATAGATTCACGCTATTTCACAAGTCTGTCTTAAAAACAAAAGTCAGGTGACCACATGAACACTGAAAGAGGTTTTCCTGGCTGTATTTATTTCTGCTGTTCATACTGGTTATTAAAAGACCCCTTTCAAATGTGAACACAGTCATTTTGTGCAAAAATGCATCTAAAAGTTTATCTGAATCTTTTTTTAGGCCTCAGCAATGGATATTTGCAGTATTTTTAGCATCAATTTCCCTCTTTGTGTTTCCCTGTTGAACTGCAGTGGAAGAATAGTAACAAAAAGGAAGGACTTTGGCTCTAAAAAGACTGTAATGTTGAAAGATATCTACGTGATTTTACTCATTTGGACGACTGAAACTTCATATTAGCTTCAGATAAACTTTTAAGTACATATTTCCACAGGCTGTTCTGTAGGGCTGCAACTAATGATTATTTTTCATTACTAATCTTCCAATTCTCAGTAAATCGATTCATTGTTTGGTCTATTAAATGTCAAAAAATAGTAAAACATATACATCACAACTTCCCTAAATTCTCCTTGCATCACTTTTTTGTCAGATTAACTCCCAAATATTCAGTGTATTATGACATAATAAACATTTAGAAGCTACAACAAGTGCAAAATGACATGAAACAATTCATTATTTATTAAAATAGGTAGGTATTATTTATAAAAAATAGTTTTTTTTTTTCAACGACATACCAATCTAGAGCTACAATGATTAGTTGATAAATTGATTAGTTGATTGACAGAAAATTAAAAAGCAACTATTTTGATAATCAAATAACTATTTGGTCATTTTTAGGGCTTCAACTAACCATTATTTTCCGTTATTGTTGTTTAGTCAAAAAACTTTCACAAAATAGTAAAAATGGCCATCGCTGTTTCCTAAAGTCCAAGACGCGGACTAAATTTCTTGTTTCGTCCCGACTAACAGTCCACAACCCAAAGATAATCTGTTAAAGAAACTAGAAAATATTCACATTTATGAAGTTGGAACCACAGAAGTTTAGTATTTTTTCTTTGTTGGTCAAACGATGCAAAACTTCACCATGACTTCTAGGAAATTATAAGTCATTTTTTCACAATTTTCTGGCATTTTATAGACAAAACAATGACTTCAATAATCAGCAGATTAATCGATAATGAAAATGATTGTTTGTAGACTAATCAATAAATAATTTCAGCTGTACTGACCTGGAAAGTCTCACCCTTGTTTGCACAGTTCATACTGCATGTCAGAGCAAAAACAAACCACAAAGCCCAACGAACTCTGCAGAACTCTGAGGTAGAACTGCTTATGTACGGAAGGGCTCTGGAAGGGCATCCAATATGCAAAAATATTGAAGTTATTAGCAAAATTGAAAAGCTGAATCACTACGACTCTTCTTTTTTAAAAAAAAAATCTTTATTGAAATTCAGAAACAAACAGCAGTACATAAAGTGTGACCGGTGCCAAAATGCAAAACATCCATAGAGTGCATATAGAGTCAGTTGGCATCTCTGTTGATTAGTTTGTTGTATTATCATTGTATGACTTGTTTTCCACAGTTTTAAACATACAATAAATATAATTATCTGTATAAGTTCTGTATGTTTGGATGGCAATTTATCCTCTATAATACAATACATGAGGTGGCCATGCTGTCAAGATCAATAACACGGAGAGAAAAAACAAGTGGCTGCTCAAGTTTTAGAGTTTTTCTCTACAGAGATATTTTTATTTTTATATGTTGTAGTGAACATTATTAAAAAAGCATTATGAGTGTTGAGGGGGACGTGTTTTGAAGAGGGAGGTTTTGACAGAATCAAAGCTGATAGATTGATGAAGTCCTGTAAAATGTTCCTGAAACCTGATCCTCTTCATCTGTAGGTGACTCTGGAGGAGGTCAATTCTCAGATTGCTTTGGAGTACGGCCAGGCGATGACCGTGAGGGTTTTAAAGGCAGATGGTGAAATAATGCGTGAGTGTTGACAGATGTTTTGTTTTCACATTCTGGAGAATCTTTGTATTGCATGTGTTTGTGTTGTTATTATAAATGAATAATTATTATTCTTATTTTCTATTAATTATTGTTTGAAAAGCCATAGTCGTGGTGCAAAATGCTACTGTCCTCGATCTGAAGAAGGCCATCCGCAGATTCATGGAGCTTAAACAACAACGTGAAGGTGGAGTGAAACATATCAGCTGGTAAACACAAGCGTGCACACACACACACACACGCACACACACACAAATGTAACAAAATGAGGATTTAAAATAGAAAAAATGACCAAACAAATCACTTTTTACATCCTTTTCTTTTTAGGAGATATGTTTGGAGAACTTATAGTTTAGTATTTCAGGGGGAAAAGCTTGAAGATGACAAGATGAGGCTTAAAGAGTAAGTGAATAACAAACACTTTCTTTAACTGTGGTTATGTTCTAATCAGCACAGTTTGACTCTTTTTCTTTTCACCTCTCTCTTTCATTGTGTTTTTTTTTTTTTTGTATCTTCAGCTACGGGATCAGGAACAGAGATGAAGTAACGTTCATGAAGAGGCTCAGGAAAAAGTGAAATGTCACAAGAAACACTGTCATTTCAAGAAAAAACAACAACAACAACAGCTGCCTGCTTCTCAGATGTGGAGTTACTTTCAAATCTTCATGACAGTGTGACTTGTTCACAGTCGATTACATGTTTCAGTATTCATGTAAAGATTATAGAGTTAATTTCTTGTCGTTTTGTTTTTATAATGGAGATGCTCCAATTCAAGTCTGCTCACTGCTTGTAAATCGTACATCTGGAATACTGAATGTTTACTGCCAGTGCACAGTTGTCTGTATTTTTGTGGATTTGTGTTTTACTTGCATTTCAACAAGAACAGTCCGTGTCATTTTTCCTGAGAGGGCAGTCATCACACCCTGGTGATTTGAATATTTCCTGATAGACATGAACAATACGGGCCCTTGATCACAGAGTTTGAATGATAGTCAGACTGGACACACTGGGAGCAGCTGAGCAAATTAGGTAATAAACAGCTTTTCTCTCTGTTATATAATAACCTCTTTGATAAGGTTTCAAATGGACAAAATGTTTGAGTAATATGTTTATATCTGTTTTTAAAATGATGACCACTAGACTTGAGATTTGTATTTTGTATGTGTTTCATCTGCAAGTTTAAATGATTATTTTTGCTACTTTTGTTGCTAAACAGAAAGAAAATAAAACCAGAATTAGATTTTAAGCGTTGTTTTAATTAATTATGTCTCTTAATTGTTTATTTGAAGTATAAACAGTGTTTGACAACACACAATGTTTATTTAGTTTTATCAGGGGTTTAAATGTGAATTTAATCTAAAGTCTTCTGTTGTGTTTAATTAGACTGTAATTGCATAATTTCAAAGACAACACAGCATGCATCACAACAATAAGTCCTTTTTTTTATATATATAAAATCCTTTTTTGCTTTCCATTTGTTTTTGAGTCCTGTCACTGCATCATATTTGTAGATGGGAGGGAAATATGCATGAAGTATCTGTAAACATATTTTCCCATTAAACGTTAAAGGTTAAAAATCTGACACGATGAAGCAAACATGGGAGTCTGTGGGAGTATTTTCATAAAATAAATCTGTATAGTATTTCAAGGTTTCAAGAAACAAATGAGTTATGAGTTCTATAACCTAGAACTCTACTGTACAGTATTTTCTCCATTTTTTTAGTTTCAAGAGACTGAAGAGTCTGGTCTTGATATCTTAAAGTCCCCCTCTACTCAAACATGTGTTTGGTTTTTCTTACTTCAGCTGGATGTTTGACCTTCACTGTGCAGAAGGATGTATAATCTGAGTTTAAGGCGTGTACGTACAAGCATGATTTTGTAACATGACAAACTAGTTAATCACGGTCCAATGTGCAATTTATGCAAGTGTAAGGTGGAAACTGTACTTTTTTACTGCATCCAGCAACCTTTAAAGTGAGAAAAATGGGCGTATTCATATATTCTGGATTTTCCAATGAGTGTGAAGTAGTAGATCTCTTGAAATGTAGAACAAATGTCTCAAATCATGTGTTGAGGGGACCTTTAAGATATGATGGAAGGACGGTTGCTCCCTCATAGATATAGCAAAATATCTTTGGTCGTAACATTTACTCTTCTCACTACAAAACCTGGAAAGTCACCTGCCATTGAGCTACTTCCGTCCTCACAACTGCTCTAATGTATAGTCCAGAGATATATGCAAATCAAACAAGCATGAACTGTAAACATAGGCTCAAAATGAACAAATGTTCTGATATGTAATTGGTGCTTGGAATATTTCTTTTCAGCATCCACCATGACTTCTTCAGACAGTCAGCTGAATAGGATTTCTACAGAAATGAAACATCTGTCCCTCAAGAGGCAACAACTTTTGGAAAGAAGAAAGATCCTTTGTATATTTCAGGAGTTGAGGAGTCGTGCTGAATTCGCAGAAACAGGTAACATATTAAAAAAGAGCCTTTAAGAAATTTCTATTTGCCACAGCACAGTTACGTAAGTAGCCATCTCTTTTTTTGTTGTTGTTGTTGTTGTATGCAGCAAATAAAAAGTCAATCCTTAGTGCCTCTGTGTACAAACCCTGTGGGTATTTTTTGTTTTTCCAACAGAAGAAGCAGCCTCAAATCAGCATGAGATTGAAGGCATTGATAACACACTGAAACAAATGACTGAAACGAGGGCTGACCTCCAAAAAAGTTATGACAACATTCTCCAAGCCAAACAACAGAAGAACGATACCAAGAAAGGCATGCTTTTAATTCACCACAGCAAATTATTACTGAGTCACACTTCAGCCTTGTTCTAACCACCCTTTGTCTTCTTTGTTTAGAGGTTACTTTTGCCCCCAGTGAGAAGGATGAGAACGTTGAGCCTGTGGAAAAAGCTCCTGGGTCCAACATTTTCTATGTTGTGGCACCTCCATCTGTCCCAGGTCGGTCAGCGGTCTATAAATGATCACTTTGCCTGTTCAGTTTGGTGCTTTTGCCTTCAAATAGCAAGATCTCTACTCTAGAATATGAACAAAAAGCTCCTCACAAATAGTACAGGCTTTACATCTATTAAGACCTATTTTGAGCTTCATCTCTGCATCCTTTTTTGCAGCGATCAAGCTCAAAAAGCTCCTTTATTCACTGGGATGCAGGTCATGTGCTACTCGACATTTACTACACTTTTGTATTTTCCTGAAAAATTTCCTAACTGGAAATTTTTAGCAGCTACTAAAGTGTATTTGCTATATTCTCCAGAAGATGTCTTTTTAGAATTTAATTTCTGTATTGTCAAGGATTTGGGCAATGCTATTCTGCAAGGTTTGGAGAGATAATAAATGATAAATTAGATATTTAACGTGAAAACTACCAGTGAGGTCTAACTTGTCTTCTCTTCACAGCCCCTAAGGTGATTTTTGACGTGGAAAACCTTCCACCATTTCCAAGCAAAACACAGTGCCCTGAGTGTCGACAGTTCGTCACCACAGAAATAGTTACCTCGGTCAGTAGCGTGACCTGGTTGGTGTGTTTCATGACAGCTTTGATTGGGTATGAAACCCTCCCCTGCAACCTGTATTATTTGCATGAGAATATAATCAGACCTTGTTGGCTTTTTTGCAGCCAGCGTTATTTTTATGGCCTTAGACTTCCAGGTATGTTAATTTTATGTTTTTCCTGTTCCTCTTTTTTGTAGCTGTGTGGCCGGTTGTTGCCTCCTTCCCTTCTGCCTCAAAAGGTTCAAATCCACCACACACAGATGTCCTAGGTGTCGTTCATCAATCACAACGATTAAAAAGCTCTGAGAGAGAAGCAAGTGGCGAAAGGCTGAAGCTCAGACTGAGAGGGCATAAGACACTCTGACCTAATGGTGAAGTCATGATCTCCATCGTGTGGGATGCACTGAACGGTGGTGGTGGCAGGCTAATGTTTGATAACTCAAACATTGGGGTACTATAACTGGTTTTAATGGACACGTTTGATGGATTTACAGTAAATCAGCTTCCTGCATGTAAATTTGTATTATATTTGCTTTATCAGGACATATTTGCACATAACAACGGATCTTTTGGTGATTTGTTTTTACTGCTTCTGATCATTATGAAATAATGTAAACATTCACTTCGCTATTAGGCTTAAAAATATGGGTGCATTGCGATCAACAAAATTAAAAAAGCAAAGCTTTTCCTTGTATAGTTTTTTAATAACAAGCATTAAGGGGTAAGTGGCATGATGGGGATGCTGATAGGCCTACTGTGAAATCCTAAATCTCTGTATTTACAAAATGCCTGCTACATTTGTATAAAAGGTCACATAAATACACAATGTGTAAAACATATGGCATATAAATTATGCATTACAATGTTTCTTGGTGTTGAGTTATACTAGTATAGTAAAGATAAAGTATTTCTCATTCCAGCACACAATCCCTTTTAAAGGGTGACATTTGGATTGTCAAGTGAGGCACTTATGCGCTGACAGGAAGAAAAAAAACAAAACATATAATTACATGTAAGACCTTTTCTCATCAGTTCCTTCAACATTCAGATGAGGATGTCAGCAACACTCCAGATAATCTGCAGAAGCAGTGAATCCCTAAAAATTCAACAAAACAATAATCAGTACGTTGACCTTTATGCTCAAATACTTGCACCCCATATACCAGGCACTATGCTGTGGAAGTGTGTCATGTTCTGTTTAATGGTTTCTTGACGCTGAGTCGTGTCTTTTTTTATACTGGATTTCACCGAATACCATTTGCTTAAATAAGGAAAGAAGTCAGACCACAAACTTTGCTTGCTCAAGGTGGTCAGATGCAGATGTGGCCAGCAGATGTCACTGCAAATTCACTGATATGCATTAAGGTTGGTTCAGTATGAAGTGATAACAAATTATCATTGAGACGTACTTATGGATTTTGTTGTTTTGATTTTTTTTGTACGTATCTTTTTACATTGTAATGCTTTGTACATTGATCGTGGTCTGGTAAAGCCTTCCAGATTTACACTTCTTAAATAAACTACCTAAACAAAATTCAAGCTGACCTTATTTCAAAAGATTTTAATGCTTTAAGATTGAATCTTTAAACCTTTAAGGGTCAATATGCCAGACTTTAATGCACTGAATTATGTTCTGATGAGTTGGCCATCAGTGTAACTGAGGATTTTCCCTTTAAATCTTGTAGGACTGTTGGTTTTTTAAAAAACAAAGATGCACAGTTGAGTCATTCTCAGCTCATCACTCATGAACTTAAAACATCTGCACACTGCAAAACACCCTGTCAGAACTGGTTTAGAGATGAAACAATCTTGACAGAGGATTTTTTTAAATAAATACAGGGTTGGTCAGACTGGTTTCTTAAGTGCTGTTGAACCATTCGTTGTGGCCCTTTGACACTAAAGGTAACTCATATCAGGCTTTTGCACCAATTCACTTTAACATCAGGTTTAAGCCAATCAAATCATATACACACAAGAAACATGTAACGGTTGTGTGTGTGTGTGTGTGTGTGTGTGTGTGCTGTTTTGATTGTTTGCCTCTGAACAAATTAATGATAACCATTCCAAGACAGGGTGGAGTGAACTATATAACAGACCCCAGCCACATGCATTGTTTGTCTGTGAGTTCTTTAACCAGGAACAGGACATTTTCTTCTTCTGTCTGCTATTACCACAATCAATACAACACTGTACATTCATTTAGATCAGAAAAAAAGAGGGATCAATATCATGAGAACAGATTGATATCAGATCAGTGGCATAACTTGGGACTGAAATCTTTTCAAGCTACTTCCGCTGTCAGCTCAATCTGATCCGTCAGTACCGGTCCTACTTTATGTCAGTCTCTCCATTCAATCAGAGGGCTTAAAGACCTCAAAGTAAGCAATGCAGCAAGTTCTAAATGCAAATTGCACGATTAGATTATTACCAAGCTGAGTTATCTGACCATAAAGCAGAACAGAGCTGCCCCGACCTCCAAAAGTTCGTATTTTTCCACACGGGAAACAAAAGCAACCCTAGGTGTGAGGATCACCTTGACAGCAGTCAGTCCCAGTTCAAATGCAGTTCATGGGAGTCCAGGAAGTCAGACGAGAAGACGCCCACTGGCGTTGACATGTCCAAAGGGTTGACCCCCTCTGCTGGCACAGAGAGGGTAAGGTCCAGCCAGTCCATGTTATCCATGTTGGTGTTGTGCAGATTCAAAGCAGAGGGTTGTGTGTTTTCATTGAAATCCACCTCCATGGAGACCAAAGGTGAGTGTAGCTCTTCCATCAGCTTCAGCGTTTGCGTCTCTGCGTCAGCGCCCAGCGTGCCATCCAGGAGTGTTTCCAGCTGGGTGTCGGGGGTCAGGGCTGCCAAGCTGCTCGAAGGGTCAAGCGGTGCAGCAGGAAGCTGGGCCACTTGGACCAAGGGTGGAGGGCGTGATAAAACCGTGTTAATGGGAAGGGTGGTTACACTGGCTGTCACAGGGAGAGGCTTGTCCAGACTGGGACGATCCTGTTTGATGAAGGGGGAGATCTCTAAAAAACAAGAAAATAAAGTGTGAGAATCCAGAGATTATTAGTACTTTGTGTGTAATTTATCAGTGACCAGTATTTCTTACCGCCGCTCTCGATCAACACATCAAAGAGGTCATCCATCTGCTGGCTAGCTGCAGAGGGACCCTGCAGAAAAAAACCCAGTAAGCATTTAAGTGACGGTGAAAGCTTAAAGGATATACTATCAGAAACATTTATATTTAGACTTTATTTTTCACCTGAGCAACTGTGAGCATACGGGTCTGTTTAACTGCATCCTCATAGCGGGGTGGGTCCCTACATTTTGACACATGGCTTGTGAATTTTGGCTGCTGTAAGATCAAAGCTGGTTGGCTGGGATGAGGTGACTAGTAGACAGGAAGGAAGGTAGACTTTTAGCACTTTTAAAAACAAACAATTACAAAGTGCTTTACAGAAAGAGAGAACAGAAAGAGAGACACAGATTAATCCTCTACCTTGTTTGCGCGTCCTTTCGGGACGGTTTGGCTAGAGGAGGCTGCCGCCAGTTGTCCACTTGCTGGGAATGTGTTGAGTAAGCTTTGTGCTGTAGTATCCATCCTCCACGTCTGCAGAGAAATTTAGACAAGTCAGCATGGAGGCATGCATTACTGAACACATTAATGCGATCCATGTGGAAAACGCTCTCCTACATGCACGGAAAACTAGTGCATTGAAACACACGCTGTCTTTGTGAGAGCAAAAAAACACTTCTTAGTAACTGTTGTAATAAACATGCTCTCTTGGGGAACAAAAAGTTTATGATGGTGCAACAGCAGATCAGCGGTGCAGCTGGGGATTGTGGGCAACATAAAAACAAGATTGCTCCATACAGAAGCATCACTGTCTTTCACCCCGCTGGTGAAAGGACTGGTTGCAGTCCCATGCAGCACAGCTCACACTGAGCTGCACAGCGGTTTCTGTTGCTAATTCTGGCTGGATGTTGGGCTTGGAGCACAGGGACAACAGAGGGCAGTCAGGGCACTACTGTCAGCCTTCACTCACTCAGCATCTGCTCTAGCAACCAAAGTTTCCACAAACCTTCTTTTGATGTCAATAGGGAAGGATTTCACCACCCATCTGAGGCCTGTTATTACCGTGGCAACAAGGAGGATGTATTACCCATGGTAGCCCATCAAAAATGTTTGATAGAAAAACACATTATATGTATTATATTAGGCAGTGCCATCAAAAACACTGCACCAGATGTATGATGTGCAACCTAACCTGAATTTACTACATAGAAAACAGAATTTATGATTTCAGGTGCACACATGTTTTCCATTTATGTACAATTCAAGTTTGGACATTTGAGAGGAATCCAGAATAACCACACACACACACACACACACACACACACACACACACACACACACACACACACACACACACAAATAAAAAAAATCACAGCTGATAGTGATGACTAAAAACGAGGCAGACTGAGGCGGCCTGTGCAAGCAGTCTGTTTTCTTACCTTTGTCAGTGGCTGAGTGCTACATTGCTGTTGTAATGGTGCTAAGGCCTCTATTTTCTGTGGCACCTGTCCAGAGGTTTGGATGAGGCCTGGGGCTGCGCTGCTAACAGTGGTGTGTAATTTGATGCCGTTGACGGGCAGCTGGATAGTGACTGCTGAGGCAGGAAGGGATGCAGGCAGGAGGATCTGAGGTCCAGCCTGGACGGGCTGCAGGGTTTCAGGCTGCTTGATGGTCTGGTGGCTGATGATGAACTGATTTGGAGGACCTAAGCAATTCTGATCCACACCCTCCTCCTGTTTCACCACCACTGGCAGACCAGGGGACCTACAAGACGCTGAGCAGTTTGAGGGGGTCCTGTTTTCCTCTTTGATCTGGACAGGAGCAAGAGGGCTGAGACGAGATGGAGAATCTCCTTGCTGACTCCTCTTTTCCACCTCCAGCTGCAGCTTCAGCTCCTCCACCAGCCTCTGCTCCTGCTCCAGTTTCCTCATCAGCTCCTCGATCTGACGCTCCTTCTCATGGAGACGTTTGTCCTTTTCATAGGACGTGGTTGTCTCTATGGAGCACTCCTCCGATGGAGCTCTTTGTGGAGAACTCACACAGGGAGCAACATGAGGTGGAGACAAAGCATCTGAAAGCTTTGCGGGACTGTCTGCCATACTACTGTCCTCTATGCCCAGATTGGACACCTTGGAGGCTATGGGGGACACAGGTGGGGTTAACTTTACGTTTCCAGATTGTGAAGCTGCTGTGACAGCTGTTGTCTCCATGGCAGCAGCAATCTGAATGTTAGAGCTCTCCTGATACAGCTTTAGCCTCTCTATCAGGTCCGTCTTAGTCCCAGAAACAGGCAGAGATCGGAGTTTTAGTTCCATTTTCAGCTCAGCAACCTGTAGGAATAACAAATTAAGGTGAAATGATCAGTTTTGCTTGCTCTCCTTTACAGCATAAATAAGGCACATATAGTCAGACTGTGTGCAAACAGCAACGTGTCACCTTCATCTCATCCAGATTGGCTGGTAAATGATCCGGCTTGCGGTTTGTCTGAGTGTGGCGGGGCTGCACAGGGGCAGACACAGCGTTTCCACTCAGAGCAGCATTGGAGCAGCTGGTTTGTACCTCAGTTGTTGGTCTGTTGTAATAAGGCAGGAAGAAAAAGGGAGTACAGATGAGAGAGGGAATCCAAACTATTATTCATTTTTCATAATAAACAGCCTCCGTGTAGGAAGCTGTGGGCAGGAAATGTAAAGTATTCGAGACATAAAGCAGCTGTGGTTAAACAGTTATCAAAACAAGCATCTCTTTCTGTAATACCAGGTGTGAAATTTGGATTGGCTCTGTTGAAAATCAATATTTCAATACACATTTAACTCTAAAAAGGAAGCAACATCTATTTTTCAAGGTGGTTTAATAACATATGCAAATGATCTGCCTATGAACATGAAGCTCAACTTTTTCCGTGTGACAGGAGTGTTTGTGTTGCTGAAAGGAGCCATACTTGAGTGTTGCAGGCAGAGCGGCCTGATAGTTGAACTGCTGCTGTTGCTGGCTTAGGATCTGGAGCTGCAGAAACTGCTGCTGCTGCTGCAGGAGGCGGGCATAAGCAGAGTCCATTGGTACGTCATTAAGCTCTTGCTTCTGGTCCGGAGGAATGTACTGATGATACTTCAACTTTTTCACTCGTGGCTTTGGCTCTTTGCTCTTTTTACTGCGGCTTTTATCGCTGGGTGTCTTGGGCAGGCTTTGCTGCAGAGCACAACACAGAGACGGGGCATGTAAAACCTGAGACAACCATCTGGAGGATATTTGATCCCTGTGACTGATCTCACTCCAGTTTATCAGAAAACACAGTTAACTTTGCCAGTACCAACACTGCAGAAACTTGGAACTGATGCTGGTTTTTTATAGCTTGAAGCCTTTAGGTGGAACATTGTTCTGACACCCGATGAGAACTGCAGGATGAGGAAACGGGTAGTGGAAATGTGAACCTTATTGTTTTACCACCTGCAATTACAGGATACAAAAATGGCTTGGCATAAGAGCAGCAGGTTCTAGCTATGAAACTAGAAACTCAAGCTGGGTTAAGCAAGCACACATCCTCCAATTTGTCAAACTCATTCCCCCTATCATATTCTAAGTGAGGGAGAGTTCATTTTATGCTCAGAGGATAACTGGATTATGATAAATGCACAAGTTATTGCTTCACTCCCGTCCTTTGATTTTTAGCTTACATTGTACACAGCCTGAATGAGGAAGGCCAGTCTGTCATTTGACCCTAATTGAAGACAAACTGTGGCTGGCACAGATTTAAACCCCTGGATTTGTGAAATGACTTTAAACCCTGTTGTTCTTTGAACTGCATTTGACTTGGCTTAATGCTGACTTTCAGTTCACCCCTAAACTAATGTGACTTTCAGTATGACAAAACACAGACTCTGTGTTTTCTGACATCGTATCTCTCATCACATTTCCAAAGGAAACAAAAAAAGAAAAAAAAAAGAAAAATCCACACAGTCAATAAATCAGAGAGACAGAGCCTTGTATCAGAGGTCAGATTCATGTCAGCTGGTAATAAATGTTAGGGGACTGTGAGCAAGTTGGGATGAAATAATTATTAGCTTAAATGAACTCATACTTTAAAAATAAAAACATTCCTCCCTAAGTTTAAGGAGACTTAAAACATTTTGAAACTAACCTTTACAAGAACCGGCCCTTGTGTGACACTGGTGACAACAGCGGTGATTGGCTGAGGTGTAGTTGCTTGTTGGTTGCTCTGTTGCTCATTGATGGAAACGAGATTCACTAAATCTGACGTGGACTGTGAAATAGGTGGTGGGGAGTGCTAAGAAAAGCAAAGACAAAGAGAAACCACACGCTCAGTTCAGCAAGAACATTGAAGCCGCTTTGCCTGTTGGTCGTCATCAAATGCGGGATAAGTAAAAGCACCTGAACTAGAATAATATAACCAGAAACAGGTCATATTACTTAGAAAATGAAAGAATGAGTACAAAATGTTTTTAAAACTCACAATACATTTTGCAAGGTTAGCAGACCGTGTGTGTGTGTATAGTAAATAAAAATTCAAATAAGCCTCAATGTTTTATTTTTCTCATAAGAGAAAAATTCAACCAGTGGAATCAAATAACTCCACTTGGCTCCAGTTCATTGACCAACGATCATTCAATCATGAGCAGTCTCTCCACTTTATTTAAAGAATAGTATATTAGTAAAGACGGCTTAACATGAACTGGAAGGTTTGTGTTAAGTTTGACATTTGCTAATTAACATAAATCATGCTGGTTCAAGGTATTTGTATTTGTAGTTATCCTCACCTGAATGGAAGAGTTTAGGTTAGAGGGAATAGAGGAGGCTTCAGTCCCTCCTGACTCCCGTACAGAGGCTGAACTAGAGCTGGGAGATTCTTGGCTGGGAGTCTGTTCTGGTGATACCGCACCACTACTGTCCTCATCAAAGTTGTACACATCTGGGGTTTTAGGGTAGTTTGCCTCATCACCTAGTGAGACAGCATCAACAAGTTAGCAAATACAGGTTATAATTCATATTCATTTTATTCAGAATAAAATATTAGTAAAGTTTTTGGTTAATCAAAAATGACAAAAGAATAATTTGTCAAACTAAATGTAAGATTGGCATCATTTACTCAGATTTTGACTGGTTAAACAGAGGTGTAATTCTTATTAATGGCTGCCAAAATATCAAGTCAAAATGTCAGAAGTGTGAAAGGTCTGTTTTTGAGTATTCACTTAAAATAAATGTCTGTCTGCTACTGTAATTGTCTATTCCATTCACATGGCACCAAAGTGAATTAAAACAAGCCATGAAAAGGATTTATGATGGCTACTGCCTCAGGCTTCATGACAGTGAGGATATAATAGTATTAATGAGTAACTACCATTCGTGACCTCTTTGACACTAGAGTCTACAGGCAGGATATTCTTCTCCACCAGCTCCATCGGTCCAGGCCGCTGGGCGATCTTCTCATTGAGATCATCAGCCAGTCTGGCCCTCTTGAGCTTCATCTGTGTGGCCTGGAGTAATGGTTCCGCCTGCGTCTCTGATAAACACACAGTGGATCATCAGCTGTGATCCAGCCAGCATCAGTCAACCTCTTAACTTCTTTGTCAGGGTGACTCACAGCAGACGCAGCCAGACCTCAGACAAGTCAACCTCAAACACATTTATCTAGTTGGAACTTTGTAAAACAAATTAAAACAGGCAATAAGTGCCGCTAGATGAATAAGCACTGTATTCATCTCTGTTATCTAGATGCCATAACCAAGTAGGAACACACAGGAGGATGATTACCTTGCAGGATGTGCATACGGACCAGCTCAGAGCGCTCAGGTCTACTGCAGAGTTTGTGCTTTAAGAAGTTCCCAGTCTGTTAAGAAATGAAAAGG
The DNA here is from genome assembly GCA_029490765.1 of Euthynnus affinis. Classification (NCBI taxonomy): domain Eukaryota; kingdom Metazoa; phylum Chordata; class Actinopteri; order Scombriformes; family Scombridae; genus Euthynnus; species Euthynnus affinis. The sequence goes on along the minus strand of CM055856.1, from coordinate 6,616,391 downwards.
TTATGTCTATATGTTATGGGGACATGATTTAAATGTTGATAAAAAGAATTACGATCAGGTGATTAGATGTCTTACCCTGGCTCTCTCCAGGTTGCGAATCTGCTCATGAAAGGCAGCAGGCGTTTTCAGAGCTGTGAGAAGGTGAAACAACAACATTCATAACCTTTCTCAATCAAAATAACGTATTCCTACACCAACTCAAGCAAACTGTTCCTTCAGCTTTAAAATAAACCATTCACCACTTGCCCATCCAAAGGTCATTTCACTTCGGTTGTTTTGACAGAGTATCTTTACTTAGCAAACAACTCATTGATAAGAGTGTATAATTACAGTAATACTTAATCATGATGTTTGACATTTATACAGTTTAAAATGATGGACATCCAGCAGCAAATTTTACCACAACATAACAGCTTGACTTTATGAACTGAGAACAACATAGTTTCGCCTTAAGTACAAATGAAATGAGAATTTATCTATAAAAAAACACGAGATAAGACTTCTTCTTTGCATCATTTATTGTATGTCAAAGTATATGCAAATATAAAAACTACTTAAGTCAACAGCTTCATTTCACTATTTCTGGTGTTGTAAATGGTTCTCCTGGATAAGATAATACCCTTCTCCACACTAAGTCAAGTATAATATAACCCACTCTTTTGCAATTATTTTCAAGTGTTTTAGTGTTTGTTATTCCGCATGAGTGTGACATTAATAAGCAGAAGCAGGACCAGGAAGTGTCAGCTTTACTGATTCAGGCAAAGAGATTGCTCCATGCCGAGAATTAGTCTTTGATCTCCCAGAATAAATTCGTCTTGCTTCAGGCAAAGTCTGGCTCACTGACGAGTCACCTCTGCTATGACGAACACTGTTTGGTTTAAGGACACACTGGGGGTGGTGGGTTTGAGGGGGGGGGTGCGGCAGCTCTGAGGAGTGTGTCAGAGGAGCGAAGCAAAACATTCCTCCTCGACACCTAAACCTCACTGCATACCTATCATAAGCCCATAAGTGCGGGAGCAGCAGAGTGCTTTAGTAGAGAACGGCCTAGGAGGATTGTGTGCAGGCCACGCTTGGCCAGGTCACAGAGAGAGTGACTGACCTCCACTGAAGGCCCAGTCACTGACTCATGTGGCTATGTGGAGCCAGAGAGGAGGTGAAAGCCTGACTGCAGGAGACTTCTCAAGAGAGAACGGGACAAAAAGGAAGTGCTGTGTCTTCTTCTCTTTCTACCTTTGTCAAGCTATCAGCATGATTGTGTCACAGATTTGGCTTGTCTTTTATTAGAGGCGCTCTTAAACACAACGCTCCCCCAGGGAAGGTAGCAGCACAGGGACTAAGTCTGCTCCACTTTTGTCACATCAAGCAAGAATGCGGATGGTATAAAGCAGGCACTAGACCCTCCAGGTAAGGGACTGGTGCGCTGCTCACCGGCTTATCTGTGATTCATTTTTGATCATTGGCTATGTTGATATTAATACAATGATTCAACTATTAGCAACAGTCTGAGTAGGACGCTAAACTCCAATATGAGACACTTCATAGAATAAAACAAGTTAAGCCATTTACACAATTCTATAAAATGACATCATTAAACCAAAACTCTTGCCTGATAAACATCAGCTCCATCAGCACTTACACAAGTGACCGCCTTTAATACAAGTAAAACAGGAGCACCACTGCTATGAATACGCTTAATAATTAAAAATAATAACGTTGTTATCATGTGTCCTGCCTTTGTCTTAAGTGTCACTACAAATATCTTCTCAAAAAAAAAAAAAGTCTGAACGATGGAGATGCTGCGGTTCAGTGAGACGTCAGCAAAGGTTGAATTTAATCTCTCATGCGGTTTCAATGAAAGCAGAAAGGAGTCATGATAAAGAAAAGCACTGTAGATTCAGCACATAATGATTATTTCTTCATTTTCATAGGTGTCAGTCAATTAACCTCATTTTTTATATTTAAATGGTCTTGTTAGAGTGTGCTGTGAGTACTCACGTGGCATGATGCCTTGCTCAACAAGTTGCTCCCGAGTTCTTCTCTGCTGCAGACAGAGCTGGAGGACTGTGAGAGTGCAAAGACACGGGGGTCAGAGTTGAACTTTTAACACTCGGAGCCAACTCCACTGAGTCATCTAACAACCATCCGTGACTTTAAACCGTGTAAGCCGCCAGTGTTGAAATAAAACCAAATAATTACTATTTATCAATCGATAAGCTAACCCCCAAGGCCCGGCAGTAAAAACCCTGTTCACCACCACAGACATCCTATTCACTTCCTGTATGGTTTTAACTCGGGTTGTTAAGACTACCACATGTTTTACAACAGTTAGACTCCAACAGGGCAATGTAATTGGCTGATAGCCTTTCCAGTGAAAGTGAATATCTCTGTGTGGGATGCAAATGTACTGCGGAGTCAAACAAAGTAACTACAGTACAGAATACAAACAGATAAAAGAAGAATTAATGTTTACAGCTATAGCCAAGATAGTGAACAAAACTGGAATTGGTCATGACATCACCAAGAGTCAGTTGAGTCATGTCTATTTAATGAATTGTTTTTAAAATTTAATCTCATTTTGGATGGATAAATACTGATTGTTCCTGAAGAACATCAAAGACAAGACTATCTTCCAGGATTCTTGCATGCGAGCCCCACATACACGTACTTGGATGGTCTTCGGTGTTATTTCTCCATCAGTATAAACTGTAGTAAGATCCTAGTTTAAACATTTATAAACATACGAGTGTGGACATGTTATTTCAGTAGAATAACACAGCTCAGTGGAGAAAAAGGAAGAGAAAAAAAAAAGCTGTTTGAAGAAGAAGGTGATGGGTGATGGTGACGAATGAGGCGGCAGTGTGAGGTACATGAGGCTCTTATCGTCACTGTTGTAGTGAAGTGAAGCTGGCTTAGTTAGATCTACTCTACTGTAGTGGCTCAGGGGAAACAGCTACTCCCACTCACACACATACATACACAAACACACACACACACACATACACACACAACACAGACCTGCTCAACTCTCCGGGGACAGGCACTGCGTCTGAACAGGCCACTGTGAGTCACTCTAGCAAAAATAAACTGGGCAGCTGTGAGAACAAGGCCTGGGAACCATGAAATTCGGGGGTAGTTAAGGGGGTGGGATCTCCAGTCGTATGCAGAGCCGAGGGGATGATCACGGACTTCCACTGGTGGGCAAGAGAACGCGGAGCAACAGAAGCTGAGGCAAAGGGTGGGAGGCCGAGTCCACTCTCACAGCGGCTCATCAACTCCGGGGCAGAGAACACAGTGTGCCTGCCCCGCCTGCTGTGTTTCCTATTACAAACCAAGACCAGGGGGGTTATGGTCTACCGGAGACAGATTATACCAGGAGATTGTAAAAAAAAAAAAAAAATTGCCATTGGTTTGTCTCAATATTTATATCCACTGTGACTTGGAGAGAATGCCATGGGCAAGAAAATTTATGAGTGCATATTCCTACATATCAATATCAATCAAAAGCTGCCTTCCAGCTCCACAAGACAAAAAGTTTAATTTGAGCATCAATATGGGGGTACACTTCATGCCCGGGGTCCTCCTCACTATGTGTCAGCTTGTGTTCAACCTGAACCCTGGCTAACCCTCTCCGTGATGCAAACCGGCTCCACTCTCCTGCTCACCAGCAGAGCGCAAACAGAGGTTGTGGAGAAACAGAAAGAGAGAGAGAGAGAGCTCTACAGAAATCCCTGTCTACTGATGTAATCTCTAATCTCCGACCCATGTCGTTCTCAGCAAATCACGAAGGTCTCCCATCGGAGTTTTTATTTGAATTGTTTTTAGAAACAGTACAAATAAAAAAAAATCTGTTTTGTGTGGCTACAGATACTCTTTACCCAGACAAAACTGGCTTTTAGTTTAGAAACAGACTGACATTGGGTTATGTTGACTTTAGTGTTATAAATACCAAAGACTCTAAACAGTGTTCCATTTTAGCAGAGATTCAGCCATCTATAACCAGAGATAGACTAAACCATGAATATACAGATTATAATCGTTTATCAAAATGTCATTTGAAGATGCAGTAGATACTTCAGATGCATTTTCTTTTATTGCTTTCATGACTTGCACTAATGGGGATGGAACGGACTCAAATTTACTAGAATAGATAGAATAAATTGATATATTTTGTCTTATATTGTGAGAAATTAAAAAAAGAAGATTAACCAATAAGATTTTAATGGTTAAAAGGTCTATAAACATAATTTTATTAACATTTATGTAGATAGTTGGTCAATGCAGACATGCAAACAGCTGATCATTAAGTATACATATCATTACTTGTTTATACTACAGTCAGTTCAACAAATAGGTAAAATGTGGATACTGAATAAAATTTCAGCTATTTCTAACTTCATCATGAATATCTGCAAAAAAAACTACTGGTACAGGCAGTCTATAAGTCTCTGAATTTGTGTTTAGTAGTAGTATAATTTTTTTTTGGTAGGATGCCAGAAGTGATAATTTCCCCCGGAGTGGGCGTGTTCTCCATTTGAGTTGATCTTTAACCGATCTGGGTCTGTTTCAAAAGAGTTTTATTTATTCTGGCCATGAATCATAATTTATTGACAAGAAATAATTTACACAAAATCTTGGATTATGGCCCGGAGGGAAACTTATCAGGTTACTTATCATAAAATCTTATCTTGTATTTTGACAAGAGAATGTTGTTATATATCTGCTCATAAAAGTAAAGAGCGCTACACTGTACTGCGTCTTAAACTGTAGCTCAGACACCTCACACACTTCTGCGTTTACTGTGTGTTTACCATAATGTGACTTAACAGATTTTGAAGTTAATCAACAGCGATCAGAACATTAGTATTATCACTGAACCACAGTTGTGTTTATGGCTATTTTGAACTGACGTAATCAAAGGAATTTGTTGCTGATTAATGCAAATGAGGAGAACAAACAAGGGAAATGATCAGAATCTTGAACAACAGCATATCTGACTATTCATGTGAATGAAGCTCGTTGTACTTACATTACAGGGGTGAATTCATGGTTAAATTATGTGACAGAAAACCATAATATCATATCAACAAAGTGCTAAAATAAATATAAACAGTATAAATATATGACTGTTCTCTCCTAAATCTTTCATTCCCTGATTCAGAACGCCTTTTTAGTGCAAGTTTACGTTATTATCCATCAGAACACAATAGTTTCTCCTGTCACAATGATGCTTGGCATGAGTCAATGTGATGAGCTTTAGTGTTGCCCTGTCATTTCCTGGTGGGGCTGAGTGTACGTCACTACAACCCCCCACCCCACCCCCCCACTACCACCCCCTCCACTGCTGCCAGCATCAGTTAAGATTAACAAGAGTCAAAGAAAAACTTGAGTTTACTTGAAACCGATATACAAATGTAACAGCTTGGAATACATGCAGGTTAGGCAGGAAAAAGAAAGAGAAAGCACCTGATTTGAATTTACCCCTGCAGATGGAAGGGGTCTCCACATCAAGGCAGGCCATAGAGGACAGTGGTGGTTTGTTTGGAGGCCAGGTCTGGAGTCCCATGGAGTGATGAGGCCAGTGGAGAACGGGGGAGTCAGGGAGAGAAAAGACCCAGCTCTGAGCGAACGACAGCTGGCTCTCAGAGCTGCGTACAGTCCCTCCTCTCTGGCTCTGTGCTGGCCTCAGCGGAGAAAGTGTGTGTGTGTATGCCTGTGTGTGTGTGTATGTCTCTGTGTGTGTGCGAGATTGCTCCGTCAACGTCAGGAGGAGGGAACACAGCGCTGTTCATGTTAACCCTTGCTGGGTCACTCTGCTTTAATCACAGAGGACTCATCAAATGTCAGAAGAAAACCTCAAAGAACTTATACATTATTCTCTCAGATGAATCAATATTTCTCAGTTTCAGGAAATTCACTTGGCAAAGAACCAAATAATTTACTAATAACCAATCCATAGTTGATGAAAACAAGCTGTTGGGGACTTTTGAGTGGGCACATTTCCATGAGAAACATTACTGTTTTTTTCTCTAAAAATTCTTCGAGCACTAAATAACAATGACAAGAACAAACACACAGAATCCTCAGGGGACATGGGAGCTTATCTTTAACCATTTTTTAAATTATTAGTATTGCTTTATTTTACATGTATGGTGGTTTTAGCTTTTATTGCTGTTTTACACTATCAAACCTTTAATTTATTGCAGCCGATATCAATTTCATTTCAACTGTTGTGTTCATTCCCAGAAAATCCAACTTGTATATGACCACTAACTCAAACAGTGTGATGTAAAGCAAAACTGCAGCTGCTCGTAGAGAAACATGCTAACTTGCAGCTCACAATAGCGGGTAGATGACTATAAACATACTAACAGGAAATGAGATAAAGAGGAATTACAGTACACTAATTGTGCTAAGTTCCATGTGTCTCAGTGGATCCAGGAAGGCCGGTTAGAGAATATATCAAAGCGGCCGTCTGATCCCGCCGAGGAACTGATGTCAAGGTGAAGCTGCAGAGACGCAGCAGTCCTCTCAGTCCTGCGGCTGTTCCTGTGATGTGTCTGAACAGGACAATGCATGCTGGGGAGGACTGGACCGCTGTGTTCTGGATTAATAATGTTCACTTGTAGGATGTCAAACAGCATGGCACAGGGGAAACATGGAGTTGATAAAGTAAACTGATTTGGTACAGTCAGGGACAATATGTTGTGACAGCTCACCGCCGGAATTAAATAGCGGCGAACAACAAGACCATAAAAAATATGGGCGAGTAGTTGGTGCATTAGGAATGTGGAAAAACATCTTCCCATATGTCAAACCGTCCGTAAACAAATGGAGGTCACGTTTAATAAGTGTGTTTGTCACAGAAGCGAAACAACAGTTTTAACGAATGTCTTGTACACCTGTTTTATCCAACCTCTCTCTCCGCTGCACCAAAGTCTGCTGTGGGCTCTCAAAATTCCCATTCCAGGCTAGAACAATGCTGTTTCTCATCGTCAGTCACAATTTAAAAGTCTAATCTCTAATGTTAAACCTCAAGGTGGCTTGTATTAACTCAAGATGTTTTCCATTCACACTAAAATATACCGGAAAAACAAGAAAAGAAAAAAAAAACTCCCTGGACTGTATTCAGAGGTAGATTTCCCTGATGATCTACATTATAGAATTTTACATTTTAATCTTTTGCACAAGAACAATGTCACTACATTAACTCTTATTTATAGTTATTTTAGCTTGATGATTATCACTCTCATTATATTATTACATCCATCTGTTTCCCACTGGCCAGGTGTTTTCACGATTGTACGACTTTATAATTACTCATTTAGAATAGAGTGAAAACACATGAGTTTGCTGTTGCTGTTGCAGTCACTGAGCTGTGTTCAATTCATGTCTGAGGTTTGTGTGTTGAACTGCAAATAAAAAAAGGCAAATACAAAAACAATTACACTGTCACACCACACTTTCGGGCTGTAATAAAAAGCGGTACCTATAAGGGAAAAGTGAATTTTCAGCATGAAAACAACTAAAACAACTACAAGTTACAAGTAACAGTTAATGAAATGATTGAAGTCTCAGTCAAGTGACGTTTACATGACATGAAGAGCAACATCAGCTTTGTTTTACTGAGATACAAGACAAATCTCTTTTCCCCCAAGAAAAAACTTTGATTTCAGTAACTACTTAAGCTGTGATTAAATGTTGGCATCCAAAGGCAATTTTGATCTAATTCCTAACTTCATTCCATAAACAAATCACTGAAATGAGTTTGTTTTCCCAGAGTGGCCTTGCTCTTAAATGGTCAACGTACAATCCTGTATGTGTAAACCAAACTCACATGTTTTGGCCACTGATTAGGCCAAGTTTTGGTCCGCTCGCTCGTCCTTCTTGCACTCCTTGAGGCAGGAGCAGCAGCAGTGGGGAGACTTCTTCTGGTAGTGTAGAGGAACGAGGCCTTCTTAGGCATTAGTGAAACATGCTTTTGTGACGGTGAGTGCGTTGAAGAAACAACACAGAAAAAGTAGCGCACGGAAAAACAAATGATCAGGTGCTCGAGATAACTTTAAATTTAAGTAGTTGTCTGAGAGATTTTTTGCTTTCGGATTCTGACAGTTTTACAAATTGCCTGAATTACGCTCAATTATCTACTGTTTGTTCTTCATTATATTATTAAGACTAGCTTGTTTTGTCTTCCTGTGAAAACTTAAGTGCTGTGACAGTGGGATGAGTATATTTCTATGACTCAAACATTGCACAATTTCAGTCTAGGCCTCCCCTCTAGATGGAAATCTCTGTAATTACGAGCTATGGATCCCCCCAGGGTGGACAACGCCACACTCGTCTCTCCCATTTCCAGAGTGTACCAATTATTCTCTTTACTCTTAATGATGACGCCCCTAAAATAATGGAATGTTTACATTCACATACATATCTACAAAGTTTGGTAGTAATCAAGTGGTGCAGTAGAATAGATTACCTGGCATTAGGAAGTAACAGTATATACAAGGTGAATAGGGGCTGCAATGTTGGTATACAATACGGTGTTGTTGGTATTGTGGTGGCAATTTGTAACATGAGTCTTGAATCTCTGCCAAGAATACTGCCAGCCGTCAGAGTGCTATTCATTTTTAACTCCATCCCAGTGCGTCTTTGTTTACACTGGTTATGTCAGTTCCAGTACATACCATCAAGGCTGTTATGCTTAGGCCTGAAAAAATATTGATGACTTCATGATGGGTGTCCATTTATTTTACATTATGTTGTACCGTAGCATAAGTGTAGCAATAGTATCCACTGCTTTATTAATTATTATGCTAGCAAGACAGCAGACACACAGCAGTAAGCGCTGACTGTTTATTATTGTTCCCACTGTACAGAGAAATACAAAGAAACACTTTGCAGCATGGGTGCAGTTGTCGCACTGTAGGTCTTTTGAACAAAACACTTTTTTCCACATAAAATGTTAAGAAGTAAGAATATTTCTGTGCCTGAGTAATTCTTTTAATCTTTATATCTATGAGGTCAAGGCTCCTGTATATGTAAAGAAAAATAAAGAGATGATTTCTTGTGATTTTACTTGAATTACTTTACTTTAATTACTGGACTGCATACTTGGCCTTAATATACTTAACACATACTAAACACGGACTTAACACTACTGACTGATGATTGACCCTAAAGAGGGATGTAAAACTTTTTTTTATCTTCTCCTTTTTCAATGACGGGTCAGCTGCTAAAAAAATGTACTCATGTTGTGTTCAGTCTATTGTATATTTTAATAATAATAATAATACAATAATACTCTCCTTTAACTTAACATCCTTTGCTTGCTCCAACTATATTTTCCACTTATGTCATGACAGTTCACTGAAATAGAAGTGATGCATGATGTTTCTTTTGTGTTGAGAAGGATAAAAAGTACAGTGTACTGTATGTTACAAACAAAAGGCTAATATTATTACAATGTTTCCTGAAGTTATTTTTACAGATGATGTCAGATAGTTAGTTTATGCTGCAGCTGTGCTGTCATGATGTTGTCTTGGTGAGAAAATGCTCAGCAACTCCGACACTGTGATCTCGACAGTCTCATTAGACTCCTGACCCTTGGTATCAAATTATTTTTCGGAGCCAAAAGCCACACTTCTTTTTTCCCAGATAAAGTTTCTTCTAGCATCAAAGCGCTTATTAAAATCAAGTCTCATGTGGGAGTTTTCAACTAGTGTAAACACAAATACTTAAAATACACTAAATCATGCTCGACTTAATTTTGCTTATAATACAGTAAAGCGTCAAAGTCAAACAAAATTTGATTGAGTATAGCCTCCATCACAAAAGAACAACACTAAAGGTCAAAAACACTGTTGAAAGAACTTAAGCCAAACCGCCACTTAAAGGCTTTTGGGAGTAACTGTCCTTTTCTGATGGTGCCTGCTGATGGGCACATTGGTAATCAAGTTCAGGTGCACAATGATGAGGCAGTCATCCATACAGCCCCTTTCAGCTCACGTAGGTATTTCCTATAAAACCCAGACTGCGTCAAATTCCTTCTGGATTTTAACTGGGGTGGTTCCAGGAAGAATCCCTGGGAAGGTCTGGATAAGTCTCACATTTAAAGTAATCTAGCTGCAGGTATGCGCAGAAGACAGCTCCTTCCATAACACAAAGCTCATTCTTGGCCTTCTGTGTGCTAGACGTCAGACTGAATAAGATCGATTTGACTTTAGCGAGCACATTGTTGAGCATGTGCTGCTACACCAAAGACAGATGTTCAGTTTAATCAGAATCTGCTAATCAAACTATTTTTCAAAGCATCAGGTGTCGGGTTCTGGATGACTGATTGCAGGCTTATAAAGCACTGACATTTCAAGCTTTAGACAAGTTATTTATCATGGTAGTGAAAAGTCTGGGTCGCTGCCATGGCATTATCTTCAGTAAAGGCATTAGGCATATCACATAACACCTGGATCTAAGTTTGGTCCAAGACAATAAACCAAGAATGTGCTTTAATGATGGGGCACAAGTCAAAATGTTCTGTATGCTGGCTGGTGCCTGAAGCCTTTAAATAGATAAAGCTATGTGATTCAAGTAGTAAATATAAGCATATATAATGATGTTGAGAGAGTCTGCATGTGTTGAAAGAGACTGCAGTAAAATTGGATATTCATTTTTCACAGGGGAGCCCCCACAACACCCACTACCATCACATCCCATGAAGGCCACTGCAGATGGTGGGAAAGCCAGAGAGAAATCCCTACAGGCCTCCAGTTTTCTTTGAAGCTGTGCTACATGCAGCTGCCACAAGAGGCTAAAAAAGGCAGGCCTGTGGCAGCTACGGCCACATTAACATCATCACCAAAAACAAGAAATTGCACACACATCCGAGAAACATACACACATACAAACACACTTGCCCACAGGCAAACTGTGATTACACTCAAGCGTGTCCAAACAGATATCATTTGTATTTGTTCTCTTAGATGAACTGCTTGAGCATGAGCAATCAGACTTACATTCCTTCCCACGTTTCAGCTTTGGCAAGAATGATAATGCCAAACCAACAAACTGTTCCATCAAGATTACTAAGCTAGGGCATAGAAAAATTGTTCATTTTGTAAAAAAAAAGATAAATAATGTTGCTGTCATTGAATTGTAGTAAGTTTCTCCATGATATCCAAATACCAAGGAAGTTGACTGGACTGACTTAGAACAGTGACTACAACATAATGGTACAATATGTCCACAAAACCGAACTGAGTCACAGCAAAGCATCACATGGATGTATTTATGTGATTTATATATGTGGCGTTTTGTACAGAAGCATCCCATAAAATGTGCTTGTGGTTGATCTCTCATCTCCGGTTTATTTTTTTTAGATGTACAATTGATTAAAAACTCATGGATTTTCTTATAAAGTCATCATAACATTGACACAGTACGGCACAGCTGCACTGATAATGATATATTACTATTGTTTCCATAGCGTTCTCATTGTCAAAGCTTTACAGTTGAGAAGGAAATTTTATACCATGTACATATTACATTATTAGTATATCTGCGAGTTCTAGCTGTAGATAGACGGAGGTATTACACATTTTATCTGTATACCTGTGAACAGACCACTGCCAACACAGGATGAAAAATCTTTGTTAAGCAGTAAGATCTTCTTGACTGTGATTCTTTTTGAAAATCAGTAGATAAAGAAAAGACTACAATGGGATAAAATCAGCAGAGTACAAGAGGAGTAAAACATTTTATACAATTATTTTTACAATGTAAATTGTGAATATTTGACATCCAGATATCAAATATATTTCTATAAAAGCAAAAATAACATGTTGACAAGAAGGGCATCTCTCACAGTCACTCTGTTGTGTTAAATAAACATCTGCCACAGGGGTCAGCAATTAGGTTCATCCATGGACCAGTTTAAGGATTTTTCACTGGAGGGCCATTAAGTGCTTCAGTGGAAACACATGCCACTGAAGTCTTTTTTTATTTATAACTCTGTTTAGTGTTGTATCTGTGGGCAGATGTCTTTTTCACATTAATAACTGATGGCAAACAGTTGTAGCTTCATTTAATACTCAGTTGGAGTTCTGTGTTTCACTTTGTTATCCACACACAGTGGACTGCTTCATTCGTGGTTGACTGAAAGTACTGTTGTTGCTGTTACCTTAGAAAAAAAAATGGCATCAACACACCATTTGTGTTCAACTGCCAACTATTTGTGTGCGTGAAAAATAAATGTGTTATGGTTGAATAGGCTAAAGTGTGGAATTACAACAGTATTGGAATTCACACATTAAAATTTCCTTTCTGGTATGTTTATTAGATGTAATTTCAGGACCATTCACTGTTCAAATAGCACGGCACAACCGCAGTTTTAATACCTCTCCTCCTGTGGGGATAGTATAGAAGTAACATTGATTGAGATTTATAGGAGTCTTGTGTTCATTTTGTTACCTACACTAGATTAGCGAAGAATTATATACAAGTTTTGATGCAAATTATTAAAGTCAAAGCTTCAGCTTTTGTCATGGAACCGAATATATATACTGGAGGGTCAGATTTGGCCCACGGGACGCTGTTTTCCTACCACATGAACTCAGCACTATAAAGCAGGAGCAGACTATGCTGCTAAAAATAGCTGATACTATAGCCAGAACAAGCAGTGGTGAAAAAAAAAAAGTTTTTTTTTTCCTGTCTGGGGTATAACGGTGTCCCCACAATGTGTAAGAAAACATAATGTTACAACTACAGCGTAGGGTGGGTAACTCCTTCACACTTCCCCTCTTACATTCCCTGATTTCAACAACCAAAACTTTCCCATAAGTCTAATTAACCCTCAAGTGGCCATTATTCAGAGCAGTCGCACATAACATAAGCCCTCCCCTCTCTCTTCCTGGTTGGGTCCAGCCAGCAGCGCGCTTGGCAGGGGGTCGGTGAGGGGTCGTCCACGGACAGAAATAACCTCTTGTTTGCTCGCTGGCATGCTGCAACTCGTGGTGTTGTTCTAGGAGCCAGACGGGGACTGTGTGTTTCTGTCGAGTATCATAGTAGATCCTGAAATCCAGTGTTCTTGATCAGAGGATGGCGACTTCAAGAACATAGAAAAAGGAGGAAACATGTGAATTTTAAGCTGCAATAAAATGATCTTTTGAAAGATACTTACTTTAAAAATGATGTTAAGGCTGGAAAGTGCTTTAAATTAGTATCTATGTTGCTGTTATCTGTCCACAGTTGATGAATGCAGGGAGGAAAAGAAGATGTTTAAGATGTTCTTATCTTAAGTAGGACTGCAAGTGGACTGCTTGTAGACTGCTAAGCCATGTTATACTTTATGTAATATAATCACAGGCATGCAGCTCTGTTGACTCAAGGGGAAAGCTTCTTACTTTATGTCAGCTATAGTCCTCACATTGCATTAGATCTATGTGCTTTTAATTCTAATTACATTAGCAGAAACCCGGTTTTGGCATTTGGCAGACTGGTGTGATGATGTCAACAGACAAACTGAGAGTTTTGGAGTTCCTGAAGTGTGAAAAAAGTAATTACTCCAAATAACTGTGTATGCACCAACTTAGAGAGGCATGGAGCCAGCATTTGGCACCACATAACTTTTCCATGCCTGCTTATTCGGTTTGGGATATTAGGAAACTGGAACAGTTTGGAGACGTGTGGTTATCTTAATTTTAAGGGCCTAAATCCAGACTTTCTGAACTCTCTGACGATACACTCTACATCAGCATTACCAAGTGGTATGCTTGCAATTTTGTTGTGTCCCCGGAAAAAGATTGGGAATAGCATTTGTCATTGGAATAACAGGTAGCAATAACACTGTAACCATGGCCTCAGCCTCAAGAGAGACGGACAGTCAGAGCAGCGGGCTGCGAGAACACAGTCCAGACCACAAGGGAAGCATTAACTGCCCTATAAATGCCAGGAATATAAAGTGTGCAGTGTTGTTTTCAAATGGGAATAATGCAGCCTATACAATGAAGGCAGCATGAGGTGAAATAAAAGACACATTGATGATCGTGAAAATATACTTTATCCAAGCAAAAATGTGGCATAAAAATGTGAAAAAAGTCCTTTTGAAGATGCATATGAGTAATAAAATATGATGCATGACACTAAGTTGCATTTTAATGCAAAACTGAAAACTAAAAGGTTACCAAAGATTTCTTTCCTTTTTTTGTCTGTCAGATATGCACGCTTTCTTCATCCACTGTCATCTCCCTGCAACTGATTTACTTCCTGACTCAGCTATGGGAAACAGTGAAGTTACCCTGATTACAGACATTTCCTTCCTCCACCATTCACAGCAATGCCTGGAATGGCTGCAGTATTTACTCAGGCCTGAAGCGCTAAACTCCAGATCCCACACCCACATGGCATATGCATCATGGGCTACAAAGGCCAAGGGTTCCTGGGAGAATAGTCCTTCACAATCCAGACACAAATGATGATCTTCTTTAGCAAGAGTCTGTTAACAATCAAAATAAAAAGAGACGTGTTTTGTTGTTTGTACATTTTGAATTGTCAAAAACAATCAAGCCAATTCACCCGCTGCAGAAAACGTGGAACAGCTTAAAGTGCTGAACATAATTAAAGAAGGACTGGATTTTTTCACACTCTCACTATGAGAGTGCGCAGTGTTTATCTAAATATGTTCATCACTACAAGCTGCTCCATGTTCTTAGTGGAAATCTCACCACAGGGAGGCACTAAGAGCTGACGTTTCTTTTTGTTTGTGAAGAAGTCAAACATTATTAGGTTTATAATAAGTCCTGCTAATGCAGACTCTCTACCCTCGTGATGAGTGATTCCTGAAGGTGAAGTAAGAGTTGTTTTTACAATCATTTTCTCAGTTATAATAGAGAGAAGAATTTAGAATAAACTTATTTTTCAGAAGAGGGAAACGTCAATGAAGAAAGGTCCTAATATTCATTATCACATTTTACCTTTTATCTAAAACCTTATGACTGAAACATTAAGGAACAACTCCTCATTTGACATGTCTTAAACAACAAATATAACACTGTCTGTTTTGTGAAGGGTGAAACTCAGCATCATAAAAAGGTTTAAAATCTCGTTATGTAGTGATGCAATGAAACTACAACTGGCTAAGAAAGGTATGTTTATCATAGAAATAATACAGATTGATACAGAATAAGCAAATAAAATCACTTAACCTTATTTAATTCAGTTTAATTTAATGGATGTAAACAGTACAATCTATGAAGCCACATGACATTAGTAGATCCAGGCAGGTTTGAGTATTAGTGCCAAGAACACCACAGATAACTGTCGCCATCTAGTGTAATTATAAGGGATGGTTAAAGGTGTCTTCATCCATTTTTCTGCATAATGTAATCACGCAGGTATCTTCCTTTCATTTCCAAACGGGCAGAGGAGTGAGGAGGGAGCCATCAGCGCTGCCCTCTTTTCATTCAGGATGCATAAGTGTCCCTCACAGACAGACATAATAATGTTGGTTACATCAACGGCTGATATTTTAAATGCTGATTTATTTTTTTTTTAGTGAGGACTGAGACCAAAAAACAGCTGCAGCTTATTAGCTTCTCTACCCATCAGAGACACTATAACAGAAAGAGCCAAAATACATTATTCATTTTGCTATTTAAATTAGCATGATAAGCAATCATGTAATATCACCTGCAGTCTTTTTTTGGAAAGTATCAGATAAAGTCTGGACTTTCTCCCAAAACAAGGAGGCATAAATCAACAGCTGTGGTGTTTCTGTACACTGAGCATCTTGGCCAGATTGCACTTCAAACTTCTGCACAAGTATCATCAGTGTTCAAACTGGCATGTCTGGCCAAGATGGGAAACTCGACAGTTTGCACAGCAAACACATTTTCTTGATCAAGTAGCAGTGGAGCTGAACTAGAAGATTACTTTACATCTAGGAAACAAGTGATAAAGATTCTGTATTTCACAACATTCAATAATTTGTTTTCTTTATGTAATCAAAACTAGATAAAAATACACCTGCTCCTCTTGTATCAGACTTAGCCGAAGTGCTTGAGCTAAAATAAATATCAAACTGAATGAAAAAAGCATCCGCACACTCAAATCTGTGCAAGAATCTTTTTAATTAGCGAGCTTTTGGTCAGAGACTTTCTTCAAGGCATGAACAGGTAACAAGTGAATGTAGCACCGTGAACAAACAACTTGCTGATTTCTCTGAAAGATATTCACAGAAGAAATCCTCAAATTATAGGAGGCTGAGTATATACCCTTTATAATGAGACAGTGAAGCAGTTTGATAGGGAGTTATCTTTTAAATAGTTTGGCTTTAAGGATCCAATTTTCCTTAAACCTCAAGTAATTAGTCACAAAAACACTTGAAGGATGGTTTGCATAGATAAACAAACATAACAGATTAAATGAATCAAAAAACAAACAAACATATTTTTACCTCCTCCTGTTACTAGCCTAAATTTAATCATGGACAGACATAGGGGGGCAGTGAAGTCTTTATGCGCTGCAGCTTGTCAGTTGGCTCCTTTGAATTATATCTGAAGTGTTGCTTCAGTACCACACAGCGATCATTTTAAAATCACATCTTTTCAGTCCATATGCCCTCCATCAGCTCTGTCCCAAATATAGAGCTAAGTATGAAGCTACAAGAGTGTGATAATATTAGTCAGTGATTGTCTCCCTTGGAGGCGAATCGTTGGAGTGAATCCATCATGATTCTGCAGGATGTTATCTGCTCTGAAATGTCCAACCGTATTAATATAACAGTCACTGAGGTACTCATGAACAAGATAATTCGATTTAATTTTACATTTGCATTTATTTCGATGTATTATCTGTACTTAGTGTGAAGGGTTGGGATAAAAAGTTTTATTCACATATTTAAGACAGTGTAACTTCCATTTTTAGAAGGGATTTTATAAACTGGGGGATGGATGTCAGTTCCTCTCAGATCAACTCGTTGCTTCACATCAAACACAACATCATAGCAATGAGTCTTTATAATACTGATGTTTCTACTTTCCTATTAGTGTCTAAATAAACTAATGTAATAGAATCAAACTAAGTGGCAATTTGTTGCCCCATAGCCATCTGGGTGCATAACAGAGTAAGAAAGCAGATTAAATATTAGGGCTTTGTAGAATGAATGCTATGTGCAAAATATAAAATGTTAGTCAGACTCAATACATCTGTTATTATTTAACTTTATCATGTTGCTGTAGTGCCACTTGCAAGAAAAATGTTGTTAAATTTGGAGAAAAATGGTTATGGCTGTTCAAAAGTCCAAGGCTACAAAAATTATACAAAAATACAACTAGTGGAAAAATGATGTGAAAAAATAAACACATGATCAAAACCAGGAAATGGATAAGGCAGTTCATATATGTCCACATGGTGGCACAACTGAGTCCAGATTCAGATCAAAAACAAACTTGCTCCTTGGCCAGTGGCCTTCATTTTTTTTAAACAAATTTCATAGAAATCTGTCATGTTTGTTTTTTTTTTTTTTATCTTGTTTTTGAAGCAAACTGAAGTGAAAACATTAAGTCCTTGGAGGAGATAATTAGGAGTTCTGAGGAGAAAAACACACTAAGCAGAAATCAACATGCAGCAAACATCAGGCAACAACAAACCTTATGATCAATTAGTTTCAGCTAATTGTAGCCTTGTTTAAATTCTCCTGCTGCTTTGTCCAAAGCTGTGCCCTCACTCTTTACTCTTAAAGGCCTGATAATCTTACAAGTCCACATGCTTTTTAATCTGAGAAAAACATTGTAAGTCATTGTATTCTAAGGGAAAGCAGAAAAACACATTGTATATGCAAAGGTGTTTTATATTTTCTCCTTTTATTTCCAAGCACCTACACATAAACATGATAAACAAAGAAATATCCTTTTCTATTACCAAAACCAATCAGTCAGGATAGAGGACATGTTATAGATTTTGTTTTAAAAGTCACCCACCAATAGGAAGCTCTTGGTCCTGTTGTTTTCTCAAAACAATCAGGCTAAACTCTTAATTGAATGAGTAGCTTGATTAGTCATTTCATTTTCAAACAGCATGTTGTTCTCAGTTTAGCTGCACTGACGTCCTCAGAGTCTGAAGCAGTGATTAAGACCTATACAAATAAACCAGCCATGGCTTGACTCTCACTGAAATTAAATGTCAGAACAATTTGAGAGGTGGGACACTGTCATTTTGCAAAAACTTCACTGGAACCACCAAGGCTTCTGAGCGCTATCATCTGGAGAAGCATGACATTTGTTTTAAATAGATAAGAGTTGAAGGGTTGATATGAACTCCCCCTGGGTGCAGTAGCTGAAAAGCTTATTAGCCCCTTCTCTTTTTTCCCCCCATCAATGGCATTTAGTTTAACCCAACATTGACACAAAAGAGCACATTCACATTAAAATTAAACAGCTATTAGTTTATGTTATTGGGCTGATTGTAAAAGGCTTTGTTTGTTGTTGCAAACTGCTAGTTTTAAAAACAAGCCCGATAAATAATAAATAATCCAGTCATATTAATGCTGCTTTCTGAAGAGCTGTGCTCACATATTAAAAACAGCACAAGCAATTACACAATTAAAAACAAATAATGATAATAAGCTACATAGATTTGTCCAGTAAATCTGTGCACTGGTTTTCAAATTTGAGGGTTTTTCTTTTTTGAAAGCCTGCAAATTATTCTGCAAATTCCAAAATGTGGATTTGGTTTGTTTCCCTTTAGGCTTGTTTGGCTGATTCCGGATAATTGCACCTCATACAAGAGAGAAACATTTTTGTCTGTAGAGGTTTCCAGGAGATGTTGGAACTGATTCTTATAAGCCATAACTGTCTGAACTTATGACTGATGGATGAACCCACCTAAAGAAGTTCAGCGTGATGCAGAATTAAAGAAAACTATCAATACATTTGTGTTTAGTGCTGGACATAATGTTGTCAAGTCAACCAGTTTCAATACAAATCATCTCCATCTTTAGTCACATAGAAAAGAACAATGATTGATTGTGAATTTGTTATTCATGTATTCATGTTTAAGTAGTTGGAGATTGAGGAGAATCCGACTCACGCTTGATATGCGATTCTGATTCTTGAGTGTAATGGTACACAAATATGTGAGGGCTGTCAGGAAAAAGATACATAAAAAACACCCCCTTTACTGAAAATTTATAGCTGCGATACCAAAAGTTGTCAGTTTCAATTGAGCTCCACCGAACGACTAAGGCAATAAAGCTGTGAAAATATTGGGCAGGAGAGGGAAAGGCGTAAAGAGATATACGACTTGGGGAAAGTATATTTGCGGAGAGAAAGAAAACAGCAGCAAAATAAATGTCCGTCTATGCCGCCGTGAAATACCACTTTGACAGGAGCTCAGGCGAAGAAAAGCACAACAAAAGATGGAAAAGTCTTCTGGCCTCGACACAAATTGGGCAGCTTGATGTTGTCAAAATAGTGTCACAAACCATGCCTTGAAATGTGGCGGCAGCATCACCAGCTCATTAAAACAAGCAAACAAAACTCAACGTGATTTATGACTTATGAAAGACAAATCTGCAAAATTAGTGTCAGATTTTATTTGATGACTGTGGCCGAGCTGGAACTTCCACTCAATGTGGAAACAAAGGAGACAAACAAAGACATAAACATGGAGCAAAGAAAAAAAAACACTCCTGACAACTGAGAGGTATTTAAATGTACTGAAAATTCAGTTGAAACATATATCAGCTCACTGTGTGTTAATGCGACTGTCTGCAGATCTGGATGTTTTCAGATACTATTTGTAGATGATGATAGGCACACCTGAGACTTTCCCTCAAAGGTCAAATTTAGCCCCAATTTGATTTGAGAAAGCCAGCCAAGTGTCTGCTCTCTCTCTCTTTCTGTGTGTGTGTGTGTGTGTGTGTGTGTGTGTGGCTGCCAAATTCTCCCAGAGTGCATGTTAGGGAGATCAGCTTTGCTCCAGTAAAATGTGTGGGCTGAAAATAGGCCTGATCGAAGAATAGTGTTTCATATTACATTGCACAGGAGACCCGTGCAGCTAAAGCTCTTACTGATGTCCTCTTCAGGTCTCTAGACTGAGGTCTCCGCTTCTCCTGAACAGCACACAGTAGACTCTTATAGGACACCAGTCAAGGTCACATTATCACCACACTCAACTAGTCAAAGCCAAGGACAGTGAAATGTACAAATATTAAATGTTCTGTCCCAGAGAGCCTCAATTAATGGATTATGTCAACTTTATTGTTTGTGTTGTTGCTTTTTTTTTGGCTCATGGCCTTAAATAGTAATGTATTATTTTTAGGTTATTATAGTAATATAATATATTTCTTTGTTTTGTTGTACTACAAATGTTTAAGTTATTAGTTTATTATTTCTCAACTCTACATTGTGAGACGTAAACATTTTGGTCCCTTGAGCAACACAGTGCCTGTTTTTTTTGTGGCAATGTTTTTTTCTTTTTGTATTAGAATTTATCATCCGAGTATGACTTTGCTTCTCATGCTTTTGCTTTGAAAGCTGTTAAAAATAATCAAAGAAGCCACAAGCGTCATAAACATAGTAATGGGCATTTAGTGGGCAGGCCCACCTGGGAGCAGACTGGATGGACATTATTGCTACAGTTGAGTCACAGTTATCTGGGATGTGTGCCAATGCTGGCAGCCCAGTGCTGGATATCTCTGCTGTGGCAGGTCCACAGTTTTCTCCCTCCAAGCAGCTAATGTACCCACCACCATAAGCATTACCACCCCCCACTCTGCCCCCCACCCACAAGACCCACATATCTGGGTCTTTCACACATAATGCTTCGCCTGCAGCAAGAGTGTTTTTGAAAGGCAAGGTGAATAGTCAATGACATCTGAAGATAACCACCTTCAGCTCAGTGATTCTGGAAATGGAGCAAACAATTTCTAAACAAAAAAAAAGCCACAAGTGTACATCTTTTTGTTCCACTGAACTTTTAAATAAGTCGCAGTGGGCAGTCCTGGGTTAGTGGTGTGTAACTTCTAAATTCAATGCCATAGAACTGGATACAGCCACTTTTTCCTGCCCTTTGTCTTGCTGTAATGTGTACTGTCTAATACAATAATAAAATACCAAATAATAGTCTTCACTACAAGTTGCAATGCGTTTCTTTGAGCTGTACATGCCAAAGCATTTAGAACAAAGTAGGCTGTAATCAAATAACATCTAATTGTGGTATTACGTAGCTATAAAGCTTTTCAGATGTTGTCAGCGATATAAGACACACAGTATGATTTGATATGATTTGAAAGTTGTATCATGAAGCAAAACAACCAGGAGTAAAAAGCTAGACTGAACCAGTCAGACAAGCGTTTACTCCCAGTAGTCAGGAGGCTCATTATCCCCCGTGAAGCTCACATAGTTAGAGGAGAAGTGAACTCTCATCCTGCTATAATGAGTCTGGCATTCCACTAGAGACTTTGGCATAAATCTGGCCAACTTGGATTGAGGCAACCACCCTGTTGCTCTGCTGCAGATCGAGAGAGGAGCCTCTGGCGTCCTGGATGGACTGTTAGGTATCTACTGCCAGACATCACTGCTTCCACTGCTCTGTGTGGTGCAGGCTGACCTAACTTTCACCAAGTATGCTAGAGACTGTTCTATTAGGGTCTCTCTGACTTATGCAAATGCTTGGTTGTTGTTGAATTTTGGTATCTTAGTAAAAGTATTTGTATTTATAAGTGTCTGACAACATCATGAAAAGTACCATACACTTAATCTGGTCTGTTTGTTATTGTGTTTAACCAAGTCTTGAAATCAGCTAAATATTCAGCCATGACTTTGAAAATCTTTTCGATAACACTCAGCTATGTTTTCTGTGTTCCAACACAACAAACAAACTGTCATGACTGAATATTTAGCTGATTTTTTTTGACAACAGCTCAACTCTTTCATTTTACATTTTGCACATAGCAGATTCAGAAGGAGACTTCTCCTTGAGCGAGACTTGGTAATCAAAAAATCAGTCACTTTGACACAAAAAGATGGGAAAATAGGGTACACGTTGAAAAATACTTAAGATTCCTTTTAAGAAGAAAAACAGGAGATGGGTAGAATTCACTGTTAAAGTAAACACCTCCTTCTTTGTTCCTTTTCTTTATAATCCAACTGACTCCCCAGGTATTTGTAATTCATCAGCTACCTGTTTTCTACAGCGGCAGCCCTCTTAATGGCTCTTCAGACAAGCTGGATTCCCAACAGTCATGACAGCATCTCTCTTTTGTCATTTGAGGAGGAAAGCATCCTCAGATTTTTAGAGTTTAATTGTTTTGGTTACAGTTTGTTTACTGATGTTTGACTTTTTCTGGCTAAAGCACTTTTCTCCATCAGATATTCTTTTTAATAGATGTTTTTTTTGCTCTTTGCTATTACTACTTTTGCTATTTAAATGCTTTTTGCTGTGGTTCTAGCTTCTGTTTTCCCAGATTTTATTTGTATCCAACAACTGCTGCTATGACATACTCACAGTTAGCGAGTTGTATATTTAAACAAAAATCTTGATATTCAAATGTCATTGTACTCTAACTTTGTTACAAGTTAAAAATAGAAATTAGACATTATGATTGATATGTGATCAAAAAGTGTCTTATGCACTGCTAAGCATAAGTATGAAGAGAACAGAAGAGAAATTTCTAAAATAGCCATTTCTACAAAAGACATCAAATGCCCAAAAGTTCCTCATAATACTCTCTTTAACAAGAGCTTTAAACTCAGTAAGAGTTTGAAGTCCTTCTGTAGGCTATTTCCAGCTGTAGAGGAGCCAAACATTATGAAGCCTTTCTTGTCTTTATCAGTACAATGAACAGAAAGACCAGCAGGTATGCCAGTGACCAAACACCACTGCTAAGTTCAACTGTTTAATCGTTTCTGGATTGATTTTTTCACAGAACAGCATCTGTATGAGACGGTAAGCATGAAGAGTGACCATTGTATAGTGTACTTCATGTGACATTGAAATTTCACAAGGGCTGAAGAGAAAAGTGTGCGTACCGATTACAGCATCTAAAACTTCATGACAACATGTGCTAGAAATTTATGATGTAATATAACATATTGCAGTGGTGGAGTTCTGTCCTACTTCTGCAATTTGAATAACTTTTCCTATTTCTCATCATCTCACCACAAAAAGGTCACTTCATCTGAAACCCTCTCAGCTGAGCGCTTAACTAATCAGATCTTGTTCAGCTTCTTTCTGCTTTGGGAAGACTTTTCTTAAAGACACTCAATTTTACATGCTCAATTCCCAAAGTTTGTCTCAACCATAGAAAGCCATCAGTGTTAAATCTGGAAAACGCTTTGGACCACAGTGAGCTGCCAGTCCTGCTAGTGATTGGTTTGGACCACACAAAAAACAAACTGCATTTTTCTTTGCCACATAGTTTGAACTCAATTTCCAGGAGAGACACTGGAAACACAATAAGAAATAAACGATTTGGGAAACAGGCCACTTTGACAGCAGTCATTTCAGTGAAGACGAACCAAACTCAATTACACTGCTTTGCCACATGTGCTCCCAGGAGCTTGTGCAAAATTGAAATGTACAAACATTACATCTCAGGGCAATGACAATCTTCAAAAATCCAGTTTCCAACAGAGTAGTGACCTTGAAGCTCATACTACTTTCTTACTGCAGCTTCTTCTTTTTTTATCTGCAGGAAATCTCAAAGTAATATGCTGCAGCTGTAGTATCAGGTCATGAAATACTTTGCACAGTACAGTGTGCCATCAGGTCTGTCTCACTAATGGTCATCCTGGCTATTTTTTTTCTGTTACCATGACAACATTTCTCTGCACTCCTCTGCCTCTTGATTGTGTAGAAAATGAACAAGAAGACAAAGGGAAAAATGTCAGAGTCTGAGAAGCGGTGATTGAACACAGACGAACCGTTACTGCTGACTGGCCTACTTTGTCTACAAATTACTTAAAGGCTCAGCTTGATGTGTGTGAGATGTTGCATATCTCACCAATTTTAGTCTTGGTGTTCTCAGCTATCTATAGTCATAGAAAAGTGTGTCGCTTTATCTCATAGGCCGATCCTTCACTGTCATCCTACATTAATAAAAACCAGTCACATGGTGTGAAACTCAGGTCTGGTTTTAAAGGTTTACTTGGAGGTGCCACCAAACCTTGAAATCTCATACAGTGGTTTGCTGTCAGCAGCATTTTGTGGTTTACCCTTAAAATTTCAGACTGAGGAGATAGGTCTAATCTTCCCACAATCCCTCAGTGCTTTCTATAACTAGGACAAAAGTGAATTGAAAACAAGCACACTGGCTATTCACCTGGGCTCTCTCTGGGTCCAAAATCCCCAAATGAAAGCTAACAGCAGTTTGACCAACAATAGTCTGACTTGACCAACAGTTCTCAGCACCTGTTAGCCTGGGGAGGGGGGTAAATATGAAGATCAGTTCCGAATCCTTTCTTGGTATCATGCTGGAAATTAAACTGTGAATAAAAACATCTTTACTCAGAGATAAAATGTTATGCATGTTTCTTTAGAGCTGTTAAAAGGCGATGACTATCCTTGGCAGTGGCCAACCATCAGACCATGTTTTTTTTACAACTGAGTTGCTGAAATATTTGCGGGTGCGACTTTGCGTCACTGGTGCTCAATTGGTTCTCAACCCAACTGGTCAAGGCAGATGGCCGCCCACCTAGAGCCTGGTTCTGCTTGAGGTTTCTTCCCATTAAAGGAGATTTTTTCCTTGCCGCTGTGGCCAAGTGGTGCTCATGAGGGAATTGTTGGGTCTCTGTAAAAGAGTATGGTTTAGTCCTGCTCCTGCTGTGTGAAAAGTGCCCTGAGATGATTTTTGTTGTGATTTGGTATTATATAAATAAATTGAAATGAATTAGTGTTACATATATCATTGTGTCCTGTGACAGACCAAGTGGCAACTGTCACAATTTTAGGCTGTATCCAGTCCAAATCAGGCGGTGCGGCGAAAACGCCAGTCCTCCCATTCATTTGAATTTGGCTGCAATGGCCCTGCACTGGACTGTGTCTGGAAAGTTAAGACAGTTAAGAGAGTCTTTGGGAGAAACACAACCCAACGTCACTGCAACTGAAGGCTGAGTGCAATGCCACTGATGGCTCCAATCCACTTCCATTCAAAAAGCTTCAGCTTCTCTCTAGAAAAACTAAAGCAATTATATTTTTTCAACGAGTCAAAATTGCTAAATTCGGGTTCTCTAATAAGTGCACTGGTGGTCATTTTGGAAATTATTACTCCCTGGCTCTGGGATTCTCACTGACTTGGACTTTTGACATAAGATTTTATTCAGTTTAATGTTACGTGATTACAATAACTGCCCTGTTAGCACATTAGCCCATGTGTGCACCGCACAGTGTTCACTTTTTGGGTTTCAAACCGACTCTGTCTACACGTCTATCTATATCTTCTATGTTTATATGCAGTTGATGGTATTAACTTATTAAGCAGGACATGACAACATTTTCAATTGTCTATCTATCAGTAAATCAGTTTTGGTTGCATGTTTCAAATTAAACAGTGTTTTCTTGCAAATAAATTTGTGTTTCATTTAGTGTCACTCACTAAAATGCATGTTTACTAATTTATAGTGTTCTTCGCTGCCTTTGCTTGTGTGTTGCTAAGTTTATTTCTCTGCAACTGTTAATCAA
This sequence comes from Euthynnus affinis, assembly GCA_029490765.1. Taxonomy (NCBI): domain Eukaryota; kingdom Metazoa; phylum Chordata; class Actinopteri; order Scombriformes; family Scombridae; genus Euthynnus; species Euthynnus affinis. The sequence continues at coordinate 6,590,723 of CM055856.1, read as the reverse complement.
TGGAACAACATGAAACCAGCAGCAGGAATGTGTAACACATCCACCATCTGCTTATAGGTATGATACAAAAATAACAGAGACCCACTTCAAAAAGCAGTGATCCAGAGCGCTACTAATGGTCAAAAACTCCACAAGATACCTTTAAAGCAAATGTAGATCAAGAGTAGATTAACCAGTCCTAGATAGAAAGATTATACCCTTTTCCTTGCCTCTTTAATCATGTTTGTATCTACTCTCACTACACATTTTCATGTTGTCTCACATTAGAACAATGAGTGGTTTATACAGTATCAAGAAAATCTGTAGATGAAAAGAAACCACAGAGTTGATAAAGTCAAATCAGAAGGTCATGTACATTTGTTTGTGTGTCTCACTTTGAAGTGAAATGCTTCAAGCCATGCCAGCATAAATAACTCATACAGCTGTGAGGCCGTAACACAGGGGTCACATGACATGACTGGCTGCATAACACCTACTGCTTTATAGTGGTCCCGCAACCTGTCTCACAGGTATTCTGTTGCAACTTCCTTTAAATCCTTTAAACAATGAAATGTGCCATAAATTTCACCAGAAAATGACTGAAATATTTAATTTAATACAGATTAACAAGACGTAACTTATATAACTAAATGGTACTTTGGTCATCAAGTGTCCTAAAAACCTTTACAAACTCTGAGATAACAGAGCATGATGCAGCAATGAACAGTGATATTTCAGAATGGGAAAGGTCAGCATGCTAACTGCAAGACTTCCCCAGAGAAATATTTGCTACCAGTTTATACCATCATAGCTCTATTTTTGATGATTCTCATATTTTTACTTGAATTAAAATATTACTATAGGTGGTTGACTATGAGTTTACGATATGTTCTTTACTGAAAACTTCATGGTACTACACATAAACAGTACACACAACAAAATTTATTTTCAGTAAAACACTGCAACAGGTCAACAGAAAAGTATTAGGTGGATGTTACTTTTACAGGTATGTCCAGTATGAAATCAAATAATTAGTTATTTTTTGAGTAGAGAGATTATGTATTAAGCTTGAGGAAGAAAATAAGGATCTACTTGTTCTTGTCAGAATATTATATAACCCTATTCTGTAAATTACATCTTTGAAATTTGATTCCTGTCAACCTGTTCAACGCATTGATGTTAAAAGCCATTGCTTACAAAGAACAGATAAATATAGAGCCCTAATGAGCAGAATTAGACTTGACTGACTTGGAATACAAGCAGGCACAGAAGACAGATGTAACAGATGCGGTTTTAGTGTAGATCAAAGCCTTTGTCAAAGTCAAGTTAAAATACGAATATTCAGCTTTTCCCACTATTAAGATAACTCAAGTAACATCAAAACCTCTTCAGTGTACTGTCACACAATTGACACTGGATGTAAATGTTAATGTGATTCACCACACATGTCTTTCACAGTTTTGACTGCACCATTGCAGACTGTAATCTAGTCTAACATTTTAATTGGTCTGATCCTTTAGTCCATATAACAGTAGAAGTATAATTAAAGACCTTGGGACTACCTGCTTCATGGATACACAGTTTTTTCAGGGCTGTCCTAAAACAATAGCCTCCTTTCTGTATTTAATTTCTGTATATGTATTTAAAACTTTACTTGAAGCTAATATGAGGCTTCAGCTTCCCAAATAAGTCAAATCAAGTCGATACACTTCAAAGTTACAGTTTTTTTAGTGCCTGTAGTGCCACCACCCCATACAAAGGGCAGAAGTTGTATTGTATTTGGCACTGGAATTCTTTAAAGGGATGTTTCAAAAAGCAGGTTGGCAGGCTGGAGTATGTGCACAAAAAAGTGATATTTATTAACCAAAAAAAAAAAAAATTAACAAAAACAATAATCACACAGATGCAAAAACAAACTCTGGGGAATTCAATAAATAACAAACTAAAGCAAACAAACAAATAAAATCTGCATCCTTGCAACAAGAGGCCACTTACTCTCTTCCTTTCTCTCTTGACCACAGTGCTCGACTGACCAGTGATTGGCTTTCTAACTTCTCAGCCGCACCTAAGTGGAACGTACCATCTACTAAGGTTACCACAGAGTGAGCTAGACCAATACCAAGCTTTCAAAACATACAGAACAACAATGATGTAGGATTTCTACTACTGCTGACAATCACACTTTCCTATGGCTACACACACACACACATACAGCTATGAGTGCACAAAATTATGTAGAATTTCATTCACTGCAGAACATTTTTATCCTTCCTACATCAGCTTGATTGTGCAATGACTCACTGCTTAGTGCAGCTAATGATTCACACCTGTTGCCACTACCATTGATTAAGTAGATGATCTGAACTACCATCACAGCAGGATCGAAGTCCTTCAACAAAATATAACATTGTGAAACACAAAGTACTCAGCTGAAATCTTTATTCAATTATCTGAGTAAGATGACTTATAAATGAACAAAAACATTGGCCTGAAATTAGTAATCTAACAAAGAAACACTAATTATGGGGACCAGGGCCCAGTGAAGAGGGAGAGGAGCAACCTTTTCACAGTGCTCTTCTTGTTACTATGAGCAGGAAAACACTGTCCGTTGAGACGAGGGATTTCTTTTACTAAAAAGACTGTAGCTGTAGAAGATATCCACTTTATTTGACCAACTCAGATGGCTGAAGCCTCATATTATCTTCAGATAAACTTTTAAATACCTTTTTGCTCAAAAGTAGGACTGTGGATTTTGTCCCCCATCACTTACACTGTAAGCACATTTGAAAGGGGATCTTCTTTTATGGTCAGTATGAACAGGAGGAATGATTACAGTGAGCAGAACCTCCTTTAATGATCATATGGGAACCTGACTTTAGTTTTAAGACATAATTATTTGAAAAATTGTGAACCGAACATATCCTTTATGGAATACAGTACAGAAAATGCTCTATTTTCAGCCTAATTGTGACATATATATAAAATCATAATATATACAGTGCTATTTGGGGGTGTTACTTTTGGCCAACAACAATATCAATTTCCTTACATTTTGTAGTAACAAAGTAAAACTTAACACACTAATGTCACAATGTCCCCCTTTGAGGGAGGAATCTCCTCCAGCACATTGGAGCTACAGACTAATTTTTGTCTCATGGTCTTATTACTCAAATGTAACAGAAAGGGATTACTTTAAAATTCCCCACTGTGTGAGCATTTAATTAGGCTCCCTCTCTGTCAGAGCAGAATTACAGCACTCTCGTCTGCCCACCTGCTCCCACCCAGAGGATGGCACAAAATGAAAAACTTTTGGCAAGATCTACAAGAGTCATGCAGCTGTCAGTTGTGCTATGTCGCACAAAATAATGAAATTTTTCTATGTGATAAGTTAAGTCTCTGAGCAGACTTGCAAAAGTATGTTACCTGTGTCTGCTTCAAAAACCCCAACAAATACAGCTCTGTCATCATCAACTACTACAATCATTCTGATAGACTTTAACAGGGCTAAAATAAAACCGACTATATTCAATTTTGAAATTTCATTTACAGGCAGAGCTAAAAATAAGACTGTTTTTCGTTGTTTTGGTGTATGATGTATGACAATTGGAAGTACTCCACATAATGGAGCTGTAAAGAACTAGGTTTTTTGTGTTTTTTGTATGAGTGGTGGTGACTCATCATTTGTTCACAGGGTGTAAATAACACTGACCAGCTCTACAGTGAGAATGCCAACTAAGCTGGTGGAGGGTATAAACAGCAACAAAACTATAACATGTTTATTTCACCTGGCAGTTATTCATTATTTTACACTTTGCAATGTATCATTTAAATTAAATGTCACTGTCTGGAGTGTATCTATTCCTAATAACGATGTGTGTTTGTTTTCACTTTAAAGGAGCTCTAGAGTTTCATCCTCACGGACTGTCAAAACTATTTATAGGAAACTTTAAAGATGCACCAAGACGAGACAAGCAAAAACTCCCCTGACGGCCAACTGTAAATAAAAGTAGCCTCCCATGGCTAAGATGATTCAACATCAAACAAAAAAAAGAGAGTGAGATTTCTCAAGTGGCAGATGGTAAGCCTCCTTTCACTAATCATAATTTTAGATAAAAAGGTTTCTCTAAAAATAAATCGCCAACAAGCTTTTTGCAGATCCATGCTTGTCAAAGTCTTTCATCATCTGTTACTGTTTGTAAACGATAAGTAATTAATAGCTGAGGGTGTAAGGGTGACACACTGTCTGTTGCATGAAATGAGCACTGGAATAAAGTGCATATGATTACAGTAAATTTAAGAAGATCTGTATTTTGTGCTGGATATTTAATTTAACCAGAATTACAAAGATGAATTCTCCTCACATCTGCATGTTTGTTGGAGTGGATGAAGCTTTCAGTGAATGTTTTCTTAGATATCACTGAGTACAGTGTTATAACTGTGGGAAAGGTGAAAATAACAGAGGCCACAAGGGTTATAGCTCTAACTTAAACTCCTATACTTATTATAAGCATATTCTGGTTTTCAAGATACCCTTTATCATGTATCAAAGTGATACTAGAGGGGACATTTTAGCCCTGAATTGGTGCTATATAAAAGGTCAGGGAGTGACTTAATCATACATATCTATACCAATATAGAAAGTAGTTTTTGAGATATTTTTCTACAGACCAAAATTGAAGACAGACACCAACATCACCTTCCTTGTGCCAAACACAATACATATATTGGAAGAAAGAACAGAGCATATCACTGCACTGGTATCCATTTGTTTTAAAAGCTCACTAACCTTTTACCATATAAATACAGATCTATTCACACAATTTGAGTTAGATGAAAAACTGCATTTTGCCCTTCTCAATTACTGAAATGTGAACATAAATGCATGTTTTACTCCTACGTTCACATGATGTGAACAATCACTTGGCAGTATCAATAATAACTTTGATTGAGCTGTTTTCTAATGTTACTGCCTGTATTGAAGTCCTCTCAGTTAATATGGGAATGATGGCAGGATCCAGTCTTGTGTTACGAATTTTCAAAATAACTTTTGTTTATATTTGGATCACAGGTTGTACCTTTAAAGACTCGTCTTAATAATAGTAATCATAACTTTATTTGTATAGCACTTTTCAAAATATAGTTACAAAGTGCTTTACAGAATAAGATAAAATACAAAACAGAGACATGAATAAAAGCATACACAGGACCTCATAAGCAACAGATTTACTGTAGAAAAGCCTTTCTGTAAAAGTAAGTTTTGAGGATTGATTTAAAAGAAGGTACTGAGTTTGCTAACCTAAGTTCGTCAAGTAGGGAGTTAGATAGCACTGAGGCTCTAAAACACATGTTTCCTTTTGTAACAAGGTGGGCCGTGGAGACAGTAAGGAGGATCCTACCTAAGGAATGCAGGGGGCGGCTAGGCTCATAGGGTACATGTAAACCTATGACATAAGTGGGAGCAAGCCCACGTAGTGCTTTAAAAGTAATTCGTAAAATATTTATATAAATTCTATATCTAACAGGTGGCAAGTTTAGTGTTTCAAGTGTGGGTGTGATATGGTCTTGTCTCTTAGAATTCATTAAAAGTTTGACAGCTGTGTTCTGAACGAGTTGGAGACAGGAGATGGCTTTTTGGCTGAGCCCCGAGTACAGATGTGATTAAATAAAAGCATGGATGAGGAAGCATGATTGCACCACTTTCGTGATTTGGATTTTGAAATAAAGCTCTGAGCCAAAAGTCACACCCAAATTGCAGGCAGAGTACTTGACATTAGCAGACAGGTCAGCAAGATTATTTGTTAAGTCACAGATCAGTTTTAGGGGCCAAAATAACACCATTTCAGATTCGGACTCATTTAGCTGGAGGACGTTATGTGACATCCACTATTTGATGTCAGAAAAACAAAACATAACCTGGGAAATTTTATCAGTCAGTGGAACATAAAGCTGGATGTCGTCTGCATAACAGTGAAAGTTAAAATTATGCCTATGGATCATCTCACCCAGAGGGAGCATATATAGCATAAATAGTACTGGACCAAGAACTGAGCCTTGGGGAACACCACATGAGAGGAGGGGGATGGAGATAAAAAGCATTCTCCCATTACAACAGAGGAAGATCTGTGAGAGAGGTAGGAGCCAAACCAAGCAAGTATAGTATCCTTAATGTCAACATAGTTTTCAAGGCGATTAATAAGAATATCATAGTCAACAGTGTCAAATGCAGAAATGAAATCAAGCAAAATTAAAATTGGAGCATCCCCAGAATCAGGAGTGAGCAGTAAGTCATTAGTAATTCTAATAAGAGCTGTTGCTGTGCTGGGAATGGTTTGAAATTTCTCAAAAATATTACTATTACTCATGCATCAGATCAATTGAGAGGCAACACATTTTTCTAAAATGTTTGATAAAAAAGATGAGTGGATAGATTGGTTAAACTATTTCAAGTTTAAAAACAGATGGAACAGAGACAGTGGACAGTGAGCAGTTGATAAAAGCAAGAATTTGTGTCAGCCAACAATCTGAAATACTTCTGTCAGAAATCTAGTTGGGAAAATATCTAATTGACAAGTAAGCGTGTGATTAGCTTCTCTAATTGAACAGTGAAATTCACTTGAACTGAGAAAAAAATGACAGAAGATGTAGTGCAGATGAGGAGCTTACTGGTCACAGGTGTAATATGGAGCCTGATATAATCTGTTTTATTTATGAAATGATGGAGAAACTGCTCACATATGTCCTTGGATGCTTCTAAATGTTGGTTGGGAGGAGGGTTGATCACTGAGTTTATTGCTTAGAATAAAACCCTGGGGTTGTGACAGTTATTCGTGATTAAATTTGGGAAATATGAATACCTTGCTTCTTTCACCGCCAGCTATTAGGCCAACATCAAGCTTTTAAGAATATCAAGAGACATCTTGAGTTAATTTTTTTTCCCATTTTCTTTCAGCTGTCCTACATCTGCCTCTTTAAGTCCCTTGTGTAGACATTTAGCTGCGGTAGGGCCTTAGGTTTTGTAAAATAAAGGGATATAAGTGCTGTAATGTGAATGCAAAGCAATTGCAAACAGCTCCTCTCTCTCTCTCTCCCTCTTCTCTCTCTCTCTCTCTCTCTCTCTCTCTCTCTCTCTCTCATTGGCTCTCTGCCTCTCTCTTTCTCCCCTCTGCCTCACTCACTCGTCGTGGTCTCTTCTACTTTCTGTTGTCTTCTCCCAATCCCTCTCTCGCTCTGCGCTTTGAGTGAAGCAGCCTCAGAGGTATCTGATGCCCTGCAGCACAGCCAGAGGCACCGCTTCAGTGATGCCCCCCCTCAACAACTATTTGATACAGTAGTTTGCTTCTTGGAAAGTGTCTTGTTGCCTTTGCACAACCGATTTCCATCCGAGAAAACAAAAAGGTACAGTACAGGAGCGCACTGTGCTTTTACGCATGGAAGTTGGTATCAGCCCAGTTACATTTACGCATGGCTGTGCCTCGTCTCCTCGGAAGATGCGTCCGGACTTATGAGAGCTTGTCAGGGCATCAAGAGCGGGATAAAAAGTGAGCAACGATGCGAGGCACTGAGCTGTTGCTTGGTTACTTTCTAGTGAAAGTTATGGTGTGTGATGCGGAGGGCGAGCCAGGCGAGAACCTCGACGACTTGACAGTAACCGTGTTTAACGACTCAAAGGAAGCGGAGAGCAGCATCACGGAGAGCCCGCACACGGAGGACAAGTGCCGCGGGTACTACGACGTGATGGGCCAATGGGACCCGCCGTTTGTGTGCAGGACGGGCAGCTACCTGTACTGCTGCGGCACCTGTGGCTTCAGGTTCTGTTGCGCGTTTAAAAGCTCCCGGCTGGACCAGACCACCTGTAAGAACTACGACACCCCGCCGTGGATGATGACAGGCAGACCGCCAAAAGTGGACGTGGCGCAGGACACCGCCAAGGATAAAACCAACCTCATTGTGTATGTCATATGCGGGGTCGTGGCCATAATGGCACTGATAGGGATTTTCACCAAGCTTGGTTTGGAAAAGACGCACCGTCCACACAGAGAAAATATGTCAAGGTAGGTTATGATTTTACCAATTGCCGTTTTTTCATAAACAATTAGTTTAGAGTTGAGATTTGATTCCTCACTTGACAGCTGACTGCATCAAAACATCAAAGGGCTGGTCAGTTAGTCTATGCTTATTGTGCTTCTTAAGTCATAATTTAATCAAAAGGAAATTACAGAGCAAGACGTTTTTTGTGTGAATAAAACTGTTAAAAGAAGTTCAGCTGCACTCAAAATTGCCTACATTTTAAAAAGAATATCAACCTGGGTTTTACATATTTGAGGATGGCCTCATTAATACATTTTCGTTTAATGCTTTAACTTCTTCTAATCAGAAACAAGCTTGATATCTGACTGCTCATTCTCAGCTGCCCTGCTCACTGTCAAAGACAAAAGTGTGTCATTGCACTGTCCTTGTCCTGAGTCTTGGCAGCATCAGGCGTGGTGATGTTGCGATTAAACACAGTGTTTTATCATTGGTGACATTCTGGATTCAGCTTGTATATATGTATATGTATACGTGTGCCTGCCTGCTCCAAAACAGACATTTTTTTTAGACTGAACAGGCCTATAACATAAAAATTGTTATATGATAAGGAATTTATTTGAGTTTTGGCTCGGCAAGAAATATGTCTAGTTATTTTCAACATGTTACAGTTGCAGCAAAACACATGGTTTTATCTACAAATACATATTCTGTGATGCATCATAAACCATCTCCAAGATGTACAAACACAATTTACTAAAAAAGACTCTGCTGGCTTTTGCTTTTAGAAAAAGTAGGGAGATATGTTTTAAAAGTTACAACTGATCCCAAGTTTGACAGAATCAAATCTTTGCAGATAGTTATTTCACACAAACTATACATGCACATTCCTCTCTATCTTTGTCACACATGCTTCTGAAATGCACACAAAGACATTATTACTCCCTTACTGCCTTCTCAAGAGTGATTTTCGGCTGAACAATGTCTGCAGTGAGGAGAAAGTGTTGAAATTGTTGCTCTGTGACTATTATCCTCTGACACTCAAGGCTAGTTTCTATCCTTTAAAAACAGACAAAAAAGACACGAAATTACAAGGAAAATGGTCCGTCTCAACAAAAAGGGGTTTATTGATTTCGACAAATAATGGAAATGATAAGCTTCATATTCATCTGAGACAGGGCTTGTTGTTGGCGTAGACTGTTCACTATAATGAAATAACCTGTACACTGTAATTCGGATGAGATGGGTTTTGATGGAGCGTACGGTGTTTAATATAGATGATGTAATTTAAATCTGAGCTGACACCTGTGACAAAAGTTCATTACAAAATACCTGGAAGGTGTTAAACTTACACCACACATTTACTGAGGGCCCTGGACATACTAACACCTGACAGTTTCATGTGACATGAGGATGTTGACACTTCAGGGTTATCCAGACGCATTAAGTTTTTGACCGTGCTGTGATAAGGGTGACTCGCATACACAGGTGTAATTTATTTGAAAGTATTTCATATTGTATTTACATATTATGTGACAGTTACACACAAACATCAAATACTGCTTGGTTAGAGTGAAATTGATTTCCTGCTGATAGTTTCCTATTCACATATATTTACAAAATCATGCTCCAGGTGACTTTACAGTAGATCAGTTGTTCTCGACCATTTTTGGACCAGCACCCCCTATTAATTATCTAGATCCCTTAAAGCCCCCCCATCAATCAAAAGGTAGGTTAATCATCTTCCTTGAATATTAATGTTGATTATTATTCTGTGTTATGTCATTAAAAAAACATGTCATTGAATGCCAAATAACAGATTTGATTTAACTGGACAGTTGGAACATCATTATCATTAGTTTCCCAGAAAGCATAAAAAAACCCATGTCAATAGAAATCATACTTATGAGTGTTAAACAAATGCAATGGTCAGAAATTTGACATTCAAACTTTAATTAGGTCTTGTTATTTTATACGTTATTGATCACAAACAGCAGCCAAAGAGCACTGGTGCCAAACAAGAAGCGTTCCAAATGAAAACAAGAGCAGCCTAGCAAGGAAAAAATGTGAGGCCATTGGAAAAAAAGCGGAGGGATATGTTGGTCTATCCCATTCCAAGCTGTTAAGTCCAAGCAATTGTGGTACTTGGACTGCATGTGGAGGACCTGTATGAATCCCTGTTCAACAACATATGTTGTTAGGAAAGCAAGAAGAAGCAGCCTGATCTTCTCCCAAAGAGCCAGGTAAAACTGGGCATACTTGACCCACATGCTGCCATAGCCAGAGGTGTGAAAAACAGCCTGGGTCTTGCCATCGGTCTGAATGTTGACAAGACGCTCCTGGATAGTGGGCTTGCATTTGGTCAAGTCTGCCTGAAAGGGCTGCACCACCCAGACAGGAACATCAAGGTTGAGGAGGTCCTTGAACCAGATCACCATGTCGGCCTTAACCATCCTCAGGTGGTTGGTGGTAAGAGATCAGACACCTGCAATGAGTATAACCAGCAAATTGTTCTTGGTGCAGATTTTTAAACCATCCAAATTTGAACTGGTTATTTTATTGCTAATTAGTCTAATAATTAATGTTTCTTTATATTTATAATGCATATATAGGCCTATACTTTCAGACAAGTCAATAAACATTACAACACAATGTAATGTAATAGAACTAAAATATATCAATTATAATAGTAGTGGGTGCATTATAATTATTTAGTGTTTCTGGAAAACAGTAGATCACCTTGGTCAACTGCGGGAAATGAGCAAACTGCCTCTTGCCTATGCTGTACAGATCCAGCCTGGAGGTGAGACTGTGGATGCACTGGACCAGAGTGATTCTATTTCCTTGGAGCTTTACATGACCTTGCTCATCTTTTCAAAAATGTCTGCAACGTACATGATGTTGCAGCGGCTGGATGACACCTTTTTCATGAGAGCTACATCAACCTCCTCCAAGAACTCCATGATGCTGTCAATCAGCTCACAAAAATGAGCAAGGCAGTTTCCTTTTGAGAGCCAGCGGACGGCACTCAAAGGTCTCATTGTTTTCCTGACACATAGCTGTCAGAACAATCTGTCATTCAGGGCATAAGCTTTTATTTTGTTCATTGCCTTGACTGCAACACTGAGAGACTCATGGAGAGGTGGACTTTTAGATTTGGCCACAAGGTTGTGGCATTGCAAGACTGTGAGGATATGCAGGACCTGCTCCTTTACCAGAGTGGTGAAGCCACAATACCTGCCAACCATGAAGATGGCAAGACCATTAAAAATGGTGCCTGTTTCCAGATATTTGGAAGGCCTTATAGCAGACGTAGACCACCAGCAGAGGTGGTTGTCTCATCCAGCTGAAGGTTGAATAGAGAGTCCTGTAGGATGGCACACGGCTACTCCTCTGTTTTGGCACCTATTTCATTTATCCTGCGTGCCATGGTGTCATTGTTGAGTGGGATGGATTTCAGCACCTGTGTGGGATCGTGCTCTGTCAAGGTAGAAATGACTTCTTTGATGGCAGGGATCACCAACTTCTCTCCAATTGTGAACGGCTGTCCACATTTGGCTGTCAGCAGAGAGATGTTATTCGACGCTACTAGCCCACAATCAGACTGGCTGGTCTTCCTAGTGAAGAGACTGTTGGTGGTCTCCTACCATGCTACTCTTTGAGGGCCTGGAAGAACAGATCCTCCTTGACTGGGTGGATCTTTACAAGGTGTACCTTGAGACATGAGGGTTTCATGGCCTCATTTGAAAACACTTGTTCACACAATAAACACATTGGAAGTTGTGCATTGGTATGTGGGAGATGTCTATAAAGCACTGTTGCTCACGGTTTTCCCATGTGCCTTGTGCAAAAGTAGGACAGTTAAAAGAACTGAGGCGTGCCCTTTGAAGGAGGAGCAGGCTGTTCCATAGAAAACAATAAAAACTTAGAGCAAGCAATTCAAAAAACACACAAATGCCTCCCAGAAACAACCCCCTTTCAAAAATATTGCTTCCAGCACCCCCAAAGCTCTCTGAATGCCCCCTGGGGGGCAGTTCCGCCCCTGCTGAGAAACACTAATTTAGATAATAGCATGCATTTTTGTCATTTTTTTGTCTTTAGCATGTCAGAAGAAAAGTGTGATAAGTGACATAAGAGTATGTGAATGTTAAAAAACACTTTTAGAAAAACTCAACTTACAGGATATAACTGGCTTAATATCAAACAAATTCTTGAAACGTTGATGAGCAGAGGATGCCAGGAAAATTCTGGCCTATGACTAAACACACTGCTTGACAAAGTAAGAGCCATGACTGTTTACTGGCTACTGCTGTTTCTCAGCTGAGAACCTTGTTTTTTCTGACCTCCTGTGGTTAAAGTTCTCGCCTTTCTGCAGTGGTTTCTCAGGGTTTTTTGTTTGGGGACACTCTGACATTACTGTTGGGTGAGTGTAGTTACATGTGTGACACAGCACACTTTTGATTATTCCCAACCACACCCAACAGTGATGCTGGGTATAGTCAGAGGTTCAGGCTGTGTAAATTGTTGTATAATGCCCTCTGTGGATTTGTAGGGAGCTTTGTGAAGTCTGAGAAATTAACCCTGATAATGCTAAAGTGATGTCACTAGATTGAGGTTGAGACTCACATTTTTATTCAGAAAGTCATTACAAACTTGAGACGTGGAGAATGAAAGGTGTGGACATTTAGGAGGCAGACAGGGTCTAAAGCAAGACACTACTGAGTTGCACTTTTGGAAAATGTTGGATTCAGTGTTTTTGGACTTTGACTTACACTGATGACTAAAAATCTTGGCCTCTGCTGCTTCAATTTTGACCATTTTTTAATCTGTCTCTTGTGAGTTCAGCTCTTTTTTGGAAGTGCATTACTAAATCACTGGAGTACCCCTTTAAGCCATGGGCCAATGTACAAAGCATGTGATTTCGACACAAGAGACTGCCGTTTGTGTCCCGTCTCTTGCCAACAGTTAAAGATGTTTTCTGTTTTCTTTCCAATTAAACGTTAACCAAGTAGATTGAAGATAAAAAGATGGTTGATGTTGTTATTAGGACAGACATCTGGGTAGTTTTGGATGGCACAGACAAACAATTTATTTTGTCACTTTTATCATTTCTGGCAAAACCAGCAGTGTAGAGCTGGACAGCACAGAATATTTACTTGTTTATATTTACTGTTTAATATAATTTAATGAAAGATTCACTCTGAGATTACACTCTGTTTTCCCAGGGCTCTGGCACATGTGATCCGCCATCCTGCCTCAGAACATTCGGATGACATTGGACTTGGCCAACACTATGAGAACATACAAACCAGAGTCACAGTTAACAGTCTCCGTAAGTACAATAAATTTAAATGCACTCATGGGAAATTGTGAACATGGTTATTATATATTACGTTGCCTGCAAGTTAATGACATCAGGAGCACACGCCGCCTAGCAACACACTTACACACATTCACATTACAGAGCGGTTTCCTTAGACGCTGGGTCCTATATGTATATATGATTGCATCCACTGCACTGCAATCTGAACCACAGCACCATAAACCCTTTATAAATACTCATTAATTCCCAATTGTTTATTTATTTATTTTAAATATAACAAAATAATAATAACTGTGAGCCCTACAGATTTGTTCACCTTTCCTGAATTGTCCATGGAACTGGAAATGGTGGGGGAAAATAAAAAAAGATCCATCCACAATCCTGCAGGCTGGTGCAGGGAGCAATTAGCCCTCAGCAATCACTTAACATACACACTAATTACCACCGACGACCTAGACCTCTCTCTCTCTCTCTCTTAGTTAATGCTTTTTGTATGCAACAGCCTCACACCTTAGACTGTATCTCACTCTCATTCATCAACACCAACGCCTACACATACCCACACAGATACGCACAGACAAAAAAGAAGAATAATTAATGCTATCATGCTCACTGCCTTGACAGCTGCAGTCAATAAATGTATTTATGCCTCTCTCTCTCCCTCTCTCTCTCTCTCTCTCTCTCTCTCTCTCTCGCTCTCTCCCTCCCTCTCTATCTCGCTCTCTCCGTCTATTAAGACGTACTCTGGCTAAATGCTAATTTCTTTGGCTAAACTAAAGATTAAGTCTCCTGATACTAATCAGGTCCAATGTCAGGCTGTATATGGTGAAATAATTACACCTCATGTACTGTAGACATCAATAAAATAATTAATGGAGCCAGGTCTCGGTCTCAGTGGTCCAGTAGAGTATAAAAAGAATTAGAGAATAAAACAAATAAATATATAAGTGAATTACAATAAGTAATGTAATTATGTTCTTTAGTCTACATGTTTCTCAAGAGGTTTTATTTTATAGGCAGACGAAAATAAATATCACAGATTACCATGTTCCAAAAGTTTTTATGTTCCCATTACAACTGAAGAGTACAGCAGGTGATTTCACTGATTAGTTTGGAAAATTTGCTAATTAGTGAAAACACCTGGTGTAATCTTTGGGTTGGAATGAAAACCCGCCTGTTCTTGGCACACACGGCAGATGATTGCTTATCTCAAATTATCTCCTCATATATATTCAGGCTTTAGTCGAATAAATATTTTAACATTTTCAATAGGCTGAATGCTTATGTTTAGTACAAATCAAAACAATAAATTAAAAGAAAATTACTGACTTAATTACAGATTGTTCATCAACCCAAGCTGCTAAGACAAATAATTCTCCATATTTTTTGATGCAAATTAGATTTTGAAAAATAACCAGCACAGATGATGTAAAACCTTGAATGTTTTAAACGAACAATTATAAAACAGTAAAATAACAAATGATTCCCAACACAGTAACATTTTAGGGGATTTTTTTACTCCCTGTTCACAGAAATGTTATGTAGTCAGGAAACTACCAGGTATCCCACATTGACAGTTTACTATATGTGATGTTAAACTTGTTGAATGTTGCCTTTAAACATGACTACCATGATGCTACTTTGCAACTTACTGTCTCATCATATTTACTAGAAATATTACAGTATACTTAATTGAGAAATAGAATGTAACTAAAATAAAACAAATAAAAGCATACCCCAAAAATGATATATTTTTATATGTAGTTTTGGTTGAACTGAATTCTTTTATTCCCTAAAAATCAGCTGAGATGAGATGTCAGGCAGCACTGGCATAATAATAATTAATCATTCTAAAATAAGAGCACTCTTGTTCCTACCTTACAGAATAATTATCTGTTCATTAAAAACCAGCCATCATGTTGACAGGTAGACCTGATCTTCAGAAACAGAAACTGTATAATTTCTTTAGCGTACTATGTACAGTACTATACTTGTTATCAGCTACTGTATAATATGTAATTCAATAAAACAACGCACTACCACTTGCACATTCGGAAAATGTTTTTTCTATTACTGTTATTCTGCCTGTATAGTTTAAAGATCAATACTTTGGTTTGTCAACATGCAAGTTAGAATAAAATAACCAGTTCACCATAAAGAGGGGAAAACCTTGAAAAACAAACTTCCTCACCCCGCCTGCCTCAATCATTCTCTTGCAATTATATACACAGCATACTAGTTGACATACTTGCACAGAATCACATCATCCACATAGTTTAGAGTCTCAGGTGTATAACTGGGATATTAAAATATGAAGAGCCACAACCCAAAGATTCCTTCTGTTTGATGGTTATCTCCCAGATGAGAAACACGTTAGACAAGCACTTTCTTAGTATAAATGTTTAAAAAAATGTATTCAAGATGAATATTTGCTGTTTAATTTCTTTATTACTATGAGTGAGTGCAGCTTTCCTTTTTGTTTGGCGACCTTGGACATGGAGATCCAGGCCACGCTGCTGGCTGCAGTATCTTACAGGGATGTAGGGGAGGGATTCGGTGTAATTGAGTTGGCAAAGGCACAGGGATGATTGTTGTTTTCTTGACAGCAATCCTTGCAAGGTTACAATAGGTGAGGTGATATTTTTTGTATTTTCTGTCCTGCGCCTGCCCTCTCCAGCTGCGCTTTCTAGTGGCAGGTGTGACTATGCCACAGCTATAATAGTCACTGTATAGAGGTGCATAGCAGTGATTGAAATGCTCCAGAGGGAGCCCCTGCTCCTCATCTGTTGCCTTTCAAAGATAATAAAAATATCTTAGACTGGACTATGAGCTCTCTTTCTCCTCAAGACACCAGTAATGCAAGTTTTGTGAGTTTGGTTTCTTTGGCTACCAGTACTATCATGTTTCTGTCCTGCTGGCCATGTGCGCACATGGGGCAATTGTGAAGTGTGGCCTCTTTTTACTCCAGGCAGCCAGCCAGAGAGAACAAAGTCTCCACTCACTGCCAACACTCCACTGATGCATGACAGTCCATTTCCTCACTGCCAGATAGAAATGTATTTTTCGCAGCATTACCTCTGACAGCAGCTGAGAGATAGCTACCAAATGTAGAGTCTACCTATGGTTCTATTTTCCACCTGCCATATACTGTACTCTGCACTGTATACTAAACCCTCAAATCTGTAAGGAGATAATTACAAGCTGACAACACCGTGAGGTCTAAATGTTTGGAGACACATGAGTTGTTTTGGATTCATTTTCAGTAGTTTGTGAAATGGCAGAGTGGTGCTAATACTGACAGTTAGCTTCAAGATTCACTGACAACACAGTTACAATGAGGCCATAAGCGAAATGCCAAGACATTTTATTACTTTAAATAATTTTTCCACATTTCACCAGTTGTTAAAACTTATTTGTTGCTGGTAATTTGTTCTTTAACTTTAATTTGTTAATATTGATAAACTAATTCATTTAGAAAATTACTGCCATCTTGAGAGCCAGTGAATGTCAAAAATGTGAGATGAAGAAAAGTAATTATCTGGAGTTGTTGGCCAATAAAAAAACAAAACAAAAAACTGCAAGTTTCTTTTTTCTCTATATTTTGAGATGAGCACCAAAGTATGAGGCTTAATATTTATTGTTTTGTTTTCTTTTTACTTCTTTTTAGGAGCTCAAGAATGCAAGTCAGAGTTACAGCATTATAGTCTGAATTGCTTTAGAGGTCAAGCCAAGCACTGGCTCTAGAACAGTTAGAAATGTTGGTATCATGTATTAATGTGATTTAAGTTTGCTAAATGCAGAATTTTATGTGCAATATTTTAGACTCACTATTCAAAAACGGTTCTGAATGCTGTCAATTTTGTAGTTGTGATTTACAATAGCAGAGATTTACAACAGTGGTGTCTTTTCTTAGCTACTGAGATACTTGGACTGAAACTTTTCAACTTAGAAAAGTGAGGTGTCGTATGATTTTATGTCTTTATTATTCATTTTATGCCATTATCATTTAGCAACAGTGGAGAGATGACAGGAAATGAGAGGAGAGAGAGAGAGAGAGAGAGAGAGAGAGAGAGAGATGAGGGAACAACACACGATAAAGGTTCCCCAGCCAGATGTGAACTGGAGACTTTGCAGTTATTAGTTGGCCCCTTAAGTCCTCGTTCATCAGGGCGCCCTGTAGTCTGAATTTGTTAATACATTCATCATTCAAAAGTATTCAACATAGCCAATCCACTGTTTTCTATTTTTCAAATTATTTCAATTTGTTGTGCTAAAGCTTCTTGTGCATTTTAGGCTTTGTTTCTGTTCTGCTGCAATATTATGTTTAAGGTGGCCTACTGTGTGAATAAAGATAACTGACATTACATTACATTGTTGAAAACAGCACGACTCATTTCAACTTAATGATCTACTCAATAAAGAACTCTCTACTCTGGTGGTGCTCACCCTCAAAATAAAGTACTGTATGTGTTTTCATGCCACACAAAACATCTGATTAACAAGTACACAGTTTATCATTTTCAAAGGACATTTGATCAAATCATTCACACATAAATGTAAGTTTAACTTAGCTCAACTAAAAATGATGCAATGAATGTCCCTATACACAATAAATATAATGTATATATTATACATATATATGCATTATATGTTATACTATATAATGTAACGTTGAGAGTTTCATGGGTGTGACAGTGACAGAAATGGCAGGATAATGACTTGAAGACAATTGAATATTTTTATCATTAACTTGAAAGTAGGCTGCCTGTAAATAAGAGCGCCCATCTCCTTGTGCCATTTATTTCGGGGCATACAGCTCCCAAAATACTCTCTTAAATCTTTTATGAGTCTCAGGGAGGTGTCTGTGTCTGGAGTGTTAACTCGCTTATTTCCCGCAACAGCCATGTCTTTAACCTTACAAGTCTACAGAAGTGGCCTACTTTCTGGCACCAGCTGACATGAAAGCTGTGACTTTGACAACAGTACAAGCGCAAATGACACTCAGTCAACACAAAGTTAGATACACATTAAAGTGGAATATAAACAAGTAGATATATCAGCACCTCAATTTGAACTGAGTTCGGCATTCTGAGAATAGCAAAGTTGCACCAGATGTGAACAAAGACACTGTCCTCATTTATTAACTGTGGTAAAATCTATTTATGCGCATGTTGCTGGAAGAAAACTTTTTGACAAACAGCGTAAAAACAAAAACACCTTAACCTTGAAACTGGCTCTATATCACATAAGTGCAAAGCT
The DNA here is from genome assembly GCA_029490765.1 of Euthynnus affinis. Lineage (NCBI taxonomy): Eukaryota > Metazoa > Chordata > Actinopteri > Scombriformes > Scombridae > Euthynnus > Euthynnus affinis. Next base: position 6,572,137 of record CM055856.1, on the reverse strand, counting down.
CAGGTGAGAGCACTTAAATGTTATAGCTCATAAACTAACTCTAACTGAGTGAAGGGTCCAACCAATGAGCCTGTAAAAATAGTTTTCCATTGTTGAATGAGATTATCTGAGAGGAAACTGCATGGAAATAAACTTGATCTGCATGTGTTGTTTTTAAATATATATTATACAAAGTACTTCCTGTATTATCCTGGTTAAATACATTACTTAGTTAGTAATGTATTTAACTTAGTGAAGTAAACTCAATGTAGTCTATGGAAGCAGAACATCTAATTTGACTTTCAGCTTAAACAGGATCACATTGACTCACAGCCTGTGTGCATGGCCCACTTACAAAATTGTATCAAACTGAAGCAGGTCAACAAGCTTAGAAAGTAACCTGACAAGGTAACACAGAGGGATTTGATGCCTCCTGCTTTTAGCTTTTTGGAGAATTTGTTGTTGTTTTTTTTAGCAGCCAAAAGCTACTCTTCAGTTGCACATAACTGCATGCAACATGCAACATTTTGACATACAGTAGGTCTACATGAGCTCCAGTTTTGACATTATGACAAAGTAATCCTTATTGTAAGAGAAAAATAATACTCCCATCAGCCCTTTGCTACCTTGAATGACCTCCAAAACTGATCTTACTCATTACATCACTTGGTAAGATGTGTTGAAGTGAAAGAATTATCGAAGCTGTCCTCATCATTTCATGAGACAGCATTGATAATTTGAGACTTTCCAAATTAATTAGCACAGTAATAAATTTTCTTGCTGACCAGTGGGGAATAAGAGCTTAATTAGCCTATTTTCTGTATTAATGATCTGTTTTTTTGTCAGAGAACTTCTAGTCCACGGACTAGTGGACCGCTCACATTTTAAAGTTTGTAAACTTTAACCATTAACATTGGCGAAGATGAGTTGATGGATGTTTTTGTATCTTCATATCCAAGTTAGTGGTACTAGATTAATAGTGGCAACTTGTCCCTTCAAAGGAAGCAATTTGCATCATGTCAAATAACAGAAGTGTTGACTCATGGCTGTGTGATATTTGAAATAACCATCATTGTGATTCTGTAAAGGATTAAGCTTAAAATGAATAGGTCATGAAGGAGTGGTCAAAACTATCCATATATCAAATATTGATCCATAACATTGCTACTCAGAAATATATAATGGAGGGCCTTGCACACACAGCAGTCCTCAAACTGCCTCCCGTGAATTGGTACGTTCCACTAATCTCCTCCAATCTTAACGAGGGGAAAGACACTCTGAACATCTGTTTGCTCTGTCATGCCAGGCGGCAGGGGGCCAGTCTATTTGCTGTGCACCCCTTAATTTACCAGATGTCTCCTGTAGGATTAGTACAGTTTTACAAAGAGCAGTCATGTCTCTCCAGCTGGGTCCCCAGAAAGGCTTACTTAAGGGAAAGTGACACTAGCAAGTTAGGGAAACAATTATTCGATGTTCACATCCATCCATTAAGCTGATTTATATTCTGGGAATTAGACATTATGTAACAGTCACTTAAGAGTAAACCAAGTCAGCTTAAATCAAATAAATAAATTTTAAAAATTAAATAAATTACACATGTCAGGTTACTGGTTAAACAGGCTTACGACTGGTTAAGTAGGCTACCGCTCATATTATTTATTTTTCTTATTTGTCTCAGCTAATGCATTTAACATATACACATTTTAAAACATTACTTCAGTGATAAAGGGCAATTTGTAATTATGAAGTGTTGACGGTGTAATTATCTCTGTTGATCCCTGCAATTAACATAAAAAAGAAAAACACATAATTGCTTCTTCACAGTCGTGCGCTCAACAACAGAAACACTGTCTCAACGACCATTTTTTGAATTACTGACTCATGTTTCCCTTCCTTTAGACAGCACCCAGATGAACAATGCAGCTAAAGCATCAACTTTGATAACTCAACCCTACCCGGCTCTGGGACAGATCACCAGCCCTTACGAGCCACAGAAGACGGTCAAGGATCTCAACAAGTACGCCACCCTCAAGGCTGTGGGTAAGATGTTGTTTACCACCAGCCATAATGATGGAAAAGCACCTGCCATTTATCATTTGATCTGATTAGGTTCCACATTACATCCTCCTATAAATAAAGCTAGCATAATTAACTGGAAGCAACATAATAACAACCTTGAGGACAGTTAAACTATGAGCTTATGAGGCAGAAAATTCAACTTAAGTACTTCATGAGACATTTTATGGAATCCCAGTAAATGTGGTCAATTTAGTGTTAAACATTGTGTGTCTCAACAAACGAAAAACATATTAGCACATCCTGCCAGCTCCACTGTCATGCCTCTCTTTTTCGTTTAGCTTTAAAATGACGTAAGACAATGTGGCTTTGACAGTTTTTTCAGTCCTTCATTTCTTATCTACTTCAGACAGAACAAGAATCCTGTTTACACAACATGTTGTTGTTAGATATGTACTTCAAAACTGTCCTTTTCTTTAAATAGAAATCTTGGTTGGTCTGAATCGCCATCAGATTTCTGGATGACAGAAATCCTTGTCAGTAAATCCATAGTCCATCAACGTCCTCAAAGAGGGGAACTGAAAGTTTATTTATAGAATGAGTTTGTTGTTCTTCTCAAGTGATCATTTTGGAAGTTGGCAGCCCAGTGCCTGGGCAAGCTAAAAGCTAAAAGATTAAAGCTTTAAGTGGACCAAAACAGAAGCACTCAGAAAGGTGGTGCTAAACAATGCTATAAGACAACATATAAACTGTGAAAATATTATACTAGTAAGAAGTTTGAACACACTTTCTCATTCAAGTGAATGGGAATGTGAGTCCAAACTTTTGATATGTAAATAAAAATACTTTGTTGCGAATCATAAAATCAAATTATTTAACAAAATGGATACTTTAAGCAACTATTAATAAGCAACATACCCTTTTATGTATACTATGGCAATAGTATGTGTTTAGTTAATAGATTCCCTGAACAGTTTGTCCTGACATAAGAATAATGATGACAGCCAGAGTGGAGAAAAAAATATTAAATATGAGAAATATGCAGGATCAAAGTGTGGACTGAAGATGTTTGTGGATCAGTATTTGATACTATTTTGCACACTGATACATAGTGAGTCTTTTTATAGATGCTGCCTGAATAAATAAGCTGTATTTGACAGTCTTGACCATGGAAGGGATGACAGCTATCAGCATGCGTGTAGTAGGTACAATCACATAAAACAGCTCACTCGCTTTGTGATTTACACAAGCAGCTGAAGCTTCTCCCCCACTAATCCACTGAAGTGCCGTCAAACAAACTGATCATTAGGGAAAATTAAAAATAGAGCAAATCTAAGCTAATGAGACTGGGGACAGGAGACAATCAGGAGCAATCAAACACAAATGAGTCGGGGCGTGGTGATGGGATGCAACTACACCATACAGGGTGAGCTATGTGAGCCTCTGTGGTTCTGATATGTGTGTTAATCTACCAGCACTGCTGTGGGTTTTGCTGAAGTAGCTGCCGTAAAGGATATGCTACTCATCACTGCATCTCTTGTCCCTATTCCTGTACCATAAAGTGCGATCCAGAGCACAGGCTCAACCTGCTGCTAATGAAGAGAACACATTAAAGGTTATCTGGGAGACATTTAATTAAAAAAGTCTGAAATGCTAAAAAAAAAAAAAAAAAAAAATCTCAGTGGTTAATGCTGGAGCTTGGTGGACTCAGGCTCAGTTAGTGCTGAAGTGAACAGTATTTTAATACATTGTCTGCTGCTGATTGGAGACATAAAATCAGGCTACAGTTCTTGTTATGAGCAAATTACGGCAGATGGCAAGACAAATGCCAAAAGACGAGATACTGTGCAGTCATCTACTGGGGCAGCCTTACTTCCTTGTGTCGTGTTGAAGTAGATTTATATACTAGAATATCAACAAATATTCTGTGGAGTGTGACCATAATTATTATCGGACCACTCACACAACATATTTACTATGTTTTAATTGGCACAATTTAAAAAAAAAACAAATTTAGTTTTACCTGATGGCTGACAGGGAAGCATAATGTGAAAATATATAAAGATGTACTGACTTAGACTAACAGGTTGTGTGAAGCCACTGCAACAACTGTTAATGTTCTCCAGTACTGTGCACTAAAATAAGAACCACCAATTCACAATGAATAACTGGCATTGTGCTGTTGTCATTTCACTAATATGCATGTGTCATTCTCAATATGGTGAAATCTGGGCCTTGGTTACCATTGGCATAACAATATATATCAATGTAAAGCATTAGCAGCTAAAAAAATATGCAGATTTTACCATGTTTTTGTTTCAACATAATCTAGAGAATCATGTAATTATACACGTCTCATTATGGTAAAGCCGACATCTGCGAATCAGAAATATTGTTTGTATGACATCCTGGAGATTTCAAACATTTGTACAGGTTGTAAGGTCAATTCAAGTTTAGCATACAGCGATACTTGATGGTGTTTAGTCAAAACTTCTCGACTCTGTATCTTTGTTTTCTTTGGATGCTTTAGCAAAAAGCATAAAAATGTGAAGGCTTATTTTCATCCGCCTTTCTAGCTAGGCACTCAGGACACAATGCAATGGCTTATGAAGGGAAACATGACAAAGAACTATCATGTTGTTCATCTGTATTTTTTAGCAGAGAAAGCTAATGACAGCTTCTACAGCAGCCGACGCCAAGTGATTGAGATGACAACCAAGGGCAGCCTTCCTATGGAACCTGTGGATATGGAGCCAGAACCGAGTAACCCTTACAGCCCCCCCAGACAGATGTCTGCAAAGCAGAATGGACACAAGTACAAAAGCCCCAAGAACCACAGCTCCCAGTCTCTGCCCTACGGCTCAAACACTGCTGCCATCCCAGGGGTGCTAAAATCCTGGGAGAACAAGGACACACTGGGACTGCGACAGAGCTATGGCCCAAAGAAACTCTGCATCATAGAGAAGGAGATACACACCACCCGCTACATCCCTCCACAGCCATACTTTGTCACCAACAGCAAGACAGAAGTGACAGTATGAAGGACTGTCTAAACATCAGGCCTAAAGGAGCAAATGGAATAACAGGAGTCGCAGTTTAAGAAAGACAATAGCTGCTGACTGTGGGCGGCGTTGTGAGAAATCAGCATGGACTGCAGTATGTGCAGTTGTCAAGCATTCAAGACACAGCCTAAAGGTGAAGTATAACAGGACGGAGTACCAATCATTGCTCCTCAGGCACAGTGATTAATATGTTGTTATCCATATTCATATAATCCAACCACTAAAACAAAACACAAAAGCTAAATAAATCATATACATACATAGTACAGTTGTATATAAGGTCAAAAAGACCTGAAAATTACATTATCTCATGTAATTTATATTAAATCTACACTGTCTAAATGAAAATAACCATCCTTATTTAAAGAATCAAAGTTGAATAGCTTGTGGTTACAGAAAATGTTTCATAGATTTATGGATACTGTTTGAAAATGTTTTGGCACTGCTTACATGCTGAGGAGCAGAAATTCATGCACTAAACCAACAGATGTTGACTCAAGTGCAGCATCCAAAATGTACTTTTTTGCTCATCTCAAGAGAATACCTTTTTCTTTTTTATTTACTAGATTAATTCTAGTTTTTATTTATGTATTAATTTATTTAGAACATTTTGTTAAACTTAAAGATCGGCCACAAATTAATTAGACTCTAAGCTCTACGATGCTCTCAATATGAGCCCTTCAAAACATTACGCCCATCTCTGTTGTACTTCAAAATGTCCAATAAATTGAATTTGTGAAATCAGTAAATTGCACCCGATTTTTGACCATGACTATTACTGACTTAAGTTAGAGTGTATTTGCTTAAGAAAACAAACAAACAAACACACACACACACGCAATAAAAGCCTTTGTGACATAAATGTTGTCCACAAGTAAGTTATTCAGGTTCATTTCTAAAACGCTGTACATCCATTTTGGAGAGAAATCCTTCATCAGTCATTCAGTTTTCATTCAGCATTTCTAATATAAGGACGATTCAGTCTATGAAAGTGTTATCTGTTGACTTAAATGACTAATGATCCATTAAAAAGTCAATTTGAATTTTTGTGAATGTAGTGTCACTTTTAAAGTGGTAGATGTCTTATTTTGAAAGGAACCTTCCAAATGCATTCAAACCAAGTCACTGCCAACAGACATCCTACTAATATATATTTGTATGATTACTAGGAGAAGCGTCAGTAGCTGCAGAGTGTTGAACCAGTGTTGTGTTGGTGTAATAGTGCCTCTCATCAGTACCAGCATGTACGTGATTATCCTAGAATATACTGTAGATGAAGCCCCGGTGTTAGAATGGTGGTCGGTCTTGTTCTTAGTAATCCATTATTTCCCCTCCACCCCCCAAAAAACTTTTTCAGTATGAAGATGATGTCTTGGAGTTTCCATTATAGTTAAAACTCTTGGCTTTTATTAAAAAATGTTTGTGATTTAAGTGACTTCATTCTTAAATCTCACATTTATTGAATGTATCTGGTCTAAATAGTTGATGCGTCTATTGTTGGAGGTTGACAGTTAATGAACTTCTGTCAGGATGAATGTAAAAATGCTGTGAAGCAAAATAAACTTTGTTTTTCTTTGTAAATGTATCTACTAAATACATATTGACAATATCTACTTACTTGCAAATGGGAACATTTTGGTCACCACTTCCTATAACAATCAATGTACCATACTGAGAACTCACTAAAATAAGAAAACAGAACACTGAATTCATGCCACACTTGGCAAAAATGTTTTTAATAAATAAGGTTTTCTGGTGCAATTGATCTTTTTTTTGCACTTTTCCAGCCAAGCAGTATAAAAAGGATGCTCACGCCTGCTTGCAAGTCTTACTCATGCCGTTGACTATTTCAAGCAGCTGAGGAAAAGGCTGCACCCGTCGCTGATACACAAAGTGGGAAGTGGGAACTGTTAGTGTAAAGGTGTATTTATGTCTTCTCAAATCCAAATCTTAAACAACAAAAAGAAATATAACTAACAAGGGCAGAAATCATGCAGATTGTTGTACTTGGATACTAACTGTATGCACAATGTTCCCAAATATGTATATCCAGCGCACAGAACTGTCCTTTCACATGACTAACTGCCTGTTTGAGTGTTTATTTCACAGGTACATAAAATCTATTGTTCACATTGTTCTAACTCAAGTATTACTTCTGTTGAAGGTTGGCGATGATTTTTATTTATGCAAATATTGTTATATAGTCACTACTATTGAATCTTCTTGTTTTGTGAATGCAAACTGTTTTATTTTTTGCTCAGACAAAGATACTGAAATCACTGTTATTAAGCTGCAGTACACTATATTCACATAGGAAGATCTATTGTAATACTGTCAGTTAAAAACATAATGTGTATAATATATGTTTGCACTACAGCATCCAATAGTGAAAGTGCAACATTTATGTTATATTTCATAAAGTTTAAAGGAAAGCGCCCATTATCACAAGTCTAATACAGTTCACTATGGTGGCTATCAGTTCTATGTATCACTGTTGGCTTATTATCATAATATCTGAATACCTAATTGCTCTATTTAATGTTGTTCTATGTCTTTATGTGCAATACAAAGTTATTTGGTTTCAGATCCATTGTTTATTATATTTACAACTTCCGTTTGACAGATCACATCCTCCAGCTATCCTGAAAGAAATGACTAAACTGAGTATTTAAACATTTTCCATTAATTGCTTGTCCAGTATAATATAATCCCCATGTTATCAGTGTCTTGCAAAAACGTTGAATCTCCAAGATGCCACTTTTCCTTATTTTGAATTCTATTAAATTACAATTAAACCGCTGATTCAGTTTTTTTTCCATATATTTTGAAATCTAGTTTCAATGCAGTCTAGAAAACTCTAAGGTTAATGAAACATTTTCTAAATGTGGAACACCTTGACTGCTGCCTTTTTATGGTGATACAAGGTTTCTGCAAAATAGTGACGATAATTTTCGTGTATTGCATAAATCATCCAAGTGTAGCCCTCCTTTTTACAAAGGACAACAACTGTAGCTTAGCTCAACACAGTGTTATTGGACTTCATTTAACATTCCAGTAAGACTATTGCAGCTTTAAGCATCTTGTAATTGGTTTGTTCAGCTGATTTACTTCTTTCATTTTAACAAAAAAAGAATACAGGTGGCTGATTGTTCATTCACAATAACAACAGCCGAGCAGCAAAAAATTAAATAAGATGCATTTAATATCACAAAAACAAAGAAACAAAATTCAATAGTCATCGGTAGCATATGTGGTGCTTAATAAAAAGCTTTTTTGTTGTTGTTTTTTTTTTAATTCCTGATTCTTGCTAGTTCTGTTGGCTGCCCCTCACAACACCACAACAAAACAACATGTAAGAGCTCTTGAGTGCAGCCAAAGGACTTCTTCTGGATCATACTGTATACTACAGTTTATGAAACTTTCTGTTTTTAGTGTGCTCCAGCTGTAAAAGTGTCATTATACTGTCTACATTAAAATTATTTTTAATAACTCTGTCTCTTTTCCAGACTTTCTTAAAGCCATGTCTTTATTTTTTCCTTGACAATTATAATTATGCTTATAATTCCTGTGAACAATATTATCACAATATCGTTATCAAGGTGTTTGGTCAAAAATATTGTGATATTTAATTTTGTCCATATCGCCAGCCCTAATTACTTAAATCTATGGACCAGTAAAGAGAAAAACAAAACACGTTTCATAAAACAGCTCATGTTGTAAAGGCTGTTCAAGTACACAAACACAACAATAGCAAGCTACAACCTCACACTCATTCAGTCCAGAGGACTGGGAGCTATACACATTGATTTCGTCATTGTGGCTTTGCGTACCACTGAGAGGCACTTCTTGAAGTACCTGCCACTCTCATGTGAAAACGTTCAATACATGCTTATCTGTCAAGGCCTGGATAAATAAAGGAGCTGAATCGATTCAGTCGAGTGCTAATGCCTTGTGGAGTTAGTTAAACTCCATCGAGAGTTTTCTCTCTTGTGGATAAGTGAACTGCATGATTAAATAAAAGGACCATAGCAGTAAAAAAAGCACAATAACAAAAGAAAACAAAGAATATTAAGCTTATATATATATATTAAGCTTTTTGCAATCAGAAACAAAAGTCTTGCTCTGTGTTTGTGTTTGGTGCTACACCCTTGCATTGGAATTCAAATACAAAACATTTGGTGAGGGAAAAACACAAAATTCCACAACAAATTTAATTTATCTTTCACAGTCGTCAAACATAAACTCCACACAGGAATGTAGAACCTGTAGAAGGAAAGCCCCAGAGCCGAGGAGGGCAGGCACCATCAATCATTCCAGATGGCATGTTTAGATCACTGTTTTTCACTCTACTTTTACACCTGTTGAGAATTCAATCAATTTTTCTACCTGTTACTGCAGATTGTGCATGTTTACAACCACGCTTTCTATCAGAACTTCAGTTTTAACAAGCTTCTGCGGGCACAGTCTTTTTTGTGAAGACACCAGGAGACAGTCTTTTTAATTAGCAAACGATGTTTCCTACCACCACAGTGGTTCCCTCTGGAAATTAAATCAGCACAGTAACCTTATTCAGTCAAACAGAGTGGCACAGCTATGTCCTGGTGTAGCTACAATATAAAAAGCTGCGTGATTTTTCAAATATGAAATCATGCAGGATGGTACTTTTATTTGAATTATTAACAGCCAATCCATGAGGGAATATTTTGCTAAAATAATGAATTTACATAATGATAAATACACTGGAGTAAAAAATGTGCCACAACTTTAATTTCAGAGAGTCCTCTGGGAGTGAGCAACTTAATGGTACAACATGTGTATTCCCGCTACATGGATTTATGGTTTTCCTTGCATGGAGACGTCTGCAACGTGTTGGGACAGATTTCTGCTTTTCAAAAAGCATTATTTAAACCAAGAGGAAGTGCATCAGCATAAGTCTAGATAAGAAATAAATGAGTCAATAGTTGCAGGATTGTTGGGAAATCCTCTTTTCTCCACAGTACAAATGTGCACATACACACACTCGAAAGACAGAGGACAGACAGGCAGGAAAGAATAGTCAGCTCTGTTTGGTTCCCCAGTGGCTTTTGCTCCCAGGCCTCTACATGGTTTATGATCATTGTGATACTGCAGCACTCACATCTGATACTGAACAAGGCTAAGTGATTGTGGAAATACTGTAGGACTGTACATACTCAAGGTTTGCAAAGCCACCATGACAGACTAACCTATGATTAACTACAATTCATGGATCCATGCGTTCCAACAAAGGTACCTGACATGACATTATAGCTAGAGTAAAGTCCTGGTGAGTCAGTTTTACTCTACAGCAATTTATTTAAAGACATTTTTTATGGAATTTCTGATTAATTTGATAACTGATAACTTGACAAGGAGGATGGGATAAGTGGTGCGACATTTACTTTTAATTTCACTTTAATGTCATAAATGACATCTATCCAGGGGGTGAAGATGAAAATGTGCAGTTTTAAATGACACCACACACACACACATACACACACAAAACCTGCAGTGAGACTGCAACCCTAATCTGTAACACTACATTCAATATTTTCAACCTTACCAGCAAAAGGCCAATGGAACAGCTGAATATGCTGCTCAGCAGCTCAGGTTGGATCCTATCAGCCAACAAAAGACCAAAGTGTATAAATGCAATTACATCACCAAATATGGATAGTTGACAACTTTTCCTATGACAACTTATCTCTGTTACCACAGCTGTCAATATGGATGCAATTTTTGGGGGGATGTGTATGTGTAATATTATGCCAAATGTAATTTTTATATGCCTTTTTGAATGTTTAAATACCTTCCAAAGTTGACTTTGATAGCTGATTTTTCAATTTCACTCATATTACGTTTCATTGTGTAATATATAATATTTTATGTTATTAATATTACCATCAAATATGACACTGATATGGGTGATTACACTAAAAATCCTACATTTCTTCCGTGCAATGACTATGCCAATTGTTTTCCTAAACTGCTATAAAAATTCGAACCCTGAGAAAATTTCAACATCTTACTGGAAAACTGTTGCAGAAGATTCTCAAGGATGTCGGTATCAGCTGTGAATGGAGTCAAGATATTCTTCAGATAGATTTACTCAGAATGCTGAAAATGTTTAAGATATGTCACATTTTGAATCAGTATGTATCTATAAGCTAAGTTTCCATTTCCACAGCTTCACAATTCAGTTATCTGGCAGTGAAACATCTTGTCTTCTCTTTCTCTGTTGCTGTCTGAGAGTCAGTGAGATATTAAGAAAGAGGAAAGGTCTAATGTGCACTCTATCACATATAGCTGGTCACACTCTCCACTGTACTGCAGTCAAACTAGATGGTTAAATAGGGAGCAATTCCCTTCAGATAAATAGACACCAGCAGGGCAAGAATAGACTCCAAATTAATCCATTCTCCAACCCAGAGCAGAGTAACATAGCTCAGATCATTGTGCAGCTACAAAAGCAAGTGAGGCAGCTTGGAGCAAAATCTGAGAGTTTCTGAAAGGAGGCACACAGAGATTAGGAATGTGGAGCTCCTCAGAGAGATGCCTTCATAGCAGACAAAGACACTGGGAAGTCTTTTCCTTCTGCTTGAGGCAGGAAGAAAGGTCATCATGTTATTTTGGGATATGAACTGTTTTCCTGGGTTAAAAGTCACAGCATCATCACTACTTTCTAACAATTTGGGATGAAATAGTTTTTACCGAGTACAACATGAATCGCCTTATTCTATTCCCCCACCCATCTCTGGTCATTGTCACTTTCAAATCGAAGTTTCTGCTTAACCTACAAGTCACTGTTTTTTGTTACATTTGTGAGAAGATCACACGGGTGCCTCTCTAAAAGAGTTCCATAAACAAATAGAAATGTAGCGGCGGGAATTCTTAACAGACTGTCTCTGTTTATGTTTATTTGTATGTGTGTGCGTGTTTCTTTTTAAGAGAAGACTGAGGAGACGAGACTGGCGAGATGCAAATAACGTCAAGTTGGCACAGAGGCGCAATCCAAATACATTAATTTGGGTGACAATTGCAGTTTTTACTCTAAACAAATGATTGCATCTCCTGCCACTCACATCTCACTCCATTCTTTGCTTTGTCAGAGAAATGAATACAATTGAGGCTTTGACCTGTTCTACCATCTGCCCTAATAAGAGACTGTGAAAGATTTAGCTCCGTTTATAAAAGATGAATGCCTTCTTTGTCCGTCCTATAAAAACTGTCCAACTTTATGTTGTAATTCACTCCAAATCGCTTGAAGAAAACAATCCTGTTGCAAACATAGTACAACGCAGTGTAGAGAGGTCACCAGCTTTCTTAGTGGTGGCTTTGCTTGTTTTTGGCATTTTAACTAATGACTCAAATTCATGCTGTAAACATCAGATGTTAAATGTTCACATGTAGCATGATGGTAGATAAATGAATCACATGCCAGCAATATTCATGCTTTGTGGTCTTCAAATTTGGGACTTCGGATACATATGCAGCCGGCCATTATGTAAGTCCTGGGTGACTTGTGTTTCCAATTTTAGAAGAGACTTGCTCATTTTGAAGCTTGTCTGTAGTGTCACAAAACAATGTTAACTAACCAGGGAAGAGTTTTGCTTGTTCCAGGGGTTTGTGAGAATTATCTTTGATGAACTAGAGTCATTTTAGTCAAGTACTTGTTCTCATTCTGTGACTGTTTGAGGTGATAAGACCAATATCTCTTTTATAGTAACACCACCTAAGTGTCTCCTTAATCCTTATTAAACAGCTCAGTGAGGCAGAAATCGTGCCAGTTTGGGTCATCAGTCTACAGTGACCATTTCATTTCCCAAATCTCTTCTCCTGTGTGGCTTTGGGTATGAACATCAGACACCATCAGACGTGATTAACCTTTCAATTAAACTGTCTGTACATCTCACTGTTAACATTGTCTCACACAAGTCTCCATCAGTAAGTCCCTCAGAGACTAAGTGCCAGAACTTGCACATTGGGGAGTTATAACTATACGGTAAGTAGGAATCTTTCAAATATGGAGATGATAGACCTGGACGATAAAATGATAGCGGTATGTACCAGCGACAGAAATGATATCAATATATCATATTGATTTAGTGTCTGTATCACTATATAAATAAGAAAATGAATGAACAAACTCCAAGCGTCCTCCCTCCCTGGCTCACAAAACAGCCTATCATATCCCTTGAAAATGGAACGTGCTATGAGTGACATGCAAACAGCCAATCATTTAACAGATGTGTTGTTCGGTTGCACCATCGACATGTGACACAACAACAGAAACAGCGTGGACTGAGGAAATGAGTGCAGATGTTAAGGAAATAAAATAATAGTAAGTAAGAGTAAAAGTAAGGTGGTTAAATTCAACCTTTTTGTTTTGGAGAAAAATCAATAATTACTGATGATCAATAATTACTGATATTGACTGAAATAAAACATTTTATCATGATCATTTTCTCAGCTGTATTGCACAGCCCTAGAAGATGAGATTAAATGCAAATATGAAATCCTTTGATAATCTACTGCATGGAGAGTACGCCTGAAGGGAACTTAACAGCTGAAGCCTGAAGCTGAAAAATAACTTAGATGAGTCAGATACTGGCAACAGACAGTATGATGAGCAGAGCTCTTAGTTCGTCCACAGTTAATCAAGAAATGTCATGGCAGAGAGGGAGCTGATGAAATGTACATTTAGATTTTTGGTTAAATAAAAGTTGTGATATTCAAGTACATGGTTGAGAACCTTTTAGGTCACAAGAAAATTAAAGGATCCTAAATTATTCTGGAAATTTCAGCTACATTAGCTTTATTTTATGGTTTATTTCTACATTTGTCTTACTGCTTCTCTCTGTTCAGTATTCATTTCTTGGTTTGATTATTAGTAGAAACACGCAAACTGAAAGAGACGGCCTGCTAAATGGACCAAAAAATTGTCATGTAATGTAATTATTTCATTCCAGCTTCATTCTCTTGTCAGTCCCTTCTTCTCATTCACTGAATGATGTCAGTCGTTTAAGTCACAGACATGGCTTATAATTTTTTAGTCTCTTTGTGCTTACTGACTGGCTGCACCTCTTTATCTCATTTCTTTCTTTCACATCCAGTCCATAAGCGGCCTCTCACCTTTGCTTTGCTAGCTTCTCAAAAGCCCTCCGAGGAACAGATTTAGTAACAAAGTCACATCATACACTGACCAGTAGCCCTTTTCTAAGGATAAAGAATCCCAAAAAGACATTTATGAAACCTGCCTTTAACGCAAAATCCACCAATCAATCCAGCCTCATATAGATTTATACATTTAGAAACACCTACTATATGAAATAAGGGAAATGTATTCTAAAATACAAAACTATTATTTCCATGTTAACCTTCATGAAATACATACAAAACGTTTGCATTAAGCTAAAACTTGCTAAAAGCAAGATGAAAGCACATTACTGGATGTCAGTGAAATATGTACAAGAGAAAACAAAGCCCCTACCACTGTTCTGCTGTGCACTGGATCTTAAATGGTGCATGTCTGCTAAACTTTAACTCACTAACAGAGGCCAGTAACAGTACGCCATCCTCATTAAGGTTTCATTAAGAGTCAGGAGGGCAACAAAACTGAGAAGATTACAGCCCAAATAAAATCAGATGGAATGAAGCAGGTTTTATATCTCTCCAGAGGAGTAACATCACAGTTGCCAGTATTCAAACTGTAGAAACAGGACCCATGGTGTCAGCCAAAATGAGCTCTTCTGCAATGAAACTTTTCAATTATTCATTTATCCATCGTCTATAGTGAGCTCTGGGAGTGAGCCCTGCTGTTGTGGCCCAGCCAAAAAAGAGGGGTGTGTTGTTAGTAAATGTATGAGGTCCTTCTAACAATGTGAGGAAGAAGCTTTTGAAGCTTTTGCTCACTATGAATCCTAAAAATGTCTGTGTTTGGAAAGATAATAGCTAGTAGTGGATATTTTGTCATGCAGATCCATGGTTCTGTTATGGTAAAATATTAGAGTTGTCAATTTAATTTTACCCAAGACAAACATCTATGTTTTTCTGGGTAACATAACAAGAGTTATGTGGAAGACATAAAACATTCCCATTTCTTAAACAATAAATATTGGTTATTACTAAATGTTTTTGTTCAGCTGCTGTGGCTAAATTATAAAAAATTCAAGTCATGCTGAAGGGAGGACAATTTTACTGTACACACTGGCCTCTGGTGTGGTTTGTGCAGTATCTTCATGAGCCATAAGAAAAGTTGGACTCTCACTTGAAGACTTGCAATAAAAGTCAAAGTGATGTATGTGTGCTACAATTCCTGTCTAAGAAAAGGAACAATTAAAATATTCCACTCATGCCACAGGCACAGTGTAATTTTTATTATTGACCTACACTTCTATCTACATTTATTCACTCTACTACCCTAAATGTGGAGCAGGTGCCCTGGGCAACAGACTGATAACACACAACTATTTTCATCACCTGGCAATGACACATTTTATACCTGGTTATGGATGATGAACTTGAAACAAATGGGTCATTTTTAGAATAAATAGTTTTGAGGAATTGGACTAGGAATCAAACACAAATGTAACATGATTAATGAGAAGTGACGTTTACTTGCAAACTCTTCTGAAATAACTAATTCCTTGGATTTTTGTGTGTTGCTTTGTTTTCCAAATGCATAACGATCCTCTAAAGACATGAAAGATTAACAGAAACCTAAAGAAAATATAGAGAAAAAAAACAGTTCCCAAAAATGTTGTTTTAACAACTTAAAATGCAAATAAGGGTTGTTTAGCTGCTCCTGCTGGTTGTTCCCCTCAACAGTTAATGTACTTCTCCATCACAAGAACAGTTGAAATGGATATGAGGGCAGAAGTGACCTGGATAAAGTTAGTCAGGAAAATGAAAAGACTACAGTCATGGAGTAAAATACTGTCCTGGATTCCTAACATTTATGGATATTTGGGACTATATAATGTGCCAATTAGTATATGCATTATAATTCTTCACCAAATAAATGTATAAAGGTGTTGAAGTTTGGACCAATGTATGGGAGTTAGATGACCTGGCTGAGTACCAGGTCATGAGGTGTGGTGGTCATGGTTGGAGTGGGAAGAAGGTTCTTGACATATCAAATGCCGAAATGTGTCATCTTACCAAAACAACAGGAACTGTGTGTGTGTGTGTGTGTGTGTGTGTGTGTGTGTGTGTGTGTGTGCCACCAGAAGAATTGAGAAAAACAGGAAACTTAGCTGACACACAATACCACTGCAACACACACATATAGCCTGGTTTTGGTATAAAAAGGCATGTCACGTTCTGTAAAGATGGAATTCTCTGTGTCTACGTTGTTGTGAGCTGTGTGTGAAAATAAAAGAGATCTTCCCCATCTGATGCCTGTGTCTGCATTTTTCCTGGCTCGCTCCTCTTTCCTCCACAACAAAGGGTATACTGTGTAGGACACAATGTGCAAAATTAATAGCCTTTTTTTTTTTTTTTTTGGAAAAACATCTGCACACAGACCCAGAGTTGAAAACGTTTTGGAGGGGAAATTCAAAGCCACTTGGACACCCTCGATGTAACAGGGAAGTTTACAGGAGGAGATGTCACAAAGCTGACATGACAGGTACTCACTGCAAGGAGGAGCGTATTGTGGCAAATGTGCCAAGTACAGCCTAACCTAGAGTTGTATTTTTTGTTTATTTGATTTATTGGATTGTAAAACAAAGATGAGTAATGAGACAAAGACAAATCTACAAAAAACATTAGAAATTCCCTCATGGAATGGAAAAAATGGCTATTTTTGTCATATCAGTGTCTTTGTGATAACTATTACCACTATTGCAAAGAGAGGCAAGCTGGTACATCTTTTCAAAACCATACAAAAATCCCACAAGAGGGATTTCCCAGCCAAGAGTGATCTATGAAAACAATGATCAAACAATGAACAGTCCATTTTTACAAGGCATGAGGTGGCATCATACTATTCTTGCTGAGAATAAAAACACATGTTCGACATGGAAGGGTTTGTCGCGTATGAATGAGACTGACATCATGGCTGCTGCTGAGGACATTCAGTTATCCAGAAAACATATGACACAGAAATGCAAAGAAATATCTCAGAAAATGCCATGGATCAACTGAGGAAGGATATTGCCACGTGTGAGTATTTCTCACTTCACCTTGACGAGTTACAGAGATATGGATGATGTGGCACAGTTTTCATCATTTTCCATCAGTTATGATGCTTCTATCAGACTACAGTTTGAGGACAAGAGCACAATAGAGACACAGCTAACATTTTCTTCCAGTGAAAGAGCACACAAGGGATTAAAGATAAATATCATTTATAGATTCATCATTCATAGATTTTTTTTAAAGGTGTCACAGAGAAAATTATGCCCCATTCTGACACGTCTTGAAAGGCAGTTATTTTGTTCTCATTTGGAGAACAAATAGTAGAGTTTTGGTGCGATTAAGGGAGCCTGTCACTTGAAATCAAAGAGTTTCTCAAAGTGCTTAAAGTTCTAAGTTAAGATATGCTGAATAACCTGAATATATAGCTCACGAAATCAGACCTGTGACTACTCTCCAAGTGCAGTTCAACCTGCAACTGCTGTCAACTAGGCTGCAACACCAGAATCTGCTCTACTTTCAATATATCCATTCAAAACTTCAGCATCACGGTAAGGACACAGAGGAGCTTGCCAGCTCACAGTACACAATGCAAATTCATAGTAAGTCATCAGAGTTTGACAGATGCTTTGTCTGACTTTGCCTTAGCTGAGCCTGTTGCTTTGTATATGCATTTCCTGTTGGCCCAGATATATGTAGATGTGGATGGCACTGCCTCCTAAATGGGATCACTCGCTAACCTGGACACAGCTGTGGTGGGGAATGACATTCTCACCCTTCAAAATGACATTCAGATGAAGTGCGATGCGTCTGAGGGGAGGGTGAGTTCTATATACTGTTAGAGAACAATCTCAACATAAAAATGTAACCGTGTACTTGTCAGCCCTTTTGTGGGTCAGCCTATTTATGTAGGTCTGCATTGTTCTCATAGGATGATCAAAACGACTGAATCGAAAAGTATAAGCTAGGTACAGTATTAATAAAGCACTAATTGTGTCCCTGAATCAACATGTTTGCTTGTCAAGCAAAGGTTTTGAGATATATATGAATAAATGAGAGGGCTAAAGGAGGCTATGGATTTTCTGAGTCTAAATTCCTCCTGGGATTCATCAGCTGCTTTTCTATCTTCTTCTGAATGAGATTCAGGTCTCCTCCTGGCAGCTAATTCAGACAGACTTTGTCTGTGTTGTTGGGCACGTGAAGTGTTTCTCACCTGTCCTCTTTCAGGCCTTAGAAGCTGACAGCATGTGGGTGTATTCAAAGTTATTCAGCAAAGTCACAGTTTTCATCCATGACATGATGTTAGCACGCAGGACACCGAGATATCTGTGAGAGTCCAGCAAGCATCTGAACGCAGTGTGAGTGAATCATCTGGGCATACCTTCACAAAATTAAAGTGTTTCAATGAAGGATGAATCAAGTTAAATGAGGAAAGAGGATTTAAAAAATAAACTTATTTTCTTTGAGAGCAAACAAGTTGGCAGTTTATTGCAATCCACTTCAAAAATGTATTAGTTTTAAAGAAATACCCAAATAAAGAAACATATCATCATCAAATAATTTATCACTATCCAATTATATCACTGAAACCCTTTTCTATTTTACCAGCCAGATGTAAATAAGATTGGAAAAGAACCATAAGAGCCATAAGATGTGGGGTAGTTATTCGCTAAGATAAGCAGTAGAACTAAAAACTGAAAAATAAGACATCAACACTAAATGATTTACTGGAAGAGGCAGCACTTTCATTTTCCAGTCAGGTTGTTTTGGTACATGGGGTGATAGGCAACCTGTATGTACACTGTAAGATGGTTGAATCTTTATCAAATATCCAAATAGAACTAGCGGCAGAAAAGGTCTCCACTGCTAGAGAGGTCCGCTAAAGAAATTTGAGAATAACTACACAACAAATTTCCCAAAATACAATCAATAACTATACAACTCTGTGATTCTACATCTTCATTCATCCCTCTAGGAAAAAGATTCTGATATTATACATTTATGAAGTATCTCGTAACATTAGCAAACAGACAAAATTGTATTTTTAAAGAAAGAAAAGCTAAAATTCTGTATTTTAAGAGTATTTTTATTCATTAAGACATAATCCCTTTTATAAACTAATTTAAGTATAAAGCAACCTTGTAATGTTGACAAGTTTGCTTCATGTATGAACACAATATTGTATATTTCACAAGTTAAATTAAGCTTATTTACCATATACTAATTCTTTAATGTTATGCTCCAAACAGGATCTGGTAGCAATGCTAACTTGGAAAATCGCAGGACGTAATTGGGTCATCAGCTGCAATGATTTGCTCCGGTCACAATGATCACACAGCGGCTGAGTTCCGGCACTTTCCAGATGTCGAGACAAAGCTGATGGTTTCTCTCTCCTCCTAGAAAGCAGCGAGTTGACTGTGAGCTCAGAGTGTTATTAATAGCCACCGCAGGGGTGTGGAGGGTATTTGGCTCTCAAAGGGTTGTGGTGGCACCAGGGTTCAGATCGGTGCCGAACCATGATCACCTGCATGGGTGAAAGGCTACTCACTGCAAGCATATACTCTGCTCTGAATGACCCTTTTCTTTTGTTTTTTTTTTTAGAAGTTGTCTCTCTAAAAGAAGACATATTGTCTTTGTTCAGTTTTTATGTGACTGTGAAGGGATAATAGTCCGACTATCTGCCAGTGGATGGCAGTGTTGACTGAGCCTATTGTCCTTCAATACACAGTGAACTCGGTGTATGTTTGACATTAAAATATTCAAATTTAACCAACTTACCTTACTTCACTTGAATGGTAAAGCTGGATTGTTCTCACTTTAAGCCTGTGTAGGGACAAAGAAAACGATTTAGTTCAATTAAGCCTCTCCACTTAGTTAATAACAGAGAATAAGAAAAGCTTTAACCTTTCCCTTTTGTGTGGGCCCTGTTAAAGCAACAGTGAACAGAAGAAAAGAAAATAATTCCTTTGGTTGTCTCTTCTGAATGTATGCACCGCTATGCACCATGTCATGCACAACAGACCAACAGGAGGGTCCAAAATTATGCATATCCAAAGGCCCACTGCAGCAGCACAGGAGGAGTAATCTGTTGCTTCATGGCTGTCTGGATTAAGAAGCTATTTCATCCTTAGGTTGAGTTTACTGCATTCAGCTGCTGGCTTTTATGTACTTATCTGAGGTTCATTTGGGATTGTACTGTGATGCTTGGCTTTCTTTGCTTTATAAAACTACAGCAGATACGTCTTAGTAAATCTTTCCAGAGCTGTTTATCTCACAGTGTTTTATGTCTGACAAGGTTAACTGGAAATGTTGCATGGTTTCAAAGGTGAATCAACTCTAACCGTAAATTGTACAAACTACTTGGAGAGTAGCCCAAGCAAAGACACAAAAACACAAAACAAATAAACGGTATTGATCCCAGTCACAATTCCACTTTTGATAGGTTGAGTGAAGAATTTCAACCTGCACTTGTTTTAAAAAACAAAACAAAAAAAGAAAAAAAAAACAAATTTACCAAATTTCTTGATTTCTGAGTGGGATCTTGATAGAAAACAATAAAAAAAAATGTCATTAAAGAGATGTACTACAGTAAGTGACTTAAACAGGCCTGAAAAAACAGCATCTGAATCAACCTCATTTTGTACAGTTTATGTTTTAAATGATGCTGAAATATTGTATTAGTCATCTTTGGCATTTTAAAGACATTTATTTGCAGAGCAGTAGAGTGAAGAAGATAGTATGATGGGCTTCAATACTGATCAGCATTCATTGGTCCCATTTAGATTGACATCATGCCTTTCAGGGCTGTTCTCCACTGCTGAGGAAGCAATAATTTATCCAGAGTAATTTGAGGAAAGCAAGACACAGCCCAGTCAGACACTTAGAGCCCCAGCAGCAGGCTCTGCCACACACCATTAAGACTCCTCTCCTCCACTCAGGAAGCTCACAGCAACTGAAAAACATGGGAACCTTTGTGTCTGGTTGAGTGCCGTTGAATGACTCAGTTACATAGAGGTGTTTGTCAGGGGAGCAACAATCATGAAACATCTCACTATAGCAACCAGTTGGTGTGGCTTTTTTTTTTTTTTTTTACTGAAACAGCAGTAAAACTACAGTGTTTTATTTACCTGTTTGTAAAATTATTTGATATTCTTTCTATGAAACAAAAACAGCCTTCTTCAGTAGCCTATATGCATTATCCAAAGACAAGACATATGAGAACTATATATGAGCTCCATAGTGTTACTTGACAAGATTGAACTCATAACATGTTCTCTGTCCAGCACAATACTCTAATTCACCATCAAAATAAAACAAACTCTCTTTTGAAAGCTTTCAACAGCCCTTTACAGAGAAAGGACATACCATGCTGTTGGGCCTAGACGTGAAAACAAACCAGCAGTGCTCTCTACTGGCAAAAGAAATAAAAATTTGAATTCATAGACTCTCATAGACCCTGTCTTCTCAGTAAAGATTATCACAACTTCTTCTAGGATCAGTTAAATGGAGACTGATTAATTAGTGGAACATATATAGATATATGCATGCATTGGTCTTTTTCTTCATTTCACATGCCATTAAAAATAAATATGACATGTATTTCTTTTTGGTATGACAAATGTACTCTGTCATAACAACAACAACAACAACAACAACAAAATCAAATAATTCTTTAGGGAAACAGAAGATACTAGAGAAAAACACTGTACTGTCCAAATGTGTGCCATATATATTCTTCAATATAAACCTTTTAAGGTAAACACAAATTACACTTTTAAAAATTAAAATTGGTTTTAGATTTAAATTTAAATGGAAATGCATTTGAGGCACACATCTAAATTAATCTGTGTGGGACTATTACTTAAATAAATCGAAGAACTTTTTCACTCCCATATAAAACTAAAATTATTAATATGGTTATGTTTTTTCAGTAAATCCTGTGAGGATAACCTTGGGCTACAGGAGATGGTGTACTACATACCCTTCCTACCTGAAGAGAATCAGATTAGCCTACTTATTCTCTATGGAAATTGGACAGATTTGAGTGACAGACATTATTAATGTGCATGTGTTCGATTTAATTTTATTTCTTCATATTGTTATGAATCCTATTTTGGTTAGTCAGTCAATGAAATTTACGTGCAAGCACACAGTGTTATCTGGATTTGGTTGTCCTTTAGAGCACGACCGGTTCATGGCTGTCTAAAAGAACCCAGATACCATGGAAAAGAGCAAACAGAAAGTTAGTCATTACAATCATAGATGTGATTAGGAAATGGACCTCTGGAACTGACCTCATCCTGCACTGTCACAATAAGTGAATGAAACAGGAATGGCACTGGCATAACAGTTTTCATGTCTCTTACAGGTGACAGTCTAGTTACAGTTAAATTTAAACAAATACCTTTGGGCATTGCAGCAAGGGGCTGGCTGATATTAATAATTAGTTAACTGTACTCTAAATTAATATATAATATTAGGTATACACTACAGAGTATGAAGTGGAATACTATCCCCCTCATATTACCCCCTATCATGTGGTGTTTTCTGAATAGGTAATGTATACAAAGTCATATTACTTAAGTTAAGGGTCTAGTGCACTGGGTTCATCTTATCTCTTTACCACTGTATATCAGTTACAATCTACAGTAAATGCACTCAGTGACAGGACCCTGACTTTAGTAAACATCAAAGGCTACTTTCACTGAATCCCTTATTAGGTTGATAATACAGGATGTGTTTGATACGTTAAGGATAAATGAGATATGTGTATATATAATCCTTAGAGATTTCAATAAAGTACCGTTATCACCATACTGAGCCAATGGACAGTATGGTCTCATTTTAATGACTTTAGAACTATTAAGGACATTAAGGGTTATGGATTTTAAATGATCCCACTTGATATTAGTGATAGCCAGCTAATTGTCCTCTAAAAGATGAAAACTGGCAACAGTCAGTACGAACCTAATGGAAATTAATGGGTTAATTGTACACATTCAGTGCACTTGACTTTGAAAAAGGTTTGGGGGCTTGGCCGACTTTCCATTCAGCATACAAACAATTGCACAAGGTTTGGCCATTCAGCATTTCACTGCCTGTCCACCTTAAATCAAGATCTCAGAGGTTTAAAGGTAAGCAATGTACTTTAAGATCAAAACATTAACATTTTTTTCTGAAAAACTACAATTAAATAACAAAGCAATCAAACAGAACATATTTTTACATCATTCTGTAAAAATGTCCAAGAGTGAATTTACTGAGGTATATTAATACTCTATCTACAGCTGTTATGCGACCCATTGTGCTGTTGGTGTCGTGGGTACTGGGAACATCACTGGTGTTGTCAGACCCCGACACAGCCGGAGAGAAGGTGACTGAAGAGCCGATTCCATGTTCTAAAGGATGCACCTGTCTTCACGATGAATACAGTTTGGAGCTCAACATGTACTGCAGTGCACGAAACTTCACACAAATACCATCTGATATGCCGCCAGCCACTCACTCTCTCTGGCTGGATGGCAACTTATTCACTTCACTTCCAGCATCGTCTTTCAAGGATCTTACCAATTTGGACTTTTTGAATCTGCAGAGTGGCCAGCTCGTGACTCTTGACCCTCAAGCTTTCAAAGGACTTCGGTCACTAGCGCACATTCACCTTGAGCGAAATCGCCTGCGGGTGTTACCAGGTACTATCTTCCAGAACACACCTAACCTTGCTTCACTAAGTCTGCATAACAACCAGCTGACTCGCATCGAGGAGAGACTGTTTGCTGGACTTTCACACATGTGGCTTCTGAACCTAGGGTGGAACTCAATAGCAGTCCTACCTGAGACAGCTTTCCAGGACCTCCAAGGTCTACGAGAGCTTGTTCTTGCAGGGAACAGGCTTGTTTACTTGCAGCCACAGCTCTTCCAAAACCTTGCTGAGCTTAAAGAGTTAGATCTAACTGGAAATTATCTCAAGGTCATCAAGGCTAATGTGTTTGTTAAACTCACTAAACTGCAAAAGCTTTACCTGGCCCAAAATCAGATCGTGACAGTGGTTCCCAGAGCCTTTGTAGGCATGAAGTCACTCAGATGGCTGGATCTCACAAACAACAGACTAACTGCTCTCCATGATGACACTTTCTTGGGCCTGCACAGTCTTCATGTGTTGCGTCTTTCCAATAACTCTATCACTGGAATTAGGCCCAGGACTTTCCGTGATCTGCAGTACCTCGAAGAACTACGACTCAGCTATAACAGGATCAGAGCATTGGGCGAGAGGATCTTTGAAGGCCTTAGTCATCTGGAGGTCCTAGAGCTAGAGCACAATCATGTACAGGAGGCACAAGTGGGTAGTTTCACAGGCCTGTCTCATGTGGCTGTCATCAACCTGTCTGGAAGCTGCTTCCACAGTCTACCAGACCAGGTGTTCAAAGGCCTACCGAAGCTTCACAGCCTTCATCTGGACAGAGGTTGTCTAACAAGAATCACAACTCAAGCATTCACTGGACTGTCTGGTCTACGAAGGCTTTTCTTGCAACACAACAACATCTCTACAGTTGATCGCCAGAGTTTTGTAGACCTGGTAGGCCTTCTGGGACTAGACTTGAGATTCAACAAACTGGAGGTTCTCCCAAGCAACACATTTTCTGGTCTAAAGAATTTGGAGTACTTGCTATTGTCCAACAATGAATGTCGACAGTTTTTGCAAAATGGCACAAAGCAGCTACTTCCAAGGCTGCGCTATCTAGACCTGAGAGATAATGCCTTGACAAGCATGGTCCCTGATTTCCCAGAGTATATGGAAAAACTTTTGCTGTCTGGGAACCGTTGGAAATGTGATTGCAGTGCCCTCCCACTCAGAAACTACAGCCTGAGGAATCCACTGGTGGTACCTCGGCGAGTAGAGACCCACGCAGAGAGTGAAGAGCCTGACACTACTATCACCATATACAACAACATAACATGCACCAGCCCACCAAATCTAACTGGTGTTGACCTACGGGATATTGACGATGAATACTTCAAAACCTGTTAAGCACATGGTTATATAATTAGTTGGCATACAGGACAGAACATTACAGTGTTGTCACATGTAATATTTTCAACATTGTAACTTCATTTTCAGATTAAAACTGTAATATAATGTGTGATTCAGGTTCATACTTCACATTGACTAATAATAGAAAAATTGTTGTCATCTGTAGCCTTTACATAAAATTTGCTTCAAAACATATTTGTGGAATGCTAAGCTTTTTTTCAACAACAATAACAACAACAACAACAAAACAATTTTAATTCTCCTTCAGCTTTATGGAGTTTTATGTTAATAGTGAATGTGTGATTGTGGGAAAATGCAAGTAAGTAAGCTGCCACTTCTGCAGAAAATAGAATTTTATTCAATCCACAAGAAAATTCTTTCACATAATTACATTTCTACTGACATTAAAGAGTAAGAGAGACTGTATATATCTTAGTTTTACCGCTTAGGGATTTGCTTGATATGGAGACAGTTTTGCAAAAGATATTAAAAAAAAACAATGGATGGTTTTAAATGTGATGTATATTCCAAAATGTTTTAATATATTTAAAAATGTATTCTATTCCTCTATATACTGTTTCAACCTCCCTTCATGCTCTTGAACACAGAAAGTATCAAATTAAATTACCATGGGACAGCACTTTCATAACTGTGGTCATGAGCATTTTGGGACAGTGAAAATTGTGATAATGAGCCAGAAAAGTTAGCAAAACCATGGCATAGCCCTGTAATTTGATATGGAAACATATGTTAATGTCTGGCTCATGCATAAAATTGAAATGGCACTTTAACTAACATAAGACATAAAGGTATAATATATCACGATTTTATCACAATTTCTGTGACTGGGCTTGATGTACAAAAAGTGTGGCAAATATTACAGACAGGAGGAATTATGAATATCTGTACAGCTGTTGTCTTCATGTAATGCTTGTTACTTTAAAGTAGTTGAGCTGTTGAGAAATTGTCTTAGAAGTGCAATAAAATGATTAAAATGTGTGTTTCCTTCTCTTTATTAAAAATGTTTCATGTACTCCCTACCTCCCAAAAAGTACTACACACAGGAGACACACAGGGTCCAAAATGAACTCTTTTGTCCACCTGCCAAATGGCTAGTGCATGTTCAAATTTTACCAGCCACTCAAAAGATTACCATCAGTTTCTCTTTTTTTTGGCAGTCACTTGCATATTTTACCAGCATTTGGCTGCTGGCTGGTGCTAATTTTCTTCCCTGGAGACACAAAAGTAAGTTACCCACCCACTAGCTGATACTCAGTTAAAAAAAATAAGATAAACCTTCACAGAAAAACACAATCACGTGAAATATGTACATGGATAGTAGAAGAATATGTATACTATGCACCCACAAAAGATGAACAGCTAGCTTGTCATTTAACTGCAAATCACCACGTCACCATACCCGAGCATGTCCATGAACTGATGGATTTATAAACACTTGGATATATTTGTGCAGACTACTGAACTTATCAACCTACCTCGGACATGTCTCTCTCTCTCTCTCTTTCTCTAAAGAACATCCACAGCGCCATGTTTGTAGGCTAATTGTTTGTCCAGGTGTGAAGCACTTTCCTGTGATTTTACGTGCGGCTTAAATTAGTGGCGATATTTCTGATAGCGCCTGAATGCAACACAGCAGTGTCGACAAGGATCACGTGCAGCGCAGAGAAGCTTTGTGTTGCTAGTGGTAACCAAGGATCCTCAAATACTTTCCTCAGAGTTACATTAAACAGGTTTATCTGCCCGCTGAACATGGAGCTGAATCTTTGGAATTCAATTCTGGAGAAAGTGAAACCGCATATACCGACCATCAACTTTAATCCTTCATCGGTAGGCTGTTTCTTTATTCCTAAAAAATAAAAATAAAAAAGTGAAAACGTCTGCTATAACTCTCACGAACATAATTCACGTTAGCTAAAGCAGTTAACACCAAACAATGTTACGTCTTTACAGTCCGAGGATGAAGGAATTGTCACAATATTTCAAAGACCAGCTGGTCTTTCTCTGAAGGTCCCTGAAGACATCCAGGAGGACAGTTTTCCAATGGAGGATGCTGAACTGGAGGTTATTCAATTATATTTTCAAGAGTGCTATAACACTAGGTAATGTCAGGACCCACTGACCTGACATAAACTGGTTGTCTTTGTGTTTGTGTGTGACTCCAGGAGCTGTTGAAACCTTTCTCACAGACATGCTGGTCAGAGGAGAATTGCAGCCAGAGTGTGAAGTCGGATGATGATGATGATGAAATTGAAGAAAGCACTACTGCAACTCATCGGGGTGCACAACACTCTGGTACTGATGCTGAGGTTGGTTATATCGTCTGCAGTCACTTGTCCTGATGAGATTACAGTAAAGCACTCTCATCAATCATTTCCTTTCACTCGTCTTCTGTGTCTCCATTATAAAGGCAAGTGCTTGTGAGAAGAATCTAGTGGAGTTGAACAGAGCCGAGCTGGATACAAAATCAAATGTGGACAACAGTAAATCTGATAAGGGTTTTCCTGTTCTCTCATTTGCGGTGAGTTTGGTAAAGTCAAAAGATAATCTTCACCAGTTATGAATGATGTGGGTAAATATTCTCTATACAAGGTGCTGTCTTTATCCAAAAAAATACCCTTTTTATAACACACCTACATTACATTCAGATGCTTGATCAGTGGGATTTAGATGATGTCCTCCAAAATCTCAAAGAGGATAAGCTGCCTCTGAAACAGGGTGTGTCAGGGGAAGTTGCAAAAATACATGCAGGTAAGTGATACTTACTCTTGCTCATTATAGCAATAATCATCTATAAAGGGTTTGTAGATAATTATGGGCCTATTTATTTAATATTTTACATTGTGAATTTGCTGTGTCTATAGTTTCAAACCAATTTCTCTTCATAGATGGTGACAAGGACAGGTCTCAGAGGGATATAATGGAGAAGCTAGTTGCTTTCTGCAAGAGCCAGTCAGATCTTGTGAAAAGTCCGAACCACATGAGGTAAGTTAACACAACAAATAAAGTTGTGTAACCAAATCCCTAAAATAGCAATAATAATAATCACCTGTTTCCTACAGACAGAATAATGTGTGCAACAAATCATCTGAAAACATGGCAACAGAGTTGCAGTTGAGCCACCAGGAATGTCCCACAGTTTATATTGACTTACGCTGCCCTGATCCTTCAATAAAACCACCAAGAACATCCCCAAAGCTTTCATCAGATTACAAATCACCAGCCAAACACAACACTCACCAGGAAACACCACCTGCAAAGAAACCCAATCTTAAAGTACATATTGGATCACGGGTGGGGGACAGGTAAATATATCTTGCATTGGAAACATTTGTCATGCTTCAGTTAAGCACATTTTGTCCGAGTTCATATTGTCATTTCTCTGCTTCCAGGGAAGGGACTGGCAAGAGTATGTTACTTCAGAAAATAAGAGAGATGAATGCAAATGGGAATAAATATCCCAAAGAACCAAAGCAGCAGAGGTATGGATTTTTTTCTTTATTTGTTCAGCACATCATTGACAATAAATTTAATATCTTAACCATGATGCATGATGCTTCTGTTAGAGACCAACAACAGAGGCAGCAAGTTAAGCAGACATCACAACATGAACACCGGCAAATTCTTAAGGAGCTGAAAATACATCGTCCGACTAAATCTGTCAGAGAGAAGCAGCCAGCTGCTGAAAACACTGATGTACTTTATGATTTTGTAAGTAACCACAACTACTCGAAATTTACAGTATCCTTTAAAAAGTGCCTACACTTATTATTAATGGCTTGTTTTGCAGGAAGCATCTCATCTCCAGTCAATCAGTACACTCCCAACAGATATTGAAAGTAAGGGGTGCATGCTACTGAGTGTCAGCCTCTCCAGTCCTGGTATAGTTGAAGGCAGATCTCATGGAAAAAGAAAATATCTGGATCCTGTCACCAAAGCAAACGTATACAACGCTCTAGTGGCTTGGTTTCTGTCTTTGGTTAGTGAGCATTGGCTTCTCTTTCCTAACATATGCCAAAGTTTCTTATTAAAGCTGAGTTCATGCCTCACCTTGTCAGGGACACTTATTTATGTATGCTAGGTTGGCCCAGACCCTCATCATGATGAAGACAAAGTTGGTGCAAAGGTCCCATTCTGGGTTGCAGGACTCCAGCAGCTGTGGACTGAAGATGGGCTAGCTTTGCATGTTTTAGCTGCGGCTCGTCACAGCTATACACCAAGGGTGAATAGCAAAAACACACTTACTGCTTAGGATTCACAGTGTTTAATAATCTGGGTGCTGATGCTGTTTTTCTTTTTGTTTATTTTGTAGAAAAGGGACACAGACATCCATGCACCTTTCCATAAACATGTCTGCAGATTCCTCTCTGAGACCCCTCTCGCTTCAACTGCCCACTGGCTACCTCCGACCTCACCCATCCACCTGCCTTCTTATTTAAGTAGTTTTATCTCTGCCACTTCAAACAAAAAGGTGGTTTTGCTGCAGAGATTTGATATATTTCCAAGCACTCAGATGATTTTGCATTCTGTTGACTGTATTTTGTTGCCTTGGCTTTGTATTTCAGGTTATAGATAGGACATTTGGTCTCAGTCCAGGGTTTTACTGGCAGACTGTGGAAACTCAGGAGTGTGTTTGTAAGGGGAGAGAGACCACACAAGAGCTGCACATAGAGGTGAGGACGTTGCCCTTCAAAAGTGCAGTAGTTGTACCTTGTCATTAGTTGTTCCGTTCCAACCGCCGTCTTTTGATCTCAGGAAACAGTGAGTCACTGATATAGCAGGCGCTGAATTTATGCTAAGTCTCCCTTCTTTTTGTTGTAGGTATCATTCACTCTGTGGTGTGCCCTTTTACTACATCCCACCATAACACACCACACCCTCCAGCTTGTCCTCGACTCAGGACTCGATGTGTGTGGTCTGCGGCTCCTTTATCCACCACAGGGGGTCCTGAGTAACTGTATTGGTAAGAATACCTGAAGCCATTTGTTATAAAAGTGCTCAGTAATTTTCCTTCTGGCTCAGTAGTCTGGTGTACATGCTGCCCTGGATCTCATTCTGGCACAGGACCTCTGTCACATCAAATCAAAGCAAATGTCTTTACTGAATAAACATAGTATTTAAAGACTCTCCATTTGATTCATAGGTGCTGAACCAGTTATCCAAAGAGCCGATGAGACCTGCCGGCCTGTCCTTGCACTAGCTATTCGGGGCCCTCATGCTCACTCAGTGATGAAGGATTTAACCAGTTCTTTAGATCTTATGCTGCTCAAGAAGACAAAGCCAGAATCTCCTCTCTTGTACTCCCCTCAACTGGCCAGTCAAGTCCACAGGGAGCTGTGCTTGTGGTTTTCAGGACGGCTTCGAAGAGGAAGGGCACAGAATCACAGCCACCCTAATAAGTTTGTCATGCAAAAATTCATTCAACAGTGTAATTTTTTTTACTTTGTTTAAAGGTTTTTCTTTAAACTTCTTAAATTTATTATTAGACTATGTTGACCAATTATTTGACCAACTATTTCAAATTAACTGTGGATAAAAATAGTTGAAAATGATCCTAAATCCTTTGTATTACTTAGACACTGATTTTGTATTAAAATAGTGATATAATCAGTCACTTAAAGCAAATGAATAAATGGCTCCCTTTTGTCTGTAGGTTTATACTTTCAGGGGACAGAGCTGGACGCAGTCTGTTCAATGTAAGATCGTCCGCCCTTCTGTGTGCTACAACTAAAGGTACTGTAAAGGAGCTGAAACTGTCAGAGGTAGGACACTATATATTGTGTCCATATTTCATTTTCAACTCTCATCTTAACTGTCCCAAGGGAAATTTTGTTTGCAGTGACTATCAAAGTTTTTCCCTTGAGTAGAGTCGCTAACCCATCCGCCTCTCTCCCCCTGCACAGGTGACGTGCTCCTTGTGGTCTCACCTATTGTGCCTCCATGTTGCTACATCCAAGTGTTGGCTGTATGTGAACGTAGAGGCTTCAGTCTGAGGGGGCTGCAGAGGCTGCAGCTACAAAGTAATGGAGCTGCAGTCCTGGGACTCACTAACCAACAGGTAAACAAATGCATGAAGGATGGGTAGCTGAGACCATGTTAGTAGCTGTGGCCAATGTTCTTCTTTATTTTTCACCACAGTCTTGAATCCTGTATGTGTTTTCCTCAGGCACTTGTGTATTGCAGTCCACCCAGTGTACCCCTGGATCGGAAGGAGCCAGAGTTGCCTTCTCACTGCCTGGTGTTGATACTTAGGAAGGAAAATGCAATGTGTCACAGTGCTACTCTGCCAGCAGGTCTCAAAGTCCATCTCATATTATATTTACAGCATAATTCATCTAGTAAATTATATGAAAAGCAACAAGACTAAGAGACTACAGCCATGCTAGCGGCTCTGTGAGGCTATAATTAGACATAGCAGTGCTAAAAGCTAAATGCTAAATTGGCTAACATGTGTATGTGTAGTGTAATACGGTACGTAAAAAGACTTCTGCAGATAATGTGCAAAGTCTGCATTGTTAATTATATTTTCATTCAAATAATTTGTCTAATTGCCATATTGTTTCAGCCCTGATGAGAGAATTTGAGGCACAACAGCTTCTGGGTTGCATCCGCTCCAGACGTAATGATGATCAGGCAGTAGAGCCAAGCTTGTGTTTCCACACTGTGCCTTACAACAGCAACCTGTTCCATATCTTTGGTAAGCACTGTGATTTCAATGTAAGTAAAGATTCTAGTAGAATATTCACTACTGTATTTTTTATGTATATATGCTTTCTTTTTAGTTAGATGTATGTGGGCAGTGCCAAATCCTTCTGATATGATCCTGTCCCGGCAAAAGTGGTTCAAGTTTGACATGGAGCAAGTGGTGATTTTGACCCTGTGTGGAAAGGACATGAACCAAGGCCTGAGCCTCTTACACAGAGTGCTGACAGAGAAGCCACAGAAAGGTGGGTGAAGGTCCTGTGTATTTCTCAGAATGCAGCCTGTCCTGGGATTTTTTTGGAATTGGGGGCAGCGGTAAATAAACAAACACACACAGTGTCAAATACACAAATCAACCCACACAGTTCAACGACTGAGCGAATTAATGAGTATGTGAGTGAATTATTTTATGCATCCAAGTGGTGTTTAGCGCTAAAAAGTAAGAAATATTACTCCAGTCGCAACAAACTAAATGTAATGAAGAAGCTGCAAATAATGTAACCCGACTGTTGTTAAAATCTATTTACATGTAGAAGACAAATGAGGGAGAGTTGATATAAATTAGTAAAACTTTCACTGACACAACTTCTGTTTTATTAATCAGACTGCATTTGGCATGTGATGAGTATGACAACTATGAAGATCTATTACACCAGAATTCTGTTATATTTTCATTGATTTTTAAGGTGATGTACGATATTCAGCGTTCGAGCTGCTTGGCCTGAAGTGGCTGCCTGTGTTGACTCGACTTCAGGCCCAGGGGTTGAGTCCTTATGAGGTGGGAGAGCAGCTCTACCAGGGCAGTCTGGACAGTCTGATGTCATCTCCCGTGCTAGTGTGTGCTATTAAACGAACGGATGCTTTCGCTTCACTGCGGAAGCTCCTACCACACGATTACCCTGGTGACCTGAGCGTCCTGATGTCACCCACACCTGAAATGGCTTTCAGACAAGCCTCCCTCTTCTTCTTTGACCATGAGATGATTCCTGGTAAGTTTGCTGAGTGGTGTATATAATATGCAGTCAGACACCAAATCTATAACAGCAACATTTTAAGGAGAAACAAGCAGATGTCTCTTCTTGTCTCTATTGAAGTATATTTAATTTTTATTTATTTGTTTATAAAACCTGCAGTACAAAGGCTATGTGTGGAAAAAGTAAAAAAGGAGGGAAAGCAACCCCACCTTTAGTAATATCAACATATTTGACATTTGATATGTTTCAGGCATTAGTTGGCATAATCTATAACTAGATTTTTATCAACTGTGCGACAGATTACAATTGCACATGTAACCATTTGTCCAACACTTACATTGTGCTTCAGTTTTTTCTTTGCACTAATTTTGCCATATTTGTTTTATAACTTGTAAAAGCAGCAAATAAGAAATGTGTTGTTGTACTCTGAATATATATTGGTGTTTTGAGCGATACTGTGGAGCAGAAACAAGCTAACTTTCTGTTCAGATCCACAGATGCTGCTCACTGTGTTCCTCTTCAAACCGAGCGTGTGGAATCACACTCTGGCTACGATACTCTGCAAACTCCAGCAGAGCGGTCTCACGTTGGTGGGCCTGCGAGTAGTGACTCTGGACAAAAGTGATGCTAACTCACTACTGTCTGCAGAAAATGTAACTTAGAGTGTCTAATTTTAAAAAATGAGCCCTCTATTCATGCCAACTGTTGACTCATATAGGGTTAACTTGTTCTGTTCAGGACCCCTCAGACTTGGAGGCCCGTGTGCAGTTCCTGTGCTCCGGCTCCTCACTGGCTGTCTGCCTCAAGGGGGAAAATGCTGTGCAGAGGCTTCTGGACGTGCTGGGCCACGAGGACTCATCTCTGTGGATGGCCTGCTATGGTATGGCTCATTTATGCTACGGCATCTACAGAATGATCAGTGCCCTGCATCACATACTGGCTCACATTCCTGAACTCTGAATCCACTGAGATCAACCAGTAAGAATAGAATTGCTCTGTAGCCTATATGTCAGAAAAATGTTAATAACCAAATGTTATAGGATCGGGAACATATCAGAGAGCAATTCAGGATGTCAAGAGGCTTTTCCCAGAGGGGCTCTGCTGTGCTGAGACCAGCACAATGAGACAGGAGCAGGTATACATGTCACACACAGCATTAAGACGTCAAACTACTGTGAAGTTGTCACCTGTATTACTTTACGTTTGTTCTTGATTTCTTTTCTTTAGATACTAAGTCTGTGTTCAGACTCTTTAGCGTCTGTAGAACGTGAGCAGAGCTGCACATTGGTCCCTGCAGCCAAGGAAGGTCTCCCAAATGGAGGTTTGGACAGACAATATATATGTATTGTATATGAAACTTTCATTTACACTGAACACTCTGCAGATACACGATACTCCCTGTTTTCAGTCTGCATGGTTCAGTCACTTCTAAAAGAAAAATAGGTCCCTTTAAATTATTTAATCATTTATTGGGACTTTGATGTTGTAATATGACTCAGTTCCAGATGACCTTTTTAGACTCTGCAGAAAACAAATGTCCTATTTGGCTTGTTTTTTAGTACCAGGGACCCTGATACACATCACTGTCTGGCAAACAACCTGTCTGCTGCTACCCTTAAATGTCTCAACACTCAGCCAAGTGCTGTCCCAGCTGGACATGCTGCTGAGGTCAGGCTGCCATCTGGTGGCAGGGAGGTTGAGCATACTGGATAGTGAGCAGAGGCAACACATCGCAAGGACACTGTTATTAAATGGAAATGAGAGGGTGAGGAGGCTTTGAAATAAGCTTTAGAGATTACTTTCTTCTTCAAACAGTGCAGTTGAGTATTCTTTATCTCTTTGTGTCCTTAAAAGATGACTCATCTTCACTTGGCCCCCTGCCTCATCATCGCTCTTCAAGGGGAAAAGGTTGTGACTCGCTTTGACTTGATCCTCCAAAGGTGTGGAAAAAGACAACTTAAACCTTCCAGTGCATGCATTCAGAATATTTGCTTTTAAATAACCCTTTACCTTTTTCATTTTGTTACAATAGCATTTACAAGGAGAGGTCAGACCTACAGAAAGTGGGGGAAGTGATGATCTACCCAAAAAGTGAGAAAGAGGTAAATCATGAATATAACTCAGCTTTTGCTTTAAGGTTTGCATTTTACTTATAAGACTAAAACAAGTCAGGTGTCTTTAGCTGCTCTATGGTAGTCAACCACGTGTAATAATTAGGATTTGTTGTATTTTCATGAATGTTTTCAGTTCAGACTGTTTTGTTCTCTCCACCAGGCTGAGCAGCTGATATGCTACCTGTTCGATGCCTTGTCTCCTGAGAGCTGTTATACCATTGACCCATGAAGTTAAAATGTGTGAAGACATACATACACATTTTACTGACCTTAAGCAACATCTGTTGCATTTTTATAAGATGTCTACTCTGAGAAATGTAATTCATAATTCCAAATATGTTTTTGATAATATAAATATTTTTTCAAACCACTGTAATGCAGTTCTCTTTCTAAAAAAAACTCTTTCCAGTCTTCTTAAAGCTCCGTTCTGTAGGTTGTGTTTGAGACAAAAAGTATTCACACATTTCAGATGAAAAATTATTTTAATTCTCAAGATGATAAAAAATAATTTTGTGAACTCTGTAAACCATTGCATAACTGTAGTGTAACAATTTAACAAGTGTTAACAAACTAGTAATACACTACAGAAGATATGCGGTACACAATCCTCAACGTAGAAAAGAAAAACCTAATATTCTAAGACTTGCACCTATTTTTGTGTTCACAACACAAAAAATATCAATATACCAAGAGAATAATTCCTACAATTATCAGTAGAGAATTTCCTACATATTCATACAGCCTGTCACAAAATAAGGGACGTTTTTAAATCTATAAATAAGGTCGAACCCACTGACATTAAGTAAATCCATGAAATGCAATTTCCTCAGATTTAACACATTCTATCTATTAAATCGCTGTATTACCCTGAGAAAAATACATCTCTTTCCTTATTTTCCTCATACTGACAAATAGAAACTTGAAAACTTGCATTTGTTTTAGTTCTAATAAATTTTATTGAATAGCAGTTCACAACTAGATGCTACATCATGAATTAACTGCGCTCCATAATATTCCAGTGACCTATTCATTGAATATCTAATTTAGAACAATACATTCAATATTTCAGGGCTTCAATGTTAAAATAACATTTCTACTGAAATTTTCTACAGTATATGGAACAACTGGTTCCACATTCAGATTATTTACTTTTGACAACACTTGTTGTACTAGTATTTTTACTTAATTTGAACAGCTCCATACATCATACTCATATACATGTACAAGATTGCATAAATCTTCAGGCTCCATTTTCATAATATTAAAACAAAGACAACACAACAACTAACAATAATGCAAAATAGATTAAACGATTCCAATGCAGAGCATAATGATACAGCTATTACAGTTCATTTACAAGATTCTTCCTATTTGGTGCTTTTCCTTACAAACAATTGAGTTTTTGGTGCCGAATGACTAATTGAGATCAAAATTGTGTATTCAATGGTAGTAATGGTAGTAAGTATTGCTGCGTTTTCTTGAATTGTATGGCAAATACAGACAGAGATAAACAATTACCATTAAATTATCATCTTTGCTTCATCCTGTGGAACTGGTAAAGCAAATCTTTTTTCATTGGCCGTTCTCCTTTCAGCTCAAGTGGCCTGAATACAGAAGATCATTTAGCAATTACATTGTGGTCCACAAAAGTATTGTAAGGCACTGGACTTTTAATTCTAATTAAATGTTACATTTTGTCATTTGACTGAGAACAGACAATGTCTCTGAGAAATATTCTCTTGATACCAATCAAAATTATGTAATCATAAAAAGGCACAAATGTTAACGTAATTGGTCCGTTACAGAGAAATTTAACAAGTGAATGTTTATTTCATTTCTTATTTAAAAAACTTGGGATTGGAACAAGTAGACCACTAGAGATCAAGGGCCAATAACAACTCAGCTTTAATTATGTCTGTATCTGCCATTGATGTTTGTCACAATCATCATCTGTCCCCTGGTACTTTACAAAAAAAAAAAAAAAAAAAAAAAAATTTGGACCATGACTTGAAGAAAAAGTCAGAAAGAAAGCACCTTACAGTCACCGTAGGCTTATCATTAAAAGCATACAATGCATAACCATCTGTTTCCAAAGTGATTGAGATTATGTAGTTAAGCAAAGTCAAAAAAACAAAATTAACTTCAAAACATTACTGTAGTGAAGTTAACAGTTGTATGTGAAAGTTTGGGCGCCCTTGACAAATCACATTTTGGTGTTTTTTTAAATTGAAGAGATGTGAACAGCCTCTCTAGGATATGGAACACAAAACACAATGATTTCAGCAAACACAAATGCATAGTAACTTTTTCTTTAAATCATAAATTGAACAAAAATAAAAACATTATTGTGGTATGTGCAAAAGTTTGGGAACTCTACACAGTCAGTACTCTGGCAGATATCACAGCATGCTTTTTGTGACCAAGTCTTACACTTCTCGCATTTGGGATTTTCTCTCATTCTTCCTTGCAAACGGCTTCTAATTCTACAATATTATTGGGCCGTCTTACATGCACAATTCTCTTAATATATACTCACAGATTTTCAATTATGTTTAAGTCAGGAGAATATGAAGGTCATTCTGCAACACAACCCCAAACCATGATAGATCCACCTCCGTGCTTAACAGTTGGCAAGGTGCTGCTCCTTTACTTCTCCAAACATACCTTTGCTGATTGTGGCCAAAGTTCTATATTAACTTGATCAGCTCACAGTGCTTGTTTCCAAAACATATCAGGCTGTAGATGTTCCTTTGCATACTTCTGACACTGGATTTTATAATGAGGATGCAGGTAAGATCATCTTCTACAGATTTCCATGAAGGTCTTGTTTGTGCGAGCGTTGCTGCACAGTGGAACAGTGCACCACCACTCCTGAGTCTGCTAAACCTTCCTGCAGGTTTTTTTGCAGTCAAATGGAGGTTCTGATTTACCTTTCTGACCAGCATGCGAGCAGTTCTCTCTCCAACAGTTTTCTTTGTCTTCCAGATTTCAACATTTCCCCTAAACTGCCATCTCTTAATCACAATTTTCAAGCTGACAACATTTTACTATGTTCTTGTAGCCTCCCTCTGCATTGTGGACATCAATAGCTAATTTTCAGAGTCTTACACAGCTGCTTAGAGGAATCCATGATTGCAGAGTGTTCGCAAATGGTTTGAAGAATCAGAGTATTTGTAAAGCTTTGAAATTGGTACCAGCTGACATTTCCTAATGACATGTTGACATACCTCAGGCATAACGAGCTGATTAAGGTCTGAGACTTAGTAAAAAGAACCTGAGACTTCAGAGCTCTTAGAGTACCTAAACTTTTGCACATGCCGCAATGATGTTTTTATTTTTTAAAGTCAATTTATGACATAAAAAGTAACTATGCATTATTTTTGGCTGAAAATATTTTTATGTCCTATATCCTAGAGAGGCTGAGTGTACATCTTTTCAATTAAAAAAAAAAAAAAATCACCACCTTTATCAAGGGAGTAGCCAAACTTTAGCATACAGCTGTGTATGGCCACTTCAGAAACACAAATGTCATTCACCTTTGACATTCCTTCACTGTAGACAACATTTAAACTGACACTGAATCCTCGCTTAAGGTCAGCATGTGCTAGCCAGTATTGCACAAATCTGCCATAAACGTCAATGTATACTTAACACGAAATCAAATGTACAAATACACATTTTGTTAGGATCCAACCCATGCATTTTTGATCATTTGTGTATCAACTCACTATAGCCAACTTTACATGGAAAAAAATAGCGATAAGTACTATTAATGAACATTATCTATTAAGGTACTAGGTGATTCATTACAAAAAAAAAAGAATCAATTTAGGTTTCTTACTGAAATAAAATGAATGATGAAATGTAATACAAAAGAAATGACAGTACAGGTCTTTGGTAAAACTGCAAAAAATGGGCTCAAGTCCATTAATGTTGTAAGCAAAAGCCGTTGGCATAGTCCTGTCATTTACTTGTTAAGATAAATGTCCTACTGAATGAAATATATAACAGCAAAAATCCATCCAAAAACAGAATTCCCATCACTCACAATGCTGGACTTTGTCTCAGTTTCATCTAGATGACCATGGCGTTCTCACATGCACTTTCTGGCTTTGGGCGAGACCCAGCCCCGTTCACAACTACAGGCCAGTCCGTCCAATATCGTAGCAATTATTTGAATTCTGTTCAAGGGTAAGTTTTCCCTTTAGAATACATATTTGGACAGCTACTAGAACACCACTTTGGTTCATTTTTAGAATTTCACACTAGACATCATTAATTTTGTTGGCTTCACAGGCAAAACAAACTAGACCAAAAGGACCCTGTGAAATTAGCTGCACCGTACACTGCTATTCAGTGTATGGAGGGAAAAAAATGCAACAAAAATACATTTACCTTCAATCGATTTAAAAAACGGACAATCTACAGCAGTACATGTCTGTGACATCATTCTAAGGGATTTACAAAAGTACAGAAAATTAGACTCAAAATGGACTTACAAATGAATAATTAAATCAAATAAGGTTTAGTCAAGTTAGATGCAGAAGACAGATTATTTCATAGTTTCTGAAATCTGAGCTGTGGATGCATAACAACATTCAAACATCTAAATGTATTACAAGAAACTACATTAATACCTTTTCCGATAGCAGCAAAGCTTGCAGAAGTTATTAAGCCTGTACTACACTAAAAATAAGTCAATACAAATATTCTGGCAGTGTGACACAGTGCGAACTTTTTTTTTTTTTCTATTTTTGTAGCTGGTTAATATATATCGCATAACATGCAATACCAGATGTGTTTAGCCTGCCTTTTTATGCCGTAATATAATCATGAAAACGCTTATATCATGAAAATACCATAACATTTCTTGATATTTTTCCTCTGAGTTGCTTAATTGTCATTTATGTGAATGTAAACAATGCATTTTCCCATATTTATAAGTAGCAAAAAGTGTACCTGGCGATACATGATTTTCTATTGAATTTAAAGCGAGAATAAAAAGATTCTTTAACACAGTAGAAGGTCATTTCAATTAGAGGAACCTAAGCACAGATCCTATGCAAAATACAACTTACAAGTTAACTACAGAATTCTTCATTCACTGCAGAATTATTACATCAAAACAAAAAAAGTTACTGAGCTCTTTAAAAAGCATTTTTATATGTTTCTATACAAATTCATGTGTCTTTATGTTCTCATACTCCCAAACGCTGAATTGAAAAACCTAATTTTCAAAGACTGAAGCTGCACCAAAAGAGCACCACGACCAAGGAATGATGGGGAGAGGGAAGGGTCATTTCTTAAGGTTCAAAGTCAGGACACAGGCACTGACAATGTTTGTTTTCAATTATCTTCTCCAGAAATACTTAATGGGACTGGGCCAAATACAACTGGCATATATTTATATATACACAAATATATATATATATAGTCATACAGAATGTCAACTTTTTCTGCAAAGTTAAACAAGACACATTTTTGCAGAAACCTGTGCACAAGCGTCAACTACTTGTGTTTGCTCTGACAATTCTACACATAACCTTTTCCACTAAGTCAAGGCACTTTAGAGTTAGAGGCCGATATGTTCTAGACAAGGTCAAGAGGCTAGATTCCTAAAAAAAAAAAAAAAAAAAAAAAAAAATCACCATTTCAGGCTTTTAGCAAATACAATACATGCTTCTCTACTGACTAGGCTATATAAATCTCTACAAAACAAAACTAACTGATTGAATAACAGCCTTAACATGTAGCATGTGCCTTACTGATATTACAGCTGCTGGTTATGCCTAAAATGCATTTTAAATTTGCACTTATTTGATTGAATTTTTATAAATCTAACTATGAAAGTAGGAACTATTAAGTACTTTTCTATTAAATCTTAATATGTAGAACCATGCCATGATTTAACAATAGGAAACATGAAATATTCAATTTATGTTTCACAGTACACACAAAAGCTTCAGACATTAGCTTATATAGAAAAAAAGTATAAATCTAAAAAAAAAAAAAAAAATAGACACAAAAGAATACCTACAAAGCAGCTTAAAGCAAAAAAATCTATATACCCTTTAATAGTCCCAGGTCAACAAAGTGCTTTAATAAGAAATCAAACTTCTTCAAAGTTGGTCAAAATAATGATGCTTGACTAGTTGCTTTAATAAAATTAATGAGATCTGTGAAAATTTGGGGCTTAAACAAAATGTGGCTTTACTTAAGGAGGAACACAGCAAAAGTTTGTGTTTTCATTTCCTTTGTTAGTTTGATTTACTGCTGCTGATGTACAGATACATGTATGTACAGGTACGTTAGATGTGAAACATTTTACAAATCTGCATATTGAGTTTCTATTGTTGGACAATACTTTGACCAAAGATGATTATTTTATCATCAAGCGTGTCCTCGTTCCACAGAGCATGGAGCTTCGAAACGTTGTAGCACTTTCTGGTAAAATAAAGCGGATCCTTTTCACCAGTTCAGTTTTGGAAGCTCTATACTTTAATGGAGTGAGTACACTTTTTATTTTCTAGTATTCCAGACTACTGAGATGATTAATTAGGCCAACACAAAAATATGATTTCTGGATTATGTATCAGTCACACTGAGTTGTTTGGATATCAGGTTTCTTGATTTACTCCCAAATACAAACAAGTGATTCTTTGATTTAGTTGTATTCCTCTTTAACTAAAGAAAAAGTATCTCTGAGTTTTGCCCATTTTATGCTTAACATCACCAGACTAGTTTGACAGTGAACTCACTATTTCCTGGTTGTATGTTTCAATAATGTACACAGTGACTTCCTTGCCCTTGATGTCCCAACCTGGAATGTCTACGACACTATTGACGCCATTGTTTTTAACTATCAACAATGGCTTTGTATTTCTCAATTATTGTGTATATTTCCATATTCTCCTATGAACATCAGCGGGCTACAAGGGAAGCACCCTTTGATACTATCATATATATCAAAGAATAATTTGTTTAACAAACTTTCCACTGAAAAAAAAAAAGGTAAGACTTCCAGTAAGTGACAGAGATATGACTTAAGATTTTTTAAAACTAGCACATCCATTTTCAGTTAAGATATAATATTAAAGTTACAGTGAGATAAGTATTCTTGCTTTAAATATAACAATATATGATGTAACATATTTACTAAAACCTTTTACTGTCTTTACACACATCTCCACAGGACTTACTGAAATGTTTGGGCTGAAATGTCTTCAAATTTGCTCTGGGGCGACTTTTAAGTGCATTAAGTAAAGAAGATGATACCTCAGGAGATCACAGATGTATTTATCCACACTAATTTCAGTGCATTAAACTCACAGGCCATGTCTTTGTGTCTCCAGCTGTTTCACTGGGATTACTGGTCCTGTTTGCAATTTTAGTTGTAGAGAAATATGGCAGGTTGGCAATGCATTTCATTTAGGGGAAGCATGACTGCATTATGTATTTATCCAAATGTATTTATAACTGGATGTAAAAAGACAATTTAGATATCTGGACACATCTGGACATGTACGTCCTTTTGAGTGTCTGAATTATGATTGAAGATTTGAGAAATTCGGAGCAGTATGAAGGTTAAAAGGGCATCACGAGATAATTCAATATTCTAATTTTGAGTGCATGCTTTTCATACAGAAAGTTATCGGGTTGATCGAGGTAATGTGCACATAAAATGAGCAAAAACTAAAACGATTGAATCCCCTGTACACAACCTAATTCATAATACTATGTGTTTCATCAGTCAAACATCATTTTCATTCTAAATTAATTCAATTACTGTATGAAACAGACATTGCTATTTAGAAAATGTAATATCTATTAGTAGTTTTTCAAAAGGGCTAATTCTTTAAATAGTACCTTGAGTAATTGTACATCACCACTTCAATATTTTTGTTCTACAGTAGGGACATTCTGTTTTACTAGGTGCACAGTTCTCACATAGTACATAATGTTGGCAAGGCTGCAGAACAATGCAACGATCATGCTTTTGGCAAACTATACATTTCTTTGACTGAAGCTGATATATTACCTGTTGGGGAAGAAAAGAGTGAATATCAGCTGCAACTTAGGGAAATACAGTTCATGCAGACTTTTTAAATGAGCATGCTTTGATGAAGATCTGAATGATAGCCTGATAAACCGTTTTTTTTTTTTGTTGTTGTTTTTTTTTAAGCTATGAAGATGCTACTAATGAAATGCTGTGTGTGATCTAGTCTTTCTTACCCCGTCTATAAGGTCTAGGTCATTACGCAGCTGACTCTGGATGGAGTGAAGCTTTGACAAGGGGAGCTGGTCCAGCTCTCCATAGCTACGTAGAAGAGGTGTTCCAGGGGTGCGACAAAGCACATCAAAGTCCCCTTGGAGCTCTTTCAGCTTGCGCTCTGTTTCTTCCCATTTCTGTTCTGCCAGCTGCCGCTCTGCTT
This sequence comes from Euthynnus affinis, assembly GCA_029490765.1. Classification (NCBI taxonomy): domain Eukaryota; kingdom Metazoa; phylum Chordata; class Actinopteri; order Scombriformes; family Scombridae; genus Euthynnus; species Euthynnus affinis. The sequence goes on along the minus strand of CM055856.1, from coordinate 6,528,655 downwards.
CTGCTGTTTTCGCTTGTTCCTTTGCTTCATGGGCGTCTTTCTGGCAAGCTTCACAAGCCTGGAAAAAAAAGGTCCTTCTGTTTAAAAAGATACTTGCAATTTGTGATAGTAGAAGTTATTACACTGACACATGTAAAACTATGAAAAGTTCATTTACAACACGTACTTGTTTGACCTGATGCCATGCCTCCTCCCACTGCTTTATCTTCCTCTTGGCCTCATCGAGTTCTCTAAAAAGGCGGGCCAGATCAGCACTGCTGGTTGCGGAGGTTAGGCTGCTGAAAACTGGAGATGGACTCGGTGAAAAGCTGCCACTTACAAAGTCCCAAATGCTGCTAGCTCCTCCGTTCAAGCCTAGCCGAGTGAGATGTTTTTTAAAAAAAAAAAATCACAAGACCAAACACAAAAGTTAATCGTTAGTCATGAGAAAGTGGAAAATTTCATGCAACAATATTCATTAAGAGATGTTGGATCATCCTTTATTACATTGTAAATCATTTTATCACCACATTTTTTCATATATGCCCAGTCCATCTATAATAATGTCATTTCCATACTGTAATTTTGCATCTATTGCATGCCTGTCCATCCATTTTTCCATTTTTTCCCTGTTAAATTGTTTTTGCAGGGAATTTTTGCTTATACAAATTGAGAGTCTAAGGGTAGGGAGTGTCATATTCTGTACAGACTGTTTTCTTACAGAAGCAATTACTGCATAACAAAACATTTCATTTAAATTGAAGGAAGTGCTGAGTTCCTAAATGTGAACATTTTTGAACAGAGCAGTAGTGTAGAAAAGTCTAGAAGAACTTTTGTAATTCTTTACTGACATACTGGAGATTAAAATCTAAATTCAAACAGCTTCAAATGCTTTCCGGCTCACTTGGGAGCAAAATGTCAGATGCTATCAGCTTACCCAAAGAGTTCTGGGAAGAGGAGGTGGGTGTTCCCAGGAGGCCGTGCTCTTGCTTCGCTAACATGTTTGAAGGTTGATTTTGCTGTGATACCGTCCCAGACAGCAGAGACTGTGACAGGGACTGGGAGAGAGAGCTTAGCGGGGAGGTGGAGAGCGATGACGAGGAATTCAAAGAAGAAGATCGTGCCAGGGAGCCAGGAATGTTAACTGGAGCAGATCCACCCAGCACCCTTTGACCTATGGGGGAAACAGTAAAAAAAAAAAAAAAAAAAAAAAAAAAAAAAAAAAGAGTCGAAATGTTTTCATGAGTCAATCATGACGACATCATCCGTGATCAAACAGTTAACAGTACAGTAAAAAAAAAAAGGTTTTACTGTAAACTTACTTGCCAATCCTACGTTGTTGTCTTGCTCCTCCAACTCCTTCTCCAGAGATGCAACATTTATGTCACTGAAGTTGAGGTCCAGAGCAGATCCTGAGTTGGAAAAAAAAACAACATTTCTCACTGTCCTCATTTCTTATCTCATTGAGATTTGATAAGAAAAAACAAAAAAGCGGTTGCAGCCACAGATCACGTTTTCACACACACGTACCTATAACAGACTCCACTGTGTTGCTCCCTGGATAGAAAGGAGTGGCTTTTGCATTCATTGTTGATAAGGTGGTGGGTGAAGAACTATCTGAGCCAATACTAGAGGCCAAGCTTGATGTTATACTGGAGGTAAAGCTTGAAGCCAAAGGGTTCACCGCAGAGAATACAGTATTTTGTGTCTATAAAGGGAAGCAGAGAAAAGTTTTATTTCTAATGTTATTAATTTAAGTTCACTTTAAAGAAATGCATAAATTCACAAACAGCGACAGTAACCAATTAACCGTAGAAAAATAATAATACCCTATAAATTATATTTTGTCTACAGATACAGTAACACCAACATTTATAAATAAATAAATACATCATATAGTATGTAATATCACTGTGCTACTGTACTACATATAAACACAAACCTGTTTTTCTTGGTCCATCAACTTTTGATCCATGTGTCCCTTATTCTTAATCTAAAAATGACAGAATAACACGGAAGCAGCACATTTAATGACAAATATCAAAAAAACGCATCTCTTTTATCCAGATAACAAATATCAATTAAAAACATTTTTAAGCTAAGAGCCTATTTAAGCACACATTTTAATCTTTATTCACTCGACTTGAAAGAGCTAACTGTGACTTCGCTGACATCTAATCCTGCACTGAGACGGACTTAAATCCTGTCCAGAGTCAGTAGGTTTTGTTATGGTCATGATTAATGTGGTAATTGTGTGCTGAACTGCAGCCCATCAGCATGAGAGGTGTGTAACCTGATTACATGTCTTGACTCAACTTAGCCTGCTACTTATGGCTCTAAGAATGATTTAAACACATCGGCTGTGATCAGAGTACATCCTGAACAAAACAGACTGTAAAACAGAGAGCAGCTAAATTAACCAATCATTACTCCTTGTGTGCAGTGTGAAAATATTTTTAGGCAGTCTGATTGTAAGATTGAGCCTCTCAGAATTTTTATAAAATGCAACGTTGATTATATCATTTCAGTAAGTTGAGGAGTTTTTTGAAGAAAAAAAACCCGACAAAGTCTGATCTAATCAATACATGATAGAGCCTGAAATATCTCACCACCACAACCATCACATCAATTCTGATTATGAACCCATGATGTGCGTTGCAGTGTTATGAATGCAAACAAGCTTATTTATGGATATTCTACTGATATATATAAGTGTTTTTCCCCAAAACACTAAGGATCCAGTACATGAAATCACTTAAAAACAATCTATAAGAAAATATATGACAAATAAAAAATGAAAATGACATGACAAATAATGAATGACAAATAAAACAGTGACTGAAAATGACTGACAATGACAAAGCCGTTAAGTTTGTCTATGTGTTGTATTCTTCCTAAAACTAAAGAGAGCAGTCTGTATACCTGATCCTCACGTTCAAAGCCCGGAGCTTTAGGATAGTTAGACGTCAGAGATGAGACACTGGATGTGGTGGACTCTGAACATAAACTACTATTAGTTAAGGATTTGGGCCTGCTGATGGATCCCAATGGGGATAACAAACTGTCGCTTCCTGAGCTTGGCGTTACAGTTGAGCTATTAGAACATGAAACCTGAGAAAGAGAAGTGCACATGATCTTAATAAAATGATGATCCAATAAAAAAATAAATAAAAAGCAATATTCTGAGTATGAGAATGAAGGTGATGACTACTAAACATGAGCATCTGTGATTGAGATTAGATTGGGTACGTAACAATTAAAGAAAAATTGCTGTTTTTACTAAATTATCCTTTTAAATATCATGCTGACGCAGGATATTGTATGTTCTTTTAAAACAATGTAGGAATGAAATTTAAAACAATAAAAAAGGAAAATAAAAATCATGACAAATCAATGTATTAGCAGAAAAAATAAGAGCATGGCAAACAAAATGTCCACAAGTAAGCGGCTGCTTTGCATCAGCTGAATTGATTTTTAGTTACAAAATCAGACATTTGCATAATGTTTCAAGACATTTGCCTACTTTTGAGTGCCAAGTTGATTCTGATAAATTTCCTAGTAAATAATTAACATGACAACAGAGTAAACGTACACTTCCTACTTGGCCGTTGCTACTGGTTGCACTGGTGGTGGAGTTGCCTCCACTGTTCCACTCACTGACTGGACACTCTGAATACTGCTGAGAGCTCAGCTGGGACTGTGAACTTGACTGTATCGCCGTTAGCAACGAGCTCATGGTCTCTTCTGTAGAGGGAATTCCTAGAAATGATTAAAAATATAATGATAGAAATAGGCTGCTGAAAGCCAACAACTAATAATATCAATGTTCCTCCTATTACCAAAATGAAGCTGGCTGAGCAGCACTTGCTGAAACACTTTATCACATCACTACAGGAAAAAATATAACTCAGTATTTACTGTGTGAAAACTTTCACTTACTTTCTACATGTGCAAACGCACAAAACGGTCCTCTGGGACAGTATCCAGTTTGTCGCATATCGTTGCATTTGGTGGATTTGTAGATCTAAGGGATAGAAAAATGAATCGCACACCAATGGGAGAAAGTTAAGATTAATGTCAAATATTAACAATAAAAAACCTCACAAGTACAGTGTCTTTAACAGTTTTTGTAAAGGAAACAACACTGTGATTCAATATTGCAAACAATAAAATTATAAAATGTCCTAGAGGGAGAACACCATTTTATAGGAACCATATATTATCAAATTTTATTGCCATTATCAGGCTCTTTGTATTGACTTGACGGTGCCGATAATTAGGGCCTAATTAGGATAATTAGACCATAAAATTTACACATAGCAGTCAGAGTATAAAAGGTTTGCACGGAGCACCAGAATCAACAATCTACCATGAATATGGATGAATGATTAGTTTACTCATCTTCTCTGGTGGCAAACCTTTCAATTTACATAAGTAAATTTAAGGCTTTTATGATTCTCTGCTGAGAACAAAAATCTCATAATACACACTCTGTATGTTGAAAGATATTTTACAGTGAAGTAGAGGTAGTAGAAGGTTGTGACATACCTACTTGGTAATTTTAGGAGAGAGAAAACTCACTCACCTCTGGGTGAAACTGCTGTTCAGTGCGAGAGTGACAATACTGGCAACTGTCTCCACTGTCGCACTTTGAGGGCTCGCCCCATTCGTCCCCATGTTTCACATTAGGGCAAGGAGTCGACCTGCACAAACACACACACACACACACAAACAGTCATAAACCTTTACACATGACTACATGACTTAATACCATTGTTTTTAAAGTTAGTCATAGCTCATGGTTTTTGAATGTCAACTCTGTTTTCTAGTTTTATGTGGTGTGTCTCTCAGATTATGGCAGATGCTGATATATATATATAAAAAAAACATGTTCACATGCACAGTATGCAATCTTATAATAATAAGGGATTTTCCCATCTGAGCCAGAATTTTAAGGGTTTAAATTTGCCTATTAAAAGAAAAAGAGTTTTGGCACAACTTAAGTCAAAACACTGTGATGTGTGATGTTCCTTCAGGAAATATATTTATTAGACCAAGCAGCGTGTGGATCGAGCCTTTTCTGATTAATAAAAATCTGCAATATAAATGTATTAAAGAGACCAGAGACACCTCAGGGAGGGTTTCTCTTTTACTCTCATCAACCAGGTGGAGAAATGTTATGCTAAGTGGGTGAATTACATCTCCTTCATTAAAAAACCCTGAAGCTTCTGCATGTATGATAAGACATTAGCTCAAATCCTTAAGAACCATCTAGTCAGCTTAGTCTCAGTGTGGTCTACTGTTCAGCCACATAGCTGCATGACCTCGTTTCTACTCCATGTTTCCTGTCTCTCAGCTCATACGCACACACATACGATGTCTCTGATGTGTTATCTTGACCTGTTTGAAAAGAAGAAACAATAAAAACTACTGATCACAAAGTCAGTCGTAGCTCACCTGTACTTGAACTTCCGTGGATTTCGTCTTCGGTCTCTACTGTTGTGGTAGTGAGGACAAGCATAGCCCTGTCTGCAAAGTCTAGGAGGCTTAGTACACTGGTCTGTTTTATAGTTGGCTAAAACAAAGTTGGTATCTGTAAAATAGGTGCAAAGTATTCATGTCATTTTTCATTTCATCGAACAGAAGAATAAAAACTTAAGACCTTTGTGGAGAACTGTGGTTTGTTTGCCATCGCCATCACTCACCTTGCCACCGCGGGTCCTCCGTCAGAGTTTTCTCAATCATAGCTTGGCTTGCTAGTACACCAGGTTGCAGATCAGGAATACCTTCCCCAGATCCCAACTGTCCATTTTGGAGGGCCTCTTGTGCTTGGATCTCTCTGTGTGCATTAAATATATGTTATTATCCAAGAAAAACAAACTCTCCAATGAAAATTCGAGGATGTAATGATTATACATAGGCTTATCCATCTGATTCCTGAATCTTACAACAGATACCATTTTGCTCAGGAAACAGTTCAACAGTCTGGGTGGTATCAGACCTTTTCAGCAGCACAGAGCTCAATGAAACAAGTTTATCTTTCTAGAAATCAAGTAAAACCCGAAAACCCAAACTGTGAGTCAGGCAATCCGTTAATCCCCTACCATAAATGGTATTTTGTTTACATTATGTCTAAATTGGCTGATTTGTTCGCTCTATTGTGAAGCTTGTGAGTGAAAAGTTTGGCAGGGAAAAGAGAGGCCAGTATTTGCTTTGTATGTCACCTGATATCATAGACTGGAGGTCGGAGATCATGTGGCCCGTGAGCAAAAGCACAGTGGAGGCCATTCTTCACACAATGCCCTCGAGCATCTGTCTCATGGATACAAGTGCCAGTCTTGTAATAGCGTAGATGGTACTTGCGCTCAGTGTCGCCCGTTGTCCGGTGTAAATAAGGGCAGCTGAGGAAGCAAGAAAACAACACTGAAATGTTTAACTGTTTATGTGAATAAATCTGATTTGGCATGATGTTAATATAATAAATAAAAAAGTGCAGCCAAGACCTGGAAACTAAACTGATCATAATGAACATAATATGTAGCAGAAATTTGTCAGATCAAGATATGATTGCAGGCCACCAACTATAAAACGTTTGTGCAGGCAGCATTTTTCATATGAATTGAGTGTAACAACCATGAAACAGCCAAGCACTGGACTGACATTCAATATAATTATATAAAAAATTCAGTACGAGCACACAAGACACAAAAATGACATTATAATGAGTTAATTATTGTAGTCGAGCCGTTTTCAATCAGGAAGAAGATTCTACTTTGAATGCAAGGCCGAACACGAGAGCAATTCCTTGAGAAATGTATAGGCAATAAGCCTCTTGAATAGACCAAATTTTCCTTTCTTGAGTAGCAACAGTTGCTATAGCAACGTGTAAGGTCATACAAAAATAGCTGCCATTGGCAGAGGAGGAACTGTAAGGATTGCAGTCGTTCATTATCCATTAGTTCAATAATTTCAGCTCTTTTTTTTATTTCTGTGTAGGGCTCAAATGCTGCACCCTTTTTAATCTCTGCAGTCATACAGAGAGAGGTGGCTAAAACAAACAGTCTTTGTACACAAACTACAGGAGAGGGAACTCCAGTCCCAGCCATTTTAAGAATTCACATTATTTCTAGTTTCTGTGTCACAACATTCAGCAGTCAATAAACATGTAAATGCTTCACTTTTCTGAAGCCACAAGCCGTTTAGGGAAAAAAAAGAAATCTCTGCTTTTCCTCTGCAGTGACAGAGGAATGATGATGTGTGCAAAACAATGGAGACTAGTGGTCACACATAAGAAATACACAAACAGAATGGTGTCTTATTGTAAACAGGATACAGAGACATTTGTCAAAATATGAAGTTCTCAAAAACAGACTAATAACTAATGTATGCAACAAAACAAGGAACGATGCAAGATGTGATTTTTGCAATCAAGACACCTGCTGCAACATCCTTCTTTTCAAATAAGGGAACTAATATACAAACATCGCTTAAAATGCAGCTATCAATCAAGTCCTATTTTCTTGTGTAAACCAATGGATTTCAAAATGACAGAATCACATTTTTCATGCTCAACTTAATGTTAAGAAGAAAACCTGTTTTCCATCTTATCTTTGGAGTACTTTTTTTCAATGCTTGGAACTGTACACGTGGCCTTAATAATCAAACTGGACGTTTATAACCTCAGTTCAGGTGTAGCTGAGATGACGCAAACATTGCCACGTTAAACAGAACCTTTGTTTAACCTTCATGCTTTCATGATTGTATATCCGCTTTGTGTGCATATGGATAAGTTACCGTAGCCACTGAATGCTGCTTAAATTACCAATGAATTTAACTCTAAATGCACCAACAACAGAAACACCTGCTCATATTGCTACAGCACAGCTCAAGTTCTCAGGTCTTTACACTGGCTTCCTGTCTGTCAGAGAATTGATTTTAAAAAGATACTAGTGGTGGTTTATAAAAACACATTTCCGATCTTCTGCTGCTTTATGAACCATCCAGACTTCTCAGGTCGTCTGAGACAGGTCTGCTTTCTGTCTCCAGAGTCAAAACTAAACATGGAGAGATAGCGTTCGGTTTTTATGCACCACTTGTCTGGAACAAACTCCCAGAAAACTGCAGGTCTGCTGCAACTGACAGATTTTTTAAATCAGGCTGAAGACTTTTCTGCCACCATTTGTTTTTTTTTTGTTTTTTTTTTTAAATCAAATTTGAGGCTTTTGTTTATCATCTTAAACTGCACTGTAACTTTTACTCTCCTGTTTTATCAGTCTTATTCTATTTTAGCTCATTTTTATTTCCAATTTAACACTTTTTAAATTGTATTTGAATTGCCTTGCTGTTGAAATGTGCTATACAAATCCTTCTGTATTATAAATACCACAATGATTAAATGCTGTATTTTTGCAAAGTCACTCTAAATCTCACTATATGAAGCAACTAAATACTATTTTATAATTTTTTTTTTTAAAAAGTCTCTTGTGCTTGGATCCATCACATCTCAAAACTATTTAGGGCAGCTGTGGGAACAAACACTTATCCGCCACTAATATAAATGTCAATATTTTAGTGGCATTAGTTTTATTCAAGTTCTGCTTTGTATTCATATAATAGGAAGCTCCTCGCTCCAAAACACTGCAGCAAATTATCAATCATTTCTGCAGCTGCATCATAACACACTGACAGCTTCATGCAGCTGAAGGATAGCAATGACTAGAAACAGAGACTTACTCATCTCCATCCGGACAAATGCCTGTTGTCTCGTCGTATTTCGTGCAATAAACGTCCGGGCTGTAGTTAAAGGTCCCGTCTCGTCTTCTTATGGGCCGTCTTCTCCGTTGGTTGAGAAAATGCCAGTGAAAGCACGTAAAGGGTCTGTGCTGCGTACACTTGTGCTGGAGGAACAACGGGCACTGCTCTGTCCTGAACTCCTTCAAGTATCTGAAACAACGAGGAAAACCAATGAGGAAGAATCAACAAGCGTGTATTTATAATTATTATACGATAAAAGATGAGTTGAAGGTAGATAAAAAAAACAAACAAACGGAAAAGTTGAGAGACGAGAGAGAGGTGTCGTGCAGCTAGAGGTGTAGCCTTCTATATTTTGGGTCACTAACGTTAGCTCGGTAATCCCATAGAAAGCTACGCGTGTTATTTTACGTAGCGCTAGTTTTGAGTCCTTGAGCGTACGTCTTTAAATGTGCGTGGCAAGAGGGAACTCAAAATAAGGCCGAGCTATTTACAAGCAGGCTGGTTAGCGAGTTCCTGGCTAATCATTTAGCAGACCGAGTTGACGGTGTAATATTCAACGGATTACCCGAAACACTTCCTCAAGTCTGTCAAACTGTTGCAAACGGTTCCGATAACGGTCGCCGTGTCAATTAAGTGATTTAAGATGTGCGTGTTTCCTGCCTTAGGACTGCTGTCGTTAGCGTGTAGTCGCTGTTTGCTATGTAACGTTAGGTAGTCACAAAGCCAGGAAAAGCACCATGTTTTCAACGCGCACACACAAGAGTTGAGGAATGCGAGAAATTGCACGCGCGCGTAGGTGCACGTGCAAATAACGTTTTTCGGGAGGCGAACGATTTTGTTGTTTTCTTCGCGGAGGCTTTACTCACGTATAGTGGGTAGGTTTCTCGGTTTGAGGAGACGCATTGGCCGCCGTTTTCGAAACCGACGGCATTTTCAGTCAAAACAATGAATTGCGCATGCGCTCGGATCTGTTGCACGTCCGCCTGCACGCCAGCGCGCTGCTGCAGAGACTGAAGCAGGGGGCGCTGCAAACACGTGACAAGCTTATGATTGTTTATGTCCTCTTGGTTTGTCTCCCTTACTTCCAACTAATGCACCCTCTGCTTCAATTTACTGTATTCATTTTCAGTGAATATATACATGAATTAAAAAAGAATTAAATATTTCACCTGTATTCATAACAATGAGGAAATCCCCCCTCAAAAGCTTTAAAGACTTATTTAAATTAAGCTGTAGCCAGAATTATAGCAATACTGAGGTAAAACTTCCATCAGTGACACCTCACCCTCATCACATTTTTTTTTACTAGACATCAAAATAATACAATAATAAAATTTATCTGGCAATACAAACTAAATTATGTTTCAAAACTTTCTCCACAATGCTGATCCTGATGAAGAAATACTAGGCTATAATAACTATATTGTATTATTATTATTGGCATAAAGCAGTCATGTTCAAGAATCAGAATCAGCCTTGTAAACCCACCATCTGTGTGTGAAACTCTTCCTCTCAAATACAAAATTATCAATCAAATTATTTATCTATCATCAAGAACTAAAGCTGTGTTAGGAATGAAAAAAGTGAAAATCACTTTCTTTCCTTCAAAGCTTACCTTTGAAATTTTAAAAGCTTTCACAAGTTAGCCTTGAATTTAGATACAGAGTCATTTGTTGGGTCATTTCTGACTTTGCTTTGAAATCCACAGCTCTAATTTAGGTGAATGATGTTTTCTCTATGTGAGGCTCTCACAGGCAGTACAGTTACCCTCCAATCTACAAATACTGTTTACTCCACCTGCCAGCCTACAGGTTAGTTGTCATCTTATTCATTAGGCCAACATACTGCATTTAGTGTACAGGTGTAGACTAAATATAACAGATTTTACAGTAGATCTATATTTCCCACTATCTCATAATGCATCCCAGTGTTAATGGTATCATCGTTTTTTGGTAAGAATAACAGTGTGATCTAGTTTGTGAAATTATAAAGCACTTACTACGTTTGGCTTCTCTGCAGGTTTATTATGATACAATGTCATATCTCCATGTATTTGGAGTCATTATGTTATTTTTGTGATTCACCAGAGGACACACATGGTCCACACTATAATACGTTCACTTTTCTGTTTATTCAGACCACTCCTTCATCGGCCTCCAGATTTGCAAATTTGCCCTTTTAGGTTTTGGTGTTAACACTGAAGGGCTTGATTGCCTTAAAATATTAAATATTTTCAGTAACAAATGTGATGGGGTCTGCCTCATTGTTACTGTCGTGTGTGAACCTTCAATCCTTTTTCCCTCCTTCTGTTGAAGCTGCTCTGTTGAACTCCCTTTTTCCTCTAAGGGATTTTAATTTACAAATGCAATTATACGTCTAATCCATTATTCAGCTGCTGAGTTCCACTGAGTGTACTGCCTTGTAATTATGCATAAACCCTGGACTACCCAGTTGTAATTACTTTGACACGCCCCACCCTCACTCAATTTACAGTTGTCCAGTACCTTTCTTACGTAAGAAAAATTTGAAGGGTGCTCGCCCTTTTATATTTTGCTTGCTTTGTTTTCTGTGTATTTTAAGAGGCTCAAATGGAGTGCAGACTATTGTAAATTTCTCTAGCTACAAACTAGACAACATCAACTCTCATTTGTGATGATGACCTGGACGTGTCCACCTACTCATAATGAGTTGGACGCTGAATTCGAGGAATGTAAATTTAAGTACCGGTTAATTCAGAACATCTGTTGAGGTGTTCATTTAACTTGGCTATGCTACTGTATGTGAAAGATGTTCCTCATTAACATACATAAAGGGCCAGAATATTAGAAATATCTAATAATAGTATGCAGTACAATACAATACCAGCACTACCTACAGCCTCAAAATTCATTGTTATTATTGTTGAATCAACACCTCTGGACAGAAACTGAACATTATAACATATTTATTGCAGGACCTCTTTTTGCACCTAAAAAGCTGGTCTGGTAATAAACTGGCTCTGTGTATATTTGTACTTGCAGGGATACAATGATAAACAATGTTTTCATCCCATTCAGACAGTAAACATGCTCCAGGATTTGTCCAGATTACATCACCTTCATCATCCGGCTGTATGAACCCCGTTTGGAATGAGCAACCCAGTATTATACAAGGACAACCTAAAGCTGTTGCATTGAGTCTATTATCAGATGGATTTTTTCTGTTTAATCCGGCATCATTCAGAGGAAGTATGATGACTGTAAGCAAGGGGAAAAGTCACACCCTTTTTCCTTTCTGTGACGTCAGCCACCGCAAACCTTTAACCTTACTCAGTAGTCTCAGCTGTACACACAGTCCGCTGTCAACCTCTTCTCACAGCATCTTGAACGTGTGTGCTTGTATGTGTGATGTAAAGATGATCCTTTGCCTCTCCCTCAGGGATGAACTTGGAGGGTCTTGGCTCTGGTGTCTAGGTGTCGCTTGTTTATATCAATGAACTTGACAGCACTCATTGCATTATTACTGGCCTGTCTTCCTGTCTTGGTGCCGTCTGTGGCTTCGAAAGAACCAGTTCATGTGCTGTCTACAGCCACAGATGATATACAAATCTATAGTATGAGCCACACTAAAAATCTGTCTTCGTTGAGGTAATAGGCCTACTGTATTTTTTTTTTACAGACGAAACTGTGAAAAGTAGGAATATTTACCTGCACAATGAGGATACAGAACAAAGAATTTAGTGTTGTGGAAATATCATACAAGAGAATCTCTAGTGTCATGTAGCACAACAACAAGTTTTGCATTTTTGCAGACCTCTAATAAACAATCATTCAAACAATCCCCAGTGCTGCTTTCCCAGGCTACTGGGACTGTTACAGCTGGAATAACAGTTTGTGGTTTGGGCTCCTGTTTTTCCCAGTCACGCCATTATCTCCGGCTGGCTGATGTACAAAAACAGCTCAGGCGCACCACAGGCTGGCAATATACACATTTTATATACTCTTGTAACAATTTTCATACTCAGTATGAAAGTTTCCTGAATGCTTATTGTCAGTGCAACATGATATATCTATCTACCCCCGCCACATATTGCACTGAACCTGTAGTATATGCAGTGTTTGTTTTTGCAAAAATAACAGAGGGAATACTCTGCAATCTGTTACATTTCATATTATGTAGATGGCTGTGAGCATGAGTAAGAAAACAACGTAGAATTTAAAATGTTTGCTCTGACATATCAACAAAGAAGGAGACCATAGCACTTTATGACAGCTTATCATGGAAGCTCTGTTATCAAGCCTCTGGTGGGATACAATTCAAAAATTTTAAGCTTCACCCGTGTAGCCTGGTAATCTATTTTACATTAACCTGTAATCCACGTGTGTCTGTTCTGTCAAGCATTTTATCAGATTGCAAGTGATGATATACTTTAAGAGGATCCACAAGTCTAGTGATCATAATGGAAATAGCTGCTCTAATTGTTTGATTTTAGTATTTGTATTAATTTAATTTAAAAAAAAATAGGTGAATCACCTCACAATTATAGCAAAGGATGTAAAACCAGCAACAAATTTGCAGATGAAGTATGTTTTGACAGAAAATTTGTTTGTTACAAGAGCCCAAGTGTTGGTCATTGTCATTCATCAATGTAATGTATGTTAAAGACGGGAGCGAACAAAAGACTGAAGACGCTTCTTGTTTTCGACACTGAATGATGTGTTTACCCAGTGTTATCCTCTCCTGGCAAAACAACACCTGCCTCTTTGCTTTAACATCATGCTAACAGGAACTGACAAGTAGGGTAATAGCTCGGGTGAATCGCAGCCATCTTTGAACTGAGCACTCACTGAATCCTATATTTGCTGTGATATAAATACTGAGCTCTGCAATCAAATTAAAAAAATATATATCTTAATACATTCAATACAATACATTCAGCGTAAGGCAAGAAATAAAGGGTGTAGCTAAATAACCCTTTATTTATTCCATGGAATAGTTGAAGACATGAACAAGACTGGTTATTTTAAAGGCTGTTTGGTCTTTGAAGTCTAAAAAACACTTTTTGATTAGAGTCAGAAACTTATTATTATTATTCCTGGAAAAGTGACAATTTATTTATTTCTAAAAATAAAACAAAATTTGTGAACATTTGTTTGCATTGTCCAATGAATATTAAGCTGTACAGAAGACAGGAAAAAAGGGGTTAGCTGAAAAGCACAAAGCAAGGGATACAATACTATTTTAGACGGGGACGATAGAAAAACAAGTCAATGCTCCTTGTAGTGTCTTCTATTTTGTTGCCCAACTGTTACATTTTCTGACGTTTCTTTACTGCTTGATATGTACATATACTATAGGTTTTAACTGAATTGATCCTTCTCTTCCAGCTGAAATAGGAAGCTTGATTCAATTTGACACATTATTTACCGTTTGCATGGTGCTTTAGCTGTGATTCAGCCTTTGCTATTGTTGCATGTTCTTACAAAGCCTGAACATATTCTTGAAGATTTGTTTCATGGGTCATACAATGAAAAATGTTTCATTATTGTCTATCTTACACAGAAGCTCTTCTGGGACTCATCTATTTATTGGTTACCTTTGCCCATTGGCTGTACCTCAAGGTTATATGCTGACGTCTCACTTGCATTGCCACCCAACTAACTTTATGAAGAAATAACACCAAATACACATAAGGAGAACAATCCAATGTTGGGATTAACATTGGGTGAAAATAGCTTTTTAAGTACTGTATGTGAATTTGTTATCTACTACAAAGATACACACATTAAGTTATTTCCAACCTCTGAGTGTACATTCTTGGTGCATTAGTATTTTTGTTCAGAAAGTGAGCAGGTTAATGGAGACACTGGCACAACTATCATGCAAAGCTAAACAACTGAAGAAAGCTGAGGTAATATTTCACACTGGGTGATATATCACTTTGATATTAAGAATAGTATAATTTGTGGACTCATTCTCAACAGTTGTCCCTCTTCTCAGCAGTCACACCTCTGACACTTCGCTCCTGACATGGAGGTGTAAATCGAGGCGGTGGTGGCAGAAGCGGTTGACTACTGACCAACTGGCTTTCTGCTTAATGAAGAGACGCAGCTTGTCCCTGAAGGTTTCTCCTAGAAAGCTGTAGATAATGGGGTTGAGGCAGCTGTTGGAGAACGCTGCCAGGTTAACAATGTGGCCTGTGAGTGGATAGTCATGCCACAGGGTGGTAGCAGTCCTCTGGGATGGGTCAGCTGTGCCCTGCAGCAGCTGGATGCTGATGAAGACGTTCTCTGGCAGCCAGCAGATGAAGAACACCAGAACCACCACCACAATCATGCGCAGGGCTTTCTGCCGCCGTGGCCACAATCCACGGTGCTTCTGAGCTCTCATGAGGATGCGCCCAATCAGAGAGTAACATAGACCAATGATGGAGAAGGGCACCAAAAAGCCAATGGTTACCTCCAGCCACTGAATTTCAAAGACGTTGGCAAAGCAGAAGTGCACCTCACCCCTGTGCTGGGTCTGCACAATGGTGAAGGGAAGAAGGGTGGCCAGGATGGACGCCATCCAGATGAGGCCACAGCTGAGCTTGGCATGCTGCATAGTCCTCAGTGGGCTGCTGCTAATGGAGCTTGCCAATGCAATGTACCGGTCAAAGCTCATCCATGTGAGAAAGAAGATGCTGCTGTACATGTTGACCTGCAGGAAAAGGGACATGAAGGTGCAAAGGACAGCGTAGTCATAATACTTCTCGTTCAGATTGAAGACCTCAATGAGGGAATCTGCCACCAGGATCAGGTCAGCCACAGCCAGGTTCACGAAGTAAAGGTCAGGGATGGTCATCTTCTCTCTGTGGTTCAAGTTCACCACCAGGATTAAGATGTTACCAATAAATCCAATTGGAAAGAGGAGGATGGTGTACAGGCAGGACAGGAAGAGACCAATAACGTAAGATTGGTATTTTTCTGAGTTTTCAATCAAATCTGTAGTGTTGTATTCATATGAAGTGTTCAGTTGTTCTGTGCTGTTTGTGCTGTTTACATATATCCAGAGCATAGAGGTTGTCTGCACTTCCATACTTACTGTGGTTGAACTGTCTTGAATCATAGGCACCATGCAAGTCACCTGTAGCTGCTACATCATTAAACCGTGTTAGTTCCCATTTATGTCTCTCTAAAGGGGGAATCATCTATACTGTGTTGGCATGCTGACAGAAGTCAGGTGAGTGGATCAAAATGTTTATGGTAGTTTTGACCCCATGTTGACATCAAGGTTCATCTACCAATAGATTCCAGACAGAAAACAGAAGCACCTCCATGTCTTAAAATCGCCTTTGGCCTTTGTCATCTGATGACTCACATTGTCCAGATTCTTTAAACTGCGGACCTGAGATTAGAGGGTGGCTTTTCTTTCTCCTCTTTTGAGTCATCTGATTTGAGTGCTGCTTTGTCTCTCCGAGTCCATGTGCATCTTTATTCAGCGGGCCCAGGCCAGAGACGCTATTGCTGTGACACCCGAGCTGTGGAGTGGAGAGAAGAGAAAAAAAAAAATCTGAACATGGAAGACAATTAAGCGCAAAGACTTTGAACAAAAGCAATCTTAAGTGCACTTAAATTAAAAGAAGCAGCAGAGTGCTGGTTTTACTTATTAACAAAAACTTCCTATTCAAGATCACATATGGAAATGGCATAAGTCCATTTGGTGAGTAGAAGTTTTTAACGGGTCTAAAAAGGATGGCAGAAAACAAAGTAAGCACATTAAAATTCAAGATTCAGGCTTAAACAGATGCATTGAAATCCTCCTTTAAAATCCTCAGCCAATCTGAGCTCACTCCAACCAGTTTGTCCAGACATGCTGACTATTAATTGGTGATGAGATGAAAAAAATATTTGTCATTAACATTTAACAAACCTCTGTGTGTGTTTTGATGGCTCCAGATAACATACATTCAGGTTTTGTGATATATCTTTGAATGTGTATAACACAATATCTGTTCATTGCAGACTCTTTACTATATACCTTAGTGACTACCCTCTTCCCTTGTGGACCATTTTCAGGGCCAAAATTTCACGCAGACTTTCCCCTGTGATAGAAAGACTGTATTCTGTTTGACAAACATGACCTTTAGCAAACATTCACAGCCCTTAGGGTTTTATTCACACCAGAGGAAACACTGCAATATTAATGCATTGTTATTAACAGTAGTCTTCACAGCAGTCACAGCACTCTTTAAACCATACTCTCCAATGAATTATCAATATCACAGCATGAGCAGCATGCAGACTTTCCTTTTCACGGTAGTTTTTATGGAGAGTACCAAATCCCATAAATTCCATTGCTGGTTCCATAAAAGGAATTAGCTAAATTGGTTTTACGACCTATCCAAGCTCACATAGTTTATTTCTGAATCCTGAGTTAATACCCCAAGGATACATTGAAACGACTTTTGAAACAATTCTTCTTTCCTGAGCACGTTTTGATCTGCAGACCTGAGATTATGTAAAGGCTCTCTTAAAAAAAAACATGACATGTAATAGAGCAAGATAAAGAGCCATTAGATGACATAATATACAAAGCATTATGCAACTGGATTCACTTGACACGAGGGAATGCCGGACATACAATGAAACTGAGTGGCCAACATATTGACTGAAAATTAATGAATGCATGCTGTATATTTAGTTTATCACATATAATTTAACTGCAAAATGTCCTGTTTTAAAGATACTATGTGAAATTAATATATAGCACATAAAGCATTCTACAATAACCAGCAATAGTAACAAAGATGTGGTGATCAAAAACATCACTTACTTTTTAAAATTTGGGATTTGTTGCTCCTCCATGCTTGTCCTGTGCAGAAGTCAGAGAGCCAGAGATTTGTACATCCCATGTCCGGGCTTCTCTTCTGCACCACCTGCTGTTTGGCCCAACCCTGTCTGGAGAGGAGAGGAGGGTGGGAGAGACAGAAAGGCAAGAGAAGATCTGTCACCCATGGTTTGTCACCATGCTTGATCAGATTCCCTTTTCTCCGCGTCTTTTTCTTTTCCCTTCAGTCTATGATTACAGGTGTAATCTAAAAAGATCCAGGAACTGAAGTGACTGACTGCTGATTTTAACACAAGGGAAAGTTTGGATAGCAAATAAATACAGTGTGACGTTTGCCTTGACCGGGCGGGTTGTGTTGTTATGGAAACCACTTATATATTTTTTTGCAGTATTTGTTCACCTGGGTGGTCTAGCTTTTAGTCTTAAGGGTCATGTAAACATGCTGCACAGGACCTTTCTTATTTTTTCCATCGATTAAAAAAAAAATGTTCACCTACTGTTTTGTATCGATTATTGATTCCAATATGCAACATAAGACACTAGATCCTTGCTCCTTTTATGTTCATTCTCAATACTGCAATTACATTCAGATGAGGCTTAAAATATTTCCCCCCTGACTGGGAGCCATCACTCTCAATAAAGGGGGACACAGAACAGACTCTTTGCTCCTGGGAGCAAAGAGGAGGAGTAACATTAACATAATTTGGACTAATCTATGTTATGTGTTCAAACTGTGACTATGGAGACCTATTTGATGTGGTATTGGGTGCTGTAGTGTCTCTTTGACAGCCGGGATGCATTAACTGCAGATGTCTGCGATAATTGCAGACATATGATAACCATCTGCTACAACAGAGCTATATATACTGTGTATATGATGAGCAGACTGTATCACACTAAAGTATAGTATTCTATATCATTTCAGATTATACAATTGATATAATTGAATCCTACGTTATCTATCAATAGCCAGAAAAATTATGCCCAGCAGCTTGGTGAAATAATTTTCAGTTTTTCTAAATTGCTTAGTCCAGATTTTGCTGCTTCCTGACATGTTTCCCTCATTATGGGCTTAATGTTGCTTTAATGGGTGGATTCCTCTTCCAAAATGAGATGAAATCATTAAAAATAGAAGTGTGTAATAACAAGAATTTAAGGAGAGAAGAAAACAAAAGACATTTTATGACAACATGGATTTTCTGTTTACTCTAGAAGATAGCATGTGATTGGGGTCTTCACAAGGTGGTGAAAGATCATTTCATCCGCGGACTGTCAGAGGGAGAAGAGTCAAGGCCAAAGGCAGGATCATCGCCTGGAGGTATGGGGGTTGCAGCTCTTTTGGCAGCTCTGTCCAGGGCTTTGAATATTATACAACAACAGAGGGCTGGAGGAGTGAGTGCATATCCGGAGTTTGAAGACAAAGCAGGTCTACTAAAGACAACAAGTGGTAGTTCAGCCCATACCTCAAAAGAGAGTTCCTGGTAAGATGGAATACAATTTTGGATTTACAGTATGCAGTGAAAAAAAAAAAAACAGTCTTCTGTCAATGCCCTACACACTAGTTTGCTCTTCTGCTCATGTAGCTAGCTCACCTGCCAACAGACCAATCATGTTGCTTTGGGAAATTTCTTTTGATGAAGAATAATCAGTAATTGTTGTATTATATCAGCAGCTGAGATGATGAGCGTCACAGCTTCAAATCAACAAACTAAATAACCTATGTGATGCTTCTGCTAACTTGCAAATCATGAGTTGATATCTTGCTTCTGCTGAGTTCTGTTTGTGTGCTTGACAGTATGGCTGTAGGCTATTTTATTGTTCTGTTTTGGTTTTTGATAAGAGAGGACACAGCAGAGAACACTTTCCATGGCTTAGAGGCAGAGGATTTTAGTCACGGTGGAAAGTTGATTCAACAGCTGAGATGAAAAAAGAAGAGAACAGAAAGTCTGAGAGGTCATATAGAAAGTCCGATTTGTGTGATTTTCTCTCAGCTACCCGAAATCTCTGTTATTCATTCCACATGACTTCACACAGATAAGGGCAAAGTGGCAATGCAGAGGTCAGTCTATTGGAAAGATGCTTGAGGCTGTCAAAGAGGGAAGGGAAGAGGGGAGGAAGAAAAGAGGTTTCCCTGAATATGGTTGGATGTAAAATGAGGGAGCATTACTCCAGCACAAGCAGAGCAGGTATAATTGGTTATATTTGTGCCACCTTTGGTGAAAACAGATCTTAGACACACAGAGAAATAAACTTTATGTGTGATACCACTGGCCAAAGCCCAGTAGAGAGCACTCTTGGCACATATCCTGTCGTAACCCTGCTGTATCTAAAGACACCACAAAAGGTTTAAAATAGGAGTTGTGACACTGACTGATAGTAGGATTTCTCCAGATTATGAAACACGTCCAAGGAAGGAATGAATTAAGTACGGTAACATAAGGTAAAATAAACAGTGAGTTTCATCTGGAAAATGTTCTTCCAAGTCCAGCTCGCAGAAAAAGCCTCTTGTCTGTGCTAACAATCTCTGAAATGATGTGTGATGGAAAAGGGTGATTTGAACCACTTGAAGAAATGGTGACACGTGTTGTAGAAAACTTATTTATAGTGACTGGTTGTTCTGCTTTATGTCTTTTTGTGTCATTTACATGGTTGAAACAAGTAAGCTTGCCATTTCCTGCCTTCAGATTTTGCTTTTTTTATGATCACTTAGGAGATTCTGCTTCAACTGTTGCCTTCAACTGTATTTTCCAACTGGATTAATTTGCTGAGAGTTTTGGGAGAGGATGCACTCCCAATTTACGTCCACTGGGTGGCCCACTGGCATAAACTGTGAATACTGTTTGGCAAGATAGAAAGATGGAGAAAATGTGAATGTCAGAAGCACAAGCTGAACAGGAATGACTGATGTGACCAACAACACACTAACAGGTGAGAGCATCATGCTGAATTTTGAATTTTGATACTTTTAAAGGCTTAGATAATATTATCCATGTCATAAATCCAATTATAGAAATCAAGTGAATACTTTGGTTTCTTTTTTTATAATAATATTAACCAAGAAATCCTTCCATAACTGTGAAAACATATAATTATAATAACTCTATTGTTTCCTTGTACGAAAGAGAGGCTTACCATGAAAGAAAGAACAACAACACTTTACAGTGACATCTAATGAACAAGACAGCATTACCACTGTTGTTAATGGGAAGTTGTGGGGTTTAACTGCTTGTGGTTTGGGTAGTGAAAGTGGGAGGTCTAGAAGAGGGAGGGTACAACAGCCTCATCTGCCTCCACTTACCAATCTGATGTGCTGTTGGCTCCATCCAACATCTCCCACAGCCACAACCACAACCTCTGAATGGAACATCCTGCACAGCCCAGCTCCTCTGCAGCGCTTCCAGAGACGGGTTTGATATTTAGCTGATGCTGGGATTTCATTGTTAGTGTTTTTTTTTTTTTAAATTCTCCACTCTCTCTCTCACTCTTTTTTTTTTTTGAAGAGGAAAAGCCAAAGAACAAGATTGGCAGGGGAGAAAGGGTGGATTGTTTTTCAAGCATCTGCCCTGCTCCACTTGTCTCTCCAGACCTGAAGTGATGTGGTGGGTCAAAGACGAAGGTTCCTTCCTGAAGTCTCTGCTCTGTTCTGTGGGATTCATTATGGTAGTAACTTTCAAAGTAGGTCAAGGACAGCATCAACCACATCTGAAAAGACGTATAGATGAATTATGCTCTTCACCAATCGCAGGAAAATACTCTAGATACAGGACACCAGTCAACTCAGTTTGTTTTATTGCTCGCATTTAAATCCAAATTTGGGATCAAAGCCAGTCTGGGATTGCAGCACGTGGTCTTTTCTATTTGATCTGGTTCTTTGCATTCAATCATTCCCCTTGTTCTCTGTCCTGTCTGTGTTCCCCAAATCCCCAACCTTTTGTATTTGATTTCTTGTTCATTGTTAGTTTGGTGGCAGAAGTATTGTTCCAGCCCGAAGGCTTCTGACACTTTCACTCTCCTCCTATTCGTTGGTTCAAGGATACAGGATTTTTATTCTACTGCTGTCCCCCCTGTCTGACACTCTTTTCTAAAACACTCACTGTAACCTGTCTCATCTTGTTCTTGTCTTTATGTTCTGTAGTCCGCAATAAGAAAAACAGTGGCGGTCCTATGGTTTTTGTGTGAAATCTGGTTGACAGCCAAATGAAACATTTAAAGCCACGAGCCAAATGTTCTGACTACATAGGTGGTCTGATGCTCGATGCTGTTGTGTGCGACTGAAGTTGACCCTCATACTTTTGGTCTGGCTGAACCTCTGAAGGAGAAAAACAACATTAAGACTAATGTAGCACATTAAAAAACTGTGCTAGGTCAGCGTTACCCCCATTCCCAGACAGATGCTTGTTCAGTTAAGAGCTTTTCCTGGTACACTTCGACTTAACGCAACCTGAGGAAAACAATGAAACCTGTTGTTTTACACACGGTTCACTTAGTTCATACAGATTATTTTTTGGGAGTTTTTATATTATTAAGAGTTTAAGAACCTACCCTTTTGCTAGCTTGAAGACTTACCTGGTTCAAAATTACCTATACTCACCTAGATAATATGCTCTCTCTCTCTGTCTCTCCTTCCTTCTCAGTCTATCTCTTTAGTTTTATGTCATTCACCTGCAATCTTTGTGTCAGTTTCTTGATCTACTGAAGCTCCGATTTTACCTCCTTTGTACGTTGCTTAGCTTGGACGAAGGCGTCTACTAAGTGAACATAAATGTAGTGAAAAAAAAAGTTGGCATCTTAAGTAAAAATGCAGTCAATTTTTAGTCAAATTTGGTCAATTAGCTCTTGTGATTAGTGCATTTTGGGCCCATGTAGAAAGTGTAACTTCAGGCTATTGATGTCTTAATATTGATATTTCTTCAGCTGTGTTTCATATGAGAAAAATAAAATCCCTTTGGGTAATTACCTTATTGTTCTTTACTGTAAAAATCAAAAGCAAAACATAATTTTGTTGATTGATGGTTTGTTTTCTTTGTTTAAGCTAACAGAGTCAAGTGAAAGACCCAAGAACCTCCAGTCTTCAGAGGGGGGAAACGGCAACCATGACAACCATGTTCAATTCACCCCATTATCATATCATTTCCAGATGTAGTACATATAATTCAAGACCTCCTCCTGCTAGATTTATTTGTATTTTGGCTCTTAGATTTGGTGAACGCATACGCTGTTGTGCAACCTAATGTTGTTACTGTTGCTGGGTCTGGAATAAACAGTGTAGTAGTGGACAACAGCTGATGAATAATGAATGATTGTGAATGCTCCGCCTTGCCATATGGCACCTTAGCTGCCTGATTTAATTTGAACCCATCTAATTATAAAGATTTTCCTGGTGTGATCCATCACCTCATCATCTCACTCCTGCTAGCTCCCTGTTGCAGTGCTTTTTGCATCAGTTCGTCCTTGCAGTCAGTCACACAGTGCTCAGTGTGCGAGGTTATCAGACGTAGCCTATACAACATTGTTTATGACCTACAGAAGACTAAACAATTCCCTGAATGCCAGGAATGCTGCTATTTTCCGCTGTCAGATTGGCGTGGCAGGATGGGAAGCCGTGGCATCCTTCTTCACACCCACTCTACTGCTGCTTAGAGGGAGAAGAGACCACTTGCCCACAGCACTGACTGGATCAGATTTGAGGGTTGAAGAGCTGGATTTGTAGATAAGCAAACCCAACTTCTTTAATCAGTCAAAAGCCAGTTTCAAGGGACATTTTTGGAAGTAAAGCACCAAATTGCTTTGACTGACCTCCTGAAACTGACTGATCATGTCTGGTCAATTTATTGTGACGCCTTGCAAGTACAAAGAGGTTCAGCATCACTTATGCCAAACAGTCTTTCAATAGTACATTGTTAGAACATTATCATAAGTGTTGGTATATATCATCGAGATAAGAAAGAGATGTAATATCCATGTTAGTTTATTGTTTAATCAGTCTTTGACTCAGTTGACAGTAGAGTAAATTACTTACAGAATCTAAATATATCTCTCAGAAAATAATACTGTATTTTTGAAAGAGCATGGAATCTTCTGGGAATTCTCTCACTTACAATATATACACATCATTTTGTATTATACATATACACTTGTATACACAGTCACAAGAGCATCACATCTGAAAGTGGATTCATCTGGATTTTTTTTTTCTTTTTTTGTTGTTGAGGTTTTGCCGTTCAAATAGCTAAAAAATGCATCTGCATACATTCGACACAGGAGAGCTCTGAGGGTGATTCGGTCTGTTTCAGCAATTTAAACCGGACTCAGTGATTATTACTCAAATTTCTTCATACTGGCGTGACATTCAAGCCCCTCTGAAACAACAAACCAAAATCAGGCTTGAGCAGGCATTTGAGTTATGTGTGATTTTGGGACGCTTTGATCAAGCTTCATTTGTCAGTTGTGTACATTGTGCAGTCAGTCCATTTTTGGGGAGTGCTAATTTTTTACCTCTGCCAGAGATTCAGTTTTAGGTTCCATCTGTTACATGAGTGATATATCTTAAATACTTCTTAAACAGATTTTAATTAAATTTGGAAATTTGGCCTGCTACTACTTCACATATCTGCTCAACACTCCTACATTATGAGGTGCAGAGGCTAAATTTCCTCCCTAGATTTTATATTTATTAGCCAAAAAGATTGTCTGTTTCCATTTCAAAACACATTTTTCATCTTTTCTTCAAAAACTTCCATCCATCCAAAAACAAACATTGGCACGCACTTAAAGGGCCCAGAATAAAAGCACATTTTGTGTTCTTTCTTACTTGCTGAATTCTTGTGGTTGACACCAATTCCACATAAATCTCCATATTTCTTGAACACATTGTGCAAAAACAAATTTGATGGCACTTACACATATCAATTCAGAGCAACCTTGAAAAACTTGAGGCGCTGCAACAATGTGGTAAAGCTAAAAGGCTTAACTCTTGTTTAGCGATTCTCTAAAAATAATCATGATTGTCACTCACTTTATGTAATGTGATGCAGATTCAGATTAAGATGGAATTTGAAATCTACTAAACAGTATCTGTTGTCAACAAATTCTGAGTTTTGTGCTGCCTTGGCAGATATTTCTGCTCTCTCAGTAAATTCTAGTTAGATGTTTTCATGAAATAAGTTGACATTCATGGAAAATATTAAGGACCACTGTCAAACAAGGAATCAATAAAAAGGCTCAACTATGGAAATTCCCAATAATCCCAATAAGATTAAACTTGAAAGTGAAAATGAAGTTAAGTTGAAGTGAATCATGTAAAAAGAAATCTGATTCCTGGAAAAACAGTTCCAGTTTACTTCTAGTTTACTCTTCCTCTTCACTTCACTGGAAACGGTTGATGACTACTACTAGATATACACATTGCAAAATATTCAAGTGTTACCAAATCAGAAAACTGGGAACCATTCAATTCTCTTCACTAGTTGGACTTCTGGTAAAAATGAAGATGGGCACAATGTTAATCACTGACAATATATAGTGCACTAATTTAGGGCTGAAAACAGACTTATCATCTTCAGAAATGCTGCTTAAATTTCCTCCATCAGTGCGTCAGAAGCTTTGATTCAAACCACTTATCATTGGACCACGCGCTACTGTTTGCTTTCCAATACAAGATGAACAGTAACCATTAGGACTTTGAACTGAGTTCAAATAATGATTAACTGTGTCACGATACAGTTTTTTTTTTTTTTTTTTCTCAATGGGGCAGCGCATACTGTAGCGCATGATGTAAACACACAGCCTCAGTTGAAAATAAACAGTACTTCTCACTGATTGATTGTAGATACACATAACAAGGATGGGGGCTGTGCAGGGAAAATTAAAAATGCTGAACACCGTTTCAGTTTCATACCTCAGTCGTAGACACAAAATATCCCTAATGCATGAGATGTTTGAAAAAATACATGATGCATGTGTGATACTATGTTAAAATCCTAATACAAATTCCATATATGTATGAAAAGCATCAAATCTGTGTTAGTATATCTGGCAATTCTTTATACTTTACAGTGAAAGTCAAGCACACTTTTTTTTTTAAAGCAGGTCAGCTTTAACATAAAAAGTATTTATTTATTTGAAGGTGTAAATTTAAACATACAGTATGTAGCTACCGTTTATGGTCTATGAGTGGGATAAAACTATGAGTGCCCACCTTCCATTTCTCTTCAAGTGAATGCCCAACCTCGCTGGCGTATCTGTTCACAGGATGATTAATAAACTGGCCTTCTTCTTCAGAAAGCTTAAAAAAAAAAAAAAAAAGCTAAACTAATGCAGTGATGCAACATGTCTTTTACTTTCAACTTGTGTGTGGGACTAGAATAGTCTGCTCACTTTTCACAAATAGTCTATTTTTCAGCGGCAGGCAAGAAATCAAAGCAGCTTTGCCAATAATGTGCAGATTAGTTTACTGCATCTGAGCAGCATTGCAGTTTAAAACTCTGCCACACACTGTTTACATGTGCTTGGGTTGGTGAATCTTTGTGAAGGTCTTTGATGGCACCGAAACAAAACCTTCCCCAACATTCACAAGTGCTCATACAATTTTGGGAATGTGCTCGCCACCTCCTCGGGGCCCCCGATCTGTGACCCTGTGTGGACTTCACTTGACTCTATGTGAGGCATGTGTACTTCCTGCAGTAGCAAAATATAGCTTAACAAATCACATATTTGGGCTGAAGTGACTGCTCTCAAGCCCAAATATCATGAGCTGACTTTTCGTGACTTGAACTGTCTATTGTTAACAGGTGATTTCAGCAGAGATCACAAGAGGTAAACCGGTTATGTCTGAACCCTGAATACAAGCTTGATATAAGCCTTTTAATGTAGCTGTGTGTGATTTCAAACTGGTGTGGATATACAGTATATAGATTTTATCAATCAGGCGTTAATATGATTATTGATTTGCTGCGGCACTTGACTTGACGTATGCAAAAGTAATCTCTATATGCCTTCGAGTGGGATCAAAACCTCAAAACTCAATCTATAAAAGTGAAATAAGAACATCTCTACATACCAGCACCTACTTTCTAGCTACAGGGTAGTGCTGCTATCAGAATAAAAATAGCTTTTGATGGGCTACAGTAAGAGACTGTGAATATTGTACTCCACCTTTAAAACGTGAAGGATATTTACTCTGATAATGATTCACTCTCGATACATTTCAGTAAAAGGACAACTCAGCTCTGAAAAAGGTAGAACTGTCCTCTCATTCAAGTGGTTAAGGCCTCTCATTTGAAGGGCAGTAAACTGTGATGTTCTCTGGCGGCGCAAAATGTTGGTTTACAAGTATGACACGCGAAGAAAATTGATATTCTCTCACTTTTCATGATGTCAAATCCAGTATAAAATCTGTAAATTGTTCTTCTAGGGGACATAAATCATATCAAGTAGCATATTGTGACTTTACTGTGAAATTTAGGTAGTCATGCTTTAGTCAAATTTGCACACTGTCAGCAGAATATTCACCCATATCAGGAAAGGCGCATCCACTTGCAATAGGACAGTGTTTGTGAGTCCCTGTACTAACATGACATTTCTTTTGGTGTCTGTCTGAAAACTCGTCTGATTGTGCCAATTTACTGCCCTCAAACTGGAGGCTCAAGTGTCTTAGTGGAGAGCTTCACTTGGTGACAAAAAAAATAACAGCACTTAGTGGTTTTTTTTTTTGCTTGGTTTGTCGCCTCGCTGCAGGACTGAAAAAAAAAAAAAATCAGATCAAGTTCTGGAAGGTGACAGGAAATTCCACAGTTGGCTACTTCGCTTTTAACACAGTCCAGAGCAGCGAGGGAGCCCTGTCAGATACTGGCTCTGCAGGGGGAAGAAGAAAAGTACTGGCTAGGCCAAAGAGGTGGAAAAGAGTGGGAGTGGGAGGTGCGTCAGTGATCTCCCAGGAGGGTAGGTCTCACGTCACCACTTGCTGCACTGTTGAGCGTTCGTGGGGGCAGGACTGGTCTCTGCAGTGCAGCCTCCTGAGCAGCCGCTGAAGCTTGTTGGAGAAGTTTTTGTTCATCTGCCTGTACATGAGAGGCATTGCAAAACTGCTGGAGAAAGCCAGAAGTTTAGACACACATCTCAAGAAATAGTAGGTAGGGAAGTAATGTATGTCGGTAATGTACCCTGGTGTACCGGCTATAGTGTGTACCAACAGGGTCATATAGTATGGGGTCCATAGTACAAATTGTACACAGACTGAAGCTAGCAGCAGTCTGTGAATGGAAGGGTCCAAGCGAGCGGAGTCTTGATCCAGAGGTGTGGACTCCTTCCTTATGCGCAAAATGAGCACAAAGGCGTAAAGCACAGCCACAGCTGGAACCACGTAGCCGATAAACATCATGATGGCGTCCGCCGCCTCTTTGTTCTGCATTTTGGAGCACTCGACCATCTTCGTGGAGATGTGGTTGCACACGTAGAAGAGCAGAGAAGAGAAGCTGGTGAGCACAGCGCCGCCCCAGATGAACCCGCACACATGTTTGGTGTTATACACGCTGGACATGTATGTGCGAGGCAACGCCCGCTCTATGTAGTAGTCCAGACTGAGCAGCGTGGTGGAATACATGATGACCAGCGATGAGATGTTGAAGAGGATGAGCAGGGTGATGTAGACCTCGTTGTTGTACACCCATGCATGCCAGCGGGTGAAGGTGGAGCTCAGCAGCTCCACCGGCGCCACCAGGTTGAGCACGAGGCCCGCGATGGCCATGTTGACGAAATAGACATCGGGCATGGTCATCGACACCTTGTTCGAGAGGTTGACCACGACCAGCAGCGCGTTGTAGCACAGCCCCAACGGGAAGCACACCAGGAGGTAGATGAGCGAGAAGACTGACAGGATGAGGCCGAAGTCCTGGCAGAGCCGGGAGTCCGCGCTGGTGTCCGTCTCATTGTAAACCATGCAGATCCACATCTCTGGGCTCACACAGGTCAAGCGCTCTCAACAGGTCGACTGCGGAGAGAGAGTTGGGAGAAAGAGTTCATTACAGCACTGATTAGAAATGTCAGAGTTGTTAGCAATTACCAGTAATATTGTAATTAGAGATATGATCATTATAATTAGATATTTTCCACTCAGTGCTTCAATAGTCTGTTCAGGACTACCAGCTGTAAGAGAAAAACTCTTAATGTGGACGTGATCACAGAACTGTTTCATTGCTCATTTCAATTTGCCAGAATGATCAAATGAGAACATCTTGATTTTATATATTATATATGATTGCATATGATCAAGTAATTCAGCCTTTAAGACCATGTGGAAAAAGAAAACACTCACATCCGTGTGTGTTTTATTAAGACAAATATAGATAGAGATAAAGTTGAAATTCTCAAATTATATCAAGTTTCTTATCACCATTTTAACATAACATAATAGTGGTCGTGAGTCACACTAAAATCACAAAAATACAATAAGGTGTTTTCCTTGATGAGCAGATAATTACAAATCTCTTGGTTTATGTCCTCGCTAGAGGAGCAAGCAAGGACACACAAACACGTCAGCCATGGCACTGCTATTATGCCCTGGGGTAACACTGTTAATTTCACTTCACCGCATCTGACTGGCTGAATACGAACGCCTCACAATATGTTTCATTTGCTAGCTCAGCCTCGAAGAACCTCACTATTTCTCCTCCTTGAGAGCCAAACTGACCGGAGCTGTTGTTCTGGTTGGAAGAATACAAAACTGCAATTGTTTGACGCCTCAGCAAGCTTTTTTTCTGTCTCGTTCTGCCTCTCTCTCTCTCTCTCTGTCTCTCTGTCTCTCCCTCTTTCTTTCTGTGTCACATTCACATGCAGGGGCATTGCTGCCTGTGCAGAACTGCCCTTGTGCTTTTCACATGGTCAAGCAGCCAGATAAAGAACAGCCCTTTCGGAGCCTGACACTTTAGAGACTACTTTGGCGCTACTGCTTGGACTAAAGCACATGCACCTTCTGGTCAGGTTACTGCCAGGTTGACTTGGGGGGGGGGGGGGGGGGGGGCACGTGGTGATGAGTAGATTTATAAAGAGTGAAACGTGAAACAGGCTCTGGTGAAGGGCCCGTGAGGAATGAGTCATGGGGTTAGAGTTCAGGGCAAGGTCAAGGAAAATGACCAATTGCGCATGTCGGGAGCGTTTGGGATCAAACCTTGATGGGGCTGCAGGATTTCAAAACTCTTACGTAATGCTCCCTTGCATTATTAACTCAGGTCATTTTAAATAAATTATTCAAATAGCTTTGGACAAGGAAAAGGAAGATCATAAGGATATCACAGGGTTGCAGTCACACAAGTTCACTGTATTTTATTTTATAAGTCAGACTGTTCCACATAACTGCTTTGAAGAGGCTCTTTCTCCGAAGAAAGAATGTGCAGTATTTCTCTGGAAAACCCTCTCCCGCGAAAAATACCCTAAAATAAATAGCAGGAAAACAGCTTTGTTTTCAGGAAGATGAGTAACAATGCCAGTAAAGGGGAAACATTCTTCTGTTCACTTGCGTAACACCACTACAGAGGAGCTGTTTTGGCCTTAAGCCTCACACACAGTCGTACGTACACACACACACACACACACACACACACACACACACACACACAAGAGAGAGATCAGTCCCTCCTCTATACTACTCCAATTGGCTGTAATGAGACTGTAGTGGAGGCTGGAGCTCAGAGCTGGACTGGAACAGGATCAGGAGGAAAGAAAGTGTAGAGTTACTCTTTACTAAACTGTTTTCACAAAGACAGGAGCACTGGTCAGCGCTCTTGTAAACATGGCTCACTGATACCAGCAGCTAGGTGACTCATTTACTAAGAAAGGCTTTGCTAAAAGCACATAATTAGCTTTGGTCCTCTCCCATAAATTATCTTCTCTTATCTGAATGTCTTGTAAATTGGAAGCACTAAGAAGTTTGCTCACCCTTCACTCCTTCAACAACCTTTCATCACTTCAAATGACTTGAGGAGAAGTTGGTGATTATTAAAGAGAGCACTTGGTATTGTGGCTGCCAGTCCCCATTCATTAGCACCTGCAGTATACTGACATTTTCGCCTCCCTTTCATTACCGCATTGGCTAACTTGGCAGCTTCCGTTAGCTACAGAGTAAACGACCGCTAACCCCTTAAATCCTACATAAAAAAGGTGTCATAAGTTGTGGTGGATTTATATTTAATCATAGTTAAACTTAAACAGTTTGAGCAAGGTTTACAGAAATGATGACTTCAGATGTAAGACTAGGAAATACATATTAGCTATGACTGGATGAACTATGAACTGAATTATGAGTTTTATGAGGAAATAGATAGACAGCCGCAGCCTTGGATCTGACGTGAGACCTTAACAGTGACACAAAAAAGATAAAAGTATGGATGAAACTAACTCCAATGTAGTTTTAATGCCCACTCAACCGAAAGTAAACACCGGAAACTTTGGGTTGCCCTACATTTACTTACTTGGAGCCTTATCTCACTAATTTGAACCTAAAACCACAGTAGTTTCTGCACAACATATTCACAAAACACAAATAGAGAAGTAAAAAAATGACAGTTACAGTGCTATTCTCCCCTCTGTGTACCCTGCAAGTAACTGCAAAGAAGGAAAATATGTTCAGTGGCTATAGCCAATACTAAATCATTTTCAAAATCAAGCTTTTCATATAAAGCTCGCGAGCAAACCACTGATAGCTTTGCACTGTCTGCACCAATTCACTCTGGGCAACTACAACTTTAGTGTTGTGAAAGTCATTATGTGCACATTTTGCCAGCAGCCAATGATAATGAAATCTCTAGTTTTCCATTCCACTGAGGGAAAAACACTCCTCATGTGGAGGCACTGCAACCTCATACAGACATAAGAATTTGTGGTAAATGTCGCTCTTTTTGAGGCCAGTTCTTGTTGTTTGTCTGGTATAATAATGATTTGCAGGTCTCAAATGCAAAAAACGTGAGATTCTCCACACTGAGTAAGTAATTGAAGTGCTTTAATTTGTGCTCTAATAACCTCTAATGGGCGTTTTCAACGTTTCAGTGACTAAATCATGAGTACATTAATAAATAAAATCATGTAAACTAAGAAATAATGAATTATTGAATGATTATCATATGAATTATTGTTAGCTGCAGCCTTAACATGTGCTTATGGTTGGGTGATGAACATAATATATGGATGTATGTCCATTAAAATCATCCTTAAGGTGTTTTCAAGAGCTGCCCACCGAAAAAAAATGGTGGTCCCATTGCTCCGCCATACTTGTACTGACTATCATCTGCATTAATTATGCAGTTATCCATAATTACAACACAGACAACTACTTCCAGTATTGTGATCAATTTCTAAAAGCATTCATATGTGAGAATGTGATCATAGATTTACTTCAAGCAAAACCAAACAACACAGCTAAGTAAATAATTACAGCCTGAGCTCTTGTGAATAGAGGGGAAAACATGAGGAAAAAGTCTTGTTTTAGTTCTCTTTGCACACGAGCATGACTGCAGTTGTAGACTTGGTTAAGCCCAGTGTGAACTTTTTGCACTACTCCATGTCAAAAGTGGTTAAGTTAAATGTTCCCAGAGGGGGAGGCCCTGCTCCAGTGTTCTCCAGCCCCACCAAACATGATCCCTTAAGAGTGACGCCCACGTGCTTGACGTCTCAGCGTTTTGAAGACAGATCTCGCGGGCTGATGGGAGTAGTGTGACATAGTGGGCCCGCACCCCTCATATATCTTTACTGGAATTTACAGGCCCTTCTCAGAAAGTACTGAGTGATGTCACATGATTCAGTGCTTGTGTCTGCAGCGGCGTGCAGTGGAGCAGCACCAGGAAAATACTACAGAAGGAAAATAAGATTACGTGACTCCCCCGTTTACAAATGTTGTGACTGTGCAACAGTGTCAGGGGTGAAGTGTAACACAATGACGTTTGACGCACATTTATTTCCAGAATTTGTTGGTGTCTAATTCGCTGTAACAGCCCACATAACCACCAAACAACTTCTAATAATTCCTACAGATACAAATGGATCATTTAAGAAAGTCTCTGAATCTCTCCTGGTTCCAGTGATTTTCTCAGCCGCCTATTATACTTGGAAAGCAGCCCATTTTCTGAGGGGTCTGACTTCAGGTGTATACTAATGATGCCTAACATTTTACAAATTAAAATGACTAAGCTCTCAGAGGTGATTAAAATAATTGCCTTCGACCCCATTTCTGTGGAGAGGTTTTCTAATGTGTTTTATTCATTTTTATAAATTATTTCCCCCAAATCATAATCGTTCCCCTCAGAAATGAGTCATGGCGACATAGCTAGTTTTTTTTTTTAATGAATTCCTTGTAAGCTACAGATGTACATGCAGATCATTTATCTACCTGCCTGTACTGTCCTTTGCTAATCTGTTAATCTATAAATCTTCGGTAATCACTGGAAAACCGAAAAATGTTGCTGATATAACTGACTCACTGCTGCACAGAGGGGTGTGAAGCAAATGTTACATCTGCTTTCTGAAAAAAAAAGAAAAAAAAAAAAAAAAGGCGCTTCCTCATTTCAAGTTCTAGTGTCATAAAAAGGTGGTCAAGCACAGGTCATGGTCTCGTACACTTTCTTAGCTTCTTTCCAGGGCAAACTGTCACAGCCGTCAACAGAGTCAAGAGTTCAATGGTCAGCACAAAGCAGGCTTACCGCCATTAAGCCACGGCACACACACGCCCATGTCCCCTTTGGTCACATGGATGGAAGTTGACGACAACAAGTGCAAAGCCTAAATCTCAAGAAGCATTTAATTTGGCGAGCAGTGAGACTAATCTGACCAGAATTAGTCTGTCAAACTGCGGCTTTCACTCAGCCTCCGAAATGTGGTCAGGTGGCCATTTAACTACTATTACTAACATGTTAGTGTTACCTTTTCTAGTGCTACTATACATGCATCACCTTTATTAGCCAGTCTGAATTCTAAACATTTGGTGCATAATAAGTAGCTTCTGTTGTTACTTATAAATGGTGAATAAAATGGTGAATCATATATCAAAACAAAAATGTCCTTAAACTGTTGAAACCACTTTAACTGAACAAACTAGGTGCATATATTCATTTAATCAAAAGTATATGAATCTAATACTGGTTTCATGCTTCAAGCAGCTTATAATATTGCATTATCTCAATGTTTTAACATCACAAGATCGTACATATGTATATAAAAAAAGTATTGATTACTTACTGATGGCTTGAGATTGAGTGAAATAGCCTATATCAGTAGATGTACTAATCGAGTAAATAAGGCTTAATCTCCAGCCTGCAGTCTACTAGTTATAAATATTTAATTTGGTTAAATAAACAGACTCACTATGACATCCCCTTAGTCGTAGGTCTCAGTGGAGGATGTCATGTCAACAAGATATAGGCTATTATTCATGCAAAGTCTCTTCTAACTTTAATGCTGTACTTTCATAATGCTTCTGAAGACTTAACAGGCCTCTGATCTATCTCTAAACTGATACAACCCCCCACCGCCCCCTCAGTATATGAGAAAGCGGATCCCGCGAGAAACATCTTCAGGTGTTGTTTTCCAAAAATAAACGCGTCGTTAGAACTATAGACTGATGAATAAGGGTATAATAATAATAGTAAGAGACAACAAGTCATAACAAATCAGCATATGGTGGTATCTACATTATTACTGCCGACACGGTGTCTCCCCATCACACTTGACTGCACAGATCAAAGCGTGGATAACTGTCACGGCGTCACTATTATTCTACCATTTCTACGGCTATTGCAAAAAAAAAAAAAAAAAATTGAGGCTACTCACAATCGCATCTAGCTATCATCAACGGGGGGGGGGCAAATTCACTTTTCTACCAGTTTCAGGTGAAAATTAAAGGCAAACTTATCACATTGGTGTGTCGGAATAATAGAAAAGAGAGGAAAACTCACCAGAAACGTATAGATTTGGCTCGGTGACAAACCTACGGAGGCATTGAGTTTGGATGTAGCATTTCCAGTGGCATTTCTCAGTCGTTTCATTTGACAAAAAAAAAGTCCTATAAAATGCGCGTTTCTGCTCTCCTCGCGCTCATAAATCCTTACAAAAAGCCAAAGAAATCGTTTAACTTCATTTCAGTAGAGACGGGATTCATCTATCAACTTTTCGGACGAGGCTTGTTCTGAAAAGGGGCAGTCCGTTGCAGACTTTACTACTGCTGGAGTGCTGCTGAGCCCTACAGTGTGTACACACGTGACCCTCCCCCACTGCCTCCTCGCTCCGCTCTCTGCTGCTGCTGATCTCCGGTCGCGAGGCCCGAACAGCCGTTCTGTGCTCTGATTGGACGGAGGGCAGGGAGGTGGGGCGCGAGGGAGAGCGAGGGGAAAATATGGGAGGCCGATTAGGGTGAAAACATTGAAGTACTTACATGTACACACACCGACAGGGCGCACATACGCACTGAAAACATGCACATAGGCGCTGAAATTTTTCACACCTCACCACCTTGTGTTTTTTTGGGGTGGGTGGGTATCTGAGTGTATGCGGGTAAATTAATTTCAGTGCGCCTGGAAGTTGTTGTAGTTTAACAGCATAGACTGTAAAAAATAATGGACGTAGCCACCGCCGCATCACCCACTGGTTTGTGGACTCCTGTTGAAGCCTTGAGTTTGCATTGGGACCGTCACCATCTTGGATTTTTGGAGCCAGAAGTAACCATATTTGGACAAGAGAGTGGAGCTCACCCTAATGCTAGTTGCTAGCTTGGTTAGCATGCTGCACTACCGTCTCTCGTCAACTGTGACATTGCTAAAGCTAATTTTCACTAGAGAAAAACTTAATAACATTTCAACAAAATGTAACATTACTTACCGGAAAAAACTGAACATCCGTATGTTACAGTTAATTTTCATGAACTGAAAACACACTGAAATAGTGATGGCTATGCCTATACCATGGTTACATTACCTAACCAACTTGTATACAGTTGATTGTTGTTGCCATGGTAGCAACTTGCCTGTGACAGCACCTACCTGTCACTCAAAGCGGCCATGCTCTTAATAATCATAACTTTAAGCCTGAATAAAATTTAAATGGGTGAGTTATATAAACATTCATCTGCTGTGCAGTTGTCATGAACAGGGAAATTAGCTATAGAGACCAAAATCGTTTTCTGTACCAGGCTGTAAACATGTTTATTTCTGTTGTAAAGTTGGGCATTTTAACATGGGGGTCTGTGGGGGTTGACTTGCATTTTTAGCCAGCCTCACTTGTTCATTCAAGGAACTGCAGTTTTTGGCACTTTGCTTTAGATTCATTTCTCAGCCCCAGAGATTGCTGTTTGCGTAACAGGAAGACAGGTTGAGTTTTAAAACTAGACCTTCCTGTTGCAATGAACTGACTTCCGGACACACTGAAAATGGTCCGGCCTGCGTGTGTATGTGTGTGTGAGGGTCTCTGAGTGTACGTGCATAAAATGTTTTTCGTTGTGCCCAGAAGTTCTTTCAATGTAACAGGAAAGTACACTGATAGCACAGTGGAAGTTCATTGGAGAAAAAAACAAAAGAAAGCAAAACCTCATGGACAGTAGCAATGGCAGGCAGCCACTTGGAAGAGGCGATCAGTATTTTGAGGAGGCTGCTTGGTTCACCAGACCTCTTTGTGAACCAAGAAGTCTCTGGAAATATGAGAAATCCTGTCAAATATGAGAATAATTAGATAAGCTTGTTGTCTAGCTCCAACCAATGGCTAAATTTTAATATGAGGATTTCAATGTTTTCACCTTTCCAACATGGAGTCTCCTGTGATGCCTACCTTTAACCCAACCTTATCCTACCCAACCTTTACCTCTACCTAACGGATTTGAGCCCTGCGTGAAAAAAACTCAACCCCTCATTTGAATGGAGACAGTCCGACGCCACAGAGGGCTCCAGTAAAAAATGCAGGGCTGTCTGGCAAAGAAGTTGAACCAGGCTCAACTTTTGCTGCAATGCACCGTGATGTCATCCAACAAGGAGCTGCATTGGCCAATCAAGCAAGTGCACATTCCTGGTGAAGTACTTGATGACATTAACACTGTGTTTCTGATGTTTACCTCACGATCGTCGCCGCGAAAGATAAATCAATTATACAAAAACTGTTATAACTTTCCAGAGTCGTAAAATCCTGTCTGTGTGCATTACAAACTGCTGTGCTGTGCTGTAGCATTGTATAAGCCTTTAAATGCATTAATCTGTTACTTCAACTGTTGTCTCCCCAGTATCTTAAACAACATGCCCAAACAATGCAGCCTGTTTTAACGCGGGCCTGTTTTCGGTATCTCTGCATAGCCTAAGGCCGCGTACAGACCGACATTAGTCATGCGTGAAGAAACCCAGCCCTCTGATTCAGTTGAACTGGGGGTACTAACGTTATGGCATAAAAATGAAGGGTCACCAGGCAAAAAGCTTGAACCAGTTTCAACTTTTGCTGCAAAGCAATGTGATATCATCTGGCAAGTGTACATTTGTACATGTGGAGGTGGATTACAGTGTATTGCGAACAGTATTTATACTGTTATGTTTGGATCATTGCAATGAAATATAAAATAGTAGTCACCATGATAAGAGTTTGTTTTTGTATAGACGAAGTGTTGAGAAAAGTGTGAAAATGCAGTTCCAGTGCTGATTTTTAGTACAAAATGGTGAAAAAGTTGCATATTTCCAATGCACTGCATGTTTGAGCTAGCCCATTACAACTCTCCTTGTGGAGGAGAATGACAGAAACATCCTTAATTTGAAGGAATGCCATCAATTAACTCATTTAAGAGCTGCTGAGTCAGTCAGCATTCAACAGTCTGGTAGCTGCATCGCATTCATTCACACTCGTTATTGCATTCATTTGGATTCTGACTCTGGCACATTTAGATGATATTCCCCATCTTAGTTCCACTTGCAAAGGCTCTGATTGTTCAGTTCTGATGATTTTGCCTTTCATGAGAGCGACACCAGTCGATTGAATCACCGTACCAAATTTGAGATATGAGTGCCAATTCACAAGTGTGGATTTAGGCTGCAAGTATGCATCAGTTAGTACCTTCTGTTCTTTTCTCCACACCAAAGTGTTGTAATGCTACAGATTTCACTTTAGTAGAGTGCAAATCATTAAAAGTCCTTTTCAAGGACAGTATGAGAAAGTTTGTTTTACTTTTTATGTGGATGGCCACATTCCTGCCACTCTGCTGAACATATCTGTGAGAAAATTAGAAAAAAAAAACTACCAAGTATTCAAACTTCATTATTTCTTTGGAAAGTAGCCTACTGTAATAAATACAATATGTTCCAATAATGAAACGCCTTTGTGCTGTTCTGTTGAATAGAGTCTTTATTAAGGCAACTGAAGTTTACTAAGAAGATTAAGGATTAACATGTAAATTCATCACAGTTTATAGCACATATCATAATCCTGACATGGAGAACAGTGTTATGAAGCAGATGATTGTATGAGGTATGAAATGCATATTGTTTCAGCAGAAGCTAATTTCACCACAGAGTAGTCAGGTACAAGATAATGAGGCAAGTTAGTATTTTTATTACAATGCCTAAAGGTGTTATAGTTATGAACAAATCTACACAAATTAATTAATCTTCCAGTTTCTGGCTTTGCTGGTTACACATTCTCTGTGTTGCATATCAGGAAGCCTGAGTCCATATTGAGGGTAATAATACATATAAATCACAATGATTTTAGGGCCTCATAGGAATATATAATACTTACAGTAAAATACAATATTACCATGTTATATCACCCAACTTTTAGTGGGTGTTGATGAGTCATGCAGAGATCGGGAATAAATGTCATACTCACTTTTATTGAAGTTGTCACTGGAAACCAGTAAAACTTTATTTGATCACTACTGAGCTCTATCCATGGGCAGCAGATAAGCATGGCGCATGCAGCATAGTAACATCAGGTCTTAATCACTGCCTCACTGTGTACAGATCCGTCCCTTCATTTCCTGCTCAGCACCTGAAAGGAAGGAAGAACATAGCAACAAACCCTGATGTTCCACAGTGTTAAGAAAACAACAACCTGGAAACAGATATTTCATTAAACTCATAAGATATGTCTCCTCGCCCCTCCAGCTCTCCATGCAAGTAATGGATTAGTTCAGTGTCAGCAATAAAAATGAAAAATAGTACTGAAAGATTTTTGGAATGCACAGTTTCAAAACAAAAAGCCTGGACGTGGCTCAGCGAACACATTCAGGCTTTATAAAGAGTATGTAGGAGTGTTTAACAAACGTTGGAGTGGAATCTTCAAGAACAGCGTGTTTCAGTGGCCTTATATGTAAGAGTTAGCACGAACACAATCCTGTTCAGCCTATTACAGTAAATTGTTAGCCTCTTCCTCAGGTATAGATTTATATAACCAGAGAACTGTGAAGTTTGAGAATATAGTGTCCAATTTGATAGCTGACTCTACAGGTAACTGCAACTGAAACTGTTGCCTGGTTTGAATCCAGTCAGCAATATTAATGTGAATTTGGAAAATAAATTCATCTTTATTACACTATCTCCAAAATGGAAAAAATCAGCATGAAAGTAACGTATATTCCAACACAAAGAACAGAGCTTTGTAATATAACTTGCCACAACACACAACGTGGAAGTAAGAGGAGATTAGTGCAGTGGAAACATACAATCTTTTTCCTTCTGCATGTGCTATAGCAATCACTTCTGCATCTCGGGAGCGAGTCTTAAAAATGTCAAGCGCTACACTTTATGCAGCTGCATTGATGTTGAAGCCAAATAAGAGGCAGTGCTAAAAGAGTAGTATTTCCTGTAGAGATGAGTGAGGAGATATTCAAAAATGCACTGTTAATGGTGAAGATCTGCTGGCTTATCTTCATGTCCTCTCTTAAAATGTACACTTTATGGATGATATAACAACTTTCAGTCCAGTACAACAGGTATAACATTAGATCTATGAGTCTAGTCAGCACACAATAACGTGTATTATGGCCAGTTGTCCATGATAAGTTTAAACTGTTCCACTTTGAAGCAAAAATAGCTTTCTACTTTGACAACCAGAAGTAAAAACCACTCAGGAAATTACGCATTACTTTAAGTCACCATACAAATAAGAAACTTCTTCTTCCTGGCCAGCTAGCCTTGATCTCTGTCTTTTATCTCTGCTTGTCAACTAATTGAGGCGCAGCAGTGGAGCAGCACTCTCAGGTCTCTGCTTCTTGTGAAAGCAACAGTCTGTACGCAGAGATTAGAGTTGTTCCAGTAATTATACTGTTGACTGTGTTTACTCATCAGATAAGACATTTTGAGCCCCTCGCCATTCAAAATTTGACGTTTTAATGGTAGAATACAATGTGGTCATTCATGCATGCAGCACTTCTGCCAGCTTTTTAAAATTGACAAAATAATGAGTGCTTGTTTATTATGAACAACTTCCTCCTTACTCTTGTAAAACTCATGACACAGCATAGTAAACTGTAGCTGAGTTTGATGAGCAACGGTTGAAACAACAAAACGTTCATCACCTACAGCCTCAGTCTGAGTAGCTTGTGTGCGAAGGTTGGGTGTTAATGCAATAATCCCTCACGTACAATCTCTTTTATTAATTACTGTACTGTATTATGCTTTCTTTAGCTTATATGACATGTACTTTAAGACAGTCACATGTTTTTCTAAGAGAGATGTAATAAAATATATTTTATGCCTTCTTCAAATCATTTTGTCTTATTCGTGATTGACTGAGGTCACAAATTTTATATGTAACAAATTGAAAATTTCCATGAATCAACGTAGAACTTATAACATGGCAATGGACATGAGAAATATAAATATAATACTAGATTTCAGTTAAATATACCCTCATATTTTTTTCCTCATTTATTTTACAGCTTTTGTTGCTTTGGTATAATTTCTGGATATTTTGTGTTCAGTATTCTTAATTTATTATATGGTTGCATGTCATCTGTACAACACAAGTTCTATTTAATTCTTTACTGCATGTTTAAATGGGAAACACATGCTGATTAATGCTGCTTTGCGTGGCAGTATCTGTGATGTGGTCATTTACTGCAGCAGGGGAGAAAGTGAGTGTTAGTGTTAGGAGCAGAGTGGACCGTGGGTCTGAGGACTAAATCACAGTTTATCCCCAATCAAGCTCTGAAATCTGTTCCTATTCTTGGACGCCTCAGCATCACAGTAAGGCTCTGGACTGCATTTACTTTCCCCCCCTAAAGACTTTAGGCTGCATGACGACATATGGCTTGTTTACAAATGAAAGTCTATGCTCAGCCTCAGTCAGCCCCAGATGCATGTCAGCTGTTTGCACAATCACTTTGGCACCACATAGTCACAGACACTAAATGTGGGTCTAATGATAATGATTAAGCCACAGTGTCTGTGGGTATATTGAATGATTTTAAATGATTTTAAATCATTCTCACAGAGAAAAGCCACAATACCAGAGCTATTACTGAACAGAGAGAGATGATGATGCAGAATGTGCCGACCAATCGCAGCAGGGGAGACACACCTCAGTGTTGACTGAATTCTTATTTTTATTTATTTTTTAGATGCACACAAACACAGACAAACAGTACAACACAGCAGTACAGTGCATGCTGTCCACACGCCTTTAAGCTCAGAGGCCTGGGAGTGCACATTAAGCTCATTAAGTCTGTGGTGGAGATTATGGTGTGTTGCAGACCAGGCACCAGAGTCCAGTGGCTGGGATGTTTCCTCATTTTCAGATGAGGGTGGAAGTGCTCCTCCTAGTAACTATCAAGTCAACATTTCCAGTTCAGACAGATGGCTGACTGAGGCCATGCACGCTTCATTAATATATAAAGTTAAACAGCATGAATGCTACTGCCTTTCCATAGAAGTAACTAATCTAATTTAAAGCACATATGTGGAAAAGCCATCTCCTACACAATGCTACACTAGTAAAAACAACCAATTACAGTGCTACATATAATGTTGTCCTGTACAGCAGGAGGGCAGACTTTAGATATAATGAGATCTCATGATAATCCAAAACAAGTTCATAATATAAACACCCGCATGATCCCTGCTGCTTGTTTTTGTTTTGCCATCACGACTGATTCAGCATCACACAGAGGTCTGTCATCCTGTCAGACGGCTTCCTGGAAAAATGTTTCCCATGTGGAACGATGTGTTTGTGTCACTAGGCAGTGTGTGCTTGTCTGTGTGTGTGTGTGTGTCATTCACTCTCTAATATAAATGTGAACACACATTTTAATATTGAAATGTGTGAATTCTGGACTAGGTAGGTGAATGCACACACATATAAAGGATGGTGCTGCTGCAGAGAAAGAATGGAATAGGCAGTGGAGCCTGGATTAATACTACATAAGCCTGCCTTCTAAGCTGGTGTCTGTGTGTGTTTCCCTGCTGGGACAAATGATGCTTTGGAAAGATTTTTGATGATGAATTTTGATATTCTCCTCCCATCTGCCTCACTCCTACCATCCCCCCCCCTCCCAAAGATTCATTAACCTTTGGGCTTTGCATGCAGAATAATATCATAAAAAGAACCGATTTTCTCTTTTTCTGTGGCCCACAGCCCTCCTCTTTGTTTGTGCTCAAACAAGCAATATACATTGACAGGAGATGGCAAATAGCACATCTGCTAAAATGGAACAACTTCTTAAAGTCTAAGAAACAACTTGTGCTGAAAGACTACAAAGAAGCATCATTTTGGCAAACTTCCAAAACATAAACGCTATAATTCATAGAAGCAATGTATGGAATCAACACACACAGTCCTGTTTCCATGACTTTAGAGGACATTACATTGACATTACATTAATTTCCTGGTGACTTTCCCTAACCTTAACCTTACCTTTACCTCAAACCAAGACTTCACACCAAAATTTAATGACTTATGTTATGAGGACTTGCTTTTTGTCACACAAAGGGAGGCACGTCTCCATAATGTGACTGTGTAAAAAGATTTATGTCCCCACAACATGAGTAATACAAGTACACACACGCAGACAAAAATGATGCCACTACAAGCATGAATGTGGTCTTTGTATATTGTCTCCAGACGTACTATCATGACAGTAACCTTTTTTTTTTCAACACTTGTTACTGAGCAAGACAATGCACAGTCAGTTCTGCGCTCATGTGAGTCAACAGCAACAAAACATCCAACCACAGGCAGTGACAGAAATATCGAGGCTGCCATTAATACTTCGGCTCTGCCCTGTGGTGTGCCTCAGGGTTCCTCTTTGGGCCCCGTTCTTTTTTCCATGTTCATACTTCCCCTAGGGTAGATGATTAAAACATTTAAAAGGTGTAATATATATAATACCTGCTTTGCAGATGACATCCACCTTTCATATAGATTTACATCTCTTAAAATCAAGGGTAAGAAATGACTCTCCTGCAGTTTAATGCAGATAAGCCAGAGGTTATTTTCTTTGTTGTGTCTGAAATTGGCACATTGTATTGTGTTTTTTCCTCTTTGTTAAGGTTTAGGTGTTACTTTTCAACATGTCTATGATCAACATATTAACTGAGTTGGTTTGTGACGATCCCTCTGTAAATCCCTGGACTATTTTAGGTCACTTATATCTTCTGACCAAGGTTGGTTGATCCTGAATCCATTTTTTATATTCTTGTGAAGCATTTTAACCCAAGTCTTATTATTGTGCAAATCATGAGTGACCCTGACACTGCACATAGAGGCCTGCATAGTTTAGTAACATTCCTGGAGTAAGTGAAGAGGACAGTTAGTGTTTTGGTTGTGGGTGTGTTCAAAAAGGGATGCAGGGTAACTGAGGTGGACCACGCTC
Organism: Euthynnus affinis; assembly: GCA_029490765.1. Taxonomy (NCBI): domain Eukaryota; kingdom Metazoa; phylum Chordata; class Actinopteri; order Scombriformes; family Scombridae; genus Euthynnus; species Euthynnus affinis. The sequence continues at coordinate 6,485,304 of CM055856.1, read as the reverse complement.
AAGTGCAGGCAGAAAAACATGCAGACAGCTGTTCCCACCCACTGCTCTGCTAGCTTGTCCCCGGTGAAAGAATGAGCACTGACCTCAGGTCAACTTTGTAATGTATCCTTTTCAATAACATCCACCTCAGTCGTATGCTTAAACAGTAGTTTTATGGCACATTCCTTAGATTTTCTTTGTCTCTCAAGGGAAATTTATTTGTTGCCTTTTGTCACAGAATAGGAGTCCAAATCAGGTCAGCTTTCATGAAGCTTTCAGTGTAAATATAATTCAGAAGATTGGATTGACCTCCAATGTGAGTGATTAAATAGCCTCCTGATCACATGCTCTACCTCTCACTGGCAAACTGATAATTGCTGTGATTTCTGCTATGAAGTCTGATGGATCACCTACCCTCATCAGCTTTGTCATCGAGCTTTGTCATCTTCATTATTTAGTGTTGTGCGCAACACAGCCAAGTTTTGAGTTTTCTTACAAGTTGGAATGTACTGGTTTGCAATAACAAAACAGCTCTCTGATGGTTCTTTTTGGCTCCAAGAGAGGAACTTTTATTTTCCAGAAAGCCAGCTTGGCTTCTCCTCTTGTTATTGGGGGCAATATTTTCATTATTTTTTTTTTTTTATCATTTATTTATTTATTTTTTATGAATTTACAGGCAGAGGGAGTTAGAAATATATGAAGATGAAACTGAATTGTTTAACTTGGAGGAAATTCTTTCTGAGAAAACAAATAAGAGTGAACGAGCGTACAATAAATGCAGTGATTTACAGACATAGCTCATATTTTCTTAAAGCAGATGTAATATAGTACTAATCACAGTTGTCAAAACATTCCTCCCGGGGAAGTGCTATGTGGGTTAAGAATGTTTTTTGAAACCTGCTTGCTTTATGAAGACAGATAAGACATTGTTTAATCTATCCAACCAGCCAACCATCTATTTTAATTCTTATCCATAGTCAAAATAAAGCATATACCTTGAATGTATGATTTTCTAAGTGAAATCAATCTTAAAATGGGGGTAAATACAACCATTTCATTTTACGTAAACACACTGGGAGCTGCCTAGTGCATGTGGGTTAAGTCAAATTAAACTCTGCAGTCCTGTTCAGCTGTTTACTTTTATCAGAGCAGCCTAGTTTGGCGAGGCCATGCAAATCCTCTTGCACCTAATCTAGTTAAGAATTTACAGGGTTTAAACACTTATTGTATAAGAGTCTTGTAAATTTTTGCTGCCCTTTATTGTTTTTTTGTTTTTTTAAATTTGGACACACAATTGTATTTAGATCAACAAAGAAAATGGTTGAATTTAGATATGGTGTGATAATACTAACCTCAACATTAGTCTTGCACTTAAACATGAAAAACAGTTACTCTCACAGACATGTGCTTGAGCTTCATATGTTCTCATTCATGGCAGTTCCTTTTTCAAAGTTTCTCTGAATGTGACAGAGAAGAGTGGTGGTGCAGCAGGAGACCCAGTGAGGGCCCCAGGACTCCCGCTTCAAGAAGAAGAAGTACTTTAAGGGCCCCCTGCCCCATTCTGCTGCGGGCGTAAGCCAAGATTATTCCGCTGTTTGGTTCCACCAGATGCGGCAGCGCCACTGGATGGGCAGTGTCTGGGCCCTGATGAGCAGATCTAAGAGGGATTAGTGGGCTGTTGTGGTGGATCGGCAAGAACAGTGGGAGGCTGTCCACACACAGCTGTGTGTTTGTGTGTTTCATAATGCTCTGGCCTCTGGCCTGTCTCTGGCTTTGGCTCAGACCCTGAACCACCTTTCCCTCCCACTGACCTCACAGTTCAGGGAGCTCTTGGACTGCAGACAGCAGGGACTCAGAAATTTCTGGAACAACATGAAAACTTTCAAAGAAACATGATTCTCCCCCAAGCATTGTGGCAATGAAGTGCTCATGCAGACACTGTATCAAAGTCTTTTTTTCAGTGGCAGCAATTGTTTTGGATTTATTCACAGACATTGAAAGCGTCATCATTTTTGTCCTGAAAAAGAAGAATCTCCACACACTTAAAACTCAGAATTTTAGGTGAGAAACTTTCCTCTCAAGCAGATGATGTAATACTGTAAAAACATTCTTCTAGTGTCAAACTGCACATACATCATTCTGCACAGTGATGCTCAAACATCCAACTGGCGTAAAAATAAGCAAGTAATTCTTAGCCATGATTAAATAATCTTTTCATACTGGAAGAAATCCCTGTTTGGGCCTGAGAACCTGCTCCTAGATGTGCTAGTAGCCTTGCTGGCACAGACAATTGCTTCTGTGCAGGTGAAGCTGCCAAGTTGTATTTATGTCCTCTCAGTGAGTGTGGTCATATTTCAAGTCCCCATAACAGCCACTGTTAGCTGGTGACAGTTTCTATTTACAGAAAACAATCCCAATGGACAAAGAGTTGGTGGAAAATGTCAGATGATAAATGTCTCATGGAAAGACATTTCTCAACATACCAGCATTAAAAAACAAAACAAAAACTGCCCTGGAGAAATATATAAAACATTTTGTTGGAAACCAGCATAATCCAAATAAGTCATGTCATCATAGAAAGGTAGTAAAAACGTGTTTTTCATTTTTGACATAAAAACACTGTTCTCACATTTTTGGTATGTGAAATGGAAATATTTTTGTGGAGTTTTTGGAAGACTCAGCATGACCCACTCAACTTTTACACATAACCAAACAAGGTTAACTACAAAAAATGTGTTTATTAATTAAGGACAGAACCTCCTTGGATAAAATCAGAGCACTAAATGAAGCTGATCACCTCTCTTATTATGTTTGATTTCACTGAACTGCATGTTATCTTGACACTCATTCTAAAATAGGAGCAGCATTGGATCAAAGCTGTCTTATCTCATGTCTTTGTTGAGCTAGAGTTTAGTTGTTTGGCACAGGCCATGTTGTTCTGTCCTGTCTAAATACTTTTCCTGAAAGACTTTCCCAATAGTGAAGAGGTCAGAAGAAATTGCTGTCTTTCCTAACTTTTTCTAGGAGTCTTTATTCTACACACAACATTGCTAACAACTGTTTGGATTCAGTGTCCCTCTCCTCTCACTCTCTGTGTGTGTCTGTATGTTTGATGTCGTGGTTTGGCTGTCCTCTAAAGCGTTCATTTCAGAGTGGTTACTTTGGGCCTCATTTTGACTCACTGGCTGTCTGCCTACACCCTGTGGTCTACCATCCACTACAGAAACTGCCTGTGTGTGTGTGTGTGTGTTTGAGTCTGTATGTGTGTGTATGTACAATATTTCTTTATGTGCACAAGTACTGTACATTCCACATAAACTCTGCTATATACTGTATGTTGTTCTATCTGCAAAATAGAGTTGTATAGTCTGGAAATGGAGGTGAACCATAAAGAAGAGCCCCTGGCTGTCAGCCAGTGTAACAACCTCCAGTCAGCTGATGTTTTTCAGCTCCCCTCATCATCCAGACGCATACGGTATATTGCACTCAGCTCATGAGCCTAAGGATGAGGAACATACACGGAACATGCTCATTACTTTTTAATGAAATCCATCATCTTTAATCACAGTCAGAGTTTCTTTTCATGCAGACTACTCTTTAAAGTTCAGAGCTTATCTCATTAAAAGTGTTCTTCATTCACTTTGTCAGATAAAGTAACTTCTGCTACACTTTCTAGATGTCTTCCAGGAACAGATAAGCCATTGTAGAAGAAGCCTCTTTTAGATTAGTTGTATCTGCAACAGGAGGACCATTGGTGTATGGAAAAGGACCAGCTTTACGTTCGTGCATGGCCTGTTTATGTATAGCTTTGCAGCTACGAAGAAAACTATGGAAATGTTAGTTGTTATTTGTGCAACAAATATTGTATATATCGTACATAATTTGATATCTTCCAGCTATATGTTGTCATATCTGTCATATCTCACATATATATCCACTAATACCTTTCCACAGGCTTAGCTGAACACTGAAGGCTTCATTAACATTATATCAAATCATGTGTTTGTCTGAAAATACTAGAAGATAGTTTTAGTTAGAACTGATGTGCTTATTGAAAATGCGTAATTAATTACATATATTTTCCTCATATTTTTCTAAAAAGAGTCTTTGACAGAGACACTCAGTGTTTTAAAACAATACTGTCTTTTTTATTGTGAATGTGTGGTGCCTGAGAGGAGTTCAGGCCTGTTGCCTCTTAAGCCATTTTTAGAATAACTGAACCAGAGACAGACAGGAACTGTGTGGGGACTGACTTGAAGAGACAAAAGAAGTGAACAAGTGTCAGGAACTCTTTGAATTGAGAACAAAGGGCCCACGGACCTCAGCATTTATGACTCTTGATCTGCACATGGAGTTTGTCTGTGTTGCATGGCTGTTTGAGCAGCTCCTCAATGTGAATCAGGCCAGTTACTCTGAGTGTGGAGAATTGAATTGGTGTGGATGTTTGTACAAGGGAACGGAAGACAGCAGGGGAGGAAATGCTAATGATCTTTATGGGCAATAAACAGGACATATATCTTCAGGTTGATAGATGCACATGACCTCAGGGGTGATTTAGTTACACTTAGGAATCTGAGTGAGTGTCTGGGGAAGACTGACATCGTCAAAAGGTCTTTTGGAGTTCTAGTGAGGCAGAGATGAGAAAACACAGAAGTTGAGAAAAGCCCTCATTCAGAATAAATGATCACCTTAATCTATTCTATTCTGCCACGAACCAGAACATTTCTGCTTTACCTCAGTCTAAAAAGTCTTGACACAAAATCGTCTCCAAGCCAACTCTTAGTGATCTTCTAACAGTGATATGCCCCTTTCAAGTACACATCCGAATGTCTGTGTCATTTGTTGTTACATTATTGATCTTTCTGGTATCTCCCAGTCATTGACCTGTGTGTATTTGTGTGTGTTTAAACATTTAAAGCTCTCTCAGTTTAATTTTGTGATCAAAGATGAGTTTTAAAGGCAAGGGATGGTTGACAACAAACATTGGATATATATACCTCATGTTTCAGCTCTTAATGGATCAGAACTTCCCCACCATTCTCATTTTTTCCCTCTTTCACCTCCCATAAGCTTCTTCTGCCACCACCAAACCTGATGAGATGGCTTTAGGGCCCCTTCATTGGATAACACTGCGACTGATAAGGCTCCTCTGCTACCTAGCCAACTCTGAGAAGGGCCTTCCTTTATGGTAATGGATAACAAATATTCACAAACAAACACTGTTAAAAGCTATTTTTTTAGCTGGTACTTCCTGGAGTCTCCACTAGTTACCTGGCAACCACACAGTGGTGACAAGACTCAGAACAGTTTTATAGAGATTGAACAAATGAGAAAACATTTATTAGTGAGCTTTAGAGGTGCTGGTTGGTGGATTTTGTGACCTTTGGATAGAGCCAGGCAATCTGTTCCCCCCATTTCCAGTCTTTATGCTATGCTAACTGACTGCTGGCAATCGTTTTATATTTTATATTTACAGACATGACCAGCCTTCACACTATTCCTTTAATACTGGATGTTGACATATTATATGTCTACAAGTAGACTTTTTTGAAAACTGTGTTTTTCCAATCTGCTAAAAACAATGTCAACCTTTGACTTATTTCAGAAACATGGCAGAGAAGATTTTCCCATGCTAGAGAATAGAAAATATGTCAGTCTCACTCATTTGGCCAAGGAAACTTAAGTGATCCTGGCTTGTCTTTCTTTTTCACTGCTATAACAAAAATGTTTTTTGACACCTGCTGATGTCACCTTTTTAAAGAAAAGTGCAGTCTCTTTTTTTTTTTTTAATGACCCAGCAGATTTAGGAAAGGCAACGTTTTCTTTATCGTCACACAACACATGAGGTCCATGTGTACTGTATTATGATCAAAATGCTCTATACCTTCTTGTCGTGGTTACGGCTCATGTTGTAGTTTCACCACCAGATTAGGCAAAAACCACATGTTCTAAGAGATTTATCTTTCTACACCCTTGTGGTGTACCAAATGGTGACCAGCAGGGAATCTAACATCAACCAGCCATTTGTAGAATATAAAGCCGCAGAATAGTACCACATGTTTCACAGTCACATAATGTAAGGTATATGTTGGCTCGAAAGTGTTTGTACAGCAACAACTTGAGTCATGATTTCTAGATGGGCAAAATATTGTATACAGTACATCAAAGACATACATCTCTCTATGTAAGTAGATGTATGGCAACTTGGCCTGAAATCACATTTTTATGTAATTTTATGTAATCTCTAATCTCTTCATCAACCTCCAGCCAGCACTGCTATGCTTAAAACCTGTCAGATGTAAACAAACTCATACCATGGCCATGGAATAATGCTTGTTATTTACCGGAAGGTGTCACTTCACAGGTTAAAATGGCAAACAAATTGTGAGAAACAGATGACCTTTTAGAGATCGCCTCTTTTTTTCTTGTGGTAGGTTGCCATGGTATAGACACTGCAAAACACTGCACATGATTTGTCATCAAGCAGATACTTCAGAGTAAACACTTTCCTAATGAGTTTATGGTCTCAATCTCTAGTTTTAGTCTAGCTCTCTTCAATACAGCATGATGTCCATTTTGTAAGTTATGGTCCAATTTAATATAAATTTAATGATAAAGCAGGGTATGCTTTATAGCATGGCTATGTTGTGATTGACCATGTGATCGCTACCATGTTGACAACTTTGATTAGGTAACGTAAACGTGGAGTAACCCCAGATTCACAGAGTATAAGTGTATAATTCATTAAAGTTAATCACAACATTTTGTTTGCCTAAAGTCTTGTTCAGTGTTTGGTTGTACTAAAAGACCTTCTAGGGAATTGAATGTTCAGTTTTTATGCTAAGTTCATTTCGTTTTAATGGTTGTACTTTTAAGCTTGTTTTTTGCCAGTGAAAATTAGAATTGAATTTGAATTTATTAATAGGATAGACCCTTGAGATGTGGCATCTCATTTTCAAGGGGGTCCTAAGAACACAAAATACAGAGTATAACACATACTTACAATGACAATGTTACATAACAAACATAGACATAGAATCAGCATTAGCATTATCACAGTTAACCATAGACTGCAAATGCACGATGCTAACCAGGATAGCAGCTAGCATTAGGGTCAGCTCCACCCTCTCGTCCTATGGTCACTTCTCATCACTTCTGGCGGCAAAAACCCAAGATGGCGACAGTCAAAATGCCAAACCAATGGCTGATGTCAAATGGCTCTGTTCATTATTTTACAGTCTTTGTTCATGATACAGAAAACTGAGTTCTTTGATAGCACAGTTTTCTTTTAATTCTGAATTAATGTATCTTTCAAATAATACCAAGCTATCTCAAGCCAAATGTCATACAGTATGCTGCATTTTTTGTATATCCAGGCTTCAAACATTAATAATCTACATTCCTGCGTGAATGTTTCACTGAAGTTCAAAGAATCCTATTTCTTTCTTTGGGGTTTTTGCTATGTTGTACTGCAGAGCTCAGAGAATATGAAACTACATGCGCAGGAAGTCCATTGATCTCGCTGTGATGCAAATTACATGGTTGACTGGCCACATGAAATCTCTCAGTGCAGTGGAAAGCTAAAAGGCTGTATGAGTACACAAAGACAACCCAAAATAAAACATCTGCTGTGTGCATGATGTCTCAGTGATTGTACCACCTGTTCCAACTTGAGAATGATCAGGGTAACCTTGCATACAAATTTTTGAGGGTTTAAAAGTTTATTTAATATTCCTTTCTGTGTTTTCTCAGCTTGACACTTTTCTAACAGCTCTTTAAAGCGAGAAATTTAGCAGCTCAAGCCGAGGATGAAAAACAAGTAGATGTGAAAATATGAATAATAACAAGAGTGCATTCATTGGAGATGGTTCCAACAAGATTAATCATTAGCCTCTTTACAAAGTACACAATACAGCTCTTACTCACATGGTGACAAAAAAGACAGAAAAAAAAATATCAGACTCTATGGCATAGTTAGATGTGCTATTAAATCTTCATCTTGGCTGCGGGGATAATCTTTTTTCCAAAGACAAAGTTACATGGATTTACCAAGGTGAACACTATTAATTGTTTATTTTAACGGGCCACATGCAATATCACAGGCACAAACAATATTTTAATTGCGAAAGAAGGTGGGTCTTTCAGAGTATCTGAAGGTCAGACTGAATCTGCTTGCCCTCCACAAATGAGGCGGTCAAGCCTCACCGAAATTGATAGTCCATTCGAATGGTCCTTTTCAACTTGTTCAGTAAAAGAAATCCACTGAAAGTTGTCCTCAAAAGGCATGTTGTAAGTGTTGAAAAGCTAATAAGTTGAGTTTACAATATGACTTTTGATGCTTCATTTGAACACACGATTTACACTTATTAAATAGTGTACTAGTGAGATGTTTAATGCATCCACATAACTTACTGTAACACTTCAAGCAAGAATAAACATGATAGTATAGGCTTGGCTTCCATCACTTTGACTTTAAAATCCAATCAGGATCCACAGAACAGCAGTCCCTCAATAAAAGTTAAAATTCTGTATGTGGAGGAGCAAGAATTGTTGTACTGCATATAACCAGAAGCTTGCCAATCCTAATCCCAATCTACATGTAGCCGCATACGAATGCACATTCACTGAATCCAAAAGGTACATGAAGGTGCAACAAATGGATAATAGCAAAACTTGACTAAAAAAAAGCATGCATTCAAAATGTATTAATTCTTACATAGAGGGTGCTGAATTTTCATGTCAAAACATTGTTCCAGAAGCATTACCCCTCAAAAACAAACCAGTTTCTGTTTGATTTCTTGCTTTTCAATGGTGAAATTGTTGGTGTTACAGTATGTCTGAGCAGCTGAACTGTTCCCTGGCAGATATGCTGTGCTGTTTTCAGAGTGGTGCTGTCAGCATGGTGCTGTGTGCCTCCCTCTCTCAGTCCTACTACACTATAGGCCTTTCAGCTGCCCCTCTCTGGGCCCCCTTCACCTCCAAAGCCCTCCTACTCTCTATTGTTCTTATGTTTGGTGCTTTGTTTGAGGCCTTCCCTTATCAGCTGTGCAGGCTCCAACTCTCCTATTTATAAACATCTCAAATATCTTCCATTCTGGCTTTTTGACTTTCTCTGCTCTGTTAAAAAAAAAAAAAAAAAAGCAGTTTCAAATATAACATTAAACAAAGCTAATCGGCTGACAAATCTGTCTGCTTCCATCACATATCACCATCCTCTCTCTACTCCCTAGACATTCCCCTCTCTTTTGCCTGCCAACAGCCCTGTTTATTGGCCTTTTTAATGCATTGTGGGAGGTTTAGGTGGAGGTAGAGCTGAGGTGGCCGCCCTTGTCTGGAAGCCTTGTTTTATGGGAGGTCTACATTCACCGCACAGGATTTTTCTAGACACAGACTTTAGCAGACAACAGCATGTTGAACATGCCCACCTCCCTTTCCCGCAAAGAGTCGGAATCAAGACATTGCACGAGCATAATCCATTGTCCTTATGTTCCTCATGTGCACATTATTTATGTATTTAAGGTGGGAGAGGGATGAGCTGTGTGAGTATAGTGAGGTCATGTAGAGGTGGGACTCTGTGTTTATAGCCAACACATGGAGGACCTTGGGTAGGATCAGTGAACCACAAGGGTGTCATTACACAGTTTTTCTTACATCAGCCACATTTCCTTCACACCCAAAAACACATGAACATAGTGCAAACAAAGACCATGCCCTTTCTCTGTCCTGAAACACAAAGACAGATTGACTGCTAGAAAACCGTCACCGCAAAGTCTCCAAACTCTCGGATCCTCCTAGATGACTTCTTGAACTCAAGTCATTCTGTAGCAGCTGTGCAGGAGAGCCAGACTTCAGGCTTAACCAGCTTGTATAAGAAAGCTTGAATAAATGCATGGGCCTCCCTGTGGTTTCAATCAGATAAGAGTAAGTCCAGGGAGCAGGCATGGACTTCCCTGAGCATTCCTCTGCCTCTACACACAAGGCAGCTTTTGTCTGCCCTCCATATCTGCGGCCCCTATTCTAGTGGCAGTGCAGGATGCGTGCTGTTTATTAGATATAGAAGCCTTTAGTCACTTGTACCTAAATGGATCACACAGAAAGATGATGTGATTAGAGCCTACATCTACTGTACATAATAGAGAGAGGACATAAAGAGAGAGAGAATAATGGGCCACCCAGCTGTAGTATGTGGTACTAAATAGCAAGGAGATAGCATAGAGTCACTCACTGTCTCTACATATTAAAGGAACATACCCCAAAGTTTTATTCTCTCTGTCGTCATGTATTTTTTATTTACACTTCTGCAGGTCTATTTGATTAATGTTCACCAGCTTTGTAGTTGTGTTTACATTGCTGGTCCTACTGCTTGCGATGCACCTGGGAAAATCCATCTGACAGTCTGTCTGAGTGCCATCACAGTAAATCTTATGGTGTTGATATTTCACGGTTGTAAGACCTTAACATTTGTTCAGATGAAGTTATAAGGGTAGGAAGGAAGAAAAGGTATATCTGGAATCCTCCAGGGGGTATTTCTCAATTTCTACACCTGGTTACATTAAATTCAAAGCAAGTATGTCATACAAGTAAAGGCATGAAGAGAAAACAGATAATTTACCTTGTTGTGGTAGATAGAAATACTACCTACAGAGTGCTTAATAAATGAATTCATTACTGTGATAGACAATAGATTCTTTCATTCTTTATATATCTTAAGCATAAAAAATGAAATATGAGCTGGATCACATCATAATTAATGCATCATTTTCTGAATAAAGATTTTAATATGATGTCAAAGAAAGATATATATCATTTAAATGTGTAAAAATACTGTCAGACCATAATAATGCAAAGTTGACACCCCCTTCCTGCTTTTGAGTCTGCTGAATGTAATATTCACCAATTTAACAAACTAAAAATAGTCCCACCTCTTTACTCTCAAGTCATGTCATTCCCTCAACAAAATGCTTCCCGCTTCTTCATTTGACTCGTTAAGACCCTTAAGGGAAACTGTTTCTATTTGCACTGTTTACTTTTTTGAGGTTTGACTGATGGATTAGGTCATCAGGAAAAGTGTTTCCATCCCATTAATATCTGATGTCATTAAGTTGACATTTCTTTTTCCAGAATTAGACCGACCATAAATAATACTTCATTATGTCTAATAGCTTGTTTACTGATTTTGGGTGGGTGTAGAGTTTGATGTATGGCTTTTTAAACCATGTATACTACACTATAATTCAGCCACCTCACCACATGGGCAGAGATTTATGGTACAGATTATTTTACAAATAGTCTGTGATGTAAATATAAACTAAAAAAAAACTGGTGTACCTTTGCAGACTCATGTCTTTATATACTGCAATTAACTATAAGTGAAAGTTGAGGCATATTTAGGTACCGATTTAGCAAATACAATAATATTTGTGTCCATTGTGCATAAATGCAGGAAATGTATGAAGTCATTACAGTAAGTCCTGACCTGTACACACGTAACCCCAGACATTTGTTATTTGCATATCCGCTAGATAGATAGTCAGACAGACGTGGCCCCATCAGTCATCACTTCAACAAGAGCAGTGTATTCTGGGGCAAACTGCAGGAATTTGCTGTTGTGTAACAACCACGGGGTGTTTCTAGGATTTGAGCAAAAGCGATGATGTGTGTGTGAGTGGGATTGTGTGTGTATGTGTATGTGAGGGCTGTGCTGTGTGTGTATGTGTTTTTGTGTGTGTGTGTGGGGGGGGGGTGAATGCACTTGATCTGATAAAGTACAGTCTGTCTGCTCATGCAGTGATTATCTGTGTGGTATTTTAGAAGGTTTTGGCGATATGAATACAAACTGTGATTGGTTAACCTCATTCTACATTACATTGTGCGTTAAAACTGGAGCCACGGAAGGGATCTTTATCTCGACTTTCAGATGTATCTAAACGTTGCGGAAGTTTGCCTTCAAGATAATCCGCTGCATAAATAAATAAATCTGGGTTCATGCTATGTTGGTAGTTCATACTTGCTTGTTAGTCAGGCTTTTGCAATCATTTTGTTTTGAAAATGTATATTTAATGCTACAAATCAGAACTCTGTTCCTTTAGACCATTCCTGACTTCTCACAGTTCTCTCTTTCTGTTGTTAGTGTTGTTTTTTTATCAGACAGTCAGATAATTTCACTGAACTACCATCAAAGTCAAGATGAAGGCATGACAGACTGCTCTGCTGTCGTGCAGGGGAATCACCCATGTTGTTGGTTAGCCAGTCAGGACTTTAGGATGAGACGGTGCTGGTGTTGCCAAATAGCAGGCATCTGGATTGAGTTTCACCCCGCTGGGGCAGGGTCCTCAGCAGATGGTGCTCACCAAATAAGCAATGCAACACTGATTAGAACCAGAGGGGCGGCCCTCACACTTACGTGCACTCATTTCATGCATGCTTGTCAAAAGGCCAGTTTTAATAACATGTACATGAGGGAGAAGAGTGCTTCCACACTGTTCTGTGGTCGGGGCAGGGAAAGCTTCATTTACTGTAAAAGTGAGTGATGATTGATCAATAGTGTTTCTGTAAACTTCAAGGAGAAACTGCAAGTGCTTTGTCTGAATATGTGATTTAGGCTTTAGTTCATTTCTTTGTGGGTTGCATCTTTTGCTCAGAACAGAGGCAACTCATTTGTTAGCAAAAGGAATTTGGGACAGATGGTGTTGTGTAAACAGTTTAATTCAACCAGCTTTGCAGTAAAACATCTTCATCAAGCTCACCAGTGAGAACAAACAAGTACAAGGCGACATAAGAGTGAGATGTCACCTCACTGCAATCTGGCACACAGACTCACGATATTCCCTTCTTTTCATCCAGACTGAGTGTACCCTCGAATTACCAAGCATTAGCTCCTGGATCCTTTGCAAAGAGAGGCGGGGGCGCATTGAGCTACTGTTCTGCTGGAATACAGGATGGCAGGTTCTGCTGAAAAGCTCACCACATGATGTCCACATGATACAAAAACACACTGCAGCGCTAACCCACAATGGCCACAGAGTTTACTAGCTGATGAGAGCAGACTGTGAGTGTTGGCAGCTACCATGGTGGTCCCGGGGACTCAACAACGACATCCATCAGGCTTTGAGCAGACTAAAGAGACTGAATGAGGGATTTTGGCTAAAGCCTGGCTAGTTGTAGAGGATTTTTGGCATGTTGAGGGCCGTATGGTTTGCTTTGCAGTAAACTGTCACCTCCAATGTGTTTGCTTCTCTTTGCTGTGGTATCTTCTGACAATCAGGTCCAACAGCGGTAAAGGCAAGATCACCCACTGCAGAGACATCAACAATACTGAAAAGCAAGTTTACTCTTTCTTATTTTTGACAGTGCTACCATATTCGAGTGGCTATGTGGTCATATATGTTTAGCTGAGGATGTGTATTTATACACATATGGCACTAGAATTCTGAACCGATGGCCCCCAATTTGCCTTTGGCTCAATATCTAACCATTTGTATAACTCAAAGTTTGCAAGAAAAACTAGAATTAGTTACCAGCAAAATGGAAAATATTAAAATATAAATTGTACTATATACTGTAAGCTGTAAAACTCTACGACAATCTTTCATGTATTACAAGCTGAGCAATGTCTGTACAGGTTGTCAGTGGGTGTGAAAGTGTTGTATGCGGTTCTCACCTGCTATGATAATGTGTCATTTTCATTTCTGAAATGTTAAATAGGCTCTTGAAGTTAAAGTCAAGATCACAGGCGACAGTGAAACAAAACATGGAACAGCTGAGCCAGTTGTGAAACATTGAGTGCTTGGATAGAATGGTAGGATAACATTTTAACAGCTGCTCCTGTCCTGAAAAAACACAACTTGAAAGTGCCAACACCCCATCACTGATCCCCCCCCCCACCCGCCTCCCACCCGCCCACCCGCCCACCCCCAGCGAGCACTGTGTACAGTGCTGCTGATGTACTGCTGGAGGGGTGTGTGTGTGTGGTGGTGTTGGGCCAAACAGAGGCTTTGTCAGGGAAAGTTGATGTGACTTATGTGAAGTTCTGGGGGCATGAGAGCGAGGTCAACAATATACAGTGTTCTTCAAACTCTCATATTATACCCACAGACCCTGTGACCACAGAGGCTCTCTTTAGATTTGTGTTTCTCACCCTTATTCCCCTTTGGGAGGATTCCTGCAGTCCATTCCCACAGCCTCCAGTTAGGAGGAAGACAGAGAGAGCTCCATATGGCTGTACCTCCCACCCAGTGAACTTTGACTGGGGAGACTTCATGAACTAGAGGAGAAATTTCCTCCACACTCACACATTCATTCAGTGTGAATACAAGACATTTTTGTGATGCAATGAAACCTTTTTAGAAATGTTTTTGCTTAGTTTACTGTAGTTTAGCTCCTTGCTTAACCATCTAATTAACGCACAGAATAAAAGGGGGCATGAGATCATTCATGTGAAATGGTTGGAAATCTTCCAATGAAATTCACAAAGAAAAGAACTCTATGCAGCTTTAATTAATTGTAACACACTCACATACTTTGTATATCCTGCACAATGAAATATTTGCAGTCAAGAGGAAGCACATTGTGTTCAAGTCTGTTTCTGTGGTAAATATTTCCTGTATGAATCACAACGTAGGTTTCAAAAGGTGCTGCAGTGTTCATCCTCTATGTGATGTTTTTGGCCAACGATCGTTCGGGAAGTGTGAAAAATCTGCTGACCTTGAAATGAACTGGGGGATTTTTATCTGCGGCAACTGGTCACATTCTCCCTCTTTCACCACTGGTGGCCATGGATACAATTGTCTTTGTTAGTTAGTTGCTATCAAAGACTTCAAAGGCGGAGCTGTGAGCACTTTGGCTTTGCTGCTGACCACTTGACCCTTGGACGCCCTGTTTGTGGAGGGCTGAAATAGGAAATGAACTAAAGATTACTCTAACCATAATCAGTCAGGGGATAAAAAAAGGGCTTCACACCAGAGGATATTAGCCTTTGCGGCAAGAAAAGAGAAGAATACACAGGCCATTCAGAGATAAATGCTAGGGTGGTGGTCCGTCAGATTCAATTAATACTGACTTTGGGTGGCATGGCTGCTACTTTGAAGAATTCAGACTTTGGCTGTGTTATTTATTGCCTTTGAAAAGGGCAGCAGTGACACAGAATACATAACAAGAGGACTAAACAGCCTTGGTTAAAATGTCATCTTTAATGCCACCCCAGCCATTGACGCAATGGTGGGCATGCTTTGATTAGCAGTGGATACAAATCTTTCCCCCTCTGCTACAATCTTCACCTTCTATGACCTTCATACTCCCCAGCTGTGGTTAGAGTGGGTACGGTTTGTGCATTTTCTTTAGAGAGGGAGAGAGAGAGAGAGGAATAGTGAAGCAGGTTTAACTACATCCATCACTGCATTCAACATTTGCCAAAAACCGAGGTTTACATTTACTCATGTAGTGGTAGTAAAAGTAAAACTGTGTCAGTGTATGACTAATGTGATGAAAAATAGACGCTGTGCTGAAGGAGAATTATTCTGTTTGAAGAGTTTTATCAAGGCCAGATTACTGGCATGATCCCTAAATACAGTTTTCCTTAAAGCCTACCATTTTGCTCTCATAGTGCCAGAACACACAGTGTGTATAATAGCACAGGAATAAGACACAGTAAATTTAGTAATAGTCAAATTTTACGGTGTTTATAGTCACTGCTCAAACACACGCAAATATACAGTCATTCCTTTGTTGGAACTCGTACTTATTTAGGCTATTTGTAGGCCACAAACAAAAGTCCTCATGATGAGATGATTTCATGCATTTATAGCCTTAAGTAATCCCATATATGAATGTGATATTATATTCACATACATCCCAATGACAATTACAATTTACAGAAGCCTTTGTTTGTGCAGTATCATTAGTTCTTTTTTAATCTCAGACTTTCATGGAAAGTAATTTTCAAGTTTACAGCTCCTATTTGGACCAAGTGTTGCTGCATAATAAATTTTATTGACAACCTCCTGTTTGCTTGAGGAAATCTGCAGCTTGAAGACTCTCAAGTGGCAACTAACTTGTATTGGCCCCATGTTTCTAGGTATGGTAAAAGTTCAGTTTTAACACTATGATCCACACATACACACATCAAACAGACTGAGAGAGAGAGAGAATTCAATCTGAAACACACTTCCCACAGACAAAGGAGAATACCATGAGAGCTGATGAATGATGTCTAATGCTCTCTTCCTATCCTGTAAATACTGTAAACACATGCATGCATTCCAGAGTTGGCACCCTGGTGTCATCAGAACCAAATAAAGCAAACATGAACTTGTGCCTCAATCTAACTCTTTCATCGTGATTTGAGCTTTGAGTGAATACAAACTGCTAAGGAAGTCGTTTGTACTCTTGCAAAAATACCCGGGAGTTGCAGATGTGCGTGCCTGGGAGCAACCGAGGGAACCACAGTTGGTGTGTTTGCCGAACTGAGTGGATAAACAGAGGATTCATGTGGACATACCCTACCACAATAATGCCTTCTTCTTTGCAGAGAAAATGGTTCTGTTGTCATTTAAGTCCCAAAATGAACATCTGTCTGAGACATCAAACTGTTGCTGGCTAGCTTCCAGCGTACCGTATGCTCTTCGTCTGTATACTTTTCACACTATATTTTTGTAGAACCACCCTGGTGCTGGCAGGTACAAACTGATCAATGGTTTAAAAAGGAGCCAACCTATGCAACCAAAGGGCTGCTGTTCATCTGGTGTCAGACACAACAAAGATCGGAAGGAAATCAGATGCTGTTCATGTGACAACTTCTTAGTTTACCATTCGTATGTCCATGAAGCACATATTGCTCTACACGCACTGAGGCACTTTGCTGTGCATAATTTACTGTTATAACTAATTATATAGAGCGCTTCACAGCTTACACCATAAGATGCCCCGAAGACATTTGAGCAAGAGCATGCACAGAAAGATGGAGTGAATGTTTGGAGCCGAACTTTGCAAGCGAGAGCAGTGGAGGAGCCAAACAGTGGGGTGTCTGCTTGATTAATTTGTTCATAAAACTAACTCCAACTGTTACTTGTGCCGAGGAAGAATGGAAAAGAGATTCATTATTGTTGCAATGTCTATAGACCATTTCATGTGTTGCAACTTTAGATAAACACATAAATAATATTAAAAGAACAGGAGAGAAGAGAAGAATCGTGATTGGTGGTGGGTGAGTATACTGGACACATGCAACAAGGCTTTAACAATGCTCTTGCAGACAGGATGAGAAGACTGATACCACCCTCATGTGCTGTAAATGTAGCTAGAGCCAGCAGTTAGCTTAGCTTAGCACAAAGACTGGAAAAAGATAGCTTGGCTCTGTCCAAAGGAAAACAAAATCTACCTACCAACATGTCTACAGCTTGTTAACACTCCGTGTCTGTAAATAAACTATAAAAACAGCACACTTATCTTCCAGACTATTTCTTGGCCAGGTGCAGTATTTTTTGTCTCCGAAGGTGGTCTGGCAAACTCATGGTGCCCAACAAGACTCCAGCCTAAGGTTTCTCCTGTTGGGAAGCTTCATATTCACTATGCAGACATGACAATACATCTACATAACTAACTCTCAGCAAGACAGTGAATAAGCGTATTTCCAAAAATGTTGAGCCTTCTTTAAATACCAGCTTCAGTAGTCTGTTTTCTTGGCACCAGAATTTATTGGCCATCAGTAGGAGTCCACCAAGGTTGTTGCCAAACTGATGTGACCTGTGTGCTGAGCATAACGTCATGAGGAGCTCAAAGTGCTGTATTTCATAGTGACCAGAGCAACGGCATTTCTGTCATCAGTGAGGCTAATATTTTATAGGTAGTTAAATATGAATACGTGTGTTAGTCTAAGTATATTTGCAAAATTATATTGCTGTTGGCTCAAATCATATAAAAAATATTTTGAAATTGTTATTAATGGAAGAACAAACTACACACAGTGCTTGCTAGTGAGCTAAGTACATGTAAGCCTAAACTTGTTCTTTTCAACTCTTTCAACAGGTCTGGATTTCCCCTGTCATTCCCTTTTTTATGTAACTATGCTATAAATTGTGGGTAAAGTGAGCCCTCAAGCATTTACTGAGTGTACAGTGTGCCAGACCTTTGTCTTTGTGGACTAATCAGGACATGCATCAAAGTTTCTGAGTCCAAGATAGTGTGCAGTTGGTCTGGACCACTCACTTACTCACTCACTGTGCTGAGATCAGTTGACACGGCTCTGTGTGAAGCTGAAGGGATGATTTTGTGATGGATCCTGTTAAAAGGCTCAGCAGAGTCGCTGGCTTTGGCCCAAGCACTGTCCCATTTGCATTCCTCAGGGGCAAGCTGTCCAATATTATCTCTGCTCACTCCGACAGAGGCCCCTGAAGCCACAAAGGACTTGCTGTGTTGGCCTCTCCTCACCCTGGCCTCATCACATTTTGCTGGAGAGCAGAGGCTGACTTCAGAAGTGCCTAATTACGTTGACGCCACAGCAAAAGATGCACCTGCAGACAACAGGTGTTTATGTCCTTAGCCTGCATGGAAACTTCCTTTAGTCTGAAAGAAACTTCTCCTTGGCAGCAACAGACATTTATTATGTTCTTCTGATTTAATCACAATTTCTTTGGAAGATTGCCAGTAAGTATTCCCTAACTTCTCTTAAGACACTTAAAATAACTTACAAGCAAGCACAAGCATGTACACACGTACACAGGCACTCACGAGATAGCTTGGTTAGTTGGAACTGATGATCTCTCCTTCCTTGGTTGTGTGAAATGTATCAGGTGGAGTGTCATGACTAAACCTGTGGCGTCAGTCTTCACAGGAAAAACCATGCAGTGCCACGTCAGGGAATCTGCAGGTGTGTAATCTTGAATCTTAAAAAGAAAAAAAGGGGGGAAGGAGTGTTTGTGTGGGGGGGGCCTCCAACGTAAGCTGCTACAGTGGGAGGGGACGGGATCTGCGGTGTAACATTTCTGTGTGGAGGATTAGGGTTGTTTGAGGGGAGATAAGACACCGTGAGATCACAGCGCTGTTCAGTGTATCTGCCAGAGCCAGCAGAGGAGCAGCAGCAACGCAGAGACTCTGCCAACATTCCTGGGGATCAACACCAGCTGAAGGCTCCCACCTCTCTACCCTGCTGCCAAAACTTAAAAAATACCTGATAAGGGAAGCTTACTGTTACCTCTCACACCACTATCCTCCACCATCTGGAAATGATTACTTTTTTTTAATTCCTAAATGGTTTTAGTTTTTTAATTGAGACATTAATCACAGAATGCCTCAGCACAATAGCTGCTTCTTGTGTTGTAGTTTTAGAAATTCATTCAAATCAGCACCTCAACATGCAGTAATGCAGTTTATCCATGTTTGTGTGACAAGATTTGTCATAGTTGCCACTTAAATGTCACAGCATATTGGATATATTTCATTGTCGTATTGGCATGCTGATTTGTTAATTACATTTCCCAGGCTGGTGTAATGATTTGTAAAATTATGGGGACATCTAGTGGTTAAAATCAGAAATCCCAATTGAAAATAAAGTAAAGATGAGAGGGAGCCAATGGGAGTGTTATTAACCTTTGAGGCTTCCAGCTGCACAGATGAAGCGATGAACTTAGTATGTGCAGGTGCTGCCAAGAGGGCCTGATGTCTGCATTAGATGAAAAGGTTCTCTCCACACCTGTGCCAGCACACAATCCAATACCCTTCAGTCATCAACAGGGCTTCTAATTTAAAATGTATTGACTGGCATTCAGTAGAGTACAAGCACTTGCAGACATTCATGTCCTCCAGCTATGAGAACTCATCATCTAATCTATTATCGTAGCAGCTCTTTGAGAAACCTGGACAGCAAAGTGATTGTGTCACGGCGAGTCTGCTGGCCTTATGATCTCACACCACCAGACATAATGAACACTCTTGTTTCCCAGTGTTTGTATGTGGCTTTTCCTCTAGGGTTTCTGTGGCATTACATGATGTGTTTGATCTCTAGGTATCCGCTGTGGAGGAGAGGTAACATATTAAAGGTCGAGGAGAGACAGAGGGACAGGGGAGGAACACAGGAGACTGACTGAGAGGATGATGACATTGTAGGGAAGATAAAGAGTAGACAAACAGGTCAGTGTAAACTTAAAGCATTTCCAGTAACATTTTGTTTTACAAGTCCTTTAATTTTGTAATTTGCAAGTATTTTACAGAAAGGTTGGTGCAATTTGGTATAGTAGGTTAGGTTGGTAAGTGGCCACTCATCATATTTGGTTTCCTAAATAAAGATAAATTAGACTCTTAACAAGTCTGACGTACATAGAATACATATTTTCAGTGTGTAGTTTTCTGTGTCAAACTACATTAACAACACAGATTGCTTCTTAAAAACTCTATAAAGAGCACATTTCCCGTATGCTAAATATTTTCTGCCTGTTAAAGACTTGCAAATTAACAACTACATAGAAACTCAAATATAACTCAACCAATTAAACCTTCTCTCCATTTTTCTTGTAATCCACCACCCCTTCTTTAAAAAGACCTAAAAATTAACCTGTGAAATAAAGGGTTACCTTACACTATATACACCTGCTGAGTTTTGAGAGCCTTGAAATAACAGGTGCAGGAGTTGCTCTATTTGTTCATTTACTAATATTTCATATCTATTATTCATATATCTGTGCTGCAAATTTAATTGCATCATGCTCAGTCACCAAGACACCAAGTTCAAATTTAAATACAATCTTTATTCAAGGTCATAGACATCTCTCAAATGTATAATCCAATAAACAGCAACACAGGCATTTACAATTCAAGGACAAATAATTCACTTTTACAATAACAAATTGAAGGTGTTTTTGCCTCTTCAAGATACATTTCACCAGCTCTTAACTTTAAATTTGGACGGCAGATAACAAACCAAATATTCAATTCAACAATATTCCTACTGAAATACCCTAAATAAAATTATGTCCATGTCAGCAGAGAGTCATGAAACTAGGCTGTGATGAGATTCTGTTAATTCAGTCTGATGTCCTTTGACATATTATATATACTGAGGCATTTGAACTTTGCCGCCTCCTTTTATCATTATGGGCAACAAAACAACAGCCTTTTATCAAATGCACTTTGTTGGAAACATTATGATAATACTATGACTTCACTGAACATTCGAAGACTGAACATATACGTTTAAATTTGTAAATCACCAGAATCAATCCATTTTAAAAATGTACTTTACTCAAAGAATACTGGCCAGATTGCCTGTCTCAGAGTAACTTTAGGATTGCTAATAATTTAAATATAACACACACTAAAGTCCTTCAGTCCTTCTTTATGATAACCTAGTTAACCTATAGCATGTCGTCAACAAAGAAGACAGCAGGTGATACGCGGCAGATGATTTTTCTTAACAATCTAACAAGTCCAGTAACAATGCTAACAAACAAATTCTGCCTGCAATATCTTAAAAAACAAACACAAAACATAGAGGCAAGTGCTGTTTAGATGGACTGAAAGGATTCCTCGCTCCTGTTAAGTAAGGCAGCCTTCTTGAGCACCTGAACAATCCCTGTAATGCAGCAGAACACTTTCCAGGCATAGATATGGTTTTTGCGTGCTTCATCCTCACAACTCCACAGGGTAACGACAAAGCACTACACAAGCAGCTACTGTTTAAAGTTACATCACTGTTCAAAATGCTGTCGGTGTGAAAATTTGGTGCTATGTTCTCGGTACTTGCTACACAGTTTTTCTTCTCTACACATCTCTTACTACTTAATGATCCCTTAATGTCTTGTCAGGAAGGTGTCTGTCTAAAATTAGTCATGCTTGAACTGGCAACATCTAATAACAACTCCTAAAGCCCTGTTTGTATATTTTTTTTATGTAAATGCTTTTTAACACGCCAGTAGTAACTCAAACATGATACCCATGTGGATTGCTTTTAGGGTATGTTGAGTGGGGTGAAGGAGTGCCCCTTGCTTTTACATTTTACAATCAGGAACTGCCTAGTCTTGTAAAATTCAAGCTACATTTGTGACAATATGGGCCAGTTTCCTAAACAGGAATTAAGTTTATAATCTAAAGTCTCCTTAAAAACCACATTCAGATATGGTTTAACAAAGATGTACACTGAACCTAGTCTTGTATTGACTAACTACACTTTCCTGAAGGAAGATTAAACTCACTCTAGGACTAATTAGACTGAGTTTTAAAGGTGCCCTGTGGGGTTTCTGACCTCTATGGAGCATTTTTTTATGTGCAAGGGTTGCTATTTTGTAGTCTCATGCGGGTGCAGGAGGACACACGTGCCAAGAAATGCAGCAATGTGCCAGTAAAAGCAGGGAAGAAGACCACAAGCTGTGACATGGATGTCAGCAATAACGCAGGAATGAAAATGCTGGGCTTTGCAAATGTTTTCTGAGGAAGGAAATGGATTCAACGCTTGTCAGATTGCAAGGATACACACAATGCGTTTTGGTGAGCAACACTCAATGTAAACATCCTTTTTGTTTGTTTACAAGACAAACTCCACAGGGCACTTTTAAATTAAACAGCCAGGTTGGGAGGTCAGATTTTTTTCAGTGTTTTGTTTGTTTTAATACTTTTGATTCAATTAAATTGTGAGATTTAGGAGACTAGATTTAGCTTTTATGATCACTATCAGTCTGGCACTAAGGAGAACTAACACAGGTTGTTGATATTAACCTTGCTAGTAAGACTGTTCGTGCTCTCACTAGACGACTAATACAGGTGAATGAAATTAATCTAGTCCAGGACTTCAAAGTCAATAAGTAAAATTAAAGACGTTTTAGAAAGTCACTTTAACAATCCTAGATTTAAGCCTACACCTGGTTAAATCAAACCATGTACAGGAAACCAGCCCTTGGACTTGCTATATTAACATTAGCTTGCTAGGTCACCACTACAATGAGAGTAAAATCTAGGCTACTTCATTATTAAGCTAGAATTTGTGCTTTCGAAGTAGTTTAGTGAAGTGTCAATTGCATAAGTTTTTACACAGGATAATTGTTGTTTCTTTTCTGAAAGAAAACATTAAAATCTTAACCTATCCGTCACACACAACTTTAGAGTCCTGGCGAGAATGCGAATCACGCCTGGTAGGCCATCCAGCAGCAGGCATGCAGGGTTTGCCTCGCAACTGAAGTATAATTACGCCACTGCACAGGTTCATTATGCTTTTCTTCTTTCGTTACCCCAAGAGATTAAGATTCACACTGAGACTCAAACTGAAATTGTGGTCTTTGTAGAACACCTGCGATGAGGTTGAATTAATTTGATGCTGGGATAAAAAATGCTTTGCCATGTTTGATGGCTGTTTCAGGAACTTTGTGAACGCTACATGAGCTCATTAGCTGCAATTAGGTAGGTTTCTCCTAATAGAATTTTTTGAAGCTCTACCACGTGGACATGAGGCCACGCACTGTGACTCACACTGTGTTATCTTTAGGGGAATCATGGTGTATTTCCTTCCTTTCAATTATCAGGCATCAGGGCCTCCTGGTGTTTTCCCCACAAACCATGAAAGTATGAATTGTTCTCAATATAGCAACTGCTCCCCAATGAGGAGAAACAAGCTACAAAGTGATAAGTCACTTCACAACTCAAGCATCAGTTTGAACTAAATCAACAAATATGTTTGTCCATTCAACTTCTTCAGCTGCTCTGTGCTCTTGTTTCAACAAGCCGACATATAAAGTTGAAATCACAAAATGAAGACAGTATTTGTCTGACTATGTTGGCAATCATGGTATAAATTGTTACAGTGAAATGATTAAAGAATTAAAGTGGCACAAATGTGTGTTATTTCCTCACTGGGCTGTTCTATAAATGAACCTGTTTAACTGATTTTTCACTTTTACATATCATAGATGAATTGTTTCTGTCAAATTTGTGTCTTTAAATTTGTGCTGTGTTTCTAGAAAAAAATTGCAGATGTTGACTCACTGCAGTCAATCAGCAAGAAGGAACTGAGTTAAAAGAATTGGTCTTCTCACCACTAAGGTAGCACTGTCTTTGACCTCCTCAATGACCCATCACGAGCTTTGCGAAGAGCAATCTGAAAAGTCGAATGAACCCGAGCTGCGGCGTGTGCCTCAGGGGAGCGTTAGGCCTCTCTGCTCCTGATCTGACTGGCCTTAAAATATCAGATTTCACAAAATGTATTCCCCAAAGCTTTGTGTTGTGTCTTCATGATTTCCTTCATGTCATTTCCTTCCTATCTGTTTGATGGTAAGCCACTATATGATTTGGAAAATCAATGTGGGTTCGAGCTGTCACGTTCTAAATGAGCTTTCACGCAATTTATATCCACGACGTATGTTATTAATGTGAAAAGTCTCAATACCTGTTCAACTCCCCTGCAACTAATGAGCATATCTGAGGTATAGATTTAGACTCTGACTAAATACTATTGGATATGTAAGCTACGTCCACAAAATAGTTCTGACATGTTAAATCTATCATATCAAAGATCATACAACAAAGATAACAATAACTTCATTACAAAAAAATATAGACTAGTAACATTTAGGATCAACTATTCATTAATTTCTAAAATAGAGTTTAACTGAGACAGCATAAGGTTGCACAGTGACAGGATGTTCATCTCCCAGTTAGAAAACAATGATAAGCTTCACTGTTTTCCCTTTTTTTTCTTTTTCATTTTGGTATAATTACTGAACAAACAATAACATCCAATATTGTAAAAATCAAAATAAAATATTGTAAACATCGTACCAGTACAAAAGCACATATCGTAAGACGTGGTCAGGAAACACCAATACAGGCAGCACTGATAGCTTTTACTCCTCCTCCATTGACTTCTCAATCTCCTTCAGCCTGCGGACAAACTCCTGAGCCTCCCTGTCTCCGACACGAGCGTCCAGCATCCTCATGATTGGCTTCTCTGGAGGGGAGAGCAAACAGATGAGAGTAGTTCCTACACCTGACACAAATATCTCTAGATTGAATGGCTTTTCATGTCGTATTGGAGAAGTAATTGGAAAACCAGACCTGCACCCTCTGGTCTCCCAAGAAGCCAATATTATGTGTGTGTAAAAAAAAAAAAAACTTGATACAGCCTGAAGGTATATGTACCACTGGGTTTACTGCGAGACAGGTGGAGAATGACTGGCTGGACACTCTTGCCAGCTGCCGAGGCGCTTGGTCTCCCTGGCCAGCAATAGTCGCTGAGAGGTGCCACAGCTTCACCGGCGAAGTCATTGGTGGAAAGCCAGTCATAGTCCATCACAGTGAAGGTCAAACAGGCAAATCTGTGTCTGTACTGTTCAGGACTCACATGGCTGGAAGACATGGGGTGAAAAATCAAATCAGGGACATTAGCACATATAAATGGGAAGAGAAAAGGAGGGAAACTCACAAGTAAAAGAGCTCATCAAATACTGGATGCAGCGTCTTCAGTTTCACTTGTGTGCGTTGACTCTTGGCCATAGGGAAGAGGTGGTGAGGACAGAGCTCCACTATGACAAATGGGTCACTCAGGCCTGAAAAAGATCAAAAGCAAAGGGATGGAGTGAAAACTCAACTTTAAAAAAACATCCTGCATTTAATTCTGACCAATTAAGTGACCAATTAAGTTTTACCATTGGCATCCAATGCAATGATATCTGCAGCGTGCAGAATCTCCACTGTCAGTCTCTGCTCTGGAGCGTCATAGTAGCACTTCACACTGATCCGACCAAAGCGGGTATGTTTGAGTGTTTTCTGAAACATTAAATACAGTCTCTCTTACTGATGAATTCATATAATCAGCATATACAGTATTTCATCATACTTATATGTATCAGTCTGCATGTCGCATCTCTTGACAGCATTGTCTTTTTCTAAGTGTCCAGGAGAAGGCAGATTGTCAATCAGATGTAAAACAACAGAAGACAGATTGTTTTGCTGTTCAATCAATACTCCTCTGTCCACTTTACGGCTAAAATGAGATTGCCAGGCTGCTAAGTTGAAACGTACCTGTTGGGAAATCTTCTCCAGATAGTACTGTTCAATCAGCTCAAAGGAGGAACATTTATTCAGCCTGAGCTCCTCATCCAGGACCTAAAGCCGCATGAAGAAGACCAGAAAGTGAAAAAGAAACAATGCCTTAGGTAGGAAGACATAAATGGCATAAAAGCAGACTGCAGTTTGTCCAACTAGCCAGCGCTCTGTCTGGAATAGTTGAGAGTAGTACAGCTCCACAGGAGTCTCTGCTGTCTCCCTTGCTTTTCACCTTGTACACCTCAGGCTTTCAATACAACTCCAGGTCATGCCATTTGCAGAAGTGCTCTGATGATTCTGCAGTGGTTGAGTGTATGAGTGATGGGTGGGGGGAGGAGTACAGAGCACTGGTGGATGATTTTGTGGAGATGTCTGAAAGAAATCATCTGCCAAGCCCAGGGAGATGGTGATTGACTTCAGAAAAAAGAAGATGGCTTCACAGCCCCTGTGTATTCTGGGAGAGGATGTTGGCGTGGTGGAGCACTACAATTACCTGGGCGTCCACATCGACAGCAGACTGAACTCAAAGGATAACATTTAGGCTCTATATAAGTAGGGGATCAGCTGACTCCTGATTTCCTGAGGAAGCTGAGATCCTTCAACATTTGCAGCAAGATGTTGGAAATCTTCCACCCAACTGTTGTGGCCAGTAAACTGTACTTCGCTGTAGTCCGCTGGGGGAACAGCACTGGAGCCGGTAACACCAACAGACTTAATAAACTGATTAAGAAGGCGTCTGGTGAGGCCAGACACCTTTGCAGTTGTGGTGGAGAAGAGAACACTGAACAAACAGTTATCCATTATTGATAATCCTCAGCACCAACAGTGGAACACTTTCTCTTTTAAAACTTCAACAACACTTGTCTAATGTATATAGTATGTTATCCTATGTTTAGATTTGATTTTGTATTATATTTAGTTTATGGTAAGTTTTTTCTCATATTCTTGTATTCTATTTTATTGTGTTGTTGTGTTTTCCGCTAGTTTTCTCTAGATATATATTTCTCTCTTCTAGTATTGATATGTATATTTACTGTTCCTGTGCAATGCCTGGATAACCTGCTATCTATCTATCTATCTCTATCTATCTATCTATCTATCTATCTATCTATCTATCTATCTATCTATCTATCTATCTATCTATCTATCTATCTATCTATCTATCTATCTAAATCATGAAAGAAAACCATCAAACCATCAAGAGTCCTGACTGATAGATTGAAGACTTCATACCTTGTAGTCTCCACTCTTCATATCTTCTGGGGAAAGACCGTCTCCTTTGAAGTGGAAGAACTGCAACAGAGTCTAAGGAATTCAAAAGAAAAAAAATCCACATTTTCCCTCTAATCTCAATTGAATGCAAGTCTTAACATATAGGAGTGACACAAACAGCATGAAACCTCTGGCAGGCAAACACGATATGTGTCTGCCAAACTCCAAATTCAGCCCACTTGTGTGGCATGCCATGACTTTTCATGACAATCTGTCACGTCCCCTGCCAGCTGGTTAAGTTGGCATTAGAGTATACAGCAGCTCCCACATTGTCATTCATGAGGGAACTGACTGTGGCGCTGAACTACCACCTAGTGTCTTCATAAATATCTGATATATGCAAATGATTGCACGACAGCAAGCATACAGAGCTAATTAAAGGCTGATTTTAACATGATGATAATCTTTACAGTGTTGACATATGTCAGACTACTCTTCTTGGTGGGCACACAATCACATTAAGCTAGAAACAGTTAAAGGATTTTGTGTGATAAAATGTTATGATCACTGACCTCCACAGTGTACTGGAAGCGGTTATAAAACTCCACCTGAACACCCCTGTTTTCTGTTACTGTGTCCAGGATCATCCGCAGGAGCAGCTCCCACATGCTTTGGAGAACTCTACAAGGCAGCACACACAATGGGACACCCACACATTTGTTTACCAGCTCTTCCAATTCCATCCCTTTACCCTCATTCACCTTTGTGTATGATTGGAGAGATAATAGCTTGATAATAATACGTTTTAACACAAAACATGCCTGAGGGGCATTATTAACACCGCTAGGCTAACATTCACATATAGCATCTTATTTGCTGGGCTGTCACACTTTTCACCTGGTCCTATTCATTTCTTATGTGAAGTATGGAAAACAGTGAGTGTGGTTGTGGAACTCAACAAAAGTTACGTCCTTTATGAAGATGGAATCTCACAAAAGTCAATTTTGGGTTTGATTTTAACTGTCAAATTGTATGCTGATGATGCAGTTTTATATGTGCATGAAAATGAGGCTGCCCAGGAGTGTCATGCTGCATTGGTGCACATTGCAAACTGGCTCATCATATAATTTACATTTTAATGTAAAGAAATGTAGTACCAATGGGAAATTTACATATTTTACACGTAGTTCCTTTAAGTCTATAGCAATACATGATGTATGTGCATCTGCTTCACATGCTTTTAATATTCTTGTATTATGTGCTTTTATCATTTCATGACTTATGTTTGTGTTTTTAAGAATTTTATCATTGGGTGCACAGACGCATCAAATGGAAATGAGCAATTAGGCAAAATGTGGTACAATTATAACTCTGAATAGTTCTGTTAATTAGGTATTGTCCCTATTCAACAAAAATAAATGAAGTCACATTTATAGCGAGGAGGTGAGAGTAATTACCTGGTCAGATTCTCCTTTACAAGGGTTTCAGTGAGGATGACCATAGTGTCTTGTAAGTACTTCATGAGAGGGGACACAGCCTGGAAAAATGTTCAATTAATGCACATCACACAAGCACTGTGGCTGCAAACATGACTGATAAAAGAATGAAAACAGTGTAAGCCGCTGGGACATACGTCGTCATTGTTGATGGAGTCTGGAGACAGGCTGATGTGCTGGATGTACCTCCGCAGCTCAGGCAGCATCTGCACAGAAATAATTTCACACACGTGAAAGCAGGTGCAGATAAATGTGTAGGAAATGGTGCAGAGTATATTGGCCCCAAGCAAAACTCTCAACGTACTAATATTATTGAAAGCTTGACTTCCATTGTTGCCAAATTGGAAACATACCTTGAAAAAATTCCAACAAACACATGAGGTCAAATCCAAGTATAGAACAGAGTTCAGGATTTGTTTTATGGCAGTGAGCAATGTTTCTCCAAAATGCCAATTCTTCAAAAGAATAGTCTTATATTTAGTTATGGACATGCATTATTTCTCCAATTTCAACATTTTTAAATGTTGAAGTCACTGCTTGTAGAAGCTTCACTCTGTCAACGTTCATCCTCTCCCTTTAAGGTATACAAATTGCCAACAATGAAGTTACAAGGATAGTGAAAAATTGTATATGTGCTACAACAACAAGTCAATGTCTCATCCTTTCAGATTGATCTGTACATGTTTATCACTGTATCGGCTGTGTGGCACCTTGTCAGTGAGCAGCGTGATGAGGCGCTTGGCTTCTCTCTGCAGGTCCAGGTCCATGTTGAAGAGCTGCCCATTGAGAGCCTTGTAAACCTGTTCCTTCCCCTCCACCCCACAGGACTCCTCCATGGCACGCTCCACACCTGGCCAGTCCAGGTCACGAGGCAGGTGTCCCAGGAATACGCGCACATGCTCTGTGTTGTTCAGGGCGATGCAGAGCTAGCAGAAAGCAAGGAGGAGCAGAAGAGGAGAAACAGAGGGTGGAGGTGGAGAAACAAAGAAGGAAAAGAAGCAGGGCTACAGAGAAGTGGAGGGACGGGGTGCAAGTGTAAATGACTGACGACGACAAGCTTTTTTTAAAAACATGTCAGTGGGCTGATCTCCAGCTGTGCCCTTTGTGATATCAGTGAGAACTCTTGCTGACATTTACTTCCCACGTCATTGTGTGCCCTCTCCCAGTTCTGTCTTGCTACGGGCATTACCTGCACTGTGAAGCTCTTGTGGTCTCGGCCCAGCTGGTTCCTCTCAATCTTGCGTGTTATCATCTCTGAGTAGCACACAGCCTCACTGCAGAAATTCTGTCACAGATAATGTCACAGTCCTGTTATTTGTGGAAAGTTCATAATTTTTAAACATTTTCTGGGGTCCAATACTGGCTCAAATCTTTCATTAATCCCGTGTGTCTCCTCAGAGTCGTGTCTGTATGTCTTCATTATGTGCGAGCATGAGTGTGGCCACGCTGGAAGTGGGACTTACGTCTGTCAAACGAGTGATAAAGATGAAGGCCCCCGCAGAGTCTGGCCAGGCCAGCTGGAGCCAGATCTCCCGCACCTGGCTGAAGCATGTTGTCACTTCCACTGCTGAGGAGCTGTGTTTGGCCTGCTGCACAGGCTCCATCTGCCCACAAAACACACAAACACAACATGAAACATGCGCAGTGTATGAAGTATGTGTTATTATGTAACAATATGTAATGAAAAATTTGCTTTTCTTAAAAGTTTGTTAACACTTTTAGCCCCATTATTTAATATTTATAAGAGGCATGTGAGAGTCTAAATGTCTTTTAATTTCTTTCAATCAATGCTTGATAAACATATAACACGGTAAATAGTTGTAATCATATATAATGATATGTCTTCAGTAGTTTTGAACTCATTTGCCTGTAAATGATTTGTACATGTGTATAAACAGTTAATAAATGCTTTACAACACACTGTTGAATATAAGTATCTTTATAATCGGCTTTTCACAAATGTATTTAAAAAAGAATGATATCTGGACATTATAAACAACTATAAATCCACCTACATTTGCACATGTAACAGAATTGTTATAAAGCATTAACAGTTAAATAAGCAGTTTATAAATGCTTTATAAGTTACTAAATGCTTAACAACACAGAACAATAATAGTAAATATCATAATTCATTATTTTTAGCAATTATAAGGATATATTTTATTTAGAAAAGTATATTAATAAATAAACAACATGCATTAATAAACAAGTAAAACATGTTATATCTACTCATGTTATTTTACACATTATTTAAAGAGCAGTGGCCTCTCACCATGTCTGTTTCCACTGCTTTACGGATCCTGTCACAGGATCTGTCATGAACAATCTGCAGCCACTTATGAATGGAGGACTTGAACCAGTTATGAAAGCCGGTCAAGGCCAACATCTTAGCATCCCTGTTAGAGAACATGTTATTTTTTAATAAAATAATAGCTTAAGAAAATGTTGGACTTTCATGAATTTTCCCTGACATTTCAAAGAAATAACCACCCAACCGTCAGTCATGCTGATATATGAAAAGTAATAAGAGCTGAGCTGAAAACCAACTTGAGAGGAAGAAACTCCCGAAAGCCCTTGAGGATTTTCAAGGACATGAAGAGCTCAAAGATAGTTTCTCCCATTGCCTGAGTCAGTCTGGAGCTCTCCTGCTCCAGAGTCCCACACACTCGTTCCATCGCTACATTCACATCATCAGCTACCTGAAGGATCGGAGGATATGACTGCATTCAAATACCAGTGCTGATGAAATGCAAATGTGAGCAGCAACAGTACAGCATCACTCAAAATATAACTTCATGTTATTTTCAATTACACACCTGTTTCTCCAGCTGCCTGTATGCTATGCTGAAGAAATCTACTTTCACTGCGCTGTGAGAACAAATAAACAAGAGGAGGAAATGGCTTCAGTTCAATAATAACCTTCTAATGCAATCAATCTTCAGAACAATTGCAGTGCCTTGTATTAAATAAAAACAGCTGTTTTCTTTCTTGGAGCATTTCCTCCACAGCAGTGATAGTCACCTGTAGAAGAGTTTGTTGTAGATGTTCTGGGCTCTCTGTACGTCTGCACACACAGCATCAACCACATGAACCAGCCTCTTCAGCTGCTCCTCCAGCGTCTACAGTGTGAAAACACGAAGCACAACATCAACAAAAGACGAAATAAACCTGAAAAGCAAACTATAGTTTCTGTCATTGGGACTTATATTCTTCAGTGTGAACATACCCCGTCCTCTGGTTTATATTGTGCAATTAAGCCCTCGTACCACTCTGCTGTTCCTTTCTGTTGAAATGACAGTGGGTTAATTAAAGGTGCAGCATTCAGCATTTCTCACCAAAAGACAATGTGTGAATGCTTCAAGCCTACAAATGTTTACTTCTGCATAAAATGCCTCGCTAACAACCATTTCTGCTCTTCTTCTTTCCCTCTATTCCCGGTACTTTTCCTGTTTTCATGAAAACGTTTCCTTCCTCCTGTACCTCCAGTGGTCAAAAACTCTGCAAAGTACCTTTTAAGTAAATTACATGTTCATTTTTTAAGGGATCAGTGTGTTGAATTCAGTGGCATCTACCACAACAGACTTGGCAGAAATGGAATATAATATTTTAATTAGTGTATAATCGCCTGAAAATAAGAATTGTTGTGTTTTTGTTATTTTAGAATGAACCCTTTATATCTATTTAGGGAGCAGGTCACCTTCCACGGAGCCTGCCATGTTGCATCGACATGTTTGTATAGTAGCCCAGAATGGATAACGAACCAAACACTGACCCTTCGTTTTTTTCACAAGTTGGTTGCAATCTTCAACTTATTGCTATATGCCATTAAATCCTACACACTGGTCCTTTAAATTTCACTTTCATTGTTACCTTGACAGCAGTGGTGATATCCAAATGCAGTTCATTTCGAAGAGGACATACAGTCTTAAACGCCCGCATGTTTTGCATGTAGCCAATCCCCCTGGCATACACAGATAGGGAAACGCAAATTACAATACAAAAAAATGCTTCCAGGTCTCCTAAATGCTGATTCAACATCATATACATATATATCTATAACATCTCGTTGTTAGAATTCAATAATGATAAAAGCTACTACCTCACTAAATTCTTCCAACTATAATTGTATGCAGGATCCTGCATTATCTCAGCAGGAGAGGAGAGATGCAACTTTAACTGTTGGTTGAGTCACTCAGTGTGTATGTGTGTGTGTGTGTGTGTGTGTGTGTGTGTGTTTCTGAGAGGTGTAGAAGAGATCTCCCTTGAAGTGTTGATCATTGGGCAGAGCTGGACTTCTAAAAAAAAAAAAAAAGTCTCCTCCAAATTAGTCTGACACAGCAACATGAACTTCAGTAATTAGCTGATTTTACTAGCTGCCTTTTATGTGGAACAGACTCTCTAATTTGGTCATTTGTGCTGCTCTGCCTTTCTTCTTTTATTCGATGATAAGCTAAAGTCAAATAATTGTGATTCCAGTCATTATCTCCAAGACTTTGATTCAGAGCAAGGTATCGCCAAAAATACTGGCCAGATTCTCATGATTCCCCAATGATTTTATTGACACCAGAGCTTTAATATAGTGTTAGAAGTGGGTCAAATATAATATAATATAATATTCACTGTTCATACTCATGGTCCTCAGAGGATGAATACTAATGATTTTGCATGATCTTTTTTTTTAAATCCATATGTACACAATAAATATCAAAATCTAACAAGAAGTTTGTCCAGAAATTAGCAGAGCACATTCATGCTTCCAAAAAGGGGGACTGTATGGCCTTGATACCAGCATTTTAAGGTATGAAAGGATTCAGTGACTGATTTTACAGGTGGAATGGAAGCAGAATATGATAGTAGTGTAAAAGAATGACTCCTTACAGAGAATAAATATTACAGCACTTGTTGTTTTGCTCCTAAGAAAACAATGTGCTGGTGCATCTATATGTTAAAGCTTTTATACAACAAAATGTGTGTTTGGGAACAAATGTTTAATATCTCTTTTGACATGAGTAATGAGTAATGATTAAGATATTTCTGTTTGGGTAAGGATCCAAACACTGCTTCCTCCACAGAGTGTGACTGACTGGTCGTAGTCTCACTGTGTCTGTTGGGGTGAAAGGTTGAGCGTGTTCCTGGTATGGCAGCACAGGCGAGTGCGTGATGTGATGGTGGTGTGACTTTACCTCAGCATGAGCTCGTAGCGTGTAATGGCAGCGGCGCTGGTGCTGGGGAAAACCTGACGCATGTTCTTCATCAGGCACAGGCAGTGCTCTGTGTACAGCCTGAAGCTGTCTGACAACTGCCTCTCCTGGACACAGGAAGGGCCCTCAGTTATAGCTTCAAGTACACTGGCTGTGAGACATTTTTGGCTGAACCAAAAACCTTGATGAATGTCAGTGAAGAGCTGAGCTAATGAGGTGACTGTTTCCATGTGATGAAAGGTTTTTTTCCCACTGGGAGGCCAGTGATAGAGAACCTACCAGGTCTCCTCTCACAGTGGGAGGGTCCCACTCTGCATCGATGGTCCTCAGGAGGCGCAGCAGCAGGGAGTAGCACACCCTCTGGGTTCGATGGTGGCTGCTGTAGCACTGCCAGCGACTGTGTTAAAAAACAAAACATGCACCTTTTACCTGATGCTAAAGCTTTCATATTTGATTTAATCAATTTGATTCCTCCATTAATACTCACATAATGGCCTGTTGGAGAGGTGAGAGATCGGTTTGCACAGCATGGTGAGTCAGTACAGTCCACGCCGAAGGACTAACCTGCCCGTTCCAGTTGTACGGCTCTCTCTGGTATGACGTAAAAGATTACCATGTCATATTTTAATGAGGATAAGAAGCACTAAAGTTTGTACTCATGCAAAATGATTGTTTATATTACAAAAAGGCCTAAATATAATCAGAAATATAACTTACTGAGCATAGTAGTTATTACAGATTATTCAAATGAGCACACCAAATCAGATTTTTTAGAGTCCTATTAGAATCTTTCGGTTCTTATAATACTCTGATGGCATCATGAAATAGACTTTGTACATCAACTAGCTCTGCAGCGATAGTTGTGTGGAGCAACAGACGAGTTGTCAAGCACAACAAGTATTACAGTATGCTGTACAGTCTTCAATCCTGCAATTAGCTCTTTTGTTTCTACACCGGAAAAACAGTAGTAGTAACTCATACATACACAAATTAATTTCCCTGCAGTCTGAACAACATCTAATCATCTTAAATCCTATTTAGCAAACCCCAGAGGACAGTCTCAACAACAGACCGTACAAGCAACTAACTGACTCCAGCCATCCTTACTAACTTAATTTAAGGATTAAATTAAGTCAATAAAATAAAAAGAATAAACACTGAAGTGGTGGTTGAAAAACACATTAAAAACTATTGAACAGTAACTGAAATTAAATCTGTTGCACAAGAGTAAGTCACTGGAGGAAACTCACCTTAACATGAGCATGCTCATACGCCACAATTTGACACAGCAGCTTCTTGTGAATGGACACATTTGTGTCTTTCCTAGACAAAGTTGTGTCTCTCTGAAGGATAAAAAAACAACATTTTTTTACATCCCATACATGTAGGAAAACATGTATATACTGAATCATTGTTAGACATACTTGGCTGGTGAAGAGCCTCAGTATCAAGTGACATTCTCCCTGAACTTTAGATGCACTCGATCGAGGCTCCAGCTTAAACCAGGTGTCATAGCCGACAACAGGGATCTCCTGCAAGTAGGAAACAAGCCAGATGGCAATGACGCACTAAATGGAAATCCTTCATATTGTTTGCTTCAGAATCTATTTGTGGTTTGATTTGTAACAGCAGCACAGCACCTCTGACTCTTGAGAGTTTGTTTTGAATTTCTCCTCTTTAAACACTCACATTTAACGGGATGTTGATACATCCCAGGAAGTCGTCGGCATTCTCCTCAGAGCCTGATGATGCAGATCCGTTGGAACGCACTGACTTTGCTATCTGCTTAAAATACCTGACAAGAGAAAGCAGTGTGTAAGGAAAGTTAGCAAAGTTAGCTTCCCTGCTTATGACAGCTTCAAATATTGCTTAATTATAACAACTATAATTCAACCGGCATTTAGCTTATGCCTTTTTTTCACGATGATCTACAATTAACATGCGGGTAAAATGACTTTCATTTCCTGATGGAAGCCGGCTATTTGGCAATTTTTGTAAAAAAAAATTGAAATTGCATATTTTTCATGATTCTTTTGTGCCTGGACTATACAGTAATTGGCATTCCCAGGTTTCCATTGGACATGTCTGCTATTTAATTGTCTCTCCATGACCCGGCTGAACTCTCTGTGTACACAGACTTATTGGCACTGAGCTTTCCTGTATGTCAGTCTTTCTTTCTTTCAGTTTTTTTGTTCATCAAATGCAAATAACCCAGGCCTCTTCATTCATAAACTGCAACTTCTGGATTAATTCAGATGTAAATTCCCCTTTGATTGGCAGGTTGAATGACTCATCTTTTCATTGTAACAATGCCATCTGAATGAATGAATTCGTTACCAATTTATGTGTCAGTAAAGTATACAAAATCATAATGATGACGTTGAGAATCATTTGATTTTCAGCTCTGAAAATCCCCCAAATAACATTACTAAAAGAATTAAACTGAGAGAGAGAGCAGTAGCTAGTTCAGGATCACATGATGCAGTTTCTTCTACCTTCCCATTCCTCGAAGTCCACTGACTTC
The DNA here is from genome assembly GCA_029490765.1 of Euthynnus affinis. NCBI lineage: Eukaryota > Metazoa > Chordata > Actinopteri > Scombriformes > Scombridae > Euthynnus > Euthynnus affinis. Next base: position 6,448,873 of record CM055856.1, on the reverse strand, counting down.
ATTGAGCTTTTTGCAGGCCTCAGCAACAGACACATCATCATCATGATCCCTAGAGAACATAATTCAGAGGTTATTACAACCTCTCATTTCCTGTAAGAACATGTTTCATTATTGAGAGCCATTATAGTTCATGAAGAGCAGTAGCCTTCTAGACTTCTAGACTACTAGAGTCAAGAATCAGCTCTTACTGGAGCTTTTACCAATAAAAACAAGCAAAACTTTCTTTAACAGCTGAACAATAACTCCTCAAACAGTCGGTTATGCAACATACTGTAACAGATTGGTTGAGAGTAATGTGTAATGATAACTTTCACATGTAAGCATTTAACAAAAGATATAAGGGAGAAAATTGTCAACTACACCCACAACTAGAACCAACAAAAAGACCTTTTGTTTTTACTTGGTGACTAGAGAAAAAACACTGCAGTTCATTAAAACCTTGAAGAATAAGTTACTTATATTAATTGTTCTGCCCTGTGATTGTAAAATACCACAGCTAAAAACATTTGCAGGATGTTTTGAGTCTTTTGTGCGTTTACTTTTTTGGGTTTATGATGAAAATCATTTGAAAAAAATCAAGATATTCACAGTGCTGCTCGCACTAATCTCACCATATATCCAGATGTAACAGGTCATTGTGGACATCATCTATTTCACTGTGAAAAAAAAAGACAGGAAAACGAATGAAATCAGTAAAAACTGACATCAAACAACTCAACCCTTCCCCCAACAAGGAAGACAAGGTGCTGCGCTGGTCACAGCTTTGGGTGTCAGTTTGAATCCTGCATGTCACACATATCACCGTGTCCAGTACTGTGAAAAAGGTTAAAGTGCTGTACTCACAAGACAAAGTGCTCATCCCAGACCGGGTTAAGAGTCTCCGGTTTAACCTCAGTCACCTGGATACACTTGGCAGGTAACACTTCCTTGGTGCTGGAGCGTTTCTCCAGTTTCTCCTTCCTCTTCCTGAAGCTGAACTTTCTCTCCTTCTTCTCCTCCGTCTCACGCGGGCTCTGGCCCACCAGGATTCCCAGCATGCAGTAGGGGTCGCTGTACCCTGCCGGCCACAGGGTGACACACACACAAAAGGTTATTGCATACTTGAGACTGTTTTTTATCACACTGGCAGCGCTGTGACAGCACCAAGATGAGGAAAGCCATTGGGCTCATTTGTGATTTTAATCAGTGTTGTGTTTTGATATGGTGCTTGTCAGTGTAATCAGTGCGACTGGTTGACAAAAGGCTTGTTTGAGATTAATTTCACCTCGCTTGGAAAGGGGACGTGAGTAGTTGGCTACGGTTGGAGGGCATTGAAAAAAAGCTGCAGAGGTTTGGACAGTTAGAAAATGATGCAGGAAGTCAAATATTTCTAGGATCGCTATTACTACCACACTATTATTAGCCACATGTGTTGTATATTATATATATATATATATATATATATATATATATATATATATATATATATATATATATATATATAATAAAGAAATCACATTGTGCAACTATCAAATTAGTACGTGTATAGTATGCATACACTGAGAGATGAAAAGAAGGCATGCATACAAAACATTCATATCAATGATACAGTATGTCAGACTCAATTATAATGCAAGGCTTGTCATCTGAGCTGTTTTCATTTAAAAAAAAATGCAGCTTGTTTCCAAGCATTTGCGTAAATTCACAGTCTTTAAAAAAACAGAGGTTCCCTTATTGTTCATGATGTACACGTATCTGAAATATAATTTATTCAGCTTCTAGCAGAAGCTGGGAGGACTGTTTGCAACCACAACATTAGTTCACAGTTAACACAACAGTACTGTGTTAAATGAATAAACTTTCATTGTGGAAATTGAACCTAATATAATCAAATTCTATGTGAATAAACAGGAAATGAACGAGAAGGTGAGAAATAAATGAGAACTTTAGTCAGAGCAGGTCCAGTCATTTCCTGTTGTTATTTTAATGGAGGAGAGCAAATAGAAGCTCTCAGGAAAACTGATATTCTGAGATCATGTTTTATAATTTCTGCATGACACCACAGAAATTCATAAACAGGTCGGACAACATCGTAACTAGAATGAGTTGTATCATCACTGCTGGTGAAATCTGCACAGGCCTCGCTTATCTTGAGTTGAGATAGCCACAAAGAGCTGAAAACTATACGATGTTATTTGATGGGAAGTAAATCACTTGACTATTCACTGAGCAAGTACCATTAAAAGCTTTTCCATATTGCTGCTGAATAACCATTTTCTCACTGAACATTGGATATTTAATACTGGAAATGTCTCACCATTTGCGTCCTTGGCCATCAGGTTCTTTGCTTTCATAACAGAAACTCTCAAAGAGAAACTGGCTCGCTGTGAAAAAAGACTTTGTTTCAGTAAAAAAAAAACGAAAAAAAAAAAAAAAAAAACATTCTACAACATGGTAATGCATGTCCTTTAACTGGATTCTACTGTATCTCCATTAAAGTAAACATCAGCATACAATGTAGAGTAAGACTGTAACAAACCAATTCCTGTATATTTCACAAGGTAGAAAAACTCAATGTCCTACGAAAGGACAATATATTTGCACAACATTTCCAGCAGTGTAGCAAAAGAGCTCACTGTTCTTAAGAGAGATATTGGCAGTGAAGTTAAAAAGACACAGATTCATATAAAATGGGGCTTCCAGGTATTATGAGTCTTATATCTCACAGTTCTAAGAAAGCATCTCCAAGAGTACAATCCACTCCAACTGTGACTCTCCAGGCCATGCTTTCACCTTATTACTACTGCGCGGGCATGAGAAGAAAGCAGCAAATGCACTAAAACACCACCTGTGGTTGCACAACTGAGGATTTAGTGACATCTAAAACTGCACTTTGTGACCACCGAGGAGTTCATTTCTGCTTTAGTTTTATCAGCTTAATAAGCTAATGACTGAACGGCTGTACCAATGGTTTCGCATGCAATTTAGCAAAAAAGTCGCATGCTCTGTACTTTATCTCACAGCTAACCATTATGTAAACAGTGTTTCTGTATTTATACATTTCATTTTTCATTTCATTCCAGGCAGCAACTGGTTTCCATTAGTTTCTAAATTATATGAAAATCTATTTTATCAAGGGCACACAATTGATTCCAGGCAAAGTGGTGCAGACTGTTCATAATATTCAATATAATAACAAGTGTTTGACTTTACTGAACTACTTTTACACTACAATTAGAGTTTTTTCAATTGCTTGATTCTGAATCACAACATAATTTTTTTCCTGAGCAGCACAACACTTTAGTCAGCACTCAAAACATTTAAAGACATCAGAACATTATTCATGTCAGTATGGTAGAAGACACAAAAATTGTGTTTCCTTATGTCACTTCTATTTTAGACATAAATACATAAGGCTATCTAACAATAAAGTCAAAAGATCTCCACTCGAAACCACTAGTTTTACCAGTATATTCACAGGTTCACTTTGAATAACCGACTATTCATCGTAAGTACCTGTTATATACAGGAATGGAACTAAAGACTGCTTTGAACAGCAGGGAAAATACACAGAAACTCCAAAAGTATGCAGCATGCATCCAAAAAGGTTCACAAAAAGAAAGTATACATGGATCAAGGTGCCACTTCTTGCAATCATAGCAGTAAGCTCCTTCAATATTCATTATTCAATATCTATGAAACATTGATGAGCAATTCAGATGCCTCCACTCTGTTTTAATGTGTTAAATTTGCAATTTGACACAAGATAGGAACTGTTTACACTCATCCTCAGCAGAATATGGAAATGTACATGATTATTGCCTAAATGTCTCTTTAATTATAGATGAATAAGGACTGTTAGTGTCATGTACAAAGTGCTTCACCTTGGATTCTTGGACTTTTTGGAGAATGATGTCCTGTTCCTCCTCACCCATATCAAACACCTTGGAGAGATGGTCAGACCAAGAAAAAAGCTTGTATTATCATCAAGGGAATACAGTTGAAATTGAAAACTGAATGAATAAAAACAGCATTGCTTAAGAAACACCAGTAAAACTCCTTCATAACATCTTATGGTAAGTCAGAGTCCCTGCCAGCACCTGCCCAGCTGGGAACACATGCTACCCACTTTGAATAAAAGACGCCCACTCCAGACACAAAAGAGGCCACAAAGCTTAGCATGACATCAGCTGAATAGATGTAATATCACAGCTGAATATCAGTACACAGTGTGACTGGGCTTTGATGTTTAATCAGGTTTGAGCCAAAAGCATCTGCTCAGATTCTTGCTCACAACAAATAACACTCTCTACGAGGCCAGCATCAATGTTTCTGGCAGAGATTTAATGGAGCCCAGGAAACAGTCTGTTTTTTTTCCTGCTATGCTCATAGTCATTAAATTAAACTTTCAAATGTACCACTTTCTACATCATTTAATCTGCCCTTGGTGGGGAGGTAAAGGATGGTTCTGTAGATAAATACATAGATAGATACCTTAAGAAGGTAAGCAAACAGCTCTTCATCACTTTTCACTTGTTCTGGTGAAGGCACTCCCACTCGGTTGACCACCGTGTACACAGCTTCCTCATAAAGCAGGTCCAGCTACATGAAAACACACTCCACTTAATAACAACCTTTGAAAAATAAACGCTCATGTTCTCTTGCCTTTGTGGGTTCTGCTCTGCTGCACATCAAAAGCTGGGATATATATATATATATATATAAAAAAAAACACGACTGCGCTCTGTTATTGTGACTTTTAAAATTTTAATCTCTGCTTGAAATACGCTGAAAACAGAAAAGCTGAGCAGACGCACCTCTGTCCTGCTGATCCTGTCGGGGATAAAGGCCTGGTCCACATGCTCTTGGGGAGGCGGCACTGTGCAGGCTCCTCTTTGGCACTGTGAGGGGACAGAAACAGTTTACTTAACACAGAATCTGCTTAAAGCTGTGTTGACTGAGAACTGACCAGAGGAGAAGCTGAGGATATAGTGAGGTATTATTGACAGTAGACACTCAATAATCACTTGGAAGAAGTAATCTCTCCACTGATTTCGTAACCACTTTATCACTTTGCACGACTCATTCCAAATTTTTGCTGCCAGAATTGAAGGTCTCAAAAGATAGTATGATGTCTTCCCAATTATGAAATGTAGTGTGGATGTTCCTTACTTTTTGCATCTGTCTTTGCTCCCCTGTCATACAGCAATTTGGAGAAGCAGTCATCAAGCACTCACTGCAAAGATGTCAATAAAGCATCATAATACTGTCTTAGCACTAGCAGCAGGATGGGCTGGACACAGCCATTGACAGCAGCTTGTCACAGCTGAGCTTCTAGTCTTCTGGGCACCCTACTCAACTCGGCCCTTCTGTCTACAGACGTCATACTGGCCACAGCAGTGGGCTGAACGACAGGGCCGAGGCCTACTCTCTACACGTACATGTGCCTCAAGTGTGTGACAGACGGAAAGGTGGAAGTTGGGTGAAGGTTACCTCAGCCTGGGCAGCCCGCAGCATGTTCTGTTGTTTCTGCAGGATGGCATTCATACGCTCAAAGAACGCCACGCTCTCCTCAGAAATCCTGCCAAGAAGAGGGAGCAGATTGGCAAACACAATTCTAAAAATAGGAAAGTATGTTCATTTATGGGAAACGGTGTAGTATAAGGGCAGGGTTGAGATTCAGTCTAACAACAGAATATGTCTGGATGGTGTTTAAGAAACACAGTGGGATCCGGTGACATTGGTGGCGTCACGCTGCCGTGTTTGGAGACAACACTTTGGAGGAGCGTCTGTCAATATAGACTATGTTTCCTTTTTATGTTGAACTACTGGACTCCATCGCCTACAGTTCAGCTCTTTATGAGCTATCAGACATCGTCTTATCTCATGGACTAAAAAAAAAAGCAAAAGCAGATCTGGACTAAAGCTCTCGGCGACCCAACATGTCTGCACTCTGCATGAACCATGTTAATCTACTATGATGAGCAGGGCTGTGTGCAAAATGCAAATGATGTTTTCTGTTTCCTCCAGGTGTGAGTGGATCCCCGGACTCCCCACCAGCTCTAGTTGTCATGGTGATACGGGCACATTCATAGAGGGAGTAGATGACTGAACACCTAGGGAATATCCCCAACCCCCCTCCCAAAATCTCTCAGTGGGCATCTTCCTCCTGGCCTGTGATGGAAATCACTGGGGGCAGGCAGCTCTGATGTGAGCTGTAGCAGAACGGTCAGAATCAGCCAAGCCGTCTGCCCCTCTCCCTCACAGCTTCCTCGTCTCTCAACCAACCCCTGTCGTATTATGCAGAAGAGCCGTCCGCAGAGGCCCCCGTCACGCTCCTTTATTAGCGTCATCGCACCACAGCGGGCGTGTGGCAGCCCATCCCAGCACCCACTGACTCTCACTATGGTGGGGGAGCGGATGGCAAACCCCCTGAGGTATTGATGAAGACTAATGGCAGCCATGCTGGGAGAGTTGGTTAGGTTTCCAGTGCTGTCCCCATTTAAACATTAGAAGTGGAGGTATTCAGTTAAAAGTGTTGAAATATTTTGTCAATATCAAGCTCATTAACAGTATATTCTTTAGAATAAACAACCTCTTTTGAGTACAAATTGCACCACCACAGCTTTTAAATCAAGTTTTAAGCTGTAGTTTCCTTAGTCATGCTTGGTAGTGCCTGTATTTCCACTAACGATTTGCATCAAAAACCTTCAGTCTAACTGGTGTGTTTGTTGATATTGCTAAATACCGACCACAAACTGAGTTGTTATATTCATCTGAAACCCCTCAGTCAGTGTTTGAAAGCTTGAAACCACAAACTAAGCCTACAATCAGTGAATGACTACACAAGTAAAGCTTGTCCTCTAACCAGAGATTTGAGGCTGCTTTTTTTTAATTTTATTTTTAAAGCTTACAGTTTTCATTTGCACATATAGTACTAATAAGCTTCATTTGATCATCATGCTCGTGTTATGAGAGACTAAAATCTCTCCGCATCCGTCTTCAATCGTCCCGGGCATTCTTGTATGCGGAAATCTGTACCATCTTCTGTCAGTCATGCAGCTAAAGATTTATCCAGACAACCTGGGATGTTTTGTTTTGAGCTTTGGGATGACGTGTTCCTGAGCAGAAATAAAGCCACAGTGATGCAAATCCAGTCAATTCAGATTTGATACATCAAAAAAATAAAAAATAAAAATGATGCCGATATTTTTCAACCTTTCTTTCTCTCTCTGACACACACACACACACATGCACACACAGACACACACACACACACCACTAGAATAACAAACTGATTTGATGTTGCTAGGAAACAGGTCCTTTTTTTTTACTGTCATTTTATTCTAATTTATTTTCAGAATTCAGTCAAACGCTTCAATTATGTTTTCCTGTCTGGAATGTAAATCAGAAGCAAAACATAAATAAAAAAAACATGAACACTCTGAACTTCTTCTATCTGTGAAAATCTGTCTTCAAACGCAACTAATTGAGAATGTGAAGGTGACAGCCCTCACTTCCAACTTCCAATATAACGTGGCAGTGCATACATGACGTGACATAACGTGATAACGTGACGCCTGTATGCATTCTAATAAAATAAGATGATTTTTTAAAATCTGATTGATCATGGTTGTCAGTGCATAATATCAGCTCGCAGCTCCTGTCACAAACGAGGATCTCTGTGACAAGGATCACTCCCTCCTCAATACTGCACACGGCCGTTTGTTTCACTCTAATTACACTTTTGATTAAGCAAGAAGACACTACAGGTGACAAATCCTCAACATGGAGATTATAAGCATAACAGCTCTGATAGAATCTCTCCTTTCAATAGCTTGTGAAAGAAACAGCAGTCTCCCAGCTAGAACTACTGACAGACAGAATAGTAGCCTGATGTGAAATTATATCCAAGTTGGGTGCCTCACAATTCTGTTTCACAGTTCACTGTGCGGGTCAATAGCTGACTGAAGATTCAACCTACTTTAAAACAGGCAAAGCGTTGCATGTTGCCACATATGATTCCTGACTGCAAGTTGGGTAATGTATGAGCGGCGAACTTCTGATTTATGTTCTTTATGTATTATTCATCAAGCAACACAGTAAGGTATTATGCTACAGCTAAAGCAGTGTTGAAGTTACTCTTGGATATATCTGACAGTATTAGGTCATACTGTGAATATTATACCATATATAATGTATAGTGGGTGTTCTCCTCTCAGCCCTTAATGTATAGTCTGTCATCACATGTCACATGTTAAAGGATTAAATTAGGTATTAAAGGATAAGATTGATAATTTTTCCTAGCAAAACAGCCAACAATATGAAAACAATGAACTGATCTTAACAACAAGTATTGCTTGTGTAGCCAAATTTGTAACTCTAAAAAAAATCCCCCTCAGATATGATTTACGACATATAAAAAATCCTCTGCTGGAAATAGTAAATGGTGTGGAAAAAATGGTGTTTTCTCCACAAAAATATTCAGTTACCAAGCTAAATATCATTAAAATGACATATCCCCCTTCTACCTCATTAAAATACAGACTCTATGAATAAACAAATGGAGGCTGGAGGCTCCTGGAACTTGTATAAGTTGCATAATGGATCAGGATTAGCTTCTGAACTGGTTGCGATGTCACAAACCATGCTTGTGGGTGCTTTCTAGTTTCAAACTCACACTGCACATTCTGCACAGTGAAGCTCAAAAGTCCAACTGAAGTAACAAGAAGAAACAAATATCTTCTATCTAGGAAGATAATGTGATATGACTCTAAACTCCAGAACAGGTACCAACGGACTTTAGGGTGAGATTGTTTGTGACAATTAATGTATCCATGGTCAAGTATGAGCGTTTAATTTCAACTGATATAGATTTTTTATATATATAAAAGGGCAAGTAGCAATACAACAGTGTAAAAATACTCCATTACAAGTAAAAGTCTTGCATTCAAAATCCTACTTGAGCGAAAGTACAGCGGTATTCTCACCAGTATCCAAAGGAAATGGCCTTGTAAATGTTTTGTTACTCTGTATACTTCATGTTATAATATTGTATTATTATTATTGATGTGTGTGTATATAGTATTTAAACATTGTAGCTGGCCAGATAGCAGCGGATTTGAACTACTTTAGACACTGCTGAGTATATATTCTGTGTATATAACACTGCATCCCATTTTATAAGCCCATGTGTTTTGCATATAAAATATTAATCAGAAAAACTATTCCTGTCAGATGAACCTAGTGGAGTATAAAGCAGAACGTTAAGCACCTCAAAATTGTACTTGAGGGAATCCACTCTTCTTCTAGCCAGAGTAAAACCCACATAGACCGTTCTGGTGCCATGAACACCAAATCACAAAATATGTGTTAATCCACTGCAGAAAATCCCCAACAAATCCACTATTCACTCCTGTTTTATTAATGTTTGATGAAACGACAGTGGCTGTCTCTCTGTTTCTGGAAATTATTTAGTCTTTTAAAAGTAATTTAATTATATATTTGACACTCCTTTTTTAAAAGATTTATGCATTCAATAGGAACAAATGGGCTTGAGACTGAGTGACACAAACAGGGTCAGGAAGTCAAGAAAATATTGTGAGGACGGATTAGAACATCGCTGGTTTCTTTTAATTGGATTTGTTGTAAAGACGAAAAATATACAGTAGCAGCAGCCTCATCCTTTAAACGTATTGTATGTATGCCAATAATGACTGTACTCACAGGTGCATTAGGGGTTTCCATTTAGTGTCATTCTAGATTGATTGTGTTATTCTGCATTAATTAAAAAAAACATGAGCCTCAATACAGTGACACAGAGGAGTCAAATCCATTACACACTGCAGCGAGCTCAAGATTCAAAACACAGTCAAGTCAATATGAGGTCCGTTGTTGTTGACAGTGAACAGTGAAATAAGCAAACAAAAATAAGCCAAAATATACATTCAAATATAAATCCCTGTGGAGCCTATGCTGTTTTATTGCCAGAGACTTAACTAGCTCACACAGACGTAAAAGCATAATTTGCTCAAATGAATTAAACACCTCCGATGTGCCAGTCTCTGCTCTGAGAGGGTCTGACAGCCGACCGTACTACTGGGTCAACAACTGCGGATGGAGCGGTCCAAATCTACCCGGCCTCATTTGCAAATTCTCAATTAAAGTGAGAGTGCAGGCAGGTCAGCAGCAGTCTGAATGGATAACAAAGATCAACAGCCTGCCTCTAATGATGAGCGCTCAGAGTGCGTGCACGGCTGAGTCTCAGTGGGAAGGCTGTAACACCAGGGTGCTGGCATGGGAAATGAGAAAAAGGTGAGATGCACAATACTGACAGTTCAAATCACTCTTTAATGAACAACACAAAAAGGGTCCTACTGAAGTAGATGTGATAGGAAATTATGTTAGAAATATAACTCAAAATGAAAACATACTGAGGCAGCATCTAGGATATTGATTAAATAAAAATGTACAGACAAAGTCCCCTCGAGGTCTATTATTGCTAGTCTCTGGAATCCAAAATTAATCAATGTTCAGCACAGCATCGGAGGTTATCTTCCATGTTAAAAATAGACATAGTCGTTATTACGAGTATAAGTTCAGCAGCCCATGTTTAGGTTGCTATAGAAACCTCAGGTTCATACTATTACTTTTGGCTTCACATGAAGCTTCAAAACAAGATTGGAAAAAAAAAAAAAAAATCCGATGACTGATTTGACCTGTTTCACTTTATTTGATGTTATGGGGCAGGCAAAGAAAAACTACCAAAGAAATAATTAACAGAACAAAAAATTTGGATAAATCTTGATGAGGATCGCGACCTGTTAATGACATCACACAAAAACACAGCGTTGTCAAACTAATGCTAACACACACATTACATGGCACATACATACACTAAACTATACATATATACATATACGTGTATACATACACATGTACACTTAACACACATATACAGAAAAGACACTCTATCTATATATACAGACATATGTTTATATGAAGATATACATATATGACCAGAGTTTACAGCATATCCCTATTACTACAAATACATACAGACGTACAGTTTATATGCATGGGGATTTACATAAAACAATAACAAATCAACACATAACAGATGAAAGTTTGTTCAAGAGCTATGAATTTGGTGTGGTATCCTCTAATATTGGAAACATCAACATTATGTTAATAAAATAAAATAATACATTTCTGGTGCGACAAGATTGCTCCTGGAACGGTACTATAGATACAACTAAAAAGACAGTATACAAAAATAAAAATAGATAAAAACAGAAATGAATAGAGACACATAAAATGAATCAAAACAGACAGACATCTTTTCCATTCACAATATTGCACCTGGAATGTATTTGTAAACAGTAAAGCTGAACACACAGAAAATTAAATCAAATTAAATAAAAAAAAAAAAAGATTTTTATTGTTGGCTATTCACATATGAAACGCTGAAGCCTGAGAAATTGGGAAAAAAGTCATTTACCAGGATGAAAGTTAGGCTTATAGCAAGAGTGTTTCCTTTTGTTTCTTCCCATTATACAACTAGTCTCTGTATATTTGTTATTATAATCTTCAAAAGATGTATTTCTGTATTTTTTGACATATATCTACATATATACATACATAAACCCATTCCTTCCATGTATATATCCATTCACACACAAACACATACATACATAAACATGCATAAGGTGATGATGATTCTCCTGCTTCATGATGCAGGAGAATATCTTTATCACTCAAGTAAAAACATCAGTTTGCTGTATGCTATATGAGACATGTGGACATCAGAACCATGTGGTGTTAACTGATATACAAGAAAGCAGCATTTGTGATCCCTACAGAGCCTGACTGTGCATGTAATAGTTTGGTTGATGTGTCCTTGGGGGAGAAGCAGCTTGTGCATGGCCTGCTCCCAGCAAGTCGCTACTCTGGAATAAATGCCAGGCACATTAAAACACTCTGTTGACAAGAAATGACGACCTGTGGCTTCAGCAGGACAGCCAGCGGAAAACAAATGAATAACAGACATGAATTACTGCTTTTGAGCTTGCGCTGCTGTTTACGAAAGGCTGTCATTATCTTTTTGAGCTACACTGACTGCACTTTAATTTCCTAAACAAAGACCCTCATTACTGAAGCTATTACTTGTCCTAAATGGCAACAATCAGGCAAATATTAACTGCAGCTATATTTCTAGAAAAATTAATATATTAGTAAACTGCCTGCCTCCTGCTGATTGCTCAGACTCAAGCAAGCGAGGCTTAATTTGTGTCTGACAGTAACACAGTAGATTATATAAAAGTTAAAAGCAGACTCAACTCTAAAATCATAAGGCACAAAATTCAGCAGGACTGCAACTAACGATTACTTTCATTAATCTTCCGATTATTTTCTCGATGAATCGTTTGGTCTGTGAAATGTTAAAAAATAATATAAAAAATGACGTTCACCGTTTCTTAGAGCCTATAGTGATGCTTTCCATTTGCCTGTTTTGTCCAACCAACAGTCCAGGGCCCCGTTTCCCAAAAGCATTGCCCTTAGATTTAAAATGAGACTAAGGTGATCTTAACTTTAAGATGCTTTTGGGAAACGGGGCGCTGAACCTTACGATGTTTAATTGACGGTTATGTATGTCAAAGAAAAACAGCAAATTCTCACATTGAAGGACCTGGAACCAGAGAATTTTGGACATTTTTGCTTAAAAAATGACTAAAATAAAGTGGCTGTAATCCAAGAATGGTGTATAGATGACAACAGGTAGTTCAGACCAAGCAATCTGAATGGTCGACTAGACATTTAGAACTGTCAGATGCCTCGTTCCTGACCGCATCACTGTCGTGCCAACAATAAAAAAAAGAGAAGCAGCTGAGTCAGGTGTACAAGGAACAATGATGTGTGAGAGACTATACAGTGTCATACTGTATGTACTGTATGTGTGCACACCAGTGACTAACCTGCGAGGTATGGGGTCAGGACAGTGTGTGAGGGGGCTGCTGGCGGTGGGTGGCGGCTCCCGGCGACTCCTCAGCGACTGGCTCCTCTGCACCTGCCTCAGCACGCTACTCTTCAGGTCCAGGAGCGTCGTCATGATCTTTCACTGCCGGCACGGACACAAAGAGCAAACATCAAGACACTGACACTCCACTGCAGATGCTGACTGACTGGCGGTGAGAAGGAGTGATTCACTCGCCTTTATTCTGGCAGAGTCTGATTGGGGTAAGGAAGTGAGTCAAAATCCATTTCATGTTAGTTGTGGAATCGTATTTATAAAACCATTTGTTTCTAGAAATACAACTGGTTTGGGGTATTCTTTCGGCCTAATCAGCTGCATAATCACCCCCCTCACGCTTTTAACATAATTATACTCTTCCTCAGCAGAAGGTATGTTCTATTTCTGTCTGAGCCTGACTGATGCCACAGGGTGTGCAATTTATCTTCCACCTTTTTAGTGTGGTCACTTGAGAGTCAATCGGTCAATCGACCTTTATTTTTGGGACTTTACTTTGTACAAAATATGCAAATCAAGACGCTTCCTAGAGCTGAAATTCACAGGAGCCACATAACAGCAACGTCACTGAAATGATTCAACCATAAAGTAAAAATGGCAAGAAAACAGAGCTAAATAAAACTTATCTTTAGAAATGTTTCCCAAATGTCTTCATCACAGACTTAAGAGTATCTGCAGGGTCCAAATGAGGAGGTTTTACAACATGATACAAAAACAGTCAGATTACTTGAAAACAAAGAACTTAAAGATTGCTTTTCTTTTGTTACTGAATTCCACATACTAAGACCTTGTTATGTAATGTGGACTTGCATATGGCAAAGTGTTGGGCTAATTCTAGTTATAAAAAAGTTTTTGGAGAAGTAGTCCATAATAAATAAAGAAATGCAGTAGTGATTTTCTGTTAGATAATGAGAAACTCATTCAGTAACAATTTCTGTACTTACCTGTACAAAAGTAATATAATGATCTATAATTAAACGTGATTTATTGTTAATTGTATAATTCACACTTCCTCCTTGTGGCGCAAACAATAAACATTTAATTAATATTAATTGCTAAAAGCTGCCGTGTCTCAACAAGTCATTACGAACATGTAGTAAGAACTGCGGTAGTGCAAAATAGACTCCTGTTTTTGATCGCAGGCTTGGGTAAACATGAATGTTCTTCTTCTTCAACAAAAGAATAAATAACAATAAACTTTCACACCAGAAAGCTGCCCCCCTGATGCTTTGCTCAGAGGCACATCAACACCAGGTGTCACCGATGCCCAAAGGTTATGTGAAGTCATACACTCCACATGTGATGTCAATCAAAAAACAGTGGAGAGGCCTGTCCATAAGTTACTGTTCATGTCTTTTACAGCTTGAAAACCTCTGATTCAATTTTAGAACAAATGTTGTGTACATGGATGTTTATCCAGCCACTGAATCCGGGAAAATATGGGACAAAACATGACTACAACTTTTGTGTTCATTGACCAACCATAGAAATCAGGGACAGTTCTTTGATAGCACACAGCAGTAGTGATATTAGCAAGTTAGGGAGAAATGCTGGAATACAAGCACAAGAGTACAATAGAATAATATAAAATAAACAAATATTACATAGAGTCATTACTATGTTATGAATATGGATATGGCCTTTTTAACAGAAGCAGTAACTTTATCCAAGCATTTTTAGAGAAAGATATACGTGGGTTATCATAACTGTGAAATATGAATTTAGAAAAATGAGCCTATCTGGCGACCTTAGAGAGATTGGCACTGTGTTGCTAAGCAATTCACTGAGACCGAGTGGGTCTTCCTCTGAGCCACTTGCCATAAAGTGAACTCTCATTTTGGCTTCACGGTGTCTTTTAAAGTATAACTATATTATATGACCTCCATAACAATATTGTGCACAGTCAGTGCTCCCCGGAGAAGAAGATTCAAAAAATAAAATAAACTGTTCTGTCAAAGATATTTAATGAAACTGTTCACGTCTGCATTTTCCACAAGTGAGGGAAGAGAAGTAAGGCATTAAGGAAACTTTACAATTTCCATGCAATAGTGACATCAAATGCTTTTTATATCAGCCCTCTTTAGCCTATTAACTATAACCAAAGCTGAGTCCGCAGTGAGTACCACTATAGGCACAGAAAGTCAAATATAAACAGGCTTTTCTTCCATTTTCTGCACATTTTAATGAGAATATATTCCATGTGAAATACCCAAGAGCCACATAATTGGCTATATTTTAGTGTAATGCCCCTTTATGACCCTTTTTTGTCAGAACGTCATTATGTATCTGCAGTATATCTACCTTTTATTAGGAGTTAATCCTTTTAAGCTTGACATAAGGTTGGATGTCTATAAATACCTACAGTTCAATATTGAAGCCGGTCACTGAATCCTCACAGGAACAGAATATATTTATTAGCTGCCATATTTTTCAACAACACAACATTTCAAGCCACTGTGGCAGCAAGGCTGCTAATAGGGCATGTCACATTTCATTTCATTATTCATTTCAAGACATGACAGTAAAAAAAAAAAAAAAAAAAAAAAGCATGAAAATAATCTGATTGCAAAGTCATTAATCACATAAATGTCACTAAAGCAAAAACACTTAAGGATGCTCACACATCTGCCTGGCAACTGAGGAGGAGAGTGAAGCTTACTGCAAACCGTCTCCTGAACAGCAGCCAATCATTTATGTCCCTGCTTGTCCAATTTGCTCCGTTTTGACTGTGATGTGAAGTTCTTTTAAAATGCGACTGTGATGCTGGTTCTACCTGGATGACTGGAAGTCTTTGATGAGCCTCAAACATTCAGTGCACTGACCAAACATCACAGAAAGCAGGAGAAAGAGACAGAACACTCAAAATAATAATAATAATAAGAAGAAGAAGAAGAAGGAATGACAAGGACATAAGTGATGGGGTTTGATTGATGGAGAAGTTGTTTCAGAAGAGAGTCAGACACACTCAGTCAGACACTCTTTTCAATAGTTGACAGCCAATGTCTGCACGTCTGTGTGAAAAAGAAGCAATGAACCGTGGGCTGGGAGACACAATAGTCGTTGTTATTAACAAACTGTAATAGAGGACAATTAGCTCAGTGTGCTTGTGGAAAGAGATTCTGAACTGATGCTGCCCATTTTTAAAAATTTTTTTTGGATGGCACTGTTAAAGGTCACTTGTTTTCAATTGCACTGCTTATACCAAACAGATACAGAAAAAATTAAACATATTTGCCTGCATGACTGCTATCATTCAGTGCTCAGGGCCAACTGTACACAGAGAGCAACACGCAGTCGTCTTTCCAGCTTAGAACAAGCCAGAAATTCATGGCATAAGTTGCATCATCGACTGAGCCAAAAGGACAGTATGCTATTGATCCAGGATGCTGACAACTGTTATCCACTTAGAGTATCCACACTTTACTCCGTTACACTAAAGTGTCAATACTCCCTCTCTGTCAGATATCATCAATGTGTCATCTCCAAGGTGCTCCAGAGAGGAACTGTTGGAATTTTCTCTATTTTTTTTCTCTTCCAGATAGTGATTTCCCATATTTCTCAAAATGAAAGAGATAAGGTGTGAGCTTTCTATTTCCATGTGTCGATAAACATACAGCTAACTGACTAGTCTGTCAGCACAGCAACATGTCTTGTGGTTGCATTGCATCATGGTCTACTAAAAGCTCCTGTGAGTGGAGACTGTCTGCATCACCTATGATGGATTTATTCTTGTGTGCTTTTTGAATGTCAGAGCTAAAACACGAGCCTTGAGAGAGCTCTTGCTCTTTGAGTCTGGCTGAATCTCACAGTCAATGATATTTTCTGCTGTCAATCTCCACTGTGGCTGCACAGGAAATATGTCATAAACAAGAAAGTACAATGCGATACTTGTCAACAGGAATAAGAAAAAAAAAACTGTCAATTGATTTGAAAAACATCTCAAAGTTACGAAGGGATCAAATCTGTTACCCCTAATGTTATATTTGGGGTTTTATAGACCCCAGTTGGAAAAACCCTGTTAAATGATTACAAGTGTTCATCATCTATAATTGGTGATAACAGTACTAATGATGCAGCACTATCTCTCTATTTGAATTGGAGCTGCAATGATTGGTTGATTAATTGATTAGTTGATCCACATAAAAAATTAAGTGGCAAATATTTTGGTATTTGATTGACTGTTTTGAGTTCTTTTTTAAGTAAAATGCCAAATTATTAGGTTGGTGACGTCCCCTATGACAGAACTGTTGGTTGGAATAAAACAGAACATTTTAGGTTGCATCTTAGGCTTTGGGAAACAGTAACATTTTCTAACATTGTATAAACCAAACAGCTGATAGATTAATCAAGAGAATAATCAAGAGATTCATTGATAATGAAAATAATCTGTTGTTGCAGCCTAGATCTGGAGTTTTAATACAATTTGTTCATAAGAATTAGACCTATTGTACATTTCTTTGTCTGTGAATTAGAAAAGGTCTTTGTTTATGTACAGTTCATAACAAATAAAATATTAAATTTGTTCTTCTTTGTTGTGGTCATTTCTGTATTTTGTCACCTTTATCAAATGTGCAAGCTCAGTAAGAGCAAAGAGAAGGTCTTGTGTTGGCTGCTAAACAACACTGCATTCATGTGCATTTTGTCAGTGAACATCAGAGGCTGCAGCTTTGGAAGGTGAGAAATTGTTCGCTGTTTCATGCTCTACTGGGTGACTTCTATTTAACAGTGTTAGGCTCTCTTCATGACATCTTTGAAAGGCCCTGCAGCTGAAATTCCTGAGGCATATTTGCTCGCTGTGGTAAACAGGGAAAATGTTTTTTGACTTCAAACTATGGTGTCACAGGCAAAAACCCCGCTCGAGCATCACATCATATCCAGTGCATGCACGCTGGTGAGCGGGGGGACTGTGCTGACAGCTAACAGGCTCCGTGGAGCAGCTGTCTCCCTGGTGAACTCATTTCAATTACAGGAGTGGATCTCTCCCAACTGGATTTCACTCTGTCTCAGCCGTCAACCCATAGTGACAAAACGAGTCGACGTGCCACCGTCCGTGGGGCGCCCACTGCCAAGGAAACACTGTCAAAGCCAAGTAAATGCCTTTCTCGCTACACTGGTGCCGAAGTCGTGCCAGGGAAACACTTGCTCACCAGTGTCTCTCTCCTGTGAGAGCCAATGAGCCCAGCAGCCAAAGGCGCCTTGCTGATAGGGATGGAGTGTCTCTATGGTAACAGCAGAGGAAAAGGAGCTGGTAAATACAGGTAAATGGAATTCTACAAAGGGTGAAAAAACGACCCTTGATGTTATAATGTGTTCACCTTAACACAGCAAAACATTATATATACACAGTTCATACTACGAGCCACAACAGGCCATCATTTTCTTACTTTGTCCCCTAACACAACTGTGAGAGAGACATATATAAAAGGGGATTTGCAATCCAGATGCAAATAAAACACTTCATCACCTACATAGCATCCCATTCTGCAAATTTCACTCACTGTTTAACTCAGCTGTGTCAAACAGTCCACAGTGATGGATTTCAATGCGACTCATGATCTTGTGCATCTAAACTATTATTCCTGCTTCTCATTCCTTTCCCTTTTGATGCCTCTAACATATATACGTCAGAAAAAAAGAAAAAAAAAACAGCAAGAGATACTGTTGCAGATCGATAAAGTAGCAAGGTTTACAATGTCGTCTGCACCAGTGGGTCATTAACAGCCTCAAACAGACACCTCAAGATTAGTCTTTGTGTGGTTTTCAATGCACATTTCTGAGTCATTAGTCTTTGTTATTGGAGCACTTCTCCAAGTGTGTGTTTGAGCGTGAAAAGCTTCATCCTTTACAGCATTGTTGAGTGTTTCAAATGGGGGGAGAAAGAAAGAGAGGAGTGGGTGGGGGAGACTATGATTTTCCACGGGTTTTTTTTGTGTGTGTGTGTCTCATAATCAATGCAATTAGTAGCATCCACTTAATTCTTACCTTCCTCCCGAGTCTCCAAAATGAAAGAGAAATATTAACCGTCTCCTCAATTCTCCTTTTATGATGGCAGTTTATGTAATCGAATGAAGCAAGACATGTCATTTTGACTTCCATTTTCCTCAGAACTTAACCACATCAGCCCGAGGGTATACTCAAATCGTAACTGTGCAGATCACACGGTAGTCTTGCTGGTGTTAGAGAGTATGACTATCATAACCTTTGAGACAAAACCAAGAGCCTCATCAGTGAGGAAATGGATCGGACATCAATGTTATTATGTGAATAACCCTTAGGGACGTATTGGCTGAATGGATCAAACTGGCCGTTCTGTGTCAAATCTTTAACAAGCTGTCCACTTGATTGGGTGTGGAAAAGTGTAGATATCGCTGTGATCTATATCGCATGAACCTAGGCTCTGACCTAAAGAAACAGGAAATCCAAGAACCAGTCTATTCCCAAAAGCTCCTAGAATCAGTGTTGTCAAGGCACATGACAGACACTTTGGCTAAGAAATTGATTGCCAGAGAAAATCCCAGGAATTGATGGTTGTGAGCTTTTTTGTAAAGGGCGTCTGCATCACAGCCAAAGCAGCAGCAATCACTGACAGCTACACACAAAATATAAAACTTAAACAATGCTACAAACCCTCGCCTATTATACCACATATAATAGATCCTTTGTCACTCTGAAAACACTCACTCCAGCAGTAACACTATTGTCTAAAATAGCAGCCACTAAGTCTTTATGCTGAGGCAATAAAGCCACCTCCGTAGTTTACGCAAAAACATCAATCTGCATCTACAAGACAATGTTCTACAACACAAGTGATGCTCTGAAGTCATACAACTGCTCACACATGCTATAATTAATGGCTTACTTCCGAACAGAACAACTATGTTTGCACAGCGTTGCCATAACCTTTTTTATGATGTCTCTTTGAACGTGCTGCAAGGAGAAAACACTGGGGAAGCTTGTTTCAGCCCAGTCTTTTATAGACAGGGCTATGAGTAATGACCACTGATCTACTGTATGATAATAAGTACTAATGATTAATTAATGACTAATGGACTCGTGATGATTAGTCTAAAGTGGCGTTATGACCTGTGCCAGGCAGCTTCTTAAGAAAAGAGGAGAAAGTGACACAGAGACAGAAATTATTAACTATCAAAAAAACAAAACAAAAAAACAAAACAAAACTGGAAAAGATCATTCATCTTTTTCAAAATATCAAAATATCATCATCAGAATTCAGACACCCATAATTATTTTGTACTACATGGCAAATCAGAGCTAGACACTGCAGTCTAATAGAAAGGAAAAGTCTAATTCATGCAGTTAATCAATTATGACACATAATCCTTTTTATTACCCCTTTAATCTTCTGTATTTGTAATTATTGCCAATATTAAAAGCACAGGTAAATTACAGGCTCAGAATGGCTGTTGCTGTCCTTTGGGGAAAAGCTAATTCTAACTGAGCTATGTCTCTCTCTCCCTCTCTCTCTCTCTCTGTCTATCTCTCTCTCTCCCTCTGTCTTTCTCTGAGCTCACTCCACAAGCATCTGCAAAGCATTACATTGATTTATACACAGTATGAGGCTCAGCAAGCATTATGTGTCGGCTGCTAAAGGGGTCAAAACCGTATCAAGAGGTCTTAACTTGCTTTTATATTCACGAGAGATAAAACTTGTTTTTTTTTTTTTGTTTTTTTTTTGTTTTTTGTGAAACTTGGAAACTGAAGTAAAACAGAGAAGTAACATTCAAGATGCTTGTCACCAGTGCTCTCACTAACTGCAACTTTACTGTGTGTGTGTGTGTGTGTGTATGTGTTTTGATACTGGATGGGTGTTGGGCGTTTCTAGCTTTTGAGATGTGCAGAGTAATAGTGTGGCTGGAGAGGGTGCACGAAACCACACAAAAATGGCAAATTCACTACCTCATAAAAACATGCAACCTAATCCACCTGTTAAGAATTTTGATAAAACCTACATTATATGATATTTTACTGAAAAAAAAGGATTGACAAAATGTGCGTCTCCTCACACAGAGCAGCTTCTGATAAGGTTTCCAATATTGTGCTCAACATCTTTATAATGAACTTCTGTGTGGCAGATAGCCTTTAGTCCAGCATGTTATTTCTTTACACAATAAGTGGACAGGTCTAAATCACAAGTTGAGCTTCATCATGTCAATCATATATATAAGGTGGACTATACAGTGTTGTCATCTGGGTATTAAGAGAACTTTATCCTCTGTCAAAAGGGCTCATTTCAAAATATTTTCATCTGCAGGGGAAAAAATTCAGATCAACAGGTGCCAATTAATCAGTTGAGTCAGTGCAGCTGATGCACGTTTTCTGCTTTATTTAATTCAAACTACAAATGTATAATTTGTCATGCTGATAAATAATGAAAAATCCAGCTTACCTGCGTCTCCTGACAGTTTTCCAGTGTGCAATGTTTTTTTTTTTTTTTTATTTTGTTTTTTTTTTTTTGCTGCGTGTGTCAGAGTTCCTGTGAATCAAAGCTCTGGTAAAAAAGCAGCAGGACTCTTCTGTCAAACGTGACGCGATCAACTTATGTGAAAACAACGTTTGGTTATTTTTCTTGTGATAGACGACAGACAAAAGCTCATTTTAATCCTTCGAAATGCTTTCCTGAGCTCACGCTTCACCGATGTTCAGCCAAATATGGCCATAGGAAGAGCAGAGATACTTCACTGACCTCGATTAGTGTCGGAAAAATATCGCAGAATGCGAGTTTGACCGCACGACCCAAAAAAGGTGCAGGAGCTAAAAACCAAATGAAAAATCAGGATTTTTATGAGGAAAGTCTTTGTTCTGACGTATAGAGATAGGAGCTGTGTGGACAACTGGTAGTTAAAGCCATGTTTTTATTAGTAAGTGTTTTGTATGTAGCCTAGTTGTTTGCATTTGTGATTAGCCTATAAGTCTAGCTTATTTGGACAGCAAGTCTGCATGTGCTGTTTTTGAATACACAGTTTAAATATACTGATTACTATTGTCTTATATCATAATGTGACATGTATGCGAAATATCGGCCATGTAAATGTACAATATGACCATTTTTGCTACATGTTACATTTATCATGTCCACGTCGTTATTGAGATGAACAACAGCCAAACAAAATCTATTTTCTATCTAATCTATCTGTTAGCTATTATGAGCTACAAATTGCAATACTTAATAAGTGGCTGGATGTTTGGGGGAAGTTTTAGGATATTCTTGGATATGGTTTGTAATTATACTTTTGCTTTTTGGAGGGAAGCAGGTAATCAAATAATAATTATACAGAATTTGTTATAGAGCACACATTTCCCATTGATTTTTATAATCTGAAATATCATCAACTGGCTAAAAAAAGATAAGAGAAGTAATGGCTTCAGTGTTTATGCTCATATTTTAAGTATCTTGTTGTTGTATGCCCCCTACTATGTCCTACAATAATTAAATGAAAAAGATAGATAACCATCTTAAATTATATGCAAAACTTAAAACCTTGATTTTAAAGAAGCTTTATACTTAGCAATTAAACTTTTGTGTTTCAATTTATATCAGAAAATCAACACTAAGGATATTCATATTCTTTCCCTAGGTTGCTCAGTACCTGAGATAATTACTTCCGACTAAAAGCACTTGAATGAAATCAGATGTAGGAGTTTACAGAGTGCACTTGAAGGCATCATTTGACTGTTGCTGAGGGATGCCGCCGAGAAAAATCTTCTCACTGAAGAAGGTAGCAGGTTCAGCTGTCAGTCAGGCTGGGTTTCATGTACTTTTACTTTGTTCTACCTAATTAGCTCATCCAGTGCTTAAATGTCATTAACATTACTTCAATGGACTAAATCCTGTATGTCAGTGGACTAAGCAGGTGATCAATAAGTCAGGTATCAGTTTAGTCTATTCCTTACAAGCAAACAAGCACAAATGTGACAATATAAGTGGAACATTTAGCGCTGGCCAATGAAATAACACCTCCCTACAATATTTCATTATTCCTATTAGCCATGAATGAAAGCAGAATAAACATTAGTCTCTCTTTTGCTGTGATTGTTAGTGTTTAAATGATTTATTCATTGAACAACACGTTATTTGAAACTAATACCTTTGGATGTTTCCATTAAAAAAGGCAGATCATCATTAGAGGGACAAGAGTTTCCATGCTGAGAGCCTATTGTTCACTCTATATGTCCACCATGAGCCTCTGTTAAAAACTGAACATGTAATGGTAACCATGTTAACCACCTGACATATTCAATATCCTGTTTGAACCACAATTTCCTGTTGATTAGAAGATCAAGCATTGGGATTAACATTTAAATAATGGAACTATGTAATTTCTTTGATGACTCTCTTGTGCTAAATTAACTCTTGGCATTGACACCTGTTTTGACAATATCCTCTGTGCCAATGCTTCATTGAATTAAGCTCTTAATATTTACAGTCCATGCAAATACGGTTGAGCAGATGATAAACACCACTGTGAAGCCCTCGTATTATAGGACACATGAGGCATTTCCCTCACTCGTCTGTTTGCACATTAGGACACATGAACAGAGGGGCATGTGCACAAATGCTTTAAATAGGCACAGGAACATTAATTATATGCTCGCAGGGGAGAGGTGCCTCTTTCTAAGCATAGAAATTATTTCACACATGGCTATTATAACAGAAGCTGCAACCGAGCACCGTAGTGCAGGATTGACAATCCGAGAATGGAACCCTTCATCACCGTCAACAAAGTCAAAGCTTATCAGCGATTAAGCGATTAAGGAGTGTTCCTTATCGCTGTTTACCTACAATAATCTACATGAGAGGCAATTGTGATGCATTCATTTAACAATGTGGAACAATTCAAATCAATTACTGAGAGTGAAATGTGTTTATAACGCCGAGGTAACATAAAATCAAATCTTGTCTGTTGCACGAAAACAATGTTGTATTGCAAATCTCTGCTGTAAATGCCTGATTATTTTTTTAAAAAAAAGAAAAGTTGAAGAGCCTTTTTGGAGCTACTTCACATTCCGGCAATGGTCAAAACAATACAACACTTCAGTTGTACATGGGGTAAACACTTTAAAGAACATAATAGCTGTAGTTCAATATTCAAAATGAATCCAGCATCCACTGTTGTTCAACACAAAGCCTTAATACTTGATCCTTAACAGGGTCGTGGTTGGATAATTGCTCATGTTAAGGGCCTGAGTTTGCTTGGTGTTTTCTCACCAACGCATGTTAAGAGAGGAAATTTTCTCTTTTGACTGATCATGAGTGCCTCCTGAGCTGAGAATGAAAAAAAAAACAAAAAAAAACCCAGACACACAGGCTGACAGCAAGTTATCAGCTTTCTCTAATTCACTAATGATGCCAAACAAAAAAAGGGTAGACTTCCTTCTAAATTTTGATATGCTTTGACATCATTTTAAAATCTCAGATAAACGGAGCAGAAGGCTTTTCCTGTGTTGAGTGATAAGACACATGTGACCCTTTGCCTTGTTTCCATGGACACATCATTAGAGAACTTCCCCAGCTGGCTCCAACTGCTCCAAGTGTCTATGGCGAATAACAAGTGAAGGATTTAGTTCTGACCGAGACCAAAACAAAACTGACTTTTAATTTCATGTTGACATTTGAAAAAAAAAAGTCTTCTCTGTATATATGTTTATTTATTTTATTATTTCCTTAATTGTTTCAATTATTTTATCCCTTCCTATTCAGATTGTGAAACACATTTAACTGCTAAAAATCATACTGAAGCCTTCAATTTTCTCAGTCAGAGACATACTGTATTAACGTCTCACCGCTGCAACTTTTAGAGATGGAAGTTAGTGATTTCTTCTCTCATATAGACAATATATACAGTAAAATGATTCACCTCAGTATATTTCCATGAGAAGAGAGGTATATCACATACCAAACCCTTTTCGTTAACATATATTCATCAAGTAGACGTTTAGCAGACATAAAAAGGGTTTAAAAGGTATGAAATGCATGCATAGCCACCCAGTGGTGAGTAGTGAGTATGTAGTCTCTGTGTTTTTGTCTGTGTGACACATCATCACTAGAGCTTTAAATGAGGTGCAACACACCAGTCTGGATGTGTTTTATATGCAAACCGCATTAATACCTACATTATCATTACATTTTTTCAAATCAATGTCTAAAACTGAAACACACCTGAGCAACCCTGTCCCATCTGAGATTTCTCAGACTGTCACACACATATAACAGCAGCTCATCTGCAGCCTAATGATGAACATTACAGCACTCATCAACATAAAATAATTGTCACTTCATGTTCGTATCTGCAAAAAATGATCCATGTAGTTACTGACAAGTCTAACAGCACTTTTTCTCCTGCACACTTCTTTTCACTTGCTGAGTCAAGGGGAAACAATAACATTATAGGCATATTTACAGTATGTTGCATTGATGATGTGTCTGATATTAGAGGAGGTGAAGGTCAAACCTTGGCTTACAAGGAATTACATGAATTACAATTAGATGACAAAACTCAAATATGTAGAAGTGCATACAAGTACAGTAGAGAGATAGCATTACTTTAGGCAGTTTCATCATACATATGCTATTCTAACATTACAATATCAATATGATGTCCTACCCTAAGTAGCATAAAGAAATACAAAACGTCAATGTTAAAAATACACTTTTAACACTGGCATCATTAAATTTCCCATCTTCTCCTCCCACTAACCTGACAAAAGAAACTTGTTATATCATCTGTCCAGATGGATGATTCGTGATTAAAATACTCACAGTGTTATTGCTCTTTCAAACTCAATTCCACTTTATTTAATCATACCTGCCCGGCCACTGAGGCAGCAATATTCTTACCATTTTGTTTCAGCCTAAGATCTTTAATGACATAGATATACAAAGTGCATCATGACTCTTTATTTAGACACATACAAATACGCATATACTGCACACATACACCATTATAGCATGACTATACCACACCTGCACATGTGCAAATTTAGACACACCACCTGTTAACATGATTTTATTAAGATACTCAAATAATTAGACATATTCACATACACATATGGGCACACTGTCTCCCTTTCTGTCTCTTTTTCTCTTCCCATGCTCTTTGTGCCTCCCTCAGGTAAAGGAGGGAACTGACAAGAAGTAGTGACATGATGATTTTATTCTTACTTTTTTAAAAAATTTTATATCTATTTTTGTTTTGTTTTAAGGCATTATGTCTTTATTGTCATGGTCATCCTTGATTGCACGTGATCCTTTGTAAATTTCACCTCCTGGTACCTTATCACCTACCTCAAAACATAAATTCCTTTAAAAGAACACAGTTAAGAAGTGAATCCTCCGCAGTTTCAGTCAGTAGGAGGTTCAGCTGTAATAAAAGCAGAATCAAGATTGATATAGAGTCTGTATCATAATACGAAAACAAAATTTGAAACAAAAAAGTAGGCACTGAGCTGGCATAATTGGTGGTCTTCAAAACAGGTTGAAATGGGAGAAATGCTAATGATTAGGAGAGCCAGACTGATGCTTATGCACTTGTTTAACATTCAGGGAACAGCTCACACCACACAAAGTCCATCTTACAAAAGTATTGAGAGCATAATGAATCTAATTTTAGAATTATTCAATAGATGAGTAATGCAAAAGCCAAAAAACTTGCCGCTCTGGGTATTTGTGATGCCAACCCCAGAGCTACATCTGCTGCTGAAATTTTAAAAAATATATCTGAGTCTACATATGCATGGAGAATAATGTATGCAATGCTATAGGCCTGCTCATGAAAAAAAAAAGTTTAGTTTAGTTTAGTCATGATTATGGTTAAAAATGTGTGGCAGGTTTGCTTCCTTAAAATGATGCAGATAACATTTGATTATTTATCAATACATAGAATTATATTATTGGCAATAACAATTGTTGGCTGGTTTTAC
Source organism: Euthynnus affinis (assembly GCA_029490765.1). NCBI lineage: Eukaryota > Metazoa > Chordata > Actinopteri > Scombriformes > Scombridae > Euthynnus > Euthynnus affinis. The sequence goes on along the minus strand of CM055856.1, from coordinate 6,421,929 downwards.
ATTTACCAGCCACTTCATTAAGTACGCCTGTGCAATCTAACACATTCCAGTACAACAGCTCTGCCATAAAATCTACATTTCTGAAGCTTATATATTATCAGTTTTTGTTGACATTGTCAGAAAGGTGATAATTCTACTTTATGTTTATTATTGAGGTCATTGTGGGTGGTGGTGGTGGTGTATTGGAGTGCATTATATTGAATGGCGTTCCTAATATATTTCCACTCCATTAACTTACATGAAGGGGGCAAAATATTAGGAACACTTTTGTGGCCGGTGAGTGTATGTTGTGAACTTCTCAAAAAGAAGGATGAACTTTATTTTACTGCCAGGCTGCTGCTCTAACTCCGGTCTGGCAGGTGGCGGTAATGCACCTATAAACTGGCTCAGCAGCTGCCAACACAAACAACACGAAGAAGAAGAAGAAGTAAAAGGATTCTGCTATTTGGTAGCTTAGCCCGAATGTGCCTCCAAATATGTGAGAAATGTAGCGTTAACCACATTTCTGACACAGTCTCTGCTTTAAACGCCATTATCTGCATACCATGGCGGGCTGTCACTTTCCGTTGGAGTTGGACATCTCGGCTGAAAAGGACTGTCGCCGTTTCTGTGGCTCTTGTTGTTATTGTAGCTAGCGTTAGCATTAGCTAAATCAGCCAACACTGCTGTTTTCGTTCTCAGCAAGAGCCGATGTTGATTCACTGCTGCGGGGCAGTAAACCGCAAAGACAAGGTAACTCCGGAGCAAGTTGCAGACAGAAACAACTGACATTAGCAATGTTGATTTAGGCAAGGTTATAAGTTAGTTAATTAGTGAAATTAAACATCTAAGTTGACGCTATTACCGCTGCATGCTGTGGGGAGAGCCACCTCAGTTAAAATGTTATTAGTTATCAGAAGGTTAGCTAACTCACCTATCGCTGCCAGCAGCACGAGTTTGCTGTCTACATGTTTTGAGATGGAGCAGCAGATTACAAGCCGCTGAGATGTTTCTGGCTCTGCACTACACATCTGTCTGAGTTTAGGCGCCTGTAAAAAGGGAAAAAATCATGTCTTGCAAAGCCGCAACCAAGGACAAGAAGACGAGCTTCAGCAAGAAGCTGTTCAGGAGAGGCTCTGTGCGCTCTGTGGGCAGTTTCATGAGCAGAGTCCTGAGGACGCTATCAGCATTATCTCACTTTGGATCTGAAGTGCAAACCGAGGATGACAAAGATGATGGAGGGTTTTCCACGTTCAAATCTGGGAATAAGGATGTGCCCATGGATGATGGGGATCTCGGGGGTTTCCTGTCCGGAGAGAGAGTCCCTGGAGTGTCTGGTCTGAAAAACCACGGGAACACCTGCTTCATGAATGCAATTCTGCAGTGCCTCAGTAACACTGAACTCTTTGCTGAGTACCTCGTTTTGGAGCACTATAAAGACGATGAGCTGAATGAGGACAAACCGAAGACAAATGGCGTGCATCTGCAGAAGAAGGGTCCTCTGGCCAAAGGAGAAGTTACAGAGCAACTGTCAGGACTTGTGCGGGCTTTGTGGACATTTGAGTATACCCCCCAACATAGCAGGGACTTTAAGGTAAGAATGGCATGGATGATGCGAGGCGACATAGTGTCAGAAGTGGACTTTTATAATCAGTGTTTATCTAGGAAATCTAAATCATAACATACAGTAGACATGTTGAAAAGGATTTATTTTTTGTTATGTTGGCGCCACTTCAGATAAGATATAATAAACATCTACTGGATGTCTAAAGTACCTTTTTAAAGTTTTGTACTTTGTTATTGGTTCTGATTTTAGATACATAAGTGTGCATGTAAGAAGATGAAAAAAATACCTTACCATACTGCCACACAAATGATGTTAAGGATCTGCAGTTAATGAAACTCTGACACATATTTAGGCTAATTTAAGGACAAACAGTACAGAGACTTTGACTTTGGCCTCGTACATATATTAATCTTTGGGCTATGCTTATTTTTTTTTTTTTTTTTTTTTGCAGAACGCTGTCTCAAAAAATGCCACTCAGTTTAAAGGGAATGCTCAACACGATGCTCAAGAGTTTCTTCTGTGGCTGCTGGACAGAGTGCACGAGGACCTCAACACAGTCCCCAACAGCAGGCCTGCTATAAAGGTGAACTCAGAGGATTGGCTGGTGCTGTAATGCACATTTTCTGGTGTTTTTTTTTTTTTTTAATCACAAAATGCTTAGAATATGTGGTTTGCCAGTAGAGACCTGTATTTTAAATGTATGAAATAAATATTTGGCAGTTTAAATCACAATCACATTATCAGTATATAAATCTAAATGGGATATTTCCTCCATATTGCTCAGTTGTACAGTCAGTGGGATCTGGAAAGTTCAAAATATTTATTTTGTATCACACAGATGTTTAAATTATTCCGATCACTCTCAGTGTATCTTACCAACAGACTGTATTCAGGGTCTGGCTAAGCCGGACTTGCCTCGTCTTGCTTCTGTTTGATCCCCTTGAATGAGTCAATAATAACAGAGTATAAGAAGGCTGTACGGCTTTCAAAGTAGCTTATGCATCCTGATAGACCGGATTTATTTGTGACTTACAAATCCGACTACTAAAACCTGCTTGTGTTTGTTCAGCCACCTATTGAGGAAGATGACCAAAGCATAGAGGGACCGTCTCCTCCCCTCTCAGCTGGGTCGTTTGTACAAGAACTCTTTCAGGCTCAGTACAGGTAAACTTTATATCTAATAACATTTCTGTGTTCTGTTTGTATTTTCACATTATATATCTGGGACATGGAGAGATTTATTTTTATTTTGTCTCAACAGGTCTTCTCTCACCTGCCCACATTGCCAAAAGCAGAGCAATACGTTTGACCCCTTCCTCTGCATCTCCTTACCCATCCCACTACCACACACACGGTGAGCACTAGCCTTAAACTTATACTTCATGTATAATAAATGTAAATCAGAGCTTTGAAGCAGGCAAAACACTACTAGCATAGTAAACTGTGTTACCTGTTTTTTCCTTTTTGCCAGGCCCCTGTACGTGACAGTGGTCTACCAGGGGAAGTACTCTCACTGTATGAGGATTGGAGTTGCAGTGCCACTCAACAGCACTGTCTATCGCCTCAGAGATGCTGTGTCACGTGAGACCAAGATCCCAATGGACCAGGTGCTATTTCTGTCTCCTAGCAGCTCAGGGTCTGCCCATAGTGAGACTATATTACAGTCACACAATGTTAGCTCAACACCCCTTTAGCCAGTTCTACTTCTGAGCAGCAGTTTGTTACACCCTCAGTTTTTAATAGAGTGAATGTGATACGCAGTTAAGAGAGTAGCACGTTTATAAACACATCTGTCCTCAGGGCTGCAACAGCTGGGTGTTAACACTGATGAACAATGACAGGATGAAAATGCCATAAGAGTACATGTAAATGACAGTTAAGGGGGGTGGGGTGGGGATAAGGAGGGATGTTGTGATGTTTCTGTTGTTTTTGGAATAAATCTGTAAAAACACTTGATGTAATTAGAAATTACACATTGTTAAATTTAGTCTTTTATTTACTTTTTCAGTTTGTTTTGACTGAAATGTACTACGACGGCTTTCATCGTTCATTTTGCGATGATGATGACGATCTTGACATCATTCAAGAGAGCGATTCCATCTTTGCCTTTGAGACACCAGAAACTTTTAAACTGGAAAACATACGCACAAAAAGAGGTAACTCATATTTAATTCTTTTTTTTGGAATATTCTTTCTTTTATACATAAATTAATACAAAGGAAACTCAAGCCCTATCTTTCTACCTTTTTGCAGGAAGTCTTCTGGCAAACCTAAATCATAACAACTTGAAGTATGCGACAGAAATCAGCAGGACTCCATCTTTCATGCAGGGGGCCATGACTCCTGTAACTGCATCACCCAATAAAAACCTGGGACCAGAGAAGGTCATCCTTTTGGTGTGTAACAGAGCTTGTTCCGGCCACCAAGGAAAGAGGTACAGCATCATCAGATATTTTCCCTCTCAGATGCTGCCATGTCTTCTGTCTTTCTTACAATTGTATAACCTTTTTTCATGTTCATATCAATAGAAAATATTATATAATTGCAACTCAATATTATAATATTATTCCTGTAGTTCAAACCCTACTGGACAAATTAACAACAGCTAATGGAGGCTATGTTGTTTTAGGTTTGGTCTTCCTTTCGTACTGTACATGGAGCGCACTGTGACCTGGGACGCTCTACAGAAAGAGATCCTGGAGAAAATGCGTCATCTTTTGAGACCTGGAGTTTACATTCAGGTAGGAAGATTTCAAACATGAAATCAGCTAAATTATTTCTAGCTTCATTCCTCAGATTATGTTAGTAAAGCGTCTCCACTGGAGTCATAGAAATATTGACTGCGGTGTGTTTATGTTACTGTGTCTCTGTGTGCAGGTGGGACCTTTCAGTCTTCGGGTGGTCGGCGTCGTTGGTATCACCTACCTCCTTCCTCAAGATGAGCGACCACTGTGTCACCCAACTGTGGAAAGGTCAGCGCTGCTACTTTATATATCTGTTAACTGCTTAATTAGAGCTGGGTGTTATGATGTAAAATGTGTATTGCAGTAAATCAGATCTCTTCAGCTTTGGATGAGATTTTATTTTGTTCTCATCTTTTATTTTTACCTCTTTCTGCACAGCAAGTCCATTCAGAGTCAGACGTTTCATCCATTTGGATGCAGGCAAGGAAATGCAGTCCTTACTAGGATTGAAACCGGAAGATATTTGAAACCAAATCATGGAATCAGATAGTTTGTAGTAGAGTAACACAGTAATTTTAGCAAAACTATACATCCAAGTCTTTTAAAAAGTGTTTTCTGGCACCTTTCAAGCCTGAATGTCAGTGAAAGGTGAAAGTGAGGTAGGCTGAACGCTGTTTGTTTACATGCACACAAAGGTTGAGACAAGCTTGATGTTGGTTAATAGGGTGAGGTCAAGATTGTATCACTCCTCTTGTTAAATCTTTTTTTTTTCAAACATACTCCATCACTCCTGTTCATTGTCAGGCTTGGTTAGATGACATGCCCTGACATGATTTTGACTGTTTGCTAAAATGCCAGTTTATCAAGTTGGGGTTGTAGCCTACATGACTTCATAATAATAAAACAAGTCACAACAGTGTTGCTCCATAAAGATGCATGAAGGAGAAATCAAGGTTGTTTTTGTCACTACTGTGATTGATCAGTGGGTCTTTAGAAAGCTTGATGACAATGTCTTTAAATATACACTGGTCTGTTATGTACACAGTTCTATAACCTTAACAAAACAGCTGAAATATGTTCCAACTTTTAACTTGTGTTTGTTTTTCAAGAATAATTATTTCTTTTTTTTTTTCTTATATTGGATAAACATGTCCTACACTTTGTCTTAAATTGCACATAATTGCACATGCTGCACACAGCTTCAACCAGCACTGACTTCTCACACTTGCCTACAATTACATAACCTAAAGGGTATAATCTAATTTAAATTTAACCTGCTTAAATATGTCATGTGTTTTCTACTCTTTCTATTTTCACTGCAGAGCGTACAAGTCCTGTGGACAGGGGGGGCCACCACATGTGAAGATCGTGGTAGAGTGGGACAAAGAGACCAAGGACTAGTGAGTGAAAAACCGTTAATATTTCCTGGAGTTCTTTGCTCCGTCCGTTTTGTTTTGTCTTTGCACAGACTGAACAAATGCCAGCTTTTGACATTTGTTTGCAGTAATCTTTATCAGGAACAATATATTGAATTTTAAAAAGCTTGACTATTTGTTGCCAAGCTGTTAGTCTGTGTTTGCACCAAACAACATTTGATTTAATGACGAAACTGGTTCAACCACTGATCTAAATAACTTGTCAGTTGCTTTGTAGACGTGGCATTTAATGTGTAATTTACTGGAATTTAATTGAAAGCCATTTATTCACTAAGGCTAGTAAGCTTTGCCTTGTAAGCAATTATGTAGAAAGCACAATTGATGACTTTTGAATGCTAAAATTTCTGAAAAAAAAAAAAAAAAGCCTGAACATTGCAGCTGTATGTGTGAGCCACGACATGTTATCATGTACTGAATCAAAGTATCGGTGGGCACCGATCCGACAGCCAGAAATGTTACCGAGGTTTGACCCTTCATTGCTAAATCTTCGTTTCACAACCTAACATTCCTGCTTTTTGCCAGCATCGCGCCAGTCACAAAAATAAACTTGCCCAAGCATCACCACACCTTCATCTGTCAGTTTAAGGATGCAATTTTGCAAGTGAAGGTGTGGTAACGTTTCAGAGTAATTAGAGGTGACAGTCGTTGCACCGTGCAGGACGTCTGAAAAGACCAACTGTCAAGTTCAGCAGCGCTTCAGTCTTAACCGGAGCTATTACACAGGACTCACCCTCTCTTGAGGCCCTTCAGTGTAGATCCCTCCCAACATTTTTCCCCTAACTGCTATTCTTCACACTATTTGCTTTCGAAAAATAAACTTACTTAATCTACTTACAGATGTGCTTAATTTGAAACAGTTGTGTTTTTAAACCGAGCAAACACTGTGAGTCTGTAGTTCCACTTCAGTTTCCTCACTCAAGTTAATTACTATCGTGTGGATAAGACACACGCTCATCCGTTGGTAATCAAATGGAAGTCACATCTTGATCAGAAGTCATGTGTTGGATGACAAGTTTTCTTTTTAATCAATTTTCCAAGTTGGCACCAAAGTGACAGACTTTGGAAAGCATACACAGGAAATTACCTGTGAGCGTTTGTTTAAGTTTGTGAAGCTGTTTTCAACCTTTTCCTCTGTTTTCCATATATGGACAATATATCATAAGTCAAACTGGTTTTCTGTGTTAAACAATTACATCAACTTCTGACGTATTCAGCGAGGTTAATGAAATATTTTAGTTTGATATAGAAAACAATTTGACCAAAATCTCAAGGCAGATCCTATGATCCTCACATGACCGTGTCGGTGAATGAATGGACGACTGTGCTTTATTTTCCCCCCGCAGTTTGTTTGGACACACTGAGGAAGAGTACATTCCTGATGCCGAGAGTGTGTATCTGCACAGGGAACAGCATCATCAGCCGCAGGCCTGCACCCTCGCTCAGTGCTTTCAGCTCTACACGAAAGAGGAGCAGGTAACATCTCGATTGCACACACAGGCGGCGTGTGTACATAAACAAACAGTCGATTACCGCTCTGTCAGTAGTTTGACATTAGAAAATAAACCTTTAATTCGCCTTGGCACATGTCGGTGATAAGTACATTTTGAAATGTAGCCTCACATTTGTCGTCTCCCCGTGGGTTTATTATTCTTGATGTGAAGTTCGAAAAGCCTTTCAGTCACTGTGGTTTTACTGTGTATTTGACTCCTAATGTTATGTTTGGAATAAACTAGAAAATTCTAAGCAAAGACCTACATACACATTGTGGTTTGACTTGCCTGCGACAGCTCTAAGAGGAGAATAGAGAGGAAAAAGTCAGGCCCTCATCTTGTGTGAGGCCTATTTTATAAGCAGTGTGGTCGGAGCTTGTCCTTGATGGCTGCTGTTTTGTGCTGTGTGTGTGTATGTGTGTGTGTGTTTGTGCTTCAGCTGGCCCCAGACGATGCCTGGCGCTGTCCCCACTGCAAGCAGCTGCAGCAGGGCCGCATTAAGCTAAGCCTGTGGACGCTGCCGGATGTGCTCATACTGCATCTCAAGAGGTTCAGACAGGTATTTCAGCTCATCTCAAAATCACTGTCCAAATACTCTCTGATTATCAAGAACGAGAAGGACTTGATCTCCTTAATCTATGTTTATTGGATTTGAACTGAACGTTGGAATTCTGAAGTTCAGAGCTGGATATCACATCTCAATGCTTTTTCAATACTGATTGAATAGTGTCTGTTATGGTGAGTATTGAAAACTGTAAAGCATTAAAAGTTGACAAGTACCTTTTTCAAATTTGTAATCTTGTTAACTCATTATTTGATCAGACTAGAATCTTAATGATTAGTCAACAGAAAATGAATCACCAACTATTTTGGGGATCGATTAATTGTTTTGAGACATTTTTATGGCTCTGTGCCGACAACAGCCGTGGCCAGAGACATTTTTTCAGGTTGTCCGTTCGTCCCATTCTCTGGTGAACACGAACAGCAACGCCTTGAGGGAATTTCTTCAAATTTGGCACAAACATCCACCTACACTCGAGGATGAACTGATTGGATTTTGATGGTCAAAGGTCGGAGGTTAAAGTCACTGTGACCTCACATCCATCCCATTCTCGTGAACCCAGTATCTCAGGAATGCCTGGAGGGAATTTCATTACATCTGGAACAAATGTCCACTTGGATTTAATGATGACCTGATTAGATTTTGATGGTCAAAGGTCAAACCTTGCTGTGACCTCAAAAAAACACATTTTTGGCTGTAACTCAATAATTCAATCGCTAATTATGACAAAGTTTTACAGAAATGTCTAATAGGATAAAATGTGATGCCATTTTATATCCAAAAGCTCAAAGGTCAACTTCACTGTGACATCATGAAAAAAAAAATTCTGTCCATTATTCAACACCATAACTCAGGAACAGAAAGGGAGACTATGACCATATTTCACATTTGGTCAGATACTGAATTGGTGACACTAATCTTGGGTGCCCACCTTGAAACTGAGGTGATTGTTTAGATCTTCTGTGCTGCCAGGTTGAAGATATGTGTGAACATCCATATCTGAAGCTTTGCTTACAGGCTTTGTATTCTATCAGAACACTTTATTATCCAAGCATGTGTGGAAAATACATTTAATACTTTTTTACTAAATTCTTCCTCTTCACAATAAACATTGAGTCTGGACAGACATGGATGCAACTTGACTGGGTGGTGGAGGCATATTTCTAATCTTAGATCAAATGCAGAAATTCTTTTGTTCTAGCTTCATAAATGTGAATATTTATATAGTTTTTTTTAGTCTTTTATGATAGTAAGCTGAATATCTTTGGGTTGTGGACAATTGGTCGGGACAAAAAAAAAACAGAGGTTGCATCTTGGGAAACAGTGATCAACATTTTTAACTTTTTATTTATTAATCAATAATGAAAATAATCAGTTGCAGCTCTAGATGAGAAAGCAAAATTCTTCATTTGTTTATATGTTTACTTCTCAAAATACTTAAAGGTATTGAAAAATGGTTTATCTGTAATGAATTGTCAGTATCATGTTTGCACTAATATTGGAAAAAAAAATACCCAGCCCTACTGCTGCAACTACTAAGCTGCTAATCTGTATGTCTCTCTCTCAGGAGGGGGACCGTAGGGTGAAGATGCAGAACATGGTGAAGTTCCCGCTGATGGGCATGGACATGGCACCTCATGTGGTTAAGAGAAGCCAGAGCAGCTGGAGCTTACCTTCCCATTGGTCACCATGGAGACGACCGTATGGCCTGGGAAGAAACCCTGATGACTATCTGTATGACCTGTATGCTGTGTGCAACCATCATGGGAATATGCACGGAGGCCACTACACAGGTAACACAAACACATGTAGCAGTTAATATAACGGCTGTATGTGAAAATGATCAGGATGTCGGAGAATTAGACTTTGTAGTCATATGTTCATCATCTATTTTCAACTCATTCTTCCCTTTGCTTTGCGTTCACAGCTTACTGTAAGAACTCCATTGATGGTCAGTGGTACTGCTTTGATGACAGTGAGGTTTCACCAGTGGCTGATGATGACGTATGTCAGCAGACGGCCTATATACTGTTTTACCAGCGCAGGACTGCTATTCCTTCCTGGTCAGCCAACAGCTCTGTTGCAGGTCAGTGATAATCTCCTACTGTATGTCTACCTGTTGTCTTTAGAAATGTAAATCATCTTTTGAGGAAGGCAAACATGTGAGGAAGGTGGTGTTTTATTAATTCAATTCAATTTATTTATATAGCACCAACACAAAGTCATCTCAGGGCACTTTTACATGGAGTAAGTCTATTACGTTAACATTTTTATGTGCAAGTATTTGTAGCAACTGTTACATGCAGACCAGCAACCAAAAGTCTCTGCTGTCTTCTAGTCTGATTTTATTTTTAATGTCGGTGACGGCAGTTTGGGAATATCCATTTATTTATTTATTCATAATAAACGAATCCATGTACACTATTAATTGGCACCCAAATCTCTGAAGCCAGAAGCATTTCAGAATCTCCTTTCCCTGTGGACATAGACTCACACTACACATATCAATTACACTAAAATAAGCCCACCCGCCTACTCAGAAAGTCTTCCCAAGAGTGTAATTCCACTGATGTGAATTTTATCAATTTTATCTATGTCGAAATTGGTCTAGAAAAAAACCCTCAACCCCCGAGGGGGAGCCTCAAATTTACTAACAACCAGTGAGACAAGCTTTTAATTTAACCTATTTCAGACAACACATTGAGTTAAACTATTGTTAACTCGATGTGTTGTCTGATTTCTCTCTTTTTTTTTTCTTTTTTCTTTTCTACATATTTAGATATCAGATGTTCACAGCGAATTTGCAGAAGATACACACAGTTTCTTTATGATCTTGTCAAACACAGACATGGCAAGGCAAAAGAAATAAATTAGCACTAGGGATGTCATGGTGAAGAAATTTTACCACTAGTTAATAAACTTGTGACAACACCAGTGTTACCAGTTATACCAGACATTTTACAAGATGAGATATTCGTTGATGACACTCAATATCTGTAGAGCTCTTACTTTGATCTTCAACGTTAGATCTTCAGTTTAGATCTTCCCCTTACTTGCGAGTTAGTGACAGCAGGCTTCAGAAACTGACTCAGACCTTTTTGGGGATTTTCTTATCATATTATTTAAATAAAAAAAAAATATTATGCTTTAGTGTGGCTTTCAAAGTTTGTAGAAACTGGAATTTTTATTGTCTTTTTAACACAGGTTCCACCAGTTCATCCCTGTGTGACCACTGGATCAACAGGTTGCCTGGTAGTAGGCCTGCTAGCTTGGCCTCTGGAGCCTCGTCCAGACGCACTTCTCTGGCTTCACTGGCTGAGTCAGTAGAGTTTCCCGGGGAACGTAGTGAAGATGATGGTGAGACAATACTCATATTTATATGCTTTTAATTAATACCATTTTACAAGCATGTAGTTCTTTGTTGTGATGCTTTTATGTACATTTTTAGAATGAAAAGTTTAGAAAGTTTAGAATTAGCTTATGATTTTGAATATCCATTCACAAGATGAAACTAGACCTTTTTTCAGGTGACCAAAACCAATAAAAATACAATATGCACATATCAGATGATCAATTATGTATAACAGATCTATTTATAGACCTAAATGACAAAAGGCAAAATGAAAACAGACTAAATGGCTTCAAAGAGACAAGTTTGCTTTCATTGCATTTGAGTGTATTCCACCTTAAGATGAGCAATACAAACCTTTGAACCAAGAGTGTATTAGTTAAAACTTAAAAATGCTGATTTGTAACCTCACACATGAGATGAATACAAAGTGAGACAGACGTTGGCTCTGGCTGCTGTCTGTGGTTAATATAAATGTAGGATGTGTTACTCTCCAGAGTGCAGCATCAGCAACCTTCCAAACAATGTGGCCAAACTGGTACTTCACTCTGGTTTCCACAGATCTCACTATGCTCCCAAATGATGTGATGCAATGCAATGAATTTTATTATATTCCCTGTTTATTTACGTGTTTCAGTGCTCAGACCATTAAATTGTGGCATCAGTTTTCATTATAATAGTTAGGTTGTAGTAGGTTTACACAATTTACATTAATGATCAATTTAGTTAGATGACAGCCTAAAAATAAGAAGATTAATTAACTGTATGGGATTTTCTGTTTGAAAATAACACCTCTATAAAGGTTAATGTTTTATTTCATAAAGGTGCTTGCATGTTTTATAATGTTAACAGAGGTTTATTTCATTTGGCTTTATTTCAGGCAGAGGTTCACCTCAGTTATTAAAAAAAAAAAAAAACAACTGTGTGAAACCCTGAAGATGTTCTGCACTGTAGAGGTGCATCAGCGGAAGAGTTAATTAATTAAAGCTTTTCATTTAGCTTCAGGTGCTTCATAAATACAATGCTAACCCATAGGCCAAAGTGGTGAGTAGAAGGAAATTAAGTAGGCACAAATTATGAAAGAAAAGCTGTGACTAATTAATTCAATACAACATTTAAATATTAATGCCTATATAAAAACAAAATGTGATTGAGTCATCATAATTAAAATTGAAATAATACTTAATTTATGGAAAAATAATGAAAAGCAGTGTGACAGTTTGTCCTGTTTTGTGCTTTTTGCCTCATGCTAGACAACATGAGTTTATTTTTTAGTAGCTTATGGAAGCTGAGTTCAGGTTTTCACTTTGCTAACAAGAATTAAATCTCTTCCTAAAATGTCTCCTTGTTTTTAGGAGGATTCTCTGTCCGCCCTTTTGTGAGGAGCATTCAGCGTCAGAGCTTGTCCTCCAGGTCGTCCATCGCTAGCCCTTTAGCCTACAGCGACAGTGGGATAAAGCCCTCTTGGTCTCTGTCTGCGAAGCTTCACATGAGATCCAACTCACCCTCGCGTTTCTCCCTCGACTCTCGATGTTCACCTCCTCTAGAGAGGATAGGTGAGGCCTGTGATGACAAAGTCTCCACGTCCTGTTTCGGCAGCTACAGTAGACATGAACGCTACTTTGGCAGCAGGACTCCCTCGTCTATGACGGAGAGCAACTTCAGTGACCAGGACAACAATAAAAGGTTCCTAGACATGATATACTGTAGGGCTCCCACTCCTGTGGAAAAGAAGACCACGAAAAATGAGCCGACTGAAAACAACAACCAGATTACAGCTATAGACCAAAACATTCTCCCCACCCAAGCTACCCCCTCCAAAGAACAAAAACGCAAGAGCAGTATCGTAGGATTTGCCTCAAAGGCAGAAAGCACAGGCTCCACAAAGACCTCCAAGGTGGAGCAAGAGAAAACCTCCAAGAAGCGTTTGTGCTCAACCCTTAAGTCCTCCACTTCTGAAACGTCTTCCAGTACACCCGTGAAAGGCAAAAAAGTGAGCAATACTAAAGAGAAGAGTGTCGGCACCAAGAAAAGCACTTCGACACCCAGTGGGACTCCCTCCAAAACAAAGGAGTCATCTCAACTTCAAGAGGCAACACCACAACATAAGCCATGTGTCCGCTCCACACCTCAGTCCTCAGCTTCTCCTTCTCCAACTGCAAAGAAGAGCTCCAGTGTCACTGAGAAAATCTCCACGAGCAGTCGGAAAAGACTGGTAGAAAGGAGCTACAGCAGAGATTCTATGCACACTAGCCCTCTGGTCGACAGTCTCAGAGGCAGCTCTGTAGCCCGCTCTACCCCGTCTAAGACTGGAGAAAGCAACCGGAGATCTGTGAGGAGCTCCAGCAGCAGCTCTTCTGTCACAAGCCTGCGCTCACCCAGCATATCCGCTAGAGACCTGCAACGTAGCAGCAAATCCGAGGAAAAAGGGTTGTCTTTCTTTAAGAGTGCCCTTCGACAAAGGGAAAGCCGCCGGTCGGCTGATTTAGGAAAAAGCACCTTGCTTGCCAAAAAGGCCTCAGAGAGGACATGCAAGCAGAACGGACAAGCCAAGGACATCAGTGGTGATAACGGAAAGTCAGGAGACGCTGTGTCATCACAGACATCTTTAGAGACTCATGGAGGTGAGACAAAGACAGAGACAAAGGAGTCTTCCAAGCCCTCCAGCTCTCTCAGTCGCACTCTGTTACATGTAGGCAAGTCCAAGTCTTCCACTTCTGAAGTAAGTCTTAAGTCTCCCGCAAACGGAAAGAAGCCTCTCGAAAGGATGGCATCTTCCCGAAAGCTGTCATCAAGCATGCAATCTCCTGCACGTACAACACAGAGGCCTCAATGATATATCCATAGTAGTTATATTACATAATGCAGCTATTTTCTTTGTGCCTAAGTTTCAGTGAGCACTAGATGTATTTGTACAGGGACACATTTTTTGATGTTGTGGTAGCACACTGGCATCAGATGCATACGGTGCCTTTTGAGGTTTGAATATAGACAACCAGCTTTGAGTATTTTTAGGTTTACAGGATGAAAAGCAAAGTACTGTTAGTCATTTGGATATTTTTTGGGTGCCAAAACAATTCGCCTGGTATGCTGCTAATTTCATATCGTCCATGTATCATGTATTGTTACCAATTACAGCTCTGAGCATAAACAAGTTTGGTACGAATGAGAAAATTGAGTGCAGGGTAATAACTTGACACCTTAGCTGTTTTCTGACATTGAGGATACATAAGTGTGGCACATGCATTCATCTGTACAGCACAACCTATGTGATCGTCTGTACTGAGATTGAAGTCACCCGTGGAATCTTGCAATCCAGTTACTTTTCACACAAACAAGAGGCTTTTTTGAACCTTTGCATAGCTGCAAACATTACAATTATGCTGGCTAGACATGCAAATGAAATTCAACAGCTGAAACATTTTTTTAAAAACATGTTGCAATAATTAAGTGGTAAGAAGTATTTTCAGTTTGCACCAAAAAGACTAGTAATATTGTCTAGCAATATTTTAAACTAGATCCTGTTATAAAAGCTGGTTGTTGCTGTTTGAACCTCACTGCTGTCATTGAAGCGTTTTCCATCGGTGGAGAGTATGAAACCTTAACATCAGAAATAGTCTTTGGACAAATACTAAAACTCAGTTGATATGCTCACATGCACATATACTGTATACACACACAAAAGAGTTTCATTCCGAAATAATTATGATAGTGTTCATAGTAGTTTTCATAGATTGATTTGAGCTGATCAAATTGACCACTAATAAGGAAAAACCTCAAATATGTTTTTCAGACATGTTTCTTCACACACCTAATGCATTGATTAAAGGGGCCCATATGAGTGCTTTTTGTCAAAAGCTACGGAGGAAAAGTCATTCGTAGATTACATGTGCTGATTAGTAATTTCACATTTCATGTCTTAATAGTATCTTGGATCGTTAGAGAGATGAAAAGACAGATGAGGAGATTATTTTAAACTTTTTGATTATGACCATTGAAAGAATAGAAATACAAAGGTGATGGCAGGCCCTTGACCAAAACAGAGAAAGATTTGCGATGACAAAAAATTAGAATTGGTACACAAACTGAGACAAGCTTTCAGATCTTTTAAAACTTTATTTTTGTTTAAATACTAGTAGTTTTATGATAGATATGTATTTTATTAAATGCTTATTGAAATTAAGTACTTTTTCTTAAAAGGATGGTGCGTTTTGGAATGAAACCCTTTAAAATCAAAGTATATAAATATATATACGTATATATATAGATGTGTCTGTATCATAGACTGTATATAAATATGGACGACATGACAGCTCCCTAAAAGTGAAGCCAAAACATCTCGATCCCCCCTAGTGGCTGGCTGCAGTATAGGTCGTAGGTTTCGCCTCCTTCATGTTAGTAATCAAAGTACATGTCAAATACATTTTTCCCAAAGATGGTTTCCATCTTTTTAGGTAATTATTATCATGCTGATGTTTATTCAAGTGCTCATTTTTCTGATAAGTTTGTTTTTAATTGGTTATTGGATGATATAAAAGGGGGTGTGATGTCATGATTGACAGCTGCGATAGCCACTCACAAAGCTCCGTCAGACGGCAGGACAACTGAGGGGGCGTGTCCCACAGGCTGCCACCCCGCCACCCGACTTTACTGCGCAGGCTGGTTGCAAATGACGTCACAAGCAAGATGGCAGCTCCTGGAAAGAGATATTGTGGCTTTTGCGTAGTGGCAGGAAGTAGAAACGCGTCATCCATCTTTATATACGGTCTTTGGTCTGTACAGAAAGTATATAGTATATACTCATATTTTCGTTTCCATGAGCAAGATGAGAATGATCTTAAGCGCCTTTTAATAGAGAGGTGAAGTCCCTCTCATTCTGCTGTCCACCATGGGACCTTTTTTTTTCCAGAAAAAAATATGTACAGTAGTCAAAGACAATAGACAATTTTTTTTGATCCAGTTTAATTTGTGCAATGAATTACACATATGATGTTTGTCACCACAAAAAGTTCCCTGTGTTAAAAAAAGAAGTAAAAATAGTAAAGGATCGTTTATTTTGTGTGACACTACTCAGTGAACTACATTCCTTGTCACCCCACAATAGACGTCACCAACACCAACCTGATGCATTAACTTCATTGTCATTGTGCAAACACAGTTGTGTAGTCTTTCTAATTATATATTTTACAGTCTTAAACAGTTTTACAACAAACTGACTTTGACAAACATCTTATGTGTAATTCATGGAACAAATGGGATCAAAAAACTATTTGTCTCTTGCTGTAGACCATTACCGTACATATGTTTCCAAAATAAAGTCCCATGGTGGTCCAGCAGGAGGGGAGGGACTTTGCCTCTCTATGCTGTACATGGAAACAAATAATTGCCTTTGGCAACATAGTAGTCCACTACTGTATGCATCACTGAGTAGGAATGTTGTATTGTTCGCACTTTGTATAGATTAAGTATCGATAAAATAGTTTTCTTTTTCCCAGAACAGTGATATATATATAAATATATACACACACTAACTTAACAATGTAATTATCTCATTTTTAATATGTTGTCTGTACATGATTCAAGACATATCGTAAAGTAGTGTCAACAGGCCTTAGACTTGAAATGGTAAAAGGGTACATTCATCTCAATGTTTCAGGGGTCATTTGAAGAAATCACCCCTTTACTACACCTGGTGCTGTAACAAGCCACTGCTCCTCTGGCACTGATATTTCTTAAATGAGCATATTTTCACATGCTGATGTTCAGAACTGTGACCACACACTTCAGTGAACTAGAAACCTGTTGGCAGCGTTTATCATAACCTGTGGTACCTCATTGGAGAAGACAATACTTTGACATTTTTCTTTTTATCAGACTGAAACAGAACATTGATATTGAGCCGTTTAATTAATCATAGAACTACATTAGGTTGAATTTTCGCAGCTATCAGACACTGCATGGCCTATTTGTTTTGCAGTAAAAAGATGCTGTAGCTGCCATGATGCTTGCTGGGCACATTTTGAACAATCAGCTGTATCATTGTAGAAATACCCCACTTGCAATTGCAATATACCTACATTAGATGCCAGCATAGTGTATGTTTTTAACGAATGAATGTGGTTATGCCATTAAAACCTAACCATTAGTCAGTAGTTTTTACTTTAAACATTAACATAATCTTTGAACTATACAATATTGTTCTGTGTAGCACCTACAAGGTTTACATTGGTTCTCAGATGGTTTTAAAGGAAAATACCACTCAATTTAAAGATTTAAGGATGGAATTTGATTGGCTTGTACAAGTTCTAACAAATCAACAAACTTGATATGCCTCGATTCAAATGGTTGCCATTGCTTTTGGTCAGAGTGGTTTGCTTTTGAAGTAACCGGTCCAAATCAAAATTTCATAGCAGTCTTTTGCATATCATGATGGAAAAATAAGCTGTAAGGCAACACAGTCATGTAGCAAGGTGAAGGCTACAGTTGTTTTTTAAACAGATATTATTATTTGTAAAAAAAAAATATATATATATATATATATATTGTTCACCAGTTCACTGCAGGCAGGTAAAATGACAGTACTATTTACCCAAATTCTCCACAGGAATGTTTTATTGAAATTAACAGTCATTTGTTAAGAATACTAATTAGGCCATAAACACAACAAAACACAAACCAAACATGAATCATCTTCAGACTGTGTAAGACCATTGAACAATAACATCCTTAAATTGTTTAAATGAGGTGGTATTCCCGTAGCTGCTCTTTTCTATGTAACATTATAATCTATCAGGAACCTGTAATTGCAGCCATGTACATGGCACCTCGGAACAAAGCAGGACAATTTTATGTAATTGTGGCTTTCACCGTCTTGTTTGCCTGTTTTAAAGTCTGTAATTAAGTTGTAATGGCTTGTGTGTATTTTAGAGCTGCATCATGCCATTACACTTACTTGTTTGTCCATTTGTCCACTTGCGAGAAAAGCAGTTTATTGGATTAGTAATCCATTCTTGTAGATACAACCCCGTAAATTATGATATGATGCCACTTCACTTTTTACATTTGATAGTTATTTATATTAACTTTGTTATGGGAATTATACAGTGTTGGTCAGTCTGTATATTTCTCATAATATATGATTTTTCATTCAGCTCTTACAGCTGTGTTAGTAGCTACCACATTGCCCACTGAATAATAGCCTATGTTACAGTATCCTTTTCAACATGAGATAAGATGAGATGTGATGGTTCAGCAGCTCATTCAGTAGCAGCCAGGTGGTCTGTAGGGTTTTGAAGGGTTCCTATAGAACCCAATGTAAAATTTGAATGTCTGTAGTATCACTTGGATCCTGTTTTTATATGACAGGTAACTGCCGTCATTCAGTGACAAACATTAAACTTAGATTAAGTAGGATGTTTTGTTTTATTTTGCCTTGACCAACATACTAGTGGTAAAGCAATAATTTAATAACCTTATAGTTTGTTTATCAATCAGGCTAAAGAGTCTGAGGTTTGAATAAGCAAAAAGTGTGACATGGCTGACCTCTGTGAGTTCAAAAGGCCATTGAAGACGAGTCGAGTGCTGTACTCCATATGAGAAGTAGATCTAACTAATTAATCCATATGTTGAAATAAGATGTCAAAAATCAATGTAAATGTAAGAGAAAATGAAAACACATCTTTACATTATTGATTTTCCTCTCTAGCTTTCTTCACTGCAGTTATTGTTACTGTTTTTTTTTTTCCTATTTGTTGTCAGTGTACAGAATTGAGAATGATTAAGGAATGCAGTATTGCATGAAAACGCTAATGCATGTATTTCATTAACTATGCAAGAGTCTGCTGCTGTGTAAAGTAGAAAGCAGAGCATGGCTGGTATATTCCATAGCTTCATTTGCACATCATTCCAATATTTAGAAATTGTAAATTACAGAATATTTCATCTGTACAGAGAAAAGACTTAAACTCACAAAAACTTGCCTATGTTAAAATCTATTTAATGCCATAGTTGTTTTTACCATGTAATGTTCAGGTTTTTTGTTTTTTTTTTCTTCTGATTTTATTTTAACTCTGCTGATCTGTGCTCTCTGGGTGCTCCTACCAAATTGGTGGGTTAGTTTTGTTTTTTTTTTCTTGACAAGATGTTAAAGATTTACTGTTGTACACCAGCAGAGACAACACTATGGATGCGATAATTTTACTAAATAGCATCATTTACGTATGTACTTATTGTGAAAAAGCCTTCTATTGATTCACTTCCAAGTGATAATAGTTTGACCCTTCTGTTAAAATGTTCTCAGTCGCATCAAAGATGTGGCCAATCCCTAAAGTCATATAAATATAAAAACAAAATGCAATAAAGAAAAATAACACATTTATAGTTTTATATTATAGTATGTAATGAACAGTGACATTAAAATGTTCAGTTTTTGTAGTATTTCTGCCACATCAATCATTTTAGTCATAATGTGATTTTTATTATTTTTTGATTCAAAACAGAGTTTATCAGTAAACAAGCAGCATCTTCCAAACATGCTTTAAAGCAGTGCAACTCTGTTCTGATGACTGTTGAAGTGGCTATAAAAAACATTATTCAGTCTAGTTGCGAAAATGCATTTAGGCCTCCTAGCAGAAGTTAATTAAGATTAGAGAATCCCGCATCAAGTTATTATTGTGACACGGCTGTTTTTGTTTTCGTAGTTGTTTAACCGAGTCACAAAAAGTTCCACTTTTGCAAGGTGAACTGCATTAATTAATTCTATTATCTGCAACAACTTTCATGTAGGAGTTTTACCACTAAATCAAAGCCGCAATAACCACTTAAACTGAAATAGCTAAATCCTACATTTGAGCCACAGCCTTAAGATTCTGCAGATGCTGTACAGCTGCATTGAACAATATTAACGACTCAAAATAAGGTACGTAAAATTGTGAGTTTTGAGTAAAATTGGTTCTGGTCAGACAGATGAGGCTTTTGAGGACATTTTTCAGTTGTAAACCACCACAAACAAATGATATTTAAACTTTTCAGAAGCCTTAAGCAAAACAAATTGTATTTCATAGTTTGTATCGTTGGATGATACAGAAACAAAGGGGCTGTGTAATGAATGAATGTCATTTCCAACCGACTGGAGTAGGAATCTAACTGTAATGGATGTTTTTTTTAAGCTAACATTAAAAACACTACAGTGCTAAAGTGTCTGCCATTTGATCTTTTTGTGTTTTACTTATGTCTTTTTAAAAATGATCAGTCCTAAAGCATTTGTAAAATACAATATGTTGCAATTGTTGAGAATTTTTTCACCTATTAAGGCTGTTTTACTGTATTCCTTATTGTACATGAGGTTGTTATTGACATCTGCATCGACTGAACTGGCCAACTTTCTTTTTTTTTTTTTAATTAAATAAGGGCCTCTGCTCCAGCATTTGCCTGTTGAGTTTTTCTTTTAAGTTTTTATATTTTTTAAGTGTTGAGAAACGTGTTTTGACATTCAGTAATTTCAAGCAAGTACACTAGACTGTGTCAAAGTCTTCTATGTTAATTTATTTCTCTTTTGTTATCATGTATGCACTTTTTTTGTATTTCTCCAAAAGGACAAATGTGTATATACTTTGTTGTTTGTTGGTTTACCCATGCAAGTATGCAAAATGAAAAATCTGATTAAAAATATTAAAAAAGTTACAGTGGTGTCTTGTTGTAATGCCCATGATAAGGGCATCTGTGTAGAATGAGGTTATGCTTATTCTTACACTAGAGGGAGCTTTTCTCTAACAAATGGGCCCTCAGCCTGCCTCCATACAACATGTAGCTCAACTCATTGATTCAGAATAAAAAAATAATTGAACATTAAACTTACAGAGATCTGTACATTACTGTTTCACAACTTCACATTGATTAATGTCAGAAAACTCTGTGATCTTACCTTGAGCCAATAATGAGCACAACCACTCAATAGTGTGAGATGTGCAAGGCTTTCTGCAGTCAGCCTCAACAAAAGTGCCTGTGTTCTCGCAGCTGTCACAATTTTAAGACACATTTTGAAGCCATTTTTATTTTAATTTTCAAAAATATACCCCCCCCCCCCCCCTTATCAACTTTAGATCCAGTAGGGGTAAGTGTATGTGAGCACACAAATCTACTGCTCATTGTCTCACTGCTGCAGAGACTGTGTATTATCTGAGACGTCAAGGCTATGCAATACATGAGTGGCTCTAAATTTCTGGACAGGATTACTATTTCAAGCCTTTCTTGACCGCAGAATATGGAGGTGCAGGAGCTGAGATGTGCAGATGCATCTCTGAGCTTAGATTTAACTCTTGAAAGGGGGCGTCCACTTGTCGTTATACTTCAACACCTTTAAAACTGTTCATTTGAGTCAACTAAATATTAGATTAGTTTTGTCTTAATAAGCAGTAAGAATTCAATTCATGTTCTTGGCTTAAGACTGGATTATGATACTTATCTACTATTTTTAGTCAATACTTGGAAACAAATCAGATATTAGGTTTCTTTCAACCAAGCAGGAAGTGATAAGCTGCCCTCTGTAAACAGTGTGCTCCTTCTGTCTCTAACAGCTAGCTTTGAGTCATCAAAAATCATCAAAGTCAGTTATTGTTCCATCTGTTGTTAATTCCTCCATTTATTGATTTGATTTATTGATTCACCAGTAATGTCTTTACATTTCTTTTGAAGCTGCCGTTTAAGTAAAAATAGCAATACCACAATGTAAAAACACTCATTACAAGTAAAAGTCTTTTCAAAATGTTACTTTTTGAAATCAGTGATTGGTAATTTTCAATTGATTGATTACTCAACTAATCGTTCCAGTACTATATGATGAATTCCATAAAAATGCTTTTAGATGCCAGTATAACATCTTCAACCAATATAGCACAAACAGCTGTTTGTTTATGTCCTTCTGGGTTTGTGCTAACTTTTGTGACTACGTAACCAGATCTCTTGTTGAAGATATTTGGTGTCCATAAGAAGAGGGGCTGAACGTCATAGCATCTGTCATCATTTTGCACCACTTTGCTGATTTTGAGTCAATTGATCAGAGCAGCTCTTAAACCACAATTGTCTTTTTGCAAAGTGTGAAGTAGTTGGTTTGTATGGTTGGCATTGCATCAGACTGTGCCATAAAACAGTCGACTCTTGGCTGAGTTCCAGTGCATGAATCATTTGAAATTTCCTGGTTAGCAGAGGATGCCATTTACTCTTATTCTCCAGTGTTTTTAAATGGAGTCAAATCAACACCTGACTCCTCTCTCACGATAATGTCAGTCCCCCATAGTACAGTGGAGTTACTTTAGCAATTCGCCTGTGGTTTTATCTCCTTTGTCCCCTCTTTTGACTCCACCCCAAAGAGTGCAGAAAAATCAATAATAATTGATTTTAGAAGGCAGGAAAAGGAGGTTGGAATTCAAGGGAAGGACCAGGGTAAGACAGAGACAGAGAGGTTCTCGGAGAGAAGTGCGAGACCCTAAGCATAATATGCATGTGCTGGCACAGCTAAAGGTCACTAACATGAACCAGTCTGTAACAACACATTATAAAGTGTCTAGGCCTCACAGTAACTGAGGTCTCACAAATAAAAGGAGTATAATGGCAGCTGTGAAGAGTTAGTGATGCTACCTCTTATCTGTAAGTAAGTGCTTATTTTCATCCATTAAGAGGATGGGTTGTATTTGAATAATTTTCTTGAAGAGCCTTCCTATAGAAGCCCAATTGTTGATGGTAAACACTGCAAAATTTAGTTGTTTTTGACCTTCATTTAAAAGTTGGAAATAATACACCAAATACTTAATCTGCTGTAAAATGCACCCCACTAACAACATTAATTTGTCATGTTCCTCCTTGTAGCAGCCAATTAGGTGCATGTTTTCTACTATCTGCTGCTGAGCTTCATCTCACATTCACTTTCACGCTGCTTGTTTGTTTTCCTTTTTCCCCGAGACCACTCAATCAACCTTCACAGGCTGATGTTCAAAGCAGGACAAGACAGCAACAGACTTTCACTACAGAGAGGAAGGGCTGTTTGATTTCTATTGCAGGATTCGTCAGGGGTCCAGTGGTTCAGTGTGGCTGACAGCTTGGAGATTGATAGTTGAGATCTTTCCCAGGCGGAACAGTGTTGGACAACATGAGCAGTGATCCAAGACAGCAGTGGAGCCAGCTGGAGGTGGGATGGCTGTAATGTGGTGTATCCCTCAGTGGAGTGTGTGTGTGTGTGTGCATGTTTGTGTGTGTGTGTGTGCATTTGTGTGGTCTTTTGGCTGAAGGCCATGTCTCCCATGTCATAAGGACTGCTGAATGGTACTCAGTACCTGTAGACTTAGATCTAAGCACCTGGGGACCCATCATTGGTTCAAGACGAGTGAAATTTCAAAGAAAATGGGAATCTGTTTTTTGTTCATTGTTTTATTTATTGAATGTTTATTATTCCCTGCTGTCATTTCCTCTCCCTCTTTATCTAGTGCTTTCAGACAAAGCAAATACACCGAGATTAGCACCGAGAGAAATCGTCAGTCTTCCTGATTTTGATCAGAGCCATCTGAACAGTGAGTTGATTTTAATATAGATGCGAACACACATGAACATCCAATCACAATGTTGTCCCAGTGTTGCGCTGATTTTTCTTCTCTTATGAAAATAGCATGCTTATAAAAATCATTTATTATACATATTTGTGTTGTAGGGTGTATGCGCCAATTGTGCATGTTTTTGTTTGGGCATATGGCATTGAAACTGAACATTTAATAATTTCCTCAAAATCCTATTTTATCAGACTATTACTTAATAAATTTCCTATTACTGGACTACATGCTATTAGGCAGAAATGTCTTCACCAGATGTCTATCTGATAGTGCTGTAGCTAAAGTCAAGGAAGCTGCTATACCATCAACGACATCAACATCAAATTCAATGCCATGTCTCAATACAAGAGGACTCTTATGCTAATTTTAGTCCCTGCCAAATTGATCATCTTGTCGATAGTGCTGCAGGCTCATTGCAAATGACACTTGACTCCATCGCCCCTTTAAAAAAGAAGATAATAAAACAAAATAATTTAGCTACATGGTATAACACAAACTGAAATCTTGAAAGGATTTGGTGTTCCACCAAACTGGAAGAACTCTTTGTCTGGCAAGATAGTCTTAAAACATATAGGAAGGCCCTCTGTAACACCAGAGCTACCTATTACTCACCATTAATAGATGAGAATAAAAACAGCCTTTGGTTTCTTTTTAGTATTTTGGCCAGGCTGACAGAGACATAACTCTACTGATCCATCTACTGTTCCTATACAGTAGATCTCAGTAGTAACGACTTCATGAGCTTCTTTAATAATAAAATTCTAACTATTAGAGACAAAATTTATCACGTCCTGCCCTCAACAGGCACCGATTTATCCCCAAACACAGGAACCTTGGAAACAATTGTAAAACCTGATATATATTTAGACTGTTTTTCTCCAATCGATCTTCCTGAACTAACTTTAATGATTTCTTCATCTAAACCATCAACCTGTCTCTTAGGCCCCATCCCAACTAGGCTGCTTAAGGAAGTCTTACCCTTAGTTAGCACTTCTTTATTAGATCTGATTGATCTGTCTTTATTAACAGGCTATGTACCACAGTCCTTTAATGTAGCTGTAATTAAATTTCTTCCTAGCCTATTCTTGATCCAGGTGTTTTAGCCAACTATAGACCTATATCTAACCTTCCCTTTCTTCTAAGATCCTTGAGCAAGTAGTCACCAATCAGTTTTGTGACTTTCTACATAACAATAGTTTATATTGGGATTTTCACTCAGGATTTAGAGCATACCATAGCACAGAGACAGCACTGGTGAAAGTTACAAATGACCCTCTAATTGCATTGGACAAAGGACCTCTCTGTATTTGTCTTGTTCGATCTTAGTGCTGAATTTGAGTTGACCATCACATCCAATTACAGAGACCAGAACATTTAATTGGCATTAAAGCTAGCTTAATTCCTAATTTTTGTACACACAAAAGTTAGACACGGAGTTCCACAAGGTTCTGTGCTTAGATTGATACTATTCACCTCATATATGCTTCCTCTAGGTAATATTATTAGGAAACACTCCATAAATTTTCATTGATATGCAGATGATATTCTATTATATTCATCAATGAAGCCAGATGGAACCAATCAGTTAACTAAACGTCAAGCATGCCTTAAGGACATAAAGACTTGGATGACCTGCAATTTTCTGCTACTAAACTCAGACAAAGCTGAAGTTATCCTGCTTGGCCCTAAAAACTTTAGGAAGAGATTAGCTAATCACATAGCTACTCTAGATGACATTGCCCTGGCCTTCAGCTCCACTGTAAGGAATCAGGGAGTTATCTATGATCAGGATATGTTCTTTGACTCCCACATAAAACAAATGTCAAGGTTCTGTCTCAAAAAGATGCTGAAAAACTAGTCCAAGTATTTGTTACTTCTAGGTTGGAGTATTCCAATTCCTTATTATTAGGCTGCCCCAACAAGTGTCTAAAAACTCTCAAGCTGGTCCAGAATGCAGCTGCACATGTACTGACAAAAGGTAGAAAAAGAGGTCATATTTCACCTATTTGAGCTTCTCTGCATTGGCTCCCTGTAAAATTCAGAACAGAATTTAAAATACTTCTCCTCACCTACAAGGCCCTTAATGGTCAGGCACCATTGTATCTTAAAGAGCTCATAGTAGCTCATTACCGCACTAGAACACTATGTTCCCAATATGCAGACTTACTTGTAGTTCCTAGAGTCTTAAAAAGTAAAATCAGAGGCAGAGCCTTCAGCTATCAGTCTCCTGCCCTTTGAAACCATCTTCCAGTTTGAGTCAGGGAGGCAGACACCCTCTCTATGTTTAAGAGTAGACTGAAACTTTCCTTTTTAAAAAAATAAAGCTTAGAGTTTGGGCTGGCCAGGTTTGCCTTGGACCAGCTCTTAGTTATGCTGCTATAGGTCAAGACTGCTGGGTGACTTTCCGTGATGCACTGAGCTCCTCTCTCCTCCTTTCCCCCTCCATCTGTATATATTCATGTCCCATTAATGCCTGTTACAAACTTGGCTTCTTCCCTGGAGTTTTGTGCTTTCTCGTTTTGCAAGTGTGAACCTTCGGTTGTGGACCAGCTGCTGGCTGTGGCTGCAGACCACCTGCTGTCCCTGTGGTCCAGCTTGACGCCCACTGCTACTACTATTATTATTAGTCATATTTGCCTACACCTAGTGTTATGGATATTTCCATAACTGACCTGAGCCACAAAATGTCAAGCTGTACTTTTGTCTTCTCAAAGAGGAGATAAGGGCATGGCTGTTTGATAACCAGGAGCCTCATAGGTGAACTAAGGCCAGAATGCAGGTCATTGCCAGACGAAACAAGGCAAAGACATGAGATACAACTAGAGGTCACAGATTTATGATTTGGAACTGATGAACCAATTTCTCTGATTTGCTTAAAGGCTGGTCTTGGACTTTCAGAGCTTTAGAAGAGTTGAGACTGAACAAAGACATGGACTCTATTGTTCTCCCTTGGCAAGGTTTCATTAAAGCTTTCCCAGAATTTTCAGCAAACTCCTCTTTTGGTTTTTCTTCTTCAAACTGAAAACTGCCGACATCAGTTCAGAAAATCCACTACACTTAGCACTATTATTATGAATCATATTTCTATTATTATTATCATTATTGTTATTATTGTTGTTTCTGTGCTTCTCTGTGTCTCTCTCTCCCTTCTCCCCCTCTTTCAGTATAAACCTAATCGGTCAAGGCAGAGGGCCACTTACCGAGAGATTGGTTCTGCTCGAGGGTTCTTCATGTTAAAAGAGAGTTGTTTTTTTTTCTCGCTGCTGTCACCAAATGTTTGTTGATGGGGGAATGTTGAGTCTCTGTAAATTAAAGAATACAGTGTAGACATGCTCTATGTGAAAAATGCCCTGAGATAACTTCTGTTGTGATTTGGTGCTATATAAATAAAATTGACTTGACTTGACAAAAACATCAGTTATTTTTTCTCCAGATTTGGGATTATTTCAGCAAATATTTTCTTGCTGAAAATAGAATTACAACTTAATCACAGAAACAATACTTTCTCACAACAGGAATATGTAATCATTAGCACATATCAAACTATACATACCACAATATCCAAGTATATGACAGTATCTTACATGCCTCATAAAATGCAGCGGAATACAAACTCACTGTTTTGGCATTTAATTTTACAAGATTAACAGCGTGGATCAATGTGTTGACATGGCTGTGAATGACCTTTTACCACCACTGCCAACAATTTTATATTGTAATAACATGCAGTATGTAAATATTCTATTCTGTTGTCATGGTTGTATGACCGAGATCAGACAGGTATAATGACCCTTTGCACAGTGCTGCTTGGCAGATTTCTACTTTCAATTACTCTGCTGACATGTGATTTCCGTCAAGGTGGGATCAAAATGCCTGAACCTGTCAGTGAGCAGGTCAGAACTTCATTTGCATATATACATACAGTATGCATACATTTATTTTACATTTATTTTCTTTCTTGTCATTTTTGTTGTTTACTTTGACAATTTTGGTATTAGCTTTAGTAACCATGGGATTGGATGAAGAGCAGTATCAATACTGAGTAGAAGGAGGAGGGAGAAAACAGGTCAAATATCAGCACGCAGGTTGGATACATTGCTATCTCAGTCTCTCCTCTTCACCACTGTTAGAGTAGGTAGAGGTCTGTCTGCGATGAGGTGATGAATAAAGTTTTAGCTCAGTAGTCGGCGCAGTTGTCTATGATAGTCGTACTGCAGTTCGAGACCTGGTGTGGTGACCTCCTTCGTGAAATAGTTTATTCATGAACACTTATTTCATGAACATTTTCATTTTCCAAAATTAAAAGCATTATAAAAACAAAAGCAGGATGTTTAAGTCTCTTTCCACTTTTATTCAAATACAAATACAAATTAAAATAATTTTGCTGCCTCAACAAATATAGATACAAATGCAAATACTGGGCTCTCTGCCCATCCAAAAGCCTGTTAAATATGAACTATTTACAAACTGTATACTAGATACACCTTTTCCAACATGACGATTATTGGAATATATATGTACACACTGAATCTTACTCTGATGTAGGATGTTATCTGTTTTATGAAAACAACATGATTGAACATGCAATAGAAAAGAAAACAATGCATCTTGGGGTGTTATGCCTTTCTGCAGAAACAAAAAGCTTGAATAGGACCCATATTTTAGAGCGGCTCAGTGCTCATGAATCCTCTTTATCATGATACATGGTTTCATGAGCACAGCAGCTAATACGAATATAAAGCCAGATGCCCTCATAAGCTGTTTCAACATTATTTATTTAAGAATGAATATTCTCCAAATGCACTATATGTCCCTGGGCTTAGGGAATGGCCTAATGTATTTGTTAAGCTTGGTCTGGGATTCTTTATTATCTGTCAGATCTCTAAAAGTAACACTTTATCATGTGGTTTTTATTTCTGTTTCTCTTCACCCCTCTTACAATATGAAAAGCAGAATCTGACAGTGGGTGATAGCTGAGGATGGACTAAGATCCACATAAATGTTATTGTTATTATTACCTACAGATACAACATTGTAAAAACTGAAATGAAAATTTGATGATACCTGTCCAAAGCTCAAACATTATTTATTGCATAATAGGTATGTAATATGGTATGTAATATTTTCAGTATTGAGAAACATGAAGCTCCTTCAATCATAATGTACCTCTGCATTCCTTAATGACCCTGATGTAAATGCTGCGTCTCCACTCACATATTTATATCATAAATATAACCTAGAGTGCTGGAGGGAAGTGAATTGGTACCTTAATAGATTTTGACAGGCATTTATCATTACTTTGCTGTAGCACTGTTTTTGTACACTTGGAGGCTGATAGAAAGGTACATTTTTACTTTACATAACAATCTCTGGTGAATTGTGTTTGTTTGATTAAAAAGTGGATCATCATGTATGAATGGAAGGAAGGGCCTCCAATGTGCTTATTTATTCTGTTATGAGGTATCTACGCATCCTTGAAACCCCTCACTTAAACAAAACCGTGAATACACACCAGAGCAGTGGACAAGAATTTAAGCATTTGAGGCACGCACAAGGTTCCTCTTCTCTGTCTGCTTTGTTGCCTCATTTTTTCACCTTTATGTACATTTCCCATGATATGTTGGTGAAAGATAGCTTTTTAAAATAAGAAGTGAACTACATATTGTGTTTCAGCACTATTGCATTGAGTCAAATCTCTCAGTCACCTAATGGCCTTGTGTCATGTTCATGACAAGTTTCAAAAAAAGCCACCCTCTCTGCTCTGCTAATTAACAGTAAGGAGAGGCACTATCACATTCCCCAGACTATCCTTTTCACCAGTGAGAATAACAATGAACCCAGCAGAATGAATTATGGATCATCCTACTCTGAAGAATAATATGAGCGCTATAGTACACAGTAAAATTTGGTGACCATTTAAGGCACTTTTAAGCTGTTTCCAGTGCCCACACAAACTGACTAATGAGTGTACTCACAGCACTGTAATGAGTCAGCCAAGCGTTGGCTTCAACCAGAGCAGCACCCTAAACCATAGCCCTGCTGCTGCTGCTGCTGTGTGTTGTGTATCGCACTTTCCCCTTCAATTCCCACCAGTCTCTGGCTGGCCTTCTAAACAGCCTTTCTTCAGTGATAAGAAATGCCTTTGCTTTTTAATTTTGGCATTTAAAATGCAAATAACAGTGCCAACATCACCTTTGTAACAACTGGAAAATCTTGAAACATATTATAGATCCTAAGATGAAAATGCATAATTGAGCAATACATGGTTCTCCTCAAAACAAACATTTTTAAGATTCTCAATGGATGACATGAAACAGAATTTCACATTGGAGATTTTCTTTTAATTTAGGATGTGGAGGATTTTCATCTCTGGTGATAAGTAATGTATTATCTCTCATTCTACACATTTCTGACCTCAATATGGCAGCTTTTATCTTCTGTACAGTGCCAGAGTGTCCAAAAGAGTTCATTTAGCTGTGCGGTAAGAGATGAGATGAAGCCCCCAAGAGCTGGAGAACATTCACTGCAGTTAGCCCCTCATAAAGTAAGAAATGTCAGCTGTGACTTTGAGGCAAGCTGTTCAAGTCTACCTCTATAATTATGATGTAAGAAAACACATTAATGAATAATATATCAAATGGGCCTTGAGTATGTAAACTTGAAAACCCCGTGGCAACTCATGAGGATCTTAAAAGTCTTATTTTCATGCATTTTTAATTGGTGGTAAAATAAAGGGAAGACGAAGCAAAACAGACCAAAATGAACTCCACAAAAAGTCTTTACATGTAATGCAGAGGCAATTTGCAGCAATTTAGTGTGGCTGGAATCCAGCTGCCTCCTCAGGCACCTCTTTTATTTTCATAGAAGATCCAGTGACAGTAATGAATCATAGTTAAGACCATACTGCAGTGTAAGCTTGCAGTTTATTAAACAGTCAGCAGCTCATTGCTTTTGATCCTTGGGAACGTCATTGTAATAGATTACAGTCCACCACATTGATAGTTCTGCGACCGATCCTTCTCTGGCTTCCCTTCCCCTTCATGTTTCAGACACCATATTTCTTTACAGAGAGCTCGGAGGAAAAACAACAACAAGCAAACAGACCTGAGGAGCCATGCTTTGGAATGTGAATGCAATGACCTTGGCTTGTGTTACGCTGTTGAGTTTTGAGTTTCTGTGGCTGAAGGCAGGAATTTAATCATCACATTCTTTTGTCTCTGAAACAGGTTCACTCTGACATTCTGGTGAAGGACGAGATATGTTTGGAGAGAGTTATCAGGTCTTACACAGAAGCAGGACCCTTTCAGTTTCCCTCCACTGCATCGTTTATCGTCAGATGATTGATACTTATATCAGGAGCTGACATGGGGCCATTCTTCTTAATTTTACTCAACATCCACCATTAAAAGTGGAGTAGTGAATAAGGATGGGTTATGTTGTTGATTAGTGCGCACCATCATTACTGGTGAGATTTGTGACATTGACAGTGTCTGTCCAGTCCGGGATCAGATATGTTGATGGTATAGGAGAAAAATATTGTGTTGTCACCCTTAGGAGGACAGTACGTATAAGCAGAACAACACCTCAAGCTGGTTTGGGGATTCACCACAATGTTGAATTTATCTAATTTTTGTAAATGTTAGTTGAAGTATTACTATGAATCACAAATTTAGAACATAGTGAGCAGGAACTGACAAAGTTTGAAAGAGTTAAGGTTACTAGGGGTATGTTTAATAATGCAACTTGATCTGCCTGTTGCTATCAAAAGAGCTGGCAGGCTGTTTTGTTGGACCCGCCGGATGGCCAGGCAGCAGGCAGTTCTCAGACTGGGCAAGGGAGCAGCAGTGACAGCTGTGACCATGATGCAGGTGTTGGGGCTCATGGCAGTGGGCCATCTGGTGGATCCACATGGGGTTCCTGCACATGTGTTGCCTGCAAAGGTGGCTTGCAAGCCTGCGCTCGGATCCCAAGAGGCAGAAGCACTGCATGAATGTTCCTCCATCAGTGCAAGAGGACCTGTGTTGCTGTGGGTCCTCCACAGAATCTGTCGACAGGGACACCGATATGTTGAGAGACCTCCTACACAGCGGCATTCACAGATGCATCCCTGATGGGGCAGGGAGACACCTGCCTGGGGGGAGTGATAGGTGGTGTGTGGCCTTCAGGGGAAAACTGACACATCAACCTCCTTGAACGTTCTTCAACATTTTCTGACTGACTCAGGGGAGACATGTGTTGGTGTGACCTTACCACGGTCGCCTACATCAACAGTAAGGGCAGAGTCCAGTCCACTGCTGTGTTGAAGATGGCAGAGAACTATAATCAAATACTTGACTGCAGTTGAATGACTGCTGATAAAAGCAGTCAATTGTATTAATTTGCTTAGTTATTATCCCCCCTAAGTTAATAAATACAGGACTATGTTTTATCTCCCAGAGTATATACGCTGTACAGCAATGAGTGCTGAGGTCACATCTTTTTTTAAGTATGCAGATGACACAGCCTTGATGTGGTTCCTAAAGCCTGACAACTCATCCTTAGGTGGTTTTGAGGAAGAGAGAATGAACTTAAATGAATGGTATTGTGACAATTTCCTTGAGGTTAATGTGACTAAAAAAAGGAAATGGTCATAGATTATTAATGTAGTAGGGGAGAAGTCCCACTCATCAATGTCAACAATGTGAACACTGAAAGAATTAATACTTACAAATACTTAGGGATAGAGATTGATGGCCAGTTGAAGTTCAATGAATGTGCTACTGTGAAGGTCAAAAACCTGCAACAGCGAATGTTCTTTTCATGGAAATTGTACAGATTTAATTTTGATCATTCTGTTTTGCAACTGTTTTACAAAGCTGTCCTACAGAGCATCTTGTCCTTTGGCTGGATTTGTGCGTTTGGTAAGATACACAACCAAGATCTAGACAAGTTGCAGTGCATGATCAAGATGGTAAGTGCGGTCTTTTGGTGACCAAATGTCAACTGCTCAGTTGTGTAAAGACATCTTCCTGAGTAAGGCTGAGCTCATCCTCAGTGACCCTACTCACCCTCTACACAACAGGTTGCAACTAAGCTATCAGGATAAAGGAAAGATTCTGCAAAGGAAAATAAGAACAACCAGGTTTAGCAAGTCTTTGATTTGATAGTATTTTGCCCAAGGCTATGTGCAATGGTAATCCTTGTGCAACACTTGCATGGTGCAATATATTTTATATTTTATTATTTGATTTTAATGCTAATGTAGAGTTTGTTTCTCAGAGATCATGTAGTCCTCTGTTTATTTGCTTCTACATTAGTGTGTGTGTCAGCGTATGCTAGAGGGAGGGTGCTTGGAAATGTTGTCTGTGTGTGTGTGTGTGTGTGCAGTGTTGGTAGATGAAAGGGGGGACTGCATTTTGTATAGTTGTATTTATTTGTTTTGTTTTTTTTTTACTGTTCTGCACCTTAACCACCCAAATATCCCTATCTTGATTAAAGTTTACCTTGACCTTGGTTATTTAGTTATTTTTTTAAATTAAGCTGACATTATAAAATGTAAAATGATTCATGGCATCCAAATTCATGGATGCAAAGGATGTCACAGCTTTCATGACCAATTGCTAAAGTGCAAACCAAAAACCAAATAGGAAGCCATGAACATTGTACACCCTCAGGGTCAATACAAGCATTAAAAATGAGACCAAGCTTTCAGTCTCTCTAGACCATCATGTTTGACATGAGGGAATTTAACACGTTATAACAGTGGTACAAGGTTCTGGACACCAAGAGATTTTGAGACAGAAACCTCTATTTTTAAATGGTTGCATTGTGCACGGCTTTCTTTCCTTCAAAACTGAATTCATTAACATTGTTTCAGATTCTGGCATGTGTGAAATTGATCTTTGGGAAATTGTTAAGAAGTGATGCATGTGCAGCCACCAGCTGCCCATCACTGTTTCCGTCCTTGGTGAGAGGATCGAACACAGTCCAGGACAATGTTTCACAGATTGTAATGCACAACACAGAGAGTTGCATGTGGAACAATGATGTCCTTACATTACATAACATGCCAGGTGCTACTCGTTTCCTCATTCTCTCCCTCGGCTCTCTCAGCATGAATTTTCCTCTGGTGATGTTCACAGTGTGAGATCATGTGGCTGAGCTGGTCCATGCTGGTCAAAGCTTTTCCTCTAATACATGGAGGGCCTTTGATGCTCATACTCTAATGGCTCCAAAGGGAGGTATACAGTCAGAAGTTATGTATGCAGCTGTGAGGGCACATGAAATATAGAAATATTATACTGCCATGACAATGAAGCAAGGTTGTTGACAAAAAGCAGTTGTAGCAGATTGGCTAGACAGTGATTCCTCACTTTACTCTAGTATAATACTAGTGCAATATTACTTTACTGATAATATTACTTATCAGTAGTATTGGTTCTATAGATTTTATTTTCAGTTGAATGTATGATCTTTGGCTTCTTTAAATGTATTTCTATATATGAATGACTCCAATAAAACAACCTAAATAATAAAAATATAAATTGAAATAATGGTGGCATGGGCTTTTATTTTTCCTCCTGCAAAGCCACTGTGTAAAAGACATCTCCATTCACCTGAACTGGTTGCTAGCTGACATGATAGATACGTGTTGCAACATCCCATGTGTGTATTAAATGTGTGTAAATAAACACATTCAGGTGATTTACAATACTCCAACATAAAATTTTAAATGCCGCCAGTTATATCTGCACGTACCGCATTGGAGAAGTCGATATTGTCTCACAGTGCGTATCAACTGATGTGAAAGATAAGAGGAATTCAACCCCACCTGACACGCAATAAAAGTGGCTTTAATCAGTGTCATCATATCCTGAGACCCCTCTGCCAGGTATTATCAAGCCCACAGAATACAGAGAGACAGTCAATCCCACACCTGCTGTGCTCAGCATAAGGATATGTGAGTGCAATCTAAAAGCTGTTCCACTAACTGAGACAGAGCATCTATAAAGCCCCATTCCTGGGAGCATATAATTTCCCATTTCAGCATATAGGCCTGTTTTGTAATTAATCTTAATTTAGGGACAGGAAGTGGTGGGGGAGTGTGTTATATAGAGGCTTCAGAGATGGGTCTGCTGTCAAGTTGAACCTGTTCTCTGGTCTTTTAATAAAGACGAAAAGAGGGAATTGAACACAATTGGTTGTCATCAAGGAAAAAATGAAGAAGCTGTAAGAATGATTTACAGTATCTTTTGGGATCTTGGGATATTCAGAAGTATAGGAATACGTTAATTTAAGATATGCTTACAGGCTATTCTGATAGACTATCTAACTCTACAGGCAATGATTATAAACCCTCTTTTAGTGTTTTTCAGTGTAGTTTATTGTGTAATAAATCACACATGTTTTTATTATTTCTCCAAAGAAAACAGAGTAATATATTTGAAACAAGGGTGCACACTCACCTTTTTTATGATTATCACCACAACAAAGGCACCCATAGCAATATGATCATTATCATATAACCACAAAGATTGATGCTGAGATTACTTTTAAGAGAGACATTTCCACACTGTTTGTTTCCACAATTGGGTTTGTATTCTTTATCAGAAATGCAGATGTTTGTGTCGTTTTTGATTAAACAGCTTTGTCTTCTTAATATGGAATTTAATGCCTTACTATGCTATTAATATCTCAGCCAACAACCAGATATATGTGAAATATAAACCCTGTTACTGAGATGAGAAAAAGCACATGGAGTGAGGTCAGTGTGTGCTGCTGAGAACAATATGGCCGCAAATGGTAATATGGTATCAATTTTCTGTTCACACAGGAGCCAGATAGATGAGTGTAGCATGAAATATGGCTTGCAGCTCGGGACTGAAGTCGAACTGGTGTTTATGTTTAATTGCAGCAATTTATTTATTTAAATTTGTTAAAGAACACAATGTGCTCTAGGATTTACTGTCAGGTATTTTAATGACCCACAGCTTAAGGAGTGCAAAGGAATGCTAATGAGGACAGGACAGTAAATACTCTGAAATCACTGAGCAGTTCTCAGAACAGTTTTTATACATTAGGAAAGAGTGCAGGGACCCTTTTATTTGAATTGGGAATCAGTTCCTCAGTAAGTAAGCCCATTTTAGGCCACATCCTCCTGTTAAACTACACAAAATAATGAATACATTTAATATTACAAAGATTATTAGGCTGATCCTTTCACAAGACAGCAGCTGGTTATTCTCAGACCACAGTCTCAGGATAAAGCTGAGAAATCCCTGTGACATGTTTAAAATATCAAAAAGTTCAACACATGCAGTAATTGTGCGTATTTGCATTGATGGGCTCACTGTTATTTCATTTGGATGACATGCAGGATACGCAGTATGGGAGATATTAACTTTCTCTCTTTCTGTCTCTCCTCTAGTTCTCCCCCTCTATCTCTCCCTCCTCCTTTCATCTCTCATCTGCAGTTCTTGGCTGATCTGCCACCGTCTTTAAAGTCGCTCTGGATCTCTGAGAATATCCCTCGCTTAGCAGCTATAGAGGAACTGATCCTCTCACTCTGCTGCTATATAGAGGACAGGTGAGCGTGTAAGATACCTACTCTTTCTTATGACAGATTCCTAATATACTACAGCTCAATACCAAAAAGGCTAATCAAATAAATAAAAAGAAAAAAGAAAAAACAGCCATTTCCCCCTGTGAGTGTGGAGTTTTATGTGAGAAAACTTTTGTTTTCCGTAACAGGTAAAGCAGAGAGAGTTTATTTCAGCTACCACTTACTGAGAGTCAACATATTTGGTTTTATTTGTCCAAACATTGGTAACACAGAGGCCCAAATACTTGCAAAAATCTGATGTAAGGCAATCCAAACAAGATAGGCCCTTTCGTCTAATCAGAGCCTTGATTGTTATTGATCTTCTCGCCATTCTGCAAACAGTGGTTCAGGAGTATTTTTATCATTTCACAGTGAAACAGCTTCTATCCTGTCTGACTATTTTGGCTCAGCAGAAGTGATTTGATTACTTTCTGTAGGCACTGATCTGTCCTTTGATTGGTTTGTATAGATGAAAAAACAGGAACAGATAGACGTATACATCGCTGCAGGTTTATTAAAGTGATGAACATTGTCATACTCAATAATGAATATGAAGGAGAGCAGCCAGTTTGGACGAGGCTCTGATGTGAATTAGAAACTGCTGTAAATCTGTTTCATCTGCCAAGCTGGAGGGAATTTGCTCTACCATAAGCAAAGATTTACAGCCCATTGATAATTCATGCATTGGCCTATTGTTTATAGTAAAATGCGGAGGGTGTGTTGGTGTGTCTGTGTGTGGGCTTGTTTTTTTGCATGAGTTGCTTTAGCGAGATCCAGCAGTAGTAAAGCCAGATGCGTTTCTTAACTATTTTCAGGATTTATGTCTTATACTGAAATGTGACAAATTTTTCCCTCTAAGGCTGGCTGATGTTGGCGTGATGTGCATACTTCGTGTCTCCAGCTTTGTAAAAATGCAGATCATTAAAGGTAATGATCATGAATGTATTAGTTGCCAGCTACAGTAATTAGCACACTGTATTCAATCATGCACACACTCCACTTATAGTCAGCAATTAGTCAGTCTCGCAGTGTTTTACCAGAACATGCAATGTCCCTCTGCAGGCTATTTTGAACATCAAACAAGCTGGTTCATACCTCAAAGAAATTATATAAGATATGACACTGATCCTCTTGGACATGTAAGTTCAAAGGAATGTTCTGTACAATACCCTGTACTCATCTGGTGATAATAAGACATGAACTCTTGATGAAAAATCAATGAAAAGACAATCTAAGTCTTCCCAACATAATTCATCTAAGACCACTGTTACCTCAGTTTTGTAGTTCATGTTTGTTTTCAGTTTGAAACTGACAGGGGCTGGGGTGAGATATACTTGGTGTTTCTGAGGGCACTGGCCCATCTGCCTTCGCTCCACTTCCCCGCCACAAACAGCGTGTCACTTGGACATGTTATTTACTAGACTGTTGCTGTTTTTTAACGCAACACTAGAGCGAGACGTCCCATAGAGCAAAGAGGTGTTTTCTCATTGTCTGCACTCTTAAAAAGAGACATAACAGTGAGGAGTAAACTGTGGTGCCTGTCAAGCTTTTGCAGAATTGTACAGAAAACATATATCCAGCTCGTGTCTCTGCTGCAGCCTTTAATTTTATGTAATGAGGTTTTATTGAGGAACCACTCACACTGCCTGCAGCCACATAGGTTTATTGATATTAATTACTGTAACTGGATACCAAAGCACAACAATACGTTCATAATCAGAATTGTAATAATGATTTTAATGGTGTGTGAAAGTGAAGGGTCTGTCCACATCCACCTGAAGCAGCAGCCAAAAAAAAAAATTCACTTTCATTTCTTCTTTCAATTTTTCATTCGACGAGGGTTCAGCTCCTGCAAGATGTAAATATATTCGAAATAACTGGTTCACCACCCTGTTTGTTCATGCTCCTGCTGACTTTACCGCTTATCCTGTAATTACTTTAAATCTTTAGTCAACTGAGAACATATTCTGCAGTATTTATCTTATTATGAATAAAAATGTTGCATGAAACATCTGTCTCTATTACTTGACTCCAGCTAATATCTAAAGTGAAAAAATTACCTCTTCTAATGACAATAAAACAGTTTCAAGGCCCATTTGCTGTATACTAATTTGCAAAACACTGAATGAGTGGGAGGTTAATTGGGGACTTTAAAATCTCACTTGAATAAGATGCTACTGTGAAACTGGAAATGCTTCAGTGTTGCTCATTTTGCCAGTCGATTAAGCCCAATCATGACCATTAGCCTCCGGAAATCATAAATTCAAATAAGGATGAATGTAGTATGAAAGGAGGCATAAGGGTTGCAATGAAGAAATATTCATCATCATTACTAGTTCCGCAGATTTTGTCTTCACTGGTGGAAACATAAGCTTAGATTTGTTGACTAAAATAAATTCACGGATTTATTTAAAAGAGTACATGGTAGATGTTTGAAGTAGATACTTATTTCCCCATTTATGTATTCCCAATCAGTGAAATGACTGCTCCTGGTCACCACCACTGCTTATAAACCTGCTGAAATTATCACCAACCATCCCTTGTATGGAGATTAGTACAAGATCTGGAGGGTACATATGAGAAATTGTCAGTCAGTATCACGACCACTTTTTGTGCTCTCTGACCCAAGTGGGACCACACGGTGCATAACAAAGCACCCGGCGCACTTGACTCACATCCTCTCAGCACTCTCTGTCCTCTCTGCCGCTGGATTCCTTCCCGTTCCAGTCAGCAGCACTTCCTCATCTCCGCGGGAAGGATGCCAGTGATTTTGGTGAGGATACACTAGTTGAAAAAACCTAACACATAAATTCATCATGTGCACAGCAAGTCACACCACTTGTGCAATCAGAAGTGTGAAGCGAGTGCAAATGAGAAGCTTGTGTGTGTGACTGGTGCGCAGTCAGAGAGCTGCTATCTGATTCCTACAGCAGAGCCTTCTGATTGTTCCTCCAAGCCAGTTAGTGTGACACATAAATATTCAATTACCCTCGGATTAACATCATTTTCACCAGATCTGTATCTACCAGATATTTATTTTTAACCAAAGATTGTCCACTATTCATGGACAAATACATTTGGTATTGCTTGTTGTATTTTGTGGTTGTACAAGGTGTCCAAAATCCACCATAATTCTCCAATGTTCATATATCATTCCCTTCACTAATTGAGCTAAATGCTGAGGCGATGTACTGCATTTGGTTCCTGAGTGGTTTGGTTCAGATGCTCGCTTGCTCATTATAGACGTTTTCATTTATACTGAACTGGAGCAGAATGTAGAGTGGATTTACATTTCCAACAGGCTGTCCCATTTGCTGAACATGTTGAACAGTGCTGATAAAGCTGTCACAGTTTGCCAGAGCCTCTTTGTTTCTGGACATGAGATGACTGAAGGTACCACTTGCAACGGAGAGTGATGCTGTTTTCGTGAGCATGAACACATGCTCTGCTGTCTGTGTGGTTCAGTCAGACTGAGCCGACCTCAACGACCTCTGTGGAAGAACTAGAGTGTCACTTGACTGACTGAGTGACAATGTTACATAAGTGAAAATCAAGCTAGATCTGACAACGTATAGTTAATAACGGTTAGTGTCAGGGTTTAAAACACTTGAAAAACTTCTTGTCACACATTTCCTTTCACACATTATACTGAACTCACACACCAAACTAAAATTGCTTTCACACTGTTTGGTGTGACAGTGATTTAACAAATTAGGTCTTTCTCTCTTCCTGTCGTTAATTCACTTAAATTAAAGTAGAGAAGTGAGCAGTCTGTTTTTCTCTACAACAGCTCTGAGGAAAGCTTACCATACAGAGCTAGATGTTGTCACACATTCATTCTCTCTGCGGCATGAACAAATTAGGTTGTTTAAATGCAGGTTTTAACAAGAAGAAGCACTTTGACGATGTGATACACCTCCAAGACATTACTAAAACACAGATGAAGTCCAGGAGAACCTTATACGTATGACAAAATTAAAAAAATACTGAAAAGTACCAATTTAGCATTACACTATTGTAACATTGTCAGATTCACAATGGACAGTTCAAAAAAGGATCAAAATCAAATTGCTGTCTTATCAAAATCTGGTGCCTATGTGATCCAATATGCAACTTGACTGCAGACAGTGCAGTCACAGATTAGGGTATGTTATGCTAGTAGCGTCTAATATAAAATATAATATATAATAATATAACCATATAACCTTAATATAATTTTTGCAAAAATGTGTTGCTATCAACCCAAATCTTAAGTGGATTGATAGAAATCAGTTCACATAGTTTCCGAAGAAAGTATAAATCTGTTCTTAAAGGAGTTTATAAAAGTACATTGTTCCAAAAGCTACTGTAAATGCATGTGTTTCAGTTTTGCAGACCTGCAAGCTTTCACATACACATAGAGTTGTCACCTTTACCGTCTTTTAGCACTAAATGTACCCTCCAGTTTTGTCAAGTGTCCATCCTCAAACTGTCTGATTGCTACTGTGTGGTAAATGGCTTAGTAATCATTGGAAAACAGACAAATCCCAGCGGATATAGTACAGTACAATCAGGGAGGGGCTGAGTAATTTGCATCCTTCTCAGCATTGATATTACAATCACACACTTCATGGCAGGTTGTTTGAAATGTTTCTTAGGAAAGCCTGCAGCATAAATATTCTTTGAACACTAAAGATCAATTGTCTCCAATGATCAAAAACTACAGTGCCGCGCTGATTCCCTTTGAAGTTTGAGGCAGTTCTGCTGAAGGCTCCTGATTTCAAACATTGCTGATTCAGTGACATTTCATAACCCCCACAGTGCATTATCACGGCCTAATCTATTTTGAATAATACAAAGAACCTCAAGTATGGCATCTTACAACCACAGCGCTGTTCATTCTTGTATGCAATACTAAGATTTAGATGCCAGTGATACAAAAAAATAATATATGTGGAATGTTTTCCCACTTTTTCATCATCATTTTTTCCAAATGCAATCAGTCCATCCTCCATCCAAGTGTACGTGTGATGTATTTGTGAATATGCAACAATATCCTTATGACACATCCGTATGACACAGAAATGTTAGGGTGACAACTTCTTTCCATTCTATGATTCCTCTCTAACTGACTAAAATATAAATTTACATCTTTCAAATATCCTTATATCAATCATTTTTTTTGACATATTTACAAACTAAATGTGATAAGTTTTTTGTTGCCTCCTCTGCCCATTTACTGCTGTTCCTCTACTTTCTGATGGTGTAAAGTTTGGAAATATGTGGAAATGTCTCATCATTAATATGCACACATTAGCGCTGGCTGTAGGAAGACAGATGATGGATATGCTTCAGTGGGAGACAGTTCTCAATGAAATTCTTCATAATCAGGTCTTCAGACTACCAGAGGTTATTTTGACATTTGAAAAATCTCAACAACAACAACAACAACAACAACAAAATATGTCTTCCCAAGAAATGAAAACATTTTTAGTTGTTTTGAGCACCACAAATCAGCTGCTGTTTGCTCTTTTGTGTTGAGGTGACAGCAGTAGACTACAGAAACCACAGCAAACCACAGTAAAACTATGTGGATGATTAGACACTGTAGCTCTATGTAGCTATGTAGCTATGTAAAATTTGGT
Source organism: Euthynnus affinis (assembly GCA_029490765.1). Classification (NCBI taxonomy): domain Eukaryota; kingdom Metazoa; phylum Chordata; class Actinopteri; order Scombriformes; family Scombridae; genus Euthynnus; species Euthynnus affinis. The sequence continues at coordinate 6,380,062 of CM055856.1, read as the reverse complement.
TTTTGCATTTTGGGTGAAAAGATCCTTCAAATGACACCTTGTCTCAAGGGATGCTTCTGATATAGCTTTTTTCATACTGTGTGTAACTGCAGGCTTAAGAATGACAATGTCAGCATGTATATATGTGTGTGTGTGTGTGTGCGTGTGTGTGTGTGTAGAGAGAGAGATAGACTTTTGAGACTTTAGACTTTTGGACCTCAGTGTATATGCGGAATTTAAACTTGGTGTGTTATCTGTGACTGAGCTGACAGGCCAGTTCAAGGTCACAAAACTGGGAAATTACACACGCAGTCTTTTTAAAAAGTAGGATAAGAGAGTACATCACTATGTGAAAGATGCCAGATTTAAGACTGAGTGGCGTTTTGTAATAATCTATGCCAAACTGAAGCTCTCTGTGTTAAATTGCAGCCCCTGTAGTCTTAATATGGTCTCTCTCTTTGGGTCCTCATCAGGCCCTCCATGCAGCAGTAGTGTGACCTTTACATGATGAACCATGTGGGACCAGAGTTCTGACATATCGGTTTGTCTTGGGAGTCTTTGGCAAAGATGCTCAACTCTCCTCAGTGCAAGAATGCATGACAGAGTCTCGGGGTATTTGAAAGGCCACTATCCATTCTCAGAACATTTAACAAGCAGCCAGGACACACTGTATTTGCTTGGCCCCATGAATCATATCTGTTCGCTCATATCATCCCCCTTTATTTGCTTTAATGTCTTCTTAGCTTGAGGAAAAAGGAAACATCTTTTATATCAACCTCTGTTTGGCTCTATTTTCTTTTGTCAGCAGTTTTTTTGTTCTTACATGATTGTTTTAAGTCTGCAAGGACACTAAGAACTTCACCCTCTCTTGGGCTATTATTAATTGCTTGTAATGTTTGTAAAGAACTAAGAGTAAGGGTCACTGTGTTGATTCATAAAATAGTTATGAATCAACACAGCTCTGGCTTCAAAACGTCTGAGTAATGCATAGAATTGAAATGTAAAGAAAAAACTAACTATAACTGTTGTTTTTGTATGTTTTAGATTAAAAAAAAAACACCAACCACCAACTACACCATAACTTTTAAGACTGATTTACAGATGTCAATACAATACATTAACTTGCATAATGCAAGAAAATACTGAATTTAAAGGAATTTTCTACCATTATTTTATACATGAATGCAAAATTAGTCAGCTACTGAGGTCTAACTTTTGAATGCGAAACTTTCAACTAGTACTGACACTGAGGGTTTTTTAAAGAATCTGTACTTTCATCTGCTTTACCATGATATGAAAATATAACTTTATCCAAAGGTAAAGCCAGAGTGGTATGTATGTGGTATGCTTTGAAAAATGTTTGACAGCGATGTCAAGTTTTTTTGTGATTTATAGTTAACGACCCCCCCCTCAAAAAAAACCCTCCAGTGTAGTCCTTGAATCTTGAAAACCATCAAAATAGTCCTGATCTGTTCGGATTCTTGCTTGCTGGATGCAGCACACGAGTCGTTTATTCTGAGTGAGAGAAAAAACACATTCTGAAACCTTCAGCTTCAGCTCCTTGAAGAAGTGCGGAAGCGTTGGCGTGTCTAAAAGAAAAAGACATTCACCTCAAAGTCAAGCGATGATCTTGGTCTGTGTCAAAGCACCAGCATGACTTCGAAAAAACAGGAAAAAATCAGTAGCAAACAGAATTGCACATACTTGTTCTTGACACCCAGTGGTAAGTCATCACTCGGCACTTACAGATAACACAGAGAGTGGAAATTGATTTAAAATCCACACAAGTGCGATGGTAACATTATAAAAAAAATGTGCTCTCAGTCTCAGCAAAACACAGTGCAAAGCTGCAGCTTTGCAGGATGTTTTCTGTCTCTTTTTGTACAATATTTATTTTCTGAGGAGCAGCAGGGTTCAGAAAGGTCTTCATAATTGCTTGGCTATTCACTGCAACCGAACATGTCCTCAAATGAATGATTACAGTCTGAACTGTGATCCCAGAGTCATTTCTTCACCTCTCGTGAAGGATGAAAATGTACCAGTAGCCAAATCTTAAGGCCCTTGATATATGATATTTTCTGTGTTTAAAGTGATGTTTTTCAACTGAATTACTTCAGACTGAATATTGTTGATAGACCAGTTTTAATAATTCAGCAGTCAAACAACTTTGATGCTGTAAGACACAAAGGCTGACAATTCCAGTGGAGCTCACTGTAAGTCCCAGTTATGTCAGCAAACATTAATAATCCTCTTACATTTGAACCCGAGTACTGCAACTTGTCATGCATTTCAGATTGATTCTTTTGTTGCCTTCATATTGCTTTAGAGTGTCTCTGCCAACCACAAGCCATTAAGCTGTGCCCATTTTACAGGCCGACAGAACAGATGAGCCTTGTTACGTCTTTAGCTTTTTTTTTTTTCTTCTCAGATTTCAAGGGTACGTGTGAAGTCATTCAGATGTAAATTACTGTACTTCCGCAAGAAAAGAACTGTTTAAACCGGAGGTAAATATTCAGTGGGTGATTTTCTCTAATTTAGCAAGAAGATGACAGGCATTAACATACCATTTTCAGCTAGTTTTGAAAGAAGCTAAAATGAGGTATGTGTCTATGGTGTCAGATTACCCATTTTTTCTTTGTGAAGGTAAAATTTTTAGACAGCAAAACACATTTGATATCTCAAAAGGTAAAATTTCTCCCAACAAATTGATGGTTGTGTTGTGACCAGGATTTGCAACACAGTGAGAAATTCTAGCCAGAGATCTGACGCAAGACATTATTCAAATATACACTGGATTTATGATATTCCCTCTATAGAAGCTGATGCAGTATTATTATCATCACAGATTGAAAATGTCTTTTATAGGTGCTTTACTCTTTAAATTCTCTTCTGTTAAAAATGGGTATAACCAACTTCTTGATGATCTTAAACAAGTCTCAACTCCTTCCACTTTTAAATCTAAATTAAAAACTCTACCTGTACCTTTGAATGATTCATCTTCTCCTCCGCACTCCTTTATTACATTTGGAACTGTTCATTACTGCTCTCAGACTGCACTCACTGTCCTCTTTTTTGTCTTTTGTTCACTTTTATTCAGTTTTATTTACATTTTTATGTAATTTTAATGGTTATTTTTATCTTACATAAAGCACAGTTTAAAAGTTGCTATACTCATGAACTCTTTCCGTCTTAACACAAGTTTCAAAGTTTGTGCAGTCTGCATTTGAAAAATGCATTTTAAGAATGTATGTATTCCTTTTTTTGTCAAATCTTACAGACTTTATAGAAAATTGCATTTTGTCTTTGAAAATGAAAATATAGATCAGCTTTTCCTGTTCTTTCAAATTTTACTCTGGGGAGAAACAGCAGATTCTCCTTCTTCACATGAAGACACGTAGACTCAAACAGTAAAATTCTGTGAAGAGGTGTAATCAGACACTGGAGTGAGCTGCAAATATCTTAAAATATTTAATATGTGGGTCGGGGGTAGAGGCCTGCTGTAAGGGGAGATGGTAAAAGACAAGAGCAGGAGTTGGACTGATACTCACTGAATGAACCCATTTTCTCTAAGAGCATGAAAGTAATGACACAATAGAAATGCTTTGATAAGTCACATTACACTAAACCAGAGCCAGTGTGATTGCAAAGAGCTTTGCTACAATCTATGATAATTTCCCTCTGAGAATCTATCCCAGACAAGCAGAGGCAATCTCAGTGGCTTTGCATTTGGTCTGATTACTGTCTCCAAAGTAAGGCTATTAGTTCCACAATTACAGAGCGTTATATTCCATACTGATTTGCCATTTTCCCCCAAATGCCTACACATTAAAGGTCACGTATTATAAAAAAAACCTCACTTTTTCAGTCCTTGAGCACATACATTTGGGTCTCTGATGTGCCTACTAACACACAGACTGTGAAATTAGACAATCCAGTCAGTTTGTTGTAGGCTGCCTAGGTAAAAAAAAACATGTGATCAACAAGCCAGACAGATTTGCCTCAATACCAATGAGGCATTATATTTACAGACCACGTCCTCCATCCATGTTTACGACACTGATGGCATTTTATTCACACCCTGAAAACAATCATGACAGCTTTATGGTTCCATTGCATTAGAGATGCCATCATAAATCTCAACCTTACATTAATAATTACATCTGAATAAGCAACACAATGTGCAGTATCGATCAGGAGCCCTATGCAACTGTAACATAAATGCAATAATGTGTGCTCATATCAACCAAATATATTTTTTAAATGTTTCGTATCTACAACTCTAATGTGCATGAAGACAAGCCTTTAAAAGAAAAAAACATCAAACAAATATACATAATAAAAGAAAAAAAAATCCTGATTTTAGCCATGTCATTTTTGAACATTAATGTCTCCTGTGTCATATAAGAGGTATGAAATAAACAGGAAATGGCTACACCTGGGTACTTTAAAGATCTGGCAGTAATGACATTCACATTACCTGCCTCCTTTCTTTTTACCCATAAGAAGTTAAGCAAACTCTCAGTGTTGTTAAGAGCAAAGTGCTATTCACCTGCTTGGATTTTAAAAGTTTTAGAATCTGTGAAGCTTGAGCTGCTTATAGCTGAGGCTGGCGGGCTCTGGGATTTGGCAAGAATGACAAAAGCGGTGAAAGTTTGGGTAAGTGGTGGTCATTTGGCAGAGCTCCTTATTGTGTTCCGCTCTCCTGAACATGCCATCAGGCAGATTCTCTCAGCTGAGTAAGGACTTAATTATCTAAGTTACGGACTCAGGCTGACTGCATTTATCAGGCGTAGTGGAGAGGGTGTCTGTTATCACTGCGTACCCCTTCTTTTCCTCTGGGGCTCTCTTTTGCACAGTCCTGTACACTGAATTGACTTCCTCTGTGAGTCCACATTTAAATGGAAGGCAGAGGGTTGAGCATATAGTCCTTTGCAAACACAGAACAATTATTGAGTTGCAAAGCTGCAGCAAACAGTTTGTTGATTATTTGTCTTCCAGTTTGATTGTCCAACAAAACAGCATTTGGATAAAATGCTGGTTAGCAGATGACTTGAAATTTCAGATATTAAAGCAGAGAAATGCTAGTATGGAAACTTCATGAGACACCAGCTGGCAAAACAACAAGACATTTAAAACCTCTTAGCATTTGTTATTCTTTATTTTCTATCTTTCTATTTATTTTCTAAGACTGACACACTGATATGAGGTTTCTTTCCTGCTTTAATGTGAAGTTCTTTTATATTTTGCATGAGAACAATGTAATGCAAATCCCTACCTCGCTTACATGTGAAACAATATGTGTGTTATCCCTGAGGGCAGCTAACACTGCGGTATCCAAGGAGCTAGTACGCATCTTCCACCACTACTGCTTAATTAGTTGCCTCTGTGCCTGGAGACCCGCTCTGCACTTGACCTTTCTGAAGGTAAGGCAACCAGCGCATGTTCAACAAACCAGAGGAAATGAGGTGAGGGGAAAGGTTTTCACAGTTAGCGCCACATTCGTGTGCACATACATTAAGTGTGCATGTGTGGCTGTATTTATTTGTGCTTGCATGGATTTATTATTCCTGCTTTTTCAAAGAATGGAGTGCTCCTTTAATGGGAAACTTTTTCATTAGTGCGGCACAGAGCTCGTCAGTTGTATTACATCAAACAGCAGCCCTGCAGATGTCGACACACCCGGAGAAAAACACAAACACGCATCTGCAGAGGAAATAAATCAATTTTTTTGTACATCTTTTAATTTAGAGGAACAGCTTGAAGTACGACAGTGAAAGAACATGTTCCTGGAAAAACCTTGGGGAATGATGACATATTCAAAAGGTACATTGATGCAGGTAGAGGTTAGCTCGCATGTCGTTTTAGTATTTAATGAGATTTCCTCTGGAGGGGTTTCTTGCTGCCAAGTTTCAAATCATCTAAAGGAAAAGTCTGCTCTTCTCGTTGTCCAATGGAGAAAAGGAACATCCTCATTATCATCCATGGCTTTGGCTCATTATGGGGGACAAGGAGATGCCTCGATATAAATACTTCAACACTGTCCTCCAAATGGAAGAAGTCTTCTTGAATAAACTGCACATTCCAGTTAGACACAAGCTGGAGAGCTGCTTCTACAACCTATTGCATGTGCAAATTTCAAGTGACATCAGAAAACGAATGGCAGAAAACTTAGTATATTAGATTTAAGAGATACAAGCCGATTAATATAAGATATTCAAAGCTTTTTAAGCATTTCTTGATGCATTCTTTTGAAGCAGCCTATAGTTACTGTGTTGTCTGGGACACAGCACATTGGCAACAGTTTTTCTTTAGATATCCTCCCCACAATATAGAGACTACATACACGAGCTTGTAAAGTGTGTGGAGTTTCAGGGTTGGAGCCTCAGTAGAATTTCAATAGACTTTCAAGGCAGGAGTTATGAAAGATGTCTACAGCTTTGGAGTCCGTCTGAGGCAACTGAAAAACACACATCTTAATGCGGCCTCATTAAACAGACTCCACGGTAATTGATTTTATTGTGTACTGTTAGACATTTTTGATGTGGCAGAGGTGTATGTTACCTCAGAGTCTTTCAAAGTTCATGACATTTACAACAGCTTCTTTGGTATTTACTTAGAAGGTTAGGATGGTCAGTCAGACAGTTTTTAGTTACCCAGTGAATGATTTGTTCTTTGATAATAGGGAGCTGGTGTATTATATACATCAATGAACAGGGTGTTTTAGGTGTTATAACTGCATGTGTGACATTGCAGGAGTAGGGTGTCTTTTTATATTATATATATATATTGCAAGAAAGCAAAAAAAATAATGAAAGAGCAGAAACATTTGAAGATGTACAGATGCAATTTTCCTGTCTGTAACATGTGTCGAATGTTAAGGAGGCATGAATATGCCAAAAAGATCACGTGACATGGAAAGGAGTCATATGCAGGACTGATATCATATTAGAGTATTCACTGGGTATCATGCACTGGCAGTGGTGTGGGAGTTTTTCTCACTGTGGTGTCATCAAGTCTTAAGCATTCTTAGGAAAAAAAGTTATAATTAACTGAACTGAGATAAAGTTGAGCTTATTGCTAAACTGACGTGTCTGCTGATGGCTCACTAAGTAGCAGGCAGCAGCTGCAGACAGCATTGGCAGGTTAATCAAAAATTAATGGAGAATATCACAAATGACAGTTTAAATACTGCTGTTGGCCAATGTACATGTATAAGAGCACAAGAGCACAGTGGGAACGCAAGTGAATATCTAATTTCCTTAATATGGAAAGTCACATTTACACATTAGCCCAAGTGTGACTAGATAGCACCTCTCAATTCACAGCCCTACAGCAATGGATTAAACAATGAAAGTGAAACACCTATGTAGGAAGTTACATTTTTCATATCCCACATATGTAAGAACTTTCCTCTCTCAGAATTACTATATTATTTATTTCTAGCCAGGATGCTTGTGTGAGATTATCATATAACCTTAGCAGAGATTTTCATTAAAAAAATTCTTAAAATAGTCAATTATAAGTGAATGTGTTCATAAAATATCTTGAATTCAGAGACTGCCTCTACATTCCCAATATTAAGTGTTCAGTTTTACCACATTCTCTGTTTGCAGCACTTTCTGTTAAAATTGTGATAATTATGTTATGTTATGTTATGTTATTATCTCTTCACTGGCATGTTTGCATTTGCAATACTTTTGTGCAAGTACATTATGATATGAAAAATACAGTAATTCAGATTTCCCATTAATTGAAAGTCTCATTGACATTGTACACATAAAGAAATGTGTTTTGTTTGTCTAGTTAATTTCATGTAGCCTGGTTTTAATTTTTGTTTGGAAATGTACAAAATCTGACTATTTTGTTCATAAAATGTTGCAAACAAATGGATTTGCCTTAAGCCAAATGCACAAAGAAATAACAGTTCAGAGATGAACTGATGCAAGAGGAATGCCAACGTCTCAGACCAATGAGGTTTGTTTACTTAACTTTAAACAGGCCAATGCTCACAGTTTTAGCAGTGTTGGAAGGTCATATAGTTAGTGTACAAGGAAAGTTAAATCTAAAGCCCTATTCACAAAGGATAGATTATTAACAAGGGACTTCTTGTGATTTAAAATAATTGCAGATGTCATCTGCGTTCTTAATCCTATGATAATCTCCTATACCAGTAATCTGTATAGTAAAAAACTCTACCATCATTTTGCTGCAATTTTCCACAGACTACAGAAGTTATCTGAAATATTAGTGCAGCTTAATTTGCATATAAGTAATTTGGGCTTTTATTATTATTGTGTCATTACTACTTATGATTCCTTGGTTGTCTGAACTTTTCCTCCTCTTTTGTGTCGGAGAATTGAAGGCTTCAGTAGAAATGATTAATGACAACTCCGACTGGCTTTAGGGTGCAGATTCAGGAGGTTAATCTTGCTGCTTAGCATGAAGACCTATTCAGAGAGGAGCACGATCAGATCCATTAAAAGACGAATATTGGAAGATAATAAGATCAATGATATGCATGGCAGCATTTGGCAAGTATCGCTCTATCTTTCAAAGGACTAAAAGGACTGTATTACATATTCGGTGAAATATGGTCAGTAGACTTGAGTGAATGTCATGCTTACTTGTGCAGGTAAGGTCTGTGGGGTCTGTGGGTGAAAGTACATTCATCAATAAAGTGTTGTAGCTGGGGCAAGTTGCAAGTCTTGATTTTGACAAAGTTGTCCTGCCTTTGTGTCACATAGACTGGAACCAGGTTTGGTTAGAGTGTCAAGAATACACCACAAAGGTAGAGAATACACATAATGCAGAAACCATAAGAAGAAAACTGCTACTTTTCCTTGTTTGTTGCCAAGAAAAACAGAAAATATGTTGAATACTTGAATGTAAGATTTTAGCCTTTTATTTAGGTGATCACAACAAAAATACTAACACAGGAAGAGCTGAAGTAGAGTTCAACAAACTGTAAACCATTACCGGCGTTGGTTTTAATGTTTTTCTTACCAGTTACAGTACATTTATTCAGTAAATTTGCCACTGTTGTCCATGAGCTATTGTCAACAATAAGGAGATACATTTCATTGCAGGATAATTGACAGGCTGATTTTATTATTCATTTAACATTTTGCTGTTACTTCATGTCGAGAGCTCATTTTAGTAGTAAAGCCAGTGGTTTATTTTGAGTGGAAATGATGAATAAATAAGCAATGAATATTTAAGCAGTGTGTCATTAATGTAGGTCTGGTGTGGTTAAATGACAGGGGTATTGTGAGGGTTAATGAACTGGTTAATGGATTAATGCTGGTTTCCCGGTGATAAATTCATATGTTATGTATGTGTGTGGTAGAGAAACTGAGTTTTTATATATATATTTTCATATATTTTAAAGAAATGGAACATATCATCTGAATGGCCCATTGAATGAAACCATTTCTGAGTATATTTTATTTTCTGAGTTGTATATTATTTTATATTCATTTTATCATTGTACACATACACGCTTAATAAACTTGTAATTTCAGAGGAAGCCATTTTTAAAACAGCCTGTTTCTGTATGTCACTCTCAATCCCACTTGAAGTCCTGTCCCACTGTTTCAAAGAATTTGATATTAAATGGCTTATAAAACTCCTGAAGCTGCTCTATGACCTCCTGGTCAATTTGTACATGAGTTCTGCCCTTGGACTTTCCAAGGCAGCGCGGCTGACTGCTGCTTTCTGGCTTCTTCAGACAGGGGAAGCCTTTGGTTCTATTAAAGTAGAAGTGCTTGTCCGTGATTATTCGTTTCAGTCCCAAAAAGTCCTGAACACGGCCCATTTCCCCTGCTGGATCTGTGATCAGCCGCTCCCCGCTCACAAAGTGCATCTGCGACAGACGAAAGTATTGCAGCCAGTTCTCCAGGTGCAGAATATACATCCCGATCCGAATGGCGTTCCAGGAAGTGTCGACAAGACCCAAACTCCTGTTCTTAAAGGCCAGCTCTTCAAACATAGGGATGTCAGGCTTCTTGGAAAGTGTCTGAGTGTAGTCGGAGATGGCTCTTGTGACTGGGTTGCGCACCACAACAATCAGCTTGGTCGCATGGGACATGCTAGAGATGCGTCTGGGTGCATCTCTGGTGACAAAGTAGCTTGGAGTCTTCTCTAACGTGATCTGGCTGTCTAGTGTTCGTGGCATTAGTCCCCTTGAGAGAGAAACAAAGAATAAAACACACATGGATGGGTCAGCAAGAGTTGTGATTTTCCTGCACATTTCTGATTTTCTGTTTCAGATAAAAATATATAACTTTAGAGGGAAATTTCACATTCAGAATGTAAACAACAATGACTACCACTGTCACAACCTCTCTTAAGACTGTCATTATTATTGAAAAGTTGAGATAAATGCATATTTAGGTATTAAACAGAAGACAAAAATACAGGTTATCTAAAAAGCAATGTCACATCTGCAAAATTATCAGTGTCAAATAATTGCCAGTCTTTTACAATACCATTTCCAGTTAAGAAAAACGAACAAACAAACAATATGAATGTATTCATTAGATATTCATTGGTGACAGCACAGCTCGCACGACCAAAACATGCATCATTATTACTATCATCATACTGTCAAGATAATGGCTTTGCAAACTACAGGCAAATGTTTCTATTTGTCATATTTGTCATGTGAATTTCCCTTCAAAGTGTAATGTGTCATTCTGCTTCAGCAATTTGGTTCAATAAAAGTTGATTAATAAGCATCTGGTGTTGGCTGTTGAGACAATGAATGGTTTGCCCACAATTCAGAGACCATCCATACTTTTCTTCCTGTTTCCTCTAAACTGAAAAGTAACTCTGCTGTAGCATCAGCAGCACAATAACTTGGCAGTTTGAGAGGAATAATTCCAAAATAGTAATATTATATCAGTCTTTCGCTTTTTATGATTGCAGAAGATATAATACCAGAATTTTCCCCTTTTCACAGCAATGTGGATCAGTTTCTAGATTTCAGGTACGTTACAACACAGTTCTGATGATTAAATACCACATTTCTTTATTATTACTGGGGGAAGGCTTCGATTAAAACCTAACCTTTCTCAGAGCTTTCTCTCTCAAGGTAAGGGTAGCTATAGGTTACTTTTAAAGTCTTGAAAATATTGATCCATTTAGCTTTATTTATGAATCCTGGGTTGTTGGCTTGAGTGCCTCAGGGCCACTAGGCAACTATTAATCTTTTATGAGAACAGCACCTTTTCAAGAAAACAGCTTTGCTACACACTAAAAAAAAACTTGCAGCCATTTTCCAAGAGGTGGAGGATCTAAACAGATCTGTGGTTGTGTGCTGAGGAAACTGTCTTGTCAATTCCATGCATTTTCACCATCCTCAGAGGTAAAGATTGTGCGGATGAAAGGACCTCGTACTGTGTGTGCTCGTTCAGACTTGCAACTTGTCGTGTTGCAAAACTGGGCTGACAAAGTGAAGATACAGAGTGAAAGGTCACAGATGGTTCAGCTTAAAATAGCAAATAAGCAGCTGCCTGGTGTCGACTGCAGCTGTATGACAACACAGCACTATTCTGTGTAAACAACATGTTTACACATATACCAGACCATGTGGATACTCAAAAATATGTGTTCATAAAATTGTGTTGGTTAGACTAGGAGGAGATTTAGCGTTTTACACCGTTTTGAAATTTTTATTCACATTGGTTGACTGTTGTTTGGACTCAAAACTCCATATGAGCCTGTCCATCAGAGGTTGCAACAAGTTACAACATGCACTGACTTACCTTGAGCTATTGATTTTTACAGCTGTTATGTTTGTTTACTCCCACTGAGTCTCAGCACTGGGTAAATTATATGACTGTAACATGGAAGTCATACAACACTGAAGGGACTGATATAGACAAGATAGAAATAGAGACGTAGAAGGAATACTGATGCATTTGAAGTAAGGGATGAAGTGGTACCACTGGGATCAATTACCATGAAAGTGTAAGTAAGAATTGATACACTCTTTAGGCATTTTTTTCCATTGAAATACTGCACTCTGATTTGACATGTATCTTTCTAATGTCCCTCTATTCCACAGTTTTTTCTTTCAGGTCAAAGATTTAACTTTAACTAAATTTTACTTTTTGAATCAAGACCATGTAATGTCATCATCATACACAAGTAATTTCCAGCTGGTATTACGACCTGTTCTCATTCCCAGGCTGTCAAATACCAATGCTTTGTCACAGCCCTTTGCATCTCATGCAGACGCACAAGGTGGCCTTTGGCGTCTGTATAATGACACACCAGATGCTTTATTGGATGACGGGGCTCAATTTTAATTAAGGAAGATTCTATGTTTTAGGAATGATGATTTAATATTAAACATCCTCAGCCACATATTCTTGGAAAATTAAAATTAAATGAGCAATTTCTCATTTTACAATCACAGGCTATAAAATGCCTTTTGTTGACAGAGGTAGTGCTGTTTGGATTCGGATTGCAGATGACTGACGACAATTTGAAATTGCAGACAACCCAAAACAGGAGTCGAACACCCCAAGTCTGCCCACAACACAATGTCCTTCCTTAACCTCAACCTGCCTTTGCACTAAATTGCATCAAATTGCCATTGTCTGATGAATCAATTGGTGAAAATGATTTTGTTCACACAAGATGACATGAAACCAGAAATATTAACAGATCCCTCTGCTGTGCCTTATCTAACCGTGACTCTAATCTGGCACCATTGCTCATTAAACTGATACCTACAGCACCATTCCTCTGAGCTTTGGTCGTCTGATCTTTCACCTGTAGTCATCAGTTGTCCATTCAAAGGATCGTTTAACTAGCTGTAAAAGCAGCCAGGGAGAACAAGGTGCAATCCAATGATCAAAGGATTTTAGTCTTTATTTTTTTTTTATCAAAATCAGGGCTATTTATAAAGGATGCTTTCATGTCAGTGGGAGCAGTCTGGACCAATAAGTTCCAAGTCACCTGTCTTGGAGTGACATTAATGAGCAACACTGTGGGATGTCTGTAATATCTACAAACATGTTTTGATCTAACATTTTGTAGTTGGGGCTTATGTTCATGTTCATTTCTGTGGTTATCACAAAATTTGCATCCACATGTGAGCCAGCTCTACCACAACTGCACATTGACCTTTAATGCAGGTGTGCATACATGTGCTTTTTAAAGTGATGTAACAAACAGACTGTGAGTGAAGCAGTGGCCTTGTTTGTGTATCCCTTTGTTATTAAGATAATGGGAATCAGGCCAGAAGGGGGACATGTGATACTTAAGGCAGTTGTCTGAACCAACCACCAGAAATTTGTTTTCAGGGATTTTTTTCTCCTCATATCCCCAAGAAACAATCAGCACTGCACAGTCTCTGAAATTTAAAGGTAAATTTTACTGGGGTCTTGACTGCATCAGGTTCAGGTGTGCTTTTTCTAAAAGCTGTTAAGTCCTTGCTTGGTATAATTATTATCTGCAAAAATTTAAATCACTGTAATTCCAATGAAAAATACTCTGAGGGTAATCACTGATGTCTATGAAACTTTTGCATCTTCAAATTCACTTTAAAGTTAACATTTTGCTTTTTGCACTGACACATTCACGCACACACACACACACACACACACACACACACACACACACACACACACACACACACGCACACACACACACACACACACACACACACACACACACTCCTTGATTAAATGACATTTGAGTGAAGTGCTGTGATTGATTACCACCAGAGTCAACACTAAATTCATTGGGGTAATTTACAGTGCAATGTGCAGTCTTCACAATTCCTGGTGAAACTTTAAGTCAGGATGCATTACAGGCTTGGCTGTGACAATTTAATCACTCTGTGAAAATGAACTCAGGTGTGGAAGATCTGTTTAATACTGTAAATGAGACCTGTTCCTGGTTGAATAGGAGAATATAGTTGAAAGCTAGTTTGTTCTGAATGCTTCAGTATTGCATTTGATGCTGTAATTGTGATACATTCTTGTCTGTAATTAAAAAAATAGCAAATTGAATTTTATTCAAGTATATTTGAATTTACTTAACACTGATGTGTACCTTTAATTTAATATCATAAATGGTTTGTGATATTATATTGCTAATATCCAAGTAATTTCATATTTCTAAGCAAGGAAGTTATAATTTAATCCTCTAGTCTTTGTTTTGCTTTTGTGGTAATGGGCCTACTGACATGGCATAACCCTAAAGGAGATGGTTTTCTTTTAGAAGAAAACAACACAGTTGTATTTTAACAGTGAAGACAAGCTATATCCATTTAAACACATCACAGGGTGTCACTGAAAATGGGTGTCAGGCAGGCACTAATGGATATGTACAATGAATTCCTTTTTATCATGAAGTTTGTGATTTGGGTCCCTTCACAACAGGGAGACTTTACAGTATATTACAAAGTGTGTAGCCCTGTTTCAGTTTATTGTACTGCAGAATAATTTCCCATATAAAAACAGATGAAGCAAACACTGGAGGCAAACAGATTTATTTATAAGTTGCTTCACAGCGTCTTCGCATGTATTCATTATTGAGTATGGCCTTTTTTAACTAGAATTTGGGCCATGCAGTGAAACATTAAATCAATTTTAAATAGACGTTCTACTACTCTAACAATTCTGGTCTGTGATGATTTGATGAAATGTTTGCTGAAAATGAGCATCCTTCTGCAACTCTTATCTACAGGTAGTTAGGGTCAACAGTGGAACGCATGGCAGTCATCACCACTCATTAATGAGCTGCAGTGCGCTGAACACTTGTCTGCATATTGTAGTGACCCTGAAAGAGCCTGCTGGCTATCTTGCTCAACGATTTATCTCTGTTGGTGCAGTGGAAGCGGGAGGTCTGGAGTTCACACTTAGTACCCTCTGGACTCTGCTATATCATTATGGATGCATAAGCCACAAACATAGATGTCTTTATTTCAAAGTACCAAGGACTCCCATTAAACTCAGATACACCCGTTGTACTGCACTGTGCCTTTCCACTGGGAGAACATGCCACAATTTTATACACCAACTGAGCCATTATGAGAAAACTATTGAACTGTTATAGCTTGGCCAATCAAGAGTAAAACTCAAGACAACAGTGATACTACTATTTATATTCCTGAACTTAAAGTTATTTATGCATTTGAAGTCATGTGTGCCTAATTCATAGCAATTTATAGCTGAACGTTAATCCCTGTAGCTAATGATTTCTTTAACTTCTGCAGGCCAGTTAATATCTCAAATTGCCCGGTTACTCTGTTTCACACAGTCTTTGACTTTTCATGAGGCTTTTAAAGGTTTAGTTAATCTTCTATAGTGTTCAGTGTGCTCCTGTATGTGCTCAACCAGTCAGGACAAGCTCTTTCTGCTACTACAGTTAGCCAATACTTCATCACATCAAGCTCATGCGAGTCTGGAGAAAATGTTATAAAAACAGGATGTCCTCTCTTCAGGCAGCCACTTATTTGGCTGTTAGTTTCCATCTATAGAGCAGCACCTGTGGGTCAGTTTTTGCAACTCTCATCCCTTAGTAATGACATTTATGTAGAATTAATTTACAAGAGGAAATATTGAAGGAAAGTTACAGATAAATTACATTTTTCAGTAGTGAGGATATTTTGTTGATTTACTTATCTGGAAAGCTGCAAAAATGGTGATCTTGCAATGCAACATTAATTTAATATAATTTGTTGCCTGAACCTAACCACAGACAGGAGTCAGAATGGTGGCATCAATGTTGTAAGCACTAAGTATTCAAAGAAATGGTTTACCTTCTGGTGATTATGAATATGCTCAGTAATGTTCATGGCAACCTGACATTTTTACATTTTGATATTTCTTACACAAAAGTAGAAATTTTGACATGTTGGTGATGCTGGGAAAAACATCAAGGGGCAGCAAATACAATAGCATTTGTTCAGAGGGGGCAGCTAGTAACTGTCAACATGTCTTACTCTGTTTCAAAGTGTTGGACAGGCGACCAGAGAGACCTCACAGAAGAGACATAACCCTCCTTACATCCCATGGCTGGCAGAGCAAAAAATAAAACTACAGAAACTTTTTCCCCCAAACAGATATAAAATAAAGTCAACAAAAACTGTAACTCAGTAAATCCAATCTGACAGTAGAATCGTATATATTACCACAGAGTAAAGAACAAGAACAAGAAGAATATTGAATATTAAAGCCATTTGCAGCCCCTGTATGTGACTGTGAGGAAGTTTAGCCAGTGTCAAGAAAGGTGAAAGTAGGCAGACTCAGAAAGTTGTTGACTGACTAAAGAAAAAGGTGATTTCTTCTGACCAGTGTAACAAAAACAAATGTCTCCAAGGAATGAAAAAAACAAACAAACAAATCATATTTTGTTTAATCTGGTTTAACTCAGGATTAGTCGTCAACCTTTGTCATGATGTTGTGGGCACTGCTACACAGACATCATGTTTCATTTCTCTGTTCTCTCTCTCAAATCAACAACTATCCCCTTAAACAGGCCCTCTAATCTATCTAAGCAGAATCATATTCATCAGGGGAGTTTTCAGTCTCCTGCCTATAACAGGTAAACAACAATGCTGCTTGTATCAGTTACCATCGTTTACACAAACACATCATCCACAGCATATTCATCACCATAAGCCAAAATAAGTACAAATCATATAGATACATAACCAAACATTTAACTAAGTAAAATAACCCCCCCAATACATGGTCTGACCCATGACATCACTGGTAATGTCAGCGAGAGCTTAAAAGCAGGAAGTCGTTGGGAGATTGTTATGCTATACTGTCAGAAATATGAGGCTGAAAGAAGATATATGATTCAAAACCTCAGAAAGATAAAAGTACACTTTGATCTGATAGATATCCTACAAAAGGACTCAAGAAATCAGTGTTATTGAATTCTATTTCAGTATCTTAGACTAATTTGATTGCGAAGATATGAGGGTTTTTAATGAATATTGTACTAGACATTCTTATCCACACTCCATACCAGTTGTTTGGTATTTGGTTGTTGGTTGTCTTGGTAATGTACCAATTCATTGTTTGCCAACCACCAATAAAACTAAAAGAAGAAGAAGAAAAAGAAGAAGAGACTTCCCCTTTGTCTCCTGGAAAGCATAGTAGGTATTTTACGAAACACAAGCTAATCCATAACTCAAGAAACTTAGGACTTAAATGAATAGTTCTAAAGAGCAACACAGATTCATCAGGGATGCAGACCATCAGAACAAGTAAAGGTCAGCTTTGAATCATCTCCTTGTGAACAATCAATGAACTCAGAATTTATTACTGTCATTTCACTGCAGTTTGAACTTAAAACTGACTGTTGCATCTCGTCAGTTCAATACAAGTTCTCAGTAAATGTTTGCAGCTCAAATAAAGCTTTGTCATGCAACACAGCTATACATCCCTTACAAAAACACAACAAATTGAAAGAGATGTGACACTATCACATACACATATGATACATTGTTTGATAGAATTTCACATATAATGTAGGATGTGGTTTTTGTGCAGGTTACATATGAAATGTAGATTGTGTGAAAACTTAAGTTTTAAATGTGCTTTTTGTAGGGGACGAAAGTTCACATATTGTCTGATAAAACTACATTGGTGCCAAGGCCAGTTTACCTGCATTGTGTGAGTCCACCTTCCAAAAAACTACTAATATGGCTCATATTGTTAGCTGTTAGCATCTCTGATACACTTGTGTCACGTGACCTACAATCCAAAATCTGGCCTTTGTGTCAAAAGTTTTGTTCATCTGGGCTGCATCATAAATGCTGATTCACTACCTACTGGGCCTTAGGGCAAGTGGAAAGCCAATGCTAGTTCAAACCCAGTAACAATGCAATTTTGATGAAGCATAAGACTATTTATTTGAACTTTTATTATTTTGTTATTTTATTGGCTCCAAATGGACCCACGAACTCTGAAGTGGAAGGAGGATGCTCAGTCTCTATTGCTGATGGTCACCAAAATGTGTTGTCCAGTTGAAACAATCACTGGTTTGTATTAGCTTGAGCCCAGTTTCAGTAACATAAGTTCCTTTTCATTTGTTTGGTTTATTTGAAACAATCATAGATGCTAGATTAGACATTTAAGCTGTGCATTGCTTTCTGTAAATTAACCATTGAGTGAAGTGGGAAATGTATCTGCTTCATTGCTGCATTGCTGTATTAATTTTGTTTTGCTCTATGAATGTGATATTTTCTAGATGTTTGTGGGGATTCACTTGACTGGACTGGGATGATGGTTGGCTTCTAATGATTTCTGTCAGATTTAATCCTGCAACTACTGAACTGGTGTCTGCTTCAAAGTTTCATGTATGTTTGTCCAAATAAAACAGCATCAGTTTAGATATCGGGACAATAGAATATTTCACATATGAAAACATGAATTTTTACATGTGCTTATTGTTTCATACACATTATTTGACTATGTAACCCAATGTTATCAACATGATTTTTGTTTGATCAGCAATAAAGCACATTCGAATGTGTGGATTCAGACAGAAACTGATTTATGAATCTGATTTAACTTAGAAACCAACATTTCAACAAAATGTATCATCTCAACATTTCTACAAAACTCCATATTAACATTTCCAAAATATGTATCATCTCAACATTTCTAAAGTGATGTAGTTCACATGCAATCTATTTCCTAATAGGAGGAGGAAGAGGGATTGGTGGATGGTTAGGAATTTTTTTGGCAGCAAGTTGGAAATCAGCACAGAGCACGGTTCAAGACCACCTTGAAACCAATGCCCACTTCCTGTTTCAACTGACAAAAGCAAGTGTTTTTAGGGAGACATCAGGATATTTGCAGCTGTTTTTCTTATGAGAAAACCAGGTTTTTTTTAGTGAGGCATTGGCTGTTATTTTTTTAATTTTCGTTTTATTTGAACCCAAACCATGATCTTTCCCTAACCCTAACCAAGTGGTCTTTGTGCCTAAACACAACCAGACAGTGACCACAGCGTTACCACACCATAAATATCATTATTCAACAGGTAGAAATGTTAATATGCTATGTTTGTAGAAATGTTGATATGATACGTATTACATGTGTTGAAACGTATATATTCAATGTTTCTGTGGTTTGCAGAAATGTTCCATGCCAATGTTTTTTTCTGCCGATTGGGTTGCAATGTGTTATCATAGCAAGCAGGGCAATGATGGTCAGTCCTCTGCAATATATTACACAGAAAGCTTTAGTGTAAAAACAAAAATGTGCCATCTTCTATAAGGAATAGTTCAAAACTTATATCAGAGGTACTGCAGAGGTATTTATCTAGTTCTTCAATCTTCTGACTGAATTATAGCTACACAAAAACATGCAATAAGATGCTGTCAACAGTAACAAAGGGAAAACAAAGCAATATGAATGCACTCTCAAAAAATATATTATAATTTACATGCCCGATATTGTGACCCGGTTAGTAAAAGCATATGCTCATTAAATGAATGTCTGACTTGTGCACTGTCCCGAAAGCTTTTCACAGCAGCTTCAGGGTAAATGCTAGTTACGTTAGCATTTTTGGACACAATTGGAGCATTCAAGTATTAGATTTTGTCTTATAAGATCTCTGAGATAGAGCAAATGATTTTGTCCCCCATTTGGGTTACATGATTTTCTATTATTTTTAATAACTGTGAGTTAAGCGCTGAATAGGTTTTCTCTGATTCAAGTCTTTCAAAAGTGAAAATATCTTTAGTTGGTAAAGTTTCTTTCCACATTTTAACAAAACTGACTTAAGGAAAATGTGTTTCATACAAACCATTTGTCCTGAAATGTTCTGAAAAACAAATACCACGCATAGACTTGCTCCCTGCCACCCAAACCCATTAACAGTTTATATTACTCAGGTAGACTGCGCAGAAAAAAGGTTCTTATGCTGTGTGATTCTCATAATGTCTATGCCACTGCACTTCCTAAAAATGGCATCTTCCTCTTTCCTCATATGACAGCACAGATCCAGTCTGCACTGGAGAGGCTGCTCCATTATTAAAGTATCACTCACCAAGATTACAGCTGTGAAGACATCTGATCATTAATCACCAGCAACACCAGTTTGCCTCCTCCAAAGTCTATTAAGAGTGAACAAAGAATGGTCCAGACGAATACAGTAATCCTGCGGCCATTTCAACTATATAAAGAAACACAGGCGAATAACAATCCAGCGTCATGAGAATCAATCATCTATTTCTCTAATTTAATTGAAAGCAAATTGGTTGAACATAGTAGACTGACTGAGCTAAACGCTGTAGAGCGCTTTCTGACATTAGGCAACATAATAGAATCAAAATATATTTATAGGAAGACAATACAGTTCTGTATTACTGTAAAAAAAAAAAAAACTACATAATGTATTTGACCTTGAAAGAAAACCTATTTTATTGCTGTCATTTCAACTCTAGCCTTTTGCGTTCCCTGAAATAACAATTATTCATGGTTTGGTCTGCAGAGGGAAATGACTGACACTTGCTCTCCTTGAGCAATAACACGTTGAATTGAACTGAGCTTCGAGCTGTCACATTAACATGTGGCACGACAAAGTATCCACGGACACCAAAATGAAGACACTCAGGCTGACAGGAAAGCCTCTGAAATCTTGAACTGCACATTCCCAGATGAGGATTGCTTCTTATTCTGTTTATTTATTTATTTTTTCTTCTGGACTGCTGTTTCAACTGATGAATGCATAAAATCTTTAAAAAGGCTTGTTACAACATGGCAATAAAGAGTAATGAGTATAATCACTGTGGCAGCTGAAAAATATATTTTAATTTGTATGAAATAACATTAATGGTACTGTAATAACACTGTGACATTGTGAATGACAGCAAGTGATTGGCAGATTACACCCTGCACATCATAGGTGTATACCTCCTCTCACCTATTTGTTCAGTTGTATTGCAGCATATTAACTGACATGAATGGATATTTCTTGAATTTACATCAACCATAGAGGCACTGGACCTCTTGGAAGTTCTTTCTGAGTTTACAGTATAGCCTTTGGCAATGTGACAGTCAAGGATATTTATAAATGGAGAGCGGACGGTCTACACACCTTTAGTAGTTTCACTCTTTACTTAGATGGTGGAAAAGTACAAAAGGAGACAGAATACGGGAGTCACAGGAGGGAAAGCTCAGACAGGATTTGATCCCTGCCTGGTCAGTAGGGACACACCGGGTTCACCAAAGGGGGGAAAGTTAACAAGCTGACAATCTTTAAATGTGAGCTAGGGATCACTGGCTGCTGGAATCATAAAGTCCCTAAAGTGACATCAGTTATTTTAAAGTATTATTTGTTACAGGTAGTATTGTTGAGCCCAAATTTTGAAATTTATTCATCTAACTATTTAGAAGTTGTACCAGTTAGTGACATCAATTATGTGTTACGTGACCACAATTGCAGTTTGACGGATCTACAAATAAGTGTGACGATTAGCACCAGTATTTAGAGCTAATTTGGTTGTGTCAAGTCTCTGTGTTATTGCAACATACATCACTTCATAAACAACAACCCTGATGGTTGCACCTCTGCAAAATGTTCTCTCTGTGTGTGTGAGTGGGTGTGTGAATGAGAGGGAAATTGTAAAGCGTTTAGTCCATTAAGGTAAAAATGCACTACTTGCATTAAGTAAGTCCATTTACCATTTTCTAAGTGAAATTTGCAACAAAATGAAACTCTTTAACCTATTCAAATTATGATATAACTATACAAACAGATACATAGAAATTTTCTTAAAAATACTGTTAAAATCAGCAAATGGTGCAATGTGAAATGCTATTACATCATATATCACACCAACACATTTGCAAGATTGAACTGGAACTACTGTTTCTTCAAATGCAAATATTACAGCTATAGTATATAAGTGGTCCATAATGTATGCATGATTATATTATCTCCTTAATAAAAGCACTATCCTGCTGCTTTTCAGACTGGTCTCATTGGGAAAATGTCTCAAAAAGAGTTGTTTTGTAATTAATGTTAACCACTACATGTCTCTGAGCAGCACTGGAATGAAGACAGCTCTCATTAATAATGCAGAGTTACGTCTGACCATCCCTCGCTGTAAAATGTGCAGTTTTCTATGTTAAATGAGAACCATCTAACTTTCTGTCCTCATCAACCTTTCTGATGATACTGTTCCAGAGCTCCCTGCCTCCCTGAGCCAATTAATGTGGACCTGGAGAATATTCGTAGCTGCAGCCTCTCTTACAATTTCAACACTTCTCAGGGAATCTACTGGAATGCTTCTGCCTCCTGTGAAATCAATAGAGCTGAGATGCCCTTTTAAGTCTTGATGGTGTATAGCAATGTGTTTTTGTTTGATCTCTATGATTCAGTGAGAATGGTAAAAGTGGCAAGAGGAGTTTGAGGAAATTGGTGGCGGTGAAATGTCTGTTTTATCGGGTCCTGTATGGTTATGTGAATACCCTTGCACAAAATAAATGAGGCCACGTGTGTGTTCTGTTCAGGAGGCACAGTAATGAATGCGGCACCATTCTTCTTCTGTGCCTAAATGATCTGTCACATGCTTAATGTAACAGGACAGACTGTGCAGAATAACTGGCCAGTACACTGGACTTGAAGAGAGTTAATTTGGTGTCACATGCTGTCATTTTCTGTCTGTTCAACAGACATTAGCAATTGAGAATAAGTTCAAATATCAACAAGATGTTTTGAAATGATCATTGAATATTGAGTATTTTGATTTTCAAGTTACAGATACATGTTGTATCGAAAGACTGCGAGTTGAAGATATTTATGTATTGATCCCAAAGCATACTTAAATAAATCAGAAAATTAATCAATTTTAGAAATAGATTATTTGAGACATTCATCAAGTAGACTGTGAGGTTATAATGTTTGTTGTTTGTTGAATGAAATACACTCAGAAAAATCCAAATGGCCTTTGAGTAAAGATTATTTCATCAAACGTGTTTCCAGGTCCAACCATGAGTTACATAGACTTTACATTGGGATGAGATCACAGATTTTTAAAATGCTTTTCTAGGCTTGAAGAAAGTTTTACAAATATAAAACCTTTACAGATCAAAAATCATAATAGTAAGAGTGATAATGACTATAATTTGCAGTTGGGGGTGTCCTGCCAGCAGTTTTATAGACATCTTTTTTATAGTGGCAGTCTATGGGGAAAATGCTTTTTGGGCTGCAGGGGGATTTTTCTGCTACAATACAATGAGTGGCCACTCGGAAATATTGACATTAAGGCTAAGCGTGGAGCCCTATCCAGGTCTTATATACATCTATGGTTAACAGTCATACAGCTAGCATGTAAAATGCCAATGTTAGGCATATTAGCAGTTTGTGAGTGTAATCTTCACAAAAAGTATGACTTGAGGCTGATGGAAATAAAGTCATTATTTCTAAAGATATCATGTAAATGAGAGGTAAATTAATCAACAAAGAATGACAAGTTGAATGGTAATCTATCCAATAGTTTTTGAGATATTTCACCCTGGACCAAAGTGGTTGACTGATTGACCAACTCTGTCTTAACTTGGCTAAAAGTTTGTAGTTACGGCTTCTCAAATATTAACATTATTCTTGCTTGTCTTTCATATCACATGAGTGCAAATGTTAATACTTTCATTTGTTGACTAAAAATAAAATATTAACAGATCATTAATGATTATTAGCTATACAACATGATTATATCATGGCCATGTTGGTCTGTTGGGCCACTTTGGTCCAGACAGAAATATCCCAAAAATCTTGATGGATTGCCGTGAAATTCAGTACAGACATTTAAGGTCCCCAGAGGATGATTCCTACTGACTTTGATGATTAACCTTTAATGTTCCTCTATTACCTCATCTAAAACATTTTTATCCTGTAGTTTTTTGTATTTTCAGATTTCTTTTTTTTGGTGTCATTTTGTGGTTTTAAGTGAAACTATTGGACGGACCCTGATTTTTCATTCAGGCCAAAATGTTCATTTCTCAAATAATTTGGATTACACCTGAAAAACTAATGACATTCCTATCAGCCTCGTGTTGTACTGTGTGTTTAATTCTAATTAACAAATGTGAGCATGCTAACACACTAAATTAAAATGATGAACATTATCCATGCATAACATTAGCATGTTATTATCATGAGCATTGTGAGCTCAAAGCACTGTCTCATAGAACTGCTAGCAGGGTGTAGACTCTTGTTTTTACATTTGATAGACATTCATATTTTCTATATCACTTTTTTATTTCTTGTTTGGAAGGGAAACTTGGCACTGGTAGTTGTCAAATATTATTATTTATTTATTGTTTATAAATATGACTTGTTTTATATTGTCTGACCAGGACATTTTGCACTTAAAATACATTGCTAATTGTTTTTTCTAAATTATTGAAGGTGGTCTTGATTTGATATTTATTTTTTAACCGTTGTTCCAGCCTGTGTATCCATTTTAAAGAATTTGTGAGTTTACCACCTTTATAAAAAATAAAAAGATAAATTGAATTGATCTTAAAAATGACCTTTATTTGCAGCCCTTTGATAGACAGACTGACAGACAGGCCTACTTATAAAGTGGGCTGTTGAAAATAGCTCATTGGAGAGCAACACATGTAGAATTTACAATTACACATTGCTACTTGCTCTAGAGACAAATTTGACAGTTAATCAAAATGGAAAGATACTTTATGTGACATGCTGCCAACAAACCAAACATTGGCCCTCAGTGATTATCTGTCACAGTCTAATACAATGAACATCACTCAGTCACTTGCCAAGTTGCTGCAGCCTGAATTAAACCAGTCTTTGTCTCCAAAGTATTGTTTAAGTACTTATTTTACATATATGAACTGTCAGCTTGTGACAATGTCTGCAATATTCCAGCTTTGTAATTTTCCACAAGTGGCATCCTATCAACATGGGACCTGAATTTATCTTTGCTTAAATAATCTAGACTGACATAAACAAAATAAAACCCAAACTTAAATGAAGCCCACACATCTGGTCTAATAGTTTGCTCACCCATGAAGTAAACTGTTGCTTTTGCACCATTAGGCTGCATTAAAATGGTTGATTTAAGTGATGGAAGGTTGCTGGTGCAGTGAATGGACTAATGGCTGGGGTAGGATGGTGTCTGATGTGTTGGTGCCTGATCTGGGCTCTTGGAGAGGTGGAAAAATGCACTTAGATGCTCAGAAAAATACTTAGTCACTCTGTGGTGTTCAGTTGTAGCTCAGGAATTTTACTGGTGGGTGTTTGCTTAACTTCTGTTTCTGTGGCATTGATGCTTATTACTAAAGTTGTATGAATACAAAATGTACGATTGACTCCATCACGTTGTGTCTACATTTGGCCTTGTGTTTGCATATGGTTCCATAAATTAATCAAAATGTGTGTATTATTCCTGTATACAATGTCTTCATGTACCGATATATTTGCTATTCAACTCACACACTTAAGTATTACAAAGGCAGGCACTTTCGTTTGTGAATATGCTGTTTGTAAATCTATTTAATTAGTGAAATACACGGGACAATTAAGACAAACTATCTGTAAAGTAGGCCCTTGGGAAGTTTCAATTTTAACATTTAAAAAGCGAAAGACTCCTTGTGCATTCAAATAAAGTGACATTACAGTGTGTGCTTGATAGCTAAGAATTATACATTGGAAATTAAGATTATTATCAGAAATTTCAATTAAAAAGAAACCTTAATAAACATGCAAATTATTGAACAAGTATTTTCTTTTTAACTTCCGACCAGGGGATTCTGGAGTGTTTTTGTGTCTTACATTAATGCATTTTTGTAATATTATAGCCTCTGGTTCATTACTTTGAAGATAATTTCATGAGCATGCAAGTGTACACTGTGACATTGTGCTACAGCAGTTTAGTCAACTATTTCAACTAAAACAAGTAGTGATAAAATAGTTGTTTCTGTTCCATTCCAGCACAAACACTGTATTCACAGCTAAGAACTTGAATCCATGAGCAGAATAATATATTAAACATACAATATGTATCCTATGATGAGATTATTAATATTTATTTAAAAAGGGGAAGACTGATGCTGCCAAAAGACAAGGTATAGCAAAGAAAAAACAACAACACATAACTTGTATAAAAAGAGAAAACTATCAGCTGAGGCATGATGGGCATGTCCTCATATACATGACAATTCACTGCAGCCTCAGGTGTCCATTCCTGCAGTGCAGCATGAGAATAGACTTCATCACTTGTTCCATGTTCATGGAAATATCGCTCTGTGGTGTGTTCCTGCCACACTGGAGGAACTATGGATATGTGAGCAACAAGCTACAGCTCCAACAATCAGACATAATATAACACAATACCATCAAGCCTACATTTGAGTGCAACATTTTAGTCTGCGCACTCAGTTTGGCAGTGATCTTTGCAGTTTTTCTTGAGAGGACTCCTGCTTTATGATGATTTTATGGATTTGACTTTAAATAGTACAGATGCTCATTATGGTAAAAGCAGAAAAAATATAGTATTAATCAGAAAAGTGTCTCATCTTCAGATTGGATTGAATAGGACCATCTATAACATAAAGAAGAAGTAAGTGACACAAAGAGACAGAATTGGGTGGTGGTGATCCTCTGTGTTTGTTGCACCTTACAGTATGAGCTCCTTTGCCCTCACCAACTGACACAAGAACATTTTGTGCCATGTGTAGGTTTTTTGAAGCCAGCTGGTAACCTGGAGGCTGCCTGTGTCATTTGTGTTGTTGGCTGTGATTGTTTGTGTGAAATGATCCTACATCAGTCTCATGGAGCTGTCTGTTCAGCACCACGAAGCACAAGTAACATCTGCGTCACTCATAAAAAACAACATTATACAAAAGTAGAATCAAACTTGTGATCTCAGTGGTGGCGTGCTACTTGTGTGTAGGTGAGCTTGCATGTGTGTGGTATAGCCTTAATGGTGCCTCAGTGTGTGTGTGTGTACATTTAGGCTACTGAGTTTATAAAGAGTAAAATGCATGAGACTGAGAACTGTGTCACATTATGACTTTGCTTGCTTTTCAGAAAACTGGTCAAATAAATATTTTGGTGTGGAAGAATCTACAAAAGGAGCTCACATATTACAAGAGTCCCCTGTTTGCAGAGCAGAAGGGTGACTGCTCTGCGCACTGTGACAGAGGATCTATACACTATGCAGAAGAAAATGTTAAGCAAGTGTTGCAGAAAACATGACAAAATATTACTTGTGTTTGTTTCATCTTTTCCCCACCTGTACCATTCCAGCCCTCTGTCATAGTTTCTATCGAAAAAGTGGGGCTCCGTTCCGAGTGCGCGCACATCTGGATGTATCCGGATGAACTCCAGCACCGCCCTGGTTCCTCCTTTCTTTACACCGACTATTAACGCATTAGGCAGCTTCTTATTCCCATATCTTTGCGCAACACTCATGTTTCTCAACTTCGCGTCAGCCCAGTGAGTGCCAGACGAGGCAGATGCTTTACTTTGGTAGCGGGGATCACTTGATCCTCGCTGGGCAGCAGACTCATCCAGAGCGGACCTGACTTCCAGCGAAGCGCAATTGTCTAATTTCCCAAGAAGTTTCTTCCCTCCAGCGTGCTTGCTCGGTGGGCATTTTTTCCCGCCGTAACCCTGGTTTGTCATGATTGTGCTGCGACAAAAAATAATACTATAGCATAAATAGGTGCAAGACAGTGAAACGGTGAATATGAAGGCGAATCTGGCGCTGAATCTGTTCGTAGATGATAGGAACCTATGTGCCATGTCTCCATGGGTTCAAAGTGCTGCATGATTTTCCATCGGGGTCTTCCTCCTCTCTTGCTCTGCGGTTGGAGTCTGGAAATAATGTAGGTTCCAAAGTCTGACAGACTGGCATATGAGGATAGGGGTGGCTTCTCTGAGGCATAAACTGCGCGTAAGTCGCGTTATTTCTTTTCATAGGCTGCTGAATTGTACGAGAAAACTTGGAACAGAATATGATTGCAGCTGCTTCCGGAGAGAAAAATGGGTCAGTCCTCCTTTAGACAAGTTTTTCCTAAGTAGTTTGAAGTGATTCATTTGGATCAATTACTGGTGGCACTGTCCTAAAACGAATCCGAAGAGAATTTGACGCCCATCTTCATCCTCCTTCTCCCGGTGTGTGGATTATGAGAGAAAAGGAAAAGTCCAACGCGTCCTCAGTGTCCCCAAAACTCTCACCAGCGCGATTGTTCTGCTCGCCTCTGAGGGGATTTTTTCGAAGCTCAGCCCACCTTTCCCTTTCATAATGAAGTTGTGAAGATATATGCACTTAGGCTACCGGCTATAAATATTTAATCAACCCTCTGACGTAACTCACATGATCATAATTCTATATGCGTTTTATCTTTTAAAGGAACATCCTGAATATTTTAGGGGGCATCATATTTAGAGGTTTAAAGATGCAAAATGAGTGTCAGAGAGTCTAGTAATTTATGTAGGAAATTATTTTAACTTTAATTCCATCAGTTTCAGCTTGTCAGAGCTGCATGGTGGGTGTTAAATGAATCTTATGACATGGAGTTTCATAATGTCCAGATTCATTTGAGAAGAAACCACCAAAGCACATAGGCTTTCATAGCAGCTCTTAACAGTTTTGTAATCTTTTTGTGGTTGTTGTTGTTGTTGTTGTTGTGTGTTCGCTTTTCACTTGAAACAGAATGATTCATCAAGGCTGAGCATTCTCTACATTTTTTCTTTCTTTACACACACCTAGGCATTAGCAGCCTGAAAGCCATGATGCACACTGGATTCAGACAGCTCCTTCACTGTCATTGTTAAAGTCTGCCGAACCTTCCATTATGAGAGAGTGAATAGCCATACAAACAACAGCTGCAATGTTTGCAATTTTTTTTACCTGTAAATACAATATGAACATTGTCATTCTGTTTCCGTACATGACCCTGTGCCTGCACATGTCTCCGTCTTCCTGTTTACCTCCAATGGGCTTTTTTATGAAGTTTGGGATCCATTTGCTGGTTGAATCTGCTTTAAAACACCACCACCTTCACAACAACAACAATGAAGTGATTAAGTGAAAAAATGACAAGCAAAGTTATGTGGCAAGATACACTTAAAGCTTCAGGGTAAACAATTCTTAAAAAAGGTAACAGAAAAGTGAAAGAAGTCTGTTCTAAAGGATTATAATGATAAAAGTTTGCTTCTACTGTATTAGCTAGAAGTGACAAAGATAGGGGGTGCGAGAAGGTGAAGGTGAAACCACTCTTAAATAGAAAATGCAGATCAATAACCAGCCTCTGCCTCTTTCCAACTATTTATTATTTCAGTATATTGCACTCAGAGCTCATAAAAGTCACATTTGACATTAAAACAACAGCAGTAGTTTCACAATAACACAAAAAGCTGACAATGAAGTTAAGACAAAACATTCAAGCTTTGGCATCTGTTCATTCGCTTTTGTGTATTATGAATTAAGATTGATGTCAATAAATATATATATTTTTTCATTTAATCAGGCAGTTTCATTGAGATTAAGATCTCTTTTCCAAGAGAGACCTGAGAATAAAAAAACATTCATAAGACCAGAACACAATCAGCAGAAAGAAACAACACAACTACACGATGAACAGGGAATTAATGAAGACAATTACAAGAATCATAAAAATGAGGTGTTTTTTACATGAGGGATATTTAAGGTTAATTAGCTACCGGATCACGTACTGTAGTTACTAGATTTAGAGATTTAACATATTGATTTAATATGTTAATGATTCTTATGATCCTCTAATATTTTTAAAATCTAAGCAAGTTAATACTGCACTGAGTTATTGCTTATTATGGGATAAAGTAAAACATTTTATAAGAATTTGTGAATATTGACACTGAGACATATTGAACTAATATACAAGTAAAATATACAAGATTCAGTGCTGCGTAAACAGATAACAGTCTGGGCTCCCTCGGGTTTACTGCCACACTGCTGCACTGTACTCCAGGAAATAAACAAGCGGCTGTATTTTTGCGCTATTAAACCATGCGCTGTTTTATGAAGTCATCTGTCAGGCTCCCTCAGCTGGCCACAAGACAGCATTTTTTCACCTGCAGCTCATGTTGAATGTTTGATAATGTACAGCCACATGGACACTAGCAGTTCCTTTGGGTGTCCTTTTTTCTTACTGTTTGCTTTCAATTTCATTTAACAAACGTAACATTTTATTTCACGCCATGTTGCTGAACCTGCTGCTTCTATGTCAGTCTTTAGTTAGAGAATGATCAATGAACATGTAGATCACACAAGTCCATGATACTGTATTAAAAATACATGTTGGAGTTCAAACCATTCAACCATACGAATGGACAGTGGGACATAAGGTATGCAGAAGCAGAAACTGCATTGAAGATACTCTCAACACCTGCACACTTTATTGTTTTCATGTTTCACTCTAAAACCGTACATGAAAGATTGGCCCTTGACTGCAAG
The DNA here is from genome assembly GCA_029490765.1 of Euthynnus affinis. Taxonomy (NCBI): domain Eukaryota; kingdom Metazoa; phylum Chordata; class Actinopteri; order Scombriformes; family Scombridae; genus Euthynnus; species Euthynnus affinis. The sequence continues at coordinate 6,349,626 of CM055856.1, read as the reverse complement.
GACACTCATATTTGTAGCTGGTATGAATGAATATGGTCTTTGAACTCAAATTCAAGGACACGAGTGAGAATCTTTTGAAAATCTGTAAATTTCCCTGTATTATGCTCAATGTTCAAGTTTTAAAACCTTTTGGCTTTTTCTTTATACTTCATCTATATACATGGGTGAGAGGTACATGTTTTTGGCATTTTGAAGGGGTCTCAGTCTCACGTGTGTCCTTCCCACACAATAGTTAATAGTTAAAATCCAAATAAATTGCCAAATTAAATTATGTTAAGTGAGTTGTTGCTTACAGTAACCTCACACAGTGCTAAAGCTTTCACTCCTCACTCCATGCACATATCACACTTGCAGAAAAACTCCCTTTCCATCACACTTCCACCCGTGGACAACACTGCACTTGTCTGCCCTCGCAGCCTTCACACAATGAAGAATGAACTCCTTAGTGAGCAGTGAAATGACCCAGTAAAGGAATTGTGATTTGTTTGTTTATTCAAGGCTGAGCTGTGACCATACACACATACACATGTAATGCCAAAATAATGGATTAATGATAGAAAACACTGAACTTGTAAAGTGTGTAACATCAAACTGTGTGACAACTGTGCAAATGTTTGCAATTTCAATCAAGTCATGCTTGATCTGTGCAGGTATCTTCATGCATTACAAGCTTCTGCATTATGTGATAGTTTGTCAGCAAGTTTTCAGAAAATATGACATTAGTGGGTCCTAGCTATAGGCGACCTAGGTAAACCACCTAGGATGCCATGTAATGGAGGGTGCTGGTATAACAAGCCAATTTCACTATGCAATGATGTTATGTCGAGTTCTGTTTGCCCGCCGAGAATTGCATGTATCTTGTGGGAGTGCATTCAGCTTAAGGGAAAACTACCACACATTATAATGATTTTAAGGCAAAGTACTGTTTAAAAATAAAAAAACAATAAATAAATCAGAATAATATTCTTTTTTGTCAGGTTCATCAATGATGATAAATGATCTGAAGTCTATAGTTTTTGAATGTTTAGAGTCATCAGTGTTTTATTCGACTCAAAGCATTGTCTTGATATGATTAGTGTGAAATTGACAAGCTTTCATTGAATAATCTCTCAGTGTTTCTTAGGGTGAACTCTTCTGTGTTCGTTGTTGATATGTTTTTAAGCATAAGATTTCAGATAGTTAAATAAGGTAATACAGAAAAATGAATGTGGGGTGTCAAATTCACTCTGTCAAAGTTGATCAAATAAAATATGTGCTGATAAAAACCATTTGACTCCTATCAAAAAGTGTGATTACTGAGTGTTAAGGGGTGCATGCATTATTTGGCAGAACTGATTTCTACTGCTGAGTAATGCATCCCCTATTATTTCAGCTAAAGTCATTATTGAATGTATGAAATTCACACTGTCGAGTCAAAACAGCCCAAAGTATGTGCTAGTAAAACCATTTGATTCATAGATCTCTAGAAATAAAGTTACAGTGTGGATGCATTATTCAGCAGAGGTGCATCTTATATCCTGCTAAGAATTGCAGCCTCTCTTTTCTCAGACCAGATGAGTGTTATATGTATGAAATTTACATAATAACATAAATTTGGATGCAGCATGAATTTGAGGCATACTTTGTGGTTCACAAAATCATTATCACTGAGATTAATCACTTAGGTATCTATCTCATGGGTAAGTCTGGCATTACTTGTACCAGGTTTATAACATAGCATCCTAGTAGTATGATAGTGGTAACGCCTACAGTAAAACAGAGGCAATGTGAGAATTATGAGAAATTACATGAATTCTTGATAATATTAAACTTAAATACCACCACGGCTGTGGGAGGAGTCCAGTACAGGATGAGGAGAACCTCTGTCCTCTATGCACCAAAAAGTACTTCATTGTTTTCTTGTTTGCTTTCTTATTTCTAATAATGTTTCTTTCTTTTTTAAAATTTTTGTGTGTAATTTTATTTGAATAAACCACTGATATGTACATACATGTTTTGTTGTCCTGGTATGCCCATTCTTCAGTCCTGTTGGGTCTTTCTGTTGCTTTTATTATAAAATCTGATATTTTTCATATTCCAAATACACTTGGAGTGCAGTTATTTTTGTTTTAAACAGTTAGATGAAGGTATTTATATTTATGACTGAATAAAGTGTCATCATCCCAGCTGTTGAACATTTGGAGGTATGTTACCAAGGCCAGGGCAGACGAGAATAATCAGTAACACATATTTTAAGAGAGGGAAGTATAATTTACACACAGTAAAGGCTGTGTGTGTTTCCTCCCTCACTACAATCAAGAAATCTCCAAGTCTGTACACTGTAAGGTACAGAACACTGTGTTGAATATAGGCTTTCACTCAGAAAAAAATGTCTGTTCTGTTGTAAAGTAATGATACTGAATGAGCCTGGCCTGAGATAGGAGATGCATTTCTCAGCAGGTAAAAACTCCACTGCTGAATAACTTTGTCTCTAGAGATCTATGAATCAAATGGCTTTACTAGCACATATTTTGGGCTGTTTTGGTTTGACAGTGTGAATTTCCTACATGTAACAACCACCTGGTCTGAGAAAAGAGGAGATGCAGCTCTCAGCAGTTAATAAAATACACTTTTTGCCAAATAATCCATCCACACTGTAATTTTATTTCTGGAGGTCTTTCAATCAAATGGTTGTACAAATGGTTTGACAGCATGAATTTCATACATTTAATAATGGCCTAAGTTGAAATAATAGGGGATGCATTACTCAGCAGCAGAAATCAGTTCTGCCAACTAATGCATTTACACCTGAATGCTCAGTAATGACACTTTAAATCAAAGTTTGACAGAAATCAAAGATAACAAAATTAATTGGACCTATGCTTGCACCATATGTTTGCATTTTCTCAGCATGAATCCGGCCTATATATAGCACGATTATCAAATCAAACATGAATAGGCCTAATCTGGCCCGATGCGTTTGACACAATAGTAAAAGGCTGTGATCCAGTTCTGGCCCACATACTGTAACATTTTAATTTTAATAATTTGACCCAGCTCTGGCCCATACACTATATACTGTTATCAAATTAAAAATATGCTGCCGACCCAGGCCTGGCCCATTACATGAAGGGTTCCCTTGTTGCCATGGAGATCCAAAGTCCCACCCCACTTCAGGGCTAGCCTCTGTTCCACAGTGGGTTTTTTTTTAAATCTCATTTCTTTCATCTGTGTTCCAGAAAAGCTGAAACATGATACTCAGATTTTCTGTTAATATTCTGGATAAATTGATCATATTATCACAATTTGATTGAGCTGCAGTTGTTGAATGCCAAATAATGCCATAGATTTGTCATATTTATATTTGCCATCTGTTGCTTTATAATATGAACAAAATACCAAAATACCCTGGTATCATTTTTCACCTTTTCAGAAATACAAATTAAAGAAATGAAACAGAGCTATAGTATATGTTGATACATACAGTAGCCTACATATGTTTGTGTATGTGTGCGTGTATGTGTGTGTGTGTGTGTGTGTGTGTGTGTGTGTGTGTGTGTGTGTGTGTTGCTGTGAAAAGTCAAAACAAACATATTAAACTCAACTTTTAGTTTGGGACTGAATAAAAACATGGCTAAGACCACAGCCATAGAGGCTCTGTGAGGCTGTGCTTAAACACAGTATTGCTTTAAACAAAATGCTAATACTCACACAAAAATATGCTCATAATGACAATACTAACATGCTGATGTTAAGCAGGTATAATGTTTACCACATTCATCATCTTGTAGGACTAAACACAAAGTAGAGCTAAGGCTGATGGGAAAGTGATCAGTTTTGCAGATATTTGGTCATAAACTAAGGTATTGAACGCATTAAAATGGTGGTTAAAAGTTGAAGGATCACCAAATTTATAACGATCTGTGCATGAATGTCTGAACCTAATTTGATGGAAACAGTTGTGGAGACATCTTTCTAAAAATGCAAATGTGATCACCAAAGTCATTAGCATTCATCTGGTTGGAACCACGAATGTCTGTACAAAATGTCCTGACAATCCAATAGTTGTTGAGATATTGCAGTCTGGACTAAAGTGGTGGATTGACCAACTAAGCCTGGTGTATTTTGAGTGCAGTGATCATTTGAAGAAGGCCTGAGCATGAGACCTGGTATGCTCATCCTTTAGATGGCCTATCAGCTGTGTTTCTATCCCCACCAGATGACGCAAGAAGGTTTTGTTGTGTTGTTCTTGAACTGGAACAAAAGGATCATTCCGGGCCATATATTCATGCCACTAACGTGACTAACAATCAGCAATACAACTGAAGCTCCTCAAACAACACCCAGTGCTCTCCAGTCTTGAAATCCATCTTCAGGGTGCTTCAGGGATTCTGGCTCACCATCTTCTACCCTTCCTCTCTATCCACTGCCAGCTGCAACCATCTTTCTCCCTTATGGCAGCTGATGCAGACAAAAATTTAAGACATAAAAATTCAATTAGAACAGGACAAACACAATGTGGCAGAATTCTATGATCCAGCAAAGATTTTGAATAATACATTGAAAAATATGAAGAATATTTACCAATTACAACAGTTTTTAATTGCAGGGAAGACATGGATATTTTCCCATTCACTCCTCTCCAATTAGTATCTTTTGAAAGGGTGTTTGAGATGGTGTGCTTCATTAAATACCCAACCGTGTTCTTCACATCACATCCCTCAAGGCTATATATATATTTATATATATATATACACATACATACACAAATAAAGCTCTCACTTAAACTAACATGGACATAGGATAAGAGCTAGATTTATAAGATAAACTCCTCTTACCAGACTGTTATATAGTACTTTGAATATGTTTTTATTGGGATTTTACTATTGTCTTTTTGGAAGACTATACTTGAGCTAAAAGAGATTCAAGTAAAACAATAAATTATGAGCAAATTTGCATATTGGTAAAATTTCACTTCTTTAAAACAGACACCCACTACTCACCAGTTTTGATCTGAAGTCTAATTCCTGAAGTTGGATTTCAAGACTGTGCTGGTCCTTTACTGAAAGTAGACCCTCATCAATTTCACATTAAGACACATATTGTGGTCTTGTTTATAGAATCTGTAGAATTTGCATTTGCTGCTTGAGAATCATCTCCTACTAAGAGAGCATTTTATGCATTAACGCTGAAAAAAAGAAAGATGACTTCTCCTGGACGCAAAACATAACAAAACATAAAAAATTAGACTGTGACTAGAAACAGACATTCACAAGAAGAGCAGAGCAAAATCTCTAAAAGTAGAGCAGACATAGTAATGTTGCTTGCGAAGAAATCTCTGAAAAATTATTATATATATTATATATATTATTTTCATAAGTGATCAGTGTTTCCACAACTGGCCCACATGTTGAATTATTTTGGGATGCTGTCTGTACATCATATGCGACCCTTTATTACAGTGACATTTATAAAAAGAGGATTTGTAAAGTTATTATAAAATGTATATTTTTCTAGCTCATCAGTATGCCCTTGACCCAGTTAAAGTAAAAAAAAAGTTAATTGAGGCTCAGGAGAAGGGGGAGGAATTGCAGTGGGACTTAAGAAATGCCAGGGATCGGGAAAGAAAGTGAAATCCCTGCTAGAGGATTTAAAAAAACAAAAATATGGTAACAGAGGAACTGCAGCAACAGCTCGACTTCTCCTCTGGTTGGCTAAACTGTCGAGCCCCTTCCTTTTAACAGATGCGTGTCTAACATTTATAATTTTGTAGCTGTTTAAATTCATGTCTCATCACATACATTTTAACTGCATCGCACCACTGTTCTGAATGTTTACTGAAAAACAACAGTTGATAAATTTGAATTATTTGAATTATTTTAAAAAAAGAAACAATGAAGATACCACTGCCACATCCTCACACTCTTGTAAAGATACCAAGCCTGAATTTAACACATCATTTTTATATATTCTACAACAACAGAAAAAAAGAAGATCCAGCAAGATTCAGTCAAGTGTGTCTCATTGTGCATGCCATGGCCATCAGGAGGCAGGTTCAGTATGACTCTCACACTCAAACAATGACAGACTTTGTGGATCTTGGAGACAGCATTGATTAGATCAGTGTGGCAAATGAAGCCTTTGTGTTTATGATTGTTGGACTGCAAGGCCACTGGAAGACACTCATTGCCTACTTCTTTGTTAAGACAGTGACACCAGACAGCCTACAGCACTACATGAGAGGTATTAGAGTACTGTGTGTGACAATGGATGGGTATTTATCCAATGTCAGTATGTGCGCTATGCTAGGATGCCAGCTCAAACTGAATCCTGAATTTGGAGCCTCTCAAGACATATTTTGCCCACTCATCTACAGGGGAAAAATTGTTTGTGATGATGGACCCAAGTCACATGTTGAAATTGGCTAGGAACATGTTGCAGGCATACAGTTCCATCATCAGTCCAGCTGGAATAGTGAGATGGAGCTACATATCAGAGCTAAATGATGTACAGGATGAAGAGAGTCTGCATGCTGCCAACAGGATCACAAGAAAGCACATAAACTTCAGCACTCAGAAGATGAAGGTGTCCCTGACAGCACAGACATTAAGCCTGTCTGTGGGAAAAGCTCTGCACATGCTTGAGGAAGCTGTGTATCCACAGTTCAAGGATTGTTCTCCAACAGTTGAATTTATTGAGGTAATCCATGAAAAGTTTATCAGTACTTCTACTTTTCAACATTGTGAAAATGTAATGTATAAGGAAATAGGGCTGCAACAATTAGTTTATTAATTGATTAGTCGACCGTCAGAAATTTAATCTATAATCTATAACTATACAATATTTATAATTGATTAGATTCGGTTATCAAGACGGTTATCAAGCAAAAATGATAAACATTTTATGTTCTCTGTTTTAGATGATTGATGGATTCTTTGATGTGATGAACAGCACGATGCATGGCACCATGTGCCAAAGGCTTTAAGGCTCCATTAGGTTTCCTTTACTGGAGAGAGAGATTAGAGTTTATGACTGAAGCCAGGCTTTACTTGACTAAGTTGACAATGAATGATGGCATTCTATCGCTCAAAGAGGTGTGTTTTTTCATAAGTAAAGTAAATACCACTATTAGGCGCCAGAGAAACAATTGGTGCCAGAGAAAATATTTGAAGTGTTGATTTTACATGTTGGTGAATGTGTCATTTTTCTAACATCAATATCACAGGATATAAACAGCTAGAGTAAAAAAAGTAAATGATAAAAGAAATTCAAAAATATGACCAACAAGAAAAACATTAGTAAACCTAGAATGGCTTATTAAAGGTGTTCTGCCATCTCACAGTCTGTGGTGGCATTTCTCCAGGAAACACAGGCAATGTCAGAGCACAGGATGACACTGACACTGCATTTGACAATGTCACTTAGTGTGGCATTGGACTCCAGCTACCTGACAACTAGCTTTGGGTGCTTAACTGAGAATGCTTTGGTTTATATTGCAGGTTCTGTTGTCAGGCAGGTCGTGAGGCAGTTTTCATGTGATGTATGCCATAACAGTTTGATTTTTGAAACTGTACCAGCATCATTTTGTGATGGCTTACACCTTCTAACCTTGAAAAACAAAAGAGGCCTGAGGATTCCAAGCATACGGCCAAGGTGATCCATTCAGCAGAGAACTGCATCAGACAGTCCACAAACATTTCATCTGCAGCACATCAGTGCACTGTGTCTCTGGTCAACTGTGTTGTCAGAGCAAACATAGGTTTTGAAGATGTGTTTGATCTTCGTGACCATATTGTTGAAACTCAGGATGGCATTAACAACCATCACTTTAGTCTCATATCTTTAATCGTGAGCAGCTTTCATAAGAGACAAAAACTCTACAATAGCAGAGTGGGAGCTTGAGAAAGAAGCTGTGTAAAGTAGTGTTATTACAGGGTTATTAGAGAAGAACTTCTGTCATGACTTTGTGAGTGAATGTGTAAATGTCAAAGTGAATTTGTAGCTTTATTTTGCTGCTGATACACACATATTTTTTGTACATAATGTGTGACTTAAAATGTAAATTAGCATTTATGGTTTCTGCTGATACACTGAATATAGTTTTTGTCCAAAATGTGTGAATTAAAATGTAAATTAGCATTTATTGTTTCTGCTGATACACTACATATATTTTTTTTATATTTATATGAGATTAAAGCTAAATTTGCATCTCTCTTGTATAAACATGCAGCCTTAAGTCAATTATTTTCTCTTGTACAAAAGTAACATTTGTTTCAGAATGTGTAACTATTCCCCCGAAACTCTGCACAATTCTGCTGACACACTGCATATATATTTTTGCACATATTAAATGCAAATTAGCATTTATTTCAAAAAGTATAAAAAAAATGACATCATGGTAGCCATTTTACATGCCGTAAGAAAAAAAGAATATACTTTGAAACTGATTACATAGGTTAAGTTCATTTTAAATATTATAGAACTATTACTATTACTATCTACATACGATAAAGTATTTAATCTAACCAAGTATCCTGTATCATAAATACATGTCTGGCATTTGTAACAAACCAAACTGCTTGAGAAACAATTTAAAATTCAGTGAGTTATGATTTTAATAATAGACAGACCTCCTGCCTTGATAGGCATACATGCATTAAGAGGTTCAGCTCCCCCTGACCAACATGGCAGATTGCTCCCATGAACAGCAGCAACCAATGTGGTAAATATGTGTACATATCATGGATATATGGTAAATGGTATTGTACATATCGAACGGGTAATTCTGGGTCTTAAGTGCCTTAAACCTGCATTCTTTCTAATGGCCAGCAGGGGGCAACTCCACTTGCTCCAAAAAGAAGTCTGATTGTATGGAAGTGTATGCGAAAATGATTCTTCTTCTCACTTAATTTATTACCTCAGTAAACACTTTCCTAATGAAATTACGGTCTCAATCGCTAGTTTCAAGACTTCTTCAATACAGCATGATGTTCATTTTGTAAATTGAGTGCTTTCAGATCAGTATTTGGTTGTACTAAAAGACCCTCTACGAAGTCGGATGTTCAGTTTTTTAGTGCATTTTGCTTTAATGGTCTTTCGCCCTTAGCGAAAATTAGAATTAGCATTAGCATAATCACGATCAACCATGGAATATAAATGCACCTTGCTAACCAGACTAGCAGCTAGTGTTTAGGTCAGCTCCACCCTCTCATCCAAATATGGGCACTTCTCATCACTTCTGGCTCCGTGCTAGTCCACAAACCAATGGGTAGCATCACTGTGGCTATGGCCATTATTTTTATAGTCTATGGTAAATATCTACGATCTAACGTTACCTGCTAATGCCAGCTAAACTACATCGGAAAGCTTTAGCTAACATTAGCTCACTAGGTTAGCTAGTTAGCATGAGCTCACCATCTAAAGCCGATCTAAGCTGAGTTACCTAGCTATGTTAGCAAACCACATTGTTTTTTATATCATTTTCAGATGCACTTTTAAAATATCTACAATCACCATCTGTCACAACTGGTGAAAGCCCAAGTACGTGCCTATTTCTTCAGGTGAGTGAGTGCAAATATCAATTTAGACATTCTATATGGTAATGCTGTATACAATATCATCAATTAACTTGTTCCTGTTTCCTCTGTATATCTATAGAGCAACCTCAAGAAACATCTCAACAGTTGGCTACATCTTCTTCTGATGATGAGAGCACAACACCGACCACAGATTTCACCTTGTCACTTTTCTCAGGTGTGCAAATCTATTTTTATACAGTCTATGGTGTGAATACATGAATCCAAACATATGCACAACTTTGATTGTCATTTTGTTTGTACAACTGTAATTGTCTACACACATTGTCACAAATGTCTACATTTTCCTCAATCAGTTGATAAAAGTAAATTCTTTATAAAAGAATATATTACAACCTGTGTTCAGGTGTGAAGGTTGTGGAGACATGACATGAGAATAAGTGTAATAAGTGTATTATAAGTCATGCAGAAGCAGCAGATGCAGCCTCCTGTAGTGATGGGAATTTTTTGTGAGCCAGATCATTTTGCTCAGCTCAGCAATAAGAATCAGCTCTTTTGGCTCCCATGTTTTGACCTATGTATGTGTGCAGATATATCACTTAAATGATTCAATGTAATTATACTAAACCTTATAATTTCCAGAATAGCATAATTTTACATTATGTTTGGTATAAAAACCTAAAAATAATGTAAAAACATCAAATGATATTACACATGTGTATTGAATGTTTAATTTATATTGAACTATCCAAAACAATGTCAGGCCAATGATAAAAATGATAAATGAAATTGGTAAATCAAAGAGAAAACAACACAGGGCAGCTACAGTCCCTCAGAAATGAAGACTGTCAGCGCGTCTGCCTGCTTTTAACCTGAGATCTCTGTCTGTCATCACACGTGATTGGTTACATGCACATGTACATGCACATGCACATCAACACAACATTCAGTCAGTGCATGAAATGCACGTGGCTGAGCAGTGTGGCAAAAAGATCATCCTATTATTCTGTGTCATATTAATTTACAAAAAAAAGAAAGAAAGAAAGAAAAAAGAAATCGGCTGTCAGATGGGAGCCGACTCCCATCGTTCACTTAGAGGAGCCAGCTCATAGAGTTGACTTGTTTGCGACTGATACATATCACTAGCCTCCTCTGCCCAGCCTTTGGAGCTACACACACCTGCTGCTGCTGAGATAGATGAGCCAGCTGACTGGCCTTCATATCTAATAGACATATATATAGTATATGATATCTTATATTGTATTTATAATTAGATTTGTTTTAGTAAATATTATACTAAATGAAAAGCATATTGTGTCTGTGGAACCATTACTGCACATGTATTCATTTATTTATCCATTTAATTTTTCAAGGGGGCGGGGGGCTGGAGTGAAGCTTGCCCAGGGCACCAAATGGGGATTCAAATAATCTTTTCCTTTTAAGTTCATATAAACCACTGAGAATAACCAACCTTGCCAAGCTTCTGCACAGCAGCACAGCGGAGTGCCCTGTGGTAATGAAACACCTTCCCTTTCTTCTTGTCGTCATCCTATAATGCCAAGGATATCAGGATATCTCACTTTTTTCATTTAGTTTTGTGCTATTCAGAGATTAGGTTCACAGTATCACTATGATATCAGGACTTGACAGCATTCAGTTATTCCGCCCACTCTGTGTAGAAAACCTGACACTATACAGGTAAATTATGTGGTGCACTGTAGGCTGCAATTTTGTAGATAAACTTGAAAAAGATGCCAGCGTAAGGACTATAACTAATGTTTATTAAAAAAAAAAAAAAGTCTGACAGCAACAATCAGTTTCAGAATTCAGGTTATACAGTAAAATGTGTCATCTTTATTTGTGGTAAACACCCACCCAGTGTTTTCTGCAGATTCCTATCTGTCTGATGGCAAACCAGATCGACAGCACTCGCTGTGTATCTTCACATTCCTCCTTCAAACTAGGAAAAACATCCAGTGAACAGTAAGACAGAGTGCAAGTCATTAAAACAAAGCTATACCATGCAAGCTTGTCAAAAACTGTAACACAATGCCATAAAAGCCAAAAATGGTCAGCTAAAGACAATCTAAAGTTTCAGAAATTTGTTGAAGAGTCATGCTGAAAAACTTTGTCAAACTTCTATCTTCTATTAAAACGGAGACTCTTGTTAGTCGACTTTAAGATGCATTTATTATTAAGCTAGGAATTACAGTCTGTGCTGAATATGCAGAACTGTGCTGTTTGTTAGGACTAGTTAGGAAATGATAGTTCAGGGAGAAGAGTCACAAAGTGAACATACAGTGGGGAATTACAGTAATGTTTTGTTGCTTTGAGAACAAACATAAGTACTGTATCCTTGATGTTTACTCCCCTCTGCTGAATCCAAAACAGTGTTTTACAACTACTGAACAAACCCAGTTCATCAAAATGTCTTAGCAGAGTGAGATTGTTGCTGATTCTAGTGGGAAAATGAGGCAATGCTGTACGTGTTTTAGTTGAGAATTGTCTTTTTATACCATCAGTCACTGCTGAACATTTTATGTAATTAAAACTGGGCCTGACAGAATGAAAACTTAGAGGGCAGTAAAGCAGTTTTCAGGGTAATGGTCCTGCTTTATTACAGCTATGTTATACCATCAAAATTAAGGTCAGAATGATATATAGAGGTTCATTCTCTGCATGTAGGTGTTTTAAGAACAGGAAAATGACACAGTTGTCAGCACACACATAATTATTCACTGAGTTATTATATTTTGACTTATATTTTAAATTTCTATTACTTAATAAGTCTGCTAGAGCTTTTCACTTGCTTGGCAGGAGGAAACTATGCACGATTAACATGAAAGAAAATCTGCTGACTTGCTTGAAACACTGAATAAGATACAATATGTGATTAAAATATGTGACTTCTACCATACTACCTGCATGGTGTACAAGTGCACACTGTTTTCTTTCCCAGAACTCTAACGGCTCTGCGCTATTACAATTCCCCTCTGCACTGTATAGTATAAGAAAGCATACCGACATGCCATTTGATGATTATAAATGCTTGAAGTGCATTATAAAATCTGTACCTACATGTCTACCTGTAGCATGCTGAACTTCAGATAGTAAAATCAGCATCATGTTTCAAAATGTTCTCACATCAGACTTCAGTTTCTCAACTGAAATCAGCTTCCACTATAACTAATAATTATGTTTTGTCTTTTTCTTTATGTTGTTATTCATCTTCTTCCTCTTCTTGTGTATTTGTTGCTGATCTACTGAGCAAAGACAACAAAAACAAAAGCAGAGCACCGACTAAAGGCCATTGAACAGCAGGTTCCCTCTCTCCTTGCCAACCACAGTGTCAGCTAATTGCTGCTGACATTTCGCCCATGTTGTTTAAATCAAAACTATTCTGATGCATTGCTTTTTTTGTTTCTTCACAAAAAGGGGACACAGTTTAGAAATGCCACCCTCTCTGCCATACGCTGAGCATCACACTATTTGACAAAATTGTCTAATTATCACACAGTTGGCTTTGACAGGACTCAGCAGTTTCCTGAATACAGCAAATATTTTTGAATCTCTTGCATGCAGGGTAAAGTCAACACCCACTGATTGGCTGCCACCAGGTAAAAGAGTCTTAACTGTCAGGAGTTATCCAAAAAGTCAAATTAAGCAAAAATATTAGAAACACAGAAGTCTTGGTGCTGTGATCCTTCCACTCCTGATTTATTTTGTTGAGCAGCATTGATTTTAAGCAGCTGTAGCTTGCTTTATTAAGTAATTTACCAAGATAAAATGATTTTTAAAACAGAAATCATTGATCACAGGTTGCTCCAGTGATTAAGTGATATAGAGGCTCTCTTTATACTCTACTGTATATTACCCAGTGTCCCTACAATTAAAAAAAACCTCTGTGTCTGACTGATTTACATCCCCTTGAATTTCATGTAACATCTATTTGATGGATGATGGATAGCTGCTATCAGAGAAGGACATGAGTGCTGTTAAAATGAAGCAATTTATTTTGCTCTGAGCAGCTCTGAACACAACTTCTTATTGATTGAGACAACCCACACGGCTGATGGATTTAGTGCGTTTTATTTAGGTTTCAATGACACAGACAAAGGGTTGCTTCAGCGTGTAATTGATCACTGTGCATACAAGGCTACACCCCTGTTTCTGTTGCCTAAATGCAACACGAGTCGATTGATGGCTGTGAAGTGGATTTCCATGTCCTTTCAGTGGCTCTCAGATTCATTTTCTTTGATTGCATCTCCACAGATTCTTTATTCTGGATGGCTAGCACCCATTGAAAGCATATAAACAGGGAGTACCTTACTCCTGCTGTTATTCTGAGGCTCAACAATCCTGAATCCAAACAAAATGAGAACTATCCCTCAGCGGGACCCTAAATCACTGAATTGCCTCAGACTGGGAAACAGGAAAAAAAAACACTGTTGATGACACATAAACAACAAGCCTGTATCTTTGCAAACAAACTTGTTGCTCTTAGTTGGTCAGAAGAACATCTTGTTATCAATATATTAAATTGAACTCCTCTCCTTGCTGTCGAAGTCAATAACCAGTATTGTCACAAAGATGTCTAATTTGGTTCAAGAAAGTGCTGCAACTTAGATGTCACCTGTTGCTGCCTCTCACGTTCCAGTTTTCGTTGTCTCGTTCATGGCCTTGGGAGAGAATTAACACTGACAAATATTGATTGGAATGTCCTGCGGCATATTGTGTCCGACAGAGATGGGAATATTTAATTTGGTGATATTATGCTTCAAGCAAAACTGCAGAGTGTTTAATTTTCACACAGGCTGATGTGCACAGAATATTGTGTGAAGCATTTATAAGTTCGCCACACTTTTCAACCAATTAGTCTCTCAAACTGGCATACTGAGCAGGAAAAAACATGGAGAGGAAAAATCACATGTATGTTCTTTTGAAGGACTGCTGTCAGTGTATAGGAATTAAATTGTTCTCCTTATTTTTACAAAATGTCATGGAACAAATTTCCAAACCACAAAGTAAACACAAGTTAGGTATGATGTTATTGTATCGGATCAATGTCAACTGGTTTAAGCACATCACTCCCACAGGCAAAAGTAAACATCCTGGAATTAAATGGACCTACAGAGCAGTGCTGTATAACAAACCTTATATCCTCATAGCCAAAATATGATATTGGTGTGAATCAAGAAATTACTTTGTGCATGATGTTTTTAGGGATGCATTCATTGCTAAACATTTTTGCACTATTATTCTGCAACATTTTGAATGACATTTTCATCTCAACAGGGTGTTTTAGATTGGCTCCTGTTTGGAAGGTATGTCTGTGGTGAAAACCAGTACATCCACGGTACATCCAAACCCATTATATTACACTCCAATATGTACAGACTGTCGAGCACACTTTTTACCAGTGGATATAACGCACATCAAAACCTAAACTTTGAAAATCATCTGGGAATTACTTGAAGAGAACACAGGACTGCAGTCTAACACAGTAGCTGCGTGTACCAATTCTACTATAATCAATGCACCATTGTGATGGCCCTACTTGGGTTTACCAGTTGTAGACGTTGATGTAGATATTTGTAGGCAGGGCTGTCATATCAATCAACAGGGTGCAGCTGAGCCCAAAGCTCCTGGCTCCTGGTTTGACTGGTTTCCACATCTCTTCCTTTTTGGCATTTTTTGATTTATGTTTTTATAAATAAATGGGTAATGTAATCCTATTTTTAGAGTCCCATATTTTGCTATTGACTACTGTTATACTCATAATGGTAGTTTGAGAGAGTGAATCATTCCTAGACTGGCTGTTGATCAACCAGACAAAACCCACTGTCACACTTTTTTAAATCTAGAATGACAAAAGCGAATAGTTATTCTTCCTCATGTTGACTGATGACTATTTTTTCCTTAGTTTTAATGTCCACTGTGGTATTTTCAGTAGTAGTAGTTTGCCTCTGAACTAGCTGAAGAAAAGGGCCACTCTCTGCTGCTGCTGTTGACATACATTTCTTCCTGTCCAAAGTTTAATGCCCAGCATTTCATTGGAGAAATGATTCTACAATGCGCTGTGCCATCCGACATTCTCTCAGTGGACCTAAACACAGCAAACCGATCATGTTTGGATTCTGCTGTTTACCTCAGGTTAACAGGTAGGCCACAAAAGACTAAAAGATCCAACAACAGATTCCAGGAGAGCAGCAGTGTGAACAGGTGGTATCGACAGTATATAGGTGCCATAGTATAGTAACCATAATTGCATGTTCATAATGGCAACAAAAAAAATTCAGGAAAGTGACCTTACATACACATTACTGCACATCTACTAATCATCTCCCATCCAAAATACTGTGTATTTCAACTGTAATGACTCATGTGGGCAGAGTACCTACTTGCCTGTGTTCACAGATTAATTTTTAAAATACCTGATACTGACTACCCTCCAGCCTTCTCCTCCTTAACAGTAATTTAGATTTTTCCTGAGGAGCCTTGCAGTTCATCAGTCAGACATCTCAGCATACAAGTGCTGTCAGCGCAGGAAGAAGCAGCTCTGCTTTTCGAGGGCGCCCCACTGTGAAAACAGAAGTGAGAGCTCAGCTCTCAGTATCTGTTTGAGAAAGTGTTTGTTAGCGTATATGCCAGATGTGTAAATCCACCCATCACAGAGAAAGGTAACACTCAGAGCATTGGATTCACTGCTCAAGATATGCTGTGATAAACTTTGTTTAGTTCAGATGTATTGTCTTAAATGTGTTGTTTTATATAATCATGTAGATGTTTGGCACTAGAAGATGTTTCACATCTCCGAAAACAAAACAGGTGGCACACCTGAAAGTGAACATTAGTTAGTGTATCAAACAATAATTTAGAGACTGAGCTTGAAGAATCAAATGCAGCGTTATGAATTCACAGTCACTTAGCAACAAAAGCCAAAACAATATTCATTGTTTCAATATATTTCATTCAATAAAGGAACAGATTATTTTGCATTACACTCACAAACACCAGTGTATAAATGTGGATCCCCTATGGATCAGCAGAGCACTAAACCATATCTATTATTGAGGCGTGAGGGAGAATTTTTAGAGCACTTTGAATTTCTGCCGTATTCATAATTTATATTTAAATCCTTTTTGGTCCTCACTACATATTCAGATCTCATTTGCTGCCATCCATGCAGACCCGACGCCTTTATCCTCCAGGAATCTCGTCTCAATTAATGTTCTTATCAGGATTTGGGAGAGGATTTGAAAGGGAAGGTGCTTGGCAGTGACCATGGAAACGCATAGTAGAAACAATCTCTGTGGTCTTAACACGGGCATTGGAATAATTTAATAGAATAGCATTGATTTTGCTGCTTTTTTAACATATCATTGAAATCACACTATGTTCACTGGCTGTCCCATGTATGTTTATCAGAGGGTAGATATGGCACCACATACACAATCTACAAATGCATAAATATTTCATTTAAACAAAGTGATTGTTGCAAATACTGATGGAGGTGTTCAATTTTCTGCCTAGTTTGTCTTTTCACAGAGGGCTGACTCTGTTACCAATTCTGCATTGCTGAGGGAAACTCCACACACAGCCAGGGTCTGTCAGAGGAGATAGTGTTGCCACCACATAGAAGAATGAAAAAAATAGGGGGATGAGGGTGTGTGTGTATGTGTGGGGTGGGGGGGGCTTCAATCATTCATCAACTTTCCCTGCACCAGTGTCACAGGGGTGGAGATTCAGAATACAAAGAACAAGGTTCAGGGATGCTGCAGAGACAGAGCAGAATGATTTGGTGATTTGTTATACTTTTTGCATGGTAGA
Organism: Euthynnus affinis; assembly: GCA_029490765.1. NCBI lineage: Eukaryota > Metazoa > Chordata > Actinopteri > Scombriformes > Scombridae > Euthynnus > Euthynnus affinis. The sequence goes on along the minus strand of CM055856.1, from coordinate 6,332,281 downwards.
CAAAACAGTTAAGTGCTACAATTTGGCTCTGAGAAAGATCTTTCAGGACCACAGATCAGAAGTGTCAGATTTATTTCTACTTGTGTGTTTGTTTTGTTCTCAAAAGTGCTGGTTCTGGGCTTTTTTATGCCACAGCAAAAGTGGAAGCCAAAAGCAAGAAAGAAACTACAAAACACAACCAACAAAAGCAAAATGAAAATACGAATAAAAAGGAAAAATAAAATAAAACTCATGTTAAGGATGCTGCTTCCTTCAAGTTAATTGTTATTCATTATCATGCATTATGGAAAACAACAACAAGCTGCCATATCAGCTAATTAAGCTGCTATTAAGAAGGGCAATGTCACTTCTTTTATTACCACATTTTGAGTCGATTTAGAATGACAAATAATAAATAACATACAACTGAATACACAACCACCAACATGTTGACCATGCCTACAAACTCTTAACAAAGTATACGGTACTAGACTGTTTAGCAAAACAGATTTTATTTGGCTATAAAAGCCCACTGTGAATCTATTTTTTGTGAAAATGTCTTGCAGCTTATTGTGGGAATGCAAATCATAAGAATTTGCTCTTCCTCCATTTGCTACGTGTTTGCTGATGTAGGGCACATCAGTGATATGAATGAATTATTTAACATAAGCAAATGTTATACAGTAGATTTAATTATGAATTGAAGGGAATGCATATTTGATCTCTCCTTTTTGTGTGTTTAGCCTACACCTCTGGGGTCTGGCAAAGACAGCATGGCAAACAAAAGTTATAATGCAGGTTGGTGTGTGTTCTTAGGACACTCTTGACATGACCAGTCGTTATAGTCAGGTCTATTATAGTTATTATAGTGGGCAGTTGTGGCTCAGGAGGTAGAGCAGATCGTAAATCGGAGCAAATCAGAAGATTGAAGGCTGTACCATTAGTGTATGAATGCGTGTGTGTGAATGTTGACATGTAGTGTAAAGTGCTTTGAGTGGCCAGAAGACTAGAAAGGTGCTATATAAATGTAGTCCATTTACCATTGCAAGGCTGTTCTCCCAAGATAAACAGCATCTGTTGTTTCAAGCGCCTAAAAAACAACATGCTTACACTGACGTAGAGCCACCCAAGAGGAAGTGTGATGTTGCTATATTGTAGAGCCACAAAGTATGGATAGGGGTGAGGTTGAGGTGGATAGATGGGTCAACAAAAGTCCGACTTTAACATGTGAAACCACTGTTTGTGTCCTGCTTCTTACCAACATTTATGTTTATTTTAACCACTGTATGACTCCCTATGTGGTAAGGACTGATGAAGACTAACCTTAACAAAGTAATTTGAACTCAAACCATGATATTTTCCTAATCCTTACCAAGTAGTTTTTGAACCTAAACTTAACCAAACATTAACTGTAGCAGAAGATCAGAACATGGTTTAATTGGCCAAAACAGTGACTTGCAACAGTTGTGAAAGGCACAGCTAAATGATGTCTTCATGAAAGTAGCAGATCAGAAAATACTTGTGGGTCACTCTGGAGGACATGGACAAGCAACATGTTGTGTCATTTAACTATTTAATTTGAGGACTTGTTGACCATAGCACAATGAGATCAATTAACATGGCAAGCAAAACCTAAAGGCATATTGTAGTCTGCTCCTGTTGACTTGTAACAACCTGCAAAGTTGCTTCCTCCTCACCTGCTGTAAGTGGTGAGGTAATACAGCTACAGCCATTATGTGCTGAAATAATTGTTTTGTTGTTGATTGTTTATGTAAGTGGTTGATAAACAGTTTGTTTCAGGCAAAAGATTCATACAGAGAGTCCTGAACATTCAGAGATAATGCAGCAACTATTATGCATGTACAATGTCCTGTGAAGTGTGAAGGACTGACTTTAGGAGTGAACCTCTTGTTTGTTTTATGTAATTTATTGTGAACAACAATGATGGGAGAATCTCTGAGCTAAACAGCGTCTACTATAGCATTGTAACATAGAACAACATCATTATTGACATTGCCTTTCAAGGATATTTGAAGCAAGGGAGGCGCCTAAATCCCACACCTCTAAGGCATACTGCCAATTTGTTTTAATAAACAGAGAATAAACAGGGGACTAATGGCAAGGTTGTGCGCTATATAACCAACAGTGCTCCCAACTTAGTAAAAGCCTACAGGGACATTCTCTAAGAAGGAGATATGAGCACAGTGCACACACTCTACCCTCCGCTATGCAGAGGTTAACTTGAGGATATTTATCAGTGGACGGCTTTTGGGATTTGTGCAGAGCGGAATTACCATGCATGCTCTGGAGGCAGTAAAATAAGGTTTGCGCTCATGCAGCAGAAAGCATGGTACAATATGGTGCTGTCTGCAGTACAGAGTGCAGAGTGATGAAAGTACAGCTCAGTATCCTTTATATTGCTCTTAAAATTTTACTGCGGAGTTTTCAAAAGTATAATGTTTAACTAAGAAGGGATGCCGGAGTCATTCTGATTAATGGACTATAGATCTCAAAACTCAGTGCACTGATTAAAACTTTTTAATAATTATTGGGAATAAAAGCATAAATATAAAAGCCAACTCTCCTCTTAAGCAGCCTGGCTTCATGACAGTTAGAGCTGTTTCCATCTAGTAACCTCAAGTCAGCCAAACAACTGAAGTAAGACTGGTTGTTCCAAAAAGGTGTAACATGTCTCAAAGGGGTCCAACCATTAAAATATTACACATTGCTCTGCCCAACACAAGGGTGCAATGTGCACTCACTCAAGTGCTTGGCCAAGTAGTAAGTCAAGCTAGCACAAGAGTGAGTATTTACTGCAACTGAATATGATTTACTTTGTAGCACTGTCAGTTCTGGAGCAAAAAATGCACCATTTGATGTATATTTTACTGCTCACTCTGTGGGACTATATTGTAACATGCAGTTGCTTCTTCTTTAAAGAGACTGAAATTGAAACTGAAATCAAATGAAGTGCATGTGAATGAAGTCCAATACATGACCCTCAAATTGAGTGCACTTGATGTCCTAATGCACAGACTGAAATATAGTTTTCTATTCCTATCTTAGCCAAGCTGAACACATCCTATTTGAAGAAGATGACAACTAAGAGGCTCCACGTGATAGAACTGACACATCCGGAGTGTGCTGCCTGTGATGTCCCCATACTGAAGCTTGAATTTTTGCCACACTATCAGTGTAAGACTGCTTTTGAAGTGAGTTGAAAGAACTTAAATCCAATGATGACTGGGTGCAGTTCCTCATCTGTGACCAGACTATGAGTGAGTCTGGGTACACAGCAAACCCAATGAGGATGCTAATATTTCACTTTTCCTCCAAAACAGCCTTCAGACAGATGATGATTATGGCTTACTCCCACTTACATAAGTTTATAAAATTATTATTATAAAATACGAATGAAAGGAAATGGTTGTCTAAAAATATATTCTCATTCACCACCTCAGATTAGTTTCTTTAATATTTTTGTGTAACTTTAGCTTGGTCTGTAATTGCTAATTGGAGATCCAATCCCTCAAATGCAGATCCGACAATCAACTTTTCTCTTCCACAAGGAAAGATCACAGTGTTTTCTTTTGTCTGCAGCATCTGAATGAGAGGATAAATGTGATTTTAGAAAGTTCTGTGTGTGCTTTTAAATACAAATGTGTATTTGGAGTGCTCTGTCCCTGGAAGTGTGCCCGTGTTCAGTGACAGCAGAGCCCATGAGGGGAGGGAAGTATTATGACACATCACTTTCTGAGTAGGAGAGACAAAGGGGCACATGTGCATGATTTATGTGTTGGAATAATAGCAATATCCAAAGTGTTGGCCCATCATTGAGCACAGGTGAAACAAGATGGCACTGTCAAGTTCAGTGTAAACAAAAGGGTAATAACTGTCTTGAGAACAAGTAAAAGCTAATCACAGACTTATTAGACTTCTCATGAGGAAATGAAAGCTCTTCATCAAATCACATAATTTCATCTGTTTTTATGTTGTTGTTGTTGTTGTTGTTCACTCTATATCCAAGTCAAGTCAATTTTTATTTGTATAGCTCAATATCACAGATCACAAATTTGCCTCATGGGGCTTTACAATCAGTACAGCAATACAACATTCTCTTTACATAGACCCTTGATTCAAAACGCCTTCAAAAAAATTTAACAGGAGAAAAATGGAAGAAACCTCGGGAAGAATAACAAAGGATGGACAGACTTGCATTCAATGTTGTGTGCACAGAATAGACCAATAAAGCAAAATTACAGAAATAGAGCACGAACAAATGAAAAAATAATAGATGGATTGATAAAATATATGAAGATCTGGTCAGGAGAATGTCGAAAAACTTCCAGGTGCTATCAAAAACAGATTCATCATCATTCAGGCAGTTGATCATTTTTCACAATCAGAGTGACTTTGAGCTTGTACAAACATAACAAACTTTCATCTTACAACTGTGACCTCTTTTGCAACCTCTATCTTTGTAAAACAGTTCACAAACATTAACTGGACTGTCCTTGACAGTAGGAAGACCAAACAGTATGTGTTTCATGTTTAAACAGGCTGGTTTCAGCAAACAAGGCTTGTTATTGGAGTTATAAACCATTGCAGAGTTATGAAACTTGGGAAAATGACTCATTCCAAACGTTTTTTTTTTTTTTAAATTGAGTATCTTTAACAACAGCACCATCATTCAAAGCTGTTTTAATAGCTCAGATGATACTTAACTCGTTTAATTAATCATGTGCTTCCTGCTATTTAGAGAATTGTTGCTTTATATCCTGTCGTCTCATGTGGAGATGTCTGTTCCTTTTTTATTATGCTTTCACAGATACAAGCTTAATGAATACAATTCAGAGGCCCTATTGCTGATCTGCAGCTACTCAGGAATATATATGAGGCTGATTTGTATATATTTCAAAGTCCTTGAGTTGTTTGATTGCAGTTTCATGCTGAGGAGGTGTTTATTCAGCCTCTTCATGAAGACATGAACACTACTTGATGTGATGGCTCCAACGACAGCAGGGAGAAGGCTGTTTCATGTTGTTACTGAGTGCAGAGTGGAGAAAGCTCTTGTCAAGGCATTTGGTGTTAGCCCTGGGGAGAAACAAGGCATGGCTTGGTGGTAACCTCTGGGTGGTTCAAGCTGGGACATGAACTGAGGATAGCAGTGCTTTCAGGTTATCTTGGTGATGCTGTAATCCTTTAGGACATAGTCTGCATCTACACCAATGATCTTTATTGCCTTTTCCTGTATTATATCTAGTTGCCTAAGAATGGTTTGTGAGGCATTCATGCAGACAAAGCAGGAGTACTCCATGCTGCTCCTGACCTGGGTTTTGTAGACACTGGCTCTCTGTTTATGATCAAGCTTGTTGACCAACTTCTGCAATGCTCCAAGACATTGTCCAGCAAGTTTGCAGATGTAAGACTTATGGCTGGTCCACTGGAGTTTTCTGTCAATGCATAGTCTTGGAATTTCCACCTGCTCTCTGAACTTGATTTTAGTGCTCCTAGGGCCAGCGTCCTTGTGGTTGCTAGGGGGTCTGATAGAATTAGATTTATGATTTTGTCTCCTGTGATTTGTTTGCTGATAATCTCATCTAGTCCTAGGCAGTTGGCAAGTTGCAGGGCATGTTTCAAAGCAGTGTCCATAATGTTGCTCTCTTCAAGCCACTCTTCATGATGTACATTAAAGTCACCAATGAGCATTACAGACTGGGCTCCAAACTCAACCATCACTGAGAAGGTATTAGTGTCAATATAGTCCAAGACTTCATTGGAGGCATTTGGAGGATGGCACCCATCTCCTATCAGCAGCTCTCCTCGTCCTGGTCTTCAGAACATCAGTGAACCACATGAGCTTGAAGTCTTCAGGGCCTTTGGATGGATTGTGGTAGATTGAAATACATTCTAGGCAGTAGACTGCTATACCACCACCAGTTGCTCCAACTGGCAAGCTGACCGATATTGGAGTGTAATCCCTGAATGTTCACTTTGAGGATTACCAGTTTAGTTTTGCTAAATTGTGGTTGTGGTTTGTGCAAAGGTTGACGGATTGGATGGGCTGATTATTTTGAGGCTTTCTTTCAGTTTTTCTAGCAGGGGATTGGGAATTTTGAAATAGGAAGATAAATATACAAAAATTCTTCCTTGATTGCTTGTAGTTTTGTAGCTGAAAACACCATAAAATTAAAGCTGTCAGTCTACCTAGTTATTTTTGTAATTCCACATTGAAGCAATGACTGGAGTGGTTGATGTCCAAATATTTCGACAACTTAGACATCTGTGTTTTGGTGTCCCAAATATTTAATTTTCCCAAACAACAGTCCTCTCAAGTTTGGGTAAATGACTGCTTTGTATTGTGCAGTGTGGAGGATGAGAGAAGATGGAGGGCAAAGGAGCACCAAAGGAGTTTGGAAGGCAGAGTGTAGGAGCAGAACCATAGACAGCTGAGAGTCAGTGGTGCTAATGTGGGGTCTGAGTGTGTAACCTCACTCTCAGTGCGCTCTGATTAAAGAATGATTTATAGGCCTGCTGGAGAGCCCTCTCAGCAATCCGTCTCCTCAATGAGATTTTTTTCCATTTCGAGGGGTTTGGTAAATCAAGCCATCTTGGAGAGGATCTTGGGTGGACAATGTCAATGTGTTACTGAGAGGGAGCCATTAAATGCTATAATGATGAAAGCATGGGGAGGTTCACAGGTGCATACAGACCATATTTGTTACACACAGTATTGGTTCTGACATCTCTAGTGGTATATATCAATTTATGGAGACATTTATCATTTCTACAGACTGATCATCAGATTAATCTTCTTTGGTGTTCATTTGCATGTGAAGATTTGAGATGTGTTTTGATAATGAGTGTTGGAATATAATAATTCTTTCTCCCTCTTCCATATTCATGCTGAGTTAATTCTGAGTGATTGGTTGGACCACTTTAGTCCAAGCTTAATATCTCAAATATAACAGATTTCAATGTCACAATCAAGATTAATTGTAATAACTTTGGTGATCCCTTGAATATGAACATGGTAAACATTGTACTTGCTAAAAATCTGCCTTTTAGCATTATCAATTTATGTTTAGCTCAAAGAACCACTGTGTGTGGACACAGAGACTCTTTCCAGTAGTTTTATGTAGATATGATTGCCGGTATTTTGGATGAAGACAGAATAAGGAAAATGGCTGCATAGAATCATATAAAATGACACTTGAAAAAGTTATTTGTTTTAGAATCGGGAGTTAAATTTCATCATTTGCACTGCATTGAGAAAACAAGACTCAACAATAGACAAAAATTACTTTCAAAAATGGAAATTCTAGCAGTATAACTGATACTGGTCTGATGACTTGAGCAGCACACTTATGATGGGAACTCACTGCAGTGTGCTCTGACACACCCATCAATCATTAACAAATCATCTACAGACTGGATCATATCTATCAGATGGTGTCATGACGCCATTTGTCCACAGCGTGCTGCATGACACTGTGGTCTAAATCACAAGTACAACAGTTATTTCACACAGTGAATAGCTTTTAATTTCCATAATATCTCCAAAGGGTACAGTATGTCAGATTTTGTGTGACAAAAATGAAATTTCAGGTACTTCACTTATGATTATACTGCATTCATGTTTATATTCCATAATTGTGACCTTTTCATAAACCAAAGCACACAACCATGCTGTGTGATGTTTCCCAATTATCTCTCCCTGTTTACCCAATTACATTAATTAGAATGCACTGTATTTACATAACCCAGAACAAATAAGCCATTGAGCTAAACCTATTATTAAGCTTCTTTGTAATTAATTACTCCACCTACTGTTGCCATTGTTATAATGCAGCTACACTTAGGAGCAAACTCACACAGACAAGCCCGCTTGTTTACAAAAAAAGTGTTTGGGTTTCATGTTATCATTATAGATGTGAAATCATAATTAAAGCTCAGTGTGGCAAACCACAAATAAACTGAAAGTGATTATTGGTTATTGGTCAGTGTCAGTAAATGTATTCATATAATTTACTTAAGTAAAAGTACTGATACAACAATGTAAAAATACTCCACTGCAAGTAAAAGTCCTGTTTTCAAAGTTCTGCTTAAATGAAAAGTATTAAAAGTACAAACAGAAACATGTAGGATTTTACTGTGTAGCTTGTCAAGGTGGAGCTAGTTTAACATTTTTGTCTAAAGTTAGTACATTACTCCCTCAGAGGGTCACAATATAAATTCAGGAGGTTGAAAGAATAAAAATCTTATCAGCTTCCACTCCAAAATTGTAATTACTCAGTTATAAATCATTATAACAAGTATGTATGGACTGAATCTTTAGTTCTTTTGTGAAATATTGGATAAATTGGGCCTCACACTGTCGTTTACTCCATGTAAAGGAAACCATCTGAGAATTGTAGAGGTGAATATATTTTTGGCAGAACTGCTAACAACTATCTGAAACATGACAAGGTGCCCTAACCAGACACAGCTTTTTTGTAAGCTAAGCTAAAAATATGTCGATGTAGAGTATTTTATAAGCTCTTCCTATGTTATTTTTTAAATGTAAAATATTAATGTGAAAAGTATATAACTAGTAAGTTGTCTTATAAATGTTGCAGGGTAAAAAGTCCAATAAATCCATTTCAAATGTGGAGAAGTATAACCCTCGTCTTGTGTTAGGGTCGGCACCGACCCGTTTTAAGGTTTTAAATGCATGAAACACCCATATAAATTTGTTTATCACATCAAGGCTTTATGACTTTGTCAGGAACCTCTATTTAAACAAAATAAAACAAAAAATCTTTTTTTCACTTAATTATAAAATGCTGTAGTTAAAATTATACCCTTTGTGGTGTTAGGGTCGTTTTCGACCCAGTTATAAAAATAATATTATAAAGCAATAATTAGAGCCAAAACTGAAATCACAAGTTCACTGTCAGCCAATACACTGACAGCCAGCTCCTCTCCCAATCATTTGAGCTTTAGGGGATTCTCATTTTGCCTTGTTTTCCAGTATACCTGCACAGAAACATATGGGCCTATCCAGACATGTGAGGCCAATTTTGTATAGAATTGGTGACTTGCAGACTTGCAGCCAGCCCTGCCTCAACATCATCCACAACAACCAGAGCCCCACTCAGGCCACCTGACTCTAAAAGAAAGAGGTGTCATATATATATCCTTCTCATCCCCCTGCCGTGGTGGGTGGTGGTGTGTCTTCCTCAAGCTCGGGTTCTCTACCAGAGGCCTGGGAGTTTGAGGGTTCTGCGCAGTATCTTAGCTGTTCCTAGGACTGCACTCTTCTGGACAGAGACCTCAGATGTTGCACCTGGGATCTGCTGGAGCCACTCTCCCAGTCTGTGGGTCACAGCCCCCAGTGCTCCGATTACCACTGGTACCACTGTTGCCTTTACTCCCCACATCTTCTCTAGCTCCTCTTTCAGCCCTTGGTATTTCTAGATCTTTTCGTGTTCCTTCTTCCTGATGTTGCTGTTGCTTGGGATTGCTATATCTTTCACTACTGCCTTCTTCTGTTGTTTGTCAATCAACATGATGTCCGGTTGGTTAGCCATCACCAGTTTGTCAGTCTGGATCTCGAAGTCCCACAAGATCTTGGCTTGGTCATTCTCAACCACCTTCGGAGGTGTCTTCCATTGTGACCTCGGGACCTCCAACCCATACTCAGTGCAGATGTTCCTGTATACTATGCCAGCCACTTGGTTATGGCGTTCCATGTACACTGTTCCTGCCTGCATCTTACACCCTGCTATTATGTGCTGAACTGTCTCAGGAGCATCTTTGCACAGCCTGCACCTGGGATCCTGTCTGGTGTGGTAGATCCCTGCCTCTATTGATCTTGTACTGAGTTCCTGCTCTTGTGCTGCCATGATCAGTGCTTCTGTGTTGTCTTTCAGTCAAGCTTTTTCCAGCCACTGGTAGGTTTTCTTTATATCAGCCACTTCATATATCTGTTGGTGGTACATGCTGTGTAGGGGCTTGTTCCTCCATGATGGTTTCTCCTCCTCCTCTGCATCATGACATTTCTGCTGCCTGAGGTATTCACTTAGCAGTTCATATTTGGGGGCCATCTTCCTGATGTATTCCTGTTGGTTGTTTCATCCCGGACAGTGGCTCTGATGCTCACCAGTCCACGGCCTCCCTCATCACGCTTAGTGTACAGTCTCAGGGTGCTGGACTTGGGATGTCCATATATATCTATATATATGTATATATATATGTTCTGCTTTTCATTTTGTGTTTGTACTAAAGTTCTATTGCTGAAAAAAGGGACTTTTTTTGCTTTTTTCTTGAAGTAAATATATATGGGTCGAAACCGACCCTAACACCACAGATGTTACTATAGTTAATAATATTAATATGGAAAAATAAATAAAACTAATTTATTTAAGAGATGTGTTCTAAATCCCCTCAGTAATAGTCAGGTGACATAACAACATTTTATTTATTTATATATTTCTCTTGAGGTTAATTTTACATTTTTTTGAAATTGAAATCGAGGGGTATACTGACAAAAAAAGGCCCAGGGGCCCACACCAAAACTATTAAAACCAATATTTTCATGGATAAGGAAGCCTAACAAGGTAACCAAGAGATGAGAAAAAAATTGGATGACAGATAATTGTTTTAAGTGTATTTTACAACTAAATTAAAACACGGGTCGGTACCGACCCGTTAACATAAGGGATGGTAGCAGGAAACTAACACAAGACAAGGGATAAAGTAGCATGTAATACTCAAGTAAAGTACAAGCAGCTTAAAATTGTGCTTAACTTACAGTGCTCAAGCAAATGTAATTAATTAATTGCTTCACCACTGGCTGAATTCTGCAGGTAAAATACAATAGATGCATTGACAAGCTCAAGTATATGTCCTTCAAGATTGTTTTACCTCTTTCTTATTCTATCACAACTTTTGTCACTCATCTCACAAGCATCACAAAAACCTTTACAGCAGTAGCATTAATGCAGAGCCATCTGCCCGTCAGTAAAAAAAACTCAGACATTCCAGTGCGACAAAGTCTGTGATCCAGTCAATTACAATGTAAACAAAGCCAGTACAGGGACAAAGATGTTTCCGCTGTGTGTTTCACTCTATATTTTCAGATCTGGCCTAACAATGTAGCCCACGTACCAAACTAACCTGCCTGAATAACAGTGATTAAATTGGGCAGACTGCTTGCTCGTCATTATGGCACAAGGAGAGGGCAGTCAGAGAATACTTGAAAGTACTTAACAGTCATAGAACACAATATTTTTTCTCTGTTGATTAGCTTATATAGAGCAGAAGGGTGATGATTATTCCTGAAGATGACAAAGGCGACATGTTGGAGATGTGCTGTCTCTATAAATGTCGGGCTAAGCATAGTAATTTGATGCTTTTAGCATTGTTTCCCCTGTTGCATATTCCAGCACAGTGGCATTCAGCTGAAAACCTATCTTTGACTATTAGACAGAATAAAATAATAAAGACACAAAGGCACCTCTCAGAATGCAAACACACACAAATCAAAACAAGTTACAGTACATCTGCGTTGCAATAACTCATTCTTTTAGTCACATCACAGCATTGTGTCTGTCTGATTTACCAGGTAGACCATCCTGCATGGATATGACAGGTCTGCAAACACTATGTCCTGAATATGTAAAAGACTTTTTTTCTGGTATGTGTAGCTCCTTGCAACAGAACTGTCTCCCTGGAAAAAAAGTGCCAATTATAATATTAAAGCTGTCTCTACCAGTGACCTTTTTGCATTTGCTCTGTATGCTATTACACTCAATCAAGAAAGGTCAGTGTTGGACGTGGGTCTCATGCAAAACTGTTTTTTTTTCATATTGTTTTGCCTGTTTGTACAGTTGGATTTCAAACATGTGGAATATTATCCATGTGACCTTGCATCAGATTTGGTGTTTGCATACACTGATATGGCTTGAATAATAATATGTACTATACATACATGTGGAAGAAAAATGCTAAAACTGGTAACTTGTGGGACAATTACGTGAAGACAGCAGACAGTAGTTTACTGAGTTATCTATTTCTATCAGATATCTTTTTACGATAGAGTAGCTATTTATTTAAGAGTGTTGTTACTGTGCCTCTGGTAGACAATGTGACAGAAAAACAGAAGCTGAGCCAGTTAGGACAATATGGAAGTTTGACATTATATTGAAAGTTAAAGTAGAACTAATTCGATCACACTAAATACAGAATCTCATGCAATTTTGATAAGTGCTCAAACTTATACTAATTATATTGTTCAATCTTTGTGCTGGTGTCACTGTTAAATCAGTAAATATATTTTTATAAAACGATATATAACAATGACAATTATTTGCCAGACCTACCATTCGCACTGCCATGATTATGGTATTTCTATGAACCTACCTACAGTACAGTGTGACTGAGCATGCTCAAAAGGATTGTACTTGCTTTGCATAGTCATATCAGTGTTTGAGAAGGGAGCCCCTTGGTGGGCAAACTCTGAATTTCTCTGCTTGTCAAATATAAACAACACCATAAATATGCAACTCTTGTCATCCTCTTCTATCTTTGTAATGACTGAAATGAAAACATTAATGACAAAATGTATAACACGTATTGATGGTGGAGCATATTAGGAACAAATATCACTTTATTCAGATGTTTTTACTTCACAACACAACCAATAATATATTATAATTGTCACTCAATACAGCATCTGTGATGATTATTACCCTCTCTTTTGTGGTTTAACCTTTCTTTTGTATAATATAACTGATCAACCTTCAAACGTTGTGTGCCCATGAACAGAAACTGGCCCAATCAAACACCCTCAGGGCACTGCAGGGATCATTTCCGATTGGAACAAAGCTGCCTGGCCAATTTTTCCAAATCTTAGAAATGTGTTAGAAGGGCAGCCATAATGGTCATCAAACAAATATAGTGCTGATTGGCCATTTGAAATGCTCAAAGTGGCTAAAATAGAACAAGCAAATCTCATGTGCCGGTTCAGGTGCACACACCAGAAAAATGGGTGACATTTTTAAATGAGCCCTAAATTTTCACTCTTCACTGCATCAGTGGACATCACTGCCAGGCAGAAATACAATATAAATATTTGTTAACATGACATGTTTGTGGCATAGACACTGTCATTACAATTACTGTAAAGTTTAATCAACTACTGTTTGTAAACAGTTCTTGACATAAAAACCATGGTAATTGTTTGTATGAATACTTTATATGTTAATGCACAGAACAACAATAAACACATTAACCTCATATATCTTCCAGTATGACTGTGTATACATTAGCATCAACAGCAGTTGTCATAATTATGTTTATAATTGGTAAATAGAGGTTGAAACACAAAACAACAGATCACAGTGCTCAGTCATATACTATAAAATTATATTAAATAACTATATTTATTTGGGCGTGTACAAAAATGTTTTTTCCAAACTCAGCAGTAGGATGTGCCACACATGCCAAAATACGTCCCTCAGTGTGGTTTTTAATTCAAGTTTTGTCAGATCAGCTACACATACTTTGGCACAATTACTTGGTAAAAAATAAGTTTAGAAGTTGGCACGATACTGTGGCTCATTGTTTAATATAATTTCCTCCCACTAAGAGAGTCTGAATTTGATTCCTAGCCCAGACTTTGTGCTTACTTTGCATTCACATCAATGTTATCACAAAGATCGCTGCCTGCACTGTAAGCAAGACCGCATGAATATTTCACCACTATTGAAAAACTTTCATCTGTGAACATTTGGGCTCGACCCTTCCATTTGTGGCTTGCAGCTATGTTATATTTTTCTCTTTTGAGAGTACATTTTGTTAGTGAGTGCAGCTCTCTCTTAACAGAGCTTACTGTGTGGATAGAGGCTGTTAAATTTTGATTCATCATTTCCTGTGGGTAGAGGAATGTCCATTGCCAAACACAAAATTTCATTAGAATAAAAAGGATGAATCTGTTGGTCTCAGAGGGAAAGATGCATTAATCTGTATTATAGTCTATTCTAAGTTAGGCTTATGTCAAATAGAGAGTACAGTGAATTAAAACACCAATTAATACATTTATACAAGAGTCGCTGAATGTATGTGTTGTGTTGTTATAAAACAAACCAAGTAGCCCACAGACAGTCAGAATAAACACACCTTGATAGTGGTTAAATCAGAGAGGTATAGATTATCTGACTAGGTGAGAAATTAAACTTAAATGTTTGATTATTTCTTAGTGCACTAAACTTTCAGCTGAGAGATGAAAAATGTGGCAATGTGTTTGCCACACAGACAGAATAAAGAGAAAGTTTACAAAATATCTTTAGGATTTTGGAGGTTTCACAGGAACAATACCTTTCTTTTAAATTTAAAACATGAAACTGAAACTTTTCCCTTGACAAGTTACAGCCTAGTTGTCAACTAACACTTTATTTTTGTAGTTTCTATAAAATTGATTAGCAAATCTTTGTTTTCCTAGCTAATACAGATAATTGTCATTGTAATATTTAAAATATGTGGTCATGTAGAAATTGTCTTACTGCTTTTCAATATCTATTCTAAATATAAAACATAATTATAACATTGTTTATGCATTGCCACATATCGATCTATTTAATCTTTTTTGTTGTTGTTGTCCTTTTTATTCTTAAATTATTATGGAAACTATCAAAACACAAACAAACAAACAAACAACAACCTCAACATTGGCATCCAAATCTCTTCAAACCTGTTTGAGTGGTAATGTTTGACCGCATACAAATATACACATAAAAAGAGTTCCTTATTTCATATGTGACTTAGTTGCATGTGGCTGTGTTGTGTTTGTATATGTTTATGTAAAGACTTTTTTGAAAATTAGGTGAGATTTTTAAGTTCATTCACACTCACACACAGACACACACAGATACACACACACACACACACACACACACACACAAAGGGCCATGCAGAGTTACACTCATGAATACCATTAAAGGCTAGGCTTTTTGTAATACAGAGCCATTATCAATGTTTCTACAATCTATTACTGGAGCTGTTTCTTCAAATATAGCCACGAATCCCATCAAATTGTTAATTACTTTCAGGCTGCCAGGCTGTGTTAATTAGTTACCTTTTTAAATATTCAATATACACTTTCAAATTCTGGCAAGAATGTGATTATCATGAAAACATTTTAAAACATTTTCCTCAACATGTAATTCACACTGTCGCCTTGTTTTAATTATTATCAAACACAATTTCACATATTAATGGAAGGAGGCGCACACACTATACTGAGTGAGGTCTATTGTTAGAAACGTGGTTGAGAATGATGGGCCAGAAGTAGGAGCTCAATTGTCCTTGTGTTGATTTCATTGACCTCTGCAGGGGTTCATTCATGTCTAATCAATTCACCGATCAGAGCAAGCTGAGCTAGAAATAACCCCTGCAACCACATCCCAGGCCCTCACATTCAGTCATACAGATGCCAATATAAATAAATGCTCACAGAGACCTTTCCACACATCAGTCTTTTAGACTGCTGCTTACTTTGCACCACCATCACTGTGTGAGATCCTTGCACAGCAAACCAGGAGTACCTAATGCAACAGTTATGACATGCAAAGTACAGGACATTAACACATAGCCCATGCAAGGTGGGAAATGTTAAACATGATTACATGGAGAGTATATGCTCACACCACAGCACTGCTAAAATTCCTGATGCATGCACTATACACTAAAAACCTACAGAGGAAAACTGAGATTAAAGTACTGCTGTTACTATTTGTGAGATTGAAACAGGACAGATAGCCTTCTGACCTTGAGCAACATACATTTCTGCACATACAGCATCATTGCATCACTTTAATGGGAGGCTACGTTCAGGGCAAACACTCATCCATATTTGTGTGTCATTGTGTAATAGTGATAGTAAAGCTGTGACAATTATGTGATAATAATAGTGCAGTCTCCTCTTTTCATTTGCCCCTTTCTGTGCAGAGAAGAGCAAATCAAATACAGAGCAGTTGGTTGAGTTCAGGGTCTTGCTCAGTGGCACTTCAGTGGGGTGGATGCTTACTGGGGTTGGAGGACAGAAAATGTCATGTTACACAGTTCACTGACATTCTGCTCCCTAAAGGCCTTAGAACTTAATGACAAATTATAGTAGATGAGACATCAACCATGCTTTAAGCCATTAGACATTTGAAATTATGGGCTGCAAAGTGGCTTAATGGAGTGTTTGATGGCTTTTAATGAGCTACCATACAACATGATTAGTTCTTGCAAACAGATTTGATAATAAATGTTGGAAACAGAATATATATGTGTGTGTGTGTGTGTGTGTGTGTGTGTGTGTGTGTGTGTGTGTGCGTGTGTGTGTGTGCGCATCAGAATTTACTGTCACCTGTGTGCAGTCAGGACTTTTTCCTGTGCTGTGGATGTTGATGTAGTGCCACCCATAGACAGGTCAATATATTACATCTTCCTCTTCAGTCTGTGTGAGTGGAGATGGTAATCACACAGATACCAGACTGACAAAGTAGCAGCTCTGTGTTTGCAATCTGTTTGTGCAGTGGATGCAACACAAACGACTGCAATCACCAGGAGGTGTACAAGAGAAATATATTAGAACATTTCACATTTTCACATGACACAGTGGTACTGGTGTATGTCTGTTCAATTGAGGTATATTTTGGCCTGGAGCATGTATTTGCATAATATATAAACACATATTTTACAACATTGTTTCAAAATAATGCTACAGTATGTTTGCAATTACATGATTTGATATGGTCGAAATGCCATTAGTTTAGATTTAGATTAAATGTCAAATGTAACATCATTCAAAAACTGAGTTAACAAGTATGTTCATGAAAGTATCCATCAAAGGTGATTTTTTCTTGTGTGCTCTCTTAACTTGGTTTCATGCAGTTTGCAGAGGAGTGAATCACTGTGTTCACAAAATGCATTTCTGTAACATATCTGGAATAAAATCCTTCATTTTCATTGTGACTTTTAGTTTTTGCATTATCTGTTCCAAAGCATTACTGCTATTGTATATTACGCAGGGCTGCAACTGAAAATGATTTTATATAGAACTGAAGATGACATCTTCAGATTTCTTGATTTATCTGACCAACAGTGCTAAACCCAAAGATATTATATTTACAATATTATAACAAAGAGAAAAAAAATTGAAATAAAAAAAGTGGTTTTTGCCTTTTTGCTTTATAATTGACTTGAAACAAATAATCGATTATCAAAAACTGCTGCTGATTAATTTTAAAATAAATGCGGGTTCTAGTCTTTCAACTTTAATATTGAAGCTTTAAACAGATAAACACATCTTTAGCCAGTTGCTTTACTGAATACACACAAATAAAGAAAATGTCTTCTGTGTGTTGGTTAGACAGCAAATAATTAAAGTTCCCATAATTTTGGAATATTTCTCTGAACATACAGTACAGTATTTCAGCCAGGATTAAAGACTAAACTGTAACAGGAGAACCATTAGAGTCTGGCTAATTATGCCTGTGGTATAGCAGAAAATAAAATGGTTTTAGATGACAGTATAGGCAATTTCTACTTTCAACCATGCACAGATTCCCACACCAGTGCACAGAAACATGTTCCCAGTTGGTTTAGATATATCCCCTTTAGTCAGAGGATGTGTGTCTGTTCACCATTTATTGTGTCGGATTCTGTAAATCAAATGTGAGCTGTTGAAAACAAGATGATCAATCTCATGGGGGGTTTATCCTGATATATATAATACATTTGACTATAAATGTCCATTAGACAGTCATTTCCTAAAAAACATAAATACAGAATCTGTAGTAAATTGTGTGCAGTCCTTCTATACTGGATGTGGATTGATCTGTTCCTGCAATAATGGGGGGAGCATTCACTGTCAGCCTGCAGCCTGTCTGTGGTTCCACCACATTGGTTTTGCTTGATGGTAGATGTCAGCAAGACCATAGAACAAAATAGTTTTGAATGAATGCTGGCAAATTGAATTCCTTCCCCATTTGCTGGATGCCGCTGTAAATGGATGCTTATTGACATCTGTACTGTGGACGCCAAAATGACCAACCCTCAACATCACAGATCGATAATATTAACTTAGACATCCCTACAATGAGCCTTTGTGAATAAACAAGAGGAGAAGACAGAAAATATGCACAAAATAGGTCGAAGTAATATGAAGTGTTTTTTATTTTCTTTTTCCCAGGCTCATTTCAAGGAGTTACAGGTTGATCCTCCATATGGACGTGACCAGTAGTGGTTTTGCCACCTTGTTTAATAAGTCCTCTTATTTCACCTATTCGTCTTTGTCATCTCAACGACATTGTCCATCGATCAATAACCATGGAGCAAAGTAGTCAAGATGAATAATGTGCTAAATTAGGATCTTTAGCAGTTATTGATTATGAATTTGCCCCTGCCCTTGAACTCACTCACAGCACTTGACTTGTTTATATGCAAAGAGAGCTTTATGTCCTTTTATCACAACAACACAATATGTACAGTATAGGTCAAGCTCCACGACATTCCATCTATTTTCGGGATTGTAGATTGTGTGCATGTCTTCACAGTAAGGCATCCTTAAGCACTGCCCTTTAAAAATGGGGAGGCGAGTAAAGCATACAAAGCTGCAGTGATTATCTCCATCCTTTACCCCGGCGGTGTATGTGATACAGCGTGCCAAAGAAAAAGGCCTGATCAGCCCAGAACATTTTGTAGAAAACCGGCTTTGCAGCAATCATGGCATGAAGCTCCAGCGAAACGTAGCCAGAGACATGCAGTCAGAAATTATGTCTCCGTCTCCCAGGGTAAACAAGCCAGCACACATTCATTAAAGAGCTCTCGACTGGACCTCAAATGTGTATTGACCAGCTGGGGACAAATAGAAACCATTTCCCTCTATGAACTGAAGCCATTTGTTACAGTTTAGGATTGATTCTTTGTCATGGCAACCACCAGTGAAATAAGAAATTGCATTATCTCAACTGAAATTGATTTAAGAAAAAGAAAATGGTTTGACAGAGCGAATGACCTCATCAAGATGTCACCCAGAATACATGGATGTATGTGTCAAAAACATAAATGTTGACATTATCACTCGATGCATTTCCAAGGTTTCATCGTCTGCCCCTCCAGTACCTCACTAGTTCTTCTATCATTCCTGTTGCAGACATATCTTGAATGTTCCCCAAAATTACTTACTAGCATTTTTTAAAAGGCATAATAAAAGCAAAGGGCACACTTAGCTCCAGCTGAACTATTAATCAGAAATGAAGTTTCTGCACATAATTTAACTGTAAGGGCAGTTTGAACTCAACTAATATATTAGTATTTTAAAATCTATTTATGCCCCTCAAAATGTTGCTCATGGACTGGAATCTGCTTGATAGTTTCATGATTTAATAATAAGAATAAGGTGTTGAAATTTTTATGTGATGGGGAATGTTGAATGTATAACGTACATTAAACCCAATTTCTATCATATCAAAATATTCATACATGAATGCATGAATAGAAAGGAAGTGTAGCTGCAAATGTAAAAATATATATAAATAATAAACATACTTTGTTTGATGTGCACAGAAACTGTGACAAACAGTCCAATTGTCATCTTACTGGAATGGACCATATAAGGAGTCTAAATCATTGTTAAATTTCAGTAAAAAGGGTGAGTGTTTATTTTAAAAGGGGATGCATGGTATGGAGTGGACATTCCTTTTCCCCAGAATTTTAAAAGACAAAACCTGTGCAATCCAGGGAGAGGATACTGGAAGAGAGGTGTTACTGTATTAACGACAAGATGCCAAAATGTAATACCTGCAAAGCACAGGTCTAAATATAAACAGCCTTCCCCCTGACTGTTCTTTTTGCATCTAAATTTACATTTGATGTCAATGTGACTGAAATTGAGCAATGCTAAATGAAGACTCTAAAGATAAGTTATCTCACGACCACACTAGAGCCTAGCCAAAACATTAGTATGCAGAGCACTGATTACAAATAAATCAAAATACATAAAATTCTATAATGTAAAATGTTGTGTAACTTATTATTTTTAAATACTTCACTTGCTAATGTAAAAGCAGAAGGATGATTCTGTGATTGACGAGGGACCTAAAAATGATAAATATTCAATGATGAATTATTAAGTTATCATCATTAATAAAATATTTTATTTACTATACACTAATAAAAACTGACTGTCCGCCATCCTGGAGAAAAATAATGTTGTGCATGGTATTTGCTATCCGCGAATTGCGAGTGTCAGTGGAGCATCATGTCTCAGCTTCCTAAAGAAAAATCTGTCTTCCAAAAACAAAAATAGAGAAAAGAAAGGACAGTGTGTCACCCAATATTTCACAAAGACAGGTGAGTGTAGTCCACAAGTGGTGGAAATTAACCTGTTAGCTTAGTCCATAGTGAAAAAGGCTACATTTGGTCCCTAACATTAGTTACCTAATATCTTCGCAGAAAATTCTGAGTGTTTACATTTTGCTCTGCTTTTAGCTGACATTTAATCAATGCAGGCAAACTTCTAGCAAGCTATTCACACTAAATCAGTTGTCCCTGCCCCTGTCTGGTGCTGGGCCTAATAACTGCAGCTTCAGGCTCAACAGCGCTGTCTCCCCATCCCCATCCCCCTACCAATGAACCAGCCCTACTCCCAACTGAAGGAGGACGTGAGCAGCATTGTGTTGAATGACATGTCCGTTGGCATAATTTGCAAGGGGTCTGTGGGAATATCTTTTTTTATTATTATGAAAAAAAGAAAAATGATTAAATCCTTTTCAATGAATACATGCTAGCATACTTAGTTGGTATGTATTCTTCAAAAATCTGCTGTTTGTTATATCACATAGATGACAATGTTAATTTATTTAAACTGAAGAGGTTAATGTATATTCAAGTTATACTTATTGTTAAATTATCCATTAAAGGTAAAATCAGTGATTCTAATCCAATGCACTTTTTGTCAAATTCAGCAAATATCTCCCCAAGGTCTGCTAGCTGTCTGTTGGAATGTAAGCACAGTGGCTTAGAGCGAGCCACACAACATTACTCCGGCCAATCAGCAGGGGGCATTCGTTCATGCTCGAGCACAGGACAGGGGGAAGTCATCAGAGTAGCTGTCTGTGTGAGGACTTGACAGTATTCTGTCTCTAGCACTCACTGAATGGTGGGTGAGGGCTGGTGAACTGGAGAGAGAGAAAGAGGCTGTGGCCAATTCATATAGAAAGCTTTGTCTCACGGATTTTATTAAATGTGTCAATCCACAATGAATCTGAGACTTTTTTTTTTTTTTTAACTTTGAGTCTGTTTCTGTCACATTTAGTGAAGTAATCTGAGCAGACATATAACACAAATATCCTTCTGTTTATGTGTTTTGAACTTATTAACTGTATCAATGAATTAGTAAATACAAACACTGTCAATTTCTTCCTGTGGAGCTGACATATAAACTATTTTGGTTCAGTAAATTTCTTGCTATCAGTCAGCCTGGCGAAGGCCGCTGTCCTCTTACTTCCCCAGGAGCTGCAGCTGACAGACTACTGCTTCTGTGGACTGAGATGCTGGGCGCAGATCAAGTGAGAAGTTGGGAGGCCACAGAGAGGTGGAGAGTGTGGCTGGACTTTTGAGCTTACATGTGATGATTTTTTTTCCCACTCATGATAAAGTGTGAGAGGAACAGAAGTGACTCTACAGCTACTCTACAGCACTCTGGATTCCGCCATATTTCTCTGTTGGTCTGTTGGGGGTGGAGCTTCTGAAGGAGCACAAAGGGAGGGGTGTATATGTTTGGGTGTTTAGTTCAAATATGAATAATCTTTCTCCAGAATGAATGACTGACTTCCATCATTATCTCAATCTCTCACCTCTGCTCCACTGCCACAACTATCAGCAGGTCTCAACAAGGGGAGTCACATCCTCCTGCTACATGACGCACATTTCCTAATCTAGACATCACTCCCAGAGTTGGGGATGTTCCACAGAGATAGAGCTGAGCTACTGACACATGCGAAGTGCTCCCAAAAGACTCTCTATAATCTGTTGTTCCCCTTCTCCTTCCCACAAAACTAGGTTGTAAAAAATAGGCAATAAATGAAATGTGCAAAGCATTATTCGTTTAAGAAGTTCTTCCCTGTGTGTTACACAGTATGCTGTCTCTGTGTTATGGGTGTATAAATAGGTAGAGGTCTGTCTGCAATGAGGCAATGAGTAAAGTTTTAGCTCATTAGTCAGTGCAGTCGTCTATGATCTGGGATACTCCAGTTTGAGACCTGGTGTGGGGACCTCCTTCGTAAGGTAGTTTTTTCAGGAACACTTATTGTAACTGTATTGTTTTCTAAAATTAAAAGCGTAATGAAAACAAAAACAGGATTTTCATACTTTCCACTTATATTCAAATAAAAATAAAAATACAAATAATTTTGGTGCCTCAACAAATACAAATACAAATACAAATACTGGGCTCTCTGCACATCCCAACTGCACAGTGTTATATTTTCACAACTCACTGTCAGTGAGTATTGAGCTAGAAGAGAGTTGCAAGCCTGCAAAGTAGAGTTATTTAAAGCTTTGAATGGGTCGACTGGTTTCTGGAGGTGTGTTTACAGCAATTGTGCAAGGTTGGCATGGCTTGTGGCAGTGGGGGGTGGTATCTTGTGATATCTTTTCAGGAGGCCCAACATCACTGATGGTGCCCCTGGCTATCGATGTGTTGCACAACTGTTAGTAAGAAACATTTCTACGATACCTGTGGACCCAGAATTGAGGCCAGCTGGAGCCCTACAGTAAATGCAAAGTGTGCAATGATCCCCACCCTCTATACCCCAGACAGAGTTATCCAACAAAGCAACACCGACATGGAATCAGTATTACATTTAAGTCTGGTTTGAGAAGCCATTACCTTGGCACAGACTAGACAGCTTTATTTAATCTACAAGCTGCCAGCTCTGTCCCTTTCCCAGACTGGCACAGCAGGTGCTTGTTCATTCAATCTGCAGGAGCTGGCATGAGTCAGGGAATTTGATTATATCTGGAGGCCTTGAAAAACCTGGCAAGGAACATCATGGTGCACCCCGTTAGCCTACTGGTTAAGACGCGTGCTACATAACTGCAACGTCCATGGTTCGAATCGGACCTGTGTTGCCTGTCACCCCCGTCACTGTCTCCCTTCAATTCCTGTCATTTCTCCACTGTCCCTGTAATAATATAAACCTGGCAAGGAGCAAAGTTCAAATTGATGCTTATCTGCACAAGTAGTGTGTAATCAGTGTTTTGGTTCTGTGATTCTCTGCATACATCACATACTGTATTAGCAGAAATTTGTGGTACAAGGTGTACAGATTTAGCCTGGGGATATTTGAGATTATTGTTTGTTTCACACAAGAAGGATAGAATAAGACACACTTGCAATTCTTCATTTTATTTTTGCATTTTTCTTCATTTATTTCCCCCTGCACCTCATCTCTCTATCAAGCCGCGCAGATGTGAGAAATATGTAGAAATTCCAGTGTTGATAGGCCTCCACAGCCAATGAATAACATAGATCTTATCTTTGCAATTCACCAGTCACATCTGACCATTCACCCTGATGATACAAGTTGCATTTTTATTTTCAGATTTAAACAGGTATAAAATGTGAAGATGTCAGAAAGCACATGTACCACATGTATGGGAGTTCAGAGGTCAGTAAGCTGTGTGTGCAGTCTGGGATTGGGGGATAAGGGAGCACATCCAGGCTGGAGGGTTTAAATCCTAGCAAAAAGAGGTGCCAGAATGCCGTGTTGGAGTCAGACAGTGTGCTGCACTACAGATTTATCAGACTTAGATGGGATTGTGGTCATGCTGACCTGCTCTTTCAACCCAAACATGTACACATACAGAGATTAAACCCACGGAGGCTTATATACAGCAGAGGAATTGGGGGTTTCCACTGATTTTAAGTGATACTCAAAGGCACGCGGCTATTAAATATTTTAATGACCTTTAATCCTTCTGAAAAAGCTGCTATCCTATTCTCTGAACTCATTCATATTCTAAGTGCAACAAGGTTAAGGGTTTTACTATTGTATTAACAACATCAAGCTGAGGTATCAAGGTCACTTAATAGTTGGCATTTTAAGTGGGAGATTTGGCATTAAGCAGAGAATTTGCTCATTAGCTGCTGTTCCATTTAGACACACACACACACACACACACACACACACACACACACACACACACACACACACACACACACACACAACACACACACAAACAAACTCACACAGACAAATACAATGAATATTTTTACTTTTGGTTTTATACAGCCAGATATTCTAACTCATGTGTCCTCACAGCATTGCCACTGTGGTCCCATTTCTGTGATAGACAGAATATAAATTGAAAATTTATATTGTCTTCTCCTTTAGATCCTGATTTGTGAACAGAAACATTTCTTGTGACTCTTGAAAAAAACAAAAAAACAAAAACGAGGATGTGCTGGTGTCATTTGCTGTACAGGTTTTTGAATTTTTTCCCCCTGAATAAACATCTTTAGTCCCCACTGCTCAGTATTTGTTAGAGGATTTTAGCAGATGTAAGGTAGTGAAGCCAATGCCCAATAAGTTGTCCTTCTTATACCATTACAGGTCACGTCTCTTCTCATTCTATTCACACTAACAAATTACATTGGCCTGACACAGTAAATAGGCATAATAAGGACTGTTTGTTTTTCAGCGTCCTCTTCTAGACAAAGTCATGGCTGCTAAATGTTTGTCGTAGCTATAAGGTATTTCTCTGCAGATTATGCCTGAAGTCTGCTTAGTTTGGGCTGTAATTACTCTGTTCTATATTTCATGCTTGTTGGTTCTGCATACAATAGACACTGATCACTGAGCCACTGCACATTTCCTGGAGCTGTAATTGAATAGTGAAAGGAAGGAACAGGAAAGTGGTTGTGACTGTAGTGTACTGCAGATGGCAGTAGTTGAACAGGCATACGCAGGCGAGCTGTGTTCTGCTTTTTTGTCTCGAATGTTAACTCCTCTACAGGTGACAGATGAGAACATAGAGCTTCCCCAACAGTGTAGTCGTACTTTTAATCTAGTTCAGATTTATGATGTCAACAGTGGGAAAATTCTCCCTTGCTTCCCGTCTGAGATGAAATGGAACGTGTGCACAGACATTAAATAAAGAGGAGGGTGTTTTGGTAGGTGATAGAAAAAGAGGGTTTACCTCATATTCACCAAAGTGAGTGCCCTGTGTGATTCATCCTACAACCTTTTAGAAGTCTGACTGAGGGAAGGCATGAGGTGAACAGATAATCAAGCACTACATCAGACAGGAATGAATTGAAAGACAAAGTGTAAATTGCAGAAACTCCAGGAGAGATGAAAGGCAAAGCTGAAGAAAGTTCAAATTGGAACTTAAAACAGGGCAAGAAAAAAAAAGATGATGAACAGCCAATACAGATTGACTCTATCTAGTGCCTCATTCAACATGTACACCCTGTGGCTGGGTTCCTCATTTCCATAAAAGTCTAGGCCTTCATCTGACAAGAGAGGGAAAAAAAAACACTTGCTGCTGCTTCAAGAGAACACAAAGCATGAACAATATTGCATCATGCTCTTATCCTGCAGACACTCCTATGTGGCTACACATGACATATCCATTCACGCATTAATGTGCTGTATAAGGACAGTTCCATAAAACATCTAACCACATGCAGTAAATCACGGTATGGCTGCAGTGCGACGCAAAGTCAAATAAGTCTGTATTTCTAAGGGGAAAAACGACGAGCCAATCAGCCAAGTGAATGCTGGCCACAAATGAGGGGTGAACCTAAATAAAAAGACACACTCTTAAAAGAGTTAGAGAAGACAGAGCATGAAAGATTTATACAAGGGACCAAGCTGAAGATTTACAGTCCTGTCTAGGCTAAAGTTTGTCCATTCTGTCAAATGCTGCATAGCTAAATCTGTTACAGTGAAACATAGCCATATCATACTGCCAAGACCAATTATTTGTTGCGTCTCGAAGATCAGAGCATGACCTTAATGATCTGTGCAACATTGAGTGTTGGATTACCAAGTTATTTGAGCCAGCCTCTGAAAGGTATGCTGCATGTTATATTTTGATTGTGTGGGCAGGAGCTGATACCCCCTCTGCCCTCCCCACGTGGAACCCGACGCCAGCAGCAGGACACTCTAGGGAGGCTTCAGCAGGACAAGGCATTCAGCCAAATAGCAATGGCACACAGCTCTGTAATTTGTCTTCCTCCTCCTCTGGACACACCTCATGAAAACAAATGAACTTTCACCTTTGCTGCTACAGCCAGGAAGCGCCTAACGTTGTTAGAGGCAACAATTCATTGTAGAATGCCAGTGTTGTTATGGGTTCTTGAGCACCGTTCCCTTAGGGGAGGATCCAGACTTCTCTACACTTGTGATTGGATTCCACTAAAATTGGCCAGAGTGAAAAAATAAAAGTGAATGATACTTAGTGACCTCTGATGTCCAGTGATGTTAGGCCTTAAGGGTTTGTGGACTACATAAAAGACTAACAGAAAGCAAGCGTTGGAAATTCACTTGAGGGTCAGAGGCCAGATGCTGCATAAGCACGCCTGCCGCGCAAAGATCATAAAGCACTGGGTGGCCTATTGATTTCCAAGTCTTTATCAGTGTTTCCGTGTGGCCAGTGGCCGAAACACTATGGAATAGACATGCCCGTCATCTTTATGTGTACATTTATTGCGCCCGAGAGGAACAATGAGTGTCGGAGTCTCATCCATTTCTGTCAACTGAGTAAAAATTTGTCATTTTTGTTTGTATTTTCTCATTTACAGTGGTGATTTAGAAGAGCTCGCTCTCCATGTTCACCTGCAGCACAGTATAGCAGAATCAATATAATATGGCATTGAATTGCTGTAAATCATTTTCCAGCATACTGTACATGAGAGCAAAGTATGTGTTAAGCTATAAAATATTTTTGATATGCTTGGAAAGACATTCTGGTTTATTTTTGCTACTTTCACACAAATTAATTGCTGATATCTGGGAACAATGAATAATTCTGTTGTTATTAATAGCTTAGCTTGGGGTTAAATATGCAGTAAATTAAATGTAAACATTTTCATACCATTTTTAGATTTAGATTTAACAGTTATTGGGATTGATTGATATCAGCGAGTCACTTCACTGAGAACCCTGAGCTTGTCTTAGTATTGCCTGGAACTGAATGGGTTCAATACCCAAGTTCATATTCAGGTTAATTATGTCTGCGTCTGTAAATAAATGCAGGTAGTAGCCTCTGTAACCTGGAGCTGCTGCACCTACTCACTGTGATTGACTTCTTCTGTAGGCTTTGGGGATTAGGTTGACCCAGTAGATCAGCTGTTTCTGTGTACTTCAGTGGTGTAATTACGGGGGGACATCACAGCTCACTTTATTGAATATCTCAGCACTGTCATAATTTTATGCAGCGATTAAATGGCGTGACTTCTTTGCTCCCCAGCAGCCTAACAATCAAATCCTGTTTTGTACTCCCAAATTACAATGTCATTGCCATTTTCTAACCACCAACTGCAAGCATCGTTTTTCAATATCTTTTCATTACAAGCCATCAAGGGGTGTGTCAGTAGAAGACTATACACATGCCATTATACTGGTAAACTACACTGTATAAGCCCACTCACAACAATATATGAACATAATGACAACGGACAGCCAGCTGTGACCACTTACACACACACTAGCTCTACGTATACTGTAGACCATTTTCATCATTACCTCCACCAAATACATTCTGTTTTCAGTCATGTTTATTTGTTAGCCTGATATTTCTTAAAATAATTTAACAGATTTTAAAGAAATTTTCAAAGAACCATTTATTCACCTGCTGCCACCTTTCAACAACACAAATATTTAAGCAGACCGGTTACCTTTGCTCCATTTATGTGTAAACCAAAAAAAAAAAAAAAAAAAAATCACAATTGAAGTCTCAAATAAATTTTTATGCCATTGGGAAAAAAAATGATCAAAGATGATTATTTTTGGTATATAGAGTAGATACAATATATATACAGTTTAATTTAAACATGCTTTTGTAATAAATTAGACTTATGTGGTAACACTTTACTTACATTCCCCTGTTTAGCATTTATGAGCAGTATAAAAACATTTAATAAATGTTTATATCCCACAATAATGTAGTTGTAAGCATGTATGATGAAATTTCAAGTGTTTATTAATGCACAATATCTGTCAACAATTATAATTTATCCTATGAAGACAGATTTTATACTCATCAGTATTCATTATACACCAGTTTCCACTTATGGATGCCAACAGGAGAAAAAGTGGTTGACAAATGCATCAATAAACACCTGTATCTGTTTAAAACCACATTAACTGTGTTATAAACCATTTGTCAACTATGTATCTAACACAATGAGTGAAGGTTTATTTCACAATGGAAGTGCACCACAGTAAAATAATTTGGTGGTTTCTGTAGATTCATTACATAGATCTTGCTGATAGATGTCTCCTTGACCCCTTCGCAATTCTATATGAGTAATGGATATACTCTCACTTCCATTAAGACAGCAGATAAAGTACTTAAAGGCCACTGAGTGTCGACTGCTATCAGATTTTAATCCTCTTCCCCCCTTATTGTAAAATAGCTACATGCTTGACTTACGAGGAGAGAAAAGATTAAAAGACTCAAAATAGACATTGAGTGCTTCAAACTTGGAATCTCTCATGTATATTGTCTGGCATCTTGTATTTCTACTGTGTTGATTTGATACAGCAACATTAAATGGGCTCTATTTTGTTACTGTTTCTGCTTGGCTTCAGTGTCAAAGGAACGGGAAGAGTTCAGAAAAACAACCTCACTGATGATCAACACAAATAAAAGAGGAATTTGTTTGTCTCATCTTCATATGGAAGTCAAAGGGGATGTTAGAAGCACTCATAAAATGTTTTTTTTTATGAATCCTAAAAAGGACCAGGAGGTGATTGTTCATTTTTCTCTTTGAAACCTCTGAAACCGTCTTTGTGTAATAATGAGAAAATGCCCATTGTGCTCCACCAACATCCTCATGTAATGCTATCACTTTACCTTTTTTCTTTATCTTTCTTTATCAGCAAGTAATACTTACTATGAAGTAATTTCTCTTTTTTGAATACTTGACATGTCCTGACACTGATTCTGACACTGTTTTACTTACTCTAGGATTTACAGTATGGTGTTGTATTTGCTGAGGTCGACTCAACAATGATTTTGGTTTTTATGACACCAAACACTTGAGAAAGTAAACAAGTATGGGGAAAAACAAGAAAAACAAAGGCAGACTTCCCTGAGTGTATTGTATACCCTTGATTGTAGAACAACATATCTTGCAGTGTTCAGATGAATCAAGTCTTTAACCCTGTGGTTTAATCAGCATGTTGACTGATAAGAGGGTATTTAGGTTTTTTAGATTTACAAGTAAACATCACTTTGCAGGAGAAGTGCATGTTAAACTGCTCTGACAAAAACAATGGAACGATTCTGGTTGAGAGCAGATTTAAAATCCGGTCCTGCACTCATGACTAAAATCGGTGTGAAAAGAGCACGGCAAACACGTTCAAATATTTAGCTTTGCTCTGTCTCGTTCGCTTGCCTCACAGTCAGAATGAATGGGATTGAATGCGGAGGAGTGGAAGGTCAGTGGTAGTGAGTGTGCAGGTGTGCATGTGTCAGAAGTTAATAGAGGCAACGGTGGCTCTGTAACAGATTACAGCAGCACTGTCAAAGGAAGACAGGAGGCAAGGCCTGCAGCCCATTCATCACCAGCCCTGTCTTCTTCTCAGCCTCAGTCTCCTTAAGCCATGTGATAAAGGTGCGTGTCAGCTTCTCTCTGCTGCTCAACTGCATCCAGTCCCTGCAGAATCCATACACAGAGGATCAGGTGCCTTCACAGCTTTATACTGTAGCCATAGCAATACCAGCACTGTCTGCTGATGTAATGTATGTACAGAATGAGACCTCACATAGGATTTTAAACCTCAAAAGTACTTTACTTATTTAAATACTTTAAAGTTCCTATAAATCTCCATGTACTTATTTATACAGTACCTACTGTGCAATCTCTGTTT
Source organism: Euthynnus affinis (assembly GCA_029490765.1). Classification (NCBI taxonomy): domain Eukaryota; kingdom Metazoa; phylum Chordata; class Actinopteri; order Scombriformes; family Scombridae; genus Euthynnus; species Euthynnus affinis. The sequence continues at coordinate 6,302,162 of CM055856.1, read as the reverse complement.
TTACTATAGGAGATTATATATGCCTGAGCTTAAAGTATAGAAAATCCCCAATCAGCTTGGCTGCTCAGGGGACTCTAGTATTAATCCTGCCGGAAATAGACAGACACTGTCTTATTCTATGGTGTTCTTATGGCATTAAAATCAGAATGATAACTTCATTCAGGCTAACAACCACTTGAAAGTCATTTCTGTTTGACCTAGATTACAACATCAGGGGATATCCCCCCTCCGCACCCCCCATTAGTAACACAAGCTTACGTTTGCTTTTCACTGAATGTGTAGGTGGGTGTTGGTTGAGTCATTTTATGAAGGGTAAGCCATTCAATATCTAAGAGTAGCATTTAACATCTCAGGTAAATAGAATCGTGTTTTCTTTCATTCACTCTGTTAAAGAAATGCATCATTAAAAAAGAGTCCCTTTCAACAGCAAATGAAATGTGTGCTGTCTTGTAAATGCATACTGTCAAATCAATCAGTAACTTTAAACCAGCTTCAGTTCTGTTTGTGCCGCTCAAGATCACCTTATCTCCTGGACTAATGGAGCTTTAGTGAAAGTTCAGTTGGAAAGACTATCTGTTGCATGCTCAGGTCTGTAGTTTTATTTCTCAAACTCATTCCCATCCCTCATACATACTCCTTGCCGTCAATTTTGCTTGCAGATGAGATGTCAGCTGTCACATCAGCTGGTCTCATCTAACCAATAGCATGGTAACGCAACTTTATTGTCAGCCTATCATCTTGCGGTTGTCTTTTTAAAAATGTTTTTCTCCTCCCTTGCCTTAATGCTTTCATGCTGCCATTATGGGCGCCCCACCACCTCCTCACCACCGCGCCGTCTTTGCAGATTCATCAGCACATCACTTTATCAATGTCATAAGCCTTATCAGTCTCAGCAGATGTCATCAGCTACCACTACCACCAGTGTCTGGACTCCATGGGTGGATTTATCTTGCTGTCCCTTGATTGTAAAATCTCCCTGTAGAGTCTAAGCGCCAAATACTTTTGACAGGACTTAATCATCAATATCATCTGTATAATAAACAATTCTTTTTGCTTCATTCGCTTGTCTCTCCCGATTGAAATAATGTGATTCCACCATGTGAGGCACGGCTGTCAGGACCACCCTATGATCACTTGGAATAAAAGAGATGCACATCTGCTTGTTACATTCAAGCAGGACTTATCTTCATTAAAAAAAGTTTCAAAAACAAAAACTTGTTATGATTCCCAACAAATAATCCACTCAGGTGGCCTGTACAGGCGTTACTAAGAGGACAACTTCTACTGGCAGTTACTGAATAAACATGAGGTTAGTCAGAGAGTTCAGGGTATTCAGTACTCATGGCCGTATAGAATCCCTGCACAATAACTGTGCTTATAACTATTTTACAATTCCAAGCTTTCTCATTTGTAAAGGCCCTGGCATTAATCGGAGAGTTCAGGGTGTTTAAAATTTAGCAATGATAATACTGGGAAAACATGACAACCTTGCTCAGTAGCAGAGCTCTTTCACCATCATTTCTAAAGCTCATGATGCTATTCTTTATATTGTAACAAGATTAAATTAAATCTACTGTATGTGTCATGAAAATAAAAATATTAGATTGAAACTAGATTTTTTATGCTGCATTTCAGATATTCATTTTATTTGATTGGCGGTTCTGCACAGCATTATTTTTGCAGCAATATATGTTGAAACATTTGTAGCCATAGGAGAGATATATGTGACATACATGGACTGTGATAAAGAATCAAAATAATCTTTGAAGTTACATTAAATCCATGGTCATAAAAAGGTCAAGAAATATTGGAATATATAATATAAACAGCTGAATACCACACAGGTTATTAACAGCCATTGATTAGCACGTAGCTCTCCACTTACAGAACCTCTGTAAAGACATGCATATGGGACATACAGCGGTTACACACGTTCCCAGACAGTTTAAATCCCTTTCTGCTTTGATTAAGTGCGTGGAACACCAATCAATACCGCCACGCTTTGCTGTTTAAAAATTGAGATCACCCAATCTGACACATAATTTCCTCTGTTGTTTATAGACCTGGGCCTGAAATTATTGCGAGATGACCAATATGTTGCAGACCTGACTTGGACTGTTTTATAAATGTACCTATTTGTTTTAATTCTCTACCGCTGCGTTTGTGTAATGTATTTCCATTAAGCCTTAGAAACATGGACATTAAGCTTGTTGCATTTCAATAGCAAGAACAGACATGTGCGTGCCACTCTGTCATGCCTTCAGTACATACGCCTGTAAATAAGTAGCACTGAATTGATTAACATAAAATAATGAAGCTATCTTTCTGAAGGGATAAAGAGATTGATTCTTTCACAATAGCGCAGAGACAGGAATAGAAATATGATCTCATATTTCTAGGGAACAACAGTGTCTGGCATAAAGGCGGGCTGCAATATGATGCACACACCTCATAATGAAACTTTACTTTTCATTCTACAGTCCATTTCATCTTCACCCCTCTACTATGTCCCGGGTCCTTGAGGTGTGCTTGATGAAATGTTCCCCCAGAGTGAATAAATGTCGTGCAGAAACCTGGTTAGGCCTGCGTTCATTTCGCAGTCAGTTCCCTTCTATGCCTCCAACACGAGAAGGGTACTTCTTCTGTTAACAACCCTGCCAGCTGAAATCTAATCTACCTACTCGAAGTCTGCATTGAAATGATATTCCATCCTCCATCTAACAACACATGGTCTTAGAAATGCAGTACATATCAAAGTAGTGAGAACAATGGAGACATTAGAGGAGAGGTGAGGTGTACTGTCCTCCAGAGACAGCCATTTTTGGACAGATGGGGATTAAGCTGGAGGAAACTATTTCTATGATGATGGGGATCAAACAGATCACATGAATTATTAATCATGAGCATTTTATCCCTGATACCCTGAGGAAAAAGCGACTTCAGCTAACACAATCCACATCTCATTTATTTTATGGAAAGTTATTAAAGTATATACTTGAAATCAAACTGTTGGTGCAAGGAGAAAAACATGAAAATAATGAATGTCACAGCTCTGGTATCAGATAATGCGGCTTTCAATGAGAAAAGAGAGATTTACTGCTGACCTATGGCCAAAATACAAAATGGCATTTGTTCACCTATTTTACACAGAACTCGGTACAGAAAACATTTTCATCCTTAGGTTAATACAGAGACTTTGTCCCATTCTTGAAATGTAACACAGCAGCAGATGAAAACACAGTACTCAAACTTAAAGTGAACATATGTAAAAATACTCCCTGAAAGTCAAAAGCCAACCTGCTTTGTTCTGAAGCCTTTGTTGCTATGGTTGTCCCACAGGGTTTTTTGTGTTGTCCACTTGCAAATTACAGATTGGCTTTTGGCTTGAGCATGCACATATGTATTTTAGAAGTTGACATTTTAAGTAAGGAACAAGAAAAAAAGTGAAATCCTACTACTATTGTTTGTTTACATAGCCTCCAGAGCCAGTATAAGCATCCAGAAGCTGGCCAATCACAACAGTGAGTTCACTGGGAGGGTGGCCTTAAAGAATCTGAAAGGACCTGCGTCAGACAGATGCCGAACTGAATAGAAATGCATAAAGGGCCAGTATAAGATAAATAAAATAAAATCATACAAAGATATACTGGTAAAGCCTCAGAGTAAAAACACTGAACCTGGAAATGTGCATGATATGACCTTTTTAATATGCTGTTTATCAAGTGTAATGGTTATGTTGGTGTGATAGCATGCGTTAAAATAGTGTTAAAATGTGTTAAAATAGCACAAAGTAGAGTTGAGGCCAATGAGAATATCATCAGGTTTGGAGGTATTTTGTTGAGATATTTCAGTCTGGACCAAAGTGCTGGATGGATGTATGGGATGACCACCTGACTGCCTGCTCAGCACCGCCATCCCACTGCTAGCACTAGGCAAATGAAATTTAACTATATAATAATATATAACATATAATATAATGTATATATATGAAATAATTTGTCAATTCATGTAACAACAGGCTAAAGCTGGTAACCTCATCCTCTTACACCCAAAGCAGTGTTTGCTTCTGGTGATGATAGGAAATCTTCATACTGTGTGAAGTGACTCCATTTTCAATACTTTTACTTATTGCTCTCATTACTGCACTTCATCTAGATACACACTTGTTTTGATTGTTGAAAAAATAACCCAAAGCATGTGAGTAAACCTTCACTGCATCACAGAGCGCTGCAGAACATCTCTGAAAACCATTAAATCAAATTGCTGCTGTCTTGCTGAATTATCGTCACCCTGCATTAACTGTGTGGAACTACATGTAGTCTGTGTTTTTCTTCCATATTCATTAATATAATAGCCTTGAGAGAAATATTAATGTGAACCAAACATCCAATCATAGTGGCCCAGCTTGCTTATGTTGATAAAAGCTGTGCCACATCGCAGTGTGATGTAAACTCGCTGCAATCAAATTTTGTTGTTTTTTTTTTTTTTTTACCTCAATGCCGTGGGCACTTCGGCCTAAATTTTGCCAAGGAAACATCACTACAATTTACACTCCAGAGTAAAGGGCTGTTTTCTGTAAGCCAGAGAGTTTGGTGCCTCCCTCTAGTGAGGATATGAACGGTGCCCTCAGCATTCGTCTGTGATGGTGAGAGCTGATGAAGAAGTACAATGCCATGGCCAGCGGTCAGCAGTGTTTATGAGGAGTGTCATCATAGCTGACAGCCTTCCTGCTTTATGATTTATACACTTCCAATTGCAACAGGCAGTTGCCGAGAAGTAACAACTCGCCTGCGGAGGAGTGTAGAATTGTTTCAAGCGAAATGTGTCCTTGATGCTAGGCAGATGTAATGACACTGTTTGATATCTGAAATTCAACAACTGGAATTCTGTGCAAACATTTGTAAGGGACACAATTTAGACATGTCTATCATCTGATAAAGGAACTGTTAAAGCTGTCCATACATATAGACCATAGACTCCAGTCACTTTTTTCACTGCCAACACTTTCATAAAACCATTATTATGTGACAGCAGGTTCGAATTTCTGTAATAGTTCAGATGGACCTTGAAACAACTATGACCTCATGTAGAATATAGGTGTTAAAGTTTCTGATGTGGTTAAACTGTAAGAAAATCAGTCAAACTAAAAAAAACCCTCCTTGAAAATCATCTCTAAATTGTTGTCTGTCCCATTAGGAGGTTGATTCATCTCAGCTTCCCACTCATATGACACTTTCTCCTGCAGTTTGATGCGCCATTAATGATTAAATAACACACCTACTGGCTGTGTAACACTGTGTCTAGGAAACAGACCAGTATAATTTTCACTCTTGAAAGCCATCTTTAATTGAAATCTCCGTTTGTCATTTTGGGTACAATCACCCAAGGCACCCCATAAAACAGGCACTGACACAAGCAGAGCTTTGAAATTATTATATAATTAGGTATTAAATAGGTGATATATTCTGTTGATTCTTTGGACAGTTACATTCACGCATTTCTATCACATTTTTCTATTAAATGACACATTTTTGTTCTTGCAAAGCGCAGATAAGACTAATTGGACAGCTCAGAGTCTCATTAATTGATGGTATGGCTTGAGATGGTTTTCATTCAAAACGTGGTGTGAATTGATAAAAGTCCCTCTGCAGTTTCTTTGAGTTCCCTGTGACCTTCAGTTGGCTGCAGAATAATGTTTTGTTTTGCTTATTTTAGTTCCTTTTAATTTGTAAGCCATTCCAAAACTTCTTAGTGCACTTCACCTATGCAAGATGAAAATACAGAGTAAAGGTCAGAATGTATCATTTGCTGTGACAATACTATAAATCAAGTTATCATATCCATTCATATCAAGGATCAAGGATTCTGGCTCTTTTTATAAAGAGAAATTAGTGTAGTGTAGTGTTAGACAGGATTGGTGCATTGGTACATTTCTACATTTTTCTAAACCATCTGTGATGATTAAAAGGTGTAGCTCTAAAACTTTTGACATTTACAACAAGTGTTTTCACTTGAGGCACCAGTATGACAGTTGGTGTCTTACAGGGAAGATTTAAGGCTCAACCTACTGGAGAAAAAAAAAAAAGCACGAGCAATTTAGTTTCTTTAAATGTCATGCTAATATATGTAAATATTCCATGATCCTTCACTTTTTTATCTAATAGTTTAATATTCAATTGTTTTAAATAGTTGTACAATTATTAATAAAGCAGTGATTTTCAGATGTGTACGTGTGCCACAAGTATACAGTAAATTTTCTCTGCTGATGGAAAGAAGACCAATCTTGAGGAATGCCTGTATCAGTATTGGGAAAATGGTGATTAAAATTAGAATTGACTGGCAAAACTTGACATATTCATCTACAATTTTTATGCATCAAAATACTAACTCAAAAATCATTCCAGTGTTCAATTTCAGATCAGATGGATGTTATTTGTGTAATATGTCCAGTTTGACCACAACACAGGATTCAGAGGGCTAAGGAAGTGACTTTCGATCTCTCGTAGTAAACATGATTTTGATTGATGTTGGTAATGTTGCAACAGCCGACAGCCTGACAACAGAGCTGTAATGTTAATGCCCACTTTTTTGACAGCCAGGTTCTGGAGGTAAATTTCCAATTAATTTCTCCCATAGACTTTTCAGAAAATCTGCATTTCAAGATGGCTTGAATGGCACCAATCCCCTACAAGATGGACCATGACATTATTTAAATTGATTCTGAAGAAAGAAATATTTGACAAAACATTTAAAAAGGGCAAGATACAAGACTGTGTACATACCATATTTTAAGAGAGAAAAAAATAATCAAAACATATGTTTTTTTATTTGTTTTTTGACAAAATAAGTCAGAAGGAAAAAAAAACATAATAATTGACAACATAAGTAAGAAAAAGTGTGACCGTATAGATAAGTGAATAAATCTTTAAGGAAATGATAAAACAACTGAAGTCCAATCATGTAAATTCCTGGCATAAAACTTTTCTTTAATTTACATAATATCATATCGCTTTGTGATGTAAAACAAAAATCCATTAAATACTATTAAGCTTCAAATGAACCATTAAAAAAATAAAACAGACAGACAGGCAGAAATAGACCTAAAATTTCTTGTGCTTGAAATGAGACTATCAAACATTTAAAGCTGATGGTTTTTCATATTTAAATTGTAATTTGTGTTTTACTTGATGCAACATTTAGTGTTGGATGGATTAGCTTGAAAGCATTAAACCCATGTCACAAGGAAGGGGCAAACAGCTGACTGTGTGTATGAAAATATTGGCAACTTACTCAAAAATATCTGAAATGACATATTAACTCCAGCCCATACATATGTGACCCACAGTTCTAATTTGACATCTTGGCCAAATACTACACTAAACAACTGGCTCCTATCTTGTTGGCTGCCTTAAAGACGGTGCCACCTATGCCACACCTGGCCCATGTCCGGTTCATACGCCTTATGCCAGTGCCATCTGAATGCCAGCTGTGCCAGCTTCACTCCAAATCTGGGCCAAATGTTCCTGCTATGTAACATATTTATGTAATCACAGCTACATTCCCTGTTCCAACAACTTTAGGCTTTCTGTTTTTCCACCATGACACACTTTAGTGATAAGAACTCGGTATATCCTGGAAGAAATGGAAAAACCAAACCAGAATCTTTATCTCTCGATATAGTGGATAAACTTAACCTCTGCCTGGGTGTTATCAAACTCCAGTGAGCAAGAACATATTTCTTGTCCATGTGAACATTTACCCTCTGGTCTTCTCTGAATGGAGAGATAGCCTACTGTATATACACTGAATCTCACGTCAGGACAAATGTTCCTTTTACACCCAACACGTCTTGACTATCCTTTAAATTATTCCATCCTTATTCAAGGAGAGAATCATAGTATTTACCTCCCAGCTCTCCCAACACACATTAAAGAAAATATATTTTATACAGAACAAATTGTGGTGCAAAAATGCATCCAAAACAGCACTGTGCATCCAGTAAGTCACATTCAATTTGCAAAAAGCATTCACATAAAAGTTCTATTTGCACTCACCAAAATGGAAAAATTTTATCTTCTAATGAGGCATTCAATTCAAGAAATGTCTGGTTTAAAGTCATTACACTATGTGGAAGAAAGGACACATTTCAAATGCCAAGTTTAATTAAGACATAGGGGTTAAAACTCATGTGGTTAAAAGCTTAAAAGGTACATCAGGGGAAAAAAAGAACATGTCAAACACAGTGAAAAGCTAATGAATTAGAATAGGGTTTAGGAACAGTTTAACCATTGGCTGATGTGATACTTTGGGGACTACTTTTCTATTACACAGTCTCAGGGCTGCCACAGTTAAAGCTTCATCACCCATCAGACTTAACCAGTATGCTGAAAGAAAACAGAGCTCTGAGGTTTGCACTTTCAACCCTAATTAAGATGTAATTTGAGGTAAGCCAAATGTGAACATAGAGAAGAGTCATCCCAGAGAAAGCATGTCTTAACTTTGTATATTTCATGCTCAACAACACTGTATTACATGGAATGGCTATGGAAAAGGAGGAGGAGGTGTTGAGGAAGATGGGATTCAGTGTGGGGATGAAGGCACTCGAAGGGAGACTTGAATCTGACTTTTTTTCCTGATGCCTGCAATAAACACTGACCCTCTTTTTTTCTGACAACTGATGCAATGTGTGAAACTAAATCCCAGCCCAGCAGAGCAGAACAATTGTGGAAACCCGCTCTGCATGTCAGTTACTGGTAAATCAGGTGGAGAATCAGAGACAGCTGCCTCCACTATTCTTTCTGTGCATGAAAATGTGAAGCGCTTCTCACAGATGATGCAGGCCTCCGTCGTTCAGAAAACACTGTCATGCTGACATTTGGACAGATTCATTCGGGAGATATGTCATTTCTGTGGCAGTTGCATCTGGTTTTTCCACTAATAAATGTGTTAAATTGTGGATTATTATTATCATTATTATTATGATGGAGATCTCTTCTGCTTCAAATGCCTCAGACTGAACCACGCAGAGAGCAGCATGATGCAGCCACTGCCCTGCGTTCACTGCTGAGGACTTCCTCCGATTAAACACCAGCAATGGTGGGACCATTTTCGGCTGTGTGGCGTCTCGCTCCATTGGGATGAGAGCGACCCAGAGCTTGAGATAAATCCCTGTGTCAATGACTAGTCTCTTGCTTCATCCAGTGCCTCACCGCTGCTGCTGGACACCTCGGCTGAGACTGTCCCATTGGCTTTGCCGATGGACGATGACAGCAAAGCCTCATCTGTGTTTGCAACATCGCTGATTTTCAGAAATCCACCTCTGACTTCTGTTCACCATGATTTCCCAAAGGTTATGGCTATGGTGGGAGAGTGTGTAGGGCCAACACTGCTCCTGCCTATACTTCCTGAACTGGTTAGCTGGTTACGTGAAGGCTTTTATGGCTCAGCTCATCCGACTCCACCAGCGTTTATTTTCCCTCCTCTCCCAGACGTCTGACAATGTGTCAAAGCATCCTTGAGGGAGTTGCTGAAAACAACAAATGGTACAGATGGTGGAGAACCTGCTGTTGTGGGTTTCCATCCACTGTCTGTTCTGGTTGTCCCTGACACTGAAAGATGACCAAGGGAGTAGAGTTTGGGCCAACCATTCCAGGCTTGGATTCTGAGAGGGACAGGCTGTGGGCTGTACTGTCTGCAAAGGTGGTTCAGACCATCCAAACCATGAGAACAGGACCCACCATCACTTTCCACAAAGCAAAGTGGTTGGAATTCCACTGGTGCAAGGAAAGAAGACTGGACCCCCTGACATTTGCAGTAGGAGAGGTTCTCTCCTTTCGACCAATATCTACCAATATCTGGTGGAAAAGGGGCTGTCTCATGTAGCAGCTGTTCTTCTTGTCATGAGAGCTTTGGAGACAGACCTGTCTTTGTCCCCCTTGTGAAGCATTTCTTACAGGGGCGTTAGGAGACAACGGCTGGTGATGTGTGTCTCTGCCTCCCAGTGGGAACTACTGCTGGTGCTGAAGGCACTAGTGAGTGATCACTCTGAGCCTCTGGAGTGCTCTCCTCTCTGAAGGCATTGTCATTCAAGACAGCTTTGACCTCAGCTAAGAGAGTGACTGAATTGTGTGCCTTGTCAGCTTACCCCAGCTGTTTGCTGCTTGGTGGTGACCACAGTGGTGCTACTCTCAGACCAAATAGTTTATTTAGATTGAGAACAATTTAGCTAGAGAGATTTTGTCCTCCACCCCATGGGGATGCCAGATAGGAAAAACTGTACCTCTTGTACCCATTATGTATGTTGGCATCATGGATGTATTATAAGAGCTGGACACCAGACCAAAATTGGCGCCCATTCAGTCCAATAACAACTGCTCTCCTGGTACATCCACCAAAAAAGTGTCTAGCCTCTGGGTTTGTTTCCACATTATACGGTCCACTGAATATGCGCAGTAGTGTTTCTTACGCTGGCCCATAGACTTAACATTGTGATGACGTCATGGGTTTTAAAATCACTTTTCTCGGTTCGAGGGAAGTTTTACAAATATCAAACCTCCATGGATCAAAAGTTCATAATAGAAAGAATAATAATTGACCTTGTTTGCAGTTTGAAGTGTCCTGTGAACAGTTTTATAGTCTCTTTTACAGTTGTGGTCTATGGGGAAAATGCTTTTTTGGCCACACAGAGACTTTACGTTGCAATACCACAAATGACCACTGTGGAAAATTGGCTGTAAGGCTGAGTGGCAGAAATCTGTCAAATCTTGTGCCATGGCTATATAAATGGGATGAAGACGGGTATATCATACTAGACTTTACATTTCACATCCCTCATTTAATCCCTGCAATTGTCACTTTCATATATTTCATCACACTGGACTAGTGCCATATTTTGCATTGCATTCAACCTCCACTGTTAAATGACTTAATTATTTATGCACATGTCACATTTAATTTTTGCTCTTGTCAGTTTCATATATTTCATACATTTCATTTTTTTGACCATAGCACAGTCCATAGTTCCTTTGTACAGTCACTATTTCATTTCAAGTGTTATATTTCCTTTAAAATCTATTGATATTATATTCTAGTAGATTTTAAATTTCAGTTTCAATATTACTTTGTTTATTTCATTATTATTATTATGCATATTATTACCTTACTTTTGTCTATGTTTATTCTTCTCTATTGCATTTTTTTAGGGAATAAACACCAAGACGCATTCTTTATTTGCATCGGCTAATAAAACAGATTCTGATTGAATGGGCTACTGTATGTCATCCTGACATAAAATCCCAAAACCAAGAATCATAAAGATATAAAAATCTCCAGGGTTGTGTAAAATGTAGCCTGATGATTTTTATTGAGAGAACATTCAATAGTCAAACAGTTACATAAAATAACACAAATAACATAACAGCTCAGATAACTACACAGTGCAAAGGTAATGATTAAACCAACATGCAACTACATGGTTTCAATGAAAGCAGCATCCATTATTAATTACTATTAATTTATGAAACTTTGTGATAAAACTAATAAGTTTTGTGGACCACCATACACATTTTGATGTGAGGCTGGTTTGCCCAGATCCATCACAAAGCTAATTTTTCTTATTTTCCACAATACCAGCTCTTTACAATCATTAAAAGGACATCCACTCCTTCTTCATCATTAAAAGTTCCAGAATCTATAAATATGCAAATTTCATTTCAGATGTTGAACTGTTGGACACAAGATGTCTCCTACTTCAATGTAAAGTCCATTCTCAGTGTTTGTGCACTGGAGGCTTCAACTTTCTTCATCACACTTGTGTAAATTGAATATCGGACCAGAATTTGTTTCCAACTAATTGTTGTGTCACAATTCATGCTTTTAGGCCTACCCTTTAAAATCAGATTTTGAATGAGCACAGAGAAACTTACCATTTTCAGTAGGTGAAAGTCTTCTATTGTCAAACAAACTCTGCACATACATCATTCTGCACAATGAAGCCCAAAAATCCATCTGTAGGAGCATGAAGAAAGACATATTTTTGACCGGGGGGAGGGGGGACTTTAAATTTAACCATGCCGTAGTGGCCTTGTGCAGATTTTGCAAAAAGCAAGAAATCTAAAATGCCATCACTGGATGTAAAAAGGTGAATGTAATATTTTTTGCATAATAGCCAAATATCAACATTCAACGGGGCTGCAGCACAACAAGTACACTTTGCAAAAACATCTCCTTGTACAGTATCAAATGTCTATTCTATCCTGCTCGGTGCTAAACGGTGAAAACAAATTGTGAAAAGCATTTGAGGTTGAGTGGTGGAGTTTTGGATGCGTAAAATGAGTATTCCTATACGGAATGCTATAATATAGATACATTTGATTTGAAGCTGCTGATTTGATTCCCACCAGACAGCATATTACCATTGTGCTTTACGAGCTAGCTGTGTGCTGAATACTGGGCTAGAAGGTAAATTATTTAAAGTGAGCTGTGTTCATAGATATCTGTTGCCACAAAGAACAGGAATATAAGTCTAAATTGGTTGAGAATTGGAATAACTACACAGAGAGTTTGCCATCTAATTTAATTATATTTCTAATTATTCCAGTACACAGTAATATAAATCCAACTGAATGAGTGGTTGCAAGGTCAATTATGAGTGATCATTTAAACTTGTATGAACACTATGATGTGCCTGCTCGTCCTGTGGCTGACAGCAGTGATACCAACCATTATGAACGGCCAAGCTGATCTGACTGTATAAAGAAATTTTGACTTAACAGCATCTTTCAAAAAACCTTATTTGCACATTAATAATTGCAAGGGTTATTGGCCAAGTCGCCAGGCCCTACCTACAAATCATTACTATGTGGAGGGGAAAAAAAGAGATTTACATATGCATGACCAGCAGAATGCAGATGCATTTCTCTGCCAGCACTATTAGGCTCGTTCTCCATTCACTGCACAAGGTTCGTGAACAGTATGGCATTCTAATTTGGTCATTTCAGAGGTATGGTGCACACTCTATGCTGCTCAAGCCCACAAGTCTACATGTCTCATCTGCTGCAGGAGTCGAAGGTACGGAAGTGATTTGTTTGTGAAACACATCATAAAACCAACTGGAAGTAATACCAAGGAAAAACTGGTAATGTCTGACACCGACTTATCTCCTGATCAGTCATTTTTATCTTTCAACTCAAAGTAATGATAGAAACATATGGTGTCATTCCCAGTTGTACGAATGGAGACTTAAAAATTAAACAAGGGTCAGTTTAGTAAGCAGCCCAAATGACTTTGTGGACTGCTGAAAGTCTACAGATGGTGCGGATTACAAAAACAGTCAGCTAACAGGTGTAACAGTGACACAGCTGTACTGTGGTGAGATGTGAATGGAAGAAGGGAAGATTTGTCCACTAGATACATCTATCTAATCAGTTTTTTTCTTACTTATTAATTTAACAGATTTGCAGTAGTATAAATAAGAAAATTATGTATCAGGTGAAATCCTGTTACATTTCTCTACATTGTTTTATTTTTCCCAAAGTCTGAAGCCAAGGTCTTTAAATTTCATATCTACCTACCTAACAATGTGGACAGATTCCACATGGCACTCACCCATGCACCCACACAGGCATCGAAAAAGAAATGCAAACACATGCACGGACACACGCACATACGCACAAAACCAAACACAACCACACAGAGAGGACCTTTTTCCAAACATTGCTGCCAAATCTGATTCAATGGTATTGTGTCATATAGAACACATCCTTGTAATTACATATATCTTAGTCACAAAATATGCAAATTCTTCATGTTGGAAGATTTTTTAATACCGGAATAAGACATTTTGATGCACAGCCAATAGCAACAACCAGTGGTCTCTTTCCTTTTATAGAGTCTCTAGTCATTTTTACGGATCATTCAGATATTTTAAAAGTACAAGCTGCAAAATGTTACGTTTTATAAGTATTCATGCTGTGCCAAGTTTCTGATGTGCTCTGCTGCGTATTTGTTTATGTCTTGGAGACAGAATATGTGATTTATAGTTAGACTGGTGGGGGTGGCAGCAAGGGAAGCTGTTATGTTCTTCCTTTGCTGCTTGTCGTGCGCCGCTGCTGTTCTCTCCAGCTTGCTGTACGTTCACCCCGATATGCACCCTCAGGCAGTATGCCTTTCATTATTTCTTTTGAAACTTTCATCTGAAGTCTCTGAGGGATTAGCCCTCTTGATTCCTGACACAGTCAATGAAAAACAAGCCTCATATACAGGGAGGCTTACAGCCAGAAAAGCCGTGCTCAGCCCTCCCCTTGCCTCTCAAAGTGAAACTGTATAATGGTTTATACAACAAGTGGATGCTCCTCTTATTTCTGGTCATTTTGGCATATTCAGTCTTGTTTTTGATTTGGTCTCCAAGTGTGCTGTTGCAGAAAATAATGATCATTTGTTTTTTGAAATGACATCTAGGTCTTGTTCCTATAGATGAGTATTACATACATCAGTCATGTAATGCAATATTGGCTATTGAATCAAATATGAAAGGGCTGCTTGGAGCCTCCCAGCTGTCATTAACCACATAGACAGCCATTTCCAGCAAACAAAATGTGACTAACTGGTGTTTTCCAGTTTGATATCACAGAGATATGAGGTAAATACAAGTCTAGTCAAGAAATGTAAAAAAAAAAAAAAAAAAAATTTAGTCAGTAAGCTAAAGATCGAGATATTTTTCTCATCAGCTGAAGGAGACAAATCAGAGCTAAAAATCTATTTGAATTTTTACTTGTTGGCCAGAAATATAATTCCAATAGGATGCTCATGTTTTTTACTGGATGTGTAAGCAAGCAATATTTGCAAACATGTAAGCGCTTGAGTCTTTCTGTCCCCTATAATTCCGAAAAAAAGGTTCATGTAGGTTTACATATTAAAGCTTGATTTAAAATTAGAGCTCCATAATGACTATTAAGCTCTGTCAGGACTTCTTTACAGCGGCTTGGTCAGTGACCCTATGCCTCAAAATCTTAATCAATTTGGAATAAATTCAGTAATTAAAAGTAAATAGCAGATACAAGAGTAAATAAAAGTTTTGTAACAGGTAACAAAGCAGACTGTCTTAATCTTCATAGCAATGGTGACTGAGGATCATGGGTAATGTAGCTGTCTGCTATCCAAAACTGACAAAAAAATTCTCAGAATTGAAAGGGAAACAATTATAATGTATGACCATAACATTAACCCATCATATTGTTGAATTATCAAGGACACTTTCATGTTTTCATGTTGAGAAATGTTGAGAATATCATTAAAAGAAAACCTTAACATTCAAATGGACACGTCAAGGGGCGTGACAAAGTGGTGGTACTTGATGATCTGAGAATGAGAACGGGTTGTTGCATACGCCTTATTTTTCCTAACGTACATTACGCAAAAACCTGCTCTACTCTGCCTCTGATTGGCTAGTACTCATTGCTGTCATTGATGAGGTTGATTAGGTTTAGGCATGAGGAATGAGATGGTTAGGGTTATGGTAAATATATAAGGGTCAGAGTCGGTCTTTGCAGAATTCAGGTGGAGGGGAAAAAAAGCATAGGTAACAGTTTTTCAATTAAATGAAAATGAGTGTGAGTGTGCATGTAGACATAGCTGATTATTGCATTTGTCTTGGGCCAGTTTGTTTGGGTTTTCTGAAAGAACATTTTTTGGCATGCAATTAGAAGGGCTTGATTGGTCAACATAATTGACAATGAATACAATAAAGCCCTGCTGTGACTGCAAATCTCCACAAAGGTGGGCCTTGAACATTAACTCTTTTACAACAGAGTTGAATTAAGTTATGTTGTTACAAGTGGTTGGTTGAATAATCAAACATAATTAGCCCCCCAAACAACAGTGTGTTTGTTATATTGTTCTTATTTTGTTTATTTTGAAGAGACACCGCATGCATGTAACAAGTGGAAACTGATGGTAAAAAGGGAGTAAACAGTGCAGAAGGAGTAACACAGAGCATGGGGGAGAAAAATAGTTCAGTGATAAGGATGAACAGGGAGAGTAGGCTGTAACTGGAGTTTAGCTCCAGTCAAGAGTGGCAACAAGCTCTCATGTTGGTCTATGAACCGCAAGGAAACAGAATAAACAACATTAGACCATTGATCCAGGTTTACTTTTTTTTCAACTGGAACACTGCACCATTGATATCTATTGAGCAGCCCAACATGTGCAAAACTGGCGCTAGAGGGGTTCGACAGTGTCATAGTTTGATTTGGTGAGTTGGGAATGAGAACATGTTGAAATAGGATATAAGAGCTCCAAACTTTTCGGGCAGTCATGTGGCCTATTGCTGGACATCCTTCATAATACTTCCTAAAGTATTTAAATCTGAATTTAGATGCTATACTGTATGATGGAAAATAACACTTTTACTTTTACTTAATGTGTCTTCTTCAAGTGGAGGCTCATGATTACCAGCAGGATCAATGAATATCTGAACTGTGCTTGAATGGTGAGATGTTGCAATCTTGACTACGTATGCTGTAAAAACTGAGTTATTAAAAAGTGTAAGTCCCTCTGGGATTTACATGCTGTATAATGACGCACTCTCTCCTTGGTCTCCTTTGAGCTTACTTTTGTCAGCAGTTTCATTACTTTGCACTTTGCTACTGAGCAGGTGGAGCTAATCTATCTAGTTTGCCCTTCAGTTATGGTTTACTGTCCGGGGGACTGGACACAAGTGTCTCCAATAATCCCTTAATTAGGCAATGATGGACTATTCATTTAGTATGCAAAGCTGCAAATCTCCCCATCCACTGAGCGGAGTCCTCTGCAGTCATACGGAGGCCAACGCTAATGATCTCAGCAAGTGGCAGCAATCCATTGGAGCGCTGCAGCAAGTGCACATTAATCTTGCGGGCGATCCAGTTGATGAATGACCCTGGCCCAGAAGCCCTGGCAGATCCCACCTTAATTGCTGAGGGAGCCACACCTGGGAGGCACCATGGGACGTCTTGCTAACTCAGGAGAAGGTCTACAGTCCACAGGACAGCTCGTTCCACGCAGCTTCAGTCCGAGCACCACTGTTTCGCCTTGGGAAAAGTGAGCCTTTACAGCAACTCCATGGAGGACATTATAGCAAGGACTGACATCCAAAGCACAAGTTGTGGAAAAGGCAAATGGATGTCATAAATTCAAGACACTTTCCACTAAAAGGTTATTAGAGCAAATTGATATTTAGGCTAGCTCCAAAAGAAGAAAAAAAAGAAAAAAAAACTCATTCACAATGATGCTTTTTCTGTGATGATTCTTTCAACAGAACATTTTCAGCACTGCTCTAATTGTACCCCATTATTTGTCTGTGCTCTGATATGTTTAAAGAAGAAAGCACAGCAGGCCAGTTGCATCAGTCTAACATCAACACCCTAAAGATAGCACACTGGCACAATGGGAGGATGAGAAAAAAAAGAATGTGATCAAAACGCCAGAGTAAACAATATGAGGAAAAGGGAGAAAAACAGCAAATCCTCTGCAAACTGTTTGATTAGACATTCAAAACAGAAGGACATGACAACATCCTTCAAACCATTGACACCAACACCTACAATATTCCCTGTCTAAAGGCAAACTCATATTGAAATAGTTGGCATATTCATATGTGAGAGGCAAAAAACACTGAGAGAGCTCATGTCCTTTTAGATATAAATGATGCATTATACAGTAATAACAACATTGTTTTAGGTTTTGCCTTTTTGGCTTGAGAACAAAGTGTTTTAGTCATTGTCACAGAGCAGCTCAGGATGTGTGGAGTCTAGATGAGAAGAGGAGATTGGGAGAGTCTTGAAATTAGTTTTTGCTCCAAAACAGCATTGGTCATTTTGTGCTGTTGGAAAAAGAGATCTTGCTTTTTGGCCCCTGTGAGGACTCTGCCATTTTTTAATTACATCAAGCTTCAAATTTTCAAAATTTAGGCAGCAGGCATCTCAGCAATTACTTTGCTGTGCGAAAAAGGCTGTATTAAAATATTCTGCAGTTGTTATAGTCTTCTTGTGGCCTGTTACTGGCCCTGTTGGGAATTTCTGTGAACTCAAAGCCGCCTTGATTTACACCGTCTTCATTTTCCCTCCAGTAATGGTAGACTGATCCTCATGTCCTCATGCTATTGAACATATGACCCATTCATAGAGGTTATTGGATTCTCTGGCACAACAAACTCCAGTAGGGATAATTTGTCCCTTTTCCTGCAGCAAAGCCACTGTGACTTATCTGGGAGCAAATTTGTGAAATCTCATTATCTTGTGTTTTGAAATGAGGATCAATAGGGATTTATGCTTTGTTTTATTCATATAGGTGGAATGTGAAAATTGACCAATTTGACTCCATGTTTACACACACACACATACACACACATATATAAAAATGTGTATATATAAATATACATAAATACATATATGTTTTTCACTAAAATATATATATTTCAGCAAATCAATGTACCACAGGCCAATTGCTGCATCACAATCATCCAACAAATTGATATAACTGCATCCACGTACAATAAAGTTAGGATCCAAAAGGTCAGCTGGAAATGGGACAAAGCCCAAAGGAGTTCTGTTAAGGGCCAGCTGAATTTAATACACATCCATCACTTTTTATCATCTAATTAGTCCACACTGTGGCAGCATGGTCAACACTGGAGGGAAGCAGAATTATTGATCAAGTAAAGGATAGTATCTATCATTTCACCTCAGCATCGACATTGCAGCCATTTGAAAACAGGGGAGACAATATAGCCGCAGCAAAGTGCGATGAGAATCATGAGTGTCATTCAAAACAGCAACCATTTGTTTGTTCTCCTCGAATAGGCCTTCAACTAATAGACTTGTTGTTCTGACTTTGCAGTACAACACCTACTGTGAGAATAAACACCAAAATAATAACAATCTGCATTTGAAAAATTACAGTGAAATTTAATACTGTAGTTTTTGATATTCACAGGATGTTTAACAGTGGATCTTACCTGTTGGTAATTGCAGAGAAATACTTTATATGAATGCACATCACTATACAGTATGAATACCTTTATGTGTAAACACATAATTCATGTGGATTATAGTTCATTAATATTAAAAGTCTGATTGATGTTTATAACTATCTCTTGCACAAAAATAGAGAGACTACACATTTTATTATTGTATCCAAAATAAGCAATGTTTCATTCATAATTATTACATAGTTTGACAGTGTTTGTAGTAGTGACGTCATGACATAAAATTTATGATGTAGTGTTTAGTTTGCAATGATGTTATTTGTTTTGGGAGTATGAGTAGAGTACATACAAGTATAGTACACCCATAGTAGTAAAAACAAAACAAAAAACACCTTACTCCGATTTAGATGTTTATTCTTCTTTTGCTGTACTTTTGCTACATTTTCTGTATGTTGACAGAAACAAGGCTCATCAACAGAGGCAGCTCTTAGTCAATATTTTGCCTAATTCAACTGTGTCAAATTAGTATACATAAGTGTATGCTCTGGCATAATATTGGAGAATGTTCATAAACCAAAAGCTGAGGTGAAACAGGAAATGCATGAGTGAGTTCATTAACATGAAATTCTTTCTTTAAAACAAAGCCGGTCATTCCCCTTTGAGGATCAACATCGAATTCAGAAACATCACGACTGCCTTCTCTTTAGCAGGCATATAGACACACAAACTGTGTCCCAATGAAAATGTATCCTTTGTAGGACTGAAGGCTTGTGTCTCATCCACAGATCAGAATCCCTGACACCAAAAATATAGATGTATTTTAGTGGTACTCATATGCCAACACAAGTTCATATCTGGTACTGTAAATACAACATTGATATGTGATATTTTTCAACTTCCCAATGACTGCCTCAGTGCACTAATAAATAATAATTCTGCTGCAGTAGATTGCTGGATACTGAAGGCCGCAAAGGCAGTGTCCTCTAAATTCAGGAAAAGCAAGGCTGCCTTTTTTAGTAATGTTTGGAGTCGCTTTTGAAATAGGACATACTGTGCCGACCCCTTATGATGTGTCTGGTCTTGAAATGCAAACTTTGAAGAAAGCAGCTCCTGAATTGGCAGGTACAGCTACAATCATTTCCTCTGAGATTTGTGATGTTAGAACACAGAAATCAATATGGTCAATCTCAGCATCAATTGGTGATTTTGACAGTACACCCAGATGAGTTATGGCAGCAAGTTAGGCAAAAACAAAAAAAAATAGCTTTCTAGCAACAATATCCAACTAAAGTGACAGATAACTTATCTGGTTGCAACCAGTCCACTTAGGATTTCAGAGTTTTTGGAGCTATCACAACAAGAGGACAGAGGACAGTGTAACTATTCAGTTTGAGTGCTGGAATATGTGAATGTTGTGCAAAACTGGTCTCCACAACAGATTTATTTATTGCAGGATCTGAGGATTCATCAGGACTTCAGCTATGAATGTTTGTGATGAATAATCAGTGAAGACCAGTCTGCATATTACAGGCAAACATCTAGATGTTTTTTTTTTTAATTTACAAAATTATCTCATCAGTGCAAATGATTGTTGCTATAAATCACGATCATGTGAAATTTTACAATGTACACGAAGAAGCTTAATAGCTAACTAAATCAATAGCTGTCAGCTCCTACAATTATCCCCAACTATTTGGCCTTCAGTTTTTCCGTCACCACATTACTTAATGTCAACAAAATGCACATAACTCAAAAAAAAAAAACAGTACTAAACCTTTGCTGGCTATGAAGCCGATCAAATGAGAACATTGTTTTTTTTCTCAGTTGTGTCTCAAATTTGTCAAAGCAAAGTATTTTGTGTCAAAGTCTGTAATGTTAAATTTGTTTGAAAACCAGGGACAAAGAAAGTCAGCATAATGGTTATATCCACTTTTTTTTGCCAAATTCTGCTATTGCCTAAGAGAGCCAAAGTAGTCACTGTACCTTATTTCAGTGCAGGAACAAACACTACACTCGATACAAAGACCTTAGTTATAATTTACTGCAGTATGGATCCAGACATTCAACTGTGTTAAAAAGTTTTTTTTTTTTTTTTTTTTTCAAAAACAATGATTGACAGAATGCTTAAAGCATCACATACATTATGTTCCTATTAAATTATGCAATTTCTCTCTAATCTAATCTAATCTAATCTCTGTTTGAATTTAAACTTGAACATCTGGATATGTTTGCAGCAGACACTTTTAATTGAATTAAGGTGCGTCCAAATTTCATGGGGCGCCGGGGGACAAGCCTGATGGGGAAAAAAAGGAGAGAAGGCCTCTTAATAGTGAGAAAAAACTTCAGATGAGGTTGTCATTTTGTTTTCCAAACAGGTGATGACCTAAGTATATTGCTAAATCCAAGTTTGTTAGTTTGGAGGTAAGGGTTCAAAGTACTGAGTGTAACTTTAGTCCAACAAACATGTTTACACATTTAGCTCAAAATATTCAACTGTACATTGACATTACAGCTTTATGAACAGTTTTTATAAGCAATCTTCTGTTCAGAATGTGTTCAGAGAAGGCAAATCTATTTAGGACAAAAGTTTGTTCCATTTTGTCCAAAGCACAGAAAAATAAAATCATTAAATTGGTTTCGGAACACAAAGGAGGGACACTCTCTTCACCTGACAAATGGTCATCTCAAGATAAATAAGTTTTGAAAACACTGTGAATATTAACACAGAGAAACCACAACATTTTAACATGTTAGCATGCCCACTGTAAGGTAGATGCTTTTTCTGCCTTTGCTGTCATCCAACACACCCAAATTCCCGTCAAAATGTACACGATGTACTTGGTGTACAGCTGCGGAACAGGTCACATATTTGTACATTTTGTTTGTGTTCATACATCCAAGGTCTTGTTAATATGCATGGCTGCAGGCTTCAGGTCTTTGGATGCATGGAATTTGTGTCTTTGCTTTGCCCATTTTGTTGTTCAGCTTGCCTTCACACAGGCATTAACCAGATTTCTGATTTGGTATGCAAATGAAACCGAATACTTCCCACGGAGGTTTGTGTGATACTGATCCAAATGGATTTGCCAGGCCCAGAAATAAAGCATGGGAGTCTCACATCTCTCTTTGGGTGGCTGAACGTATATAAAGATGGTTTATCGCAATAAATGTGGCGTTACTGGATGTATAAATTTTAGTAGAAAATCCTTCTTGTCACGGTAGTTTGACATTCTGTGTCCTATCATGTTGTTTGCATTGAAAATTTCAATATCTATCTTATAACATCTTTCAATAGTCTACTGTTGATATAATCTTTATTTTTTCCAATCTTACTGCAGAGAGAAATTGCAGAGAGATTCTTCAAAGGAATTCATAAGGAAAATGCCTTCAAGTATCACTCAGAGGCATTTTCCTCAAGAATTGTGTTGTTTTCATTAAATCCAGACAACAAGAGGCTGAGTCACCGCTCAGCTGTGTGTTTCACAGGTTCATTTATCAACAGTATTTTTTACTTTCTATACATATGATTCATAAAAATATAACATTTCTGTCATGACTTTGTAGTCTATTATCCATTCAGTGTTTGCATATACTGTAAATACATATTTAATATTACTTAATGTGTGCATGTGGGTCCTGAGAAGAAATTATTCTTACTTTGTTAAGTCCCTTTTGTCATTGTCTCGAACAGTATGACAGGTTGGGTCATCTCCTGTCTAATTGTAGCCCGATAAACTATCTCTTCTGGTGTCAACTCAAGTGGAACAACAGGGTGTGGTTCTGTGGACCTGGCTGCAGACTCTGACTTAAATTACACTGAGCACGGTAACACTCTGAACGGCTGTACCTGCCAAAACCTTCCCACAATAGCCGTTCATCTCAACTCCACCAGACAGGCTCAGACGATGGCAGAGTTCAGAATCAGGTCATTTCGTATTAGAGGACCCAAATCTCAAGGTGGTGCAGCAGCTCCTGAGCTGCAACTATATTGAGAAAGTGCCAGAGGTCTGATGTATTTTGCATTGACAGCACAGGAACTGCATGTGTGCTCTGCCTGAAAGATTTTGACAGGGATTTTTTTATATACTTTTGGATTTTGGTATAAAATAGTCTTGTTTTGTGTTGCATCTTGTGGTGCTGAAGCAAACACTGAAGGCTCTGTCACTGCATCAGTTCACCATAGAAGGGGTGACAGGTGTTGTGTAAGATGCAGTTTAGTCTTTAACCTTGTCTGTGCTAACTGCCTCCAGGCTTCATCCCCAGCACAACACCACAAAGAACAATGAACAGAACACCACTAACTGATGTAGATCTGTCTGGTTTTGATTTGAAAAGCAACTAAAAACCTTGAAAACTGCTCTGTCATTATCTTCGCCTCATGATATACAGAAAATGTTATGTAAGACATTTTTTTATTGACTTCAACAATAAGTTGTTTTTGATATTGTCTTGTCAGTTTTATTCTTACTGAATTCTGTGGATTTAATTTGTCTTCTCTTAGATATTCAAACAGGGGAAAAAACAAAGGCCGGTAGCTCAGTAGAGTGTGTTTAAACTTGGTGGGACCACATGTGCTGTATGTGTATGAAAGAGATTTTTTGAACTACAATAAAGCAGACTCAGTGCTGCAACCTCCTCTAAAGCCTGTTTGATGATATTTATAACGAATCCGATGAATCACTTTGCATTTACTCAGGGTGGATATTGTCAGGACTGAAAATCATAATTACAAGTGGAACTACAGACACATCGGATAGCTGAGACGCATTTTTAATTCTAGGTGTAAATGTAATATGGATAATTCATATCTGAATACAATCTATGTATGAGGTGAATGTTAATGTAAGCAGCAAAGAGGGTCACTTTGTTCTGTGTGGCTCAGAATCTCATCTTGATAAATACTTCTATGAGTGTGTGCTGGCAAATTGTGATGAGAATAGTGAGCTTATGCTGTTGTTTTATGAAACAAGGAGATCTCCTGGAGTGAATACATTAATGTTGACTCGGACAGGCAAACAGTGCTGTTTTAAATCCTGTGAAGACCTGTTGCCCGCCGGTGAGGTAGACAATGCATATTTAATGTCGGCCTTCTGACACAACCAGTGTTCTCCAGAGCAGCTGCCTGGACTCAAACTTAACTTCAATAAACTCCCATGTTATCCTGAGTGACTGCTTATTTGTGAATGCAAACAGACACAATCTGAGCATTTAGCCTCCAAGGGGACAGAAAATGTCTGAACGATTTATGAAGGGCTCCGATAACAGACACAACAAAGGGAAGATAAAACAGGTCAATATATTTCTCTTGTGCTCTGATAATAATTTATAATCAGCATTGAGCAATAGCAGTCTTAATACCACTTCACTTGTGCTGTTAACACTGAAACATTCTGCTCTGAGTGTCTGAGCATGCCCAGAAATCTTGACTCTTAGACAGGTAGGAAGTCTGAATTTACAAACAGGGCAGTTCGCGTTAGAGAGCTCTCGGCTTCTCCAGTAGCAATTTATGAATACAACAATTTCAACAAACCCATCGAGCTCTCCTACGCTCTCTTGACTGCCAAACACCCAGTAATCATTGTGCTTCACACACTTGTCCACGCTTTCCTCCCCCTCACCCCGTCACCTGCGTCACTTACGTACAAGCCTATGGTTTGCCAACAAGATGGTATTGGATATCGATTAGGACATAACATTGGGACTAAAATCCGATTTGACAGATTGTAACAAAATTTGCAGTAAAACAAACTGTCTTTTGGGTCAAATTTCACCAACCAAGATGGACATGGAAACTAATAACACTGTTTGTTACACAGTCGCAGCTCACTTTTGAAGATAAAACTCATATTTGGCCATAAAAAAATATTACTGACTTGATTTGTTGATTTATTGAAAGGGCACCCCTGCATAAAATAACCATAACTGTCTGCAGGTCTACTTGAGAACAATAAATCACAGTATTTCTTTGAAGTTTAGACTGCGCCTGCAGTAGCTACAGTATATTTCCACTGGGTTACAAAACCTTGACCCTGTGTTAAGAAAGTCAGCAACGGAAAGATTTGTTTCTCTCTTCACTGGTTTGGATGACATAGATTTTCTGATTCTGTGCAAATACTCTCCCCCAATGCAAAAGCACTTTGCTATATTGTTGCCCTTTAGTAACAGTGCAACACTCTATAATAGAATGACTTTGCGTCGCCTCTGGTTTGCATGCTGAGCTGATTACAGGTAGTTAAAGATGATTCATTTGGACAAGCAACACACACAAATAAATATTTTCTAAATTTCAAAACACAGAACAGTAAATATAACAGAGGCCAGACATGGCTAATTATTTATGAACCAGTACTTAGTGTGACGCTGGCTTTCCTGGTGTGTTGAGGTGTGTAATGAATGAAATTCTCTAATACAGGGAGACGTTTCAGTGGCATGCAATTTTAAATCCCCATATTGCGGCAACAATGTGTACAAGTTAAGGTCTAGTGAATATTCCCATCAGTAATTATAGAATGCACCCATGTATAATACATTCAGTGTATAATATGCCTAAGCAGCAGCATCCTCGCCCTCAACATAATGCAGAACACAGGATTGTTTTCTGCATGTGCTCTCTTGCATTTATAAATGTGTAGATGAGAATTGACACCCACATGACTCATTGTTTTAATTTAAAAACACACTGTTGCTCGTTATCCAGTTTGATTCATACAAGCTGCTCTTATATTTATCAGGATAAACTTTTTTTCCCCCCCCTCTGTATTTTTTGTAAATTAACTTATGTGATGCTCCATAGAAAACCAGCAGGGTGCAGACATGAGCTTTCTGTAAAATAATCTCTATCAAAATAATCTTTCTGAGATGGAGTTTTATTGTGAGCGTTATACAGTATGGAACAATTGACCGATGCAATAAGCTCTCACATATTTCAGCACTGTAATTGCCATTTCTGTAAGTAGTCACGGGAATGAGGAGAAGCAGTTTTCCACACAATTGTTTTCAGATAAGGAAATCTGACGTTTGTGGCCCTAGTTGTGCACGGATAGAGGGAAAAAAAAGTGGGTGTACACATTAGTTGTGCTGTGAGGCTCTACAGTGCTTCAGTTCAGATGAGCTCACCCAGCCGATGCACACATCGTAGGATCCTACCAATCTGAAAAGGCGCAAGGACTGTGAGCAGCAGCCTTGGCAGTCAGTGGGAAGAGTGAATGCATGTGTGCAAAGCCTGTCGACTTTCTACAACACAAAGTAAACAGAGAGAAGCGGTTAAGGATCCATTTCTTATTGGAAAGGTTTAATGGATTTGTAGCTTCTCTGGATGGATGTGAATCCACTCTTGCATCACAGACTGGACTGGACTTCGGGCTGAGCGACTGATGAGAAGAAGCCTACTTTAAACACTCTGCTGTTCGTTTTCTTTTCTTCTTCTCTCCCTCTCCCCCCACCCCCCCCTCCCCCCCTCTCCACTCTTCATAAAATGCCAGGATTTCGTCCATCATACTCTGTCCAGTTCAAGCCAGGCTGCTCATTTGGAAGGACGCCAGACCTCCAGCCTCTCAAATCTGCAAGTTCAGTCCAATAAATTGTGACATTGTCTGTCAGCCTTGGAATAAGAAATCGATACTCAAGAAAAGGGACGCGATATTCTTCCGGAATTTTAACGATCTATTTCCCCGCTATCCTTATAAATATGCGAATTGCTTGGATTAGGTTGGTTTGGTCCAGCTTCACGCTTTTTTAGCTGGAGCAGCGCTGATAGTGACTGATTATTGCTGTTGATTTTGTCCATGCAAGACTCGGGGTGGAAACATGTCTGGCCACTTCTTTGAGAGGATCACTGCTATCAGAGATGGCATTTTGGTCCAGCACTTCGGTTTTCACCTCTAAAGTGCCCCGGAAAATCTTATTCATGTTCACCCTCTCCCTCTCTGTCACCTACTTGTTCTATAGCTTGATGAGCTGCTACAACTCGCTGCAGTTCCCTTTGCAAGAGAACTACGTGTATCAAGGGGGGCTGGTGACGGAGGAGACAACTTTTGTGACATTGAGGGAGAAACTTTATTCCGCTTCCCAGGGCTTTACAGAATTCACCGAGGCCGAGAGAACCACAGCGATTTCCACCGTAAAGGATCATGCTGAGGCCGAACAAAGGACAGTGGAATGGATTAGGACTCAGGCGTCTCCAACTAAATCCGCGGCGGCGTATCACACCACCGCGCTGGAGAGAGAGCACCAGGAATTCAGCACCACGGACAGCGAACTCAGGGTGAACTGCACCTCGGATTATGGAGAGAAGAAACTTCCCCAAGCCATCATCATCGGGGTGAAGAAAGGGGGGACCAGAGCCCTGCTGGAGGCTCTCAGGGTGCACCCGGACGTTAGAGCAGTTGGGAATGAGCCACATTTCTTTGACAGGAACTACGAGAAGGGTCTGGACTGGTACAGGTGAGTTCCCATTTCAGTCTTACCTAGCTATTTCTTCCACGCATTTGTTACACATCATGCATATATCAGGTTTCTAATAATAATTTCCCAAAGCATACAGTGGTGTTTCTGATTTCCGGGTGTGCTTTTCATTTCAGTAAGGTTTGGAAATCATCTTCAAAGAGACTTGAAACATGTTTGAGGCTATTAATCATCATCATACCATCACAGTAAATATTATTTCTGCGCTCATGGTTGTCAAAGTTAATGTGTTGCATGGCGATGCAAACTTTTCAAGTTAATCTACACTTCCAGCTACATCACTAAGGCAACAATGTCCGTTCACTGTGATGGGTTACCTTATTCAAGCATGTTTCAAATCTTTGCAAATTGATTTTTTTTTCACACAGTAGTGACAGGAATGGCAATAGCTTCCTTTTTGAATAAACTGCGGGACAGTTATTCAAACATTTAATCTCTGGTGGTTAAAATGACTTGCAGTTAATGTCTAAAACATGACAACAGACTGCATTTAACTCATCTTGCACTGGAGGGGTGAAGTGAGATGTATTAATCTTCTGTCAAGGGTCTTATTACCAGAGCAGAAAATAGCATTTAGACTTTGTAGTTGGACACTTTTTAACTGAGCTCATTCTTCTTTTGAATCATAAGGTGTGTATTTATAATATTATATACTGAATCCCACTGATTATCCACAGTGGTCTTTCTTTGATGAAAACAATCACACTGTACCACAGCTCTGTCATGGGAAGAGATGTACTGTAACACACAGCAAGTTGAACTTTAACGGCATTACACAACACTCATATGTAAACATGTAATATGTGTACATATGAGTACCACATGCGTATCACATATAATGATATGCACAAACAAGCACAGATAAGTATTTCTGTATAGTTTTAGGATTTGATTTAAGCTTTTTTAAAAGTCCCATGCTGTTTTGTTTCATTTAACCTTTTTTTTATTATTTCAAAACCACATTATAATTTACAGATTGCATTTTAGTTTATTTTGTGTGTGTGCTTTGGGCTGGTTCATCTATCTACCGGCAGAAATGATATACAGAATTCATCTACACACACTGTGAGAGAATAATCATATGATGGAAATAATAAACAAACAATCTATGCACTTTTGGGAATAGGAATTTCTTCATTTCTACTTTTTTGACACTGACAACCAGTGTTTTGATCTCTTATTCAGTTTATTCCTGATGGGAGTTTTAGTTTTCCTTACACACCTATTCCAAATACACAAAGACAATGTCACTGATTAAGACACATTTTTAAGAAATTGTACATTGCAAGACATCATGTGATACATAGTGCACTACATGTAAGATATATTTTATAGACAGGGTAGAAGGTATGAAGTCATTTTTTCCGGTGTATTCAGTTGTGATCTTAGAAGTCACAGTATCATCTCTCGCTCCTCAACAGTACAGTCAAATCCATCAATTCCTAGAACACCTCTTTCACTTAAATTTCACATGTTTTGATAGTATATAATCTAACATGTTGATGCCATAAGTGCTGTGTTCTCTGAAATACCCTTTGTCTCTGCTTTGCAGCTGGTTCTCAAAGGAGTGTAAATTGTTTACATCACCTTCCATCTGTTTGATGGTGACATTCACATTGAGTCCAGGTTTATTAGCCAGAGAAGAACCTGTTTATCATTGCCGTGTTTATGTGAGGAAAAATCAATTTGAGGGTTCATTCATGGTCAGTTGGTCATGGCTCAGTTAGGTGTTGTTCTCTCATAATGATGTTTGACCAGAGAAATTCAAGATTTTCTAATGAAGTCAATGAGCTGATGAGAATGACGCTGACTCAAAGTCCCTTCTGTTTCTCCGTAGAACCCGGTCTGTTACGCTGGTATTTGGGTTGCGGAGCATCTGCTTTCATCTTGCTGCATAGACATGGGAGCTCTCGGCTGCTCATTTAGCCTGTGTTAATGCAAGCTGTTTCATTACGCTTACGGCGAAAGGCTCATTAGACAGGAAGATGACGTGCTTACATAAATAATAATAAGTGTGCTCGTGTGTTTTAGGGACCCTTGAGCCAAAAAAATCCCTGAAGGAACCTTAATTTTATATCTGTCATTGTCCCGTGTATAACGCTCACCTCAGAGTGGTGCGTTCAGGGAGGAGATAAATAAACAGGCAATATGGGTTTTACATTAATGGGGGGAATACACTGAGGCAATATTTCTGCTTGTTTTAATGGCCAGTATGAAATATAAAATATGGTGCAATATAGGAAATGGTTTTAAAAAAAGAACCTGATACTGATACACCAGATATTGATATAACATTAATTCATTCAGATCACGTTTGTTTGTTTGTTTGTTTCTAAATGATGCATTATACTGCATCTCTCTTCTCTGTCTGTGATGCTCAGGCTAATGTGCACTTAATGGAAGTGAAATTATGATCAGTTACAGATGTTTGCAACCATTTGACATTGGTATAGTTGAATGAAACCAGTAATCTCATAAAATGTGATTCATATATTTGGACCTGTGTTAATAACACCTGCTCCACATTTTGATGAATATGATAGATAAACTGTAGGGAATATAACCCAAAGGCATCATCTATGCGCTTCCATGTTGTAAACCCAACCATTTCTGTGTGCGGTTGCATTAGATGCTGTTTTTTACTGTTGATATATTATAGTTTATTCTACACATATCCATGTTTATTGATCTGTGGAAAGAACTGGGAGTATGCATGTGTGTGTGCATGGTACAAGGTACTGGGTTGTTCTTGTCTGTGTGTGTTATGGGTATTACTTTTTCTGTTACTGTGTTACTTTGTGTGATGCACTAGAGGAAAGAAAACATTGAGTTTTAACATTGAGTCTTGTGCTGTGAATTAAAGAACCTGCCATGAAGTGAGAATATACAGTGTGGATGGATTCAGGCTCGCCTGGAGCTGTTGATCCTGCAATACCAAGTGGTTCATTGAAGGTCGTGACTAGCAGGCTCCTGAATACGGTAATTAAATAGTGAACAAATTTAATGTTAAATGAAGAAATGCAAAAACACAGCATGAGTTTATGCCACTTTCCAGTTTTATCTTAAACATTTACTTGCTCCCATATGACTTCAGACACCTCATTTAGAAAAAAATCCAAATCTTAGTACAGGAGGAGCTGTATAGTAAATGCTTTTTCTTGGCATATTTACATGCTTTCGACAAAGTGTCATGAAGAATCAGCTCCTCCGAGGATGTTGTCATTTCTCTGACTGGCTAACGGCAGTGGAAAATGTTTTACATGTTCAAACGTCTGCGGCAGTTGTAGGGGAAAAAAGCTCTCATATGTAGGTAGCAACCACACACCCCCTCATATTCCACAGATGCTGTGTTGGGAGGTAAAAGCTACTGCCAGGCTCTCTGTGAAGTCAATACGGGCAGCAACATGTCAGTTATTGATATGAGTGGCTCTATGTCTGTTACATATAGAGGTCTAAAACTTATAACTGCCCTTTATCAAGATTTGAATTTTTTGAGAAAAAAAGAACCATCTGTTTTCTTGAGATTGCGACTGAGACATTGTGAGAGAAGGCACAGATGAGACTATATGAGACTATATCACAATTTTATGCAATCTCAAATTGATAAAACAAGATAAAATGAACACAATTAATAGAGGTAGCAGTACAAAACTTATATAAAAAAGAGAGTGGTTAGACCGTGATCACACTTGTATGAAGGGTTTCTGACAAAAATTAGAACATGCTTCCTAAGGTCCTGGGCATATCCAGTAGTAACATATACTTGAAGTCTTATCTTAAAATGCCACATTATTGACACCTTTAGCTGCTGGGGGATTTCTGTAAGTGGAAGTAAGAATTTCACTTTCAAAGTAAGCAAAAGTATATCAGACTATTAAGATTAAACATTAAGTAAGTTATCCATCAAATTTCCGATTTCTGGAAAGGATGTATTACACAAATAGCAATTATCATTTCAGACAAATTACAGTTTTGATCAGAATTCTGTCTGTTCCGTTCATGAATGGATTCTGACAGTTATCACTTCTGGATGTGGCACAAACAGAGTTTTAGCACCCTGTAAGGACTTCTAAGGAGTCCATGAACATTTCTGCAGTAATCCAAAACACATCTAATATTCATATCAGGATTCCAAGTTTAGTGCAGGTCTAGTATGAGCCTCCAAAGACAGGTCCAGATTGGTGATTGGTGCTGCTTTCCTGTTTTTAGTACTCTTGGACAGTTTCTCCAGTGTGTTTTGGGCTTACTTGAACAAGCAATTAGCAATGTAGTGCCATCATTACCGTACACAGAGGACTGTCATCAGCCAATTGGCGCTTCTAATGTTGCCTCTATTTCTGAGTAAAGAGGATGAGCCACCACCACAAGGATTTAACTTATCTGTTCTCTCGAGTATGCCTCAACCTGGTGCAAACATCCATCCTGGAATAGGGAACGCTTGATGTATTATGACCAATACAAACAAATGTTGCTTCAGCTCTGTGCCAGTGTTCATATACTTTAGTGGAGAGATAATGTGCCTCATAAATTGTGTTAAAGAATCTCATTGATTATTGATCATATATGAAGATTTATGTCTGCTGTGGTTGAGCATTCTCAGCAGAAATTCACACAGCTTAGATACTAGCCTAATGAAGGCTTATTAGTGAGGTTGACGGCAATTTTGCAAAATACCAAACAAATAACATTTACTTTAATGTTAACAAAGTTTGAAAGGAGAAACTACCAGAGCAAGAATATAGAAATAATAAGAAATAATCTCTTCTGTCCAACAAGCCATGTTGTGTATTGATAATCATTTGAGACAGTTAGAAAACATGGTATGATCAATTACAAAGGAATCTTGTTGACAGGGTGGGTACTTTCTCATTTAAAAATGATTAAAAGTATTACCTTACAAGAAAGAAAATATATATTTCAAGCTCTTTAACGTTTGAGTTAAGCGGCAGATTAACAGTGGCAGTGAAAGCCTACCACACTGTTAAAAAGAAAAACCCTTTTGAAAAGTGTAAGATTGTCTGTTTTAGATTAATTCCAGTTGAAAAGCATGTGTGACTAGATCAAATAATACAGCAGGAGGCATGAGGTTTCTCATCTACCGAGGCTCAATGGAATTCTGCTCTGCATTGAAGTGTGAACTGGACAGTCAGCAAAGTGGGAGCAAGTATATCAGTCTTTTCACAAGGAGTAAGAATGGCTTTCTTCACACTGATAGAACCTAGTCTAGAGGTATTGTATTGAGATTTTGCAATGTAACAATGGAAATATGTAATAAATATGATATTAAGTAATATCCATTCATATGTGTTTCTGTTCTAACTTCCAACTTTAGTACAGTCAGTATTTATATCTACTAGAAGTGCAAAGTTGAACTGATAGGTATTGAAAAATCAATGCAAGAGTCAGAGATACAGTCATATCGACAGAACCACAGATTCGAACCACATTCTGTGTGAAATTCATCAAAAATCAATACAGCTGTGAAACGCCGATCTTGGGCAAATTTCAAGTAACTCTGTCTCTGTGCCCTTGTGTCTCTGGTGCGTGCGTGTCTGTGTGTGTGTGTGTGTGTGTGTGTGTGTGTGCAAGTCATCTCTCTTGTTAAGTTTCCCAGTAACATACAGTACTTTCAGCCATCCAGTTCCTGAAAACAATCCCACAAGGAGAAAAGTCAGACTCCGCCATGTACGACACAGCCTGAAATCTCAATAAAAGAGCTGTGTTATGCAAAACACATGCAACTGTTATGTAAATTACACCGGTGGCACCATCTTTGTGGCCCTGACTGAAGAAAGTTGCACGCTACATAATAACGCATCCATTATCTGATTGAATCCTGCTGAATCAGCTTTGAATCACAGTGAATTGGACTGTTATTAATATGTGTATTGTTGTATTGGATTGTGGTCCAGGTGGCTAAATACATACTGAAGGGGTATATACACACCATGAACATCTACTCCACATCAAACACGTCTTGAGCTTAAAATAAAACAATTTCTACTGCTTTCAAATACAATAAAATGAGTAGTCTGTCCATTGAGTCTGTGCGTAACTACAAGTGACTCATGCCCAGTCCCACAATAATTTTCTATGAGCTATAAATTATCCTTCCCTAATAAAGTCTGTCAATATAATACCTAACAGGATAGATAAAGGTGATTTATATATACTTCATCAAATACCTGCCACTAAGAGTAGCTCTATACAGTTAGCTCTCCAAGGTAACAGCAGCTAGAAGGAGGAAAGACAATACAGTCAGGTATGAAGAAACACTTCCTGCATATGAAACTACGGGTAGCTATCCTGAATAACTTATTACTCTGTCAGAACACACCACATCTACCACCTTCTGTGACTTCTGTAAGTTTCACTGTAACACTCTGGATTTGACCCAATGTAGAAGGATCTGATTTATTGCAGAGCTCACCTGTTTATGAGGTGAATACATCATTCATCAAAATCATAGCTGCACAGTCTGGACTTGGCAGCACTAAATTAAAAGCATATTTTACGTAGAAAAAGACTCAGAAACAGCAGGTCATAATCTGTATAACTTTAGTGTGAAGTAGCTGCGTGACATTAGATCACACAAAATTCTGAACCTGAGTTACCAACATTAATGAACATTAATGAGATTTGCAAACCTGCAGTAAAATCAAATCCAAGGAGATTAGATATCCCTGATCAACCATCACCTGCATGTGCATAATGTTTCCTGTGTATACTTTGTCTCATCTTGGCAATATTTATATGTAAGATAAATCAGGCAACTGTGAACCAGAACCTTGGTTCTGGTTCGTAGTTGCCAAGCTCTAATATCTCTGTGTTATTAAAATGTCACTTTAACCCCCTATGCAATAAAAGTTGAGGGGATGTGCCTATAAATCTTTTGGAGCGGTGTTGTTACCCTTTAAAGGCTGCATCCCTGTGCTGAGAAATGAGTCAGCGATAGCTTCCAGCTCTTTAGTCACTAGTCCCAGTAGTAACTAGTTCCAGTGGATATTGTTTTTATTCCAGCATACTTTGAAACTATTTTATTTTTGTTGACGGTTTTTATGTTTTCAGGTTGTCCGTCTGATATCTCAGGAACACCTTGAGGGAATTTCTTCAAATTTGTTACAAATGTCAACTTGGACTCAAGGATGAACTGATTAGATTTTGGTGGTGAAAGGTTAAGCTCACTGTGACCTCACAAAAGCATTTTTGGCCATAACTCAAGAATTCATATGCAAATTATGACAAAGTTTCACACATATGTCTAATAGGATAAAATGATGAAATTATGACATTTTGTATCCAAAAAGTCAAAGTTCAACATCACTGTGATGTCAAAACTTTTGCAAAATTACTTTTCTGGCCGTTATTCAACGTCGTAACTCAGAAACAGAAGTTAAGATTGGGTCAGATACTTTATTGGTAACACTAATCTTGGATGCCCACCTTGAAACTGTGGTGATTGTATAGATCCTCTGTGCTGCCACATTGAAGATATGTGTGAAGCATCCATGTTTTAGAATTGTAGCTTCTTTTCAGCAACATCCATATCTGAAGCTTTGTCTACTGTCTGTCTATGGCTTTGTGTTCTATCAGAAACAGCTTTATTGACCAAGCATGCAAACACATGCAAGGGTAATACACATAATACCTTTTATTAAATCCCTTCTAAGTATTCACTACAAATATTATGAATCTTGACATGGACAGACATAGATGTAAACTGCATCTTAACTGGTTGGCAGAGGCATACAACCGCAAGGCAGTGTTACTAGTTCATCTTTTTTTGATGCTTCACAAGACATGGCCTCTTAAAGGGATGTCACAGAATGAGCCTTGCCATTTCCAAGGACTTTTCTCTTTATGTGAGTTGTAATTTGTTCTAATCAATAGATCCTACACAGCTACAAAAACTTTTATCTCAACCATGGCCACAATAGAGTGGGTTCACTCATCTCCTCTCCACTCTTTAAGAAAAAAATAAATATTAAAGTCTATTCATGGTGGCAGCGTCAGTATATCATCTGATTCAGCTGCCATGGGACTTTGAAAGAACAGTGTGCACTGCAGCGCTGGCTTTAGTGTACCTGCAACCTCCGGTCGTAAGACAGGACCGGGTGACAGGAGTTGTGTAATGGAGACATGGATCCACTGCCGAGCCCAGCAGCAGAAAGTCTAAATCCAGCGTTTATCCCTTGTTTAGCCCTGCTTTCCCTCTCTCAGCTGCTCCATGGGCAGCTTAGCCCCTGACTCTTGCCACCTGACTGGGAGCCTGTGACTCCTCTCAATGGGGAGATGGGAAAGAGCAAGGTGGGCCAGATCCACGAGTAGGCAGGAAGCCATCCCTTCCAGCTGGGCCTGTGTACTGCTGCAGTGCCTCCCTGTCCTGTGCCTTCCCAACATGGCAGAATCTGCCTACGCCTGATAAGACAGCGCCAAGACTCACAAGGACGCACCT
Organism: Euthynnus affinis; assembly: GCA_029490765.1. Classification (NCBI taxonomy): domain Eukaryota; kingdom Metazoa; phylum Chordata; class Actinopteri; order Scombriformes; family Scombridae; genus Euthynnus; species Euthynnus affinis. Next base: position 6,266,283 of record CM055856.1, on the reverse strand, counting down.
CTGAGTGCTCTGATGCCAATGCTGCAGTTGTGGAATTAAACTTTTTAATTAGCAGCATACCCCTGTGCTGTCTAGAGAGTGGACCGCTTCTGTCAGGTCTTTCTCATTGCCCACCCCCTTTCCACTTGATTAAACTCCCAAGCATCATGGAGCTCTGAGGTTCCAGTTACCACCATAGCAATCATGTTTATTTCTTGTTTGAGAATCTCTTTAGATGGAAGCACAGCACAGGAAAATTACTCATTACATCCTACAGCCAGGAAGAGTAGTTCAAAAAGTTTTTTCTCCTGCCGTGCATCTCACACAATGTCAATCAGTGTACTAAGCTGTAGGCCTACACTTCCATGTTATTCCTGTTCATCCTGTTGAACAAATAATAACTACATCACATGCAAGAAATGGGTCCTTATTGTTAAATGGCACTCCTTTGTGATTATCAAAAATGCAGCTGATTGCCAAGTGTAATGGTGGAGCACCAGTAAGTGCCTGTGGATTTTCAGAGGTAAGGAACCAGTGTGTAGAATTTATTGGTCTCTAGCGGTGAGATTGCAGATTGCAACCAACTGAAAAGCTCTCTCCTCACCCTCTTGTGTGTAGGAAAACCTACATTGGCTTCAAAACTCACAAAAAATGCAAAAGGCTCTCTCTAGAGCCAGTATTTGGTTTGTCCTTTCTGGACTACTGTAGAAACATGGCGGTGCAACATGGCAGGCTTGGTGGAAGAGCCCCTGCTCCCTATGTAGATATGAAGAATGAGGAACGTGTAATTGCTACCTGAATTATGTTAACTGGCCCCAACTGGGTTGGTTGGTCTAACACTTTGGTTCAGATTGAAATATCTCAACAACTATTAGATGGATTGTCATTGTGATTGTCATGTTCCCCAGAGGATGATCCCCTAGGACCACCTATGAAGTTATATTTTTGCCTCATTTCTGACCGTGTGTTGGGACATTTTGAGCACAGAAAAAGATTTTTTAGCAAAAAAGAAAACACATTTTTTAGGGAAATAATTGTCATGCAAGAAAAATTCAATTTGAGCAAACAAAAACCTGTTCTGTCCCCAATAAATCTGTTGTGTGTTGGCTAATATCCATATAAGAGCACAATCATATCCTCTTTCACTCAGTTACACTCATTTGCCCTCTCTCAATATCCCTCGGACACTCACTCACAGTGTCTGTCTTTCTAGCTCATTATCTCTGCTCCGTGTGTTTTCAGGTTTGCTTGCATGCTCACTCAACTTGACAGAATGTTATAGTGTGCTACAGTTTCAGCCAATCTGAAAAATGGAGTAGGTAATTTCTTATCGGTTGTTTTGTCTCCAATCCGATTGCTAGTAGTTATTAGTGGTTACCAGGGAAGCAGTGGAAGAGGGACCAGGCACACCACATCCACACATGATTATTTTATACCATTTTGGGTACATACCAAGTTTTATGAATTTTCCCTCCCTGTAATAACTGACCACATAATACAATTTTAGAGACAACCAATCAGAAATTGCTTACTGCAATTTTCTAATTGGCTGGAATTGTGGTACACTGTGACACTGTGTTAAGTTGAGTGAGCATGCAGGAGACAGACACTGTGTGACTGAGTACACAGATCAGAGAAATTGAGAGTGAGTAAAACTGAGTGAAAAAGTTGAAATTTGGTACAGATATCCATGTAACCCAGATAATGAGAGGATTAGAGCACTAGCAAATCCTGGTTAATTCAGACACAAACCTTTACTCTTGTCTAGTTTTTTATAGCCATGTTGTTACTAAATGTATGTTTTATTGTATCTCGGTATACTCAATATACCTTCTTTTTACCTCACTGTTTTAATATCGTATGCCTCACTGTTTTAACCTCTTATTTTCACAAAAGCCCTTCTAGGGATGAGTGTTGCAAATTAGCATCTGCTAAAAAGAGTATGATACTTCGGATATCTGTCTTCACGTTGTCTATATATTGTATCTGTCCCTATCAAATAAACAATAAAACAAAAACAAACAAAAACACCAGCAGGTCAAACTTGACACTTTTCCAGTTAAATATCTCACCATCTACTGGATGGACTGACACAAAATTTTCAACAAACATCCATGGTGCCCAGAGGATAACTCCTACTGACTTAAGCCCTTTTTTGACTTTGTGTCTCACATTTATGGTTTTAAGTGAAATGGTCCAAGAACTTTGAGTCCCATGTGTGTTAAGGTTTGATATTGAAAAACAAATCCTTTTCCAATATCTAACCAAGATCACAGTATTTTCTTGTCTAAAAATAACTATGAATGAATGTATGAATATAATCATGCTGTATAGTTGTATGTATTGACAATGTTTTGCAGACATAAGCAGTGCGAACATTCCCCACTTTCTTTTATTTGTTAATTAAAATTTATCCTCATTATGAAGATGAATAAGAAAACATTATTTAAGCAGCACAATGCATTTTCTTGCAAAACACATTTGCTGTTGCAGATTAGTAGAGTACACAGTACTGTGTAAATATACCGCAAGGAGCAAGGGTTGCACCAGAAGCTCCTTCCCAGTTAAAACAAACCTTTCCTGCAGATGGCCCAGCACAGATTATATAGAATTCATCAACATCATACGGTTTTGAATTCTTAAAAGCTCTGTTGAAAACTCTCTTTTGTAATACACTGCAGATTTGAATTTCATTCACATTTCAACAAGTACAGCCACAAAGCAGCAAGTATTTGAGCATAGCTAATTAGTACAAGCATTACCACACTGTTCTCCAGGTTTCATATTTTCTGTTGCAAATATCATAATACACAAGATCAACATGTAGAGAGTGCACAATGCTGAATTACCTTTCAGGAGGTTTTCCCACTGGTTTTGTTTTGGCTGAATAGAGACTCTTTTTTTCATTCCATTCAGGGATTATAGATTGGTTTGATCTTATTCTAGCAATCTGTATTGTAAAATAAGAATTATGGAAGAAGTAATACTACTCCATCCTTTCTGCATATGGAGAAAAAAAATCTCTTGAGCAGTTAATGGGTATAGCCAATTTCATCCTGCCTTTGGTCCTGTTCAAAATTCATGTGCATTCCTCCTCTCTCACACACACATTCATCGCTTTTCTTTTGCCCTGCTGTAGCTACACTCTGATGCTTTCAAGTGAAAGTCTATTTTACTTATGGTTAGAATTTAATTCACCATTTTTTCCCTTTCTATTGCTATGAAGTAGCCTTGGGTTATGGTTCACCATCAAGGCTCATATCCACTTTATTTTTGTGTCCATCAAAAGAGCCAGATAAAATTCAGAGCAGCCTTCTCCTCCGTTGTTGCTGAGATAGAGGGGCGGACTCAGGCTTCTGCTTTTGCTCCATGACATGGACAGATTGTCTGAAAATGAAAGACATAGCATCAACTGTTAAATTATTTATTTTGGACCCAAAATAAAGTATAAGCTGAAGTCATTTTATGCTCAAAGAGATTTATCTTTCCCAAAAGATTATTTGCATGCAACAGAACTGCCATGACGTGCTTCTAGTCTAGAGGAACAATGATTCTGTTCTGCTGAATGCTGGTTTAGAGACGTCTTTAAATCTCTGCAAATAAGACTACCTTGGGACAAATACGCATGTCAATCACACTTGTCAAGATTCCAATTTTCCTTCCACATCTCCTGGAGCACTTGCGTGCTCACACTCCTTATTGGCTGCGAGGGATGTGGTCTCATGACGCAAGCTGATGCATTTGTTCAGTCAAAGGGAAAACCCTGACAGGAATGGTCATGGAGCCAAGATACAGGGACTGCTGGGAGTATGTTTCAAATGTGTGTCCATGAGCTGATAGGTACTTCTGTAGTATGTTATGCTGAGGATGGAGGGGAAATGGAAATCTTCTCCCTGTAGTAAAGACTGCATTATCATGACCATTACAAAGTAGATGTATGGAGCAATACGCAGCATATGGCTTTTTCCATCAAGAAAAATCTTAGCCAATTTGTCAGAGAACAGAAATTAGCATCCAGTGCTGGCTGCTAAACATAGAACCATTTTTCAAGGTTCTAAATTTTCCACAATTACTTTTTTTTCAGTTGATTTGATGACAAAGAAGGACCATTTATAGAGGTGATCTTTAGAGCCACATGCATCTCGTGCTCTTCATAACATCTACAGTTCAGCAATAACCTGACAGACTTAATTCAATTATCGCTGTGTGATGTGTTGAGACTCTGGAGGTGTGAGCTAATTCCTCTGTTAACACCCCTGAGTCACTGTCACAAACAAAGACAAACACATTCATTGGCTTCCAGGATCGTGTTTGCTGTGATTGTCCCATTGCCTTTGAAGTTTCTCATCGCTTTATGTTGTTTACTTATTCATGCTCTTTCTTTCCCTCAAATCACCATGGGGTATTCCGTTAGAATAATTTTAGCACAGTGTGAAACAATGTATGAGCTGAGTATTAGATGTGTAAACTGCACTCAACACACTTCTTACATACAGCAGAGATGCTGCTGCGCTGGATGGACTGGGACTTTGAAGAAGAAATCTTCAGTAGAATCTTGATTTCATAACTATTCAGTGAAACATATTGCTGATGTTTCTGCCACCAGCACTCTCTTTGCGTTTGGTATGTTGGAAGTCATTAACACAAACTGTGGCATTTGCCAAACTCCCTTGAGACCTGGATTAAGCCAATGAAATGCAAAAGGACGCTTTTAGGGATTATGCTAATTGCTGTATCAGGAGGTGATTGTTTTTCCTGGATAATTTGGACTATTGGCATTAGAGATTTAGGAGAGAGCTGACGTGTTCTGTTTTTATAATAAGGTTGTTACCTGCCGTCACCGATGAAGCCAACCCTTCCCATGTGGGGCTTTTGATATGTGTGACATACTGTCTTATAACCACAATTCACTGCACAGCCACACACAATGAAATCAACATTGAATTGTGTTTCAGAAAAAAAGAGATGACACACATAAATTGTGCCAGTAGTGCAATGTTAGTGCTGTCTCAGATCTAATGGTGGGAATTCAGGTTTGGCCTTTGCGGCCTCTTTTCATTTTGCTGGTGTAAAGCAACTCACAATGTAACAAATGTAAAAATGAAAATTCATCAGTGCAACTACACTTAAGTGTCTCTTATCAAGAGTAGCATTTTCAAATTGACCTAAAGTGTAGGAAAAAAATCCCACAGTTACAATCACATCATTGTATATTGATACTATTTGATAGTGGTTTTTCCCATTAATACTAACAGCTGTGCTTGCTGCTAACAAGAGGATTTCTTAAAGTGGGCTTATTATGCTCATTTTCAACTCTATATTTTCATTATGGGACTCCACTAGAGTAGGTTTGCATGATTCAGAGTTAAGAAAAAACCCTTTATTTATCTTATACTGGCTGTTCATGCAGTCCCTCACTTCAGCCTCTGTCTCTTAATAGGCAGGCTTAGCTCCTGTCTCCCAATGATCCCACTGTTCTGATTGGTCAGCTTTCTGAAAGCTTGCCAAGGGGCGGCTGTATCAGAGCTGTGTCAAGTTACCACTGATGTAAACCTAACATTTCCTACTTTATGCTCCATATATTATATTAATCATAAAAGCTTTTAAATGACCAAATAAAGGGAGACTTTTATTGTGAAGAATTTACAGGAAATTAAACTTGTTCCTCACCAAATTAGCAGAGCTTTGTTAGCAGCACTAAAAAATGGTTGAAACAACATTATATGGACATATTTGGTGCTCTTTTTGGAGTAGATCAGGTAGCAAAAATGCACGGAGGAATAGTACAAGTAGAAACAACTACAGCGAGATGTTTGAAGAGCTGCAGACAACCAGCACATCTCCAGCAGGTAAACAACTTATTTTACTTTTCCCTGCTGTGTAATGGAAAAAAATACTCACAGTGTGCCAGTTCAACTTGAGTCGAGCTGTTTTCCCCAAAACAATGGAAAATGTCATAATGTTAGCAGAGCGGAGAAGTGAACTGGCCACTGTGCATGGAGCAGATGATCATATAAAGAAATCTGTCACGAGCCGATGTTGGCTCAGACAGAAAGTAGAAAAAACATTGGAAACTGAGCATTCAGAGCAGTCTGAAGCTGGTGCTTTTTGCTGACAGGGATTACTTCTATATACGTTTACCTCATTATTTGACATTTTAGACATGTTGATATGAATATCCAACATTGTGACATTTTATATATCCATGACAGAAAATAAGGAAAAGTATAATAGGTCCCCTTTAACCACAAGCACCCAATTCACACATTTTTTTCAGAACTTCCACGCTTTCTTCTCAGTGTCAGCACAGTGTGAAATTACCTGAAATTTTTCTCTCCAGCGATATCGGTCTCTCCAATATCCATTGAGGATAGGTGGCCATAAATCTGTTAAGAATTTTCAAAGAAAAAGTCCTCCTTGTCTAACGTAAGATATTGCTTGCAATCATCAAAATTTGACTGGTAGTTGACTTTTTTCTGTACATCCACACACATGATTCCCATTGCAAATAGTAACCACTTATGCAGCATGACTACCCATGGTGCAGATTGACCAAAATGTAAACCAGTTTAGAAGATAAATAACAGAGCTCAGATGGAGACCACAGCTTACTCACTGACTATGTAGTGTTTGGCCTGCTCACAACTGGACACAATAAACTCACCAGAGAAATAATAGCAATGCTGTTTGCTCAATGCTTAAAACGTTAACATTGTTCACACTGTTTCGTGTTGAATATGTCCAATTGGTAAACATGAAACATCGCATGAAACATTGCATATTTCCAATGGTCAACATCTTTGTTTGGTGAAAATTCAGGTGAAGGGTGATTTTTTTTTTGGCGTGGCTTTCATTTTTAATCATTCCCGGTGTCTTTTTTAACACTGCCAGTAGAGCATTAACATCAGCATCAGCTCTCAAAATCCTGCTGTAGGTCATTTTGAGATTCCACCAACAAAAAATCTATTTAGTCATTTAGGTTTGAGGACTTCTTGGGACATTGTGAACACAGTCAAGAAAATAGTAGGTGGCATAACACAAGACAAATTAAATGATGTTTTATTAATTTTTAAGAAACCAATTTTTTTTAATTATTTGAAAAAGCTAATGGCAAAATAGATAAATTAATATTGAAAATTGATCTGTGCACGGTGCATGCTATGTTGTTACCGGGCGGTTACCACAGTAACATTAATAAAACCAGAAAGATTGTATTGATTGCTGCCTCTAACTGCCTGTCTACTCTCTCAGTAAAATCAAATATTGAAAATGTCTCTAAACCTTTTCTAACCTTGGGTAGCCTTTAACATTTGTCTGCAGCAACTAAACAGCTACAACTATCAGACACAAGATGTTTTTACAAATCTAAAAAGTGAGTGAGGGAAATGTCAAAGAGATGGGTGATTTTTTTTTTTATTTCTGAAAATTTTCATTCACAAATGCAAAAACCCATGCAGTCAAACGAGCATAGTTTGTTATGATGATTACTCACAGAAAAAGACAACTTATTATGAGATATAAAAACACAAACCAAATTCAGTAGCTGTGTGTTTTATTTGGTGTCTGTCAGGGACAAAACTGTAAAAACTCCAGTCCGCTTTTATGCTGTTGGAGGATTAGGATCTTTGACTTCTTTCTGAGTCGTTTTTTCTTTTTATAAAGGTATGTGAACTGGTCTTGGTTATCCATTCCATGCATTTTAAGTACGCCCAGAGTGAATCTCCCAATAGTCACTTTCTACTCTAATCGACCTCTAGTTTGTTTCATGTCTACAAGACAGGAGGAGGCAGAATCCTAAGTATGAATTGATTTTTGAATGAGCATACATTTACTTTTAAACACCTGCAGAACACACTGGGCTGTGCCTATGCAGTAAACAGGCTGTCTTAATCGATTTGAGTAATGAACAAGGACATGCTTTCTGTTTTTTTGACTCAAGGTCACTTTGTCATCACAGTCTTAAGCTGTGTCCTCTGGTCTTTATAAAGGACCAACTTACCATGAAAGTGTATCTGGGCCGAGGTGAGAAGGTAGCTGCTGTAACTAATGGGTTTATTTAATTCAATTTATTGCTTCAGCCCCTGCATCATATGAGACATGCTGGTCACTGTAAGATTGAGGTTTCTTCATGAAAAAAAGAGAGATTAACCCCCTTTTCAAAAGGGCAGAATACACCCTCATGTCATGCTGGATTTTCGTGCCTAGATAGCTGGATGTATAAATCTGCAGAACTAAATGAATATAAGTTTGTGGTGAAATGGGGCTCTCAAGCTTATTTCGTACAAGCCTTCTAATCAGCGTCACGCTGGGGCTACGCTCGCCGGGCTGGGAATCTGTAATAAATGAGGGCTTTGTCAACATGTCCACTGTTGGATGCAGGGAAGCAGTGTCTTTTGATTTCAATGTGTCAGCCGAAAGGCACTCCAACATATTTTTTAAGCAAATGTTTAGCATTCATTGCTGTCTTTTTCATCTATTATTTATTTCTACAGATTGCGAATGGTATTCTGTTTTCACCCTCTTCATATTGTAATAATTAATTCATCCTAAATACTATTATGTTGACTACATGTCAGACCATATCTGGCTCTTAACACATTGTCTCCAATTAACATTTTCAAAATTTCTGATACAGTCTGTAGAATACAAATGAAGCAGTCCTAGCAGCTGTTTGCTCCATGTTGTCTCAGCTCAGAGCGAAATGCTTTCTCTTAAATGTGTTTTGTAATACACCTCATTTTTACAGGAATAAACACGTAGGCTCTGCACATTGGGTAAACTCAACAAAGGCTTCGGGGTTTAGAAAATTAATGTGCCATGATAATTAGTTCAGCAACGGAGCAATGCCAGAGGAAAGAATTTCACACCTTGAGTTTAATAATATATAGTGTAATTTGCCTTGGTTGTAATGTGCATATGTTTCTTCGTGTTATTTCGTGGTCCCGCTGTGTTGTATTGTCACATTCTGAACAGATGGATCATCACATACGGACACAATGGCAGCCCTCTATTTTAAGACATCTTTGTTTGTGAGGACATTTTACCTGCAAACATGTATTTGTCATGTGCATTATGATTGCTGGAATTAAGGCTCTTATGTTAACTTAAGTGTTGATAGAATGCTTGCATTTATCATATATTGTACTTTCATACTTTTTAAATTAAAGTATTCTTTTGCATCCTTCTGTTTACTAATGGAAGAATATATGTGTTATCTACTTCAAAGTCAAAGTTCTGGGTTTTTACATCGGTGCTGTCTGAGAACTCCTCCAAAAGGACTTAGATGGCATTCTGAACTACCTTGGTATCACTATGACAAACATTTTGCAACAGAATGTTCAGTGTATCACTATATTCAAACTATTTTCTTCATCTTGGACAACACTGAATGTAACTCTGGTCTTCAGGACCGAGAGCACTGCTTCCTTCTATCCTGCCAGGTAGTTGATTGTAGGTAATTGCCTTCACCTGGCGTCTCAGGTGTAAACCACTTCCTGATTACATGTTCAGAGTGAAAACCAGCAGGGCTTTAGGTCCAGAGGGCTTGGATTGAGGACTACTGCCTTAAACACTCTTCTACTTCCGGATCCATTTATTCTAATTGCTTTCCAGCAATTTCAGCAAATGTTTTCTTTTAAAAATATAATTTAGTTACACATCTGTTCATAAATGCAGCCCGAATAATGTCAGTGAAAAATGGTGAAATGTTTTCTGAGACTTGCCATTCTTTAGTTCACAGAGGAATGTCTGCAGAGGTGCGGTGGCAAATTATTCTGACTCATAATGAGACAGTGGGTTGCACAGACACTTTGACATCAGAGAGGCTATGCCCCCTGCCCTGGATAAGTGCTAACCCACAGAGGGAGACATGGCTTTTTCTACATGACTTCATTGCTTTTTGTTTCCAAAGTCATTTTTTTCCAACTCATGAAAGCTCAGAATTTGAAGAGAACAACAATGTCCACTGCACGTTCTGTCAATTTTTGAAAGTCGCCAGAGAAATCGTGGGGTGAAAATTAATGTCATCATCCATACCTCCTGTTGTTTTGACACAATTACAAAAAAAAAAAAAAAAAAAAAAATATTGTCAGGTCTTGGAGCTATGAGCATGTAAAACAAAGAACAATCCCTTTCCACCAGTGACTGTATAGATGGTAGAATATTTGTGACTTAGGAAAGGTTGGAAGTTTAAAGAATCAGAGCTTATAAATTTGGCGAAGTGATAAATGTAATAAATCCTATATGTGGTGGACGTAGGAGCATTAAATGTAGCTCATGGTAGTAGACATCGGGTGCTTTCCATTCTGTAAATCAACTGATCTGACAGGATAGTAAAGAACAGTTGTGCTCAAACACTAGGCAATTGTTCTATTTAAACATTTATTGCTGTTTTCATTGCATCCATTCTGTTCTGTCAGCAATGAACAGATTTTAATTTTCTATGTCTACTAGTCACCTTCTGTAACAACCTGTTTAGATCTGTAACCTGTATTGGAACAGCAGCTATCAAGCATCTCACATAGGCCCTGTCCTCTACTAGACTCTGTGGGTAATACTCTCCTCTAGCAACACACACGCAATGACCCACTGAAACTTGCATGTACATAGCTGGTCAATCGGGATGCGCCTGCTGATTACATGTCTTGCACAATATATAAGCAGCATCTCACTGTTGCACATTATCCTCTTCTCTTCAGCGATGGTGAATCTGCTCACTGAACTTGCCTCTCCACTGATGGAGTTGCTGCTTCGTTGCTAGTTCTGTCCCAGCGTCATAGCTATCATACGCCATCATGTCTTCTGCTTTGACTGCCTCAGACAAGACCATGCATAGAGAGGTGTTCAGCAGCAAACACTTCAGCTCTTTGATGTTATGCTCCGCTGTGAGGAGATCGATTCAGGACGCATGATTGATGAAACTGAGTCCCTGCCCTCCCGACAACACACCGCCACAACATCTCATCGATGTCCGGTGTCCCACAGACCCTTGCTGCTGGCGTTTGTCCATCAGGACGTCCCACAAGTGATGACCATGGCAACGGGCCATGTTGGGCTAATAACTCGTCTCCCTTTCCAAGCATCTGGAAGTGTGTGGAAGCATTTTAGACAAAAGCCATGGTCACAGGGTTTGGTTGGATTTCTTAGGGTGTTGGACCGCACAGAAGCTACTTTCCCTGGTGGACCCCTCCTTTCCCACCTTGACGCAGCCTTCACTGCCCAACTGATTAGTCACAGCTTAGCAATCATCAACCACTCACACAGGGGATGAGGCAAGGCGTAACAGTGTGATGGAGAGAAGAAGAGAGTAGCAGTGGTACAGAGTACCCATAGCTCCTACCACCTCCACTTCTCAGGCTCCTTTGCCGGTTTGTGCACGTTACAGTCAGTGTGAAACTGACAGAAAGCACACCTCCCCTGATGTAACAGCACTGAATAACACACTTGCCTCCTGTTGTAGCCATTGTTGCCACTTTGTCATGGAGCAGTGTGTACAACATGTGACTCTGGCTGAGTGTGAGCCGTCAGGTTGCATTACTTCTGTCAAGAAGTAACACACCTGACGTGCACTTATTCCAGAGTGAGGGGCGTGTTCTTCCTCATTGATCTCCAAATGGGAGATGAAGAGGATCGGACACAATAACAAAAAGTATGCTGTTGTGTTCATATTCACGATCCCTATGAGCCTCTGGAGCACTCCTCTCTGAAGGCATTGTCATTCTAGACAGCTTTGCTTCTTGTGCTGACCTCTGCTAAGAGAATGAGTGAATTGTGTGCCCTGTTGGTTCACCCCAGCTGTCTGCTGCTTCGTGGTGACCTTAGCAGTGCTACTCAGACTGAACCCCTTCTTTTGTTCCCAAGAAAATAAGGAGTTCCTTTTAGGTCAAGAACTATTCAGCTAGAAGCATTTTGTCCTCCATCCCATAAGGACATCAGAAGGCAAAATTGCATCTATTGTGCCCAGTATGAACAGCTGAACAGCTGTTCAGTTCAGCTTTATTCAGCGGGGTGAGTGCTGAGGACACGGCAGTGTCTTGGTCTATGTCTTGTCCATTCACATGGTTGTATCTCTTGTATTTTTTTAAACTCAGGACTTGTGAAAAGGGTGTTGTGAGAGTCAGCTGTGGTACACCTGCCCCCCCCCGTATTCTCCCTTGATCCAAGATGACTCTGGGATTGAGATGTGCAGGGTGTCTGTTGTATGATCTGTGACCCCTGCGAAGTTAGGCCATGGTTTGGCAGGCTCTGCCTACTGTACCCATAGAGTCCAGTAGAGGGCGGAGTCTCTGTGATATAGAATGAAGGTTACAATATTGTAACCCTAATTCTATAAGCACAGGTGGAGCCCTTTACCTATGGACTGTGCCGCTCCTACGTCATCCACTAAAGTGGTTTTGGGATTGGAGCAAGATACTGCCTTTCATACTGTGTGAGAGAAAAGTAATCGGTGCATCCCGTTTGGCCAACCACATACATTCAAATTTCAGTGGGCGATTGTGTGTGTGCGATATGAGGAGAGTATCAACCATAGCGTCCATTAGAGAGCTCCATTTGTGCTTATAGAGCTAGGGTTATAATATCATAACCTTCGGTACTATTGCTTAACTCTATTATAATAATAATAATAATAATAATAATAATAATAATAATAATAATAATAATAATAATAATAATAATAATAATAATAATAATACATCTGCATAACTTAATATGATCACTTGAATGTTATGAGCATATATAGATAGTGACAAAGTGTGTATGAGTCAAAAGTGTGTTTTTGAAATGGCTTGTGCAAACTTTGAGTTGACAGACAGATCAAGTAGTTGTGAGTAGGAGTCAAGAGACCATTTGGAAATGTGGGGGCTGCGTCTACAGGGTGCTGTGTGCATATAGAGACAGCTCTGGGGAAGTACAATAACTGAGGTGACGCATGGTCTTGGCCATAACCAATTGTTAAGTCTGGGAGAGAAAAGGTTTGGGAGCAGATGGTTGCCGAATGTGTGTGCACTATTATTTAACCAGATTAATAAGACATCACCATCATGTCTGAACTGAAAAAAACAATTTTGAGGAGTTTTTGTGATCTTTGGGGAAATTCGTTAACAAATATGTTGACTTAACTGGGTTGCCAGGTTATGTCAATCATGTGCATCTCTTATCGTGATATTTTGTACTTCGGACACAAGGGGTTTCCTCGTTGTTGTTGACTGTGTTTTACATATGAGAAACTGCTATCCCCCTCAACTTGTTTAACAGGCTGAACAAGTTAAACCTCAGAAACAGACTAGATTCTCTACACAGTTGCACTGCTCTATATTCAGTGTTTGAAGCAACAGTCCTATTTTTTGCAGACAGTAGTGTCTTCACCAAGCGGCTTGAGGCTGACACCAGTGTGGTATTCCTTTGAAGTGCAGTGCTGCTCATGGCCACTAGATGCTAGTTCCAATTGACAAAATGTGTCACTTCTCTCAAGAAATACTAAGTCAGTCATTGTTTTCATCAAGTCATTATGGTCTCAATTGCTAAATTTTAACCCTCTCATAAGCGTGCTGGTGCTTATTTTGGAAATAAGAGTAGGCTTTGATATCTGTGCAGGCATTAGCAAATAGATTGTCCATTTTAACAAAAGCCACGATAAAGGAAGCATGTTGTAGCATTTTTATTTTATTTTAACCATCAAAAAAAAAAGAAAACAGGTTTTATGAAACATGATACCTAGCCCTATAGTATTAGAGACCGAACAGGCAATGTCAACTGCTGTTGTATTGACACACAATGGTGGACATCCATGAGAGACGCCTCTGGGTGTGATTTCAGCCTCCTCTATGCTAGTGTTGTTGTTTTTTTTTTGTTTGTTTGTTTTTTGGAGCAGGTTCAGTGCCTTAGCTGGCCTCTTTATTACTGAATTCCCTAATGCTTTGATTTAATGCACTCTCAGAGGTCAGATATTGCGCTGGCAGCCACAGACCACTTCCTTCAACACCGCCCCATTAATAACAGCAAATAAATCAGGGCACACAGCAAATTTCCTCACTTGCATATTGGAGCTATTTGGGTTTGCTATGGGGACATCTTTATTACATAGAGGAGGTATACTGCCAAACACTCATCTGTTTACACCTCAATCCTAGGTCCAAAATGTGTGGTCCATGTCCAAATTAATTAAAGGTACTATTCCTTGTGGGATACTTAAATTTGCATAGCATTAGGAATCCTCTGAGGGTCTCAAATGGATTTGTGGAAGATTCATAAGGCCATGTAATGTTCACTTACTCTGTAAATACTTCAGTAATCATTATTTGCTGAAAAAAATAGATTTTTTTTGTTTATTTATAAAGGAATGCAAACAAAAGTATGCACCACATAGAGCCTCTGGTGTATACATAAACTAACATGATAGTGAATTTGCTCATAAGCAGCTTAGCATGTTTGATTCATGTTTGTAACTAACCTGTTTGAATTACAACAAAGGGTAAAATGAGTAATTCTCAGCTAGCCGTACAGTGCCAGAGATTTGCCTTTTGCAGCAGCCTGGTTTATGCACATACATATCAGATTTCGTTTCATCATCCAATGATACGGATGTGGTCGGACAGAAGAATTATTATTGTTGTCAGCATGTGTTTATCTTGATTTGGCCCTGTATAATCAACTTTACCCAGCAAGCACCTTTCGTTTTATTCAAGTGCAAATGTGCCATCAAAACCCCCTGTGTGTTTTTTGAGATTAAGCTTTGAATAATGCCAAATATCTTTTCCTGTTTGACTCGCCTGTGACAATGAGTTTGTTTGTAGTACAGCTGTGAACTGTGCTTAAATCACTACATCAAGAAACTAGGTTCTGTTGTATCTTCAGATGATTGAAATTACGAACATCGAGCCACGGCACAACTAAATAAAAATTGCTTAATGACACAAAATGTTCAATTTCCCAAATTTATAAATGAGTAATTCATATGTTGCCAGAAAGTGTGTGTGTGAATGGACTGATTCTAGGCTGTGGTCAACATGTCCTCCTAGAGCGGATTTTTTTTTTTTTTTTTTTTTTTGGTAGAACTCTATAGCAAATGTTGAATCATGCATGTACAAGTGCAAGACAGGTTACATATTTCAAGTTCTAGATACATCTGGGATGTAAACCTCACTGCAAGGTTTGTCAGGGCTTATGCTTTACAGAATTGCCTGAGACTAAATAAATAAATAAATGCATACAGATCAAAAAAGAAAAAGAAAAAAAAAACATACACAGGACACCGGCTCTATGCTTACATAGTCATCTATATTGTTTATGTACCATTAATCTCCCACAGCATTCTCCCCTTTACTTTTCACATGAGAGCATAAATTGCTTCAGGCTACTTTCGTGCAGCAGCGGCTCATACTGTCCATACTGTACAAGAGGAAAGCAGGCACTATATTCACACAAGAATAACTACTCCCCAAGAGGAAAAGAATCAGTCTGGGAAAAAAAATACATAGGACACCACTGTTCATGGTTGGAAAGATTTTATTATACATAATTATGTTGTTGTTGTTGTGAAAATGCATTTTGCCTAGAGTAGAATATTAATTTCAACTTCTTCTAGAAATTAAGCTGGGGTAATCAAAGACTCTGCATTAATTACATACATGAACAAAGGAATCTTGTTAATGGTGATAAACAGCATCAAAGTTACTGAAGGAACTTAATGCAAATAGGATCCTTGGAGAATAATTGTGGATGTGTGTGTGTGTGTGTGTGTGTGTGTGTGTGTGTGTTTGTGTGTTTGTGTGTTTGTGAGTGTCTGTGCTGGCAGGATAGATTTCTATATGGGAAGTCCATCATTCTGTAATGACTCAAGCTTTTCTCAAGGAAAACCAAACATGGTCTGCCCAGCTGAATAATCAACATCATTAACTATTCTATTTTTTCTCCCCTTGCTATTAAAAATGAACAAACCCACTATAGCTGCAAAACTTGGCAGCAGGGACTTTGTCTTGATTAGCAAGGCAACCAATGAAATGTCTTGGCAGGGGCGGGCATTTTCTCAGATGTTAAGATGTATGAATTATGCACAAACCAGCTATTCCAATATTTATCATTATATGTGATATTATTTACTGCATAAGGGGAAGCAGGCATGATAACATGTCATATATTTAGACTTCACAATTACCAGAAGCTAATGTAATATTTGAGTGACAACAACTGTGTCCAATTATCTGTTTTTCAGTTTTTCAATCAAAATAATCTCATTACAACTCTGCAGTCAGCTTAAGAGGATGCTAAGAATACAACTGGGAGAATGAGAGTGAATGGATCTTATGTTTTCACTTCCATGCTCAACTAAATTATGCACTGGAGCATTGTTTATCCATCAAACCAGGCCCTGTTCCAGCAAACCACTCACAAAGAAATTCAGAATTAATTGGCAACACCAAAGTGGAGACACAGCAAACAGACAACTTTCTTCCTCTGTCCATGATGCAAATAATATCCAGTATGGGAAAAGCAGGGCTCACTGTCTTTTATGTCTCATCCCCTCGGTTCTTATGCCAAACTCAGTTGCTCTGTGGAGTGTTTAACCTCTCCACCCCCGGTTCCCTAAGGCTCTGGCAGGAATATCCTGACTAAAATTAATGCAGTAGTGAGCAGCAATTGAGGAGGTAAATGAAGGATTGTGAATGACGGTCGGATAATTGGGGTCTGCTGCAGCTCTCCGTCCTCTCTCTGATCTGGGGACAGGAATGGAATGGGAGTCGGAGAGGGGGAGGGCGGCTGGGCTTACTCAGCAAAAGAACCCATTTGAAGTAGGGACACACACACCCCTTCTACCTTCTGCTCTCATAATAGCCCTTTAGTACACTCTTAAGTGACTTGCTTAGATATATTGCATTTGGCTTACCTGTTTTGAAAGTTACTCTTCAACTGTGGTATCAGCAGCCCTCGTGGAGAGTGCTGTTCATGCTCAAGGGGGAAGTGGAGGGGGAGGTTGGTGGGGGCTGCTAAGTGGTGCACCTTGGCGAGAGCCGTGTTTACCCATGAGCCACTCAACACAGTGACACATGCTTTCACTTGGACTAATAAATCATTGAAGGTCTGATGTGCATC
Organism: Euthynnus affinis; assembly: GCA_029490765.1. NCBI lineage: Eukaryota > Metazoa > Chordata > Actinopteri > Scombriformes > Scombridae > Euthynnus > Euthynnus affinis. The sequence continues at coordinate 6,249,216 of CM055856.1, read as the reverse complement.
GATGGGAATGCAGTGTCAGTTTTGATACTTGATTAGCATTTCTGTCACTTCGCCTTACGTTTAACATAACTCCAGCTGTGCAACTCAATTCATACTGCCCATGGGCATGACTATGACGAGCCATTCCTCAAACTGACAGCCTGTCATAGCAACACATCGACCAATGTGCAATTTCGCTGAATATTTGAAACAACAACAATAAGATGCATTGTAAAGTGTATTTGCATACTGTATACAATAATTACAATGGAAGCCAATTCCAAATATACCGTGGTGGTTTTAACTTTTATAATTGAATCTAATGTCATTCTGATGTTCTGTTATCTTCTATGTGACAAACCAAGAAAATTGCCAATATTTCAGCTGCAAACGGATAATTATAAAATATGCCTCATGAGTAAAGGTGCATTCTGCATATGTGCTTTATGCATAAAGCAGCTGATAGGTAAATGATGTAGCATAACACACATAGGTTTGGCCACAGTTTAATCCAATAATTTCAGTAAATCCTGATACCATTTCTCTCCCAAGTATTACAAAACATAGTAGCCCACTGTGCACATGATATCATTGTGTGCAAGCTTTCACCTACTACAGCTCTTATAGCAATTTTGAACACTATACATCATAGGAATGTTGTGTCTCGCATTACATGACAGACTCCAGGCCTAAACTGTGTATTTTTTACATTCAACATCAGCACAAATATAAACTACATCCTCCATAAAATCCATTTGGTTAGCTAAAACAACTGTATCTTGTAGGACTCCACAGATATTTCGAGGCATGGATTTACTGTAACAAGGTCCTGTGAATGTTCCACAGGAGACTCAATAGCATCATGCTGTTTCTGCAGATTTTTGGCAGGACATGTTTGCTACAAACGCGTTCCACCTCATCTCCACGGTGCTCTTTTGGGTTTATCTGAGGACTGCACAGGATGTTGGAGTGATATAAAGTCACATTCATGTTCTTGTAGACATTTTAAAACAAAAACACTGTGTCATCCTGCTTTAAATACCTTTTCAAAATGGTACATTTTGACATGGAAACTGTGTAAATATGCAACAATGTTTCAGTATGCTTTGGTGTTCAGATGGTCAGTTGGTACTTGCCTGAGCCTGAAGAGTGTTAAGAAAACATTCCCGACACCATTTCATCCGTCACCCTGTCCTGACTGCATGTTTATTTTGGTTTATCATGTCATTCTAAGTTAGGTACAGCCACTGTGTGCCAAAATCCCAGAAGATCAGCAGTTTCTGAGTCTGGCAACAACAGTCAAGTCACACGTTAAAAGTTGCAATCACACGTCCTGCCCGTTCTAGCGTTTGAACAGTAGCTCAACCTTCTAACCCTGCCTGCGTGTTTTACACTCACGCTTTATTTATATACTGTATGACTCACTGATTAAAGGGAGCTGTTTGCATACCTAGTGATGTGGAAATTGTGGAGTGTATGATATTAAGTAGCATGCAGTATGTGGTTCACAACTCCCCTTAGAATATTATGTAAACAGTGTGCCTGTGTACAGATATGGGAATTACCGTCCTGCCTTAGCGTATGTTAACCTACGCTCTGCTCAGTCCTCCCCATCTGTCAAACTTTACTGTTGCCTCCTTCAAAGCAGTGAAGGGGACAGATCTGTCTATGGACCAAAACATACAAAGCAGCGACTGCAACTGTGTATTTAAATATTATGTCTCTAATAATGTGATATCCTTTCTGTACTGAAAACAAGTTGCATTTAATCGCACCTTTGTCTTTTGAAGACTTTGTTCTGTGTTATAAAAATCCACCATCTGAGCAAAGCGTATGTGAGAAAATAATTTCATAATATAATATATATACTGTATCACATATTGTGCTTTGAAAAACATATTTATTTAGACTTTTTGAAGGATCAGAGTTAATGTAGCAGTGACCTTGGAATTCAACTGTAATTTAATTGAAGTAAGTGCTTGGGACACATTTTCATGCACACTGTTACATATGGTAATGAGAGGATATGTTAATATCCACCTTAATTCTTGTCCTGATTCATCTTGGCTGTAGTGATACCTGTCTGTGTCGTGACTGCTGCATCCCTCCTGATAGAGGCTGGCCTGCTCAGTCACTGTTAACAGTAACTCTGTAAGGGCAGAGCCAGTGGCGTGATATACTTAACCCTTTGAGAGACCTCCACTTCCCAATAAATGTAGAGCAGTGTAATACTATACACTGCATATGTGTGCATTCATATATTTATTGGGGAACTATCAAGTGAATAGCAAATAAGTTAGTTCTCCCAGGCCAAACTATTCTTAAATGTATGAAATACAAACACAATGCCATTATGATTTTTAAGGTTAATGCTAATTTATACTAGAAAGTGCACTATCAGCAGTTTCTATTTTCTCCTGTTCATATAACATTTTCAGTGCAAAAAGCAAACCTTATATTCATATTTATAGCTGTCTGTCAAGCTAAATGAAAAGGAATTATAGATTGATGATGATATTTTTTAAATTACCTTAGTGTTAAGAGCACTCTCATCACAGCAGTGCTCTGAAACCTTTATCTTAATGAACACTGTAATAATATTGGTAAAAGGAAGTGTTAGCACACATATTTCTTGTTCTTTTTTGTACAGGGCATGTGGTTTATAAATGTTTTAATCATTGTGATTACTTTGATTCAGTATTGTTAGAACTTTACTGGAACAAAATCCTCTTTTGAAATGGTGAGATGATCAATGTGTGAAACACAGTTTTCCATGGCAACAGTAAACCAGCTTTTCATTCTGCTAGCCAGCTAATCAAAATCAGCTCTTGACACTGCACAACATATTAGCCGAAGAACTACCCTTGAATCAAAGAAAGAAATGAGTCTTGCTGCTTGCGCCATTATTCAGCTGAAGAATGTTCATGTAATTTGCCACTCAGTGATGGCGGGTAAATGGGGCTGCATATCAATGCAAAATGTGCTGAAAATCACAAGGATCTCTTCTATTGTACACTTAACTGAGTAGATATTGACAAGTGTAAATTGCTGTAGAGTTGAGTAAAATTTGTGAAAAATGAGGGACGGCATTCATCAGCATTTGGGGAATACTTTGGAGTGTACTTGTTAGGATTGTGAATGTACTTAATACTATTCCCTAAACTGGTAGAGTCATTTCGAAATTTCAAATGTATCTCACTGTGTAGACTTTATGAACACACATGAAAAAGGTTGTTCATTAAAAGTACAGTGTAAACCAGGTTTTTCCTCTCAAATTACAAGTCACATACAAAGCTGTACAGATAGCACCAACAACCAAGGAAAAAATGATCAAACGGTACAATCTTTTGCAACACATCTTTTTTTGAGTTCAGTATATACCATGTCTGCATTGATATGTACTGCTTTGGGAAACAGCCACAATCTCGCGCTCAGAGTCCACTGCCTACTCAGCTTTTATATATTACCAAAGTGGCTGCCAGCAATCTAAATGGAAATATTACAACCTTAAACTATATTGAAAGCTCATTCAGTTCTGTTTGACAATGTTTAGCTTGCTTTAAACAATGCAGTTGGTGACATGTTTTCCCCTCAGGGTTTGTAGATGTATGCACTCAAAACTGTAATGCTTGAAAACCCGAAAAACTCAAAAAATTCAATATGTTTAGTTATGTTGCCTCGGGTATATAGAAGCAACACAACACTTGAACTTCCTGACTCCACTAATAACCAACAGTCCTCTAGTTTGATAACAGCTCTCCTTATGGTGATGTCAAAACTGCTCAGTCATAGCTGCAGTGATGAGTACTCATGATCATGAGCCATGACATAATGATCCTGGGAAAAACTATTGTTTCAGAGACATATATCAGGTAGACACTGCTAAACTAGGTAAATTGTGGATGATTCTATGCAATTCAGCTACATTGACTTGAATAGTATTTTTAGGCTTCAAGTCCTTTGCACAAGCACTGCTGACATGCTGCCTTCTCAATGCAGCCAGTGACAAGTTTACAGATGTGTTGAAGACTTACAGCGAAAACATTTTCCTGGACATAATGTTAGAGATAAAGTCACATCACATTTATGTTTTACAGCAACATAAAACTAAATGTTGCTTCTCATTTGCTTCTCATCTGAGGTGAAAACAAAGTAGTCTTTCTACACTAGCAGACTGGTGCTTGAGTTCATTTCCAGGTCACGCTCAATTCATTTAATGAGGCTTTCATAATAATTAAGAGCTGTTGTTTTCAGTAATATGTCGACTGATAAAAAATGAATTAAACAATAATCCTGGTGCAATTAACATGTTATGATATATTATAGGATATACAATATTGATATGTCACTATGTTTAACTGTGTTTAGAAACACAGCAAAATCTTATGTCTTAGTACATAAAGATGGATAAATGAATCATGTGGTGTTCTATGATTTTTATGAACTTGTATTTCATTACTTACAGTGTGAAGCGATACCCAAACATATAGCCGTGAGTGATTGTTAATAATGGAGAAATTGTTAGGGTGCAAATTGAGGGTAACAAACAAATTTCACCAGCAATATTTTATGTGCTTAAAAACCCTCAAATCATGTATAAACCCTGGTTTTCTCAGCATTATTAGGACGCAATGATGTATAAAAATGTAGTGCTGGTTTAAGTGGTTTAATCAATCTTTTTTTTTGGGGGGGGGGGGTTTCAGTGCAGGACTAGTGCCAGGGAAAAGCTGAATATCTGCAACATCACAGAACGCATTATATATATATATATATATATATATATATATATATATAATGCATATTCAACTCCAGTTTATAGACAAAAGGCATAACATTTCATATATAACAGAATAATGCAATTATTTGTATAATAACTTAGTAGAGCATGAAAAACCCCACCAGACGTGTCTGGTTTTGGTGGTTTTCGCTGGTTTCCTTCGAGTTGGTCAGAGAATACTCTATGGGGCTTGACCCTTGCTTTAAGGCTTATGGCCTACATTGTATTGAACTAAAGTAAATCTTCTTCGTCTTCCCCTCTGAGGGCTTCTGGTTCAGGAACATAATGGATACAAAAAGAAATGGTATTAGAGGGGGAAAATGCTCTTGGGGATATTGTCCTCTTGCCGTAGCTTCTGTCTGCATTATGATATCTTAGTGTGTCCTTGTTCTGGACATAAGGATGGTTATATACATTAAAAACTTCATTCAAATTGGAGCTGTGTTCATGGAGACCAGCCTCTGAAGTCAGTCGGACTGAGATGAAAGCGTGACATAGCTTTCAAATCTTCTCATCTTAAGAACAAATACACATCATACTGCAACACAGAGCTCTTCAGTCTGTGGTAAATCTGACAGTTTTTATATGTAACAACAGCTCATGCAGTCCAGACTTAGCACATAATTATCACACTATTACTCTGAAACTCTATAAGGTTTAGAATTATTTCAGCCTCACAAAGTTAAATAATTTATAATATAATCATGAAAAATACAGTAAATATTGACATAATTAAACTTTTTATGTTAATTATGTATCTTTTTACCCATCTGTTTAACGACTTGACTCTGAACCTTCTCTGTGGCTGTGACTGTAACACTAGTTAAAGTATTTTTGAGCTAACAGCTGTATGGCTGCCCTGCTGTTACAGGTTCTGACATGATTAGTGGCACAACTGCATTAACCCAATACTGAGGGAAAGAGCTGAGTCCGCCAGTCCCCAGTCCCATTTTCACAGGCTGATCTTACAGCGGACAAAGCCTCACACTTTGATCTGTTGAGTTCTGCCAGAATGTCTTAACTGCCTCTGCCTTTTCTTCTCAGTCTGCTCAGTAGTTCAGATGTGCTTATTTTGAAAAGAACCTCACTGATAGATTTGGGTTGAAAATGTTTGATTGCCACTGTAGGCAAAACAGTAATTCATCATGTTCATCACTATTATAATTCATGTAAATCTGATTGTTTCATGCCTCGATTAACATCTGCTATCATGTTCATTACTGAAGGTGAAAAACAATATTTTTAGCTCAGTCAGATTATCATTTAAATCTCAGCAAAAATCAATATGGTGGTGTGAAGTCTTTCTCAGAGCACACTTTATTCTAGCCAAATGTTGTCACTTTCAAATGCACTTAAAATTTCATTTCGACACTTGAACTTTTGTACACAATTGTGCACCACAATTTACATCTGTTCCTAAAGTGGTACATAATGATGTTGATGCTTTTTCAGTAAGAGATTGTGCCAAGTATTGTGGTTAGTCATCTCCATTTGAGAGAGGCCAGTTCACTCTGTACCAAAACTTTATAAACACTGCATATTTTTGTCACTTTTTTTGAGAATTTGAAAAAGAAAGTCTACAATCAAAATATTAGGAGCACTTTCTTTCACTTTCTTGGAGGAAACAAGTCCACCAAGGTTAGGACGATGATGTTTATCCAACAAAGCAAATCCGAGGAGGTCGAAATAGATAGAAAAATGTCCCTTTTTCCCTCATCCTCACACTCTGTCCTTTATCATTATAAATGAAGTATAATTTCATTATTGAATAATTTCTTATTAAGGACACCACAGCTATAGAGTTGCAGTGCCAATTTGGTTACCGTTAACAGACTGAAGGTCATATATTTGGAGTAATTGTTACTCAAAGTCTATGTAATTATATCGTTGAATAGCCAATTAAAATTCTTGTTAGAGGTTGAGATATTCTTTTATTTACCTTCTCTCTGCGGACCCTCTTGCTCTTGTCATTCCTTACAGCTTTGCAAGAGTACATCAGCCCCTGCACACACACACACACACACACCACCGCCTCTCCCACGTCTGCTCTTGTCATGCTGGTTTAATAAGAGATAGCACAGAATTAGAGAAAAGACAATACTGGGTGTTTGCACTCCCCCATACTGGGGTAATGGCCTGGGGAAGCTGATTAAATACCATGGGAGCTTCTGTCCAACCAGCTTAATCTGGACAATGCAGTATGTGGGTGAACACTATTCCATAGTGTTCACACCCGCCTATTCTAAAGAATGAAATTAGCCACACATCCCACATGCTGAAGTGTTTTCTTTCTCAGCACTTTCTTTACGTATTTTTCTGTCACACGCGGTAATTATATCAATTGCAGAATGCTTATGTGTTAACATTGCACTGTGCTATTTAGGGAAGCGCAGCCAACCTAAAGCTACAGGAAGAATCCTCCAAATGTGTCAGCGCCCGCACCTAGTATCAGCACTGCAAATCCAGTCCCCAGGTGGAACTGTGAGAAGGTGGGAAGGGATGTGTGGATCTGAAAATAAATCTCCTGATGAGTAAAAAAACAGACTGAACAAAGGCTCACTCAAATAATGTCACATGTATTGTGTGAGTGTGTATGTGTGTATGACAGATTAATTGTATTTGTCTGTCTTTCAGTATTGAAGTTATGGTTATTTAATTGCCTCATAGCAATACAAGAAATCACTTTTTGCTTGTGATTGGATGCAATGCAATAGCCCTGCAATAAATAGTTATTTTTAACTTATTTTTTAACTCATAATGTTAAGTATTTTGGGGGGATTTAATCTGGATTCCATATTATACAGCATAACTAGTATTTTCATATGAGTGGCTGTGTGTGTGTGTGTGTGTGTGTGTGTTTGTGTGTGTGTGTGTGTGTATGCCACACCATATAGGTATACTGCCACAGTGACCAGAGATGCCACACTGTGCGTGGCCCCTGATGCTATAGAAAGAGCTAGAAAGCTGCAGCTGATCTTCTCTCATTTCAGTGCACTCAGCATGTTGGACCCATAATGCCTTGAGTGCTTGCCTGAGCTACATGGCATCACTCACTGCAGCCACTCTCCAATTCTAGTTTCTCCTCCAATATCCAGGGTAACAAGAACAGAATACCTGTGGGGGAGGTGGGGGTCGGGATGCAGGCAAAAGCTCGCCCTGGGCAGAGCACACTGGAAAGCTCTCTTGGTACACACTAATCTGGCCACCCACTAGTTGTGACCCATGTATTCCCTGTGTGAGCAGCGTATTCCAGGACAAACCCACCCCTCCATCACTGTCACATGCCGCACTAATGAGTGCCAGAGGGCACAAGGTCAATGACTAAGCTGATTTGCCTGCTGATAAGTGATCACCAGGAGGTACTGCAAACTAAAAAGAAGTCTTCTCTGCATTCGCCTAGCCGGCTCTCTTGTATCCTTTCCTTTTAGAAAAAAAAAACTGGTAAAAATGATTGCACACAGTGAAACGTCCAGGGAACCAAACTAAGCAAATAATCAAATCATTGCTAAAATTACGTTTTCATTATTTTGAGAACAGGATGTTACCATTCGTGTAATCACACCCCTGATGTTTTTTAACCTTAAGAAGTGTTTGGTGCATTAAGAATTCAACTCTTTATAATTCACCGTACATGAGTCTTTGTTATTCTTAATGGTAGAATAAGTGACTTGAGAGTTAAATTGCTCCATAGTGATTTCAGCCTGCCATTCACATAGGTAAGTGATAACAGCCCCCAAACTAATTTACATGTGATTATGCAGCTGTTACTGTAGAAAAGAAAGCATAGCTGTAATTGTCTAACTTTTAGCATGTGATTATATAGCAATTTGCTTTCTGTAATCTGAGATGCTATAGAGAGAGCTTTGTGGCAGAATTAATTAAAGGAAGAGGTGTGTTGTCTTGATACACACCCCTGTTCTCTATGTCTCACCACTGCTCACATTTGTCTTTTAATGAGGTGCATTTTTCAATTGTATATAATACTCAGGAAGTTCTTAAGGGGCACAGGTATGACTTCTAGTTTTTCCTTTCATGATGTAATGGACTCCATATTCCGTCAGAGCCAACATCTAACACTGCGGTGGATAAAAGAGAGAGAGAAACTGTGGAGTAATTATCCTATACCTTGTAGAGCTGAAAAGATTTTTTTCTTGTTGCATTCTATGGATAGCTCCTTATCATTATGTTTCCAGCTTATCTTGCTCTCTTTTAACTTCACCAAAAGCAGAACCAAGCTGTTGATGACTTTAATCTTCCTAAAATGAGGCCCGGGAAAGGAGGGGTGTGAGTCTGCAGTCCACTTGCAGAGGGTCTTTGCTGAGTGTTTGTAGATACACACTTGGTGCCTTTATTATGGCGAGACACTGGATATTGGCAGTTCTCAGGAAGGCTGGCGGTAACCGTAATCAATCAGGTCATCTGGTGTCAGGGGGAGACAGCCGAGCCAGAGGCTGCCTGTCCATCAGGGAGCAAGGGAGACGTCCCAGGCCATAGGGCTATACCTGTACCATCACCAGCATAAATGAAAAGGTTGTTTTAATTAGTTGGTGCCTCCTTGAAGTTTATTCAATTTTCAGACTGCTTAGCTTCATTAGGAAGTAGTTAAATAATGCATCAGGTACACAGAGAAGAGTAGGTTTTTGTGTTCCCAGAGGATTTGCAAATATCTCTGAAAGATTTAACAGTCTGCTCTGAAGTTTTTTCAGAATTGTTTAAGCCTACTTCATAGGAAACTCATGCAGATTTCTGTTTTAGAGGTTAACATAGTTTATATATAGTTCTTTTTGTTGATGTGCCTTTAAAGAGCTTTAATATGGCTGGTTATAGTTCAAAATTAAAATGTAAAAGTCAAAAGATAAAAAAAAAAAGTCCAATGGTTAGTTTTACTGTATAATCGCCCAGCAGTTTTTCATTGACTTTTGTATTCTAAATATTTATCACTGACACTTTTACTGTGCAGGATATCAGCAGTAAAAGTAGTGTACTCATTTTAGATTCATTTTGAGATCATTGCACTTGATTTATTCCAACAGGAGGACGGAGACAACATATGCCATTGCAGGTGGTGTTTGTTATGAACCAACCCAACAGCAAGTCTATAAAACTAAATCCATCACAGTTTCCCCTTGATTTTGTCGCTACACAACAAACATACATCCAAACATCTTGTTTTTACGTAAAAGTCTGTGTCCCTGCCACACTGGAATAAATCCAATATATAATATTTCCAAAACTACAGTAAAACAAAACACCAGTTTTTGGATATATTCTCATTTGTTCTGTCTCCACTTTAGTCTGTTTCTACATATATATTAACCTTTTGACCTTTTTAAATCCATTAATTTCCCGCACAAATAATATGAATATAGATAAATCTCTTTTATAGCCTTGAAGTGCAAAATTAATACAAGCTGCAAATAAAGTTAAGAAGTGTGTATTCATAAAATTACTAACATAAAATTAGCCAACAATGTCTCTGCTGGTCATCTTGCAGATAGGAATTAAACTTTTAACAGATTAAGCCAAAAATTCCTTGAAAACTTGGTCTGTATGAATATTTACCACCTCTGTGGACAAAAAGAGGTTTGACTTGCGTGGGTGTTTGTGAATATTTCTGCTGAAACCTGGCACTCGGTTTTCAAAAACTTTAGACAGCCAAAGTTTTTCACGGTTTTAGGAACAATGCCAACACTGAAGGTCCAGGAGGGATTGTAGCATGAGGCTGAGTAATCAAAATAATACTATAGTATATAAAATTCCTTTAGTTTTAAACATATGTCATTGTTTTTTAATGTGACTTTTTTTTACATGGAATAATATTGTGATATTGTGCTTTTTTTTGTGTGTGTGTGTGTGTGTGTGTGTGTGTGTGTGTGTGTGTGTGTGTGTGTGTGTGTGTGTGTGTGTTTTTGCCAGCCCATGAATGATGCATGCACATGTAGAGCTGCAGGGGCCTTCTAATAGTGACTGTGTGTCGCTTCACTCCTAGGACTGGAGAAGGGGGGGAAAAAAGTGGGAGCTTGCAACCCTGTTGACATTTTGGAGTGAGTGATCCACATCAAATGTCCATTAATGGTGTGTTGTGTTCCATGCAAGTCTGTTGTATACTTCCAGCACAACACAGGTCATCCAAATGATCCCGGCCATGCCAGCAGAGGTGATGCTTCACCAAGCTGCACAAACCAGCTTTCCATTTCACTCTGCATGAAAGATGTGGTTTTAAAATGTTTTTTCCAGTTGATAAGTGGCTCCTTCTCCTGATGGAAATGCAAGCAATACTTCCACCTCTATGCACGAAACAACAAACACATGGTCATAATCTCACATTGCCATGATAGTGAATTAATGCTCTGCTGGTGCAAAGTCTACACTGTGCATCCCACCTGCAGAGTGTTTGGTAATCAGCGCTTAGGAATGGAGGAACGGGGGTTATTAAATGGAGTTTAATGGATATGGAACAAGATCTTATTATGCTCTCACTGACCTTCAAGACAGGGACAGCTAATGTAGATATGACCTCAAGAATTTGTTTTCAGCAGTACCTGGCCCCTCCACTTACAGAAAACACTTCTATTTAAACACTTTCATTGTTTAAAACCACAAAATCTATATAAACCCAGACAACGTGAGAGAGATGGTGGGAATCTTTGGTGATCAATCCAAAACAATGGTCCCAGAAAACACTGTGAATGCACCAATGACCTATTCAGAAGTGGCAACCAAAGACTGCCTGTGGTTACAATTCAACAGGCATTCATCAACATACCTCTAAATTGATATCATACAGTGTGACACGGACTGAGACCAAGACTTAATTGAACCTGTCTTGCAAAATGTGACAATGCAATGAACTTGCAAGATTGCTATGCACACAATGAATTGCAGCCTCTAGATGTATCCTGCTTTTTTGCCCAAAGCAAACTCTTATCTCCACTTAGCTCCATTTTTTAGCCTATTTGTTTATAGTTTGGCAAATTTGCATGATGGAAATGAGCAGGATCATGATTAACTATCACTAGATTACAGTCGATACTGGAGAAAACCTTTAGACAAGATGATCATAGGGAAGTTATAAGAAGCGTCTTTTATTCTATAATTACTGAGCAGATTTGCGGATGTTTATTCACCATACGCATCACATATGACTATCTGTTTTAGATCTAAGCTGCACTGACTCCAGGAGTGTGCATATTATGTCTGTGTTTTCAGATTTGACATGGTTGCAACTGAAAAAAGAGGTGCGAGCAGAGTGTCAAGCAGTTTTTTTCACCTTCTCCATGCTCCCCCCACGCACTGGTGCCTTAGGCAATCACCTATGTCACCTATACCATGAGCCACCACTCAATCCTCAAACTGAGACGCCCCATGAATAGATTAGATTAAACTTGTTGAAAAATGTTCCATCTTTACATGCTGTTAATCCTTAAACAGTAGTAGAATTCACACATTGCTAATACAGTTTAAGATAAATCATGATAATGAGAATAATGTAAGCAGTTTAGAATAACATGATAATAAAGCAGCTTCTCATGCATTCAGGCACAATAAGGCTTAAAGAAAGGGAGATTTCTTCCACACTACTCCCATTATCATGGGGAACTCTGATTCTTAACAGATTATTAATCTTACTGGCTTTAATTGAAAACATCAATAATTTCCAATTGTAATTTCTAATTGTTAGCATGTTTAAGAGGGAAGATAAAATGAAGCTTCAGGTAGCTGCGTGCGATTCTAGTCCCAGTTATCTTGATGTGGGAAAAGAATGCCTACATTCTCTGCTTTCATGCATACAAATAAAAGCAACACAGGACATTATCCTGCCAAAGGTCCAGAAATACTAATTACCTGCTGTTTACTGGGCTTTGTACAACCCACCTTTCTTGGGACAATCAATAATTACACACAAAGGCTGGGGGAATGAAATCACCCTGATAACCATTAGCATGAAACTGGATGAAGTTCATTAGCAATTCTGCGGGCATAGAGTGTAATATCCAATATCGGAGACAACTAGCTCTGTTATCCCTTTTGTCTTTTGTTCTCATCCTGCGCAGAAATCATACATGTTGGTAATCTGTGACAATTCATCACAGCCTTATGCAACAAGCAATCTGATATGTTGTCTCATAACAGTAACATGAGCTTTTTTTGGTGCATTTTTATTCCATTTGAAAATGCTCCATCTCACACATTTCCATTTTTGACTACCCATAATGATGCTGCAATTTTTCTGACCTAGAATTACATGATTCTTCAGGTGTCAAACTTGGACAAAATGCCAAATGTAGAGGTGATTACTGAAAAAAAATAGTAATCTTGAAATCGTGTGATCACGGTGTACACTGAGACTAGTTATTTCTGTACCCCATAATTATCTTGGTGGCCTGTGTGTATCTGTATTATCTTTTCATTACTATGTTGCAAGGTCCAAGATCACAATTACCGCCCTTTTCCATCCTTGTCAAAGTGCCTTCAAATGCATTTGCAGTCAGTAAATGGATTTACTAACCAGGCACATGTGTGCAAGGTGCATACTCTAACATTACACTGCATGACTGCCTCCCTATGGCAGTGCAGAAGAGAGCTCCTTTCAAGCTGGGATGGACGACACAAAGGGCCTGAAAATAAATAAATGAAGAGATAGGTTAAAAATTAACTATCTCTTCTTTCCCTGCAAATGACCAAGTGCCTTAAATTGCTGGTAAAGCTTTCAATAGATCAAGTAGGGTTAGGGAAAAGATAGTGCATTATTAGAAAACTATTGATGTACAAGTGAAAAATGAAAATAATACAATGAAATAAAGAGGTGAAGGCTGAAATGTATTTATGAGCTCAAAAACCTTTGAAAACCTCAGAAAGATGTATTTGATGCTAAATAGGTGACAAGATTCTCAGCTGCAAAAACTTAAGTGTCTCATTGATTCATTTTGAATTAGTTGAAGATGGAACAAAACAGGAGCATGCACATACTTATCCTGCTAGTCTCCGTATATACATACGCTCACTGCTGTCATAAGAGATTAAGACATTTGCTCCACCTAGTAAATGCTTGGCTGGTTTTCCTTTTTCCGTCTCTCTTTTTTTTTTTTAAATGCCTCTTACTCCTGGTGAACCTATTGGAAACCACAATCCGTGTAAAGTGTTAAATGTAGAGAACGTTTGCCACATCACCACATGTCAGGAACAGAGCGAGGAATCTTAATTTATCAGAGGAAAGGCCTTTTCACCTCTTTATCAGCCACTGAGGTGATATTAAACTGGTACTTTATAACAGGATATTTAAGGACAGTATAAATCTTTCCAGTCATGGTAAATGTTACTTTTATGTTCAAATATATCTTGGACAAGATAAAGTCTTAAATGTCGCTCACTATCTCCTACATTTTGTGCCTAATTAGAAAGGCAGTTTAAATACTCAACAAGAAAATTGTAAGTACCAACATTTGCACACAAATGGCACCACTCAGTGCACAATTTAGTCGCAGACCTCTTACTCAAGGGTTTCTCACCGCATTGAATCACAGACCTGTGGAATGTAGCAATGAGCTTTTAAACCTGCTAAATGCCATGACAAAAAAGCAAGACTCTAAAATGTTGTCAAAAATACTGAAAGGACGTTTGATTTACAGCACAAGGTACAATGTCATACTGATAAGAAATAAGTGGATAAATGAAGACAGTCAATAATGGTGGTGATGTGATGAAGAAATCTGATGTACAAATTCAAAATGTTTGACAAATAAAATTAATTTCGATGAGGATTTGGAGAATTTTTACGGTAAAGTTTACATGTAGACACATTTTTTTCTGCCAGAAAATGTCTCGCTCTTTAACAGATGTCCATCTTCCCTTAAAAGGCTGTTTTTCTAGTTCTAGCTCTGCTTCTAAATCTCAGAGTGAAAAAAGATAATTTACAGTGTGCTGGGGGAAGCCTCGCTTCACTCTAGTAAACCTGTGTCTTTCAAGTTTTCTTCTTCGCAGTCTCTGCAGTAAATCAAATGAGCGCGCTCCTCTTTTTCTCCTCTCCTGAGACATATTTTGTTTCAGTTTTCTGAAAATCCTACAGTTTAGTCAGGGATTGAGGATGTTGTTTACTGCAGTAGAAACACTCCTTGGGAGGAATTCTATCATAAAACAAATAAACACTTTTAAAATTGAATTTCAAAACTAAATGGATTTATCTTTTTTGGTTTGAAATTGGTAAAAACACCAGCTACCAATTGAATTGTGCTGTGTGTCCAAGGTGTTATCTATAATGGTGATATTGGATGACCATAGATGACCTTTGAGCATGCTTGTCCATGTCTGGTTGGATACTTGATGAGAGACAAAAGAGCGTCTCAAGAACAGAGAGGATGTTAAAGTGCTCAGCATACCCTTGCAATGACACTATCTCAAGTGAGACTTGCTGCAAGTGGACAAGAACAGAGTGCAGAAAACATCACAGAAAAAGGAAAGATAACATTGATCAAGGAGAAAAATAGGATCCTCCTTTAGAGTCATTCATCATCACCTCGCTGTGCTACTTAAACTCCAGACGGCTCTAAAGGATACGAAACACTGATTACTGTTTAGAATAACAGTGTTTGAAACCTGCTC
This sequence comes from Euthynnus affinis, assembly GCA_029490765.1. Classification (NCBI taxonomy): domain Eukaryota; kingdom Metazoa; phylum Chordata; class Actinopteri; order Scombriformes; family Scombridae; genus Euthynnus; species Euthynnus affinis. Next base: position 6,233,861 of record CM055856.1, on the reverse strand, counting down.
TCTCGATGAAACCAGAATAATTAAATGATCCTATCTGTCTATCGCAGAATCTCTTTAATTTCTCCATGACTGCAGACCAACTGAAGTGGCCAGAATAATGGAAACAGACTTGCTTCACACAGTGCAAGCACTGGTTCTCCACTATGAATGCAGTATCATTTTCTCTTACACACAATGTAGGGCATCCTGTTGGTCTAGTGGTTTCAGTGCATACCATCTCCACCTTTTTTTCAGTTTCTCCCCTTTCTCTATCAAATACATGGGGAAACAAATGTCACAGCAAAGCTTTGATGGTGGTGATATGAAATCCTCTGACTGAGATAACTACAAATGATTGTTTTCTATGGATTGCTTCATGTTAATCAGGCATGTAAGTGACAACTGATGCCCCGTGGATTGTATCTTTTCCTGAAAAACTCGCACTCATTGAGAAAGAAATAAAATCACCAAAAAATGGAGGCAGTTGTCAAAAGATAATAAACCAAATCTTATTTGAACTTTTTGCTTTATTTTAGCTGCAGTTCTGTAGATAGTAACAACAAATATAGGAAATGGCTTATTGGATATTGAAAAAGGTAACTCATAACTCAAAAGAAAGAAATCTTGGAAGAAACATTTTATTTATGTCAAGCTGAATTTTTAGTTTGTGATTTGTTTAATTATGAATTCTTTCTTCACAAAAAATCATGAATATTGAGCCAAAGTTGTCAAAGCAAGCGCAGAAAGACTGTAGTATGATCAAGATTTTTTTTTTTAATCTTTTTGTGAAGTCATATTCTTACCCATGTTATGCATATAGGATCATAAAAAATGCAAATATTTAAGGGGGGTGCAAGGGTACCACAATTAATGAAAACCTTTAGACCATCTGAGGACAACATGATATAAAAAGCCTGAATTTTGCTTTATTTTCAGATCTCATAAACTGTAGCCCATCAGACATAAAGGCCTTTTGATCCTGTGACCTCATTAATTACTCAAGCACATATCAGTAGGGATGCTCTACCATTACCAACACAAACATAAAGACACACCAGTCCTGACCTTAAGTGTTTCCATGCCATTAAGCATAGTGTGGATCAGACAGGAGCCTTGAGCAGACCTTAGCTTTTAGCGCCTTTTCACCGCAGGCATATTGCTTACAAAAAGGCCCCATCTTATTCAAAGGTTATTTTCAGCCATTCTATGAAGAAGAGTCCTCTGTAAAAATGTTTTCCATCATATAACCACTAAAACAGTGCAATAAATAAATAAAACCACGTATTACAGTATATACTGGTGTGCAGTTCAACCTACCCCCAAACCCAAGTCTGAAGTAAAATCTTACATTTTCTGTTTCAAGGTATGACAATTTAGGAACATCTTTCATGCGTTGACAGGTTGTTTACTTTAAGCAGCAGTTAAAATTGTTTTGCTTGCTCAGTTCTATTCAGTGTTTATCCATCCAGTCTCCCTCTCCCACCCGGATTAGCCGAAAATCTATGCGCCAGTTTAGAGAGGGGTTAGCCCTACTTGACAGTTTTTCCTATCTATCTAAAATGACAAATGCCATCAAAGAATCTGGAGGCTATAGAAATACTGTTTGGCTTGCAGTTTCCCAGGTAATTAAAATGGGAAGGCAGCTACCTCCCTAATGTCAGAGGGATTTCGTTATCAGCTTCACAAGGTGCTATGAAATGAGTCTCTGTGCGCCATAGTCTTAAGCGTTCATATCTCCCTCCTCAGACTCTGGCTTGGGTTGCAGTTTTAGACAAGGTTGCCATCCCGGGCCCATGACTCGATCATTAGAAGGTCAGAGGCACACAAAAAGAGACAGATTGTGCAGCCACCTCTCAACAGGACTCATCTCATCTCGTTTACAACACAGTGGGTTGCTTTCACAGTGCTATGCTCAGGAATATGACATGGCTAATACTGACAACTTGAAATGTACACAAATCGGAGCTGGCGCGCCGTCCTGCCCGGTAGAAAAAGACTTGTTTTGAGATGCAAATTTTTCATTAAGCGCAGTTGCACCTCACATTCCTGACAGTGTTGTCACACGGCTGAGTACAACTCCCAAAGCCTTCAGCCTAATGATGCTGCTGTTAATGAGGCAGAGTTTGATGACACGCTACTTAACGTCCATTGAATACAAGTGCTGTTCATACAATTCCTATGCAGAACAATGGAGAATCTTCATAACTGGTATGGAAATAGATGATGAAAAGATGCAGTTATCAGTACCTTCTCAACACACATTTTCATAAACCTAGATCACATCTTCCAGATTGAGATATCGATTTTTTTTTTTCATATGTGGCTCCATTGAAGAAATCAGTATTAATGAATGTACTGTTTGCTATATCAAGTTCAGGCACGCTTCAAGTAAAGGGTTTAATTTTTTACATATAAGAAAAAAATCTTTCCTCTTGTGATATCTAGCCATGCATATAGCCAACCCAAAGCAAAAATCTCAGACATATATCTCAAAACATACACAAATACATTTAAAGCTATTTGCATGGCTAGATACCACAAAATAGGTGAGAAAATATGTTTTCCAGTAATTTTGGGAAAATCAAATATTTCACACAGAAGTCTGAGGAAGGCCAAACATGCTTGAGAAATTTCAAGTGTACACTTGACATCGTGTTCAGAAATTTGGATCCTGTGTCAAGTGTGCAGGAGAGTATCCTGTAATGTCACATAGCAGGACAAAAGATCAACATATAAACTCAAAAACTCAGTGACTATTTGATATTCCAACTTCTAGTAAGATCAAAATGTTGTCACGTATTTCCTTGAAACTTTCATCTGAAAGGTCGACACTGAGGGTAAAAGAACTTCCCGGTGTATCAAACTCTGTTTGTTGAAGCAAAGCTATGATTCAGACTCTGTCAAAGAAAATATACAGCGAGCTTCAACCCTTTCATCACATGTCTCTGCATTGCTTTCCCAAATCAGAGATACAATACTTATTCATACACATGCTGCTCACTACCAAGAATACCTTTGTACTTATTAATGACTCGAGTAATGGCTTCCCACCCGGACAACTCCGAGCTGATGGCTTTGGTTGTTTTGCACCACAGGTTTCTGGATCTCAGTTATGCTAAAAGTGACTATCTGTATGACGCAAGCACATAACAATGTTCTGTGTTGCATGGATCCAAAACCAAAGCTGAGCGTCATCCTGAAAAGTGCGACATCACCAAAAAAGATTTTAGGGAAAAAAAAGGAAAAGGGAGTGCTCTCCTCATCTAGAGCTTTGGGGAGTAATTAAACCTGCTGCATATAGCAACTGAGTATTTAATTATATCAGTTGTGCACTGCAAGGCCATGCACCTTCTGGCTAAATTGGTGGTTAAATAAAATTTGCCCTTATTGTCCAGTGTTTAGCGGACATGTGTTATTTTTACATGTCCTCTGTACATGCAAGGCAACCCAGAGATTTAATTGGCATTCAGGAAGTGCTATCCTTTCTTTCCCATCAATTTTTCATACTTGTGTCCTAGTCTGCTTTTAACTACTGTAAGGAGGGGAATTAGCTGATTTGTTAGATCGGCCTGACACAAACTGTCTAAAATGAATGACCCACTTTAGGTTTCAGAAATATAGGTGGAAAAGTGAACAAAAAAAGACCACTTCTCCTCTATCCAGCTACTTTTCCATCCCTACTTCTTCAAATCCTCTCCCTAATAGTTTTCTCTCTTGCTCTCACTCTAAATGACAAACCCCTTTTTCGGCCTCTCAGTCTCTCCATGCTTATAAAGCTTTTAAACATTGATAGTGCTTGCAGAGGGCATGGATGCCCACGTGGGAGGAGAATTGGTGACCTCAGGTGATTTTGAGCACCTGGCTCTCAGAGGAGACATGCAAGGAGTGGCTCTATTGTCTCTACTTTGCTTTTAGATAGACATGAGCAGCAGACCTGCTTTCTCTGACTGCTGATGAATTCTTTTTCTTCTCACTAGTCCCAGATGTGCCTTTGATCATTGCCTATTTTTACAATCTTTCATTGTCACCAAGAACTAAAACTAATAGAACACATAGTATTTTGCAGTATGGAAATGTGGAGGAAAATTGTTTCTGACTCACTGTGTCTCAGATGTTTGACATCAGCACTTTAAAGTAATAATCTTGAAGATTTTCATTTAAATAAATGTCTGTTAAGTCACTATCTATTGCTAAATGAGGTAACACAATGGTGATTGAGCCTATGGCCCACTGATAAAAGCCTTTGCATTTGCACTATTGCGAACTGTGTATCAGGGGCGACATTCCTGGGAAAAATCACAAGCAGTGCACAGTTAATGATGTGCTTTCCATCACCCAGCAGTGGTTGGTCCACCAGAGAGGGTAGGCTAACGCAACGGACTCACTCTTCAACCCACTTGTGTGTGAAGCTGTGTACTGTTTTTTTCTGGTCTCTGTTAGTGTGATCTCACACACACAACACTTTTTGGATCAAGTGAGGTCCAAAAACACACCTGCAATAACTGCTTATCACCATAGGTGCCGCCAAAGAGAACAAAATGAAGATTGTCAAGATTGTAAATTAGCGATAATATTTTCAGTTTTTGACTGCTCTGTGATGCTTAACAGACAACACATTACAATAATGAAAATGACAGGTGCACACAGCACACATTCTGTTTAGGTTTTCCATCATAGTCACAGCAAATTTAGAAATCATGAGGTTTTTCCTTACCAGTTTTCTGCTGATTGCTAATTTCATGTATCTGGCATGAAACCATATGCCTCTGCATGCTGCAGAATTTGGTAAAGAAGAATGCAGTGTTTCCCAGACCTAATGCAGCTTCATATTTCCAACGATGCATTTAGTCATACCTCATTTGGTTTGAGGACAGTTAACACGCTCAATTAGTTTGTCTGTTTTTGCTGTCATTCATTTTAATAATGATTATTGTCGGCTTCATTCTCAAATAAACTAATTATGGCTTACACAGCACAACCTCTCTGTGAACCGATGATCATGTGTGATCTCCCCTGGAGAATATTTGCTAGAGACTGCTGTAGCTGCACATTACAACTGACTGTCTCCCCACACAGTTATTTACAAACAGTGATTTAGATGTCAAAACCAGCTCTGTTCATACACTACTGTATTAAAGCAGTATAGGCATGTCAGAGTGGTCAAGGATGGCATTACTTTCCCAAATTTCCAGAGTTTGTTGGGATTTAAAGGATTACCAGGGAGTATGCAGTTCACTGCTGCTCCACAATTTCTAGATTTTGTGTTTGTAATGATTGATATTTACCACTTAAAAAAATCTGTGTGTGCTTTTTTTCAATCCCAATCAGTTTCCATCATCTGCAGCTTAACAAGCAACCCCAACTCCCAAAAATGTTTAGCAGTGGCCTGAAAATACTATGATTCCCAAACAAATTATGGTGTAAAGCTAATCCACTTTACAGGGTTTATATTATATTTCTTATTCTAGCTGTCTGGACAAAAGTAATATCTATAAACATCAATAAAACACTGAATAGCTGAAAATGGTAAGCGATCATTTCATGAGTCAGCTAAACGACACATTCATTCCTCATTGAACCTATTGTTTCTTTCTTGGCCATAGAAATACAATCTTTTTTTCTGAGTAAATACATTTCATAAATTACATAATGTACCGTCTACAAGTACCTTCACATCTCCACTCATAAATAATCTCATGAAGCTTTATAATTCAACAGTGATCCATTAAATGTCTTCTCTAAGCTATTGCTCATTAATGGTTGCTGAAAAATTCATAGCGTTAGCATTTAAGCAGCAGTTAGCAATTAAGGATAACGTAGAATCAGGTATTGCAAATTGGCTTGAGGCTACAAATGCTATGATATGTGGCTTCAGTCTAATCAATGAATATGCAATGTTTAAGTCCCTATAAAAAGAAAAACAATACAATTTTTCATATCGATCAGAGCTCCTCATTCACATAGGGATACAGTAACTGAGTAATTACATTGTGTTTTAAAAGAACTTTCAGATGCACTTCTCATACAGTTGAATTCCTTGCCAGAGGAGGCTGAAGTTTATTATGAGACAAATATTATTTTCCACTCAGGTCCAGTGGGTTATCATTACTGCCATCTTTATTAAAGTTTATGAAAAAACATTTATTTTCCGAAAACACTTGTTGTTAATGTTCCTGCATTACACAAATTTATTTACACGCACCACATGCTTCAGTAGAACGCAGATGAAGTTCATGTTGAGTTTTAGTGAAAGCTTGTTTCAGTAAAACTCAAATCCACTTACTTGATGAAAACTTGTTTAGTTTATTTCATAAATATGTGGACTTGATGTTTAATGAATGTGGTTTTAATGGTTATTCATAATATTTATATACAATATACTGCAAGGTATCTGTTAGCTCTAAACTGTGTAATGAGTATGCCACTACTACTTAACAATTCAATATTGTAAATATAAATAATCATTCATCAACTTTTGAACATGTTTTTATTTAATTTAATTCATTTCATTTCGAACGAAATCTGACCTTTGTCTGAACCTTGTGTCTGAATTAGAATTTTTCATGACCATAAAAATACATATATATTCATATCAGTTTCTGTTTTCTTTGTTTCCCTTCATGTCTGATTTTTTTTGTTCAATAAACAGATGGCCCCGGTTATGATCTTTTTTATTGTTACCATGGCAACCACACAGTGCAGGTGCAAACTTATCCCTCTCTCAGGTCTTGGTGGATATGAGGTTTGAACAGGTTTATAGATAGAGGATATGTACATATATTGCTCCTTTTTAAACACCAACCACTTTTTCTTTTTTAAACATCCACTCTTGTCAGTAGACATGTCAGTGCTGTGTATGCACGCACCTTTTATTGTGTCATTATCAGGTGCATTTTTCATTTTACCGTGCCATTTCATTCCTCTTTCCCCTGATGAAATGATAAGAGTTTAGAAGTGTTTTTGACATGTAGATGATGGACGAGAGGAGTAAATAAGCCCTGCGGCTTTACACACTTCAGACAGGATCTCGAAGTAGAACTGAGCAGAGGTTACGTCTCTCCTGGAGATGAAACAGGTTATATACTTACACAACAATATTGCATTGTTTATTGATCATGAAATTAAGAAATGCAAAAAAGGAACACCATTGCTTTCTACTGTGATGTTAAAAGATGAAATAAAAGTAACAATATTTATAGTTAATTTTGATTAGTGTGTTGTTATTGATATTAAATTGCTACCTGGAAGACAAATATCACACAGCAAGAAAACAAGATAAACGGTAATAACTGATAGCAGATAAATCCATATTGATGTCGCTGACTTTTAACCCTAGAGGTCTAGTGCAGCTCACTTTATTTGAATCACAGGAAGGCTCAGTTTTGAGTATGATAATGCAAATAATCTCTATCAGGTCTTAGAGGTATATATTCAATATGTTTTGTTCTATTTTACAGCAGCCTGAAACATGTTGCCTTTTCTACTTTTCAATCAAGTGAGCAGATCTCACATAGATATTCACACCTTTTACTGTCACCACAGTAACTGAAAAAATCAATATATTTACATATATTAGTGTCACTGGTGCAGTGGATTATTCACTCATGCCAATTAAAGGAAGATGAGAGGAAAATGGAAGGGGCCCTTTAGACAAATGCACATGTCTAACCAAGTACAGCTGAATGACTGTAAAAGATGATGTTTAATAGCAGACTTGATGAACACTGGACATCAGAATAAAACATCAAAGTGACCACGGTTCTTCACAAGTTAAAATTTAACAGCTTTAGACAAACCTTGTCAGACTACCAAAACCATGTGAGTATACGTGCAGTTTTCCCAAGCACTTCTGCTATCGCGCCACTGCTGCGAAGTAACAGTGATGTTTAAAGATATACAGTATTTTTCACTCCGATCATATCCTCTCAAAGGGCCACATTGTTTTGCTTGAATAGAGTTTGTCTTTGTGTCTCAATCGCTATGTGAACAATCCATTACTTGGTCAAATACACTGTTTTAGAAGAAAAGACAAACATCCATATTTAATGATATTGTTTGTCTGTCTCTCTTTTTTCTCCAGAGTGCCATCCTGGCTAGTGCGCTGTTTGTATAGTTTCATATCATCCAAATTCAAATGTACTTCTTTATGCTCCAACCTGCGGAATTTGTGCTTTAATGTTCCTGAGCATTTAATGCCTTAAACTCCGGGCAGAGTGGGATGACTGGCTCACAAAACTGACAAAAGGCATCAATAATTTAGTATGTGGTGAGCTGTATCCTACACGCTGGAGACTGATGTTGCATTGTTTGTTTAGTTTTAACTACATCATTACATACACTGTAATATTGCACTAAGAACAACAGGTTTTATAAGAAAACCGCTAGGGCATCAGGGTCGCCAAAAAGATGAGTTTTGCAAGAGCAAGTGCATAGACATTGCTAGACAATCATGCATAATATATCTAGGCCAACATAATCATGTATAAAATATTTAGGCATACATAATATATATATAATTTTACATCATCAACAATAATTTGATTTTTGTTACAGAAATAGTGTAGGTGGGAGCATTTCAGCAGACCTGTCAACCTGTCAAATGAAGCTTTGCACCAGTTTAACCAACAAGAGTTCTTCATTGAAATATCTATCACTTCCCACATAATTAGTCAAGGTTATTGGTTTTGTTTCATTCTTCTACCCATGCATTTGCTATCCACTCAGTTCACTTCTCAAAAAGACAATGTCTCTTCAATTTAAACCATAGTCAGTCAGCTAAGCTTCTGGAGCTTCTTTCACAACCTCTGGGGAACTAATCAACAGATTTTTGTTATTTCCATCAACTGTCTGTCGTTGTCACTTTAGTTGCTGCTTTTAGTTCACTCAAAATTAATAGTTCCAATTGCATATACCAATATTTTTTAAATTGTTTGTTTCAATAAAGCTTTTTCAATCAGTCTCTCCTGATTAAAGTACAGCAGCAGTTTTGTCACTGTGATGTCTGGGCAGTATAAATTTGTGATCACTTCTATGACATCCATTATTTCAAAAATATCCAGAATAGGCACAGAGAGTATTGGCCTTGCTACTCTGTACAAAATGTACAAATTCCATTCACTGTCTTTGTGCCTATATTTGCGACGTTAGCATTACATTTTAAACCCGAGCAAAGGTTAATCAAGTGCAGAGGATAGAACAAGCATGGGGTGAAACTGAATGTGCTGCCTCACTTGCATTCTGAACTCTTATAACAAGTTTCATACCACATTGTATTTCTGCCAATTAAAGCCAATGCATTAGTGGATTTATTGAAAAAAAGCAGTGGCATCAGAATGTTTTAAGTAAATCAGCCATTTTGTTAAATGTATTGTTATTGTTGTGCATGTATTGATACAATACCCCCCATAGCCTAATGTTTTATGCCCTTAAACTTTTTTTTCTGCAATTCTTTGTGTGCCAGAAGACAAGTGAGGCAAATAATTGGAACCACAGGTCAATTTTAATGGCAGTGGTAGAACATTTAAAAGGTCAAACCAGGAATTTCTTTATTTTTCTACTTTATAAAGGCCATGCATTGTATAGCATGAAGGGCATCAACAAGCAGGAGGTAAAAAGTGGCTTGCGCATTGGCCTAGAGGTTACGGGATCAGCCCGCACTGTGATATGAACATGCTACAGTCGCAGGAAGCTCTGTACAGAGAACTTGACAATATTTGAGACAGCAAAGGTCAGAGACTTTGATTCGAGCTAACTGATGTCATGTGCCAGGTCTGCGGAGCTCATCACATGAGTAGCTCACCCTTCACAAGAACTTTGACTTTACAGCAGACTAATTGCTATGAAAAGGAAGTGACCTAATAACCTAACGTCTCTTGTATCAGTCTATGGCATATTTATCTTTAATTGGCTGCAATGAAGTTTTAAGCCCTGATCTGTGCTGTATTTTAGATGACGTTTAGCTGCTTTGACTGACATTTTCTTCATTTTTTTATTCACAAGATTTCACAAGGCCACCCTATCTAGACAGCTATCAAAACACTTCTGCCTATGTGGGTAATAGCCTCACCATCTCCTTTGTGTAACCTTTGAAATAGCTCTACTCTTAGGGAATGACAGCCGTTTAGACAAGATTTATTCTAATGTTAAAGTACAACAAGTAGTTCATGCAAGTGCAAGGAAGAACAGACGTGTAGGATAACCTACAAAATACAGACCGGAAAGTCAGACTTACTTCCCCTGTAGCCTTCAGATATACAACAGAAGAAGAATGACAATATGCTGAGAACATGCTTAAAAGACAAGCACAGAAGTATCTGTCTTTTTCCTTTTTTATCATCTCTTGACAGATTTAAAAATACTTGTAATTGTTATGCAGAATAAGAAGGCTATTTCAGACAGTGCCTTTATGTGAAGGAGTACTATTCCCTATAGAAATCCTGAGTATGTTGATCAGTCTCAGCTGGCTCTTGCTCTAATGACTATGAGACTCCATTACATGTGCGATCAATTCACCAAAATAACTATTTGGTGGAAAGTAAATATGTACAGACATGCATGTAAGATGCACATATACTCAAAAAGACTATCTTTGACGCCTAGATATTTGGTCATACATCATTCTGCACCGTGAAACTCAATCTGAATCAATCTGAAGTAACCATAAGGGGAACACTTATTTGCTTTATTGTGGAGAGTTAGATGAGAAATTTGACACCACTCTCATATTTGTCTACAGCCAGCCGTTAGTTAGCTTAGCATCAAGGCTAGAAATAGGGTGAAACAGTGGCGAAGCTACCCACTGCTGGGCTATACCTTTATATTTAAAGGGGACTATGGGGATTATGCTTATTTCCAGTTCTATATTTTTATTCTGCGACCCCAGTAGAGTAGCTTTGCATGATTCACAGTTCAAAAAACTCCTTATTTATCTTTATTTAGCCCCACAGTTCAGTCTCTGTCTCAAACAGGCAGTTTTAGCTCCTGTAGCTTTAAGGCCCTTATCCCGATGTGCCCACTCTTTTCTGATTGGCCAGCTTTTCGGAGGCCTGCTGAGGGGTAGCTGTATCAGTTACTGCCGATGAAAACCCAATATTTCCTGCTTTACTGGTTCATATTAAAAACTGGTAAATGACTTTTAGTTTTTTGTTCAGTAGAACAACTAGAAATAATGCAGGGAGGAATAGTACAAGCAGAAACAGCCATAGTGATGATAATGTTTGAGAGCTGCAGATGACCAGCACACCTCCAACAGGTAAACTACTTTTTTACTTCGCCCTGCTCTGTAAAGGAAAAACGCTCATAGCATTCCAGCTTGACTTGAGCCGAGGTGTTTTCCCCAACATGTTAGTGGAGCAGAGCAATGAACCTGTGTGCTGTGCGTGGAGCAGATGACCATGTAAAGAAATCTTTCATAAGCTGACATTGGCTTGGGCTGAAAGTAGAAAAACCACTGGAGCAGTCTGAAGCTGTTTTTTTTTACCTCTACATACATCTACCTCATTATTTGACACTTTGGCCATCTCGTATAACTCTTTGCAAGAAAGCTAATAGGCTTATATGTCAGAATGTGATTTTTAATCCTTAAACCATTTACATTTATTATTTGTCTCTGTCCATATGTATGTTTTGTTTTTTTTTTTTAACTCCAGACAAAATTCAATGCCCAACCATATATTCATACTGTGGCGTTATTGTTTAGTTCATCAATGGCACGGGTAAAATCTATGAGGTCAAGTTATCTTCAATCAATATATGACATTTCAGAATGGTTAAATGTTTTCACAATTTCCTGTTTGTTCTCGGTGGAGATGACACAGCTAAATGATTTTGACACAGATAATGAAAACAGTAAAACACCACAGATTTAAGTGTCAGCACAGCTGTTAATTATTTTGTTCTCCAAGACATTGCCCCTGGGGTGGTATTGAAGAAGCCTAGTGTTCAGCACATTTAGGACAGCTTATGTTAATTGAAACAAAACAGTGACAACTAGCTTAGTGCTACTTGCTTGCCAACAACTGTGAATATCTTGGCAAATGATGTATTGAATTCAAATCAAATTTAGAGGTCATTGGAACAACTTCATTAATGTTAACGTGCACTTGGCACTTGGTTTGGTAACAGTGAAGCAAGTTGTTTAGTGCACTTAGTGCATGAAATCCAATGAGAGACCAGACAATATGCTTTGAAAGCTTTTTAAAATTATTGTATTTTAGCATGTCTAGGATTGTTCCATTCTACCTAAAGTAGTATGCTCGGAGATATGGGTATGTTGTTGTAAGGCAGACTGTTGTTGCTTTGTGAAAAAATACATCAAACTACCAGCTGATAAATCTGTCAGCTGTGGAGCAGGGGGGTCATGCTGCGGTATGAGCTTCCATTGTTTCTTGTGTTTGCTGCTTTAGTTTAAATTGCACCGGAACAACAATGATATGTCTTGACAGGTATTCATGACCAACTCAAAACTACTTCTATAACAGACAGTAGTGGTGCCTTTCAGGGTCTGAATACAGTTCATTCCAGCTGAGATAGAGTGTCAATGTCGTAGGCAGATTCGGTACAAAAGGAAAGTATATGCAGCCTGTAGCCATGTGCTTCTCTGTCATGGTCAGGCCAAATGACAGCCAGATGGGGCTCTCTGTCACTCAGCTCGTGCGGAGGTGGAGGATTGTCTGGGGCCAAGAAGCACGCAAGCAAAACATGGCAAGAAACAGTGTCATATCATCAAAACATCACAAAACAATCACTGAACATGAAAGTGATGTTTTTAATGCACAAGAAGCCATGCGGAAAATGAAACACCTAGGAAAGTAGGAAAGCAAATGTTTAATTTTAAATAATGCTGTTAAGACAATCCGATTGTGTTTAAGACCACAGAGAGAGAGAGAGAGAGAGAGAGAGAGAGATCTATCATTTTTGAGTGATATACTAAATACTATGTGGCCTCCCATTGTGCTGGATTTAGCTTTTCCCACAATTGTTATATTATTTAAGTATGTGATTTTCATGATGCCCAATGTATTTGAATATTAAAAGTGTAAACATGCAGTGTATATAGAGTAGCTCCTTAATATTTCTTTGACCCTATGGTGCTCCCTCAGACTGCACTGAACATCTGTTCGGAGAGTAACAGGGAAATATTATGGGTACATTATGTTGCTAAATACTAATCAAATCAACATAATACGTGTCTGATTTGATTACTAGCATGTCAGGGGCATCAAAAAACACAGTCCAGGCTAACAAAATTAACCTTTAAGGTATACACATTAGTTAGAGATTTTAATTACCTGGGAGCAATTAGAGTGTGTCATAAACTGTGCTCCCCTTAAACCCCAAATAAACATCTTTAAAAGACCTCTTGAGTTTGTTAGGGCCCTGGGTTTTTGTCTCGAGTGGCAGCTTTGATAATTTTATGGATTCCAACTGTGTCAAGAAGAAAACAATCCTAATTTCTTTTTCACAATTATTGCTTCTCTTTGTAAAATAAGTCAAACCAAACACTTGTTCTTCTTTGGAGCACTTAAGCAACATGAATAATTACAGGCTGTATTGGGAATGTCTGACAACGTGGTCATGAGATTGGTTGCGCTTGTCACAAACTGCACATTAAGTCATCATGAATACAGAGCTGTCCAAATGGGACTTGTACGATATCTTTATCAATAAAATAAGTCTATCTAACTCTCTCTCTAACTTCATCATTCTGTCCTAGAAATGTCTGAAGTAGCCGCATGGAGACCTGTTTTGTCTTCTTTGCTCCTAAGTTAGACAATCAAAGATAACTTTAAGAAATATAATGTGTAAAAGGAGTATGCTTGTTTGCAAAAATTATATTATCATGATGGCACCTCATCATTCTTAGCTATTTAAATAAAAAATATTAACAAGGGAAAACCGTATGCATGTGAGGCTTATCTCAACTCACTCTGACAGGCCTGAGGCTGGTCACTTCAGGGTTTTTGTTTGAGATGTCAACATCCTTAGCTGTGAGAAATAATGAACATCCAGAAGGAGAATAAAGCATCTTTTAATAGCCTTCTGTCTTGCTGAGGTAAAAGTCAATGTGGAGACCATTTATAATGAGGCAATCATCAGGTGGACCTTGTGATAATATTGTTTCTCATAATATGCCCTGAAATTCTCCTGACTCACAAACCGTCCCCAGACAAGCAGCACAACTCTTTCTGTGCTTGTTACACCTGGAAAAACCAACAACACATTACATGCTTCTGCAGTGAGTGAATATTAACATGAGTCATGCAAATTGCTGAAGATTTTGTGCACAACATTCAGCTAGGCTTGTAAAGATTAGTAGTCCTCGCATGTTGACTTGAAAATGCACATTTGAAATGTGATCATGTGAACAACCAAACGGAGGATTAATTGAAGAGAAAATTCTTTCTGACGGGCTTTTAACTGCTCCGCTCAGATATAAAAAAAAAAACTATCCATTAAAAACATTAATAGCTCTGTACCCATTTCAGTTCATCTGAGATTATCCCTGTTAAAACCACTCTTAGTTTCATAATTTCTTCAAGATCCAAGTGGTGGGAGAGGCCAACAGTTTCAGTACAAGCGATGAAATGTAAATCCTCGTTGTATGAAAGATAACTGTGGTGTGTAATATTAATTACACCAACATCTGCTGAAATAAACTGCTGGAACCGACAGAAATGAATGCAAAGTGAAAACAATACTACTAAAATAGAACAACCAGATTAGATTCTGCATAATGACGGTTTGAAGAACTTAGTGGTAGACTGGCTGGGTTTATTATCATGCAAAATGCATGATGCTCTTTTTAATAAAATACTTTGAAAATATATTAAATGCATGTAGACACTTGAACATTACACCTATATGTGATTGTGGAATGTGTCATTCCAAAACTATGGGCATTAATAAGCTGCTGTAATAGCCTCCATATTTCTAGATTTTGGGATCTGGCTGGAGGGATTTCCCCTCACAAGAGCATTTGTGAGGTCAGCCACTGATGATGGATGATAAGACCTGGCTTGCTCATGCTCCAAAAAAGACAGGAAAATAGCAGGCGTAGCCTTTTTGGCTCAAAGAGAATGATTTTGTCAAACTACTACTCAATAGAAACCTGCTGGTAGCTTGAATTTTTAGATCATCTTGACATGGAACAAATAGCAGATATCATCAGTGATACTAAATACAATTCTGTATTTAGTATTGGGATCAAGTTTGGAAATGTGTTTCAACATTGCATATTTACAGTTAAATAATACAGACTGATGTGTAGCCCTATTTTATTAAGTTATTTTGAAACTTGGTTTCCCCTGTACAGGTCTACTAGACCATATGATTACCAATACAGATAATTAACTAAATAGTATATTTAATTATGTGGCACTGTACTGTCAAACCAAGTTGTTTTTGTACCTTAACCTATCCGAATCTTAACCATCTTGTTGTTACATCATGTATTTATTTTTCAACAGTGATTTGCAATGGTTTTGGAAGTCACAGACAAATGATGTTGTCCTTTAAATAGGAACACCAGACCAGCAAATGCTTCTATGTGTTGTTCTGAATTGCATGGATCAATGACATATTACATACACTACACATACATAGCACAAGGATGGCATATGTGTATGTCTTACAGTACAATAGTCAGTACTGCACAGTGGAAAGTGTCTTATTGTGTATATTTCTGGACTGCACTGACTCATCTCTCACACTGAATTTTTACTTTTTTCTTCTTAGTGTGTATGTTTCTTTTATTGTGTATGCTAAGTTTTGTGCACACAGTCAGTTTTGTGCAAACCAATTTTCCTCTGGGATGATAATAAAGTTAATCTTAATATTATTTTGTTGTTTAATTTTGAGGACTTGTAGGGCTCATAGTCGATGTTTCAGTGTATCCCAGAGGTGTTTGATGGAGTTGAAGTCAGGGCTTTGTGCAGACCAGAGAATCCATTTCTTTACAATTTTCATGTTGAAACAGGACACAGGCTTATCCAGTCTGTTGCCAGAAAGTTGGAAGCACATTATTGTTTAAAATGTCATGAGTGCTGCAACATTAAGATTTGCCTTAATTGGAATTAAGTGGCTTAGATCAAAACATGAAACTCTCCCCACACCAAAACCACATATGCAGTGTTCAGTGTATGTCATGGTATGTGTGACATTTATTTTCCACACTCAATAGGATTTGAGAGGGATTTGTCAAGTGGGTCCAACATTTGCATGTAGCACTTAATAAACATCACATTTGACCTTGCACAGTGCAGGTGGTGCTGATAATATTTACTGGTTGAGTTTTGCCTTCACTCAGCAGTTTTTATGTGCAGGAAATTTAACACACATATCTACTTGAAACCATTTTTGTCATATTCTGTGTTTCAGGAAATAACTACATAGAGTATAATGTAAGAACCAGTATTTCCAACATTATTCCAATAACACAAACAACTGCCTTCCTGGCAACAGTTGTCAAGAAAAAAATTGTTGTAACACAAGATGATTGCTAATTGAAATCGCAACTGGATATTCCCGGCATCCTTCTTACACTTCACACTAGAGCTCATTTACACAAGTTTCTGACTGGTGGAGATTATCATACATCACTTCAAGAAACAAACTGTTTTCCATTAACACATTTCTGGTGTTTGAATGAATTGATAAAGTCACTGGAGAGGGCCTTTGGCAAAGTTGTTTTGAGTTTTCTTGACATTTATTGACTAAACAGATTCTTACTGAAGAACATATGAAGTCACATTTTGTTGTGAGTGATATCTGAGTTGCCATTACAAGATTAAAAGACGCGTCTGCTAACAGGCAGCTACAAAGAGCTCTTGTTCAGTGCTTTTGTAAGCCCTCAACTAAAACATAAGCCTTTCAGAAGTCCTCTATTCTATTGCCACTAATATGAGAATATATTGCTTGTATGTGCAAGACTCATTAGGCAATTAATTTATTGTATAACTTTACACACCCCGGTGTCCAACTCCATTTATGAGAGCGGATTGATAGTGAAATTATATTCTTCAAATGCACTCAGCTTTTCTTTCATATAAGGGGTAGGTCCACATTCGCTGCAGGATAACATGGAGAGTTCAAGGATTGGTCAGCTTCACTGATGTGCAGACCAAAGACTGTTTTATTTTTTTTTGTGGATAATAAATCAGTAAAACACTCATAGTGGTTAATTATGTACACAGAACTCACTGCCTCGCTCAAGAAAACCTGACAGAGATGAAACAACAGTTTTAAGGTCCACACCATTTTTCTATGTGAAAGATAGAATGGAGATTACAATAACTGAATTTGCTAATTATTATTAAAAATGTGGCACAGGTGTACAGGTGTACATATATACTCACATTAATTTAATATACCTTCAGTGTAAGATCCATTACATTACACCGGAAGAAGCACCAAAAAGCCGCAATGCAGTTTGCTCTGCCAAATCATCTGATCACAGCGCTTAATTGAATACTGATGTGAAATGCAGACAGCTCGAGATAGCAGAGCAGGTTTCACAAGTAATTAAAACATGCTCCTCAGCCCATATGGTTAATTTGCTTTAACTCATTTATCCTCTGTGTTGGAAGTGTACCCGCTTTAAGTGTTAATTATTGATAAGGGATTTTCATGGTCAGTAATACATTGCTTCTCAGAAAGTGAATTCATACCTGACAACATAATACATACTACATGTGCAATGGAGTCAGTTTATAATTAAGTGGGTTTTAAGCAGGTAGACTTTTTATATTCCATCAAAAAATAAAATACAGAATGAAAAATCAGACCTATTCCCTTATGCTATGAGACAAGTACATGAATGTGTTTTGTAGCAGTGGTGCAGATGTGTACTGTTACATTTGCAGTAAATACTGACAAATCTTGTGCAAGGAACAGGTTCAGTTCAAGAGGTAACAGACCATAGAGTCTACACATTGCTTTGCAAATATGCATTTATCAGTTAATAAGTATGTGCATGGGGACAGTGTGGTTCACAGTATGTCTCTCAGTGCATTATCCAGTCAGCAAATTTTCTTTGGCAGAGATGCAAGCCAAGTAAACAGCCAAGCTGTGGCACAGATTTGGTGGTAAATGACGGTCCTGATGTGGCTCAAATATTTGCAGCCAAATTCGAACCATAACATTGGCGTGCCAAAAGTGAGCATGTTGGAAATAACTGATGTGGCCCAAGGGCTTTCTGCAGAAGTCAGTTTCATTTTTCAACCAGTGGAAACTGTTGGCACATACTTTTTAGAATTATGTGCATAGAGGCCACCAACGGCATTGTTGAGGAACAGTATAGATTGCCACATACTTGCCACCCCCAGGTGCATGCGGTGTATCTGCAGCAGGATTTGTGGTTTCCTGAGCATCAACCATATGTTACCTGAAAGCAAATAGTTTTCATCGTGCAATAGCGATGGGGACATAGTATATGGCCCTCAGGTGTGATCTGGGCCAATTACGTCAGCACCTCAGACTATTAAGGTTTGGTGAAGCATATACTTTATGCTGATAACCTACATGCATTATGTCATACCATAAATAAGCTAATTGTGTGTCTCATGTGGCCCAAACATATTATCAGTTGGACCAGAGTACTATATCAGAGGAATAGAAAGAAATCTAAAATGTCTGGTCTCAGCTATCAGCGCTGCTTTTAGACAAAATATCACTGAAAGGACAGTTATTTTGGTTTAATTTCTTTGACTTGCTCTCAGAGAAAATGTGACCTCATGATGCTCAAAGCAGCTCCAGAGTTAATCATTGGCTATATTTTGAAATTCATTCTTTTTCTCCCCATCGTCCTCTCTCAAATTGTCTATTCAGAATACCAAAACATTTTCACAGAAAACTGGTAATATATATGTTAAATGGCAGTAATGTATAATTAAATAATGGACATTGTTTTCAATTTAGAACTATTTAAGCCAACAACACCACTCTCTACCTTTATATTCTTAATATGTTACTGTAGTAACAACAGGTCACAATTTAATGAGTTTATTCTATGTTTTGGCTCCAACTACATGATAATTAAGGCTAATAACTGCAATTCTTATCACCTCCCCTTGTCCAGATGTGAAGTGGCTGCGCAACTCCCAACAGGATAACTTCTATTTATGTGATTAGGGCAGTGGACATCTTTTTGTGTTTAACACCCTTGTCTGCTAAATTAATTGCAAATTGCTGTGTGACACTGAAGCGCTCATTCCATGAAATCACTTAGAAAAAAAAATTGTAGGTTGAGAATGGCTTCACTTTATTCACTGAATTTTCTTTTGGTACCTGAAGTTTCTTTTATCACTGACATTTACCCAGAAGAAATAATATATTCAAATCCATTTGTGTGACAATTTAAATTAGAAACATCATGTCGCTCTGCAGTTTACAGATGAATACAAAGTAGTTTAAGTTAAATGTACGATTTAAGTTTTTTTTTTCCATAATTTAAAAAATGTGTGACTAACAGCATTCATTGCTGTTTAAAATAATTGTAATTGATCATCCCTATACTCCCAGAATAGAACACAACAGAACATGTGAGTACCACAATAGAAAAAAGCCTTTGGAGATTAAGGTTTAATATTTTGGTTTTATTCTATCTATAAACATTTGACACATTTCTCTTTAAGCTCTCCCTTTGGCAGCCTGGATTACACAAGTTAATCTGTATATCTCTAAAACATTATCCTGCATTTGTGATGTGTTTTTATGGCAGATTCACTTGCTGTGTCAAACTACCTCTGCTGGGGAGATTAAGGGTGTGTACAAGGGTTTACTGGAAGTGCTCAAACAAGCTGCTCAAAGGGCTGAGGGCTATACTGAGATCCATTCAAGGATTACATCCTCATATCTCCTCCCATCTTGAGTATTGAAAACCAGCGAGATGTTCAATGACTTGCAACAGCCATTTCACAGCTGAGGTGTTGTCTGTCCATTTTCTCAACGACACAGAATATCTTTCTGTTGTTTTGAAGCTGTAACCAGCAGAAATAATGCGGAACAGACATATTAAACAGGTTAGAGGTCCCGCAGAGGATCTCTGTGCAGTCTTCTCTACTTGGTGTTCGCCCAATGTCACGGTTGCACATGGCATTCATAGAGCCAGTGAGAGTGGGGAGGCACTTGTCCTGCTTTGATACTAAAATTATTAAATATACATGACATAAACCAAAAAAGCTCAGATGCCATCATATGAAGCCATTTCTCTATAAAGAGAGACATTTAATGGAGAGGTTGTTTAGTTGTCAGTTTCATGTTTTCTTCCTGAGAGCACAGTGAACCCACTTGTACTCTGGAGTTAGGTCTTTTTTTTTTTTTTTTACAGTGGACTCAGTCTTTAATCCCTTCAGTGTTTTGCAGGTATGAAACTCCAGGAGGAGAAGCAACCCATTGAGGTTACGGTGTTAGATTAAATCTAACAGTCATTAAATAACCAACCATTATATGGCTGTAGCAAATTAATTTCCCCTGTGTCATGTCAGCCTGACTAACACAGTGTATCTGTAGAGCCAACTGTGTGCTGCTGATATTAGCTGTAGTCCTACTAGCCTTAGAAAAAAACAGCTAAACTAATGGCAGGCGTCAGTGCAAGTAGAGACTGAAACTTCTGTATGACAAACAAGAATGTAGGGCTTCCAAACTGTGCATTTGCACTCTCAAAAAATGACACCCTTAAAATGGAAGCACGCTAAAACAGCTTTCTGTCAGACAAAACAGAGAGAACATTCATGTGCCTATACAAGAAAACACAGTAATTCTCACATAAAAGAACCTTTACTGTGCTTGCCCCTGTCTGCAGTTGTAAATATAAGTGTCACTCAGTACATTTGAGTATGATGTAAGTATGGCAGCTGGGGCTATTAAGCTTGTGTCAAATGAAAGCACGCTTAAGGCACTCCAAACTGGTCATAACTGGCATTTTATGGTAGGCTATAAGCAAATGGAATATCCACCATGGAAATAAGCTTTTCTAAATGAAAAAAATAGCTCAGCTTTTGTGCACATATGATACTGGGAGATAAATATCTCATAAATGACAGCAGCTCACATGGCAGGTGAATTATTTTAGCATTTCTGCCCCAGCAGACTGTCTGAATTGAGCAATCTCTGCCAGCCAAAGCACAATTTGGATTAGCAAAAGCCCCACTGATAGGTCAGCTTAGCCCGTAATGGAGCAGCTTAGGCCTTGTCTGCATGATTATAACATTCTTAGCAGCCTATTTCCTTGCATCCAGATGTTACAGTACAAACACCCCTGCCTCCCTCCTTTAAGCCCAGTACAAATTTAGATCACAGGGACATAACATGATGCATCATTTTTAAATATCTTTAAAAATATGATGCATTTTTGACAAGAAACCTTATTATAACTGTGTTGTTGATACTAAATGACCAAATCATTTCTTCTAGCTATAAAAGATTTCAAACTATATTCATTTCTCATGTATCCACCACATTTAATTTGTTGTAAAAGTCATTACATTGGACATGATTCTGCTGTTTCATCTGTTTGCTGAATCAAAGAATCATAATGTCAACTTTAACAACATCCTTAACTACTTCAGATACACCCGATATTTCAGCTGTGACACATCATTGAGAAATGCCAGCATATGAAGAATGACTTTTAGTTAATTGATATTTAGCGGCTCAGTTATTTTGTACACTTTTTGTATTCAAATTGCCGTAAATTCTTGTTCAAAAACGACATTTCTCAAAGCGTTCACTTGTAATTCATTTTCAACAGTTCAGTTTGTTGCTGCGCTTTAAATTAGAGCCCCCTCCAGCTGCTCTGATGAAACGCACTGATGATATATCCCTCATGACACAGATACTAATAGTCTGTGTGTGTGTGTGCATGTATGTGTGTGTGTGTCTGTGTGTGTGTGTGTGTGTGTGTGTAAACTTGAGTATGAGTATGCTCACCTTTCACCTAAGACTCAAGGTTGTATTGTTAATACAGTAACTGTACACAGTGATTCTCAGCAGCATTCTCAGCACAATCAATAAACAGGTGCTACAGGCGAAGGCGAGGTTAAAGGTTCATAAGTGGTGTTGTCAATGATAGAAATTAGTTGAAAACAATATTACCTAAAAGATACATCAGTTTTTTTTTTTTTCTCGCAAATGACAGTCAACAAATAAAATAAAGAATAACTATGAATACCTACAAATGCAAAGGCAAAAACCTATACCTACAAAACATTTTTTGTGTGAACTGCTGTGTGGTATCATCCTTTTCAAAGTGAGGTCTGGCTTCAGAAATCTCTGATCACAGGTTTCAGTATTTTTGCCTTATCATTTGTAATGTAGACACTTCCACTATTATTGATATTAAATGAGTTCTCATAAAAATGAATGCAGATACAATCCAGAATGTATTAAACAACATGTTTCCTTCACAGTATTCAACAATCAGCAAACTTTTGTTCATAGGTTCATTCTGTTATTTCTTTCACATTCACTTTCACTTTCTGTGAGTTGTATTTACAAGCCTCAAACATGAAAATAGGATCTTATGAGCAACAAATGCGGGCAGCAACACTTTTCCAGTAGATCGCCGCAGGGCAGCCAACAGCTTTATCAATGCAGAAAATCAAGGAGGCAGTGAGATAAATATTGTGCTTTTGGATGCACAATGTAATTGTTTGGCTACAGAACTCTGGGATTATCCTGCAATCATTGGGTATCTGTGGTCATTTCTTTGCAGTTTCTGAAACAAAAAGACAACAATTTATGTCCATTTCTTTTATTCTGAAGAAAGTGAGGTGCTGTGCAAAATACCTGTCACCTTTCTCAAACTATACAGTATAAATGCTACTATTGGAATTATCTAAGTTAGTCATCTTTTCCCAAACAATTTATGAAATAATGGCATAAAAGAGAATAAGGTGGTCTTACCAGGTTCAGTTGACTTAGTAAAGATTTCAGGCTTAACAGGTTCTTTTAGCTGTGTGAGATATTTAGGTTGGTTTTGTAGAGATTGGACAGAGTTAGAAACTAGATTTAGCAACACTGCCTTAGATGCCTCAAGGTTTGACTGAACAGGTTTGTTTGCATGTTGTTTAGGAAAGAGTTGATATTTTCTTTCTCACCAGTGAGAAACATTGCAATCTCCAATTTAAATGCATAAATGTTTAATGTAGTCTTGCATAGGTTTCATTTCAAGCTGATTTGCATGAAAAAAACAAATGATTGATCAGTTGATGTTGATCAGACATGGTGTTTAGAAACAATAATAGATCCTGAATTCAAGAAGCTCCTGGGGATTCTAAAATTATATCCAATTTCATCCCATTGTCACTTTCACTGTGCAAAAGTCCACATTTTAGCCTTTCACCAAATCTACTGAGGAGCCATTTCCATCCTTTTTCTCTTCTGTCGCTACAGCCAACATCAATATTTTACAGTGAGTAGTGGGGCCACCTGCCCAGATGACCTGCCACAGCAGCTAAAAAGAATTTAACTTGTGTCACACTGTTTGATTAGTATTTAAGGTGCCTTTGCACCACTGCACTCTGTTGTGCTTTTTGTGTGTATTAAACATATGTGAGAAATCTTTGGACAAAGAAAAAGAGACAAGGAGCTAGCAAATCTCTCCTACAAAGGTAACTTTATGTAATGCCTTTTTTCTCTCTCTCTCTTTTTGTCTTTTGGGAACAAAAAAATCTTAGAGGTTGTCCAAATATGACATATGCTGTCATGTTTTTTGTGACTTTCTGTTATTTTTATAGTGTTATGATGTTGAATGTCTATGTTTAACAAGGTCAAATGTCCAAAACTTTAGGTGAACATATAGAAAAATGCTTTAGCTTCATGATGACATCTAATTGTTCATGCATGCCCACAAGCAGCCGTCTGTTGGTAGCCTTTGTTGCTAAGGTTGTTCCACGGGTTGTTTATGTTGTCCACTTGCATATTTAGGATCGGATTCAGGCTCAAATATGTATGGATGTATGGATCAAATATATTTGAGAAGTTTCAATTTCGAGTAAAGAATGAGAAGAAGAAGTGTAATCCTACTACTACTGTTTGTTTACATAGCTTCAAGAGCCGCTGGAAGCCTGCTGAGGGGAAGCTTATGGAAGTTAACCAATCAGAACAGAGTGGGCTCATCAGGAGGGGCCCTTAAAGAGACTTTAGCTAAAATGGTTTCAGACAGAGGCTGAACTGGATGGTTGCATAAAAGGCCAGTATAAGATAAGTAAGGAGTTGTTTTAGCTGTGAATAATACAAAGATATTCCAGTAGAGCGTAGAAATGTGCATGATATGTCCCCCCTGGTGTCCTCACATATTCCTCAATATAGAACTATAAAAAACCTGGAGCTAAATAGTATTAGAGAGGATCATTACATACCTGCAGTGCTCAGTGGGGGTGGCATTACCAGGAATAACAGTTCAACAATTTACGAACAGCATCAACATATTACACAGTAACTTATCATACATAGTCACACCATATTCAAAAGTATATACACTATTAAAAACGGGCTGGTGGAGCCAGAAAATGAGCCAGAAATGATATTAAACATAGACACCAGAAAGCTGTCACACTCACCCAATAGAATAGACACATATCCCCTCCTAAAGAGAGAAAATGATTTCTCTCTCTCACATTTAGCTGCCATAGATTGCTGACCAAACCTCTGAGATATATTTTGCTTTTTAAAACCTATTTTAAAGCCTTCCAAGTTGCAACATAGTTATAATCGCAGGATAAACACATATCCCACTGCTATGCAATGTCAGTATGCCTCTGCACATGTGGCCATTATAACAAGGGGTCAATCATGAGTCAAAAGGCATTGGTAGCACTACTGGTGATGGAGATGCTACTGCAGTGGAAATACAGAGGAATTATGATTCAATTACATTTTTATTCAGTTATTAGTCTACCACTATTCTTCAATAAATCACCTCAATGATTCAATTTAGAGAGAAAGAAATTATAATAGAAAAAGTAGAACATTTAGAAATGAAAAAAGCAGGAAGGGACACTATAGAAGAAGACCAAAAGGCCATATTGTTAATGATCTGACATCACTACAGCTTCCAAGGTTTTTTCCCATCATCATCGAGGTTGGACATAAGTCCACTGAGTAAGTCAAATGTCAGAATAATGGCTTGGGGAGAATCAAATGGTTACTGCGCATGCCACATAACCATTACGTCCCTGGTTAGATTACAGCCATGGACCTTTGTTGCATGGCAAACTCATTCTCTCTCCCAGTGT
Source organism: Euthynnus affinis (assembly GCA_029490765.1). NCBI lineage: Eukaryota > Metazoa > Chordata > Actinopteri > Scombriformes > Scombridae > Euthynnus > Euthynnus affinis. The sequence continues at coordinate 6,208,647 of CM055856.1, read as the reverse complement.
TCCTGTCTGCCTCTTCACAGCCACTATCCAATAAAGGGTAAAATGGTTTGACACTGTATTTGGACAGGATTATACAGACAGAAACTCTAGATTCATTATGCTATATATATTAGTTGGAACAGATTAGAGTTACAGATTGGCAAGTTAGCTAAACTTGCTAACCCTTTTCTGCTGATCATAAAAAAAAAAATACTTTGGGGCTGTGGATAAAATTTGTCTTTGTCATCCTCATTTCCTTTCTCTCTTTAATTCCTGACAAAGCGTAAGACTCCCACACCACTTATCCCTGTGAAATTCCTGCTGAGTGTGAAAATGATGAGAGGGCAAGCTCCCGTCTGCAACAGAGAGACCTACAGTAAAAAAATTAAAAAAAAGAGTTAATTTTAATGAAACTTATCAGAAATCTATATACCTCACTCATGGAACTCATTGTGAACTTTTTTTTATGTAAGATAACTAAGATAACATGAGGTTAGGGACTGCTACTGCTATGGCACTAAAAACTGAATCAGTTTGACTGAAAGGATACTAACGGATAAAGTGACAATATAAACACTGGATTTTAAACCATTTAAGGTAGATCATCCTATCATGGCCGGTACCTATCCTACGTATTGGATTGATGCATCCAAACAAAAGGGGATTAGTTTCGCTCACAGATGAGGGAGGTTCATACTTTTTTGCTACTTTTCTCAAATGTTCCAAAACACACCAGCTTATAGAAAGGGAATTGTGCTGGAAAATCATCACACAAACATGTTTGTCGGCTCATAGCAGCTAAGAAATGGATGCTGACGTGTGCTGTACGGTGCTCTTTAGCTTTTGACAGAAGCATTCAGACAAACACAAGTAGATTGAGAGAGATGAAGCTGAAGTGCCACCATGATTAAACTAGAACTCTCTGCTACCATTTTCTAATAAACTCTAAAAGCATCCCGTATTATCCAAAGCTGGCCCTGCAATATTTATCTATTTATCAACCATTTGATACAGTTGTATATTTGTGGTATTGTTGCACTTTTTTGTGTATTTATGGCGGCTTATCAGCTACATTGTATTGTTGTCATACTGAGTCACATAGATTTGCATAATGTTGATAGCCTTACAAAAGCATTTAAAGAACCAATAAAGAAAATGATTATAGTCAACACTACAGTCAACCTCCATGGTGTGAATACCTAAAGGTTAATAAAATATATGAATTTTTGTGATGAGAGAAATTGCAAACCTAACAAGTTAGCCTGTCATAACTCTTCCCCAATATTCATCCTGACATTTTTTGAGTTACCTTAAATTTCTCTGAAAAGGAGGAAAGTGACAAATTTCTGTTTCAGCCGAGTGAATCAAGTTCTTTCTGTATTACTGAATATACTGTATGCACTAATGTCTCACCCAGAAAAGAGTTTGTGCAGCCTCCTCCTTTGTGGTGTCACACTGACCTACAGCTCCATAATGAATTGGGGAAAAAATTGAAAAGGGAGTGACTGTGATAGGTAATTTCCTGGAAAGGTTCATGTTCTGGAGTTTAACTGATAGCACCGCCAAAAAAAATAACCTGTTTGATATTAAAAAAGAGGAAAAAAGGCAGACAACCTCTGTCCTATATGCCTTTATACCTCAGGGCTACTTACAGTCAGTATTGGCTGTCTGTAATGTATAGTCATCATGTATCTGCAAAGAATCTATATATAATATACCTGTTGCAAACAATGAAATTAGACACAGCTGGTGTTTAATTTGGTGTCTTTAATGACCGGTTTTATTCCATTTGTTCTGATGATGGCTTCAGCCATATGGCTTTGCTCTGATGGAAAGCAGTTTATATCTTCTGTGACCATTTGTTTATCCTCACAATAATTGATGCCCTTCAATTTTGTCATCTTGTCAGATGCTGTATCCCTTCAGGTTTGGTGCACATTGTGCAATTGTAGATTAAAAATGCTCTAATTTTGAAAATGACACTCTAAATTTACAAATACTGTTGGACTTCTGCACCTCAGATGAACCCACTTAAGACAAGTATGCTTTAAGCAATCGACATATGGAGGGAATTATTCATTTATCCATGAATATGCCATGTAGCGAATGAGTATGAATGAGCAAAAAAGGAGAATTCATATGAAATGTTGCTTCATATCCTGCGGTCAGATGCTGTAGAGTTTTATCTGCGGTCAACTTCAGTAAAATGATCGGACCCTTTCTGTCTTTTTTTTTTTTTTAATTTTTTCTCAGGCAAGGAAATCTATCATGTTCAAACTGTCATATTAATTGGTTCTGCTTAACTGAGCCGGATCTGCAACATTTCCTGGATGTAAATTTTAGCCTTTGACTCTGACGTATTCAGGTGTGACTTCCAATTACAGCTGGCCATTCTGTGCTTTTCTTTGAGCTAATACGTATTGTGAGGGTCTTGTAGCACTGTAGGTTAAAGCGAAATATGCAGAGATGAATGAACATTTTTAAACATTTAACTTATATACCTTTGACTGAAACATCATAAATAGGAGAGACTATAATTAAAAACTTGAAGAAAAGAAACCTATTTCTACTGACATGCCTTGATATCCTGCATATGAATATAATAAACACTATATAATTGGTACGTTCTGTTTCAGGTGATAGTTTTCTGTCTGTGTTCCAACTTTATAAATAAACAACACTGACAGTGATGAGCATCCTTTTTTTTTTTCTTTTTTTTTTTATGGGTGTGTTTACTGTTGCTGCAGAGCGGGGACCAGCACATCACAATTGCTTGTTTTTGCAGTGGTGACATCAATAACAGAATATTGAGGACAATTGTGATCAAATTGAATGAGTGTAGCCTGAAGTGCTCTCATCATCCCATCCAAATGCAAATAAACAAACAAGCAAAAAAATGAAATAAGTAAATGATCTTTCAGAGGAGTGGCACACTGCTATTTCTTATTAGAGCACAGATGAGCCATTATGTAAGAATATTATTTTTGGTTTGGGGTTTGTACTGTTTCTTTATCTCTAGATTTGGGAGGAGATATCAGAGTCTTTTTTATAGACAGCAATATTAAAACTACTGACAGTATTACTGAACTTGAAAACAGCAAAATCCTTTTGATAATTTGATTTGTGATAAGATTGCTTTCATTTTCTGTCCAGACTTTAATACAGTTAAAAATAGACACATCTTGTAGTTCATATACACTGTTGAGAACTAATGATGCAGGGTGGTACAGCTTCCCAAACATCCTCACAGTTTTTCTCGTCATAACGCTTTACTTCATGATGTGTCCAAAGGGCATCTGGACACAGCTTCAGATCTCAGTGCTACAGTCTAGTGATGTGGGAAGAGAAGTACCTGGCTTGCCATGTACTGTTGGAAGTGGGACGGTCTTTAGGGGATCTCTGGAAGAGAACAGGGAATAAGGTTTTGATCAGGACCAGCTGTCACTTCTGTCCTCAACTATTCTGTTGAAGCTCACAGTGCTGCAGAAGTAAAGTATAATGGCCTTATTTATAGTGGGGAGGCTGTGTTGTGTTTTAATTAGTCCCACCGTTTTATTCTTCTTGCCATTCAACAGACATTCTTTTCTTGTCACTAAAACTCTGGAGAGACCATCAATAATAATATTGATAATTAACTATCTTTATAAACAGGAAAATTTAGCATAAATCCCATCACCAGGCTCAAACATATTACATGCAATATCTGGTGTGGAGGTGAAATTGTGTAGGTGAAAGACTCAAAGATGTGTACTATGTGATCAGTCAAGGTCCTGGAGGTGATAGAAAGTGAAGCACTGTGATGCACCAAAAAAACAATAAGAATTTAAAATGCAAAGTATGTGTATTAACATTAGGGTTATCATGGCCCATCACTCATAATAACATAATTGAGAAAATAAGTTTTCAGGGCCTTTCAGACAACTTATGCCTGACAGGAACCTCTTGAAAATGATTGTTGCCTCACTGAAGCAAAGGTAGGGGCATGAAGTTATCATACCTCACTTATACCTCATACTTCACTAACTTCAATTCTTCTTTTTTTAAGTTTGATGCAATATAATTGCACAGCACCACAAATACAGCCTCCAAAATGGCCATAAAGTTGAATAAACACCTCCCTGAAACACCGTAGGATGTGGTATTAGACTTTAGTTTTAGCTATAGCTGCACCTCCTATAAAAATCTGTCAACTGAGTGTATTTTGTCATATAGTTTGGATGACTTGTTGGATTTGGAACCAGAGGAGGAGGTATTGGATAAATGATCCCAGCAGGAACCATAAAAAGGAAATAAATGGATGGACTGGTGTGGGAGTAAATGTGTGAAGAATGTGAAGTATACTAATTGGATAAAAGGATATGGAGAAGTAATAGGTGTGAGTGAGGAGTGTCAGGACAAGGTGGCCTTTGTTTCTAAATTTCCACCAGAGCTTCAGTGATTATCCAATATCTGAATTAAATCATTCGAACAGAAATGAATCAGAAAAACATTAGAAAATCATACAGTCACAGTACGGGATTTGCAAGAAACATATTTTAGTTTTTATATTTCTTTTTGACTGACAGTTTCTGTCACTTGTCAACCTTAGTATACTTGTACTTTGAGAGGATTATATAAGTATGAGAAAAAAAAACACAATTTAAACTACAGTTGTGCTATTTACAACACTGCAGATTCAGTGGATAGCTTCAAGGTAAGATCACCCCATGGATCCTTTCACTACACTCAGGTGGAAAGGTCAGATCCAGGATTGCAAACAAACAAAAACAAACCCATCTGGACCCAAACACTCTATCATTACTGAACTGATCGCTGAGAATGGCAGCATACTCTTGTTTTCCTCCTAAAAGTTGCACCTTAACCATGACAAAACAATGCCTCCCACTCCATAACAGACCCAATAGGACTCTTTGCTCTGGCCTGTAGGCTTGCATTTATGTGTGCCAAACATGTACGCATCCACTTGTTGGGAGCCGAGTGAAGAATGACTCATTTGACTGGCTATTTCTTTCTCTCTCTCTCTCTCTCTCTCTCTCTCTCTCTCTCTCTCTCTCTCTCTCTCTCTCTTTGTATGTCTCTCTTTCTCTCCACTTCTCAGTAAACCAATGACTTTGTTCTTTGTGCTGCTGTAATCACAAACATGTCATTCAATGTGTAATGATGGGATTATTCATTGCAAACTGACCACAGTGTATCTCACTTCAAATGTCCTGACTGACTGCTGTTGATGAATAGCCACAATTGATATTTCCAGCCGGACCTCAATACAATTACCATTCCCTTTTTTTTCTATTGTCTGCTTGCACTGACAGTTAAGGCACTAGTTTACTGAGAAATGCCACCAGCTATTTAGATGTTACCTAAAATTTCCTGTCAAAACAGCTTTTTTTAAAAAAAGATTTTTATAAAACTTAAATTGTTTCTTTCGTAAAAGGGCAAATATTCCTACATCTCCATGACAGAAGGATTACTAGTTTCTTAAATGCTGGTGAAAACAAAAAATGAGACATCTATCTTATAATTCACACCTAATTCTCATATTGTTTTTAGCAATTATGTACATTGTACAGTACATTATCTGCCCACATCACTGGCACTGTTTCCAAAACTTTCTCTGTGAGTACTCAAAAGTTTATTATGAGTGGACTCCTTTAGAATAATTGATTGTATTTGACATGACATGGAGGAAGCTCGTCAGATTGATACTCTGCAACAGAGCTGTGATCAATCCAAATGAGAGACTGAGGAAGCTTTTTTTTTCTCTGCCAGTGCTTATTAGAAGAAAAAAAATCTCTGGAGAAAGTCTATTCCTCAAGAAACAGCTTGGACCTATTAGTATCTAGGAATGTAAATTAGCATGATCCCTCACCTCATCATGCCTCCAAATATTCCCTGTGCACTAGTTTGACAGAGCATAATGAAACATTAAGTTAAATGCCCGGGCAAGTTTCAGAGCACTTTTACGGTGGGCGTTTAGGCATGAAGAGTTGTGATTATCTGCGAAGATTAGTTTCTGTCTTAACAAACAAAAAATTTGCTGTGATTTGGTATACTGCACAGTCTGAATAATGAACCTTTGGAGACAACTGGGCATCCTCTCGATCTGGATTTCACGTGGAGTGGGTGTGAAATGGATTTCCTTCCTAAGTTGAAGTACATGACCACAATACAAATGTAGTTTTAAAGGTTGATTTTCTCTGTTATTATTTATTTGTCTATTTTGGATAATGTTTAGGCTACACATAATTGATCTGGTTTCAAGGGATTATAGAAAGGTAATGAGTCTGTGTTCTAAGGAAATATTAATGACTTTAGTGTTAGTCTGTCTATATTGTTTACTTCTGTATTCTCTATCTCTCAGCGCAACAAAGGTAATTCCCTTCAAGGCATACTGTTGTATACCTCTCATGGTAAAGATCATTAAAAGTTACTCCATGCTCCATGCAAGTATGATGCACCTACGTTTTCACACTTCTGCTTTCTATGTAAATAAATCTTTGGACATGTGTTGAAAAGCAGGAAGTAAATGTTATGTGGTATGTTCTCGGTCTGAAGCAGTAAACAGCAGATGGTAAGCAGGGCCTCTTTAGCGCTATGGATTTCATTTACCTACCCACCTGAATGACCTGCGTTGAGCTCAGCAGCTGATGCAGAAAAAAAAAAAACAAAAGCGAGAGTTAACTGTTTGCTCTTGTTTACTCCAGTTCCACTAGACTGCAAGGCCAGAGGAGTCATTTGCCATGCATGGAGAAATTAGCTTATTTATCAGCATTTTGATTTTCGTCCCGCCTCGCCGTCCCACTGACATTTTAGATGTACATGATCCATGACTGATTCCCCATCAAAATGGAGCCTCGGTAACATAACAAAGTATTTGGCTTGTGCAGTTTCCATCGTTTTATAATTAAATATATGATGATTAGCATTGAGCCAGATGAGGACAATAGCTTGTTATGTGCAAAAAGGTAACCTTGAACATTGTACATCTGTCCCGTCAATTGGATATGCTCCAAAGATGCACAGCACATTACCAGTGAGACGCTGCACCTCATGTCCATACAGTAGGAAATTGGTTGTTTCAAGGTGATTCGCTACAGTGTATTTGAGCTTTTTTTTTTTTTTTTATCACCGTACATGGTGATGCTGCACCCTTGGACCACCTACTGTACTTTCAAGTCGAGTTAAATGGCAGACTGATCCGAAGTCCTTGAAAGGTTACAAAAATCTTTAGCTATTCATTACTGTAAAGGAGGAAGTGTGGAAAGTGATGGAATATAATGAAAACTAATACTCTTTCTAGTTGCTATGCTATCTGTAGATATGTTTAATATCCCATTACAGGCCGAGAAGTAACCACAGTTCTATACTGTCAAGAGACAAACATAATCCGGAGGGAAATTACCCATCAGGAAGGCAATACTGTTACTGAGATGCAATTACCAGGCCACTTGTGAGATTTTCAGCCTAGTATCCATGGGTGCGTGCGTGTGTGTGTGAGGGTGGTCGATATGTGCATAACAGCCCTTATGTTTTCCAGAGTAAATTGGATTCTTTGCTGGAGAACAGTTAATTTAGAATATGTCCAAGATGCAAATGATTGATGTGACTATATCGTTACAACTGTAGGTTTGTGATGCAGGGCAGTGTAATAGAAAAAAAAAAATTGCAGAGAGAGGGAAATAGCTTTTATCCGAGAATTATAAAAAATTTTGTGCACTAAATCTGTGAGCCTCCGGATGGTATAATTTGGATTTTGGTTTGCTGTTTATACATTAATTCCCAAGCAAACATTACTTAATTTGTGGAGGAAAAAAAGAGTCTGCATCTTTGAATTCTGTTTCTCTTTACGTTATGTTGTGAAGCTCCTGTGCTCGTGTTTGTTGGTAGTTAAATAAACGGCGTGTCACACGGAGGATTTAATGCACCAATTTAGCACTGAATCACATAGCCTACAAACAAAGAAAACATCACGGATTGGAATTAACATCAGTGTAAACATTTGATAAGGATTTGCTTGGGGCGAATGCTATGCTTTATTATTGATACAAAAATAGAAACTGTAGAAACAAGACTTGCTTCTGTGCGTGTGATATACTTGCCTCTGCACTGTCATATCCTACAACTCATTCTCACAGACCGAGTTCAACATAATATTTGTGACAATGGCAAATGGCTTCCCGTTATCCCCGAGATAAATTTCTCAAGTCGGGGACATTTCTATTGTACTACAAATTATCACCTTGAATCTCATAATTAATCACGGCTGCCTTCAATGAACAGCCCCTAACCTTAAACGTACAGAGAGGAGAAGAAAAGAGCTGCCTGCACCCATTGCAGGGGAAGTGCATGTGCATAAGAAATAAAACTGCCTGCACAGAGTGTGAGCCTAGCATGCATAATAAATGTATGACAAAACAATACCCCAGGCACCCCAGTATTAATGATATGCAGCGAACTCATTATTAAAGTTCCAAAACAGCTCCTGGAGTAACACAGATGGAGTCAATTAAGCAATGAGCATACTTGCTTGCCTGCCGTTTCATCTTCTTTCTTTTATCTCTTCCATGTTACTCCATGGATGTAATTAGCTGTATGTTTCTCCTCACAACATAATGTCCAGTGATAATAACAGTTATTTTCACTTGTAATTTCAAATAATGTACTGCTTAATAAATGTACCAAATTTGCTCTCACCGTGTCCTTGGGTATTTCATTTGCACTGCAAGAGGTGTTGAGGATAATACCATGCTAAGCTGCTTTTTTTCTCTCTGCTATTTGTGTTCCCAGAGACCTGATGCCTTCAACCCTGGAGGGGCAGATCACCATGGAGAAGACACCCAGCTACTTTGTGACTAACCATGCCCCAAAGCGCATCCACTCCATGGCCAGGGACATCAAGCTTATTATTGTGGTGCGTAATCCTGTCACTAGAGCCATTTCAGACTATACACAGACTTTGTCCAAGAAACCTGAGATCCCGACCTTTGAGGTTCTGGCTTTTAAGAACCGGACGCTGGGTCTTATAGACGCTTCATGGAGCGCATTGCGTATAGGAATATATGCGCTCCACCTGGAGAGCTGGATGCAGTACTTCCCTCTCTCTCAAATGCACTTCGTCAGCGGGGAGAGGCTCATTGTGGATCCTGCAGGTGAGATGGCCAAAGTGCAGGACTTCCTGGGACTCAAAAGGATCGTCACAGACAAACACTTTTACTTCAATAAAACAAAAGGATTTCCGTGTCTGAAGAAGCCAGAGGACAGCAGCACTCCCAGATGTCTCGGCAAGTCTAAAGGGAGAACTCACCCTAAAATTGACCCGGATGTGATTCGGCGGCTGCACAAGTTCTACAAACCCTTTAACATGATGTTCTACCAAATGACTGGCCAGAACTTTGAATGGGAGCTGGAGGAGGACAGCGAATCTCGAAGCTCTCAGGACTAGTAGACTGCGGCATGGCACGGCGCAGCCACACCACCAGCCTTCTCAATAAAACTACTATTGTCTCGCTTCATGTTCAGAGAGAGTGCTTGAGCACGCCAATCAATCATGGCTGTCTTTGCAGTGTCTGTATCCATTAGCAAAAGTTTACTGACATGCTTTTTTTTTTCCTCCCTTCAATACTAATGTTGTTGATGGCAAATCATTATTGTACATACTAAACATAAAATATATTTATATTTGTGAAAAGGAGATGATTTATTCCTTGTTGTTTTTAAAGCATAGAGCTGATATAAAAATCATGTTGACTATGGCAATGCATGCGATTAGTTAAGTGTCCTTACCTCATGAGCCCTAAGGGTAAACTCTGCCTGTTTCTTCTCCCTTTACTTTCTTTGCAGTTTGTTGCCCTCACACCCACTCACCAGCATACAGTACAAAAAAGATATTCTATTTCAATGGCTAAGGCCATGAAGAGCTCTGTATTATTTCTTTCAACACTGCCCTGCTGCTTTAGAATATAGAGAAAAGAGAAAAACGATAGACATATACAAAAATCCTATAACATATGCTTATCTTTTGAGTTGAACATATTCTGAGTGGAGACAATCTATTTTTTTGCCAGTTTTAAGTTTACCAAAGTGTTAATGTACTCTGTGTCAGTATCCTGGTTGCTCTACACTCATTAATTGCACACAAATTCAATAGGAGAGCTGATGTACAGTGGCTATCATTCAATAATTGGATTGTTTCACTGCATAGTTGAACATTAGCATACTGATGACCATGCACTCAGATGTGGTGCAGTATCAGTGGTTTTGGTATAATTTGACAAATTAATCCATGTACTACAAATATCAAGGGTTAGCTGTGCATCAAACTAATTTGCATTTTGACAATAACTATTTCCTGTTGCCAAAATGCACACCAAAAAACATCAGTTAACTCTTCCAGTCCTTGACTGTTTGCCTCATGACCCTCCTCTTGTCACAGTAATGCATGTCAATGAGGGTGAAGAACAACAGCGGAGGACCGAGCAGAAGTTTGTTAACAAACATCTGCTACCCTGCGGTCTTCTGTCATTAGAGATTAATGGTTTGTTAAATAAGCTGCTGCCGCTGGAACAATGTCAATGTCAGAGAAGATTTGCTGTCAAGGAAAAGCTACATACAAGCCCAGGTAAATTACCAAGCCATTACTGTGTGTGCTTAACTTGAATGAGCTGATGTCTGCCAGGGAAATGTGCTGTAACCAGAGGTTTACTTGTTATCAACAGTGGTAACTGGGTGGAGACTTGTGTCAAAAATAACAGGGTTTTGCTGTGAAATGCTCCTTTCTTGAAAATCTTCTTTACTCGTGCAATGAAATAAGAAGAGTAACACCATCGTTTCCTCATTATAATTTATTTTGCATAACTCGCTGTGCATCTGTCTGTTGTCTCTGGACTTTTCATCAGTTGAGACAATCAATACAGTCAATGAGTCAATAAATACAGTCTGCTACACATCAGTGGTTGCTACAGCTATGATGCATTGCTCTGTTAATCCTCCCTGTTCTCTGGCCATGGATGGCTGGATTGGTTCACTCTCTGCAGACCTCTCTGTCACCCTGGGGAGGCCGGCACCAGCAGCTACTTACACAGAGCAATTGATTCAATCAAAGTAAGCACTATACTGCCCTTTGTAGCGCCAAGCCTGAACACTTACCTCTGAGTCTCACTATCCCAGAGTCACAACTTCCACTTTGAAGCTTTTCTGTGCAGCCATCCCTTGGTGTTTTCCTGACGATCTCTCTGCCTCTCTGCACTTTTACATGCCCGCTTCCCGCTTCCCCTCTTTTTCCCTCCACACACATGTCATCCTTTGTACTAATATGGTGTGGTGGGAAGCTGTTTCACAAAAGTGTAGTGCATTTATAAAAGATACCTGACATGTTAATCACACATTGAAGTACAGCTTCTATCATTATTTATTTATTCACGTTTCCTCAAGCTTTAGAACATTTATAATCCACCTTCCAAACCAGACAGTCCCTCCTACTCACATTCAAAGAAATCCACAGAAAGCAGCCTGACCCAACATTGTTATTAGGACAGATGAAGACTCCATCTATGAATATGCAATTGTGCTGTCATTTGCATTTCCAGGATCACACGCATTAGGGAATTCCTTACCAAAGCTAAAACTTGGATCCAATCTCTCATTAACAGAAACACACACACCTTTTTCTTTTTGTACCTCTTGCTTGTTTTAGGTACGTGGTGGTACAGGCGGAGTACTGTGATACATCCTGTGAGATTTAACAAGGCATGAAAGGAATGCTAAGCTGTCCTTCAAATGTTCCTCCCACCGGGGGTCATGCCGTGTTATGTGGTTCATCAGTGTTTCCAGCATCAAGTAAAAGAAGACTGTGATGATAAGCGAGTACCTCCTGCTCATCAAACTGTCACACTGCCATCATTTCAAAATGAAGTACAAATTCATTTGTCAGTCATTACTGACAATTTGGCAAAGAGCTGAAACAGTAATCAGTGGCTCGAAAAAGCTACCTGGATGTTCTTAGAAATGAATTTGACATAGCAGCTTGTGTGTTTATTTTTGGTTGAAGGGCTGTGATCTGTCTATGAGATGTTCTTTAAAGTGTTCTATTCAGCTTTCTGTAATATGATCTATAATTATATACTGCTGAAGGGCATAATGAAAAGGTACAGCAGAAATATGCTCACTTTAAGACAGACCTTGCTGGTTTTGTGAGAATAATTTGGCTGTGGAAACATGAATGTTTGCAAAATCTTCAGAAGTAGAGAAGTCTCCATTAGCACCAACTAATTGGTTTTTCACTTCATTTGAGTGAATGATTACCTGCTGTGCAAAGAGGCACAATGGTGTCAACTTTTACAACTAACTTTGCACTACTCCATCCTGAATTAACATCTAATGTAGTCTCTCAGGGAATTCAAACCTGCATTGTTTTATTCCGGTTACATCGATTTAATCACACAGCTATCCAATTTGTGCGGACAAAAACACATCGTAAGACCCTTTAGGGAGTGGTTTCAGTCCAGTCACACACACTTTGACACAATCACTGTAGTTTCACATGTAAAACAGAATAAAATAGACTTGACTTGTTCCATCAAAGGTCGATATGACAGACAACTGACAAAAAGTGGTTGACATGCCTCAGACAAGCTGCACAAAATAAACAAAATTAACAGTTGCTAGCGGCTAGCCAGAAAATTAAATTGGACTAGCAACAAAGTAGGTTGCCATCTTGATATTTGGTCAGTTAAGATCATCTTCAGGACCTTCTTGGTGTGGTTCATTTGTGGTCTAAAAGCAAACAGGCCAAACTCGATTTTGTGACACTAGTTATAGATTGTAATGAAGTTATTATACCTAAGGTTCAGGAACAAGACCATGCCCCTCTCTCTCACTAAATTCAATCACCTATGCCTTGCTAATTCAATCACCTATGCATACTTATATAGATGTGTCTAACCCCTTTCTTTCCCGCTCGTCTCAGTTCTCATGACCCTCCCCTGAAGGACCTTCACAGCTCATGTTCTCTCCATGATCGCATGGGTTTCCGCTGGGTGCTCCGGTTTCCTCCAACCATCAAAGACATGTGGTTAGGGTTAAAACTTCTGCATACGTAATTCTTCATGTCCTTTTAGGAACCACAGGGCGATGCCAAAGCAGAAAGCTCATCAAAACATTCCCCCACCCTGAGTTTTGACCCCTGGGGTCCTAGATGTTCCAGCCTCATTGTGACTCGGTCATCCCCATGCAATCGATCCCCTTCATCCCTCTCCCTCAATCAGCCCACTATACATTATCCTCATCCAATCCTGAACCCTCTCGACAATCTAAATAAAACTGTTTTTTATACCATACAAATAGCGTGGTCTTTGTTAGTGAAGTAGTAGATGTGATTTCGCATGACTTCAAAAGCCGGGTGGCTATTTCAATCCATCTAACGATTCTGAACTATTCAGGAAGCAGTCTTATTATGAGTAATCTGTATAAGTGATGTTCATATTTATGCAAATAATTTGGTAACCATGGTAACACATAAGTGCAGGAATTTTCCCTGATAAATCTGCCAGTCAAAAGCAGTTACTTCTGTGTGTTATGCTTGTATCTTACTCTGTATACTTTGGCAGTAGATTAAGTCCATTAAAAAGTGCCTTTCATAGCAAACCCACAGTACTGCTGTACAAGACTACCAGTTTGTTGCTACAACATGAGGTTGCAGTCTGATAATAATATTAATGCTCATGATCATGATCGTTTTTTTTTTTCTTCATGAGCTCTTTTTGACACCAGAGAACATGAATAAACCGAAGAAGCATCAAAGTGCCGCATAACTTGCTGTCAGTCACTGGAATTTGATTTTCCCATGTGGGTCCTGATCATGCACAGATGATGCTGGATGACAGTCACCAAAACTATCAACTGAGTTAAAGTTACCTTCATGTTTACAGCTCCTGATTAGTTTGTAAAAGTCAGTGTGAACATGAACTGAACCAGAACTACAAGACAACAATGTATCACCATTTTTCCTGTGATCTGGACCAAATTAATCAAACAGCAGGTGTGAAAGCTCCCATAAGGTCCTCCTTTTGATGCCAATTGATACATAAATATCTAAAAAAAAAAAAAAAAAAAAAAGTCAGTGGCTATAGATCTTTTCTGTTTTACATTTTGTGAAAACAATGTGCATTTGTTTGTCATTAACATATGGAAAGGTTTTTGAACAAATATCCACAAAATGAAATAAGCTCAAAATGAGATGCAACGGTACATTCCCATTATGCGCTCATCTGTTTCATCTGTGCGGAAATCATTCTTTTATATATATACTGCAATTGTATCTGTATGGAAATTTTCCCTAGTGGCTTTGTCACTCATTGAATTAAACTGCTACCCATGCACCAGAACCTTATTGATCATCAAAATAAGAATTACATGCAATCCCTTCCTCATTCATTCATTATAACCTTTATTTAGACAGAGTAGGCCATTGAGAGTAAGCTCTCTTTTACAAGGACTCTCTGATTACAATACAAATATAAAATATAAGAAGCAATAATCGTCAGATACAAAAAGCAAATATGAGCAGCTAAGCAATATAAAATATTAGAAACTATAATATAAAAGCAATATATAAAAGCAATAAAGTACATAATATGAAAACACATTAAGGCAATAAAAACCAATATATGCACATAAAAGTTAAAGCAATTAAAACATATGCATTCACACTGCCCTATGTCAAGCTCACCCTCTATAATCTCCCCTTTTTCTCATTTTTTCACTACCTTTGTCTTCAGGTATTTGGAGGCATGGGGGGGGGGGCTAAAGGAGGACAATGCATCCACTGGTTGCCAAGGACAACCCATATGTTAGTGACTGAAACAGATTCACAGCCCAAACATTAATGTCTATCTCTGTTTCCTCTGCAAGACCCCTGATTTCCACATTCTCTAAATTTTCAATGAATCTTAAATTTATTCAAGTGTTGCCCTGCTTTGAGAAGTAGAAATGATATTCCACCCTATTTCAGAGATAAAACTGATGTTGAAACTAGGACTGAAGTTGCCATAATAATTATTACAAAGTCCATAACAACGGGACAGAAACATTTTTTAAAAAAACATCTTCAACCACACATGGTTCTAAAACCATCTCAGTCCCTGTCATTTCCACAAACTAAAACCATTACCAGAAATAATCATTTCAACAGTTGCTGAATCAGGAACATCACTCCAGGGGAGGAAAAGCATCATCTCATTAATCTCAACTCAAACCCATTCTTTCTTCTGTGCTGTTTTCTTCTCTGCTAACCCACTATACTCCCTGAGTCCCACCTTGTCTATCTTGTTTACAATGACTAATCTTTGAGTCATCATGTGGACTCAGGTCAAGGCCTATCCATGACCTGAGTTCTCTGAAAATACCTCTTTGAGCTTTCAGAATGATTGAAGTTGCTGTAGAAATTAAGAGAAAAGTCTTCAAAAAATGTCAAAAACATATTAGATTGATTGCCAAGTTTTGCAGAAAGAAAAGTTGGAACTGACTCATCAGTGAAACTGAATGCTTCTACACAAGTCCAGCAAGCTATTTTTACCCCTCTTGTGTTGTTTACTATTAATTCAGTTTCCTGTGTTCTCTTAATTAATGAGAGGCTCTGTGTTCAATGCAGGTATTGTGGGATGCATAAAAGGTTTGCATGAGCAAAGATGATTTTAAAAGCAAAAATGCTACTCAGTGTCAGTACTCACAGTTATCATCTAATCACCAATTAAACACTAATCACTGGAAGATAAACATGTTGATAATGTAGACCAATAAATTAGGCATACATAATTAATGTATGTGTAATGAAATCGGCAGAAAATCGCATTTGCTTCTCAAACTGTGCTATGATAATGTGCATTAATACTGTTGTAGATGAATTATATTAACCCAGTAGTTCCCCCACCCCAACCCCCCTCCACACACACACAAACACACACACACACACACACACACACACACCAACACTTTATTAATACTTACAACAACAACAACTCTTTCACTCACATAGGAACTGATTCAGCTGCTTGGACTTGACTTTTTGTTGTGTAGTAGATGTGAATCAGCCATTAAGACAATTATCATGCTTGACTGGTTAAAGCTGGCATTCCCAGTCTTAAGGAACCAGACTCCAACTGGTTTCTGTTCTAATCAGAGAATAATTACAGTGTCAGGTGACTGCAATTAAGTAGCTGGTAGAGAAGCATCAGTACTCTTTGCTGCAAAGACCAAAGTTTAAAAACACTCTTCTCCCATAACTTTCTCCAAGAACTACTTAAATGCATGTTTTTTTCTCACCTTCATCTTCCTTTTTAAACAACCTGTGCTCCTCCTCCACTGTAATGGATTCTGCATCCCTTTCTCTTTAATTTGTAATTCTTTGCACAACATTTCTCTAATCAACCTCACTGTTGACCTGTGGAATCATAGGAACCATTTTTTTTTAAGTTGTTTCAAACATGTTGACGAAATTGGATTTTCACTGAACAGTATCAATTTTCTGTGTAGAAAAAGGTGTTATGAATGATCACCATTCATCTGCACTTAAAAGCTCTTCTTCAGAAGAATTATTTTATTCATCTCACAAGAGCCTGACTTTTCAAACAGAAACATATAATGCATTTTCATCAATTTTAACTTCTTGTCGAAAATTTGATCATAAACGAGCATACCATTTTTAACCGGAGACCAACCAGTTATTCACAGGTATCAATATAGATATCTTTATGCACAGAAAATTCAATTTTATTGTGGATCGCAACTTTCTAATTAATTAATTTAGATTAATATTTCATGACAGGTTTTTCAAATTTTTTGGCTTGCTGTGAGTCTAAATATATTGTTCAATAGACCCTTTTCACAGCAGACATTGTGACATGTCAAAGCAGAAAAAGCACAGGTGTAAATAATAACACTGACGTTCGCTCCATTCCAATACTTGTCCCAGTAAGCCATGTCAGTGAGTAGGCATGCATAATACCGCAGCGCTGGATCTGACTCAACAACCAAAAGGGTCTGTGATTGGAAGAGCAACACTTTCAAAAATTTCTGTTATAGTACAAAATGTACAAAATAGTGGTGAAGTACAAAATTATTTTTTGCAAAAGGTAAGGTTTGTGGTGAAAACTTAAACCGAAGATACTTCTAAGCCACGTTCAGGAGATATCTGTCATATTAGAGGCCTCAGTTGCATGGAATAAAGGGGGCAAAACATTTTCATCAGCATCTTTTCATCATGACATCCTGACTTCAAATGTGTGATAAAATGTGTAATTTTTTGGTATCTGGTAAGAATCTGTTTTGTTTTTTTACACTGGACTGGAGGATAATGCTTGCCGTCACTCAAGAAAGAAGGTGACAATACAGACTGTACCCACTTGAAAAAATCTTGAGGTAAAAAAAAAAAAAAAAAATCAGAGATGTTACTATTAACACATTTAATTTCCTCATGCATAATCTTTAGGTACCTGTAGGGAGAAAATGAACATTTCTATTCCTCTAGGCCCTGGGTACTTAATTCTGCTTCCTTCAGGGCCAGTGTCTTGCAGGTGTTTGATCCTCCCTGACAGTTAACAAGACACACCTTCTCTACTACTTGGCAGCAAGTGTTGCACATTAACTATCAAGAAGGATCAGAGGGAGGATCAAAAAGCTGGAGGACACCAGCCCTCGAGGAGCAGAATTGAGTGTCTAGGCTCTAGGCCAAAACAGGGGCTTGTCATGAAGCCCAGCACTCTACTAGCAGAAAAAAAAGCTCTTCTAAGGTGGTCCTCTGTCACCTTGAATTGAGGGCTTTTATACAGCAAAGTAGAAGCACAAGGCAGCAATATCAAGTTTTTCAAGGTTGTGAGAAAAAAAGTGCACTGCAGGAACAGAAACTAGTGTAGTGGTCTCTGTGAACCTTTCAGACAGAGTTAGTTTCCCAAAAGATGATAAGTATTCATTTCATGTACTCATTCAGGTACTGTAGGTGTAGTATTTCTGTAGTTTATAGAGGTGAGTGTGGATATAGAGTCATTGAGCAAATTGCTGGATTGAGCTTTTAATCATGTATCTATTTATTCATTTAAATTCTTTTAACGATGAGCAATGCAATTAGGCCTGAGGCAACTACATCATGGTTTGATTCTTATCCAAAAGTCTCTGTGTTAATGAACGTGGTCAGAGACTTCAGAGTTGGCTGACAAACTGCAAAGTATTTATGAACTCAGATGTAAAATTCAACCCAGAGGACAAACAAGCAAACTTCGATGTAATAAAAAGTGTATTTTGAAGCTGCTTATCTCAAACCCCAAATACATTATTTACCCTTTTGATGCGTGTGTTCATACCAAATTGAGTAAGATCTGTGGTATCAATGCTCTTTCAAACATCCGAAATGTTCATTGAGTGATTGTTAAAACCACTGAGGGTAGAAACATCAGCTCCAGTCTGCAATGAAGAAATTGGGGCATTCCCTTTTAAGAAATAGGATTCCAGCACATTTGCTAAATACTGCAGAAACAAGAAACATTTGCATAACTGGAGTCATCCACAGTTGTTAAAAGAAACAAAACACAATCTAATTTAATATTGCAAAAAACAACTGCAACAACAATTTCTCCAGGACAGAAGCATACAGGGAGCAAAAGGTTTTAATTATGTTTGTATACCTAAAAAAATTAAGAAATTCAATATGCTTAAAGGCTTAATACCAGTGAAAGTGTAACCCTTTGTTACGATGTAATAACAGAGCACAGCAATAGTAATAACTGGACCAATAACTGAAGACACTAGGTTTTTAAGAGCCAGTATTTTGAACATCAATAATGATACAGACAACAATAATTCGAACGTTTGTGGCAACTTGTTATTTCAAACCAAAAGGTCAACATGTAAAACAACAACTTTTGGAAAGAACAATGTAGTTCAAGTGTTCATTTGTAGTTGTGTAACTATAAATACATTCAAAGTGCTTCTTATGCTCATGTTCAAATGCTTGAAATTATGTGTTTACATAAGTAACTGACAAAAGTACATTTTACAAAAATAAAATACCACAGAGTACCCCTTTTAATTTGGTCAAAATTGCATCAAATGCAGTAAACAATAGTAACATGAGGCATTAATGCATAGCGTGCTTAATTGTCTCTCCTTGCACCGGTAACAGTGAGAGATTGCACTAAAAATTAACCTCTTTAGTTACTACAACATAAAACAAACATGAATTGCATATTACACCAAATAATCATGCCAGCTAAGTGGCTAGGCTAAGCTAACACACTATTAGCATCACAAAACACAGTAAGCACTATTAGCTATTAACACCAATTAACATAAATATCAGCTGCCTTACAGTTACCTTAACAGGTTTTATTGTGTTTTCACTCACCGCTGAGTCAAAGTATGAACAAGCTTTACAGCATTTCACCTCGGCAGACCGACGATAATCATCTGCCCTCTCATGCTGCTTCACAAGTTTAAATGTAACAGTACAGCGGTCAGCTACTGTTTAACATCATTGAGAATTAATATTACTTTGTTCAGAAGATTATTATAGTCATTTATATGAGTTAATCGAATGACATTCAGTCCAAATGTTATTTATATAAACACTTTTAAATAGTTCTTTGTATTGTTACTATTTTTAGTGTATATAATCAATTTAGGTTCATTATTTGTTTCAAAATGAAATTAATTGCTTTTAAGGATTATAATGACTTCCCAATGAATTATTTATTCCTCAATTAAGATTAATTGTTTTAAAAGAGATAATTCTGATATGTTATTTTAGAGCCTGGGCTACAAAAGTTTCGTCCAAGCAAGCGTGGCTAAGCTACAGTTGTAGCTCGATAATGTGGTAGAACAAATTGCATTTTTTTATTAAAACGTTGACTGTTTTTTCTATTAAATATGTGAATTCAATTAACATTAACATAAGAAATACATGTTTTTAGGGGTGTGCCTGAATATAAATATGTTATTTGGTAAAGCACAAATATTCTGGCTTTTTTATTTTTTATTTTTTATTTTTTTACAAATATTAGTTTACATACAAATATACATATATTCATACAAATATTTTAAAAATATATGTGTTCGCGGGAAGGGAAAAAAAAGTCAAATATCAGCATGCAGGTTGGTTACATCGCTGTCTTAGTCCCTGTCCTCTGCTCCACTGTTACGTCTATTAGCAGGTCTCAATGAGGTGAGTCAACATCCACCTGCTACATGATGCACATTTCCTAATTTGGACATCACTCCCGGAATTGGGGGTCACCAGAGATAAAGCTTAGCTTAGGTTGTAAAAAATCACCTTTGAAGTTCATCCCTACACATTACACAGTGTGTCTCTGTGTTATGTGTGTATAAATAGGTAGAGGTCTGTCTGCAATGAGGTGATGAGTAAAGTTATAGCTAAGTAGTCAGCGCAATCATCTATGATCTGGGATACTCCAGTTTGAGACCCATTGTGGGAATCTCCTTCGTAAGGTAGTTTATTCACGAACAGTTATTTTAACACTTTAATTTTCTAAAATTAAAAGTATGATAAAAAGAAAAACAGGATTTTTAAGCCTCTTCCCACTTTTATATGAATACAAATGCAAATAATTTTGTTGCCTAAACAAATACAGATATTAATACAAATACTGGGTTCTCTGTACATCCCTAGATGTTTTGTGGAAAATCTGTTTAACAGAATGAAAGACAGATTTTTATTAAAACCTGTCTTATCATGGTCACTCACTACTTTTTACTCCTCTCTGTCCACTCCGTGTCTCCCAGTATCACAACATTTTGGCTACCGTTCTGCTAGAGTGTCTGCACTGTGTTACATCATTTACATAAATAGACACAAGAGGATGAGATGCAGCAGCTGGAAGCATCAGTAGCAGCTCTGGACTGTAGTGTTGGTCTGCTGATTTCATTCATGGAGCTAACTTGAACTTTTACACATCAGTTTTAAGACATCAGTTAGCCAAGAACTTTTCATATCATGTAACACAGGAGCTGTGGCAACATATATGCAACATATTGATGGTCTACATGACAGATCAGTCACTTCTAAAAAGTGTCGGGCAATCATTTAAATACCACACTATGTAAGTAGAGATAACTCACAAGAAAAAAACTAAAGCATTAGCTGTTTGTTAAAATGCCTAAAACTGACCTCTATATTTGTGTTACCTGACCAATGTTAGTCTATTTCAACAATGACCACCATCTTCCCCTAACCCTACAGAGCTATTTTTAACACCTGCTAAAAGGTAGGTTTAGTGGTGAGTGTGGTCAGAGGTGATATAAAACTTTCAACCAGAGATGTCAGTGGGAGTATAAAAAAGGTTCAGACAGGACGATATAACATCAGGCACACAAATAAAACAATGAAGGCTAAAATAAGCCAAGACCTAAAATATAATGATCAGTTTGTAAGATCTATTTTGTTATTTATTATGGTTATTGTGAAAAAAGAGAGGAGAGACAATGGGACATTTGTATATTTGAGGGAAAATGTTTAAGCCTATTCTTGGGTAAAAAAAAGGCAATCTGCTGTAAACAGTTGGTTTATGTTTATAAACTTTTGAAAACGGTAACAGCAGAGTCCAGCTATGGGCCTGTGTTGATATGAAATTTCACTTCTGTTGCAGATTCAGTTTGACTGGCTAACTTTTGAAGTGCTGTTCAAATGAAGAATTGATACATGAATCAACCCATCTCTAGAGTCTTCTCTAAGCACTGTCGGACTCCCTGCCAATTAATAACACAGTACAATCTTCTGCAGAGACATATTTCATGTGTATGAATCTGAAACTGAAATTACTGTGGGGACCTGCTGATAGTTTACTGACTCTTCAAGAGTGTAAAAAACAGACTGGTGCAAGGAAAAACCTTGAGTCTCTTCAGCAAGCCAAATATTATAACTCTAACATTGTTGACAGAAACAGTAATTCCTTTCAAACCTGTGAAACACCACATTAACATTTTATTCATTGAGGTCAGTTACATACATCGAAATAGAAAGTAAAGTGTTTCTGTGGCCTCCAACAGTCCAGGATCACCCAGCACAGGCCACCTGGTCAAGGGCTTCACCAAGACGCATTATTTTTCAAATCAATACCTCCACATCCCAGAGCTTTGAAAGAAGACTAATTTCCTTATCAATCCATGCAGGTAATGATCTCATTAATTCACTGTTGATTCATTTTCAGCTGAGTGGATATTAACCTTTTGCCAGTAATCATTAATTTTCTGTGGGAGAGGTGTGGTATGTTGTGATTGGAGCTACATAAACAAAACAATTAATAGGCTCTCGACACTAGAGGTCCTTCATGATGTCCAGCTGACTTCTTACACTCAAATGATCGATTTATTGATCCTCCCCCTCAGAACTGTTCTAATCTCACCTCACACAGGGTATGCTTGGACCCAGAAGTGACAAGGGGGGTTATTTGTGTTGTTTTGTGTAGTCATGCGTGTATTTTGAGGACAATTATCATGCTCTGAATACTCATAACTTTGCAGCAGGCAATCAGGGATTACCGTGCAACACCTGGTCACTGCTTCCTATTTTATCTCTGACTAAATGGAGTGACACTGAGGGCGCTATTATTGATGATTTAAAAGTCTGAAAAGTTTTAATTAACTAAGAAAACTATTTCAAATGCATACAGTATGATAATTGTTTGTTTTTTTACAGACCAATCCTCTTATTTTTCCACATTAATTCTTTATTTCTAATCAGAATCATAAGAACCAATCCTTATTTAAACTCTGGAGAAAACATCCTTGATATCTTCTGTAAACTGAAACTATCATTGAAAAAGTTTTAAAGGTGGAATAAGATAAGAGCCATAAGCTATCAATTATCGATCAAAGCTCCTTCTTTGGACATTTAAAAAGATGTTTCACAAAAAGTTTCTCTAAGAAGTTGCCACTCACCATTTTTCTCACTTAAGAGGTTTTGTAACTAAATCCGGTGTCCAATAAAGACTGCTTTACCCTTAAAATTGCATTGCAAGTTCTATCAAACACTGACTCTCACTGTCACTATGTGTATAAGTACACTGCAGGGCTTGTAAGTGATTTTTAAAGTGGTAGTAATTACAGTTGCCAGAGTCACTAAAGTAACTTCCTTTAAATTCTACTCCCGATCTAACCTCTCTGTTCACTCTAAGCAGAACACGAAGCTCATACTGAGTATCTTTGTCCATAACTCTGCCTGCATTTGAATATTATGAATAATATACTACATACTGTAATAATGTGAGTTACATTGACTGTTTTTGCTTTCAGCGCCCCTCACACAAGCCTCACAGTTGACAGGCTGGACGTTTCCACTGTGATGTCACTCATTGGTTTGTGAACTCTCATTTTGAAGCCTTGAATTTGCATTTTCACTGTCACCATCTTGGATATTTGGAGCCAGAAGTGACCATATTTGGAAGAGAAGGTGGAGTTGACCCTACTGCTCACAACCAGCTTGGTTAGCATGGTGCATTTACAGTCTATGGTTTATTGTGAGAAGGCTAATGCTAAATTTTGCTTATAAAAAACCTGGCTTAACACTATTCAAATAAAATGTACTTACTGGAAAACCTGAACATCTGACTCCTAAGAAGGTCTTTTAGTACAACCAGATGCTGGCAACCAAAATACTACAGTTAACTTTTATGAACTGAAAACACACTGAAATGGTGAAAGCTACGATACATTGTGAAACTGGGGTTATACCCCAACAGTGTCACTCAAAGTGACCACACCCATAAACATTCAGGCCTTAATCAAATTTAAAGGGTGAGTTGTATAAAAAATTAACTAACCATACAGTTGTCAGGAATTGGGTAATTCGCTGTAGAAATCAAAGCCAATTTTTTGTACCAAGCTGTTTATTTCTGCTGTAAAGGTGGGCATTTTAACATGGGGCTATGTGGGGATTGACTCATTTATGGAGCCACCCTCAAGTGTCCATTGAAGAACTGCACAATTCTGCATTGGCTTCATTTTTCAGCCCTGGAGGTTGCCGCTTGGCTTCCACACCAGAATATCACACTCATTTTTTTTTACTAACACATTTGTAAGGCACCTACAACATGAGTCCAGAAAATCATCAACCAAACAGGGAGTTTTACATAAACAAGACAACTGGGAAAAAAATGTATGTGTTCAGAATGGTAAGCCATGATATGGTGTGATAAAGTTTACTAAGTATTTGTGCATTATGTATGTATAGAGTCTGTTTTCAGGGAAATCATATCAAGTTAAAATGTTAAAATGTTTAGCATGAATTGTTAAAACTGTGTCCTGGGAAAGTGCTGAGGAAAATAATAAATACTGCCTCAGTTTAAATCAAAACAGTTTATACCTTAAAGGAGTTAGGTGACAGTGTTTGAGTAACAAAAAATACTTTACGTAGGAAGAAGAAAGAAGTGAGTGTGTTGCTTCACAGCAAGACTAAAGGAAAGCAGGAACGTTCACACTTCAGGGAATCAACACCCAGTAGCCCATTACTTGGCACTAATGAGGGTATTTTCTGTGGGAAGAAGTGTCAACAGTTTATGTATTTATTTTACAAGTTTTGATTAATAAAAATGTAAATATTTATCACAATTAAATAATGGTTTCATGTAAGTTTCAGTGGCCAGTGCTGTAAGTCAGACATAATCTTGTACCACTACAGAACATAATACATTACATGAATAACAACAGAAGTATGAGGGACAAGGGTAGTGCATAGTGTAGTGGGGTAAAATATTGAGATTGATAAGAGATGATGGATCGGTGCTTTAAAATATAAATACAGGGTACAGAAGGTATAGAATAGATAAAATATGCCTTGTTATTGTTGTTTCTCATGTATTAAATCTAACTCAGTCAAAGCTGGACAGCGGCATCTTTTTATCATGTTTGATTGCTCACTTTTCCATCTGGTCATGACAACAGTTTATATTTCCTATCAACATAAATTTTCCCAGCTAAATGTTACTAAATGATATACTAGCCACTCCTGCACTAGCAATACCTCTGTCAGCCTGGAGATAAAGTTTGAAGGAGTACACTTGACCCTACATGTGGCAGGCATAAATCTTGGAACGACAAAAAGCATCGCACCCTGCATGCAAATAAGCCCAGTATCATGATTTTTTTAGGCCCCAAGAGGTGTCGAAACTTCATGTCTGACATGCAGTATTTCTCAGACCAGACTGTGGCGGTGAAGTCAAAAGTACTTACTTGACTAAGACATTAAACTGAATTTATTCCTCTATCTTAAAGTAAGAGATGATATATATTATTTAATTATAATATTTGTTAATTCAGAACTATTGAGTACTGTATATCCTGCTTTATAGTTTGTTAGAATTCATATTATATACTTTTTATCATTTCTGCACAAGGTATTCATCTTAAACTATTAGGTAAAGTACATGGACTCTTTTGTTTGCTTTTCTATTCCTATGAACATCCTGTAATTACATTTTTTTACCTTTACTGGAGCTTCTAGCACGGACCTCCTACCCCTTATTACACTGACATGCTCTGACCACTTTATAAATGTTTATGAATGAAGAGTACTTTATTTAAAATTCTTAGGTTTTCATAAATACTAAATATTTCATTTTCAAATTATAAATATCTTTGCATACAATGATGCACAATATTTCAGCAACTTTCTAGACTAAAAGGAACACTTCATTCAATTTATTTTGAGTTTTCAATAACATGCAGATATACAGAATATACAGTGTGAGAATGTTTTATCTGACTTTCATAATATTATGATTGAAGTAGGCTAGTTAACAATAAACACTTAATGCCCAAATGTAATAATCTTAACCTTAATCTTTTCTGAAAAACAGATTCTAACCTTAACTGTAAACACAGTCCCTAACCATGCACTTCAGGTTCTTCAGAAGGGACCTGTCATGATCACTTTACAAAACAAGTTCAAATTCTGAAGGTCTGCTGCTCAAATTGGCTCCAACAAAGATAGAAATACAAACACTGAGAATGTTCCCGCCAATGTGTTCACTAAACATGCACAGATGCATTCATGCGTATGAATATTGTACATAAACCCCCCCCACAAAAACGGTTATTTTGTGTCTGCAGGATACATTTGTTGTTGGAATTTGTCTGTTTTTTTCTTCTTTATTCTACCTCTTAGTTAATTTAGGTTTTTATAAGCAATTACATTACTTAACCACCTTTGCTAAATTTCTCTGTTTCCAATTTCAGTTGATGTTGTCATCACTTTTGCGTGAAATGCACTTTAAATAAAAAATTTGATTTATTTTCATTGGAACAGCATGGAGCGAACAATGGCTCTGATTTAATCTTTTACTGGGTGGCAACATGTCGATATGTTTGTTCACTGAACTGAGTCAGTTGCAACCATTGCATCCTGATGCTGACAATGCATAAATGATGCAGGACTCAAAGGCATGTCAGGTTTTCGCCTCGAGCAATCCAAGACAAATGCTGAAGTGAAAAATATGGTTAGTGCAAAAACGCGAAAACATCATTAGCTACTCACAGAGAACGGGACTCCAACATTTCTGATGAACATGCTGGATTATTTAGAGTATTGTTTTCAGTATTTAGCATCATATACTGCAGTACACTCCCAACACAGGGAATATGAAGACAATACAACTTCAAATATTGAGCAGTAGTGTGTGCAGTTCAGAACTTACACACACTGTACAGCATATGTGTGTTCCTGAGATGCATCCTGTAGGGAATAAGTTTTGAGCAGGTTTAGTGTAATGAACCTTCTTGGGATTACACAACGGCATGCAGGTATTCCCAGCCTGCTGTCCATGCTGTCAAACAACAAGCAATATGTTAATGTATTCAACAAATAAGACCATCTCCTGTCTGCTGGATACGCCAATTTATGTATTTTATGGCAGAAACCAGCTCTCAAAGACTCCTTTTATAATCAAGAAGTGAAGTCAGAGATGCACAGATTCTGCAAACATACAGATTAGACTTTTTTTTTTTTCTTGAGTGAATAGACATAGAACAAAGCCTTTTACAGGTGAGAGGAAACTAAAAATCTTTGGGGATTTAAAGGGAAATCTTTTGAAAAGATCCTAAAAAAATGTAGTAGAATAACATCTGTCCCTGAAAATTGTTTGGACACTCTACCTTTGTTTGAATAGCGAAAAAAGATTATCATTTAATTGCATAGGAAATTGACAGCATAGGGAATCACCACAGATAGTAAGATGAGGCATGCTGTGGCGAAGACACAAAATAACTGAAAACAATAAATGTCTAATAGAAAGACAGAGCAGACAGGGATTCAGTGTGGAGAAATGAAGTCAAGTTGTTGTGATCCCTGGTGCACATGTATAGCTGCTAGAAGCTCCACTAAAGCAGATTCATTTATTACTGAATGTGGAAGACTAGCCAGTGTTTTCACAGTAGTATGTGTACCTTTCAATTATAATTTAGACGCATAGTTTTCAACGTTGGAGTCATTGATCTGTTTCAGGAGAAGATTTACTATGCATAGGTTACAGCCGGCTAAAAAGATTCTCATTCTGAGCACAAACATTCTTTGTTGTTTCAGTGATATGCAAACAAGACATACAGCAAGGAGAATCTGTCCCTAAATCGAGACAGAATTCAGTTTGAAAAAGTCAGTGTGGAGTGAACTGAATATAGCTCACCACTATGAGCAACTGTCCAAAGGCATTTACAGTGTTGTGACTTGAGTCAAATGGACGCCTGAGGCCATGCACATACAAACTAAAGCATTTTGAAAACCATTTCACCTCCTAAAAAAATACAAAGAACCCTTCAACCTCACACCTATATGTGCTTTGTTTTCTGACTTGGAAAAACAAAACAATTTGATGGTTCTGGCTCCCTGGGCACAAGTTGTATTATGTGTCTCACATCATGTGTGCATGCGTTCATGAAGAATATATTATGTGGTACTGTACCCTTTATGCATTTATTACCCCTAAAGGGCATGATTCAATAATTATAATAATAGCTCTCCTTAGAGGTGTCATGATCCGGATATTAATACCTACCTGTACAATGTGACACCACAGGTATATAAACACACCTCCCCAAACACGGCCGACATGCAGCCTTTCACCTTTCTATTTTTACACCGACTCCCAGGCAGGGGCTTCAAATTGTAAAAGTGTTTGATTTGGCTGAGAATCAAACCGCATGAATCCTTCTTCAGATAAGTGCGCACATCCACATTCCTACATATTTATATCCATGCCATCATAGTTAATATTATATGCAAACAACTGCTCATGTTGGGGGAGATGTTGCACCTCATTTGAACGTCTGATCATGTACAGTACCAACTGCTTATGCTAAAGAGGCTTTATCATACCCTATTAAACTCCTGAGATGTAAAATTGATGAGTGATAAGGACGAGACTTTTTAAAAATCGTTATGCGTCATGTCAACGTGTGGTTTTCTGTCAATCAGTGTTGGCAAGACAGCTCAGATGAAACAGATGAGGTTTCCAAGGCTTTCAGGGGTCAATATGTATGATCACTCTTCACAGCAGGAAACGCTTCACTCGCTTCACGCTCACTCATTAAAATTAAACAGAGAAAAAGAGATTTTATATGGATAAATACCTCTACAGCTATTGCCAACATGTGTTCATACCTCTAAGCATGGCCATGAAATAAGAAAAAGAAAACATTCATGGACATAAAAAGGTCAAAATATGAATAGCTGGAAAATAAATATTAATTTGTCATAACCTCATATGAAAAATTTAACTCTGATGATGTCCTACTTGTAAAATGCTAAATGCTAAAAACGCTTTCATGGTAAGCATGAAAGGATAAAAAATTAAAAAAGAACGAGAAAAATCCTGTTCCAAAATGAAATATTTTTACATTCGAGTTCAAGATCATAGTATTTATGAGGGGAACAAAGGAGGAAATCGGGTGACATTACTATAGAGCAACAAAACAGCGTACTTGAACACAGGAGATTGCTGTTTGTTTCCTGTTTTCAACTGTGAGTTAACATAGTTAATTTTATCTTTTTTTTTTTAAAACCATGACCCTGATTGTCCCCTAACCTTTTTTTTTGGTGTTAGCAAAACATTCCTGTATCCCCCCAAAAGACACTGTTACCAGTGGAAATGTGAATCAGTGTACATGGATGTTTAAATGTTTAATTTTCTCCCAGGGCTTAAAGTGAATGTTTGATAAGAAAGGCCCAAGCAGTCCCTCTGTTGTTTATGAGGCTTAGAGATGCAAGTGTGGAGCTTTTCAAGACACACAGCAGAAACCGCGCTGTGCATACAAGAATTTGTTTATACTGTCACTGTTACAACATAATATTTGATTCCAAGGCAGAGGTTTCATCTGCCTAACAAATCAAGGTTATACCGAGCAAGAGATAACTCTAAGCAATTTCTGCGAGAGAAGTGTTCGCTGCTTGCGTGACAAAAAAATCAACTCTCCCTGGTTGCAGTGTGCTATAGATGACGAGGTCAAAGGGAGATGGCAGAGGACTCTTAATTAAAAGTCACTGGTGATACAACCCAAATTCAACCTGTCCAGTCATTTCTTTACTGACAAAGAATCATTACATTAGATGTCAGAGTGGATCAATATTCTGACAGGGTGAGGTACCCTCATTCCCATCTCCCTCTGCGAATCTGTGCATTGACTGCAAACCTTAAGCAACAAGAAGGATGAGGTCAAAGATTTGTTCAAATCAGCACCTCCATCCCTGCAGCTAAGACAGGGGGAATCACTCTTCGTTTGTTGAGGCAGACTGTACCAGCGAGGCATCATTAAATTCCTTCTCACTGCTTATTGTGCATAATTCATATTCACCCATTGAAATATAAATGTTGCTGTGTTGCAGAAACTCTGCTAGACTGAGGCACAAGATGAGGGCCAGAATCAAAACCCCAAGTGGGACTTCAGGTTCAAGGAAAAAAAGTACAGGTGAAGACTTCTTTGGACAGCTGTGGATCACCTTCAGCAAAATCAATGTAGAATGTTATCCTGAGACACACAAGGAACAGATAAACAAGGATGGTCATTTAATTGGTCATTATGTGAAACATTTCTCACTCACATTATCCTTTGCAAAAGATCTCGAGTAAGTGATAGCATCATGTACCATGAAGATAATAAATTCAAAGCAATACTTAAGAAAAATGCGTTGTAAAGATTAAAGTGTTGTAGTCATTCTCTCATTGCCGGGATGTGCCGATGAGCAGTCTGAACACATGTTGTCTAGACAAACGGACTTTGTCTCTTTTACAGCAATTCTAATAGAAAAAAATCAATAATGAAGCTTGGAAAGTCAGGTAAAGTTAAAAAAAAAATATTTTGTCAAACCAAATAAAATGTTGCACTTCTAGTCTAACAATAAACCAAGA
This sequence comes from Euthynnus affinis, assembly GCA_029490765.1. Classification (NCBI taxonomy): domain Eukaryota; kingdom Metazoa; phylum Chordata; class Actinopteri; order Scombriformes; family Scombridae; genus Euthynnus; species Euthynnus affinis. The sequence goes on along the minus strand of CM055856.1, from coordinate 6,178,276 downwards.
AGTTAACACTCCGGACCTGAGATATACATGAATATAATATAATATAATATAATATAATATAATATAATATAATATAATATAATATAATATAATATAATATAATATAATATAATATAATATAATACACACAATTCACACAACAATACACACACATAGCAGTAGCAGGACACAGGTCTTTTGCAAAATTAAACACTTAATTTAAAACTATACAGTAATTTATAAAAACCCAATATGGCACACATGGTTCATACGATCTGATTTGAAACTCTTTTAACATTTCTGCTTTTCTAATAATATAGTCTGGGTTTGATTTTTTTCAGAGAGTAAAGTACATGAATATATTGACCAGTACTGCACACTGATGAAAATATTTCTCTCCACATTGTAAAATCAGTCAATATTATACATCCATGTATTTCCAAAGGCTGCATCTGCACTGAAAATCAGCACAGAACACATTTTACATAGAATAAACACAGCAAAAACATTTGTGGAGACAAAAAAGAAAGCATGAATTTAAAGAAAAAAACAAACCCTAAGAGTTATCTCTTTGCCGAGCTGGATCAGGCACTTTGTCCACATCACAAACTATGTCTTTTCTCACTAGGCTGCATGGGAAGAATCTTCCTGAATAGCAAATCCATCCTTGCACAGGCCCTGCATCAATTTGGTCGTAGGCCTCCTCCATGGCTTGAATGAGGGGTATCCTGACATAGGGCTGGAGATCGTAAACCTTCCACCACCATGCCAGAAAAAAAACTCCAACAAGCAGTAAGGCTCAAGAACACCACGTCTGTAAAGCTAAAAAATAGTAATGTATTTAACAATTATTTAATTTTATTTACAATTTAACATTTAACATTTTTTCAGAATACAAAAATAGGAAAACTAGAGAAAAGTAATTTCAAAAACTGGGGCCCTTTAACTCAAATGAGGTCGACTGAACAAACAACCTAAACTGAACTCAACTTAACAGACCTGACACACAAAAGGAAGGTTTATATACACACAAGCTAGCTTACACAGTGAAACTGGGGGGCAGGATCAAACAATGAACTCTAACAAAAAAACCTTAATATCAAAAAAAGATGTGAATCAAGAATCTATTTACAACAAAACTAACAGTCAAAGCAAGAAAAAAACAACAAAACTCAAAGTCCCAAAGTAATTAAAGTTAACTGGATCCCGAAAGGCAGACTCCCCTCTGGTACACCCAGTTGGCCTCTTCCACTTACTGCCTGCCACAGTATAATAGGCTATCTTTACCTGCACTGACTCTTTTGGCCAAAAGGAGGACTAATCTGATCCATGAAAAAGAGAAAGGTAAAACATGATTTAATTCAAGCAAGAAATATTAATGAAAAAATATTAACCAAAATATGTGCACTCAAATTAGCAAACAAACTGTCAATAATAAAGTGTGTGCTGTATGAAAACAAAAGACTATGTGCACTGTCATTATTTGAAATGGTTGTATATTAACAGTGTTAAAAAGGAAAGTACTAACACTTGGTGCTCACATGTGGTGTGGCCACCAAAGGGAGTAAGCAAGGAAGAGTATGGTGTGAGGTATTGGAGTGAAAATTGTGGATGCTGTTGAAACCAGTTTTGGACCAGAGCAGATCAGTGGAAAGATACATTGTCCCAGATGACAATATAACTCATCCGCTCTGCATCCATTTGGGCTTCTGCTGTTACGATGTTGTGTTGTCTGTCTAAAAATGGGAGTATGTGGGCCGTGTTGTAAGGACTTAAGTTGGCATGGTGGTGGAGGACCTCATTCTGCACATTGTGCTGTTACCACCACGTTGTCCTGGGACATTTAAAATAGCTCTGTGGCCAATGACGTTCTCCCTCTTTGTCAGGTTAAACCCAGCCTCATCTATGAGGATAAATTCATATGGAATTGCATCAGCATCCATTTTGCATTGTGTAACTCAATATAGGCACACTATAAATTTACATGTAAAAAGGTTCTGTGTGCAGTGCTCAATAGTGAAGTGTATTACTTACCTCCCCATATTCATGCCACAGGTCTTTTACTCTCAGAATTTCTTTCAAATGGCACTCTGTGGAGTTGTTTCATCTGTATGTGATGTTTTCTAAAGATTCGCCCTAGTATTGATAGAGAGACCTGATGGACATTATTGAAAGCTGTGTGGTGATTGATGTTTGAATTCCTCTGAGGCATATCGCACTATTGGCCAAAGTCATGTTTACGATAGTGCTCTCTTGTTCCTCTGAGAATATGAGACCCCTTCTTCTTTGACTTTCTTGACCCTCTATGTCTATGGGCTACACACAGCATGACATGGCTATGTTATTGATGCTAGCCATGCTAACTAGCTGCTAGTGTAGGTTGGTGAAATGGATCCATCACATCTCTTTATATTCGCATGTTGGTGCTCCAGTCAGTATCAAAGCCTGAGATCGGTTGGCAAATGTATGTTTTTAAAACTTATTTTGGCTGCGCTCACTCATTCTCAGGGCTGCACTATAAACACCCCCTGAGAATTTAATAAAAACTGTTTGTCAGTGTCGGAGCCTCCATGTGAGATGCTTTGGTCAGTAAATGTGTGTTTTTAAAACTTATTTTAGGACTGTGCTCACTCTCAGTCCTGCTGAGAATGAGCTGCGCTCAGGGCTCCGCTGTAAATGCCCCCTGAGGACTTAATAGAAACTGTTTGCACCAATTCATTTTGAAAGAGCAATGGGCAATGGGTAAACTCGCCTGGGTCAGCAGTCAATGAGTCAATGACTCAGTGACAGACAGACATTCAGAATTATAGGGCTGGTCCGTGGCCAATCTGGCTAAAAACGGGAATGGGGCACACCCATTAATTCACAGCTTTTAATTGTGCATACAAACATTTTGACACTATTTGACACTACACTACTACTTCAAATGCAATTATTGCTTTGCTCTTTTCATTTATTGCCTATTTTTTACAACCTAACTTTGTATTGTATTGTATTTGTATTTGGGCACACTCCTAGTGGGAGTTACCATAGTCGGTGTCCAAGTACCACACTCCTAACACCATGTCAGAAACAAAAGAACATTGACCTTAACATAGACAAAATCTAAAGTACAAAAAGTACAAATACAAACATCTGTGAGGTGTGACAAATTAGACATGACAAATACATCTCTTCATTTATGCCAAAGAGCTAACACTTATGTCAGAAACAGATTGAAAGAACACAAACCTCTCTTGAAGTTACAAAGATAAAAATACCAAAAGTACAGGTACTAACATCTGTCAAGTGCGACAAATTAGAGGAAACATGACAAGCTCAGTTCTTCTTTTATGCCAAAGGGCTCCAACGTGTGCAGAGTGTGAATACAATATGCCTCTCCACACATCACCCCACTCCTCCCTGAGCAACGAGTTGATGATGTCACCATCTCTAGGAGAAGGTGGAATTTGCTCTATTCCTCAGAACTTTAATGATGCTGCAGAGCTGTGGTTAAAATTGAATAATGGCATAATCCATGTTTTGTGTACATATTGCAGATCTGTGAATCTTTAAAGATCTTTTTGTTTGTCCAACATAAACCAGACCACAGGGACATTTCAGCATAAAGACAACATGTGTGATGCTGCAGTTGTGTAAAGTGTACTTGGTGTCTGACGAGTTAGAATGCTGTGCTCAGTGGCCACAGCTGAAAAAACCTGTGGTGTTGATAGTCCTCCAGTCCCCTTTTTCCTTTGAAAGTCTGCTGTTCTCGAACTGAGAAGCACCTAATTCAACTGCATGTTACTGGAACATGTGTTGAGAACCCTGTATCACCGAAGCCCTTTACTGATGAACATGGTATACGTTTCACCAATCCATCTTTTAAACTTGTCATCCTAATACTGATACTTCAACTTGGGGTATCTGCTGATACAGAGTATACTGACCTGATACCAGCAATCCCTTTTTCACAAATTTAAAATCTGTGTACCCGTGTGTGGAATCATTTTTATGCCTTGAAACCAAAGTCAGAGGCCCTTTTTGACTGAATAAATGAGACTTGCCTTGATGCTGTGTGCTCTGTTCACTGCTGGGATCCCAAGTGAATCAACACAATGTCGCTGTATTCTTGCCTTATTCACAGGGAAGTAGCTTCTCTGGGCTTTGCCTGCATTTAGGTGAGCTGCTCCTCTTGTGCAGTGATCCCTGCAGAGTGATTCACTGTCCCGTCTCTCTCTTACATCCTCCCAAATCCTTCTAAGTTGGCCTGCTCTCAACCCCCTGAATCATTATCAGTCAGCCAGCATCATGTTCACCATCAAGTGTGAAGCATCATTTATGGAAACATTACATTTTCCAGCTGTTGGCGCTTGCCTGCACCAAAATGAAAAACTTCCAAGAATGAAGTGCCACCTGTACCCACAATAATAGACTGGAATTTTATGTTCTTAGCGCAATGTGAACAAAAGATTTTAGAGATTGGTTTTTATCACAGACCAATATTGTACAAGCACGGCTTAGTGTGTGTGTGTGTGTGTGTGTGTGTGTGTGTGTGTGTGTGTGTGTGTGTGTGTGTGTGTGTGTGTGTGTGTGTGTGTGTGTGTGTGCGGTCACTTAGCAGTGGCCTTGGGAGCAGGTTACTTCCCGGCTGTAGAACAGTATTAATGATGGGAGTGCAGGTTGGTGAAGTTGATCCTATCTATGGCGCTCATTCATTTTACCTTTCCTGTCACAGCACTGTGTGGAGAATGCACGTAATGAATAATATACCAGAAGACTAACAGCAGGGTAATTACGAGATAATGAATGCACCTGCATTTTGCCTACAATGTCAGGAAGAAAACGACTTGCAATATGCTGGAAATCACTGCTGCTCATCCCAGGAGTGCACTCACTCACGCTATAGGAAACCACATAGAGGGAGTCATGTGCCTTATAGAGCCCCAACTAGTTTGTGTTAATAGATTCAGCTGGTCAGTTGTCTGTCAAAGCAGCATTTTACAGTGTGCTGCCACACCACTGTTATTTGTAATGATGTATTGGTCTATTGAACATTTTTCAGCTTAAAAAAATCCATTGTGTATTGCAGCATTTAGGTATTGATGAATAGATTGCCCAAAGGGTGACCAGAACTCGCACAGGGACCTTGAGTGATATAACCAAAAAGAATACAGTAAAACTATATTGACAAAGATATTTAGTTTTATTTAAGCACTGTGTCCTCTGGGTCTCCAGGTCACTGAACTTAATAGACGTCCTAAATCCATACATCACTGCTCAGACATACTCCAAGGTTAAACTAATCAAATAAACCACATGAAACACACCTCTTGTGAAAACATTTCGAGTCTTTCATAACAATTTGGCATAAAGACATTAGTAAAAATAAAACTAGAAAACATGAACCTTGGTTTGTTTTATTATACAACATAAAATTAAGTTAATACCTCCCAGATCACATAAGAAATAAAGGCATTCCCTTTCTTATGCACTGTATATATTTCATATCTAATGGTCATTTTTCCTAACATATATGCCTATATGCATTTTTTTCTTTAACTATATTTCTTTGCGAGTAAAGATCATTATGTTTTAAATGTTCATAACACTGTCACACAGTTTTGGCAAGTAAACCGAAAATTACTCCAAGAAAAGGAAGACAACACCATAAAACCACAGTGTCAAGTGTGTTTACATGTCCCATGATGTATCAAACAAACTGTGTCCAATAACACAGGCCTGCCTCAATTCACACCTTATCACAAGTATGAGGTTCAGTGTCAGTTTATAGACAAGAATATAGAGAGGGCGTGTGTGTTTGTATGTGTGCTTGTGTGTGTCTTTCATCTTTTCTGGCTCAATTTATTGTAGAATAGAAAAAGAAAACACTTTATATCTGTGTTCAAATTTCACCGTGGCTTTCTATGGGGTCTGTTGTTCTCTCATACACTACATACAAACAAAAACATATAGAAATATACAAAAAAACAACCTATTAGTTTAGCCCTTTTCTAATTAAAAATGTCATTAAAATGTCATTGCATGGAAAAATCACGTGGTTGGGTGTTTCCTACATCCATTCTTTTATTAACTCATGTTTGTGTGGCTGACAAGAAGAAACCTGCTTTATTAAGGTGTCTTCACTGCAGGCTGACAGAGGATGTATATTCAGCTTTAGTGAACTGCAGAAATTATGAGAGAGATGCTGATGAACTGAATGTCCTGGCAGGAGGTGCAGTCCAGCAGCCAACAGCGCACAGAGTGGTCACAGCCTGGTTGTTGAGAGTCGCTGATCTGACACCAAACAATTACGCATAGGCGTACTAAAAAAAAAAAAAATACAGGATAAAAGCTGCACCATGTGCTCCTCTCCCCTCTGGCTCCACTGTAATTCGAACGCTACTTTATTTGTTATATGATTTCTAATGTTAAACTATGTACAACACAAACTCAAAATCATTAGAATTACTGCCTACTCTCAACGTGAAAACGTGTTGACGATCCAACTATCCAATAGCAATTCAACCACCAGCATGTAAGTTAGATATAGGTATAAGAAAGAGCCAAATCACTATGGCTTTAGAAATCAATGCACATTTCTTTTAGTGCAGGCACTGCAGTCACCATCATTATGGGATGTTACGATATAGATGTTTCGTGGCCTACTGTGTACATTTTGCAGTATAATTTGCAGCCAACATATAGATCATTCAGAGTAAAATCTCGGTATGCAACTTATGTTCCTATGGATCTGTTTGATAGAGTGAAAGGCAGCATCATTACCTCTGAGTTCAGTCACTGCTACACCCTGGTCACATCAAGCCACTGCTGAGAAATTGAGTGTTTTGCTTTGTACTGGAGGCACAGTGCACTATTCATGTTTAAAGTCCCACTGATTTAATCCCTGTCAATGAAGAGTGTTCTTTTATTTTTTTTTCAGCCTAAGCAGTTACTGCTTTGCCCTCTTTTATTTCCTGATATAGTGTAGCTAATCCATGTTTGTTAAAATCAGAGTGGACTGACAGGCCTGTTTTGTGTTTCGCTGTAGGAAAAAAAAATCCCTCGATAATGGGTTTTTGCTCATATCCTTGCCATTCTTTCATGCTGTACCCTGGTATTTCAATTCTACCATGTCACAAAGATGTTTTAAAATGTAAATAATTTTATCAAATTTTGTCTTTAAAAAAAAAGGAAGAGAACATAGCAAATGAGAATCAGACCTGTTGCCAAGGGTATGTACAGGTGTTTGTGGCTCAGCAGTGGAAATTGTTTTTCAGGGTGTGAAGGACATTTTTTACCATCTGTTATTGTGGCAAAGCAGAGCCAAATCAAAAATGGGGAATCTTTTAGAACTTGTTTTCTGAAAATACAAAGAAAAAAATGAGATGACAAATCCGAAAATAAAAGCCCTTTTTTTAGCCATGCTAGTGGTCTGGCTCTGGGGATGGCAACATTGGTCCACCACTTTGGTCCAGATTGAATCTCAACAAGTATTGTGAATGGATTGCAATGGAATCTTGTGCAGGCATTCATTGTCCCCAAACAATATATTCTAATGACTTTAATGACCTTGTTAGTGTCACCATATGGTTGAGATTTGGGGTTTGAGTGAAATGTCTCTATTAGATGCACTGCCATGAAATTTTTTACACACCTTCAATATTATTACTTTGGTGATCCCCTGACTTTTCATTTCATATCAAAAAAATTCCAATGCTTTAGTTTATATTTGCTACTAATTAGTAAGTGTGGGCATGCTGACACACCAGACTAACTGCTGTGCCTAAGTAGCCAGAGTTGCTAGCATGTCTGTAGACACACTCATTTCTATGTAAACACGTCAATCACTTGTTGTTTCTATCTCTCTGTCTGTCTGCCTGTCTGTCTGATATCACCACTGGGACTTTTAGTCCTACAAATAGGGCCATTAAAGGGCCTAAAAATAAGCTAAATACTGAAACATAACCCCAATATTTTGAGACAAAAAATGTACATTCAAAACTCACACTTAAAAAAAACCTTTCACAGCAGGGTTGAAATTTGCAAGATTGACAATGTCTCTTGAGTTTTGCTGAACTGTACTGTATGCTGCGCTGCAACACTTTAATGAACTCAGCAGCAGTGAGCATACAGTAAATGACAGGACTGAAGTTTGATAATGTTTGCTACGCTATAGTCACTTGGATTTCTTCTGTTTTGAGGCGTCTGACAATTGTCAGTGTCTTCTTTTTCATTCTCAGCTAAAGGAGGCACAGAGGGATGTTTATTAACACAGGCAGCAGTATGTGAGGCAAATAAAAGATATACTCTCAGTCTGAGCAGACATTCAGCAATGTTTCCTGCATGTAAACCTAACATGAATCGCTTTTTAAGTTGGAATTTATCAGGACATTTATTCAAGGCCACATCCCTTTTGAGGAGCTTTGCTGACAGTTTCCTGTCAAGTCAAACAAACAGAGCAAACGATAATGTTTTTTTTATGGAAAGGGGAAATGAAATACAGGATGTGCATGCCATTATACCGGTTCTGTGTTTTTCCACAAAGATCAGCTACAGTATCCGTCAAAAGTTTGGACACACCTTCCAATTCACTTGAATGAGAGGGTGTGTCCAAATTTTTGACTGGTACTGTACATGCCCTCAAAATATTATAAGTCATTGTACCTTTAATTTTAATAATTCATGACTTTACTATAAATGAGGGCTAGTTTTGCCCACACATCTGAACAGTGAATCATTAAAGCTACAAATAAAAGTATTTCTTTCTTCTTTTTTCCCCTCTATGAGAGTATTGTATCTGTTTCTCTCGATGCTGCTGGGAACTAAATGCTCTGTTTTTCTAAATCAAGTTGGCTTGCTATAAAAATATGCTGTTCATGTGTTAGATCATTTTAGCCTCCTTAGCTCCTTTTGGCTGCCTGTGGTTGCAGTAAGATTGTCTGGAAACTACTGGGACACAGTGACTGAGGACTGACCTTGTCCAGGACAATCTTTCAAAGTTATTGAGCCGGGATGGTGATGACAGTTGAGAAATGCTGGGCTACACCAGTGAGGATATATCATTGGCTAAAATTGTCTTCATATTGACCTCCCTGAAAAGAATGAACTCATTCTCGCAGTGGCCAGGGCGGAGATCCCCGAGAACTGAGGAGGGATACAGGAGCACCCAGAAACAGCTGGTGTGTATGTGTGTGTGTGTACTCTTACGTGTGTGTGCCTGTCTTGGTGTATGCGACTGCCCGTTGATGCAACATTATTTTTGGCTGCAAAAAGGGATGATTAAATGTGATTTCAGTTGGATGTGTGTTAAGAAGATTTCTCTTTTTTGAAACCTGCAGTGTCAACAACATGGCATTTTCAAGTAGGCAAAGGCAACAGGAAGATTCCTGTGCTGTGCCAAGTTTTGCAGTGCATCATAAAACCTTCACCTGCGAAACAAAAATAACTTTAGCGCCTTGTAGCACCCCTACATCACTGGCGACCTGCTCTCTCCTTACCATGCTGTGAGAAGATCTATATGACCATGGCTGAATGTCTATACTCATAAAAATTTCATGACTCAATAGTTGTACTTATATTTTGTTTACAGTAATGATGTGTCTTGTATTCTTGAATGATAAAATCCATGCAGTTTGTGAAGGTAAGGTACCTCTTTTTTTACACTATTCCTGCTTCCCTTTTTAACAAGTTGCCATTATTTTTAAAGCAATGAAAAGCAATCAAAAGTAAGATGGAAAGAAACTGGATTCTGAAGTTGTAAACTATATGATGTGGAGCCATCCAGTCGCAGTGAAGAGGAGACAGGCTTTGTTGCTATGTCAGGAAGATAGTAATTTCTTGATCATGGGCAAACAAACTGTATGAATCCAGGCTCAGCCAAGCCCACAGCACACATGTATATTGCAGACAGAAAGTGATTTTGACAGTACTGTAGTTTGTTATTCTCCCACCATTGTATGGAATAAAACTTAAAAGTGATACAAACAGCAATTAACACAGAGGAGATGGTGCAGTAAAGATGTCGCCTGTTATATTTTGATGTCACCAATTATATAGTCCATGAGGAAATAAGCAGAGAAGATAAACAAACAAATGTCTCTTAGCAGTACATACTCTAAATTTACAGCTGACACATTCTGTTTTACTGACTCATTTTTCAGTATTAATCTGAGTTTTAGTAAAACTGTGAATATGGACAGAAACAAAAAATACAGACCAGAATTATTTGTTTGTTTCTGTCTGCTATATGCAGACTTACTGGAAAAGAAAAGAGACAAAGGAGCGTTGTCTCATATGCTTTATGATGAATATTCTACTGTTTTAATCACTAATTTAGTATTATTGAGACCAGTTCTTTCTTTTTCTCATGCTCTGTGAGTCTGCTCCACTGCCCCGCTGATGGGAGTGGGTGAGAACTCTGTGTCCTGATTCTTTGCAGTACAGCAGCGATGTTGTGGTTCCACATTGCTCCGCACTACTGATCTTTATTAAATACAACTTGAAGACATTGGGCAGAGGCACAGAAGCCACAGATAAAAGATATTCCTTCCAGACAGGATAAGAAGGATTTAGATTTTACTAAATTAAAGTGGAATGTGCAAACAAACAAACAAAAAACATTACTGATAAAATTAAATGAAAGGATATTGCCGACATGGTTGGTGTGAAAATACCAAAAATGCAAAGCAGAACATCTGATGGACACAAAACTCAGTTTGTAGCTTAAGGTATTCCTAATGAGGACCAGTATGGTTGTAGTGGGTGGTGGTGGTGTACTGGAATGCATTATATTGAAAGGTGTTACTGAATATTTTGTCATGTATGTTTTTTTCTTTTTTTTATTATTAGACTAGAGGGCAGGCTCCAGAGATTGCAGCAGGGGGCAGGACAGCAGGGTCCACCCCAGAGGTATAATCATTAATGGATGTTGTTATTGTTGAAATGAATGTGGGCGTTTTATGGTAGTTGCTGCAATGGGTCACCCCCAGACCTGACAGAGGGGACTGGCCCACTGCTGAACTTTCCACCTGAGATCACCCCCAGACCCGTATGAGGGAGCTGGTGTGATGCTGGTTATTTTATTTTATCTACTTATTTCAGTTTAATATCACTGCCCAACCAGCCTAATCTTTATCCTTCTTTACTATTTTATTTTATTTAATCATTCATCATTCATTTTCATTCCATGTCTGGTTCAGGCAGTCATGCCTCCCTGCCCCAATGCCCCTATGTTGGCTTAGCCCACAGGTGAACCCAAAATCCACCTGTCACAAGACGAGGGCCTGCACCCTCAGCCACTGTAAAACTAGACTGTTATACATTATTAATGAATCTCTTTTATTAGTAATTATTTGTGTTTCTGATATTATCGCTGTCCTCATTACTGTCATCACCACCATCACCATCCCATTCATAACTAATGTCCTTTAATCCAACTAATATATATATTATGTCTATATTTCCATTATTATGTAGTTGCTAATAGCAAATTTAAATCAAATTGAAAAGAAGAGAGAAGAAAGGAAAGAAAAAATAAATAAATATAAAATAAAATTATACATATAAATAAAATAAATAATGGTTGCATGGAGGAGCAATTGCATAGCGGAATTGGTAAAACAGAAAATACAATGTTTGATTGTGGGTGACAGGTGTCTCATGAGGATAATATTGACTGTAATAATAGATGACATTATTTATAGCCTGTGGATTGTGGGTAATAGTACCTGTGGAATTAAGTATGGACAGGACAATTGCTTTCTCTTTTTTGTATTGTAGCATATTTGCTAGACATTTACTTGCTTTGTTACTTCATTGAAAGTTTTCATATTTGAGTTTTGGATAAGGAACTGTGTTTTTTTGTGTATGATACTTTCAAGTTGGGTTTTAAGTTGGTTTATTCATATTGTATTTATTGTATTTGTACACTGGGGTTATCAGAATATTGGCTTGTTAGATGTTTAATCCTTTGCTTTAAGGTATTTTCCAGTTCAGTTGCTGTTTTTCTTGTGCGATGAATATGATATGATTTTACCTTTTGTTACTACTTTTACCTGTTTCCTATAGTAGTGTTGGTGAAATTTCTGGAGAGTCAGTAATCTGCAGTCTCCTTTGATCAGTGAGTTGAAATCAGGATCTTCTAAGTGATATATTGAAGTGCCATATTGTAGGAGTCTTAATATGTGCTTGTGTGTTTAATGATAGTAAATGAATTGTGTGAAATGTTTGAATGAATTGTGTTTTCTAGGATATGTTGAATGAATGAGTTGCTTACAAGAAAAAAAAGTCAATTCTGGATGCAGATTGATGGAGGGAGGAAAAATATAGGTAATGTCTCAATGATGGGTTTCTCATTCTCGAGCTATCACCAAGTCCACAATCACCCATATATTGTTTTATTATTTTAGAGAAGTGCCAGTTTCTTGAGCTACCGGTGATAATTGAGTGGTCAGTTGTGGGGTTGATGACAGTGTTGAAGCCTCCAGCTATTATAATATTTGTTGAGTCACAAAGTAAGGAGAAAAAAAACTGTGAAAAAGGATGGGTGTTTGTTGTTGGGGTGAGTGTAAATGTTGGCAAGTGTAAATGTTGTGTGGTTAATAGATGCATTAATGTTGATAAATCCAGATCAATAATAAATGTGTTGTGGACAAATGAAACATTTTCATTCATTAAAATTAAAACTCCTATTTGTTTACTATTGTATGTTAATAAACATAGTTTATCAAATTGTTTAAATTTGAGATACTGTAGTTCTGAGTTGAAACATATATCAACCTTTAATTTTATAAGATGATTGATCATTTTAATCCTTTCAGGCTGAATGCTGATGCCACATACATTGCATGTTACCAAGTTGAGTGTTTGTATAGTTGCATGTTAAGAATGTCTTATTCTGGATGAAGAGAACAAGAGAGAGGAGAGAAAAAAAGAGAGGACGGAAATAAATTTGTCTGAAGTGTGAGATGAGCATATATAAAAAGAGGGATAAAGAGGGAAGACGGCAGAGGAGAAGTAGATATGTGGATAAGTGGTGGAGATAGAAGATAGGGTGGGAGAGAGAAAGAGAGAGAAACAAGTGTGTGTGTTAGTGTGTTTGTAGCTGTCAATATTAACTGACTGAAACTGACTATACATATAAACTACAAACTACACACGTGATTGGACAGAAAAATTAGTGGTAAAGACACAGAACATCAACAAAAACAACGTTAACAACAAACAAAAGGCAGAGAGGAACATCGGTAGGTGCCTTAGCAGAGTATACAGAGAGTTTCCTTATATAAAGGAGTGATGCCAGGTAAGAGGTTTGTGAGAGTGCGATTATCATGGTTATATTGAGTTGGATATTTTAGATTATTTCAGTTAATTTAGAAGAGCCATGGTATTTGTATTTCTGAATAACTATCGATATACAGTCAGTCAACTACTAGTGATGATGCTTTTTGTTTTTCCTGTTTTCCTTTCAGATTAGATACAGTATTTTCTGTTGTTCCTTTATTTTTTTTGTTGTGCCTTTAAGTTCCTTTGTTTTGCTTTTGACCTGTTCTTTTTGCTGAAAATTCCCAAATTTTGCATTGATAGGTTGAGGTCCAGTGTCTGATCAAAAGACAGTGAACTCTTTTGAACGTAATATTTTCAACAGTGTTGGATGGTAATTTCAAGTGACTTATTATTAAGTCTTCGGTGAATGATTCTGGGATGTTGGATGATTTTTCAGGAATGCCTGAGAGGATGAGGTCTTTGTGTATGGAATGGGTTTGTAGGTCCAGATAGTTTCTTTCATCAGCATGTATTCTGTAGTGACAGCATGCACTGGTTCGTTGAATGATTTAACAGAGGTTAATTCCTGTTATGATTTTTGCAGTATTACGATGTGGTTATGGGCAAATTCCAGGCAATTGCTTTTGTCTCTTACTTCCTCACTTGAGCATTCAGTTTTGTTTATGCTGGGCAGCAGACTGACTGTGGTTTGTAGATCATCAGTATCCATTGAAAAGTCTTTATTTTTCCTTTTTGATGGGTTATTTTTTCCTGAATCTGGGTCCATGTTGATTTGCAGGTGGTAATAGTGCTTTGAAATCTGTTAAATCCTCCACCGTGACGTTTTTTTTCCATTTCATGTTGATAATTTAATAAATATATTCCTCATCTAGTAAAATATTAGGAACACTTTTCAATATAATGCATTCCATTACATCACCACCACCTACTAAAACCCTATTAATAAACGTAAAGTAGAAACATCTTTCTGGCAATATCAACAAAAATTGAAAATGTATAAGCTTTGTAAAAGTAGATTTATTGGATTGCACTAGATTGTACAGGTGCTCCTAAAAAGTTCTTGGTGAGTGTATTTTACTGTAACATTTCTTTAAATGTGTTTTTCTCATTTTTTATTTCTTGATTCTTTTCATTAGTGAAATTGTCTGTCAATCTACACAAATGAGGCTGACACTGGTTATTGCTCATTTGCAATTAGTGACTTTGCCTGACTTGAAGAGCAGTATTTCACGTTAGCATACAGGCTGGCAAATTAACACTAGCCAACAGGCAAATCAAATGCCACTGAATATTTGGCAGTGACAGGAAAACCTGTCAGCTCTCCCAGACACATTGGCAGGAAGCCAGCCATCATTTCTATGGTATTTTCACCTTTTGAAGTAAATTTGGAAGGTAGAATGTTATCTTTCCTACCAATGACAGCATAAAATGCAGTATATTTAACTAAAAGTACTGAGCCAACCAGAGTCACAGTAAGTTAGCCACAGTAACAAGAAGAGGGCTTCTGGTCAGCATCTTGCAATAAAAACCTGTGTGACAAAAATGTTAGTGTTTTTTTAAATATAAGTGGAACAGTGACACCATATTTAGATTTATAATATGCATCTTGAACAACCTAAAGTGCATCATTCAACTACTTAAATTCTGCTTCAGTCAGAAGCTGTTGTAATGGTTTCCATCTGATTTCCATAAATAAGCCAACTTAGATTCAATTCAATACTTTATTGCCAGGTCAACACAGTTGATAGGAATTTCACTCAGTACAGCTCGTAAAAACAGACACACACACACACACACACACACACACACACACACACACGCACACACTAAGTACATACAATAGATAAAACAAGAATAGCAAAAACAGTTATCTCATTTATACATTCAAACATACATAATCATTTTCTTCATAGTATCATCTTTTGGAAAAAGATGTGCTTTGTACTGCTACATTTATTTTAAAGCGCTTGTTACTTTGTCCTGCTATGTACCCACTTTCAAAGTGCTTGTTTGCCACTGCTTTCTCTACTAGTAAAGTGCTTCTGTGTCATGAACTCAAGTACCTCAGATCATGAGGCTGTGACAAGCATCCTAAGACAAGATGTCTACACTTAAGACTCTAGATTCTCCCTCTCATTATTGACACAAAGCTGTGTGGCCATGAGGCCTCCATGTAGTTTCACATTCACAGGCACTAAAAGCTATCTACCTATCAGGCAAACTGCAGTAAGTCTCACCAAACTCTGCAGGCAGCAGGAACAGTATCCACAAGCTAACAAGCTAATGAACACTGAGTCTACTGATACATGAATGAATCTAGTGAGTGATCTTTGGTATTCCTCAGTATATGAGCAGCATGTACGGGAAGTATTGAGGGCAGTGAGTGTGGATGAGAGCTGCAGCCAAGTTCAGTTCAGCAATCTCAGCAACAAACACATATGGCTATGGTATAGACAGTTTCCTTTTCCAGATCAATACAATCTAAAATAAGCATTGCCTTGTGCAACTCTGTTCTCCTTATGTGGTAAACAATTCAAGCGCGACACATCTGCCTCAATAGTTGCTTTTCTCTGTTGCCCATTTATATTTGGGCCATTGTTTTTATCCTGCTGGGTCTTTTTGGACTTTGAACTATATGATGTTTCACTATGTCCAACTGCATCACAACTAATATATATTAGCCTTTCTAAAATGCTAAGCACAGTGACAACTCCTCCCTTTAAGTGAATAAATCTGTTTATACAGAACCTTTTCTTAGCTAAGGTTTCAAAGGGCTTCGCCAAAAACTAAACAAAAATAAAAGAAATACATGTAAAACAAACTCTATAAAATTAAAAACGGAGTTCATACAGTTTCATTATGAGATGGTTAAAGGAAGTGAATGAAAATGGTATTGCTTGTTTAATCAGTTAAATATCAGGGGAGAGGCTGTTCCAAAGTTTAGGAGCACAGATGGCAAATGCACAATCCCCTTTGATTTAACCTTGTCCTCAGGACAAGCAGACCCTGGTGAGAGGACCTAAGAGATTTCGATATTTTTTTGTAGGACAGAAATTCATAAATTTATGCATGGGCTTCACCATGTAGATCCTTGAATTTGAATGCAATGAAAAATCAAGCAGTACAGTAGACTAGTTGTGATAACAGAAGTTTATGTTATTTCTAGAAAAGGCACATGGGATTTTAGCAAGATTTCTTTAGTGAAAGAAGCAAGACTTAACAAGTTCACCTATGACCATGGAAAAATTCTAATATTTAACAGTAAACAGCTGCATGTTTCATTTTTGATTTTTGTGGATATACAAAAAGTTTGCTAGCAACAGTGTTGATTTAATGCCAGTAGCCAACCTCTGTGGTATGCTTCTATCTGGTGGCCAAATAATTGTGGTATTCCTGCCAGTAATCAGTATATTATCAGTATGCGAAAAGGCATGTTGGGGAGGTTTTTTGTCTTTCTCTGCTGCCATTCCCTTTTTAGCTCTCTCCAAATAAACGTATCAGCCGTCATGTTTGTTGCATTGACAGCTACTCTAATTGCCTAAAGGCAGCAGACTCCCTGGTAGAGGGAAAGTTGAAGGTGTAGTACGAGTCACATGGCTTATTCATGGAATTTTGGGGAACCTAATCAGAAGATGTACTGTAGGTTTTGCATAATTCAAGGGTTTGAAAACTGTTTTGCTAGTCTGACCCATACTCCCTTGGCTCTTGATAAAAACGTAGATATGGAGAATGTAGAGATTTAAATTTGTACATGACTTAAATACTCTGATCAAGAACCATTAACTATCTTAACTGATGACTGGAAATGAAACAGGAAATGAGTAAGTACAGTTCTTCACTCATTCACTCATCTCATTATGCCTACATGTTAAAAACATCTTATTTGCATATATTGTAGTTTTTTTGTTTTTCTTTTTCTTTTGTGTAAAGATTTAGATGACATTTTCTGACAAGCCACTGATTGCAGTAACCAATGATCTCTCGGATTGAATTTCCATAATAATTTAAAATAACGGATGTGAAGATTGGTTGATTATTGTGCTCAGCCCACAGTGACAGGCAGGCAGGTTATTTAGATTTTAAAGATCACTTTTCAATGACAAACTCAGAATGTGACAATTCTTTTTTAACTCTGTTGAATGTTGTTTTTCTCTCACATTTTAATTCAAACTTGTTACACATACAACATTAAGTACTCAATATTCCATAACTTTATGTACTGTAATAACATGTAATTAACATAAACATTTTCTACTCTAACCCTGACTCAACCAACTTTAGAAAGAATGAATTATAAATGTGTTTTAACAGAGATATTCGATGTTGTTTCTTTTTTCTTTTTTAAATGAAACATCAACCAAAAACTCTGCTATATAACAAGCATTATGTCATTATTATCTTCAATTATGGAAATTAATTTGCAGTTGTCGAGATCTGCGGTGTTGTACTTACAATAGCTGAAATGCCCAGTGGTCCTGAGGCAACTATTTTATTCCCATTTTACCACACATAAAAGTCTGAACAAGGATAAAAGAGACAGCTTTTAAATCCCAGGTCTCACTGGGTGTCAGATTGTTCTGTGTGGCAAGAGAGGCATGATCAGGACAAGTTAAATTTGATTTGTTGCTGTGATCAGTGAAGCAGGAGGGTGTGTTCAATTAAATATTTCACTTTGACTTGTATCTCCGAAATATAGTCCCAGCTGTGCCGTCATCCACCATATTCCCCTGCAGGAGAAGATCTTATAATGAGAAGAAAAAAGTAATTATGCTTCATATGACAGCTGAATGTACTCTCTTAGTCCTTGTTTTATCAGAGAGGTAGGTTACTTATGCTGCTTCAGACTACAAGACTTATGGAATGACAAAAGACCATGAACACGGAGAGCTTTTCATACCCTGGCTGCAATAACATTGTACTGTATGTGATTTTGCAGCTTTGTTGTGTTCCAACTTCCACTTTGCTCCATTTTCAGAAAGAGCAATGTGTGTCTTTCCCTCACATGCAGTGTGTCAGGCTGATCCAGCCTCAAAAGAGCAGTGAACGGTGTCCAAATTAGTTTCAGATGAACTTTTATTAAACAAGGTTAGCTGCTAGCTCAACATTTTGAGAGACAATATGTGCTTGCAGCTGCAAAACCCTCAGGCACTGGACTGTAATTATTTTAACACTTGACTACCATTTGGAATAACACTTTGTTATGCAAATACATTGCCAGATGGCTTAAGATCTTTTAATGTTTGAGTCCCACGACAGTGATATCAAAACCTATGAATGACTGATAAAGCAAACCTGGGCTGACAAAAGACATTTCTGTGTATAGAGAGATTGGTGGGAGAGATTACATATGTTATGCCTTTTTAATCTATAATTTATACGATGTACAACATATTTATAATATTATAGGCTATCACATATTTGTAATCAGATGTTGCAAATGCCATGCTAATTCAATTCCAAAATACTTGCATTTGAATCAAAATATGAAGTGGATTTTAGTAATCAAATTAGCTATTTAGCTATTTTTGTACAATAAAATACTTTTTTGAGGAAATGAAAAGTGGTTGGATTCCTATGATCCATAAAAAAGTGCAAGCTGTGTCAAACTGAGGTGTTAAGCAGAAAGAGAGGCTTACTTTGAAGTAATGCATTTTTTCACTCACTTGTGGTATGCTGAAGAATATGTAATTGCTGATATGTGGACAAGATTTTGTTAAAATTAAACAGTTCCATTTTCATTATCTAAGAAAAAAACCTTAAACATATATAAGTCAACCAACTCGCATAGAAAAGACATGGACATGAACATGTTAGCACAAGCTGCAAATACTTCGCTTAACTTTAACAGTGATGCCTGACATCTCAGCGAAGAGTAAATCCCTTGAGAGGACTCACCAAGAAGTCCCAAGCTGCTCATCTCAGGAAAGAAAACTCTGGCTTGCAGCTTGATGTGTGTTTACAAACATGATAATTTCCTCCTCAAAGCTGTCTTGAAGTGACTAATCAGACTGTGGGCAAGTGAGTTTCCTTGTGAGATGCTACATGAGTAGTAGCACAAGAGCAAACGAGTGGGTGTGCCATTGACAGCTTAAGTAATCCACCTGTTGCAAAGGGTGTGTTTGATATGTGATGCAGCTGGAGTTTGTCATTGTGCTAGCACTGCACTCTATGTCTGTATTACAGTAACTTGAAACTTCACCCCATTTGCAGCCCCTCACTCTTACATGAACTCCCAATTCTTCAGTAATGCATGACAAACTATATATCAATCTATATAAAAAAAGATTTTCTAAAATTACTCCTATTTAATTACATTTATGGCCATCCATTTCCATGCACCGGTGACCCAGCTCTTTGTCTGAGCATATATGATATTTTCCAATCATATTATCTATCATTAAACAGAAACCAACATTTGATCTGACAAGGAGAAGCTTGTCCAACATTTTAAAACACAATCTGTTCTTGGAAAAGACAGCAGCAATACTGAAAAATAATTTTACTGACACATGGGATAGAGTTATACAGTATTCTGTTTAAATGTAGCCGAACCTTTGGAAGTGGACATCTGTTCCTGCCAGAGCTAGCAAATCATCCATCTCTTTTCTTCTGCTAAGTAATCGACACAAGAGATTCCCTGCAACTCACACCGTCTATAAAATCGGAGACAACAAACAACAGCTTGTTTCAGAGTGGGGCGGACACCTGGTGAAAACACATCCATAAGTCGCTGTAGTATTCTGTGCAGGATGCAGGCTGAGCAATAGTAATTTTGGGACTGTGGGACTTTTGTAAATGTGTTCTCTTTTTCAGCCACTACACAATCAAATCACTTAAATCCAGCTTCAATTTGTATATTTTTTACAGACTATTAAATAGAATTGAAAATAAATGGGTCATTATTATTATCATTGAGTAAGTTTCATGCAGTTACCTCTTTATCAGGTTCCCAGTCAGACCCAACATATATTTAAACACCCATGTACTATACAGTAACAATGGCTATGTTTACTGTTTTCACTGATTGCTGCGTCAAAACTTTGGAACCATGCCTTAAAGGTTCAATGTGCAAGAAATTAAGTTTTAAACATTCCGGAATTAACTACAATTACAATGTCACATGATGCTGTTGGGCCTAAAAAGACTTTTCCCCACAGACTTACATTGTGAAAGAGACATCTGTAAATCATTTTTTTAAGTGTCTGACTTTTTTCACTATCAGAATTTGATTTATTCGGTCCGATCACATTTCAAATGTCTAGAAGAGCCACACAATTGAATCATTTTATCACTATTCAAGTTAGTCGAAGTGTTAAACCAGAAGTTAACCACTTCGGCTGGCAGAAGTCTCTGGTGAGCACGCTCTTTAAGCTATGTTTTCATCCAGATCTTTATTTGTTTCCATTGCATTTGTGTTCATAGTCTAAATTTACAGCATGCTACAAATGAAAATGCCAAAGACTCTAGATAATGGTATTTTATACTTAGCACCTCAGTGTGCAGTTGCCATGTGGAAGGAGCTATTTATTTGGTGTTTGTATGTAAAGCTATGATGCAAACATACTATTTTTAGAAAAGTTTACATAGTTTTGAATGAAGTGTTTGCTTTTGCGAGAGATGTAAGATATTTTGTATTTAGTGTATATGTTTTTGGTTTTTGTGTGTAGTTTCGACAAAGAGGGCCCAAGTTTCAGAAATTGTGTTTCAGCAATAGTAAAAAGCTGTAATATGTCACTTCACTAAGTTTTAACACTTTTTTCAGCCACGAAGGTAACCATGTAGATTCCCAATATGTTGTCAGTTTATACAAATAACGCCTATTTGGAAAGTTGCACTGATGTTGTCAGAGCAGCTGGCTGCTGCTGCAGATGCTGGCTGGGGAGACATCAGCTGGTCATGTCAGCTGATCAGACAAACTGCACTGAGTTGTACCAGTTATGTGAAAGCTGGCCATCTGGCATTGTAGCATATCATAGTAAGTTGGATCGATATTGAAATATCATATCAATAAAGTAGGTCTCTACTGAATTACTATATTGCAAAATGGCACACAATTAATGAGAAAATTATGCTGTGTGGCAGAAAAAAACTGCTATTTTACCATTAGTGAGCTCTGTGACATTTTATTATTTACTTATCTTAGGGGCATGTGTGTAACTTTTAGTTGTCACGTATCTTATCCCCAATGTGCAATCACTTTCTGATCTGTGCAGCTCTTTTGTTATTTACTATTGCCTCTATTATCTGTAGCATTTTGATATCTTGACACAGGCATAGCACAGATTGACTGTAAACAGTAAGCAGTAAGGGTTGAGATGTTGCCCCCTATTCGTTTGAATCAGGTGGCCAATTCTTACATATTTCACCTTTTAAATAAAGGCACCAAAAGTACAGAACAAGAACACATTTTCCACTTTGCAATTCTTCAACACACTTCTTGCAAAACACTACACACTGTTTCTTACAATAGACACTTTGTTCAAGAATGAAATCTCTTGCAATCTTTGGGAAACACTTCTATTCAACACCCACTCACACACACGGAAACACTTACACACTAATTGAACACCAATCAGTTTGAGCCTTAGTACTACAAATACACATCAGGTAAGCTCACCTCTTTTGTGTCATGGGCTAAATCATGGTGAGGGAGGCTTGGCGGAGTCTCTACCCCAGCCTGAGTTGCGACATGGTAGCATCCATAATATGGACATTTAGACTGGAGAACAGGTATATCTTCAACTTTCTACATAAGACTGTTCCTATGTAACTGTTGCACATCATTCTGCATCACAGTATAATATAGTCCTACAATAATAGGTCTATGCTCCACAGTGGACAAAAAAATTGGTATAGTGCTCTGAAGTACATGTCTTACAGTTTTGATGTTACTGTGTACAGTATGACAGTACAGCATGTAAAAAGAACCTAACCGATATTTACATGTTCTTGCATTTTCTACAGAACTGCCCGATGACCTCCTGAGGGTGGAAGGCAACATCTGTTCACTCATGAACAAGAACTGGCTATTGTCAGTATATTGTTGGCAAACAACACCATCCACCTACATCAACTACAAGAGCAAAACATCACAGATCAAAAAACATTCCATAATATCATCTATTTAAGTATATCGGCACTTTGCTGTACAGGGCTCCATTTGGAAGGCACAGCTTCAGAGTCAAAGAGCTTTGCTATGACTATATGCAACGAACTGTCACTGCACTAAACTGTAATAGAGTAATGGCAGTAGATTGTGTCCTAGTGGCACTGCATAGATACATTCAGACAAAGCAGTGTGTGACCTAGGCAGGTGCTCCCATTCTGGGGGGTGATGGGGAGTGTTGTCTGTGGGGGCACTCGCCTTGCTGAATTGAATGTGTCTGATCCAATCCACCCATCTCCATCCCCATTCTTGTGTGAAAACTGTATACATTGTTGTCCTGTGTTTTGAATTTTATCATATTCACAATCCAATGTATGTATTTTCTGTAACAGAGAGTCCTGGACTTTGATGCAGCTGCACAACCTCATGAGTTCATTTTCATTGATGAAGCTGGATTCAGTCTAGCTAAAATCAGATGTCGGGGCCGAACTGTTATAGGACAACGAGCCATTGTGAATGTCCCTGGGCAATGTGGGGGAAATATCACCTTGTGTGCCGCCATTAGTCTGCAAGGAGTTCTCCATCACCATGCCACCCTAAGTTCCTGCAATACTGCACATGTAATCACATTTCTGGATGCACTACATAATGCCGTTGTACAGGACAAGACCAGAGCAGCCCAGGTTTGTTGCATCTGGGATAATGTTAGTTTCCACAGGACTGCTCTGGGTGGTATTCTAGAAAGTGGGTCTAACAAACTCTAAGTGTAGCCCTGAATTCTGAGTTGGGAAACTCTGTGTTCCATCATCAACAGAGCTCTGGTGCTACAATTTACCATGGCAACAGGTAAATAAAAAGCAAAACCTCCATTTTAATCCAGTAGATGTAGTTATTACAGTTTTTCTCAATTGCTTAAATACAAACACTGATTCTTGTTGGACAAAAATCTATACCCTTGTGTCATTCAAAAAAACACACACATATTTCCCATAACCATAAACAGTATTCATCTGTTTCCACATGTTTTAATATTCAAAGCTTGTTCTGCAAAATCTTACACAAAAGTGACCAAATAAATCATTCCCTCTATATGTTCATTCGGCAGACATATGTTCTCAGTGTAATTAACTCAAGTCATTACAATGTTAATTCAAAGACCACACCTTTCTCCAGGTGCAAATACTAAGCCTCAAAAATGTTAACATACCAATCAGAGTTGCAAGGTCAATAAATAGGGCCTAGAGGCACATCTGTGTGCTTTGGAACAACTGATCCTAACAACGCTAAGGTTGCTAGACAACAGAGAGGAAGAGGATGAGGAAGAGGACAAGGAAAACAACAAAGATAAGTAATCTCAGATGAAATTTGTGCCACCCTAGTTCATCATATGGTCATACATAGGAGGACTATGAAAGACTCTGATACATGTAATGTTGTAGTGCATATAGATGGAATCTCCACTTTGATCTCAGTGTAGTTTTTACTGTATCACAGTAATGAATGACCATAGGTCAATAATGATCAAATTTCATTTTTGCAGAACTGAGAGGCAGTCATCTATTGGAGGTAGGAGGAGACAGCTGAGCAGGAGATTACCTTGGTGAATATGGTGATTGTCTATAATTCCATCCATTTGAAGGAAATTCAGAGCCAAATAATTGAAGACCAGGTAGTCTTCCAAGTAACTGACAGCATCAGCTTTTCAACCATTGACCGGATTATTCCAAGAAACCACGTAAGGACAAAGCAGCTGTACTGTGTGCCTTTTGAAAGGATTTCAAACAGAGTTAAGCAGAAATGATTCCAATATTTGCAGGTAATTGCTATACTCTACAGAATTTTTACAGTATGCAACGTATGGCCCATCTCTCCAGCATATCAATACAGTACTGTTATGTGTTGTAGTAACTGCAGTATACAATCTTTCATCCCAGTACAGTAGTACACTACAGTACTATATTTGTAGTAAAATGTGTGTTTTTTGACTTCAGTAGAGAATCTTTGAGCTGGATGCTGTGGTTGAACCACATGAGTACATCGATGAGGCAGAGTATAACATCATTGGTCACCATGACATCATACAAGTTCCTGACTGGAGGGGCAGCAAAGTTACCCTATATGCACCCATCAGCAATCATGGCATCCTCTGCCGCCATGTCATAGTGGGTCCATACAACATGGCACAACTCCTGCAGCTGCACAATACCATTCTTCAACAGGAAGGGGAGCCAAGGCAACCAGAGCAAGCTCAATATGTTGACATTTGGGATAACGTGAGTTTCCATCAGGTTGGTCTGGTTCGCTCCGGGTTCAATGGCCACCCTGGGGTCACTGTTCTTTTTTGCCAGCATATTCCCCATTTATGATTCCAATTGGGGATTTTTTCTCAGTATGGCAGTGGGGAATGTATGACCACAACCCCTATGCACAACAAAACCCCCTGGAGGCAATGGTGGACCCCTGTGGTGATGTGTCTGTGGAGTCTATCCAGGGTTGGATAAGGCACACAAGGGCAATTTTCCCACATTGCCTGGCAAGAGCAAACGTAATATGCGATGGTTATGAGATATTATGGCCTGACACAAACCTGAGATGAGATGATGACAACATTGATGCTGATTCTGAGGAACCTGTACATTTTCTGAATTTGGAAAAACTATAAAGCTTTTGGAAATGTTGTAATTTACTGTGTATGAACTCCTCTTTACATATTTTGTCAGTGTGACAATTCAAATGTCAGGTTTTTGACCAAAACAGCATATACAGTAGTATTTCCTTATCTACTAAGGTAGGTATGTATTACAGTACTGTTTGGAATCTCCCTTGCCAGGTCCTGAAAGGGTTATCTTGATAGTCACTGCTGTAATTTTACAAAGTTCCAAATAAAACCTGTTCTAAACATTTTGGTAGCAGTGTGTGTTTTTTCCCTCCAATGTGTAACAGACAGTAATGTAGTTTGCTTTTTTGACAGCTTGTGTGTTGTCTGTGGGCAAACTCTTAATTGGGACCCAGAAGTTAGATATTTGTACCATTGGGTGTGAGTTTTTAAAATTGCGTGTGATGATTTGAGAAAATGGCAAGTTGTTCTAGAAATCTTGTCTAAGCAATTGGGAAAGACTGTAATGAATGTGTGGGCAGACAGTGCACATTCATGTTTTTTTTGTTTTTTGTTTTTTTTTTTAAAAGAGCCTGAGTCACTGGAGAAAAGTGTCAATAAGTTAACACAATTAAGTTTTATTCAGTGGTGTTCGTTAATTCATTTTTGTTTTTTAATAGACTTACATTTCCTTAATGGATGATGAAGTGGTTGAATCTGACTGTATCAGGCCATAGCCTACATTACATTTTTAATATATTTGTTCAGCTTTAATCTGACAGGGACAAAACACAGGGGCCAGCAACTGAAGATGAAAAATATAGTTAAATATTTAAAAAGATATAGATCAAAGACTTAGAGACATGACTGTAGTCTCACAATCTGATCCGGTAATAATGTGTTTGGTGATTTGCACTTGAAAAGGCGTTAAGGTTAAAATACAGTAGATTGCAAAATTTTGGACACTGCAGCTGCAGCACAGTTCTACTCACACAGAACACTTTACATTAACATATTATAGGAAAGATGTTCCATCAGTGTGACCAACCAATAATTATTCATTGATCCTACATGTCTAAAGCGTCATACTGATTTTGTAAATTTAAAGATTCAACATTATACGCAATAAACATCATAGTGCAGGAACTGCTCTAACAAACTGACAGCTGTCTTGTGTGCAGAGAGTCACAGTGTTATAAAAAAATAATAACTTGCAAAAAGGACATGCAGTTTTTATTCTGAGTTGAGGATGAATTCACACTGTGTAATATTTGAATTTGAAGGCAAAAAAAGCTATTCAGAGAAATGACTGATAATGCATAAAAGTGTTAACTTCAGATATAGTCCTTGAGTAACAAACTAAGATCCAACCAAGGATTCTGATTCTGAGTAAACCTCCGCTAATTAATATGCTTTGTTATGCTTTTTGAAATTCGATTGAACGAATGACGAAATGAAATGAAGGTTACAATATTTTAACCCTAGTTCTATAAGCACAGGCCAAAGAGTCCTCTACTGGACTCTGTGGGTAATACTCTCCTCCAATCACACACATGCAATCGCCCACTTAAATTTGCATGTATATAGCTGGCCAATCAGGACACACAATTACATGTGTCTCACACACTATAAAAGCAGTGTCAGCAGGGTCCATAGTTAGAGGACTCCCTCTGTGCTTATAGAGCTAGGATTACAATATCATAACCTTTGTTCAGCCACTCTATCTCCAGCACTGAGTGTAGCACTGCTGTGTTCACCACAAAGCAGCAAACAGCTGAGGCCTGATTATCCATACATCAACGGACAAGTGACTGGGGCGCCAAAAAGAAAAAAAAATGTAGTTTTTGTGGTCAGAAACAGCAGATACAACATTTATAAAGCACTTGATGTAGCATTTACTTGTAATTATTCCTATTAATAACAACATTAATAATTAGAATAAGAAAAGTAGCCACTGCTGTGCATATTTCAGCACCATGGAGAGCAGCAAGGAAGGAGAGGGACACACTGTTTATATCAGTAATAATAGTAGTACACTACACTTTATTGCTGATAGACCATTTTACTAATCAACTCTCCCCTGTGGAACAAGAACACCTTCATTTTCCTGAGTGCTACAGTTGATACATTAGTTAATTATTTAATTTTCTGTTTCACCAGTGCAAGAAGAAAAATCTTATGAAAGTCTTTTATAAATGTATCTGTTATTTTTGACCAGGAGAACAAAAAATGTCTTTTTGTTTGTGAAATTTTAAATGAAAATTAAATCACAATTCCATCTTCATTCCTTTAATTTCTGTTTCTGAAAACAACAAAACAATCAGAATTTCTAACAGCCTACACATTGCAATACATTGTATCAATGTGCTATTCCTTATACCTTCAAATCATCTCAACCTGGCTCTCTATGATCATTCAGCTGTTGAAATGGTTGCTTGCAACAGTCATTATTAGACTATTATAATGGCATTTTTAGAATACTCTAATGGTTTTGCATGTAGTCCTCATACATGCCATTTATGATGGAAATAATGATATTTAGCATGATGTGTTACATTGGGATGTGAGTTGCATTCTGATTTGAGGGCTAGTATGGCATTTTGGTGTCATTTTTTTTGGTTGTCTTGCATTTTTCTGTAGTGTGTTGAGCCTGTACTTTAGCAATAATTTAATGTAAAGCTATGGTTTTTGTGGCTGTAGTAAGTTTAACTTTACATGTGTAGTGTGAGGAAGGGGCACTTCAAGTGTGATCACCCTAGGGCATCCCACTGTGTTAATCCAGGCCTGGATGCAGCCAGACCCTAATGGAAGGCAGGATCCATAAACCATCCACCCCGTCACTTATAATCTCTTACAATACTATTTTTCGTTTACCATTGTGCTGTAATTTACTTTAATTATTTCTGTTTTTGTGACTTTACCATAATATATTGTATTGATTACTGTATTCTAATTCTACTTTGTTTATGTTTTTGTTTGTTTGTAAAACCTGCAATGGCAATAAAAACTTGAACAATCTTTCAGAAGCCTGTATGAGAAAATTAAAAAGTAATACAAAGTACTAAAGACAGCAGTGTTTTGTATAAAGTACATCAGTGTGTTGTTGCTGCTTTGAAAGAGTAATTCAGATGGTGCATGGGTTTATCATTTTGTTACAAAAAAGCCATTTTGAAAAAGGATAGAATAGGTTAGGATTTAGGGGAGACAAAAGAAACTTTTGGGTACTAACCAGACTGGTCAGATTTTTTCTTGAAAAAACAAGACTTTGACCTACAAATCTTGAATTTGCATGTGTTTTCTATATTTTACTGTTTTCGAGATATTTTGAATTTCCCTTCAAGGATTAATGAAGTAATCAAGTCAATCAATCAATCAATCAATTAAAGTGTGAGTTTTAAAGTCTTTTCTTGCTCCTCCTATGATTTTATAATGAGTGTGTAATGCAGAATGTTTCACAGCAGTGAGGAGGTGAGGAGCAGTTAGAGAGCAGGATTTTAGAGTACACTTCTTGTGGAATATCTCCACAAAACTTCATAAATCCCATGACTTTGACTAAATCTAAAATCATATTTTTGTAGGACATTTTGTTGCAAATCCATTGATACAGGTTTAAAATTGGTCAGACTTATAGTTTAGATGTCAGAAGCCTCAGTTTGACACAAAGTCCATGCCCAGAGATTGCCTCCCCATTGGTTTACATTGTAATTTAATTTAATTGTAACTTTCAGGGCTTACAAAATCTAAACCGTTCAAGTTATTACAAAGTTTTAAACAATTTTTGTTCAGCACAGTCTCATAAGTCATGTATTAAATTGTGGCACCAATACCATTAACGCCCTCGAAAGAGATAGCATTTGTTTGGAGTCCAAAATTGGGGCAAAGTCTTATTTTGAAAGTGAGATATCAGACTTCCTGTTAAATTTAGGTCAATGTATGATTTGTAGGTATTGATGAGACAAATAATTCAGTTTTGACTTGATCTCTCTACAACATTCCTATGGGCCGTGGTGGCCATTTTAGATAGATAGGTGGTGCTAGTGAGCACATTTTGGCACTTTGGGGGTTAAATTTCACATTCTATCAAACTTTTCACTAATCCTGAGGTGCGTGTTACTGTTTTACAGTAGTCCTCTGCCTTTTGGGCTTGGTCCCTAATAAAAGTTACACTATTAAATAAATTACACTCTTACACTGTTAAACTCCACTATTGCTGCGAAGCCTGCTGCTCTAAATAGAAGAACTGATTTAATTTCTGTTTGTCTAAGACAGCCAATATTTAGCAACCCTTTGAAATCACAAAAATCTACCTGTATTGAATGAGATGTTTATTAGAAAGTGTCTAATCCTCAGTGGCGCAGCACAATATTGCACTATATAAGAGCAGTGTTTCCTATGTACAACATTTTGTCAGAATGCTGAATCAGTTGTTAAATACTGCAATTAGAATGAGTAACTTTCTCACTGACAATGTCAGTTTTTTTTATTAAAGGTTAATAGTAACTGATGGTAAACATGTAGGACAGCTGTGGGCACTGTAGCCTATAGTTTTATTTTTAGCATTGGTCTTAAAAGAGTGTCTTAAAAGAACTGCACTTGAATGGATCCCTTCTCTCTTGTACATGGCTTTGAATGAGTCTGTTCATTAGCATTTCATACTGCAACCATTGCTGGCCCTTGAGGCTCGTAAGGTGGTGCCGTACACAGACTTATTATTTGCTCTTTGTCAACTGAGACTTCGTTAAAAAATCCAATTACAGATTTTAATTAGAATCCTTGGATTATGGTATTGTATTATCAATATAATAAACATATACACATATAGCCCTTATTTCATTATCTATCGTTACGTCAGACTAGCAACATATACAATCTGATATACACTCAAATAATCCTCCAGACGTATGTGTGTGGTGATTAGTAATAAATGAAAGAAAAAAAAAATCATCATCATAATAATAACCATAATAACGGAAAACAGCAACCAACAACCTCTTTAGTTAGCTGATATTGAAAAAAATCATAATAATAGTATTTTATTACTTGGTTACATTCTTTTTTTTCTTCATAATTCACTTTTGCAGTCCTCTGCTAGATCAGGTATCTCTGTTTCAAATAAATGGGCTTTCATTGTACTTGATGTGGTTTTCCATATATTGAATCACTGTTTATGTCTTTATTTGAGATATAGCCAATTACTAATTTACCACTAATAATAATATTAATAATTATAATAATCTACCAATCCATAGAGTATTTAATGTGTACAGCCCAAGGTCATCTATAATAACAATGATAATAATAATAAGAAGAAGACAATGCCATTATTAGCATTTAATTAAGAGGTTGCAGTGAAAACTAATGTACATAAACCCTGCATTTCTGCTCAAGTTTGAGTTGCACCATATTTTCCATGCTACACTGCTATTGCTTTGTTACAAACATCCTATTAAATGAACTGTATTTATTTTTATGGTCAGCTTCTTTTATTTCCTTTTCAACAAACCCTCATAATTACGACCACATAGGTCGATTGTACCATGCACTCCAGAACAACTCACAGGAGGGTTTTCTAATATGCTGCTTTCCAAAACTGTTACAAACCAGTGTTAAAAATAATTTATGTGGTTAAGGTCTGGTTAGGTTTAGGCACAAAAAACATTTGGTAACATTTGTGTCACTTCTACAGGTCATACTATGGCCGCTAGATGGCATCTGTCACTCAAACGTAACTTTAAGTAGTTTTTGGCAACTGAATTTATGACCAATCCTATTGTATATTGTCAACTGTAAAAAATCATCAGTGCGCTGATGTCACTCATTGGTTTTCTGGACTCTTGTTTTGATGCCACAGGTTTGCATTTTGACAATCGCCATCTTGGATATTTGGAGCCAGAAGTGACCATTGTACTAACTTTACAAGCTGCTAGTGTTTACAGTCTATGATTAACTGTGATAATGCTAATGCAAATGTTTGCAAATGTTTGCTAGTGGAAAACAGGCTGGAAAAAAAAACTGAACATCCGACTCCTTAGAGGGTCTACAGTACAAGAGTACAAACTTTTAAGCCACCAAAATGTTACAATTAACTTTCATGAACTGAAAACACACTGAAATAACAACGGCTACGCCTATACTCTGTGAATCTAGGGTTACTCAAAGTCACTCAAAGCGGCCACGCCCTTAATTATGACTAACTTTAAGCCTTCATAAAATTTAAACGGGTCAGTTATATAAAAATTCATGATTGTCATGAAAATAGCTAATGAAATTAGCTATAGAGACCAGAACCACTTTTTGTACCAGGCTATAAACATGTTTATGTCTGCTGTAAAGTTGGGTATTTTGACATGTGGGGACTGACTCACTTTTGGAACCAGCCTCAATTGGCCATTCAAGGAACTGCAGGTTTTGGCACTTCCACATTGGCTTTATTTATCAGCCCTGGAGGTTTCGATTTGGAATTAAGGAGCTCACTATGGTACAAGTCACAGTGAAGGTAGTAGGAATTTACCAAAAGTCACACTGTGCAGCATTGTGTCCACTGCTAACATGAGTGTAGTCTCCTGTGAGACAGTCAGTGCTTGGCTGTAGCCACTAATTTCTCCTATCGTGCCACGCATGTGTCGGCTTCTAATGTGATGAAACCAGCCGAGTGCAGAACACTGTATCACACTGGCAATGTGCCAGAGATAACACTGTGAGGCCAGCTGAGACCCTTACCCCTGTTGCAGAATCTCTTAAGAAAAGTCAAACACACCCTGCATTTCTGCACAGAGACAGCCAGCTATGCTGATAACGGCTGAGTGTTTAACACTGCTGCATATTTTAAGGAAAAATTAGAGAATAAAGCAGCTGAGGCTGTGGATGCCTGGGGTGTTGGGGCAGGGTGTGTCTGTCGTCTGTCCAGGTTTAGGTAGCCTTGCCCTAAGGGTGAGAGATGATCCAGCTATGTGTATGAATTGCTGCTTTGCACCAATAAGGTGTTTGATGGCTTCAGCATTGTCTCCCAAAGACAGAAAAATAACAGGAACTGAAAGAATAGACATACACCTGTCTCATGAGTACTCTAGGTTGTGCTATGCCACTGAGGGAACTTTGGCCAATTTCATCTATGGTGAAAAAATAGAAATGTTTAAAAGACCCTAAATTGGAGGTTTCACAGTGAATCTAAGTGAGATTTCACAACATACCGTATAAGGTGTAAACCTGTTTGGCTACCATGACAACAGCTGAACGTTTTAACACAGATGTCACATGGTAGACTAGAATCTAGTTACAATGAAACCTCAGCTCAGTTACAATGAAGCCATGAACCTCAGTGCTTTCTGACAGTGAGAATGTAGGCTATGTTATATGTATTCAGCCTTTAGGGTTAAAGCGCATGTCTTTTAACATATTATATCACAGATTCAGCAACATTTTCATGTCAAGCATCAGTTGGCATTCCCTCTAAAACATCTTAGTCATTTTCTGTATATTTGTAACACTATGCAGGCTTTCATAATGCTTTGTAATAAAAACACAACACCCTTAATCCCAATTATTTTAATTAATTTCAGTTTTACTTTAAATATCCTGATTCCCTGTGTGACAGCAGGGGGACACCAAAAAGAAGAGTCATTTCCTTGTTAAATATGTACCCATATATCCAAAATTAATCCATTTTCAGATATAATTAATTGAAAGACGAGCGACAGACCTATTAGCATAATTATTAAATTGCATCAGCATCTATCACCTGAAATTATATGAATGTTTTATGAATGCAAACAGAACATTGTTTGTTGTAGTGTATAACTTTCAACACAATAACATCTGATTATTCTAATTAGATGTAGAGACAGTGATAGATTTGAACTTCCTCACCTAAGAAGAGGGATGTTTTTGCTTAATCACAGAACTTAATTTACAGATCTTTGACTCTGTCTTCTCATTGTCCTATCCCTACATTTTCAAGCACAATGTACATCTTGATGAAAGGGCAAATCGATGTATTAATTGATGTATACTGCCTTATGACTTTGTTGAATCCCTCTATAGTCCTGTCATATGGAATAACTAAGCATATCGGCACATACAGTATGTGTGCTGTATTGAACCATTCCGTATGACTATTTTTCAGTGAAAGATACACCTGTGCATCTCTTAATTAAGCAATCAACTCTTTCTACAACTCCTCTGTAACAAACGTCTTGCTAAAAGCATGATTATGCAAGTGTGGTTTCAGTCAGTGAGCTCTCTTTTCTTTGCTCATACTTAATTTGTATGCAGCCACTTTCATTGCTTGCCCCTAGGAGAGCAGAGGTCCATATAATGGTTATTCCAAGAGCTCTGCTTTGAATATTTCAAAGGGATGCAACACAACTCGGAGAAAATTCAGATCAGTACAGATGGATTAATCAATGCTTTGGTATTTCACAAAGGAAGCCTGTATTAAGTTCAAAGGGGGAAACTTGTTAGCCAAACACACATGGGGGATGCTGTATTATCTCCAGCTTCTCTTGAGCTGCAGTCTATGCTTCAGATATTGACATTTTTATAGACTCCTCTGTATTGATCTGTGTAAAATGTAGGGAGTTTAATTGAAGAGAGGAGTCATAATAAAAAGGAAAAGCAGTTCACACTATGGTTTGTCTCCCGGTCCACACTCCCCTGCAGCGCCAAATACATAGGAGACAGAG
The DNA here is from genome assembly GCA_029490765.1 of Euthynnus affinis. NCBI lineage: Eukaryota > Metazoa > Chordata > Actinopteri > Scombriformes > Scombridae > Euthynnus > Euthynnus affinis. The sequence goes on along the minus strand of CM055856.1, from coordinate 6,144,648 downwards.
CTAAAGGCTAAAAATATGAAATAAGGACATGTGTCTCTTCTTGTATCATCCTCAGAGACCCAACTCTCAGCGTTTAACTGAGATCTTGTGCTTAATTATGCATGTAATATGTTGTCAGAGGAATTGTCACTTAACTGTGTGATCTGGCTTTTCCCCTGTCACCAGTGCAAGATAGGATCTATTAATTGCTCCTATAAGAACTCTTTCTACAGTATATCTCTGCTGTATGTGGAAGGCTATTTCATCTAATACAAGTTTGTGCTGAACTGAGCCAGTGAAGTGTCTGGATTGGCACAGATGTCTATAATATGTTTTCATTTAAACTAAGAATACTAGGAGATTTTGGATGAAATGCGTTCACAGCAGTTTTGAGAATGACTGGGGAAACTATCATAGAAATTTATTTTAAATGATTTTCTTTATTTCATTGATCTGCATTCCTCCACTGACATTTCTGTCTCAGCAAATTAAACTCTCAAGCTCTGTATGAATGAACGGTTATTCTGTGAATTTATTTCACTCATAGTTGATATGAACAGCCCAGCGTTGATAATCAATTTAGTTTCCGAATGTCTACAGTGCAGCGGGTTACTTTAATCTTAGGGTCTGGTAGGATTACAAATATCAGTCAGGGTCACAGCTGTATCGGCTCTAGATATATGGCAAGTGACATTTAGTTTAATATCTTTTTTGTCTCCTGTTTTTTTCTCTTTTTTCTCTAAGCCTGAAAAAAGCTTTGTGTATAACCTTTCATACAGAAACATTTTAGTGGTGTCTGATTTATTTGATCATTATATTCCTCACAATCATAATGTAGAGGACAGGGTATTTCTTTCTATGTTTTCAATATCCTGTGACAAACTTGTGCCTCTTATTTATAATCACTCCCCAGTAATTCCCACAAAAAGCTTCCCATTTTAAAAACAGGTGACTTTATTCCTATCAAGTGTGAATCATGTGTATTGATGTCATTTCAAAGGATATGACAGCTTTAGAACTTATGAAGCTCCCAAACAAGATTGCGGTGTACCTAGGGCGCAGAGTCAGATTTAGTACTCTAAACACGTCATACTGGAGCACAACAAGGCTGCCGAGCCTGAATGCTTAATTTGCGGCCAGTGGGATGCTTTATCCAGAGATATAAACAAGTGCAGGCCCTATTGCATGCACAGTCACGTGGGGTGAGCATGGGCTGAATTGTTGAACAGTATATGGAGCCTCCTTGTTAACCCCCAGGAGTCAGATTCCAAGTATTCATTCAAGAAAGACTCCAGACCTTGAAAATCAAGTTGTGCATAGCAATTGAAATCATAACTCCAAGGATGTGGGCAGAGCTATACATTAAGTTTTTCATTATCTTTGTCTCTTAGCATCACAGTGACAATATCCCATGAATTCAAATGACCTGGATCAAAATGAAAAGCCCCAATTAATCAGACATGGTTTTCATATCAATATCCAGTTCAAAAGCATAATCTGTAAGTAGAAATATAGACTGTTTATTAATTGCTCTGACAAAAGCCTTTTCTATCAATGCATTTTTCTTTGCATTGCAGTGTCCTCAGGGTGGCTCAAAGTGTCCTTGTATAATGCTAAGCAAGCCTTTTTGTTAGGGAGCCATCTCTTGCTACTTGAAACCTTAAAATCAATACCTGGAATTCACAGGTTTTACAGCTAATGTGAAGGAGAAGACATGCTGGATTTTCACAAGAAACACACAGAAAACATGCAGAATTCAGTCTATTGAATCAGGTAGCCAAACCATTGGTGCATGTAAAATATAAATAAAATAGGGTACAGAACTGGGGGAATCTTAGCCTAATTCATATGCCAATAACCTGTAGTAAATACTCATAAAACATAAAACAGGAAATTCAGTATTCTCCCTTTGATAGTGAATTGTATTTAGTGTTTACATGACACAAGCATTAATCTTTTGTTGTGTCAGATTTAGACATTGTTGTAGATGCATGGTATGTAGTATTGCATTGAACGGGTGGATGGGGAGACATGAAAATGCTACTGCATTTCTAGTAGCGATTGAAGACGTTTGCAGAAATTTGCAGAAGTCCATTACATTTCTCTTTAACAGTAACTATTCAACATTTTTAACATTTTGAAAACTGTATGATTTTTTTACTTGTTGTAAACCTATGACCGACAAAACAATGCTATTAATAGAGCAGTTCAGGATAAACTTCTTTGGTACCTGGTATGAGTTCAGCCAAAAAAGTTTACTGTCAACAGGCAAACCATTACAAATTAAGTGTTATTTATTATATGAAAAAACAGTGATAGTGATAATTATTTTTTCAGTCTCCCAAAAGTTAAACACAATATTTTATTCATTAAGCACCATAAATTAACTTGTTAAAAAGTGCTGGAGAGAGGGAACTCAACCAAAGTCATTCTTAAAGAATTGTCCTTTTAAGAAGTTTTCAGGGATTCAAGCAGAGCAATTGAAGTGAAAGCAGTTGTCATTTCTGGGTCATTCTGTTGAGCCAACTAGGAGACAGATAAAGTCTCAATTAAAGATAGCATACATCACATTCTGTCAGTCCTTAAACGCTATTACATCACAGGATCAGGCAATCTCTGAGTAAAAAAGGTCTTCACTCCAAAAGAAAAAGAACACTAAATTATTCAGCCTGCATGTCACAAAGACTGAGCTCCGTACAGTTTTAGCACATGTCTGTCTCCTGTTATTGGAAAGCTCCTTTAATTCAGGTGTGAATAAAAGTGCAAAGAGATTCAATGTGCAGCATTTCCTTTGGACTCTTGGCATAAGATGTGGAAAATGTATAATAAACAAAACAGATTATTCAGTCACACTTCTCAGTTCAATACCTGACCAACATCCTAGTTCTGTGTTACTGTTCATTGTGCTTGAGGATGATAGACATGAGGATAATGTTACAACATTCCTTGACTCCCTTTTTGGCTAATGGGAGGGTGTCTGCTGTGCAAACTGGCTCTGAGGGACATCATTCAAAACAAATGCTCCCTGCCAGTAGTGGAGTGTGCAGGTTTTCAATCCAATCAAACCTCACCCACTAATTTTACTAATCAGCATGCCTTCAACCAGACAGAGAGAAACAAACTGGTGAAATCAGCTGGTGATGAATTTGGCTGCAATTTAAACCTGCATATCTTCCAGGGCACAGGAGTGGACACCACCAGCTAAGAGGAAATATGGCAACACACCTCACTGATCTGAGCCCTATCCATGTACAATGGATGCACTGAATGTTCATATTAAAATAATTTCTTGGCTTGCTCCATGCTCTGTGATAGTGCTGCTCCTTTTGATGATCCCTTAACATTCAACCAACCTCTGTGTGTGACAAAGCTGTGTATTCACATTCAGAATGTGATAGAAATTGTGTGTGCAAGTAAACTAAAAGCATATTCCAACAATTCAATGAAGGATGAAGGATTTTAGTTTATTCGTTTTTCATTCAAAATATTTTTTTCTATTCATTCAAGGAATGTATTATATTAGCATGCAGATTTTAGTTTTGTATCAGAAAACATCTGGGAATATCTGCTATATATGAATGAAGAAGTGAATCTGGATTTAGGTCTGAGGCCTATTAAAACCTTGGTGGCCTTGATCTCCATATTCATGACCTAAAGTGTGTATGTTGCAGGAGGCTGCATATTCCTGTGTGTGACTCCAAGGTTGGAACCAGTGCAGTGGGGTGTGTGCTGCAAGTGGCTCTTAAGTGGAGTTCCAGAGGTGGTGAAAATGTTGAGGGTGTTGTTATAGTTATTGTTGGGAATAAAACCTTTATAACTTCCACTTGTTCAGGATTGCTGAAGTGATATATATACTGTATTTTTTCACCTTAAGTGTTTGAAGCTAAGAGAAGATAATTTTAAACCCAAAACAATAGTTTTTAAGCTCAGATTAGAGACACTTTCAAACTCAAACAATATAAGCACATGATTGTACATATAATGGGGGCTTGGTTTGTTTCACCTTTATAGTTAAGGCTTATCGTTCTCATGTACCTCATTTCAACCACAACTAATAACTATCTCCATAGTCCCTCTGGTGTTGGTGGAGACAAAAACAGAGCTAGAAGGAGAATGAATGTTGGACTTACATTCATCAAGACACCAAAAACATGACTCAAATGTGTGCTTCCATTGTCTCTTGGATGTGTAAATAGGCAGCCTTTTTCTAACATGTTAGCTATAACAAGGTGATAATATCAGTGTTGTGTTTACAGCTTGATCTGCTGCCCCCAAGTGGCCAAAAAGTCAATGTATGCTGCTTTAAATATGAATTGTGTTACAGAAAATATCAACAATATGGTGGTTGTTTTAATAGTCTTCTAATAATGTATATAATTTTACCAAAAAACATTAAACTAATACAGTAATTATCTTCTATAACTTATCTATAAGTGTTAGTTGTAATCGATGGCCGTCACTAATCAGCAGGAGATTGTTGGTACCACAGAGATGTGAAAGTGCACATCTTAAAACAGAATAATTTGTAGGGAAAGCCATCACTTATCTAGGTGCCCTGCTGTCTATAAAGAGCAAGTAATTCATTACTGTCACCCTTAAAGTACATAGCCTTGATTGCTAATGTGAGGACACAATCACCATGCAAGCACAAAGAGCCGAGCAAATTTTCTGCAACACCCCAACTTGTCAATGCTCAACAATAGAAGACTATTGTTTATACAATTTATATCTCAACATTTTGTCTTCTTTTAAACACCACAGTTCACTGTTTTTATTCTCCCAGACTAATGCATTTTGTGATAATATTATTTTATAAGTGCACTCTCATATAAAACACATATATTTTGATTCAGAGGTAACAGCTCCCTCACAATCTCCTGACGTTTGCCCCATTCTGACAGTCATGTAAAATACCCGTTTACATTATAGCTTGACAACAGTGTGCTGACATCTCCATTTCCCATGTGACTGCATGAAATAACCCTGTCAAAAATATATTACAATCCATACATATGACATTTTGCTCTCTTCAGTCACACAAGGTCATTTCGTGAGGCTGCAAACGACCTCTATTGCGAGGAGCCTTTGGTTCAATTTTAATGACAATCATTGACAGTGAGCACAGTTTCCAGGCATCATTTTATCATGTTCTGGGTGGAATAGATGGAATATAGAAATCTGTTTTTGCTTGAGTCTGAGTGAACTACGCAGCACTTATTCAACCGATGTAAAAGACAGAAGAAAAAGGAAAAAATCTCCCTTAACAGCATCAGACTCTGTGAGCTTTCAGTCACCGTGTATTAGATTTATCACTTTCTTGTCCCTACACCTTGTTGATGCCTCCAGAGTACGACTACATTGGTATGGAAGGGGAGGCCTAAGCTGTGACTATGACATCTTTCTTGGTGCATTATCTTCACACTCGATCTCCTTGGGGTAGATGGAGTGCACGGAGGAAGTGCTTCCACCGGTTAAGTCCTAACATGTAACCAGACATTGCTTTTAGGGGTCGGCTGTTAACAGGGTTGACAATGCTCTTTTATAGCCTTCAGATTGAATATTCCCTGAGTCTCCTGCAGCAGAGGCCATGTCATTACAGCTGATAGCGCCATTATTTTTTGAAAGAGTTGGCAGGACTTTTTTATGCTTTGTATTTCCCTTGCACTTAATGGCTGTCAGTGTTCCTTACCTTTAGTGTACGTACTTTCACAAGGACATTTTTGGTTATGACACCGTGGCTTGTTTTCTGTGTGTTCACTTTTGTATTCAGATCCCTGTGTTCAGGTCATTCAGGTTTTCCAGATTACCAAGGACATAAAATCCATTACTTTGAGAAGATAAAGAACCCTGGATTTTTTATTGAAAGAAAAATAGATTTATTGTAGCCATGTCTTAACGAGGCTCGAAGTTGTTGTTACTGTAGGTGCACCATGGTCCTTTTCATAATTTTTGAAAGTCACCTTCACAAGAAGTTTCCAGATAACTAAATTAACAATATGGTGTTTGGCAGGTTTGCCCCAAAGTGTTCTTTATTGAATAAATGGCCTAAATAAATAATAATGAAATAAGTAATTACACAAACAAATGGTTGGAAATAAATTAACCTATAATTGGTGAAACAATTTAAGACATTATCAAAACTCAACTTGTTGATTAAGTACTATTTCATCATTCCTGATTTGATCATTTCATTTTAATAACTTTCTGGAGTTATATAAAAATGCTTCTTTCAAAATGCCTGTTTTCAAATGTCACATTTTAGTTTATAAGGTCACGGTATCACCACCTCCCATCTTTCAGCCACCCACATGCCCCCAGCATCTCTTCAGCAAGCAAGATAAACAACTGCTACCAGAGTTAGCCACTTAGGTCTAGTTAGCTAGAGCAACAACGTTAACATTTTAATTCTTAGTCAACCAACCAGATGCTGCAAAAACAGTAAACAGACAGAATAACTAACTTCTCCTTTTATTTGGCTTATCAAGGATTCTTATCTTCTCACCTAATACTCAGCTGAGTTTGGATTAAGCAGCAACAAAGTGAAGTGTTAGCTTGCTTCTGTAACTTAGGGTGACCAGAAAAAGATACAGACTACGCTTAGAACAGAAGAATGTGAGTTAAAACTTAAAAACAGACAGACTCCTAGGCCACAACAAAGACACACCATGATAAAGTTTAAACAAAAAATATTTTACTGAACCCAAATTGAACCACATTAAAGAACTAAATGTAAAGTATGGGATGTGATATTAGTAAGGTCAGTGGAGTCGTGTGTGTGTGTGTGTGTGCATGTGTGTGTGTGTGTGTGTGTGTGTGTTTTAAGGTTCAAAACAAAGCATAAGAATAAAACAGCATACTAAACAAAACAAATGGGTGCCTGAAGGGAAAATGGAGAGGAAGCTGTAGCAGCAGTAGCCGCAAGGCGGTGTGACAGAGAGCACTGCAGCCAGGCTTAAATAACCTGGGAACGCCATAGGGACCCCAAGTTTTCTAGGTTACCAGAATCCACCTGCAGGGTGAGCAAAGAAACAGGTGAACCACACAGCAACGCAAGATGACCCAGTAGGGGTCATCACCATCCCCCACAGGATCCGAACAGGATTCCCATAAAAACAATTTCACAATAAATGCAGCAAAATCAATAGTTGGCAACAATGACCCATACTCAACACAAGAAAATATCCACATTACCTGCATTGTCCCACCATCTTCCTCACACCTCAACAACTGGATCCTGGAAGCAAATTACAAGGGAGAAAGAGAGAGCAGAGCAGAAACAGGCACTGAAGGAAAACACAAAGTTAGCCTAGAAAATTACCCCACTGGGGCATGGGACAAAGCATCTGCCACAATATCATCTGTGCCCTTGATATGTCTGATTTCCAACCAATATGCCTGGAGCAACAGAGAACAGAGTTTTACCTGATTTTTCCACAAGCAGACTGGGAGATGCCCAAATGGTGGAAGAAGGCACAGCAATGTCAGTATCTAGTACCTTACATTTTTCAGATGACACTCTGTAAAATGAGTGCAACACGGTGGATCTCCAAGTAAAAGAGTTTATTTGTTAATCAGCCCAAACAATTCACTACGCAAGGACGTGGGAAAATTGCCTACCAACGCAAACAACCAAATTACACAGAGACACAGAATTTTTTAACCGACTGCACACAAAAGGATCATCCAAGCCTCTGACGTCCTCTCCACCACACTCTGCCACAGTGTGCACCAGGGCACCCGACCTGGCCCCCACTAAAAGAGCAGGATTAGTGTGTACCCCAGAACCCCCCTACGCACATTTCGGTAGACTCAGACACAGCATTGGAGTGGTACAGCATCAATTTTTTCACAATAGATTAAGGACCCACAAATTTTGACTGAAACGGAGAACCCAAAATAGGGAAAAGAGCCAAAACCTGAGCCCCAGGACCACTCTGCCTTCATGAAGATTTTTTAATTTTTGACTGTGCACTTGTCAGTTTCTCTCACGGTAACTCACCCACTGCGTAAAAGTGCTGCCTAAACCTATTCATACTGAACTGGGTTAGCACCGTCACTACGGACTTTGAAGTTATTGTATGTAATGGATAAGCAGCAGGATACGTTGTGCTCTGACACATCACAGTCAACAAATACATGCTGACAACCGTTAAGCAAGGGAGAGGGCCCACACAGTCTAGAAACCAGCCTAGCCTCATCCCACAAATCAGATAGGAAGGAATTAGCCCTTTGGCTCTTCATCCAATCTTCTCTCAAAACAGATGGAGGAAGATCAGGCAGCAAAACCACATGTTCATCAAGCACCATATCGCTACACCCCAAATCATAACCACATCGTCAAGTGGCAACGCGGGGCACACCCGACAGGAATAATGCCCTGTACCAACTCACAATCTAGCACTATATAATGGCACAGTGCAAGAATTAAGCCCAGCTTGATACCCTTCATCAGTACAAAATCACCCGTTTCTGTAGTGAGTGAAAAAGACAGCACCAACTACACAATAAATGAATTCAGTTCAATTCAATGCAATTCAAATTTATGGAAAAGGGTCCATATCACAATAAAATACAAAGTGCAAAGAAAATGAATGTTTAGAACCTGCAATAACCTTAATTACTAATCACTACTAGCCAATGAAACCACAGCATCAGGGATGAATGGCTCAAAATCAGAACCAGCACTTGGGTCCACACATAGCGGACCATACTTTTCTGAAACTGCGCAGTATAACATAGCCGGAGCATGTGATGACGAATGACACTTAACTTGACATTAACAGCAGACACCAATCCTTCCAATGACCCTCCCCACAGCAGTAATTACACACTCTGGCACCCTGAGGTCGTCCAATATATGCAGGCCTACTCAAAGGATGAGACTTTAAAAACTTTGCACCACCAGGGGAGTTACCACAGCTGTTATCCCACCTTTCCAAACTCCCCCAGAGTATATATCTAAAAAACTACCTCAATCTTGTTGTTCCTCAGTCAATTTAGCTGCTTTATGCGCAGTGAAGGGCTTTTGCTCATTCACATAAGAGGCAATGCCTTGAGAGATAGCATTTTTAAAATGTTCCAACACAATCAATTCACAAAGCTTATCAAATGTATCAACTGTCGCAGCTGAGCACCAACAGTTAAATTGGGATGTCAAAGCATGGACCAACTCCACATTGTTTGCTTATCGCCCTTTACCCAATTCCTGAATTTCTGGTGATACGCTTTAGGGACCAACTTGTATGCTTTTAATACAGCCGACTTCACCGTATCATAATCCAAATCATCCTCAACACATAAAGCCAAATAAGCCTCCTGAACTCTCTCAGTGAGGACACACTGAGCACACAGCTTTGGCCAATATTTTGCATCTGCAACAGGTTCAAAAAGTGCAAAAAATGTGTCATGGTCTTGCTCATTAAACTTCGGCACCAGACACAGGTTAGCCACAACATCAATACCACCCAGTGTCAAACCAATAGAGGCAGAATCCTCCATACCAACCCCCCCGTAGAAAGTTTGCCCTCTCAGATTACCTGCAAATTTGGACTGCTTTAACTCCAATTTCATTTGTTCAGTGCTCTGTTAAATATTTTCCATCTCAACTTGCTTTTCTAACCTCTCCAACTCAAGCTGCTTCTCCTTGTCCTACTCCAACAGCTGAAGTTTCTCGAACTCAAGTTTCTCCTTTTTGTCCATATGTCTCCATAATTTCTGCTGCTCCAACTGCAAGGCTAACAGCTTGCTCTGCTGCTCAAAAGTCAAACTTAGCTGTCTGACACAGATGCAGGCTTTTCTTTAACACACCTTGTTCAAACAACGATGACAAAACCTAATTTCTAATCTCATCCTTGTGTTTTTCTCTGCAATAATTATGCCATAATGGTCAGCTATTTGCACAAGCTGCTCCTTTTTACAGTCATTTACAAACATCATTTCAAAAAACTCCAACAAGGAAGTTATAATAACAAATTACCAATACAGACAGTAATGTGTTCACTGCAAGACATGGACTTGAGCAAATGACAACCCCCAATAGATAATTTCCCCCAAACTGCCTAACCAAAACTTACTAATACCTCTCCTCTAGTCTTCATGTGGCTTGTGGCGGGTATTTATGCACTGATATACAGCGGACTTATAAAGCAACCGGCAAACAGGCAAGCCCACAAAATCCAAAAGTGACAAAAAAAAAACTGACACTAACCTTGTCTCCCTAACACTACCAAAAAAACCATAAAACCAATTAGATTCAACCCAAAGGGTAAAGACCACTACAGCCTAACAGGGAAAACTCTGTATACAGCATATGGGGACAGGTATTACCCTCTGAACGGCACACAACAATCCAACACCAGGTCAGAAACCGATGCTTCCAGAATGAGTCAATGAATGTCATGAATAAGACATTCATATGGTATGTGTGCACATTCTTTGTTTGAGTTACATCACTTCATAAATAACTGATGTCCATGTTTAATGATGCAGTGGAAAATAGACAGTACCAAATTGCTTTGACTTTCTCTTGTTACCTTCTCTCTGCCGCTTCATTCCTCTGTTTTTCTACTCCAAATTACTTCCTAAAGGAGGAACAAAAAAGCTGTGGGATCCATCCCCCCTAGACACCAGGACTGAGTCATGCTGGTTTTCTCTCTAACCATCTAATCAGGGAATCCAAGAGAGTAGGTAGAATTGAAAACAAAAAGTACTGGCCCTGGGGTAGTCGTGAAAAGCATGTTTACCAAGAGATCAACTCATCAATAAATTGAAAACGATTTTTGCATTATGTGAGGAGAAAAAAAAAGTAATGTGACATACGTGATGGATAAATTAATACAGAAATAATGTCAACCGCATGTGGCCATTTGGGTGAGCATATGAAAGGAATATATTGGAATATATCGGATATTGAAAAAGAAACTAAATATATCAGTCTGGTCAATGCAGCTTAAATCTACTGCATAATTAGATAACATTTCTGGATTGTTCGAAAAAAAAAAAAATAGATATGCCTCTTTACTCGGATGTGGAAGTGCGGTAATTTCCCAACAGGTGATTTCAAATACTACAAATATCAGTAATCATGACCGTATTATTAGAATTTTTATTATTAGAATAAAAGTAAAAATATCACTTGATTTCTTCTCTATCTTGTCAAAAATTGGATAATAACCATAAAAACACCACATCCCTGTGTTTTGAGCTTGAGTGTTGTGAGCTTCCCTGAGAATATATTTATGTTATAGTTTCTCTTAGAAACAATCCTGTATTTTGAGGGGAGAAAAAAAAACAGAGCTATAATTACAGCTGATATAAGAGCTCTCTTACATACTTCACAGAAGGACACCGTTTAAAAGCTTTTTTAATGAGAAGCTTTACAAGCGCAATTGCATGTATTAATTGCTTCCTTATAAGAATAAATGAGAATGACAGGGTAATTAAAAGTTGTGGTGTTAATTTCCCTAAAGATAATATACTATATGGTATATTCAAAGTCATTTATTAAATTGATGAAATTATCTTGAAGGAGTTTTACTGCTCTCACCTTTAAAGAGGTTACATGGGTGTAGTAAACCTTGATCAGTGCGGGTGGTTTGGCGAACCTAGAAATTAGAAATAAATTAGAAAAATATAACAATACCAAAAGGACATGGAAAGATCTCTGTTCACATCTGGTGATATAACCTTGGCACAATGCAACATAACATGCATATAAGAAACAGATAAATTATTTGATAATGTGGAAATGCGCAGAAATTACGTATTTGGATGTCTGACCACTAGAGATGCACCTTAGCTCAGATATGGAATCAAAATTCCATATTTTATTGATGCCAAATACTCAATATTGAATGTTGGAGAAGGTCCTGAATTGTAAAAAATTGTCATTAAAAAATGATCACATACCACACATGGATGTGAGTTATATGTGTATCTTTAAAGGCAACATTGAAAACATCCTAATGATGTTTGTTTGATAGTTTTTGTAGACAAAAAAGGATCACGAAGCACAGAATCACTTTATTAAATAATCCTGTAGATGTGAAAATAATCAGTGCTATTGATCTGAGGAGGAGTTAGTGGACAACACGTGTAAGATATGTTTCCTAATTCAACCGAAAGTTGTACATTACAGTTGTACAGTTGGGACTAATCTGTTGCACCCTGGATCTGTGTTATCAAGCATACCTCAGTGGAAAGCAGCGGATAATAAAATAATTAAGGCTAGTCATATGATATGCAGCTGCACCACTCAAAGGAAAGTTTGTCAAACCAAACGCAGCAACTGTCACTATTATCATAACTAATGTCTGATTGGATAAGGTTTCATCTTCAATCTACATTATTAACTTGACCTTAATTCAGTTTTTTTCTGACTGAATGCTCAGGCTTTCTTCCTTTCACATTCCTTTTAAAACTATATTTCACCTAACTTCAAAAAAGGTTGCAATTTTTCAATATTTGTGACACTGATATATTTCAGTGATTGGTATCCAGGCATAATTACTTCTAGAGAGGGATTCAGAGGTCAGATCCTGCATTGAATCAGTATATAATACAAAAAAATACTGTTCGATGAAATTGCATTTTAACAATAACAGTTTTCCATTTAGAGCTCGATTTGAAAAGCTACATGTCATTTTGAATGCAGTTGTTGTGTTTTCTCTTTATATCATAAAAAAGAGGTGAGGGGGCAGGGGCCTTTTGTCATACATACAGATGCACTTACCTATTGCATTCTGCATAATTGAAAACACCTTTCAAAAAATGAGAAAGGGCTCACTGCATATTATATACAGTATTTTTTCCCCATGTCTGTGTAAGAAAACTCTTTAATTCTTGCTTTATTCATTTCAATAATGCTGGTTCTTAGTGAAGATGAAAATCTTTAGAAACAGATCACACATATATAGTTTCATACAGGAATACTTATAATTAAAATAAATAAAAAATAAATATACATATGTAACCAGCCTTATCCTTTAATACACAGTACTAGCAATCTGTTGCTTTTGCCTCTTACAAGGTATTACTATCATGTTCACATAACACTATAATATCTATACAAACAAGGCAAGCAAGGCCAACTGAAAACAACATTCCCTGTATATGTGTTTGTGAGAAATAGACTCACTGACCACATTTTACTTACAAAAAGCATGTGTTACTTCTACAGCAAGACCCCTGCTCTGCGCCTGGTCAGACCAATATGTTGATGTCAGATATGCCAGAGGTCTTTTTGTGTGTTATTTAAAGTCTGCCAAGAGGTACACAGAGAGGAGTGTGTGTCATCACTGCTGAATCCAAAACCACTTGTTTCACACCATATAACAAACCTGCCACCCCCCACAGTGTGTGCTGATCCAGCTACAAAGCACTGTCTTCCTGGTTGCTGCACAGAGCACTTCAGGCGCTCTTTTGTGCCGACAGCCATCAGACTTCAGACTGTAGAGAGCTTCCTGCCCCACTGGCCCCAGCCTCAGCCAGCAAGAAGCCGGAGCCTGCAATGACTACAATGGACTCTTTATGCTCTGGGCTACTCCATACAGAACATGTACAGCTCTGCTTGCATGTCTTAATCGTGTATAAAGTATGACTGTGAAAGAACTGTCTTGTTTTCTACTTTCCATCCATACCATCTATATCTGTAAAAAGAAATTTTATATTTTAAAGTGTATTTTATGAACTCAGCTCCAGACACGTTAACACGTCTGTTCATTTATGAGGCTTCCTGCAGGGGTGATAATGAGAATGATAATGGGATAATGTGAACACAGCACTTTCTGTGCAGATGTTATAAGATTTTTTTCCCATGTGGCCTTTTTATACATAATTTATCTGTTATTTAGTGCTTATATTTTACAACTTTTTTCCCATGTAGGTTTCCCCCTTTTTTTATAATGTTCCAGATTTTACTGATACTGATGCTGCTACAGTATACTGAGTGTTGTATATTCAGTAGCATCAATTTGCTGATGTATCATATTTGTAATTGCTGCTGCAATACTCCACTTAGTACTGGCTAACATTAATGTTTCCTCTAATCATCATCTAATCTGTAATGCCAAGGTTGTAACAAAGAAACATATTGACTGAAGCATTATTTAAACTGCACAAAGATTGAAACTCATCATCAGATGAGCTAAATTTAATGGAAAAGAAAATAGGTAATGACTATCAGCCCAAAGGCAGGAAGCCATTAACCATAATAGAGAAACAGTGTGAATCAACATAAAAAATGTATTGGCTTACGGTAGCGTAAGTCTTATTTAACTGCTCCCAAACGGCTTTCAGGGACATTCTGCATATGTAACTACGAGCTTCTGCAGATTACCTCCGCAAGTGTCATGCAGAATGTATTTTTAAAAGCAATCACATCTGCTGCAGAATTCCCTTTTGTTTCTTTTGTTTACCTCAAGTGCAATTCTTAGAGTAAATATTTACAGTCTGTTAATAACTGCAGGCTATAATTGACGTGCATCATTTAACACTCCTCATTTGATGCTTTCATGGTTCACTGCAGGTATATGATGAGTTTGATTTGAAATGTCAATGGTACTGGGAACTGTCTTTCAACACTACATTGAGTAATCTTATCATAGTTTAAATATCTCCTCTTATATTTGTAGACAATTAGAAGACCAGCTTTAATGTGTCATTTATTCTGTCTATATATAACTTTTTGCAACTTTCACATTAAAAACAAGCTCTGTGTAAATTGTGTGGTATGTGTCATTTTCACTACTTTTTTGAAATGCCAACATTGAAAACTATCAAGACAATACCATTTTCAAGTAGTTTTAAAGGAAATTTTCCCTTAAATGAGGCCATTGTGGGTCTATGTGTCATGCTAACTTTGCTCTTTCCAACTCTGTTATGGAGATTCAGAGCATTCACAAAAAGACATGTATAGCACAAAATATTGCCATAATGGCTGCTGCAGGTAGCTATTTTCTATGTTTACTTTAGTTCAGAAACAAAGGTTTGAAGTGATTCCTTTAAAAATCATGTTTATTTGGAAAGCCGTAGGAGGCTCAGCAGCTTTCTCCAATGTTTATCGTTTTGTATGATTTACATCTGTTTGGGAATCCTCCGGATCTCTAAAACGGAGCTAGATAGAGCAAAATAAGCATGACTCATAGAGCCACAGTGGCTGCATTTATAGGAAATACATCAGGCTGAAATAAACCATAATTTTCCTTCAAGGGTTATTGTTATTATGTTTAAGTTGAGGTTGAAGGAATGCATTTTGTTAATGAGTGAAAAGTATGCAAGTACAATAATGTGAAAAAGTCAGTGAGTTTATTTGTACAGCAGAGTATCAGATGCTGCAATGTCTCAAAGTTTTTACAGAGCCATACTTCTAAAGAACAGGATTTTAAATCAAAAATAAAATTTCATACATTAAAAGCCCACACAAAACATCTCTAAAACATGCATAATATATACATACACAAGGTAACATTGTGTAGCAACTGAAAAACTACAGCATTGCCCTTATTCAAAATGCACAAACAGCCTCTGCACTTTTGCAGCTGCTGATAGCACCATCACTTCCAACTGTTATCTGCCCCTTCTCAAGGTCTAATTCACAAAAGATATTGTGCTAATGATATTACAGTACAAATACGCCCATAAAGTTTTGCATCTGATGGCAATTATCCATGTGGCAAAGTATAAATGTTGTCTCTCTGCCAAGAACCCAGTAGGCAGGACAATGGCAGAGAGAAAGAGAAAAATTAAATTTTCAGACCACAAGCTACAAGTCCTCACCACCAAGATGCAGAAACATTCCTCAAAACCTCAGGCAAGGAATTTGAACAAGAGATGATTACTGGAAAGTCTGGACGTAAAACCCCTAATAAATGCAGTTCTGTTACCACCAGTTCTCTGAAGACACTGATAATTTTACTCTAACTGTGTGTAGCTATTAGCACCGGTCTTTGTGAATTGGACTGTTGTTGCAATGAGGCTCATTTGCATAGAAAGGAGACAATTTTGCGCCAAATGTATGCATATTACCTAATTTAAATATGTGCAAATAGCAAAGGAGCACCGAGATGCTATTTGCTTGGCAGTGTAGTTAGGGGTGCATTTCACCCTTTGCGGGTGCTTTGTGAATTACATGATTTCTTTTTGTTTTATTCGTCCAGGTTTAGCGGCCGCAAAAGCCGCACAATCCTTTTGTGAATTCGCCCCTCTGTGTGCAGTTTTTTGTAGGATTTAGCAGCGAATCGATTATGCAGTTCTCTACCTTATCCAATCACACATACATTTATACATAAGGTTCCTTATCACTGTCTCACATGTGGGTACATTTATGCTGAATAACATATGACTAACACCATAAAGTCTTGGCATACAAAATAACTCCCTCATGGTGTCATTGTAAATGACTGTAAGTCTCTTTTTATACCTACACCATGTGAGCAGTGCACAGTAAGCCCTGAACAGACAAACCTTCCCATCAGTTGAGCATATCTGAAAAATACCTACAAGAGTATTGCCTTGAGCATATATCAAACAAGATAGATAGATAAATAGATAGACCACGTGACACTTTGCTTCACCCACTTTGCCCTCTTTGTAGACACTTTTCAACCCACTTTGTAACGCTTTTCGCAACAGCAATGCGACGAGTGGGTGTGCTTTCACTTCTTGTTCAGGAACCTTTTGAAGGTTTTTTCTGGTTAACTTGTCTGAGCTGATATTTTTGGAGATAAAATATTTATCCCAACAGTTGGGAATGTGCATGACAAGTAAGTAAGAATGTGAAAGCAGTTGAGTGCATATGAGAATGAGAGTATATGAGGTGAAATATACTATAAAGGATGATATTTTCTCTTGTGATCTAGATCAGTTATCATTGCCAATGACTGATGCATAAATTCGGTCTCTGATCTGTTACCCCTGTGGTTAAGGTCTGGTTATGTTTGACTAAAAATACTTCAGTAAAGGTTAGGGAAAGACTTACTTCATGCTTAAAAGAAACTAATACTGACTGTTGGTAGGAGATGGGACAAATGCTGCCATTTCTCTGAGGAGAGAAAGGAGTCAAGGGGAAAAAAACACACCCCAAGGCATCATAACACATCCCACAAACATAAAACATCACTAGCATCTCAAGGAACTGGCAACAGGGATTACAGGTGAAGGTGTGAGACGCTGTGAATGTAGTGCATGACCTTGACAAGAAGTGACCAGATGGCTCACCACAAACAACCAAACAGCGGTTGAACATATGTTTCTACCACGGTCTAATCTAGAGGCAAGCCAAGGAAAGGAGATTTATATGAAAACTCTTATTCTTTACTTTCAAGATCCAAAAAGATGACAGCTAAGGAGACCCTGTGGGACACTGAGGTTCTAAAAATTAAAGACCATTAATTAATGATGGCAATTATGTCTAAATGGTTCCACTTTTCCACTTTTATTTCCAACAATACAGTTTCATTTTAATTGTTCTTGCACACATTTTTTGTTCCTAATTAGTATTTATCTCAAATATAAGTTGTGTTTATTTTTATTTGGATGTTAAATTTGACAGACATAGTCAGGTCTTGATGGTTTGTTAAGTTTATGTTTATGGATACCAAATATCTGCCTTTTGGCTTTAATATGAAGACTGATTGCTCTTGGTTTCCTTTGTGCTTTTTTTTTTTAATTCTTTGTAAAATCATGCCAGTGGGAGAGGGGGTATTGTTTACCTCAACAAACAGCTGATCGTGCTCTCCAAACCTGCATTAGTACCTGAAGCGAGGCCTCAAATCCCTAACAAGTTGAAGACAGTGAGGATGCAGGAGCCAAACAGAGAGCAAGGAGGAGAATGTATAAATCCTTTCTTCCTTCTATCGTTATTTCATGGGTAATGTGTAATCCCCGATGAAAAACATGGACAAACTTGGTACGCTGACCAAGACTCAGTGGGAATATCAGGAGCATGTGCTTCACTGGAAAATGGCTGCATAAACATATTTTGGACCCTCCACTGTTACCTGCTTTCACACTGTTTGAGCCAACAGAAACTGCAGGAGGAGAGGTAGGAAGAGAACTGGGGGATGGCAGTGCTTGTGAACAACAAATAGACATGCTGTGGTGAAAGAGTGTCTCTGTGCTCCACACAGTCAACTATGGCCATGAGTCTGCGTCTATATTATCTGTCAAGAGAGCTCACATGTGCCTTTGTTGCTGCTGTGTGCGTTCTGCAAGCCTGTGACATGATAAACTGTGTCAGAGCTAGATTACAAGCTCAATACCTAAATGTATTTATGGACATTTCAGGAGACTTTAATCATGCTTCTCTGAACAGGTGATGAGCACCACAGGAGCATCACAGGGAGACCGCCCTCTCACCTTTTCCACCTCTGTCGTTCAGTCCTGTCAGCTGCAGAAGTTTTATGATGATTGTACAGTTGTGGAGTTTGTCAGCAGTAGGCAGGATGTGGTGACCTCGTGGACCACTTTGTGAAGTTGTGTTGGAGCGACCACCTGCTGGCCAAGACAAAGGAGATGGTGGTGAATTTCAGAAGGAGGAAGACAACAAATAAGAAACCCTGTTTCTGTTCATGGAGAGTCAACAGAAAGGGGCAGAACAGACTCTATTTCTTGATAAGGCTTTAAAGTCTGCAGCAAGATGTTACAAATCCAATGTAAATCTAATCTGGAAGACTGAATATGCTGGGGAATTTTTTGGGAGCTGTTAGAGTTGATTATGAAGCGAAGGATACTACAGAAACCGTTAAACATCACAGATAATGTCTCCTACGCCCTGCACAACTTACTGTACTGGTCAAACAGCAGAGCACCTTCAGCGAGAGAGTAATTTAGCTGTGCTGTGACAAAGAACACCACAGGAAGTCATTCCTGCCAGCTGCCATCACCTATTCATCGAGTCTCCTCTGTGTCGGGACAGGGGACACCGCTGGCAGTGAAGCCTCACCTCACTTCCTCATATAACAAGGACAGACTTCTCACCTGGACTTACATATTTATTTACTACATTTATTCATCACATGATTCACCTGCTCTTAATCTTTGCAATCCTGTCTGTTTTTCTTTTGCACATCAGATCATCAAGATAACGTCTATATATACATACTATATATTATTCATATATTCATATATTAAACATATTCAATGTGCAGATAATTCTGTTTGATATTCAATGTGAATTCTGCACCTTATCGTACAGCCTTTAGCAATATCTTTTTGACTTGCACACATGTCAATTATATTACTGTATAAAACAGTGCATGGGTTCATTTTAGAGTTAATCTTATAGTTGCACCTATATTTACTCTAGTTTTATGTATTCTGTTTTATTTTATGTTTTATTTAGTCTATTTTAGTTATTGTATATAATTTGGCCTTTTAATTGTACATGTTTCTCTCATTTGTTTTTGTGATTTATGTGACGTAGCTGCTCTAATACTGCAGTTTTCTATATATCCATCTTAATCAGTAATATTATCTGTACTGTCATTATAAAATCAAGAAAGATAAAATAACTATCTGTTCACATTATGTTTCACCTATAGTTAACAAATAAATCCTAATCCTGAAAATAAGTAATATTTTTCAAAGGCTGATTGGGTCAAACTGACTCATTTCAAATTTTCACTAAAAAGAAAATGATACAAGGACACACTTTTTCAACCTGAAACTTCATGCCTTTGGCCCATTGTCTGTGAAGAACATGTAAAAAAAAAAAAAAAAAAAAAAAACATTAATCAAGTACACATGCTACAGTCCCCCACACATTTATGCCCTTCATATGATGTCCGGGTCAATTTGACCTGCGTACACACAGAGACACAGTGAGAGACACAACACAGAAACATGCAGACACTCTTTCTCACTCTCTCACTCAGCCCGACCGACCCAGCCCTTAGACCCAATCCTTATCCCAAAGTTACGACTCTGACTTAATGACTTCCCTTACATACCTTGATCTAACATGCCAGAGGCTGTTCACCATGGAGACTTGCTGTGGATATGGGTACAGTCTGGTATGAGATTTATCCCGATTTTCAAGGGCCAGCCAGAGCTCAACGGATCCCACCGGAACCACAATGCTTTCCTGATCACAGGATGCTCTCTTGGGGAGAACCTATTCCAGGGCCCCCTACCCTTCACAAAGAGAAAAGAACTCTCCCCTGCCAGCTTCTCTAGGATCATTTGCATTACCACACCTTGCAGTGCCTATCTCTGCCACTCCGGATTCAGGGATCTGCGATTCCCTTTCGATTGGCCAGAGGCAATGTAGGCCATCACCCCACCCTTCCAAATGGTGTTCGCCCATTTCATGGAACCCTTCACCATATGGACCTTCAAAGTTCTTGTTTGAATATTTGCAACTACCACCAAGATCTGCACCCTTGGTGGCTCCACCCGGGCCCATGCCCTAGGTGCTTACTGCAGCTGCCCTCCTACTCATTGCAGCATAGCCCTCATGGCTCCTGTTGCCAGCGATGGCTGGGTATGGGCCCGACACTCCAGTGCCATCCATTTTCAGGGCTGATTGATTTGGCGGGTGAGTTGTTACACACTCCTTAGTGTTTTTTTCTTCATAGTTGTTCTCACAGCATTAAAAATAACTGTTTTATGTCCATGACAAAGCAGCAGTTTGTGATCTTATTTGAAGTTAAATACAAATTTTTATTTAAACTGATTTCATATTAATGTTTAGTTCCATATTGGATCTAGCAGAGATTATTTGCAAACTTTAATCATATATGTTATAGATACATATATACGTATTGTGTGGAATTGAGATAGACAATATATGTTTTTTTATTTATTTATTGCCTTTAAAACCCCAATAATGTCCCTTACAGTTCCAAGGGTCCAAAAAGTGAACATAATATAAGGTATAGTTAAAGGTATAATATGTAATTATTCCACATTAAAATGTTTAAAAACAACTGGACCTATGTTCTATATGTTATTGAGTTGTGTACTTACATTATCCCAAATGTTTCCAACAATTTTCAAACCCAGAGAAATCTATAATTTAATAAAAGTAAGGACAGCTGCAAAATATTGATTTTTTAGGTGAAACAGCTTTTAGTAGTATTTTTTAACTATTTTAATCTGCGTGTACATTTGATTTTGGAAAAGAGGAGACTTCTGTGGATAATTCGGCTCCCAGCAGAAACCGGACAAACATCTGGAACTTATGAGAAAAAGCCGAACAAGTGTTAGCAGCAGCTCGGCTAACAGCCGTCTGGTGGTCACCAAACATTGTTGGAGAAACACTGGTTTTTAAAGTAAAACGGCTTTAATTAATATTTTAACGATTTTATTCCGCGTGTACGTTTGTTTTTGGAGAAGAGGAGACTTCTGCGGTTAATTCGGCTGCCAGGAGAAACTGGACAAACGTCTGAATGTAAAGTTATAAGAGATATAAACCGCTAAAGTGTTAGCAGCAGCTCAGCTAACAGCCTGTATCTGACGTCCGTGGGTCGGCGTACATCGTCGGAGAAACACCGATCTCTTAGATGAAACAGCTTTATTCAGTGTTTTTACCTGTAATCAGCGGGTCCGTTTGTTCTGGAGAGGAGGAGACCTCTGCGGACAATTCGGCTCCTGGTAAAAACATCCTGAACCATGAACTTGGGAGTAATCTATCCCGGTGAAGCTGATTATTTAACAACGAAGACAACAACTCCCATGATCCCTTGCTACTTCACACCGTCATCACACGCCGTCTTTTGTTATTGTTTTGATTGAGAGACCCCTAGCGGCTGAAATTACATATTGTGCGTTTAACTTATATATAGATTAGATGCTTTGCATATGGCAGCAATACACTTCTTTGAAATATAAAGCATTTGATGGGAGCTGGATGTGCCCTGCCTCATGATTCACTTGATTGGATGGCTAAACACACCTACTGATGCTGTCATCACAATACATAAGTTACATTGTATAAACAAGGCATGGTATTTCAAATTCAAATGCTAGTAATTTATTGCTATTAACCTGAATTTTATCTCTCATTAAGGGAAGCTTATTAGCAGTAGGTGTAATAACTAAGGATACAGATATTATTATAGAGAAGAAGGAGGAGGTTTGCAAGTAATGATTAATTTGTTTATCAGTTAAAAAAAAAAAAAAAAAAAAAAAACTTCAAAAGCTAAGTAGAGATTCTGGCACTGTCAGCACCAAGATATATATTACAGAGCAGGTGTGACAAGGGCAAGGGGGCTTAGGCCTGGAAATAGGGCAGCATTGTGGAGTAAAGAAACACTGACATCAGGGAGAAGAAAAATGGTGGTAGATCAAATACATCCACAGGAGGAGGCAGCCAGGTGTGCTAAAATAGTTTCTCAGGAAAAGCAGGGTCAGTGGGTGAAAGAAAGGAGAATGTAGAGAGGGAGAATCTCTGCTGGGGAGAGCTATGAAGAAAAACTGCATTAAATTAATCACAGGAGCAGCTTACAATATGATGTGTTACCTTCTCCCCAAAAGCTAAGCTTGCCTGATCCTGGCAATTGTGTTCAGTAGTTACACTCAGGCATAATGCTGTCTGACTTCCATTTTAATCCACTCATTGCACTTTTAATTTAGAGGTTCTTCCCTACTTTTAAGGCAAAGTGAATGAAGTATAACAGTAATGTCAGTTCTACAGCATTATAACTGACATTGCTGAGACTGTTACACAGTAATATTAGCTAGCATTAGCACTACAAGTCGCACCAGACCAAGGAAAGGTTTACTTTATTTTTAATTAATTTAGCTTTTCATTTGCATTTTCTTCAAAAGTTATAACTACTAGTAGTATTAGTAATGATTGTGCTGTAGAAGTAGGAGAAATGTCTTGTTTTGTTTTTTTCAATTTGAGCATGGTATGAAAATTCTTATTCAAAACACCCAATCAAAAGACTGTTTCAAGGTGAAAATAGAGTTAGAGGGGATTTTGGCATGTTCTGTATTTTTATGTCTTTGGTTTAATTATTTAATAATTCCAGATATGACAAGTATGTCTCATAGAAATAGTCATTGTTTAATAAAAAGACAAACCCTGTGGCAAATGGAAATTAAACATCAAGATTTAGGTGTTTCTGTCCGACAGAGTGATTGATTACTGTTGCTTACACTCGTTGCCTGTAGGCTGATCAAAAAGTGAATGTGTGAAAATGTGTTGTTTTTTTTTGAGCTATCTGGGTTGCTGTGGGAAGACATGATGCAGAGGTTCCAAGCCAGATTTGAAACAAGGAAATCACAGTTACATCTATCAGGATGCATCAACAGAACAATTCATTTGTGTTTTCAAAAAGACTTAATTTATCCAGGCTTTATCATTAAACTTTGCTGTTATGTGACTCATTTCTTCCATCACAGTTTTTGGCATAAGAAATGTGAAACTGTGAGAAATTAATTATTGTTTTCCCTCCGATACTACAACAGAGACATTCATTTTATATCACGTTTGCTGTAGACTTAAAAAGTGCAATTGTTTTCAAGGAATCATGGCTTCTCTGAGCTCTGCTACATCTAATAAAATGAATGAACCACCTGAGCTTTAGGTATGCCAACAGATTATTTAAAATATATCAGACATAGTACTGCTGTTTTCACCTATATTTAAGATGAGTACATAAATTTAGAAGCAGATTCACCCCTCACGGTAAGTCATGCAGAACTCATTCTTTAATGAAGACTGGCAAAAAGACTCATTTAATTCCTTGCAAATAGTTTGTCTAAAACAAGATCAAAGACAAGCAACTTCAGTTTCATTTAAATGCTTGTGACTCGCTGCTTATTAGAGCACGTCGACATAGCTGATGTTTACTGGGTTTAAAAGAAAAATATAGAGAAAACTTAACTCTCCTTGTTGTGTGCGAAATTGAAATCAGATTTTACACAAATGTTATAAATAGTTGTGGAAATTGTTTACAATCCGTTTAAAGAGGTACCCTTTTTGTTGAAAAAATGAAGCTGAGAAGTGCACTCAGATTCAATTTCTACTCTTCTTCTACCTATCTGTCCTACTTATTGCAGTCACCTTAACTATTAGATATTCATCATGTAGAAACACAGGTACAAACACTGTATAACAAAGAAATTACAGTCATATCCATGTGGCTAAATAGTACCAGGGTCCAGACTGTGGCAGAGGTGAAAAGGGCAAATGCTCAACCCTTTCCCTGGAGTGCCCACCTACAAAGCTTTTTCTTTAATTATTTATTCATAGCATATGCAGTTGCAAGGCTTCATCCATGTTCAAGTTAGATGAGGGAGAGGAGAGGGAGGCCATCTTAATCCACTGTGGACCCATTTCATTGACCTCTCATAAAGAGCAATAAATGCATGAAAATTATAGGAATGTAGTGAGAGTTTTATACCACCAAAGATCGCCCATAAATAAACCATACATCTCTGAGAGGTTTGAATGTCTTCTCCTGAGAGTGTTGTCCATCGTCCTGCTAATTGACAGGGGACCATCTATTTTGGTGAAGCACATTTTTATGCATTTATTGCCCTTTATGAGTGGTTTAATTAGTGAAAACAAGAGCAGTAACAAAACAAACAACTTTTTGGAACAAGCTGGCAAGATCTTGTGTCAGACAAAGAAAGAAGGGAAAGTTTGTCACTGTTGATGTGATGTGCTTGGTAAATCTAAAAAAAAAGTAAGACAAGAACAAGACATTCTGTTTTAAAGCCACATACATGTACAGTACATACAGCCACATATATATCAGCATATATCAGGTGCAAGTTTAGATTGCATGTAAATTGCCTACCCAGAACTACCCAGCTCACTCATGGAGTTCCTCAGGGTTCAGTCCTTGGTCTGTAGCTATTCCCCATTTAATGCAAGGGCAAATCTTTTATACAGATGACTCACAGACCTGTTTCTCTTTTGACTCCAACAACACAGTGGAACTGAGCAAACTACAGTCCTGTCTCACAGATGTTAAAAACTAGCCATCATAAAACTTTCTTTGGTTAAGCTCAGATAAATCAGAAGCTACTATCACTAGTCCATTTATCACATTCCCCTCTACTCAGGTTCTCTTTCCTCATGCATTAAGTCCAGCTGTAGAAATCTAGGTGTTATCTTTGACGACAAGTTCAACTTTGACCATCATGTGAAGTCTGTTGTTAATCCATGCTTCCTGCACCTTTGTAACATTTAAAAAATTTGAGCCTTTTTCAAACAAAATCTCATCTTGCCAAGCTAAGGCAAGCACAGATAGGTTACAAACTCTTACGGTTACAACAATACAATCTCTGCTTTTACTTTTCAATTCAAGAAACTGCAATCTTGTCTAATGAGAATATACTTTAGCATATTCTTTATTATTACTGATTTTGTCTCGTATTCTATAGAGGCCTGAAAATATTTATTCTATTTTGTTTGTTCAATTCTTTCCAAACTGAAGCTTCAACAAAGAAAAATTGTCCATCAGTTTCTTTAGGGATCAAATACCTCCACATATGGTCTACAACAACAGTATTTGATGTTGTGTTACATCTTAAAGTCCAGATGACACGGCATTTTGAAAGTATATAACATCCGTATTGTGACATATTTCTAAATAAAATAGGATAGACAGGCAGGACATAACATTGGGAGGAATTTGATTTGGACACTGAATAGTGAGTGTTGAAAATTGATTGATGGGTGGATGTCATGATATTATGACTGTATGACTGTATTTTGATATAAGAATACAAAGAAATAGATTTTTTTGGGGGGGGGGGCATACATTATAGGTGCACAATATGACCAAGGATATGATCTAAAAGGGTTTTAAAAGGCATTTTTCATTTCATCTCGGCTTTAAATGAGATCCACTGATGCACACAAGCATGTGCAATCAGCAGAGTTTATGTTAAACTATTATGACTAATAGGCATAATAATTTCATTGACTCATATCTGCACCACATCTTAGAGCAGGGCAGTAGAAATCTGTCCAAAGCTGCCACAAATCAAAGAATCAATTCAGGATCAGTGTTTGAATTGTGAAGTTGAAGAATGTATGTCTTCAATATTTGCTTTTCCTGCAATATCATATTTGCTTGCTGTTTATGAGAAACATCTGTGAGGTTTTTTTTTGTGTGTGTGTCCATTAGAGACAGTTTTATTGATCTTTTGTGCTTCTTTCCAACATAAAATTGAACCATTTTGTGTGTCAGTTCACAGCTTTAACACTAATGAGCTACTGTACCACCTTACTGGGAGATTTTAGTCTGGTGTATTTTTCTTTTGTAACCCTAACAATCAGTTAACACAGTTGTTTTAATTGAATTTTATTAGCAATACCATTAGGTGTGCATTAGTTCTGAACATACGGATCTAGTATGTATGGTTCTATACACTGCCAGGAAGAGGAACTGTTTTTCTCTCTCCAGACACACACACACACACACACACACACACACACACACACACACACAGGTGAAACTGCTTGTCTTTGAGGCTGCCTGGCCACAGTATTTGTTGTGAGCTTGGACTGTCATTCATGCTTTGTGTGCCCTGTGGGAGGAGAAATTTCTCCAAACTGCAGCAGCACAATACATCTCATTGAAGGAATTAACTTGCTGTCCTGAACTTTTTTTTTTACTTT
Organism: Euthynnus affinis; assembly: GCA_029490765.1. Lineage (NCBI taxonomy): Eukaryota > Metazoa > Chordata > Actinopteri > Scombriformes > Scombridae > Euthynnus > Euthynnus affinis. Next base: position 6,118,088 of record CM055856.1, on the reverse strand, counting down.
ATATATCCTGTCTAAGTTGACACCCATGGATACTAGGAATAGCCTCTGAAATGAAAAGTTTCAGTCTACAGACAATTTTACAACCATGAACTTTGCTCAAATCCACTTGCTTCCACTACAATACCAATAGTGATCTTGCTTCACATCATGTTTCATGTAAACTGTCCTCTCCTTGTCTGTTTAGAAGTGTTTAATGACAATAAACCAAGCTCAACAGTGCAACAAAACTGTTGAAACTCAATTTAAATATACATTTCTCTAAGGTCTGCTGGGAAATTACTGCTCTTGTGACACATAATTTTAACTCGGTGTATGGTTTTGTGAAAGCATCTTAATGTGGACATTAACATTTGACCCCTGATGATTCTGTGCAGAATGAATGCATCAGGACATTAGACACTGGGGAGACTCCTTCAAGTGGCTGGTTGTGCTTACATTACTGCTGTCATCTGTTGAATGTTGGAGGAAGCAGTTGCAGAGATGAAATTTATAATGTGTATGTGATGCAACAAAAAAATAAGACTTTTTGACACTGACACCTTCTCCCTGCTTTATGGCTGTAACACTGTTTTATATAAACCATCATGTTCATATTTCCCAGGTGGTCTCCATTTATTTATCATTATGTTTACTTGGCACAGCATTGGTTAGTGAATTCTGCACCCCCTTGGATTACTTTTGCTGCCAACTGTAAATTAAAATTTGCCCTTGACGGGATAGTTGGGATGTTTTTCATATTGTGTCGGCCTCATATGGAATTTAGTTCATTTCCTTGGAAGCAGCACAAGCGTTCTGTGCTCCTGCCACATCATATGAATACAGAGACTCTCACAGTGTAGCTATAGCAGTATGGATGAGTAATGCAAAGCAGATTTTGTAAAATGGATTTTAAAATGATGAACTCTTCCGTTAATTGACCTGCTCGGTGGATAAATAATTGTATCACTACTGTAACAGCAGCTACATTGACCATTCAATATACAGTGGTTCTCACAGTTCGATTTCTCTTTTGACGAATGTAAATCAATTCAGGATTAAGGGCGATATTTTTTAATTGTAGCATCACTTTTAATTAATTTTCTTCATAAAAAATGTCTTTTTCTGTTGTCTGTTTTTTATTTCCATCTGTCTTTGAAAAGCATTTGGCCCTTTTACTGTATCTAAATCAATATCCTATCACTATCATCAGCTTAATGTGAAGACAAGATCAAATGTATTGGACAAAGTGGTAGGGTATACATCTTAAAAATCCTGCCAGTGTGGTGAAATATACCACAATGCCGCTTTAGTCGTACCTATATTTTTCCGTAAACTACTATTGATCCTGATAAGAGCGACTCAGACATCCTTACAAATGATGCAAGAAGTACCTTTACCTGCAAAGATAAATCCTCCCCCCAGTTGTGCTTCTGCTCCTGCAACTGATGAGTCATCGCTGTCAGTCAAAAGTTTTCTCAAATCTTATCTACTTTATTTACTAAACCTGTATGAATGGTAAAAAAGAAGCCTATAACCACACAGAGATGGACAGCCAAATCTAGCAGCCCCTTTGCACTACAGTCGTTGTTATTTTTAAAGTTCACCAGAGCTCCAGTGGCTAGAGGGTCTGTGTGATGCAGATGCAGCCATGCAGAACTTTATTTGGCATGGCATCAGTTGTTTCTTAAGTATACCTGAGGCATTTCCTATGACAGATTAGCTAAGATTATTCTGCTCCTTTTAATCATTTAATCATTGGCTGTTGTGATAGATAAAATGCTTATTAACTGGGGCCTGTTCATAATTGTTAATGATAGCTACCAAATGTATTGTCATTTTGAGGATGCTAATAATGCATTTACTTTGTTTAATTTAACGGTTTAGCAGAAATCCATATTGTGAATAAAGAAAATGACAAATGCAATCATGCACATGCCAACTACAGGTTGTTTTTTTTAAGTTGCAAAAGAATAGTTTTGGAAGAGTTAGATACGGTTGTTAAGAGTTAGATGCAATTGTTAATACTAATATGTAACTGGAGCCAACAGCTGGCTACCTTAGTTTAGCTCAAAGAATATTTGTTGCATGTTCAGTACGAGGAGCTTTTTCTACATTACTACAAATGAATGCAGACCTTACTGTATATTTAGAAGTGAATTTCAACAATAAAGTGTACTCTATACAGTATACTAGCAACTACATTTTTCACTGTGTTGTAAGGAGTGTTGTTAGTGTTTCCTGCAAGACAAGTTTCCCTCACAATCTATGCTATTTTCTTGTCAGTTGTCTTGTTGCCTTTTTCTTTGTCTGTCGAAAGATCCCAAATTCTGCCACACAGCAAATTTAAAACTTGACAGCAGCTCACTTTCAGTTTCACCTCAGTCCATGCTGTCTCCCCCAGGTTTGTCTACACTGTAATGAGTTCAGCCAGCCTTGCTGCAAGTGTGATGACCCATGCCAAGACTTGCTAGCAAAGCAAGTGAACTTTGCTCATGCATCAAACAGGGTTAAGCAGCCACATAATTCAAACTATGAAAAAAGAAGAGGTGCTCTTACATTAATCAGGAGAGGTGGAGTGAACTCCCATTAGAATACTAACATTTTGTATTATCAACAACATTGTGCCCACCTAGTATATGTGTGTGTGTTGAAGAAGAAAAGTAAAAATGCAGAGTGAAGAGTTTGTGTGTTCACTGCTGTTGTCTGATTAAAGAAAGATAACTTCTTTTTATGTGCAGCTTGTTCTGCAGGGGAAACAATAGATTTTATGGTGTAGGTCTCTGGAGGCAGGAGGCAGCACAGGTTTCAGGCATGTCTCTGGGTTCCACTGCAGGAGGAGCTCCAGAGAGCAGGAGGGAAACCCTCTGCCAATCAGGGGAGCCAGGGGTTGAGAGGAGAGGAGAGGAGAGGAGAGGAGAGGAGAGGAGAGGAGAGGAGAGGAGAGGAGAGGAGAGGAGAGAGGAGAGGAGAGGAGAGGAGAGGAGAGGCTGTGAGAAACTGTGAGAAACTGTGAAACTGAAATAAATCTGCATTATTTGGGTGCAAAGATTTTCTTTTTTTTTCAGTGTCAGGCAACAGTTGAATCTACAGTTACTGAGTGAATCAACAACCAATAGCACAAGGTTGTAAGAAGTTCATCATTATGAATAGGAAAAATGATTAAAGAAGTCTCAGTATCTCTAAAAATCTGATATCAACTTAAAAAGGAACACCATCTGCTCTTGGCAGCTTATTCGGGACATGTGACAGTCCATCTCCTGGAGTCAGTGTCCTGTTGGAAGAAACACTGACCTGTCCATTAAAAAGTTGTTGGTTCTCCTTGGAGAAGAATGTCCCCATATACTCACAGATAAACTATTCCTACCTAATCCAACCCCTGTAGCCGCTGCACAGGTGTGACAATACCAAACACACCCACCGCTCGATGTGTGTGCTTTGTGCTGTTGACACCATGCACCAGTGGTTCATGAAAATAGGGCTCTTGAAGTTCATGATAATTGTTCTCACGTACTTCCACATGAAACTGATGCTGTCTTGCTACACTTATGACCCGTGGCTAATCTTCCAAGTTCAACAGCAAATAAAAATCCAGAGATTTAAGTTGTAAACACAGGTATGGTATCTAAATTGTCTGTATTTAAACATTCACCTTGGGTTTAAAAAGCTTTGAATAAAATTAGTCTTTGAGCGTAACTGTAACATTCCTGCACAATATTTCAAGGTATGTGTTGATGTGTCCATGTTCCATGCCATGCAGAACCAGACAAATGAACAAAAACTAACATTTTCCAAGTCTTTATTTATGAGGTTACTGTGCATGATGTTTATAAGGTCAATATTTGTAATCTTGTCCTTCTCCATGTCATGTTAACACTAGGAAAGAAGATATTTTGTACAATTAACATGTATGAAAAGATTTAGGGCCTTATTTTCATAGAGAAGCAAAGCCAGCAATAGTGCAAACACAGTCGCTATGCAATTTCCGTTATGCAGTAGTCAATTTTTGGGGGGCTTGCACTCATTTTGTATTTTATAGCTCCACACAAACCTGCTTGCACAGAGGTGAGTGGATTGGCACAGCTGAGGTTGTTCTTATGCAGAGCAGTGCAGTTTTGAAGCTCATTTTAGTATGAAATTGTGCTTGTATTTGTGATTAAAAAAAGGTGATCTCAGTAGGTGGATTGGGTCAATGTCCCTGTTACCTCTGTGCCCTGTTTTTGAATCATTACAAATGTCAGGACAGTGTACCAAAACTCCACTTTCAAAGGAAGCACCATCCTACGTCTCACCTATGTACTGTTTATGCCTCCGGGCTTGTAACTAATGACTATGCCTATTAATTAATGTACTTATTTTCTCAAATATAATTGGATCATTAACTGAGAACATTTCATGGTTACATCACAAGTAATAAGCAAATTCTTAAAATTAAATTTTGTTTACCTACTTCTAAAAAAGCAAAGTTATCATATTCACAATAATAAAGTAGTCTATTCCTCACATTTTTGAAATGTTGGGTATTTTTTCTGAAATGAGTAATGTGAGGATGAAAAATGGGGTGAAGATGTCAACAAGGACTTTTGGTATAGTACAGAGAACAGATTAAACATTTATTCTGAAGTGCATTAAGGGTGTGTTTGATGCTCAGTTGCAGTCTTTATGGTTCAGTTGTGGTATTATTATTGCATTCAATCTCAGCGAACAGGACAGATGGCATATTATGAAGAATAACCCAAATGTTCTGGTCACACATTTGGTTTTTTATAATAAAAGATATTGGTGTACAGACAGCCATACAGGCTAAATATACTGTATATAATGGCTCACAATCTGTCGTTCTTTCTTTGTATGAGGATCTTTTTGTTTATCTTCAGCTCTCCCACTTACGATTGGTGTGATACTGAAGGCCAACAAAGAACAACTACCCTTGGTGTTCGAGGCAGGCAGAGCTGAAATGGAAACCATGGCAACACAGTGCTTGCCACTCTAATCCCTTGGCCCTGCCAGAGAGTAGACAAATACCTGCGCAAGCCCTGGCCTATTCAACACCTGCATAAAAGAAAACCGTCCCAATCTGCACGATATGAAAATACACCAGGGAGAAACAGTTTTGATGGACTGTTTCCTACAGTGTCTCCATATCTCACACCACCACAGACTAACAGGTCTGGCTCTTATTTCCATCCTCTGTCTCTTTAATCGTTCTTGTTAAAAATTTACAATGAGGAGAAGGGTTAAGCACCAGATTTCTTTTCCCAATCACAAGTAATAAGCTAGCAATTGTGTTAGTGACTCCAGCTGCTGTTTTGTTTTTCTTACAATCATACACCTTGCAGATGTGTATTGACTTAATTGTTGCAATAATCTGATTGCCACAAATGAATCATATTGTATTTCCCAATAAACTAATTGATTCATTTGTTTTCCTCTATTTTGTTTCTATTTTGATACAATTTGCCTCTGGAAAAGACTTCACAGGTGATTGGATTGCATGTTTGACATATAATATATATTTTTTATTTTTCTATGATTCTTTTAAAGTTTTGTGTGTATTATTTTAGAGTTCTTTTTCAGTTTTTGTTTGCAGCTGCACAGTAAAAGTATACTTCTTCATGTAATGTCAATCACACAAAAGGCACCATGTGTACAGTGGGAAAGCGAAATCTGCACAAACATGAGAATTTTGCAGGTGTTAACACTTGTTAGCTGGAAATATACAATTTTCACAATTTGTAGGGTTAATTAAAAAAAAAAAAGTTTGTTTTCAAGTGATGTGTACAATCTATTTTAGCAGCACAGATTAGTAATGAAGCCATTTTAAATTTGTTCTCCTAAAAAGCACAGAGAAGATGATCATTTGAGTCACATTCATCTTTCATATTGTGCTGTGATCAGTGAACCTGAAAGTCGTTGTCATATCAAAGAAAAGACAAGGCTCCTTCTTGATTCTTGCCTTGAGTTGATGTCCTTGAACTTCTTTTTCAAAGTCCATTATTCAAGATGGATAGTGGATAATGTGATGGACTGTGTAATTACATCTGTGATAAATAATTAGGCTACTGCAAAATGGTGCTGTTAACAAAATCTAATTAAAATTCAAATGAAAAAAAAAAGGTGAAATTGTCTTACATGACCCTTACAGTGTCACTGTGACCCTCTGTGTCGCTATACCATCCAGGCATGGAAGACGGGTGTCACAACAAGAGGACAGAACAATTTAGAGTTTGCGTTCAGTCTCTTTTTGTATCACCCTTTCTCTAACAAGTATTCCCATTGAACCTGTGACCATTGCCAGCACTGTTTTCACATAAATGTTTCAATGACAACACACAACAGCAAGTTTCTGCCCAAAGAGTGAATCAGCCCACCTTTAACCTTGAAATCACTATAATAAAGAATTGACTGACAGGCAACCGATTCATCAGTTAGTGGAATAACAAAAAATATAAAAGAAAACAAAAGAACTCATAACAGATAATTAAGCAGACAAGGCTGTATGGGATTTGGCAGCTAGTTTATCCATAAGCATATTGTCACTGAGGCTCTGACTCAGATTGTAGAAAGGGAATGTGAAGTTCATGTTTTTAGATGTGTGTGAAACATTATATTTCATGTGCCATGTATGTCCAAAAAAACACATTTGTAAATTTCTCACTTGTGACATTCAACTGTGGATATACACATTAATAACAACTAAAGATCTTTCAAATGATCTTATCACATCAAAGTTAACTTTGTTCACTCCTGTTGGAGCGCATTAGTGGACACAGACAACATACAGCAACCCAACGAGCTCCCCCTCCTACCTGTCTGTTGCAGTCATGGCTCTCTCAGCTTCCATGAAGAAGACAGCCAAGGCCTCCAGTGTGTGTAGCTTGGGCCAAACACGACAGTGCTTACCATCTGCTGCCACACTTGGCGTGTCACCTGTAACATCTGCTGCTCGACCTCTTTATGGGTGACCCTCAGCTAAAGAGGGTGTCACCTCTGCTTGGCCATGTCCCCCCGTCGTGCTGGACACCGCTGCAAGAATCTTCCTGAACATGCAGTAACACAGTAGCTGAGTCACCTCGACCTGCTCCAGAATTAGGACTCATCTCCGCATCCGATCTTTTCACACGGCTGCAGCTTCCACTTGCATGACCTTCCTCTCACTTTCTGACTTTTCTATTAATAATTCATCATCATAAAATGAAACTAAATTTAAAACAAACCAGTAAGAAAAAATACCCTGCATCTGCACAGCCTATCTAGACTACGACTCTATCTCTGCTGTGTGTTTAGGACATTGATCATTTTCACTCCAGTCTTGGCAACAGCAGTCAGACGAGTGTGACAAATTAGAGACACACACGGAAAATATACTGACCATGGGTATTGCATGCCAAGAAAAACATGAAACATAAATGGATGGAACAGTTGCGATTTGCAGAAACGGAGCTCAGCGTGTTTTTTGTCTTGATCTCGGCAGCCGAGGTGGCAGGCAGAGGTACAACGGCTTTTTGTTTGCCAGTATGGTCACAAGATGGTTTACAAGGGAAGCACATCCGCCACTAATGGAATGAATAAAATGATTTATTTAGTATGTGCTTCCAGGATATTTGATATGCTTGGCTACGTTTAGCCCATAGCCTAATCATAATGAAACAGCACGCAGTCAGAGTTGCAGAAGAGGCATCTTAGTGGAAGAGGAGAGAAAACTGTGCCTGAGGCTCTGTTAAATGATGCTCCTCGTCCACAGTCACACCCTCATTTCTCTTCTTGTCAATACAATTCTCAGTGGCAGAGACGGGTGAAATAGATCAAAATACGCCTGATTACAAATTACAATTATGCTTTTAACAACTGTCTCCAAATAAAAATCAAAGATAATTATGATCCATACTGAAGATATTTTGTATGTCTTATCTCATGCATCAGTCTTTTATAGATCAGACTTTATATATAATAGATTAATTTATACTAGATTCCAGTGCCATTTTAGTTAAAAATCCAGTAAACTTAATGATCTGTGAAATTCCTGGAGGATGATGTAGATCTAAAAGTACATGGAATAATGTCTTCTTAATGTCAGCTCTACTCAAGTGTTGCATAAATCATGTTATGCTGACACTTTGTGTGGTGTCAGTGAATACTAAACTAATTCATTTCGCAGTATTATGGGGGGAAAATAGTAAGGAACAAGAGCTGCATCAGAATCTCCCAATGTCATCTTCTCAAGTGTTTTTCTGTTATTTACTGGTTGACAGAATTGTTTCCAAAGACTTCCGGACATTCATTTTTATGAGCCCCGTTCCCTTGACTCCCTTCAATTTTAGATGCTATTGGTGAAACCATTTTTCAAACTGCCAACAGAAAACAGAAAAGGCTGTGGGGGAACTGAACTCCTTTCAACTGGTTTCCCTTTTCTGTTGGTCTAGACTGTTCAGTGTCTTCACTGGCTCAAATTAGCCAACAGTGAGCCTCAGGGATCCTTCTTTGGCACAGTTGTGTTATCTCTGTATGTAGCTCTAATTGGCAAAATAATTCCTAAACACGCATCGGTGTCTTTCCATAAAATCTAGTCTTTTAAAATATTGCACCACTTTAAAGACTATATGCAGCTATTTTTTCCCCACAAACCTAAATGAGAGATGAGAAATGTTGTTTTTGACTATGATTTTAAACTTCAGATCTGCTTGTATTACAAAATATGTCACAAAACATTAGTTCTAATTCATACTCTCATACATGGACACTAACCAGCACCCAAATAAAAATGCAGCTGCAAGGTTTATAACAAAGAAAATTTTAGAAAATCACTTTTTATCTGACCTCTGAATCCCTGCTGTGTTTAGCCCTGGCCAACACTGCTGACCTTGTATCGACATCAGCGCCACAGGGAAAGCACTGTCTGGTCCAAGGTCAAAGCCAAGAACTTCTGACGGCCTTTGCCATCATGACACACAGGGTTTGAAATGATCTGCCAGGCAACCTCAGGCTGTCACAGATTTTAGTTTTATTGTCTGGTTATGTGTTTTACACTGGATACTTTCCTTGAACTGTACATCACTAGTTTTTTATGACTTGACATTGTCACTGTCCAGTTGCAGAAAAAAATCAAATAAATGTACTCAGTGCATGAAATCAATAAGTACACTCTTCCTGTTTGGAAATAATTGTGTTTGTCGAGGTTTTCTTGCTGCTACTGTCATCCATACATGGTCAGGGTTATGTGAAACGTGATTTACCGTAACAAAGCAATTCAACAAATCTGTGGTCTGTCATTCAATATACCAGCTGTTGGCTGAGGTGCCACCTCAAAAAAGGAAGATGAATTATCACGGGACTGTGGCGACTCCTCTGAAGGAATTTATTTACCATGCAGAGACCTGGAGTATTTGCTGCTTATGCTTTCATGTTTATCGTCGTGGAAGTCTTTGCACAGTACCATCTGTATAGTATGCTTTGCTTTGTTTGCTAACTATGAAACTACTATCCATATTCCTTCATTCATATGCTGCTGTGTGTTTCATATGTGATCTGTTTTCTCTTTCACTATGCGACATGTGATACTGGAGGTGTGCATGCGAACTTGTATGTAAATAGGTGTGTACCGGGACCAGAAGGCAGTTGGTAATTGGCAATTGCCCGCTATCTAAGGAGCCAAGATGGAGTAGTTGTTGTATGGACTCCTATCCCTCCTCTTCCAGTTAGTTTGAATTCCAACCATGATTTGTAAGATCATTGCCATGCTTTGACTTTATTTTGTTAGAGAATGTAGGGGTGGCCTTGCCAGTTTTGTTAATCTAGTTTTAACTTGTATTTGATCACAATTTGGTTATATAGTTATAACCATCCTGGTTAGATTCCTTTTTGATTTTTGTTTGTTTTTGTTATGTTGACATTTGCCCACCCTGAAGTCTATCTTAGCCCCATTTATCTTTTATCACATTGTAGATCACATCAGTTATTAAAATTCAGCCGTCTGTCTTCATAGCGGCTTGGGACTTGGGGAAGATGTTTTTTTTTCATGTGTGTGACTCCTAGACTGGACATAACACACAAACATGCTTTTGTTTCTGCTTTATCGACTTGTATGGTTTTTTATTGCTTGATTTTTCACGTAGAAGCTGAACTAATTTGATTTCATTTTTGTTTATTGGTGCATTATGCTTTCATGCCATGCCCACAGCATTAAAATACTGTAGGAATAATTGAGTTCAAACTAGATTGAATTGCATTCTCATTTCCCCCAAATACTCCATTCAGCTAAGCATGAGGAAATGTTTTTAGTCAAAGTATTGGGTTTTACTAAAGCTCCTGCTGCTACTGTACAGCCCCTGCTAATTAGGCTAGCTCTCAACTTCAAGTGCATGTAAGAGCAGTATATGTCATTCCCTGTAGTCTAGGTACATGTAGCTGTAGAATATTTCCCTGTTGCATGTCACCATTGGTATCATTGGTATCTTGCACACGCTTATCTGGCAGATCTTCATATGCATTGAATTACATGCTTGTTTCTTCAAATTAGGTACAGTATATTCCATGTAGGATTTTTCACTGTATCAAGATTCAGTTAACTTCATTGTCTGTCACACAGTAACAGAAATTCCTCTTTGATACAACTCAATCAAAGACAAGGGAAGACAAGTATAACAAGTTGAAGGATTAAAACAATAAAGAATATCAAAGTAAAACATCCCAGTAAAATAAGATACATTTAGTATCTTGCTTTGTGTTCTGAGGGTATACTTTCCACTTTCCACTTACAATAGCAGAGTTCTCATTCTTGTTAGGATTCTTTGAGTGTGTCCTCAATAAACAGAGCCATTTCTGCCAAATCCACTTGTAGCAAATGGTCAATTTCCTGACTCGTCTCTGACAGAAAAACCAGCTCATGTCAAACTGATCAGTTCATCCATTGCAGTCAGATCACTCACCAATAATATTTATTGTTACTTAATTTACTTAGACTGTTATTTTAGTCATTTGTATATATGTGTGTATATTTAAATATTATTCCTCAATGGTATTTCTGGAAAATATCTTTCAATGGGCCCTTTTTTCCTCAGTTTAATTGTATTTTATAACCATACAAATATGGCTTCTTTCTGGTGGTAGGGGTAGGAACAGCAGGATAAGTGGTAATGAAATCAGGCTTTTTATTGTTTGCATACTGCATTGCTCTTCTAATAACACTGGGCACAGTTCTACCTGTCTGTCCTCAGGGATCCTCCTGACACTGCCTCATCAATAACTTGGTTCACTGGCACAGTCAGTTCTCACTGCTCACTGACTACATGACATAAATTAAATTCTTCATGAGCACAATGTATTATAAAGTCAGTGCAGTGTTGCATATTATTTATATCAGAAAAAATAACTAATATGGAAATGCAAATTCTATAGTTTATGTAAAACAAGGCAAATTATTTTTTGACAGCAGAGTACAAGTGTTGTGTTTTGTCATCTTTGCCATTAATGCCATATTTCTGTCTTTCTTTTTAGAATTGGGAAAATGCAAGGTGAGGAACATGGTGAAGGCAAAAAAAAGAAGAAAAAAATGTTTGGAAGCAGCCCAGTATTTTCTATATTGGAATGCCTTGGAGTGCATCAACACACATATACCAGCTACCTTTATTTAACTAGTAATCTAGTTTGTTTGCAATATGTTTAACCCAGCTTTAGGTTTGAGACATCGTATTGTGTTAGTTTAATAGACACCGGCCAGCCAAGCAACTAAAGTCTGTCTGTACCCATGGTTTACACAGAACTTTACATAATTACATATTAGCTAAAAAGTAAAGTAATTCAAACAGTACATTTATTGTCAATTATTTTGATAATCAATTAACTGTTTTGGTCACTTCTTAAGAAAAATTTCCTTGTTCCAGCTCCTCAAATATGAATATTTTTGGTTTCTTTAGTCTTCTGTGAAGACTGAAGACTAAAGACAACTGAATATCTGTGGGTTGTTTGTTGTTGTTGTTTTGGCAAAAGATTGTTCAGAATAATCAGAAGATTATTTTCTGTGTATTCCTGCTTTTATTTGACAGTTTTGAAAGTGCACAGAGACTGGAAAATAACAACAGCAAAGGTCCACGGCCTCAATCGACCCGTGGACGTTGTTGTTGTGGTTATGCGTCTTAAGTACCAGCACGCCCCAGGGTTTTAGTTTCCGGTGGGTGGTCTTTACAGATGTCCCTTATACCCATAATGTTTTCCTTGCAGCTGAAAATTAAGGATGTCTCCCCTGTGTGATGGCACACAGACTTTTGGAAAATGATCTGCACTCTACAGAAATGGTGCCAGCCTTGAGATGAGGCATAATCACAGTTGTTGATGCGAGTGCAGAGCGTGCAATTCTTCTGTTCATTAGGATAAAAAAACAGAATATACATCAACTTGACACAAACAGAAGTCTTACAGTCTGGCATAATTAATCACTCCCTGACACAATCTACATCTAATGAGCTATCCAAATTGTAAACAGTTTATCATAAAATGCTTTTTCAGATCTAAACTCTGCACACGCATGCTACATGTGGAATATCTCTATGAATACATTAAAGACCAAAGCAGTAAGAGGGAGGCTTTCCCCAACAATGTCATAAATAAATAAACTGGAAAAAGTCAAAGCATCTTCCTGGTACTACACAGAATTAGCATAATGTTAAAAACAAACTTTCAAGCTTCTTTACTGGTGCCTAACAAAGTATCAGCATGCAAGCTATCAATACAGTTTGAAAGAGAATCATAATGAACACATTACATGTTACATGACTTAGTAAAAAGATAAAACATGTAGTACAGAGAGTGATATTGAAGAATTTCTGCTGGTAATGTCAGCCTTGAAGATAAAAGTACATTATTAAGAAATGGTATATGACGTTTAAAATAAATATGAAGACAGTTGAAGTACAGTTGCAGTCTACCACTTACAACAGCAGTTTTTAAATGATCATAAGACAACTGATTAAAATGACAATGATGGTTCAAAATTATGTTCTTTTACTCAAAATGTGTGTCCTTGTTTTGAAGAAATATATGTTTTACGGTTGATGTTACTCTGCCGGACAGATGAGAGGGTGTGATAGATGTATCCATGTGCTGTGTGATGACACTCTACTAGTGTTTACTGCATGATGGCGTTCTGGCATGTTGTATTCTTTAGGGGACACAAATCAAGCTTCTATTGTAAGCTCGTCAGTCATCACTGTGTTTTGGCAAACTGCTCGGCTTTCACAGTGGGATACTGGCAATACTAGTTCTGCCATGTCAAAATAATGATAGCAACATTTTGGTCTCATTATGAACTTTTTTTTGGGTCCTCTTTCAGAAATCCAAAAGTGGGAAAGAGAAATATATTGAGAAAAGGGGTTTTTAAGCCTTTCATACACCCGTGACGTGATATATTTCTTATTAAAAAGCTTCTTATCTTGTTTAAATATTTTGCTCCACTCATGCTGCTCTTTGAAAAAATAAAATGAAATGATGACAAGCTAATACATGAAGGCTAAGGACAATTTTAGAGTTTTATTATTCTTACAAATGTCAATTAGCTTAATTATCAGTGGTAATTACATATGTGTCTCAGGTGTAACTGTCACATTTTAATTTCATGTTCTTACTGATATGTGATCCAGGAACTGAACTTTTCAGCTCAACAGAAAAACTACTTCCATCAAAGTCCAACACCAACAAACAGCAGCTATCTTGGGTTCATAAATCACGAAATGTAATTAATAAATGGTCTGTTAAATTTCGCCTTTATTGTTCTATTAGTTCTCAAGATTAAGGTTCTTAAAAGGCAGACATTGATGCAGAACTGTGGGATTATGAAACTGTATATACAGTATACGTGACATTGCCAATGTCTTAATCAACGTGTTAATAAGTCTGAAAACTGGAAGTGTGTGGAGCATTGTGCATTCAGTCTAATTCCATATCCCGTAATACCACTGCAGCTACAGTATGTGAGCAGTTTTAAGTTTGTTTTTTTGTCTTACCAACCTTAATACATGAGGCTCTTAATAGGGCCTCCATATGTCTGAGGCTAAAGTCACAAAAGACAAGATTTTTATTTGAAAAACTACACCAATACCATCAGTCTGAATTGAGGCTGCATGCAACAAAAATGAGGAACCATCCTCACTAATAAGCCTGGTCCTGCTAATTAGCTGTTGGGTATAGACAACGTTTCCGTTTTCACTGAAAAAATAAGGACGCACACTCCCCGAGGACAGGAAACACATTGGCAAAATCTATAGTATTATAAATGCCAGCGATGTTTATAGGTATCACATATGTAACTGTGTCAACACAGTTATTTATCAGCGGCAGGGAGCCATCAAGAGACTCTGTACACATATGAATCACTGACTGTCTTACATCTGTTTGGGATTTCTTTCCCCACTGAAAAATCAAAACAAAGTGGTGCGTTCTCCTTTCAGACCCATCAGTCTGTCATCTCTATCAAACCTGAATTACAAATAAGTGGCAGCTGTCACCAAATTCCACACTGAAACTCTAAGATCCAACACCGCCTGCTCCGGGAGGGACTTCTCACAGAGTCTCTCAAACTGTTGCTCTCACAGTAAAACAGTGAGCTGTTTCCTCATCTGTTTCTAAGCTAAATTATCCACCACATTCATTAGACAAGGTGCTAAGACTCCTGAGTCATCTTGGTTGTTAGTTAAATATTTATACATCCCAATTTGGAAAGCAAGCACTCTCCCACACAATTTGTGACTGGCCAGAGAGTGCTTTAAAAGTCACTGGATTAGAAAAAATGAGTTGCTTATTAGGGTGCAGTAGTTGGCATGACTTGCACAGTCCCATTGATTCCTTCAAACACAGTCTGTGTATTTATTTGAAAACCATACAACTGGAAGCCCATGGGCACTGGCCCAGTCGGCCCGATTCAATTTTCCAACTTGCAAATGGGTATGTGATAGTCCAAGTGGCCAATTTATACACCTATCTGAAGCTCGGAGAGCCTGTTTGCTTATAAATCACTGGATGCATATAATTATGTAGTCTGTGCTGAATGGAATATTCCCTCTTGGGATATTGAACACTTTAGTTCACATTGCAGTTTACTGCACTACGACTCCTCTTTAACTCTCCTTATCATATATTTCTCCACTACTGTTTTCTACACATGCAAGTCAAACGATATCACAGGGAAGCCCATCTACTGTAAACAGTCATAGACAAGAAATCCTCTTGGCACACAGGATGAGCTGATCTAAAACTTTACTGTCTTCTAAACAGCAGAGAGTGAGCGCTCTATTCAAAGAAAGCTGGACTTATAATCCAGGGTTGTGCTGCCAAAATATTTTTTTACCACCACCTCCACCCTCACAGGAATTTCAGTAACAATGGGTGCATGATGGGTGATTTTTCATCCATTTTATTTCAAACTTCAAAATTTAAAAATTTACATTGTTAGAAAGACATAGAAACACACACACGCATACTGTATACACATACACTCACACAAATATGCATATTTTTAGCCATTCCCTGTTGTATCCTCACTTCTAACAGCTCTTTCTACTCCAAGAGTCGGTGAGTGGGAATAAGTGTTTCTTGGATGGATCCCATTTTGATACAATAGAGATAAAGTAGCACTTGATGGGTTCGTAGAGTGGAGGGCCAACAGTCCAACCATCAGTAAGGCTTGGACATGGAAATCAGGTAAGGAGATCACAGTAACACTACTTAAAGTCCCCCTAATTAAGCAGATAATATGTTTTTTAATATACTTGTGAACATCTATACCTCCTCGTTTGGGCACCCATAAGTGGAGGCAGGTGTATAAACAGATCATAAATGACAACACAGTTATAATAATATACAATATGACTTCATAGGCTTCATAACTCATATCTGCTTACAACTGCATTATTTTGTGTTAGAAACCATTTATAAGATTCAGAATTTATATGCTTATAAATGCTAAATAGTGTTTTCTTGAGCACAAAGAAAAAAATTCAATTAATGTTTTAGGATTATTGACTGATATACTACATCCTAGTAGTTTGGGGAAACTGAGCTTTATCTACATGTTCTATTTATTATAACTTTTGTCAAGACTACTTATTGGAAAATTCTGTTTCAAAGTATTTTGTTCTAAAATGCCTTTCTGTTTTGACCAAAAGTGAAATCACATTTCAGTTCAGTTGGAATCAGCAAAACACTCTCACCCCAAGATCTATTTAGTAGCTGTTCTGAAGATTTTGATCACATCACCGAATCCATTTTTCTCCGAGCACTTTGAAGACTTTTAGTATCCAGGCTCCAGACTCTGAAACTCAGATTTGTTCAGAAATTCAAATCAAATAGAGTGATTAAATGAAGTAAAACAAAATGACAATTTAGTCTTTTTTAGCAGACTAGACTTGTCTTCTACATTGGTTTAAATGTAGATTTTTTAAATTCATTTCTTCGACGTGGGAAACTATAATTGACAGTTCTCAAAGTACTCCAGAAAAACAGAAATTTCGGAAAAAAAATCAGAAAATGAGCATCATCAACTTTATGACAACTGATGAAATTGCATTTTCTGTTTTCTGTTATGTGATATGATCAAAAGCATCCAGAACAGCTTCTAAATGGAGCTTGATGAAACTGTTTTGTAAGCCTCATGTAAATTAATTAATTAGATTATACACTGAGGATAACACATTACATGTATTAGTGAAAATTAATTTAATAGGCCCAGTTTTGACTGATGTGCATTTGATGATCAGGGGAAAATATAACTCACGCCGGTATGAAGATCTGAATTCAGGACCAACATGTTTTCCACCTAGAGGATTTTAGTGAGGACATATCAAGATTCATTTCTACATAACATTTGGCTCCTGGTTGTCTCAAGGCATTCGTTTCATACATTTATGACTTTCATTAAACTGATTTTAGTAAAATGATATGCCATAATGTAAAAAATGCATTATAGAATTAGAAATAATCATGGAGAACGGCCATTGCATTTACCAATTAGATCAGAGCCCCTCGACTTTGGAACGACCTGCCTGAGGAGATAAGGCTTGCAGATTCAGTAACTTCTTTTAAATCACTTCTTAAAACGCATTTCTACAGACTGGCTTTTATGTGATGTTGTCTTTTAATCATCTTTTAATCATCTGTGTTTTAAACCTTTTATGACTGCCATCTGTATTTTAAAACTTTTATAATTTCTTGATTGACCTTTTGATTGTTTTTTGTTTTATGTCTTAATTTTGCTTTTGTGCTGTTGCTGTCAAAGCACTTTGTAAACTTTGTTTTTAAAAGGTGCTATATAAATAAAGATTATTATTATTATTATTATTATTATTATTAATTAAAACACATAAAATAAAGGTATGATGCAATTGCTTGACATATCATCAGGTATTAGAGGACATGAACCCTGGTGCTGCCTCCTCCTTCTCTCTTAAAGATAGTTATCTACTGTAAATCAATAGGCCTCTTCAGTATTGGCACGACTGGGAGCTGACTCAGCCTAATCACCCTGCGGTCCAACCTTTAAATCACACGAATGAGAACAAATAAATAATGACCGGTTAAAGTACCGCTGTCTTAGCGCTTCCGTCAAAATTGGCATGCACAAATGAATTGTAAATTTATGGAAATGCAACAACCGTGAGAGCAGCGTCTTGCATTTTGGGTGACAAATTGAAAACAGGGGAACACCCGAGAACTGTCTGCCTGAGTGCCAAGTAAGACAGTTAATCTCTACACTGTCCTGGGCCACTTAATTCCCACTGAAATGAGGCACACTTTCCCCTATCCTTCCTATTCCCCATGTTCTTTTCCCCTTATCACTGTAATTTGGTGTGCAGTGACAATAGGAAATTTGACAGAGCTATTGACAGCAGCTATTCTACACTGGGCTAATAACTTCAACATTTCAGACAATGAGAGGAATATTATTAAAACTGATTGTACTGTAGCCTGAAGAGAAAAATACAGTAATGACACACACACACAAGGCCTGATAAGATGGTATAGTCCCATCACCCCAGGAACATTTCTTTCATTTCTTTTATGTTCTCATGTCAGCATGTCCTCACAAGAAGAAACACAGTATAGGTCTAAAATTAAGGCTGGCAAAAAAAAACCTATAGTTATGTTCGAGAGACAGACGCCATCTAGCAGCCGTATAATTATGACTCGAGGAAGTGACGCAGTTCAGATCATGTTAATATAAGATGACTTCCTTTTTTGGAAGCAGCAGGTTGGGTGGATAGTTAGATTGTTAGTTAGATGGAAAAAGGGGCAGAAAGTGGGCTTAGCTGCAGGAGATCACTGTTTTGTTTTGTTTTGTTTTGTTTTAAAAACATAACATGGTATTTACTGTTGCCATGACAATGAAGGTTGCCTAATTTTAAGGAAGTACTTACCATGTTTAAGTTGATCATTTTCACCCAAACCATGATCTTTCGCTGATCCAAATTAAGAGGTTTTGGTGCCTAAACCTAACCAGACCTTCACTACATCTTGTCACACCATAAAACATGATTATTTTTTAACAGTGATTTATAATGGTTTTGGAAAGTGGCATATTACGCTCCTCTGGGTCATTCAATCTATGTGGTCGTTTCATTATGATGATGTGTAGTGTCATTATCTTTAAAGGAAACACTGTAAGGCTTTTCAATGCGAACATACAATTACATTTTGAGTCACAAACCTAGAAGAAGCTATAGGTATCAAACACTTACATTTTACCAAAATGAAATGTCAAACAGCAGAGAATTATGACCTATTATTGTTTTTGTGAGTGCAAACTTGAACAGAAAAATGCTCTGAAAGAAACCACAAAATCATTGTCAATGGTTGTTGTTTACAAAAAAAAATAGTGGCCAGACAAGGTTGCTGTATTTGTATCTAAACCTTTTTCTCTAACAGTCCATTTTTTATTTTGTAGTGTGCAGAATGGCTGTCTCCCAAACCTCGACATGTGCTGCTTTGAGTATGACGGTTGACAACTTTACTGTAGCTGGGTTTTTCTTTATTCTCTTTTTTTATTATGATGTAGCAACAGATCTTGAGCTTGAAGATTTTCAACTCTGGGCAGAAAACTCAGTTCACTTAAGTCTTCATTGATTTTCTTTCTTTCTTCTTTATCCCATCATATGCTTGGAAATGATTTACAGCACTCTATAGTTTGCGTGTATGTATAAACATAAAATGTAACTTGGAGTATATCAGCTTTAACTGACACAGTAATGTACGAAAATGTATAGCTGATCATATATTTTTCTGTTGACTGGTCACTTTCAAGGTTAACTACATGAGCTCTGCTGTCTTTTTTACTTGTTGATGAGGAATTGAACCATCTGAGATGTCTATAACTTAATGACTTATATGAGCTGCCCTAATTGATTCTTTACCAAGTAACACTAAAAGCAGGCAAATTCCTGTGATTTGTCTCACAACATTTAAAAGTTAGTGGAATAAATACTTTTCAAAGGATCCCTGTTATAAATCTGAAGTTTGACAGATTTATTAAGTGATTCTGGGATTTTTTCTCTTGTACTTGTTTGGGCATAACTGGCTGCGTTTTAAAGCTGCTGCTATAATAAATATTGATCTGTCTGTGGATGTGAATACTATCAAAGGCCTATCAAAGGCTCCTGTATTCTGAAGCAAATCTGGTAGAATATTTGGCTCATATAGTCGGCTAACAAGGTTTTGGGCTCTATAAAACCTCTCAGAGGACTCTAAAAGTCCAGCAGTCTCATCCACTAAGAATTTGAATTTTTTCAAGAGTTATTTGATAGTTTAATAAAAAGAAATATAGGGCTCTTATAGCATATTTTCAATACTTTCACAAGGCATAGGTTTCTCTTTTACTTTGGTTGAAGGGAGCATACATATTTAGTGAAATTAATTCTACATTCAGAAGACTAGTGAGCACCTGCCTTTGGAGGATGAACCTTGAGTTTGAAGAGCTGAGATTATACATGTAATTAACACTGTGTGCCTTGCCACATTGTATAAAATAATTACAGTTTTCTGTTCTTGTTTCTGCACTGCCATTAAAACGTTCTCAGCCAAGCTCAGACATTTTCCCTTTCGCTGAATCTATGATTTAATTTGACAGACGTGTACAGCACTGCTTCATTCATGTGTGATTTATTTATATATTTTTTTTTGTAGGCACACTTTCTCCGTGGCTGTAGTCATGGCAGTGTTTGTCAGTCGGTTGGTTGATCTAGAATGAAATACCTCAAGAACTATTGGATAAATTACAGTGGTATTTGGTACAAGCATGCATGATCCTCAGAGGATGAAGCCTAATGATTTTATTGATCCCTTCGCTTTTCTTCTTGTGCCACCATGAGGTAGACATTTGTGGTTTAGAGTGAAATATTTTACCAACTCTTTGATAAATTGCCATGAAATTTACAACAAATATTCAAGGTTTCTAGAGGATTAATTCTAATAACTAATGGTGATCATTTCACTTTGCCTGGAGCACCACCAGGGGGTTCAGACATTTCACTTATTCAATAATATCTTGACAGCTATCAGATTAAGGCACACAATTTTGTACAGATATCCATGATCCCCAGACAATGAATAGTACTGACTTTGGTGATTCCATGACATTTGCTCTAGTACCACCATGAGGTTGACATTTTTGGTTCAGATAGATTTGTCCAATACTTTAGTTTATGACCAAATACCTGCAAACCTGATGACATTCTTAGCAGCTTCAGCTGTAGTTTGTATTAAGTACTAATTAGCAAATTGGAGCATGATGACAGACTAAATTAATACTGTGAAACTGGTAAGTATTAATTGCTAAACATCAGTACGTTAGTATTGTCAGTGTGACCATGTTATTATGCAGATATTAGCATTTAGCCCAAAAGCGCAGGTGTGCTTGAGTAAAGACTCAATGAGCTGCTAACAGATTTAGATTCTTAAGGCTCCAGTATAATATATCCAGTATCCAGTATAATCCATCAGAACTGCTTGTTGGAACGTCTAATAATTTATGTAACTTTTTGCAAACAATAATCTGACATTCACACCTACTTCACTCAGCAATTGATCAGGTGTGTGGAGGTGATAAAGCAAGCAGGGTCTGAACTTCTCTCTCTCTTTTCATTTATTATACAGCTATTTCTGTCACATTTCAACAATATGAATACCTTCTAGGAGAGACTGTCAACAAGTGTGCACCATTATCCCCCATATTTAAAGGATTATTGTGTCTCACCTCTCTATAACAATCAGCTTTTCATCCTGCCCTCTTGTGTCGCTGTTCGGAACAGCTATACACACTTTTGAATTATGACTTGGTCAGATAACACAAACTGCTTCAACTTCTTACATAACTCAGCTCTTAGTCTTGTTTTTGTGTCATTTAAGGAGAAGTGCCAGTCAGCACAGTGAAAATGATCTGTATAAGATTTACAATTGACTCGATTTAATAGCTGGCAGTTAAACAGTTTTTATAATATATCCATATTCCATCATTTAAAAAAAATGTTGTGCTAATTATTTGCAACTACCTACTGTTACAGACCAACCCCAAGATAGTTAGTCAGTCAAAACTGAGGACGGTGTTTGCTGACTGTCATGACACAGTGACAGAATGTGCGGGGGTTCTCATCTGCCCGGTGGGTCATTAATAGCTCCATGGGAACAGTTTTTGCCTAGTTCTCATTTATCCATTAATCCACTTTAATTAATTCTCTTTCATTTACCTTAGTTAGGAGAAATCAATACCACAGGTTTCACTTAATTTGACAAATGTTCTTTTGCTTTATCCCTTGTTGCTGTGTGTGCGAGAATGAGTGTGGTGTGTGTGTGTGTGTGTGTGTGTGTGTGTGTGTGTGTGTGTGTGTGTGTGTGTGTGTGTGTGTGTGTGTGGACAGCATAAGTGATGTGGAGATTAATTTCATAGTCATAAATTGAGTCATCTGAGGAAAGTTGCAACCAAGGTATGAGTTATGTTTTCTAAAGAGTGGAGCGAATATACTGAACTATTTGGGATAGAAATATTTACTGATCATGTATATCTTACATCAATTCTCAAAAACAAAAGAAGTAAAGAGTTTTCAGTGTGGTGGAGCTGTCTGGCACATCATAACCCCCCTCCTCCCTACAATGTTTTTCACCACAGAGTGCCCTGATCCTTTGAGCTCTTTGTCTCTTCCCTAATATTTATATGCTTTTTTTCTGAAGCTCAAAAGTCAGTCCCAAAGGTTTCAATTAGAAAAGTGTGGTGCAACGTGGTGTATTCACTTTAATAGTACAGAGTGATCTCCTGAGTGCTGTAGGAGGGTACTGCTGGAAGTGTTGCTCTGTCTCTAACTCGGGTTAATTGGGTTTCTTTCAGCTTCAGCCAACAACAGTATGTTGAAAAAAGGAAGAATTCTTTTATTGCAAGCTGCAAATCTTAGCCAAGTGTACATTTTGATGTGTGTTTCTTCTGATCCACATACAGAAAAAGCCTCTACTGTTGCTAACCAGATTTGTATTTGAAGTAATTGGCCATGGATTCAAACAACTTGTACATACCTCACGTTAATACTGACCATTTGGTTTATAGATTATAATTATTGTTGTAAGTGAATTTAGCATTATTGCAAAAAATAGTCAGTTTCACATTGTCCTTTCCACAAAATCCTTGTTTGTCATTGTGTTATTTTCACAAAAATAAATAAATTAATAGAGACCAACAAAATGCAATAGGTTGTATAAGCTGAGGCACCTACTGGGTTTGCAGCTGCAGATCTCACACACATATGATAAAATTAATGAGTGATGATTGATTATTAGATTTTCCAGTTCCCAATCCCAGTTTATTATTTTACAAGACATTACTTTTTATTTACATTTTATATACATAAGCTATTAAATGACAACCATATATAGTAGCTCACTGCATCACACTTAATAAGAAAGAATTGCTGAAAAACTATACTGTAGACAGTTACAAATAGTTGACAGTTGCATTAAGTTAAACTATTATTAGGTTTGAACTTCAACTTGAAATAAGTCTTATCACTGCAAACCACTTATGTGATCAAAATAATAATTAGAAGTTAATAAGGTGAAATTAATATTATTTTAAGATTAAGATTAAGTTTAGATTAGTCATGTAAATGCAGGTGACCTGAAATGACTTAAATAGAGTAAAGGTTGAATTATTCTTGATTATAATGTTAATGCAATCTTGTAATCTTAACATTTATTCCTCTGAAATATTTTAAATTAATCTGAAATTTTAGCATATTATCTCTTGCGGAAATTAGGCCCATTAAATATAATATTCACTAATGTAGTCTGAGGAAAAAGATAAATCCATGGAAGTGTCCTAAGACTACATAAAGCTGCTGAATGGCCTGTGTTAATTATAAGGTCTTGCCACCCTGCCGATGGCAGTGAAAGTGGAATATGAATACCACATTGGTTCAGTTGTGGTAGGGCGACTTCATCAATAGCACATGTCCATTTTTGATGATGGAGTAGCAAATAAACTGGCCTCCATTTTCTCTCCCTTCCTCCTTTCTTCTATTCCATCCCTCTCTCATCATATTTCTTGTTGGGAGAGGCAGTAGTGAGGGAGGACAGGGAAAAGATCTATGTAAGTGGTACTCTGAGTGTCCAGGGTGGAAAACCATTGTGCTACAGGTGTGACCTTTTGTGCTGCAGTTTCAACATGAAAGCATGTAACATAACGACTGAATTACATGTCCACTCAAAGGTGAAAATATTCTTTTACAGTTGAGTATGATGCTGAAAAAGAGTGAAACTGCTTGGAAGGGGCTTTCTGACTATTTATGGCTTAGCTATTATTTTATCCCTTGGCAGCTCACTAAAGTTTTGAATCAACATAATTAAATTATTATATATTATAAATAATGTCTTTTGAATTAGCAGAAATGAGATAAAACGTGATTCAATTTGTAGTGAAGTAGAAGTATGGGTGGCATTGATGCTGTAGCACTGATGGAGGAGATACAAATCTTTCACTTAATTGAAAGCAAACGTTATTTAGTGGGATACTGCACTCACTGTAAATGTCCTCCAAGGAGTCCTGAGGGGTTACACTTCCCTTCACTAAAAGCTGCCACATTAGTAAACAGTACAATATTTCAGACTTTCACAACTTAATGTTCAGCTTAAATTCAACCATAAACTCATTATCTCAAGTGAAGTACTTTATGTCATTGACTGCTCTGGAGCTCCAGATTTTCTTTGTCTTTTATTCTCAAGATGTGTATGGAAGAAAATAAATAGATGTAAACATAAAATTAACATATCACCTTATGAAGTTGCCGTAGTCATAATAATTATAATAATTAAACCTTCACTACAAAAGCTGCATTACAGCTTGCTTCATTAAAGATGAGAAAAATACACATAAAACACAAATGCAAAAAATAGGAACATTACAAATAGAGCAGAAAGACAAATAGAAGAGAGAATAAAAATAATGATTAGTTCGGCTTTAAGGGACATCGCAATGCATATTTCAACTGCTTGCTTTGACTTATGGCTAACACGTCAGCAAGCAGTTGTCTATTTAGACATCCAGCAGACACAGATCAACAATACCATTCATTTGGAGTTGTGTTTCCATCACTCTACTTTTAGCCCTGTTTTGGTCTCCACCACGTCCTGAGGGAAATATCTGGTCTTTAGCTGCTAAATGCTCCAGTATGCTCTCCAGCTAGTTGCTAACATTGGCTGTCTGCTATTTGGTGCTGAGCAGGTAGCCCACAGTGGGTTCATTGGAGCTTTTTAACTTTCCGCTCTTGTCAGTGTTGATGAGAGTCATGACACTGAACCAAAATATCGAGCTGAAAGGTCCTAAAATGCGTAGAGGTGAGAGAAACTGTAAGGTTGGTGTTAATTTTCTGTTGGTTCACTAAGTGTGATACCTGTCACATTATACATTATCATTTCACCTCTTGTTAATAATTGTTAATAATAAAATAATGAGTGTGACTCTAAGGAAACAGCACCTACTTGCTTTGATTTGTGAAGGTGAGAGGAAGTAGGCTAGGAGTCAAAACACAAGGACATGGTGAACAGCTTGTTAACAAGCATTCTGATTAAACTGCTTATCGCATAACATTTTCTTGTGGTTTCATTTAGTGTATTGGCATCATTTTCTGAGGACTAGTGGGTTTGATGGTATGAGGTGCAATTACATTTTACTAATTATAATTTCAAGCCCAGGTTGCATCTGTGGAAAAGTGCTTGGTTTGCCAAAAAGATTGCGACTCCTAAACTGGAATACTGCGGTAAAAGAATAGTTGCTGTACAGGAATCTACAGCTTCCCACACAGAACAGAAGTTGAGAAACAATAGATGGCAGAGGAACGCCAGAGACTTCCCATGGTACAATAAAACCACATGAGCAGAACTGAACACTGACAATAAAAAATAGAATCAATGGGAGTGCTTCACGTTTCCTATCCCATTGACAGATTATTTCATGGATCACTGCAAACAAAACTGTGGCTCATTCAACAGAGGGAGTGTCTCAGCTCCCATTCTCCAATATGTTCTTTTGATTACTTTAAAGCTGAGGCTGTTTAAGCTTTTGTCAGGAGTAGAATTAGACAGACAGCGAGGGCACGGGAATGTTCCAGTCTGACATACTGCAGATGCCAAAAAAGAGACAGGCAGACGTGGAGATTCACATAATCTAAGTCATTATCAGACGTAAATGAACAGAAAGTGCAACCATCTCAAACGAACAAAGTGATTTCACAGATCACTGATGCCCTTTTCTGGAGATGGCAAATTAATGGCTGCACTATATATTTTTTCCAGTGCTGTGCAAGTCCTCCTGAGTGCAATAACACTGAGTGTAAGGGCTTGCCATCAAAGAGGTGAAATCGCTTTCTTCCCTGGACATAGAGCAAAGTAAATGAGGGGAATTGATAATGGGATTCACTTAATTGTAAATTAACAGAATCTTGTTAATAGGATTCTGTTAATTTAAGATTTATTTCCTTATTGATTCAGTTACTCTTTTGCAGTGTGTGTAAAATGATGTTAGAGGATAATTACCAGCAACCTTAAATTACTAAGAATTGAATCTGTAGCATGTCATTAATCAAGCTGACGATCATGAATAAGGATGCAGATTTACTTTATGCACACAGTTGTTGCCAGCAGCAAATCTAGTTATTCCAAATTGGTATTGATGCAGTGGTGTGTATGTAATATACCACTGCATTGATGTAATTTATGTTTGGGCATTTTTCTTGATAGGGACGTATGTGTATTTCAGATGCATTAGAGATATAATGTCTCTGTTATAAAATGACAAAAGATTTAGAGTAAGCTCCTTAAATAACATCTTTTGGATTAGTTTGGATCATTTTGTTCAGTCAATACACAACAGTAAATTATGAAAACAGTCCTTCGGGTTGTTATTGGACAAGCCATTTGGATCCATACACATTCCTGTAAGGAATGTACAATTTATTATCCTGTGGAAGCTGACTCTGTAAATCTGTGTCAATACAGTCAGTGTGTTACAGTACACTACGTAAAATTTAAATATTGTTTGTCCCAGCCCACCCTCCAGGCTCGGTTCCTGTTCAGTGTTGCCAAACTGCCACAGTGAATCATGCTTTCTTTCTATTTATCACAGAATCTGGAGGCGTGAGTGATTCAGGTTTAGGAAACAGGTAACCAAATAAAATGTGGTGAAAATATTTGTGATGTGACCATTAGCACCACCTCAGTATTAGCATATTACAAATAACATCAAAATTAAATAACAGAAAATGTCCAATAACTCACTACTACAACTTAGATGAATAGTTCCACGTTTTGGGAAATACACAAATTCACTTTCTTGCTGAGCGTTAGATGCAAGGATCTATACTAGTTTCATGACTGGAAACAAGGGCAAACCACTAGCCTGGCTTTGTCCAGAGACAACAAAAACCACCTACCACCTTTAAATTAATTGACATAAAAACAAAAACCATTGTACAAGTGTTGTGGTTTTATAGGGGGTTCATGTGGGAGCAGTCAGAGTCTTGTTGTTGGCTTGAGGTTTCTAGGCAAAACTGGAGGCAGGAATTCACTGTAACCAGCAAGGAAATTGTGTTTTTTTGTGCAGATTTAACAAATGAGTTACGACATGTTAATTAGTGAGCTTTAGAGGTGCTTATAGATGGATTTAGTTGCCTTCAGATATGGCCAGGCCAGCTGTTTCCCTCTGTTTCCAATCTACTAAACTAAGCTAACCGTCATGTGGCTCCAGGTTCGCAAACAGAATAAAGTCACACTGCATCTGACGTTTTCAATGAGGATATCAGACACTTTGATATCTGATCCTAAATCTGAGATCTGATTTGTAACCTCAGGCTGAACAGTCATATCACAATTCATGCATCTTTTACCACTAACAGTGGCAGTTAGTTGTTTCTGACAAATTCTGCACAATTCTCTCTTTCTGTGAATCCATCCATGTAACGGCCCCAAAAACTCCATATCCAAGTGTCCATTTACGCAGGAGTAACCCATACTGCTCCACAGAAAGCCATTGAAATCTTGACCCATTTTTTTTGTCTTCTTGACTTCATGTGTTTACCTCTGGAGTTTCTAAGATTTGACTAGTTAAGAAGACCAGTACTCCTACAAGCCCACTTGCACTCCTTCTGATGTCACACCTCACTGTGTCCATCTTTATATACAGTCTATGCTGTAGCCTTATATTTAACGTACAGACATGAGTGGTATTGATCTTTTCATCCAACTCTTGGCAAGAAAGAGAAAAAGCATGTTTCCCAAAATGTCGATCTGTTCCTTTAACACCACACCTCATATGAACATCACTCGCACACTGTACACGCACAAGGGCGGGCAGTCTTTCACAAATGCCGTGAGGAGAGGTTTGGGGTCAGAGGGGACTGACTCGGCCTATTCAAGTGGAAACATTTTTAAAAAAGACACAACAAAAATGTTTTGTTTTTTTTTAAATCAGCATTTTTTTTATTATTCTTGAACATTCAGCACTGGTACAAATGTATAAGCATGTTCTTGCACAAAAAGAAAAATACAGATAAGAAATGAAGGACAAAGCAGCAGCCACTACAGTATCGATTCAGCTTTGTTGTCAATCCATCTGTGGAAAACAACACATTTCGAACAGCTTGTGTTGCAATGACATAAGTTTCATCACAACTTAGCTGCCTATGTCACTACAATATGTCAGTGCAAGAAGAGCAAACACCCTCATCCCATAGTGCGCATGCAGTCTATTTAAAGGAGCAATCTAAACAGGGTAACTTCAGATGTGGTGTGTGTAGTAGCTAATGGGTGTGAATGACAAATCTTGAAGGTGTTTCTGTGGAAGATGGTGAAGCACTAAGTACTACCCAGGAGAGCATTATGCTTCTATCTGAAATATTGTTCATGGCCAATTGGAAAAGATATTATGATAGTAGTTTGTAGTAGTTTGCATATATACTAATAGATCGAAAAAATTGTCAAATTATCACAGTTTCTGATACTGAATGTCTTTTACTGCAGTAAGAGAGACGTGAGAGATCTGACAGAGAGACAACTAGAGACACATCAGCTGTGGAAACTT
Source organism: Euthynnus affinis (assembly GCA_029490765.1). Classification (NCBI taxonomy): domain Eukaryota; kingdom Metazoa; phylum Chordata; class Actinopteri; order Scombriformes; family Scombridae; genus Euthynnus; species Euthynnus affinis. The sequence continues at coordinate 6,089,524 of CM055856.1, read as the reverse complement.
TAAGAGATAAAAAATGGACGACAGTTTGACCAGTTGAAGTATTATGATTGTACTTACATCACATCTGTTGCCAAAGACTTCTGCTGCTGAGGACTTTAGGTTTAGGCTTTCTTTGGTTTAATGTCTTTGATATTGACTGCTGTGGTTCACTTTCGTCAGCGATTCCCTGTCAAACTGTCAAATTCTTGAGCTTTTCACATGAGCAGTCAAAATAGTCAACTTGCAACTCTGCTTGTATTTTTTAGTTAATGACAGAGGATTGAAATTATATTTTATTTGACTTTATCTACCAAATAAACATGCTAAAATATAGGCTTGTTAACATATTAAACTAAGCACTGACTGTATTATAGTCGATCCTCCCAGTACAATTGGCTCAGGCAGTAATGTGGTTTTTAACAAAAGCAAGCAAAACATCAGCTTCAGAAACAAACATGTTACACTTATATAATAAACACTGCAATATTTCTTGATTATATAGTCTCTTTTTACAACAATTCAGCCTTGTCTTGGCATAACACTGATTAATTCCATGAACCTTGTTTATTGTAAGATTTTGCCAGAGGGTCTAGATATGACTTTAATCCTCCTCCTTTAGTCTCTTTGAAAAGCAAAACAAAGGGACTGATTTACAGCCTTTGAGATGTGATCCTCCTAATCAACAACACAGTCCAGTAAATATTCTGGCCTTTTGTTAGCATCCACACATGTTTCTTCAGTAGCAAACAATAAAGTGTTCCTGCTGTTTGATCAAAATGATTGGGCAGAATGCATGCACACCCGCAATTATTTTAGCCAAGGTTAACATCATTGTGATAAAAAATAACTGGGAAATTTCTATGAGCTACTTGCCTTCACTCTCCACACTCCACATTTGTTTTAGTGTCATCTAAGAACCATGATTTCTACTCTACTGGAAATGATCGGATTAGCCATACACACTTTATCTTTGGTCTGCTCAAATTTCAGTGTAATTATTCACATTGAAGAGACAAACCAGGAAATAAAAGCCTGCACGCCACCGCCATCGAAGGCGCCCTTATCACCCTGTTTAAACCGTCTCGAGCTACAGAACCAGGACATCGGCTGAGCGTCACCCTAAATGAAAGAGAAAAGGTTTTAGCAGTCTTCACAATTAGAAGGAGACACTGAGCTGAGTTTGGCTCGATTGCCTGAAGTTATTAGCTCATGGTAATTAAGTTTGCATTATTCTCTGCCAACATCAAAATGATTTATTTTTTCAGTTCTCTGTCATTGTGGACAGGATGTTCACTGGTCTGACTTGCAGAGATACCCATGAGCCGACCCTATGAGAACACAAAGACACAGAGGAGGGGACGGGGTGACATAGAGACACAGAGACTGTCCTCTGCAAAGTGAAAACCTTGTTGATGACTTCAAAGGTTTGTCAGTGTCTCTGTAGGATTTTCATTGCGAGGGTTTGGGATTTTAGTGGTTCAACCACCATGAGAGGAGCCAAGTAAAAGAAGAAAAATGTGTTTATGGTGATTATTATTCTTACTGTTTTAGCTTAGAATAATATTAGCATTTGTTAATTTGTACTAAACACAAACCACAGTTGATAGGAAAGTCATTAATTTTGTAGGTATTTTGTCATAAACTAAAGTATTGGACAGATTACATTATAATTTTGACGTGATGATGGCGTTAATCCAATTTGTTCTGAGGAAAATATGAGTGTGTGTACCAAATTTCATGGTAATCAATCCAATGCAGATCTAGAAATAATTCAGCTGACAGTCAGACAGACACTAGTATGGCTAAAAACGATGAATATGTGATACTTAATGTCAAGAATCAGTATTTTGATAAAGGGGTTAGTGCTGTTAAACTACTATTTCACACCTCATGGTAATTTGTCCTTTAAACTATACTTAAATATAATAGTAAGTCGTGAATGTGAAGTAGGAGTGAAATGATATTGGTATTGGCAAACAAAAACAACAACAAAATGAAAATAAATATTTTATCACTGACTCCATGTATTGAAAACGTTCCATAATTCAGTGTTTCACTTTTACAACTGCAAAGTCATTTTCTGACAGCGACAATAGTATAAAAATGCATATATCTCACCAAAACAAACAAGCCCAGCGCAGAAACATATGTACTGTAAAATGCACTAGAGTCGCCATGGGATTGTACAGTCTCTACTTGTTCTGTCAGAGCAGCAGTAAGCCAGCAGAGAAGCCAGCTAAAGTAAACACAGCCTTTTTCTTCTTACAACTCTGGTAAAAGCTCATAGCCCTTTATTAATTCAGCGGCCTTTACTGCATTTTTGGGTGACTCTTCATTCACCTGTCAGTGCATCCCAGAGAATAAATAAATTAAAAGCAACTGGAGCTCTAGACAGTGACGACTGTAACAATGTAGCCAGAAAGAGAAATCTCGCATTATCACATGAATATGAGCACAGATGTGTTTTAATTTGGTCAAGAATACTGAACAACAACCACTGGCCACAACTATGTCATAACTATCTGTACATGAGTGACTACAGCAATATGTCAGACATGTTTCTGGATTTGTATTATAAAATGTAATGTGCAGGACGAAAAAACATAGCAATTTAAAACGGAGTGGGGCACACATTTCATCTAAGGGTCTAATGCATCCTGATTTACCTCTAATGGATCAGAGTCTGAGTCAGTGTATGAACTGCAGTCATACCTTTTACATTAATGCAGGTGAAATAAAGTGAGATTGTCCATCAACATCAACACATGCCTTCAACCCACCTGATGCCTGGTAAGTGACACTGTCGCTCCCCGTTTCGCTAAAAGCTGCAGAATAAATTTGAGCTGGAGCAATAAGACATCGAGCTTGTGATGTGGATTCAGTCTCGACCGAAAAAAAAAATTAAAAAATGAACAAATATGCATGAGGGAACTGGTACTATGGTGACTGCGTGGAGTTGGAGTTTAGTTTACTGTCATATGTGCATACATTTTGTATTTTATATCTATTTGGCTCAGCATGTGCTTGATAAGATGTGGCTTAATGAGCAGGGAGAAGTTAGAGTAGCAGGCTTCCAGGGAAGTGAATGAGTACTTTATCCTGCTTTGTACCCAAGACTGAGTCAGTCTAATGGAATCTCCCAGGTGTGACTGTGTGGAGCTATTTTATTGTATAGGAGTCACTGGATATGAACAACGGCATGCAGCAGATCTACCCTGCATAAATGAGGTTTAAATGTGTGGCTTGTAATTATATTGTCACTCTGCCATTACTTGTCTTGTTATTTGACGTTTAGAATGTTTTAATTTTCAGAAAAACCTTTGAAATGATCGATCAATCATTTATTAATGACCACACAACAAAGGTTGATGGAATTTGCTTTTGGTACAACATAGAGGATAAGTTCAATTCAACAGTGTTAATAACATCAAACATAGACAGATATCAGCATCACATTAGATGCATGACTAGCAACAATATTCACAGATTACCACAAAACTGAAATCTGTCAGTGTTAGTGGGGGAAAAATGGTTGATTTGGTGGGCAGGGACCTGTAGCGCCTCCAAGAGTGTATCAACTGGAAGAGGTGGTGAGCAGAGTGAGAGGGGTCTGAAATCTTTTGTGATATAGTGGTTCAACTGTTGGGAGGTTGGTGTCATAATCTTGGATGATTTATTGACTATGTACTGTAGTTTTTTTTGCGTGATTGTCCGTGCTGCTGTCCCAGACTGTTAAAGATGAGGTGAGAATAATCTGCTCTTTTCAGTGTTTGGGTTTATTTTGCAAGATTTATGTCAAGTGGCCTCAGAGACAGTTCAAAGCAATGTCAGAGTACATTACCAGTGATGTTTTGTCAAATAGTCTTTTTAAATTTTGGCACTTCTAAAGCCTCTATATGTAGGATTTGAACATTTCTGGCTGCGTGCTCCCCCAAGTGGTAGCATAAAAACCTGTCCAACAGCAAAGGAGTGTCTCATTTCACCTAAAAGAAAATGTATGTGATCAGAATTATTTGAAAGATTATCACATAGAAAATCTACACATAGGGTTTTTAAATGTAGAGAAATGTCCTTTTACTCATAGTGAGCCCCAAAAAGTATATCAAGGAACAAAAAATCTCTCATCAAAATGGTGTCATCTGGGATAAAATCTTTCAGTCTAAGAATGTTAACCTTAACTCTACAGTAAAGCTCACCTAGGCCCAATCAGTATAATTCTCACTGTCCAAAGATGTGAGACATCACCCTTTCAAATTTTGTCAGCTCAAGACCATATCACATTTCACAGACAGATTAATAACAAACACTCACTCACCAGGAATCTTTAGGTCACAGTATTATCAAGGAGTGTAAGATAATACCCTGCAGATTAGCACGCGTTTTGTTTCCTGTTCTGTAAAAATCCCTTTTGTCATTCACCTCAGCCTCTGCATCAGTAGACCTGCTGTCTCTCTGGCTCAAAGTGCCTTGATTGAATTAGTCAAATAAAACAGACAGACAGAGCAGGCAGCCCAGACTGATTGTTGTGTGGATAGTCGTGTGCAGCCCAGAATACAGTATTTTAAACTAATAATGTTTCTTTTGGTATCATTGCTCTATAGCCACACACATCTGATTCTTGTGACTAAAATTCACTGTCACAACTTTACCAACTTTTACGACAACTTTGTTTTCTTTACTGATGATATCCTGCATGCTTTTCTATAAAGGTATGACTGTGTTGTATTTGAAAGGTATTAAAATTCATCTGATGTGTGACTGTGTTATTCTGGCAAATTTCCATTCTTACTACCCAACAGTTTGCAACAACAATTGATGAGAAAGGATGATACATAGTGATAGCAGGATACAATATTATTCTGTTGCAATACTCTTGGCAGAAGTACAGAAGTGTCTGTCGCTCTTTAGCAATTCATTTGAAATGGTTGAAAATCCCCTCCAGTGCTCAAAGCTGACAATGAGATCTCTTAACACCACAGCCATTGTCTCATTTCTCAGTCAAAGTATGAAGAGAATGAGGCCAAAAGCCTCATGACGCCAATGTCTGAATACTTGCAGAGTTCTATGTTGATGCCTTCATAGATGCTTGCTTGAATCCTTGTAGGTATTCAACCTCAAGTATAAAAGTACTGAAAGAAAATCTGACCTCAGTAATGTCAATCCAATTCCCTTAGCTGCATTTGCCATTGTTTTTATAAATGCTATGAACACAACTCCATCCTGCTTTCAAGGACGAGATATGAGTAACATCTATTTGTTTGTAGACTTCATTGTACCAGGCATCTCCATAGACTGTTGTTTTACTTTAAGCTGTGCAGGATGTTTGAGAGGATTCTTGCTTTTTATTTTAAAGACATACAGGCTGTAGAGCTCGAGGTGCCAGTTACTTTGGCAGCATGCAGCAGCAGAGCTGAGCAGTTCAAGAGAAGATGGACTACAGCACAGTTGCTGCTGAATGTGTAGTCCTCTCTACCCACACATCATATTAGGACTGGTGGCCAAGATCATATAATATACATAAGATAGATTTTGCAAGGAAAAAGGTGGTAAAATGAATAAAGTGTGAAGTGTAAATGTTTGATTCAGGAGAGTTGTCTATCAGTAGTAGTAGTCTATTGTAGTCAGAGCTGGTAAGAATAGAATGAAAGGTAGCATATATCAGCTAAAGCATCCCATTTGTCAAATTTTTCAGTAAACAAAATTTGTAAATACAACATTTTTAAAACCAAATCAAACTCAAAAAGGTTTTGAAAGTTTACTTGTATCTGTAATATTTTGTACAATTTAGTCAACCATTTATAAATTTGAACAAATGGAAATTAAATTCAACCTTTCTTTTCAGCCTCATTGCAGTGGATATTTAAAATCTGTAGTGTGGAGGAGGTATTCAGATTGTTTATGTAAGTGAAAGTCGCTATACTACCATGCAAAATACTCCATTATAAGTAAAGGTCCTACATTAAAATGAAAATGTAATTAAATGATTAGTTAAATGTACTTAAAGTAAATAATAGTAATTCAAGCAGAAAAATGGTGTCTGTTATTGTTATATTATTGTTATATCTATACAACGAAAATGTGAAATGAGCCAGTTATGGAATCATCTAATCACAATGGCAGAGGACAGAATAAATATCATATAGAGTAAATTATATAGTTCTCCACTGGCAAAAGAGCTTCACTCAATTTTTGAGGAGGTGGATATGCTGTGTATCTATGGAAATAACCTGTGTTGTAATGTTAACCTCCATTAAAAACAAGCTTCTACTGAAATTTGAAGAAAATGGTTTGAAAATGTTTTGTTAAAACCAAAATTAAGAACATATATGCATATCAAAAATAATTTTGGCCCTGAACTATATGTAACATCTCGTTTCTCTAGAAGCCAAAGATCTTTGGTTGTACAGTTGAAAGCTGCTATTCTCCCTCTGGCCATTGAGATCGATGTATTCAAAAATATTCCAGAGGGAAATAGATTGTGTGAGAATTGTGATTTGGGTGAAGTGGAAAGTGAGCCCATTTTCTATTGTACTGTACAAATTAAGATGATTTAAGAGAGCTACTGTTTCATGAAATGGCTTGACTAAATCCTGAAATATTTTAGTGTTTAGATGATCAAAAACTAGAATGGTGTTTAATTTTGATGTATTTAAGTTTGCTAACGTTCTATCAAAATCTTGGAGCATAAGGCAAGATTGTTTGTTTAATTAATGTTTACTTAGACTTTTCAGTAATTTATGGCAAGCTTTCAACTGTAAATTAGAACGTCTGTACTATTTCATAGTGGTTGCTAGATCTAAAAACGAAAGATTTCCCTTTTTTTGTACTCTGGTCCTAGCTTGTTGGGATTCATGGTGTCTTGTAAGCCCATGTGGGCTGGGAATACAGTTTTATGCATAACACAATAATTTAAAAAAAAATCATTCATTCATTCATTCATTCTATTTTAGTTGATCAAGGAGCTAAGTTTAACTATTTTATATACTGTTGGGTACTTTACTATAATAATTAATTATATTTTATAAACTGATCATACAGTATGTTACATATATAAAGCCTTATTTTGTAACTGGTAACTACAGCTGTCAAATAAATGTAGTGGTAAGGTAAGTAAAGGTGCAATATTTTCATGTGGAATGTAGTGGAGAAGAGATATAAAGAAGCATGAAATGTAAATACTTAAGTATACTTCAAATATGTACTTAAGCACAGTATTTGAGTAAATGTACTTCTGTAAATCTGTATATCCTGGGAAGTATTCATTTTTTCTTCCTGCATTTAAGGTCATTCCTCTTTATTTGCCTATAAGGTTTTGTAATTATGTGTTGATATATTTGCATTTTTAGTGTACAGCAGTTCATCATACACTCAGTTAAGCACATAATCAGTGATGGTATCAGAGGATCAGTGTATTTATCAGCTCTTTTTAAAGCAGTTGCACTCAACTAGACACATGGGGGATTGATCAGACCTTGAAATGTGTCCAAGAAATGTGTAATCTATGGATCACTCCTCTTAATCCACAGCCATCATAAGACCCTGTCTGCAGCCTGTGCTGCAGTATGTGCACATCTGTGATGCCCCAGGAGACTTTCACAAATGATCCTGCGACATGTCCCAGGGCTACTGTCCTATGCCTCCACCCTCTTGGTGGTCCACATCTCTTGGGAGTGGTGCCCTGCTTGCCTGCTCTGTTAATCCAGGCCTGCCAGGACCCTACAGGGTTTGTGTACAGACATCTGTGTGACCTTCCTTGATGAGCCCGTAGTGCGTACATCACTTCTAGCTGCGCTGTCAAGACCTGATACTTTGTCATCTACTCATCATCAGGTCTCCCAGGAAACAGTTACCTCACCTTTAAGTACCCGCTCTGATGTTTTAGACAGCAGCACATTGTTTGGACTAAGTATGGTCCCACAGTGATGGGAATGTGAGCTGAAAATACTGCTACACTTTGAAGTCTCTCTTTCTAACTGCTCAGTTGACCCTGTTGGCTGCAGCTTCTCCCCCGCTCTGATGAAAGGGAGCCACACCATGCTGGTTGGAGAATCTGGCCTTCAGCACCAGGCTGTCATACCTGTGATGTCTTTCTCTTCCTGGGGTGTAGTACTTAAGATATCTTAGAGTCTTTGTCTTTTCAGGCATCGAGAGCATAATAGTCACTCAGCAGAAGAAGGTGGAGAGGTTGAGAAAGAAAATATTAACTGACTGAAGATCTCACGGTCCTCCACCTGCCTATGCACCTTGCTGCTTTAATCTCACCACCTTATTGGTATGTAAATCTTGCACTGGTTCTAGCACTTCCTCCTGGACCAGTTTTAAATGGAATGATTGCTTTCTGTCTGTCTAGAATACTGCAGGATGGCTGGACTATGTGCTCCAGAGAGCTTCTCTCTCACAAGTAACCACAAAATTAACACAAAATGCTGCTTTATCTTTCTCTTGTCGTCTTGTTCGATCGTCTCCTGAGAGCCATCAACAGGTAGACAGCAGGATTTTGTTGACAAATCCAGGTCTTGAACTCACATGGCAGCCTTGATTTCTTCACTGCCACCAACTAATCACCACGACGGATGCTACATTCTTCAGGTTGCACTCAAAGGATGGATTGGATGATGGATGAAATCAGTGCAAACACTTCCCATCTTCAGCAGCAGAGAGCTGGGTTTTGCTACAGTGAAGCAGGTGATATGAATCGACTGATCCACCACTCTTTTTGAGCCAACAATCTCTAACTAAAATGATTTTTTTACGAGCAAATAACCAACAAACACTGTACTGCCTACAGAGATGCATCCTATTTCAGAGAAAAGCCATTTTTTAACATTATTTCTAAACCTCCAGCTGCATTTTCAGTTGCATTTCAACAATCTGCATGTGTGAAGAAGAAGTGTTAAAAGACATGGCGCTAGCCTCAAGCGTTTATACATGAAGTCGTCTTTCTTCATTGAGAGAGAGAAAGAGCGAGAGAGAAAAAAAATCACACACACATAAATAATGCATTGTTTTGAGTTGTTGCAGAGCACTCAGCAAGAGGAGAGAAGAGCAAATGCGACATATTAGAAACATTCCAGTTTGTTCTTGTTCTTCCTCGGCTCTCACAACACAGAGACTATTTTCACATGTCTACTGCTGCACAAGAGGCTTCTGTCAGAGTTATGATACCAACGTTCCTGTGCAAACAAGTTCAAGCAAAAACCGCTCTGAGTTACAGTTGGGTAAATTATGTCCAAATATGCTGCTCGGTATTCACAAAGAGAGACTCTTCCTGTTTCTCACCTCCTCACTCTGAATCAATACACCATCAGAGTCAGCCTGTCTCAGTGTAGAAAAATGTAACCACTTATAGATATAGCCCATAAAGTATTCTGGTAATAAATACTGTTTTTTATTTGCAAACTGTATTAGCAAATAATAATATATTATTACTATAATTAAAGAGAGAATACATGTTGTTCTTGTGTTTCATACCACAGAGGCTTTGTATTTTTGTAATTTAGTGTGCTGAAGCTTATAGCTGTCTAGTGGTTGAGTACGTATCACATATAGTAATACCATCATGCCACTGTGCATGTTAGGTTTTGTTTTGGTCGAAACAGAAGTACGTCTATGTTATGAGCAAAAAATGTACACATTTGTCTGGATTTCTGGTCACAGGAGTGTAAGATGAGGGCGGGGAGCTGTAGCCACAGTGTTTATAATGGATGTGGTTTCATCCACACGCTATAAAGCCAATACTCACTCACTGGTTTATTGCAGCATTTGCCGCTTCCTCGAAGGGTGAATCGAAAGAAGGAACACTCTGTGTGAGTTAGATTTGCTCAGTGACCCTCTTCATAACACTAATGTTCATTACTGGCTAATGTGAAACTTTGAAGTTCCCCAGATGGCGTCGGTTGTTATTATTCATGCTCAGTGTTCAGGCTTCATGACCTGTAAATAATACTCTAAACTGTGTTGTTTTCAAAGCTGAAGCCACATATGGGAGCCTCGCTTTTTGAAATCAGTATCTGTTTTGCAGGATCGTTTAAATACATGGCCACACTATTGTGGAATTATACATATGCTTTTTTGACAAATTGTGTTTACTTTTTCACAACCTAGCATTATCTTAAGTCTCATGACAATAAATGAAATATTGTAATGAGTCCATCTTAGATGATTGCAGAAATCTGCGGTCACACCACAACAGTGTACATACAACAGAATATTTATACATTAACAAAACAAAAGTGCACCACTGAGCCCACATGGTGTAGTAAAGGGAACACATTGCATTAATATAAAAAGCTGGAATAAACTGGTAATAATGCTATAATAGCAGTTTAAAACATGATGTCAATGAAATGTTGAAAATTAGAATTTGGTGGTCTGTGGCCCCATCATTCCTAGTCACACACATTTTGATACTTAACTTTAGGTAAAGAGAGTCAAGACAAGATGCTGCCTGCTGATTCACAGAGACCCATTAAGCTTTGAACCAACTCCTTTTATAAACTCTCAAATGCAATGTTTCAAGCTGCAGAGCACAAAAGCACTTAGAAACACAAGTAACACAGCAACAGCTACAACTTAAGCGTAAACTCATCATGATTAATGGTCATCTTTGGCTGCCGGAGATGTTTATTAGCTACTAATTTATTAATAAATACAAGACCTGAATACAGTGAAGCTCTAGATCCACTCACTTGGAGTTGTTGAGTCTCTTTATGAGCTAGTTACAATATGTCACATATAAAAGAAACATGTAATATTTAAGATACTTAAAAGCTTTTCTAACAGCATGGAAGAGCTCAGGGAAAAGAGTATCATTTATTATCGCTGCCACGCACATGTGCAAAAGAAGAGAATTCCTTTAGCTTGAATATGTGCTTTTGCCTTATAATAACATCAGTCCTGAGCTGATTTAGGCTGAATGTGAGACCCTCCTATTCAAATTGCCAGCTAAATTCAAATGGACCAAGTCTGCATATTTGGGTTTTTTCTGCCAAGGATAAAGGTTGAGAGTCAGCACTCATTTCTTATCAGGGTTCGTTGGTCATGCTATCTGCTACCACCTTGGATCTTGTCTGGCCCGTTAAATGGATTACTGATGAATCAGTTATGTTTTGGGTGGCGCGTTTAGCTTATCACTCACTGCAAATTTGAGCTGTGTGACTGATATTTTTGGATTCCTCTCCACAGTAATTTGGATGAATAAAAGAATCTCTTTAGTATGCAGGTATAGTTACGGCGGCTATTGGAGTAGCTTTACACCTCAGGAATCAGAAAGAGAGCTCCTTATCCTGACTGATCCTGTGCTCAGGGCAGGCCTTGACTGCCAGCGCAATGATTCATCCTTTCATAAGATATATTTATGTAAAGGATCATATTTAAAGATATATATCCACTTTCAGTGTCCTTAAATCTACAGTGTATTCTGGAAAGGCCAACCTTCTCAATTTAGCTTTTTACTAACTATAGTTTTATCTGCTTTTTTCCTGCTGTTCGGGGTTTTACATAAATTCTCAGCATTTCTAGGCATATATACATGAGAGCCCACAGTCAGTAAATCTGCCAAGTCAAAGTCTAAAAGCAAACAAATTCAGCTACTTTTTGATGAAGATGCAGCAAGCCTCCATGTACTCTTTGTCTCTCCTACACACACAGTCTCCTCTCTCACTACATACACATAAATACATGCACGTATTCAAGCACACATACATACACACACAAGTGCAAATTATCTAATATATTCTAATATGAATATCTGTATTAGATTTAAACATCTAACCTGAGACAAAAATTAAAATAAATCAAAGGGATTCATATGACAAAAAGAAATATAACTGAAATTAATAACATAAGCTACAGTGAATTAAAAAATAACAATGCACAGTTAGGAAATGGCAAATAGAAGCAATACGAAATTGGCTAATTAGGTTTAATGCGTGAAATGAATTCAAAGTTTGCAGTGAGAGACAGACAAAAGGAGAAAAGAAGAAAATGTCTAGTGAAACTGAAGACAAACATGAAGTCGGCTGGTTAATCTGAAAGGTTTTATTCTGTATTTAAACTGTAAAGCAAAGTAAAATCAGTGGAATATTAGACAGACAGGATAATGTATGGAGTAGTGAATAAGAGAGAATAACCTGATTAACCTGATTCTGAACAGGTAGATGCAATTTAAACAAAAGTGCTTCTCCGTGCTCATGTCAGTTTCTAAATCTACCTACAGCCTGATACATCTTCTATGTAAATTATGTGACAGACAAACCAGCACTGAATATGTTAGTTAAAACCAACCAAACCGGTGAACTGGTGAGCTGGATCTGTTCAGTCATTTCATTGTAAACCAAATGAATCTGTTTGTTTTCCAGCTCACAGATTCTTCATTCATTATGTCCGGCCATCTGCTAGATGAAACATGGCTGCTTGCAATCTCTCCAGGTTCAGAACAGTGGGAGGACACCAACAATTAGTGTCATACCCATTATTCATCCATCCATTCGTTGCCTATACCTGTTTTTTTTTCTATTCTGGCTCAAAATGGGGCTGCGTTTATCGGGAAACACCCGACACAGGTCAGCAGTCTATCACAGGTGAACACACTTTCACACTCACATTAACAGGTGAGAGATTCAGAGGCTCCAGTCAACCTGACCTGCATGTCTTTGGTGTTGGCTGGAGGAAACTGGATCACCTAGAGGAAAAGCCTTGTGAAGTCAAGTCAAGTTTATTTGCCCGATATTACATAAAATGTCTCAATGGGCTTTACAGGCTCACAACAGCAACAGCTCCTGATGAATTCCCAGCTCTCTAAGACAAGAAAAACCTGAAGAAAAAAAAGAAGAAACCTCAGAAGAATCTCTGGCAGTGCAATATGAGCTACAGATAAGAAAATGAAAAAAACAGAAAGTTGGAACAGTTAATAGAAATATAAATTCAAAAATGTCTGACTTGTACACACCTCTCAACCCAACATGAGGCCATCCTGGGTGCAGTCTGGATGTTCTCTTTGTGTGAGGTCATCTTTACCATTAGGTGACCACCCACATACTACACCCCTATTGGTAAAAGACTTTAATCATAACTTTGATTGACCCACATTGTGGTGATTAAGTATTCATCTGTGTGACTATGCCAATTTCGCTCCCCAAGAATCAGTTCATCAGACAGAATTGTAGCGCAGCTGCAGAGTAGCTGCAAATTCCTTTACAATCTTCTGTCTGTGTGGTAAAGGGTTAACAAATTATGGCACTGGACATGACATATCCACAGCAGTCACTTTGAAACATAATGAACTTTTTGATTAAAAAGTGTTTTTACAAGTAACTTTGCATTGCAATAAATCTTCTTGCCAACTAGAGCTGGTCTTGAGAGTGTATCATATCAAGTTGTATCATATCATATCATTGACTAATAATTACATGAAGGATTATTTTTATTAATGTAATTAGCATATTATCTGTGCTTCTCATATCATTACTTTGGTATCTTTTGCTCTGATTAGCTGGATGATTATTCTTATGAATATTCTGTGATGACCCCATGGTTGCCCTCTGTTTTGGTCTGTGTGTCTGGTCCTTATGTTGGCTTGTGTTCCAGGCTGCTTGGAGGCGGAGTGAAGGTTCAGGGTCATCAGAGGAGATGTGGCACATCTGTACAGCCTGGCTTACTTGTATTTAAGATGGCTGCCAGAACTGCTCTGGTTCTCTCTCTATCCCCATGCTACACCCTGGGGACACTCCAGCTCCCACTTTTCCCTTATACACTTTACACATACCACATGATACACTCATCCATACACTCCTGGCACAACTGATAGAACTGATTTCCATGTTTCCTTGATGGTTATGTTAATTTATAGCTTGGCCAAATAAAAAACCTCCCAGGTGATGTTTATGTGAGTTTCCTCTTTTGTTGCAAGCAGGAGCCGACTTGTCACAATTTTCAAACAATGTGGCTCTGGAACAGCAGTACTATTAGTGCTAGTCTTAGGCAGGTGCATAGATAGACCTCAAAGGGGGCTTGAGTACCTATACGTTTGACCTCCTAGAGAGAAAGTGCAAGAAAGTCTCTTTTTAAATAAATAAATTCCCGTCATTCCTGCTACATCCAGCGTGACACAACAATATACTAAGTACCTCATCTTCTTTCTAAGTGAAGCCGACAGAGAATTTATAGTGTATGTTAGTGTTAATAATTTGCCGCAAGGTAAAGTGAATGTATTGATGAAACTCAGCAGTACAGAACTAACGTTCACAGGCACAATTATTGTCATTGCACATCCCATGCAAAGCAGGTATGTTCCTTTCCCTGCAGCTGGGGCACAATCCGGTGAGGTGGGATGACGAGTTGCAAGGGAGGAGCATACCTCTTAGATGGAGGGGAAAACATTTGCCAGCAGGAGGTAGAATCACCTTTAACAAAGCATGGATCTGTCAGAGTGATCGAGGTTTATTGTGTCATTAATCATTGACGTGGTAACAATGCCAGAAAAAACATAATACCAGCAATCACCTGCTGGCTGCTCTGCTGTATGTTAAGTATATTTTATGGTCATTCAGTTGTAATAGCATAATATATTGTACTTTGCTACTTAGGGCTAGAATATTTGGGCGAATATGCTCTCTCCACAAGTCGAAGTGTTTTGAATAATTTTTCTACAGTGGAGGTAATGGTGTCACATAACATGTTTCTCAGTTGTTTAAGTTATAAAGTTGTCCCCCACAAGCTATACGATAACAACGATATGATTTACTTAATAAATACAAGGAAATTAAGGAAATTTTCCTCCCTTCTAGGAGCTAATGAGGTGCGTTCAGTATTAGTTAAATTAATCTGAGGTTGCAGCATCAAAATTATCTGCATCAACTATAGTCAGCAGTGATGTTGTGGTTGTGTTTGTGTTAGACATGTGTCAGACATTGAAGTAACAGCTAATGTATGGTTATATGTACAGTAAGCATGAATATTTCCTTTCTTCGTATTTTATGTGTTATGTTTGCTCAACAGGTGAATATGTGTATAAGGACAGTGAATGCAGCTACATTTACATGAATGTTGAAGGTTAACTGTTTACTAGATGTCATTATATATTTAGACAAATAGTTCAAGTTCAAACACTTTTTTCAGTATTTTGGGAGGGAAGGAGGGGAAATGATGAAGGGATGTTACTGTTAAAATCTTTTATAAACCAGTGTCTGATACACCTTATCTAAAGGTCTTCCAAGCCTTAGTATTAAAATATGGTATGTGAATTATATTAAACTATTTTTTTGGCAAATTTAATAGTATCTCAGCCATAAAATATCAGCATCGTCTTATTGCCTACTTTTACTGAAGCAATTATGCCTTCTATGGAGAGATGGTAAGAGACAATATGGAGGTGAGAGAGGCAGCCATGCAGCCAGAAGAAGTGTATCTTTGTCAGCAGTATTAAGCTAAGCTTCTGCACATGAGGATGTCAGTCAGAGGGCTACAGTAGGTAAGAGCTGGGCTGGTTAATATATGAGGAGAATTTACTGATATGCACTTCATTTCTTTGCATGTATTAATTAATCATCATGTAGCAGTGTTTGAACCCACCTCATTCATGGGTTTGCTCTAAATACATACATTTTAAAATCTATCATAAAAGTAATCATTCCAGGCATATATTTATTTATTTATTTATTTGCAAAAATCGCCTTTTCTGAATTTTGACCTCTGCCCCTCTAACATCCTCTGTTGATGTTTCACTCAGCAATCAATGCTGTTGTCACCAAATACAGTGCATAGCTGGGGGTAATATAAATGAGAGAAAATGAGAAAGCAGCTTGGTGTAAGGAAATGCAATATTTATTGACTTTTGTTATGTTTAGTATCTTACAGTCTGTGTTTATCATGTGCATATGGGTAAAGCTGGCTGTTTTATGCTTCCAGATACCAAAACAACCTAAATACAAAAAATGGTTTAACTTTCATTCTCTGTCATGACAACACAGCCAGTGTAAAATATTAATTTACGATATTCTCATTATGGAAATTGGAAGGAAAAGAAAACATAATTAACTTAGCCTGCAATAAAATACTCACACATCAACAAAAGAACAACGCTGTATACAGCATTGCGTTTACATACTCATAGCGTTAATATAAGATTTTTTTTTCCCCTTTTTAGGTTGTTTTTTTTTACAGTAAACATAAAAGTCTGTGAGTGCATGCAGGAGGAATGCACATTTGCTTCACCTTGTTTATGTTTCTGCAATACAGTTGAATTTAATTCATTTAATTGTCCTTGCATTGATCAAATTCCACACATGAAACACTTTAAATACCCTGGAATGGATGTACAGAACATTGTAAGCAAAGGTTTGCTTCCTGCCATGTTAGAACATTCTGATCTTGTTCTTGTTCAACATCACATTCCTGATTTTTAAGCATCTTTGTCAGGTGATCAAGCTGTTGTCACACCCAAATGTTACTATGGCTTTAGTCTTGATGTTTGCGATGGTGTGACATCAGTGTAGGCAGGCTGGAGACTTAATGGATGTCAGAAGGAGCAGAACAGTGGCGTCTTATTTAGTTAAACTAGACGTATGGCTCAAAGCAGCAGTGCTCTAATTGAATTTCATTATTCTTATCATATTTGTACATTTTTGATCAAAAACATATCTGCAGCTACTGAAAAAAATCTCCCTGACTTGTCTTTATCAGGACCTATAAGACCCACAGCAGTCCTGCAATTATGCAGGCTGTCAGGCACAATTCAGGTCACTTGGGGATACATGTTCAAAATGACAGAGATGGCCTCATATAGAGCCATACAAATGTCAACTGCTCTGGATGTAGGAACATAGGAGGAGTTAACAGTATTCCTATACCTCTAACAGCACCACAGCATGATAACGTACTACAAATTGGAGGTTTAATAGCTGAGCATTTTGATGCAATTAGAAAATTAAATTGATCAGACACCCTATGGATCACTGCGACTGATAGTAAGACACAGATAAGACAAATATCTCTAGACGTGATTTTTCTTGCTTGTTTATTTGAAGGAGCACAAAGAGGTGCCAGAGTTAGCCATTACCTCAAATTACATTCACATCTTTTCAAAGACACACAACCACTTAAGATAAAGGCAGATGTATCACAGTGTTAGTGGGATTGTTTTAGCAGTCGGCTCTGGAAAAGATCTACAGCCCTCATCTCTCCTCTGAGGAAGACACTCTTCCAACAAGGCATGTCTAATTTGAAAAAGAATGAAGAAGAGGGAGGGGGGGAGGGCGATTTCAATGAGCCAGGAAATGTAATGCATCTGGCCCAGCAGCTTTGATGGGAGTCTATCAACTCCAATATTAATGCGAGGATTTGCGTGGCCATTCATGTGTTGGGCTCTCCAGCTGAGAGAGAACACAGTTGTTCTATTACATGGGTTAGCACTTCTATAGAGATCACCTGAGGCCTGCTGGACACTTTCCCTCCATGTCCTCTCCTCTATTGTCACTGCCATGCTGAGTGAAGTGAAGACAAATAACACCTACAGTATGCAGATGAGCGTGGAAATGGACAATATACTGTTTGGTATTGAGTTAACTTAAGAGCTTTTATGATGTCATCAAGAGGCAAATTATGGAGCTCTTTCAGAGCCAATGAATGGGAGACTGATTTGTAGACATGATAACCCAGGTTTATTTTACAGAAATATGGGGATATTATCTGGTTCATGACAGCACAATAAACTGAGGCAAATGAAGCGCATTGCATTGCATGTTAAAAAAACAAATGAAAAATTAGCATTCTGTCTAATACTGTCCTGTATGATATATGTTTCCACTGCCAGGTTTAAAGTTCAGGTTTATTGTCATTATAGAATATGGGATTACACAATGAAATGCAGTTGTAGCTCCCTCCACACTACACAAATGGAAACTGTATTAACAAATATTAAATTATTTTAAATTATAATAGAATAAAATTGGCAATATTTTTGCAACAGTTCCACAACAAAATATTTCATTGGTCCAGAATGACACCTCTTTCAGTAAAAATAAAACTGTTCTTTGATCTGAAAATGCAATGGTGAAGGTTTGGTTATGTTTTGGCACAAAAACAATGTGGTTAAGGTTAGTTGACCTACGTCGTAGTGATTAAAATACTTGATTACAGTAAAGGAACAATCACAGTCATGATTAAAAGATACCAACATTGTTGACTGTATTTAAGTTGTTGACATTTTGTTGACCCAAACCATTCATCTGACCTCCTCCCTCTGTGGACTTTTTGTCACTGTCATAAGTTGACAGTGGACAAGAGTCATAATTCCTGTGTCCATATTTTTGGGCATTTGCTGAAATTAATACTCTCGATTTTCTTGGAAGGACAGTCTAATTTTGTGAATTTTGGATTAATAATCATCACATCACACACCACACCACAAATCAGAAATAGATTTTGTATTTGCTGCCATTTCAGATTGGATTGTATTAGGTTTCAAAGATTTATCAGTAATGTATGCATGATCAATAGCAATTCAAAGTCACTGCTCAAAGATTAACCTCTAAGAAAGCTACATATCAGGTTTAGTAGACTTCAAAAATAATGTAAGGCAGATTGCAAAATGCCTTGTTGGTTTGCATAAGAAATTTAAAGGCAACTAAACACAAGTGGATTCCAAGTCTGCACCATTTACAGTACTTCCTTGAAATTATCTTTCTAGTTCACAGACAGAAACGGGAATTGGGATACACCAAGCGTTCAAATGTGATGGCAGCAGTCTGGTGATTCAGTAGTGCAAATGTCAAAGGGCGTTTAGATGCGGTGGAGAGCATGCAGAGGTTGGAGCTTCTCGAACGAGAAGCCACTCGGTTCACCGGTAGTGGGAAATGGAGGACATCTTGCCAGGGTTATGACTTCAAACATGTAACAGCCTTAGCAGCTCCAGGCCAAGGGAACAGATTGCTCCAATTACAGCAAGCCTCACGCACCAAAGTCCCCTTGACACATGCAACGGTCTATTGGAGTGGACTTAGGGTAGTGGCATGTTGCTCTGGAGCACTGGGGGCCCACACATCCCACTGCCAATCTGTATTCTGTTTGAACCTGTAGACATCTCCTTTTAGCCCTGCTTTCGTTTCAAATTCTGTTCAGACTGGGTGTTTTTGGCTGCCAACACAGGTGATTGGCACCTTCTCTCTGAATTTATAACAAAATCAATTCTCTAACAGCATCCCTGAGCACATCAATCTAGGAGAGATGCTTTCTACCCCCTCATTTTCAGCTTCACAGGCACAGAGTGGTTATAGATGAATCCCTCAGTATACTTACCCGTATTGGCTTTGAGAACTGTGGTGGAGCGCTGCTTTAATTGGCAGCGCCAAGTAATGCACAACATGTTAGGAGCCAGTAGCATTGGGAATCACCTTGTTAATTGAGGGCCGCAGTTGAGAGATTGACTAATTGATCAAGGCCTTTACAGAGGTAGATAATTCATGGCGGCAACACCACAGGGGGAGGAGCCTTGTCAGTGATGATTCATGTGTCTCTTGGAGGAGAGTTGGTCTCCATGGTCTCTTTTGTTCAGCAGGCTCAGTGTGAAGGGGATTGTATCATCAGCACCTCCGCCCAAACACTCGCCTCTCCCTCTAAATCAGAATTAAAAAGGTGAGGCTGGTGTTGATAGGCTGCCACAAATGATACAGTGTAGTATGTCTGTATGCTTCCCCAGATGGTTGCTGCGCTCCCTGAATGCCATCAAGATACAGGGAAGATGTATGGTTGTGTTGTAATGAAAGCTTGAAGGAACCCCAAGTCATGGAGGAAATGTCTCCATCACACAGGTAGCACTGTAATCATGCCCCTGTGTACTGTACTCTGGGGAAAAAATGAAATGTGTGGCAACAATGCAAAGCTTATAAATCGAAGGAGAGGCTGAAATACCTCTGATCAGGGCTCAAGACGGAGTAGGTGCACTACGTCAAGGTATAAATACTATCTGAAGTGTCGTTGTGTCAAAAATATTCATGTAGGGTAGATACTGTGTGTTAGAATGGACAGGCTGGTGAGTAGAGTAAATGTGGGCGGAAGTGGAAGAAAGAAGTGGGTGAAAGGAAATGACAGCTAGCATGTTAAAATACAAGATATACGCAGTATTCAAAAATAGATTAAGTTAAAACTGTTTCATGAATGAATTGTAGGGAAGCATGTCAAAGAAAGAGGAGTAAATTAAAACATTATTCTTTAAAGATCCCCTCTAGACATGTTTTACGATGTATCTAAAATGCTCTACTTTGGAAAATAATTTGTGTCTGATATGGTTTTTCCACAAAAAAAGTTCAATTATCTTGTTAAAATCCTTAAAATTACATCTTCTCCTTACCCCTCATTAAAAATTTCAGATTCTATGAATATGCAAATATGTTCATTTCTGAAGTTTAACTGCTGGACATGATAGGTCTCCTACTTAACTGAAAAGTTCATTCTCATTCGATGTGTGCTGGAGGCTTCAGATTACCACATCACACTTGTGTAAATTGCATACTGGACCATGATTGGCTTCCAAACTATTGGCAATGTCACAAATCCTGCTCATAGGCACATCCCTTCAAATCAGATTTTCAGTAAGCACAGAGAAAATTTTTATACCAACACTAAAACTGCCATGGGGTAAAATTTACCTGTGGAGGATTGTCAGTTTTTCAGTCTTTGACTTATAATATAATGTATGTAACTATTGTTAAAAAATAGTGAGGATGAATCTAGATTAAAAACGCAGGCATATAACCCCACCGGGTAAAATGTACCTGTATATGAATTATAGTATTTATTTGTTTATGTTTAAACATTCTAAGTTGCTAGGCAACAGCATTCATTGGAGTGTGCAATCTGACATCTATGTCAAATTATAATTCAATTACAAAAGGAGCAAAGGAGAATGACTGGCAAAACAAAAAACCCTCACCAGGTGCATGAAGTGCAGGAAAGCTGTCTGTGGAAAATGCACAGTGTAGATGCTGAATGTCTGCGTTCTGTTCTGTGTTCAAATGAGGATGATTTAGCCTACTAACAAAGATTCATTGTATGTAAAATTTATTTTTAGTTAGGGTGTGACCGAATACAAATACATTAAATTACAAATATTTGTTTCGTACAAACATTTTAAAAATTATTTGTTTTCAGGAAGAAAAAAACATGTCAAATAGCAGCGCACAGGTTAGTTACATCACATCTGTCTGCTACATGACGCATATTTCCTAATTTGGATGTAATTACTGGAGTAGGGGGCGTTCCCCAGACATAAGCTGAGCTACTGACATACACAAAGTGCTCTCAAGGGACTCTCCATAACTTGTTGTTCCCATTGTCCTTTTCAGAAAGTTAGGTTGTAAAAAATAGGCAATAAATTAAAAGTGCAAAGCAATAATCACCTTTGAAGTTCTTCCTTACTCATTACATGGTGTGCTGTCTGAGTAGTCAGTGCAGTTGTCTATGATCTGGTTTTTAAGCATCTTTACACTTTTATTCGAATAGAAATACAAATCATTTTACTAGCTCATTAAGTACAGATAAAAATACAAATACTGGGTTCTCTGCACATCCCTAACTCATAGAAAATCATATTTTAATAGTTAAATTAGATAAATAGTTATATTAAAAGCATGAATTTTCCAAAGTAATAGGAATATAAAGATATAATGTTCAAGAATTTCAGGTTGAAGTTTTCTTGTAGTATTAAACAGTAGTCATATTGAATGCTTTGATATTATGAAGTAAGGGTTATGTTGAATTCATATGTGAAAATGTTTCTGAAAGTAATCTAATCGCATAAGTGTTGCTTAACTTTATTTCATTCGCTACAGTGTTAAACTTTTATTTCACTGTAGATGGTTTGAGAAAGTTGAATCCATGAAAGTTGGATGTCTTGACATCTTGAGAAGTGGTAATATAAAGGTTAATGATTGATATGTGGATAGAAAAACTGACTTATTGGGAAATGAATGTATAATGTTGAAATGTTTTTTTCTGAATAGTTTTATATGATGATAGAATATGATATGAAGTACACAGTGACTCAGAAGTGTGAACTTTCCATTAAAACTCAAAACTTACTACCCAGCGTAAGAAGCTTATTTACCATCTCAAGTCAAAGTAAACCACACCTTAAAAGACCAGAACAAAGGAATTGAATATTCATCAACAATTTGTTGTGAAACCTTTTAAAACAAACTCAAAACTCTGTCTGTTTTAACCAAATTTATAAGACACCCTCAGAATTTTTTCTTTAATTTTTCTTTCATTCTTATTAAGATTTCTCTTTGTTTTTTTTTTGTTTTTTTTACCAAATATATGCATATTTTAATCTTTTATTAAAAGAAGTTCAGTTTTTGTTTTATTTGCAACATTAAGTCTCATATTTCTACGTACAGTGAAGATTTCACTGTACGTTAAAATTTATTCGGAATTCACCTTAACTAAGATTACAAGAAGCCAGCAAACACATGAATCCCCAACTTAAATCTCTGCCTGCTTGCTGAGAGCAGTAGTGAAACTGGGACTTAAGCCTATAGACTATTTCAAGAGCAGCCTGAAACAACTCGACTCCTCTCCACCAATGTTTCAACACTACTATATCACAGAGACTCACCAGCCAAGACAGGGTGCACTGCCCAAAATGACACTGTTGTAACTTGCAGCCAACGCCAACTCTATCTACCTAAACCTGCCAAGACGACATCTCTGCAGCAATGAAACTTGTCAACAGTGAAGCATATCACGGTTTTGTGATCAAGGGTTGATGTCAAATAACATTAAAATTAAAAAGATCATTTCTTTAGAGAAGCTGAATTAGTTTTCCCTAAGCATTCCCTGTTGCAATACATTAGCCTCAAGTCACACACTTCAAGCCACTATTTTTCAACCACTTTTTTATCATTTATAGACGTTGTTATTATTTTATTTATTATGTTATGCTTCATCATGCATCCTCAAGACATTTAGCTATTAATAAATGTCTTCATATATCCTAAGAAACTGTGGTTGTGGTTTTATTTGAGCACAGGAAACAGAGGTCACTGTCGAGACAAGAATTTACTGTTGTCAAACTTATTCATTGATTAAATTGAATAAGGGTTAGTGCTTCCTCCTGGCATTAATACATTCTAACCAAAAAGGGAGGTAGTGCCCAGATGAGGTTATGCTTCATATTAATAAGAGTGTTATGTTACAACACAAGTTTCTTGTTGCTGTTCTCTTATTCACACAATGTTGAAATGCCTAAATTAGTAATTGATTAGGTGAAATTGTGCAATGACTTTGTCATGTCAATTTTATTGCGACAATAAATCACCCATAAGTGTGGTGGTTGTTTATTGTTATTATTAATATGGCCCATTATTGTCCATTTGGGGTATTTAGGCTACTTTGGTTATTTAAATATGTATATCTTATTATGTGATGAATGTCAATTTATAATAATATCACACCACTCAAATATGAAAATATTTCCCTCTAATACCCATTTTCAGTGTCATTTTAGACTGATTTATACTGACAGCCATGCAAAGAGATAAGCGTTGTTAATGAGATTATAAAACAACAGGACCAAAGAACATGTGATGATTAAACAAACTAATTTTGTGACTTTAGCAATTCCTTTGTGAAGAGCCTAAATACAATGACAGAGTATAATTTTAAGTAGAGAATTGCAGTAACCAGGCGCACGGGTAAATTTTACCTGTTGGCAGTTTTATAGCAACCTCTGGAGATTCTAGTGTTAAGCAGATGAAAGTGAAAACAGCCTTCCAGAGTCAAACTCTTCACATACATCATTCTGCACAGTGAAGCTCAAACATCCAATTGTAGGAACAAGAAGAATAACATAATTTTGAGTGGAGGAGGACTTTAAGACCCTGAGAGGAAAAATCTTATAATGTAGACAAGCTTTCTGTTTTCACCATCTGTGAAATCTGCATCTTTCTTCTTCCAAGAAGCCAGCTTCTTCTGTTTATGTTTTCTCCCAGAGTTGAACTCATCACTTCCAGCTCAAATCAAGCAGGGCTGGAGGATGTCCGAATTTAATTTTGTGAGTGTCTCTGGGGAATTACAAAAAAACAAACATATTATTGCACACTGGTATTTCAGGGTGATTCCTAATAGCAACTTTGTGCTAAAATTATAGACAGAATCTGTGTAGGGGTTTTTTTTTGTTTGTTTGTTTCATTTTTTACATTTTTTTTACATATCTTCTAGGGGATATATGTTCATTTTTCAGTTTATCATTTGAGTTTGTTGGTTAGTTATATATGTATTTATATACAGTGTATTTTTATTCATAATTTATATCACTAGTTTCATTTCATGTTTTTGTGATGTAGGGGTTGTGTGTCTCTGCAGTGCATTAATTTATTGTTGGGCTTGTGGCTTTTACATTGTGTAAAGTTACATTTAATTTAGCGTGATAATGCTGGTGATGGAGGTAGTAATGATGATTACAGTGACCACACATGCTAATGTTTCATGTCTGAATAATTACAAAATGACCTTTGATTCGAGCAAAATACAGTGGAGACATGTTTCATCTTTCTGTTGTCACAGCGATTCAAAGAAATAGTCTGTAATATGAACTTAAAACAACCAATTCTCATGGAAATGTTCAAGTAATGAAGTGTTTAATTTTAAAAAGGTCATATCTTTCCCAGTTTAATATTTACAAAAATTTGCATGTTTTTTTATCATCAAAAAGCAACTAGTTACAGCTGTATAAGCCATGGATGCAGCCCCTCTTTCTCACTCAGCCTGAAACAGCCTGTTTTGTGTCTGCTCAGTGTCCCTCTCTTCTGATTAGCTGACTGTTTTCTGAGTGCCATACACCCAGGCCAACCAAAGGTAGCCTACTGTAGCGAGAACAAAACAAGTCTCTGGGTAATACTCACCTGTAAATTGCGATGGCCGCTGCTGTGGATAATGTTATCTAACTTTGGAAGGCTGCGCAAAGACAAACTTGTTTTCTGACATCCAACAACTGCACAGTGTTTCCTCTGCTGTCTGTCTCTCCTCTGCTCCACTCCGTGGGTGTGTGGAGGGGCGAGAGAAATTAGCGTGACCATAAATGACAGCAAAACGCAGTAGAGATTCTCACACTGAGCTTAAATGAAATGAGTGCACATAAATTAGGTAAATAAGATATATAAACATATTTTGTTTCTTTCAAGGGGGGCGGGGGATCCTGTTGGAGGGGCAGCCTGCCAATCCAAGGTTATGGTGAGGGAAACACTGAGGTTTGCATTTCTCCATGGACTGTAGTTATATAGCACCACCTAGACCATAGGCTGTAAAAAATAATGGACGTAGCCACTGGTTTGTGGACTCCCATTCTAAAAAGCTCAAGTTTGCATTTTCAGTGACGCCATCTTGGATTTTTTTAGCCAGAAGCCAGAGCTAAACTATGTTTGGACAAGATGGTGGAGCTGACCCTAACACTAGCTGCTAACTTGATTAGCACAGTGCTTTTAATGTCTACAGTTAACCATGATAATGCTAATGTTAATTTTCGCTAGCACAAAACAGGCTTAAAACCATTAAAACAAAATGTACCTACCCAAAAAACTGACCATCCAACTCTTTAGAGGGCCTTTTAGTGCAACCAAATGCTGAACAAAATTACAGTTAACTTTCATTAACTGAAAACACACTGAAATAGCAATGGCTACAGCTATACTCTGTGAATCCGAGGTTACACCATGGTTACATTACCTAACTAACATCTAATAAAATTTAAACAGGTGAGTTATGTAAAAGTTCACCCATGAATGTGGAAAATTAGCTATAGAGATCAAAACAGTTTTTTGTATCAGGCTGTAAACATTTTTATTTCTGTTGTAAAATTTGGTATTTTAACATGGGGTCTACAGGATTGACTCGCTTTTGCAGCCAGCCTCAAGTGGCCATTCCAGGAACTGCAGTTTTTGGCACTTCTGCATTGGCTTCATTTTTCAGAGCCAGGGGTTGCCGCTTGACCTGCTTTATAATCAAAAAAGAAATGGAAATCTCCCTTTCTACAATATGTCACCTTTAAATAATGTTTTTTTCTCTCTCACTGTTCTGGAAGAAGAGTCAGTGACAGAATTGAAAAATGACTTGAGGTGAACAGCTTGAATTATTTTCATGATTTCACACAGGCAACACTCTGATACAGTATTAGCATAATGAATCACAATGTTTCTATGTTTTACTTAGCATTAGCATCAAGATTAGAGGGGCATAGCGGGGAGAGACTTGAGTTTGAGATTCTGGTCTCTTCAAGGCTGAGACACAAACTAGTGAGGCTTGCCAAGTTTGCCTGGAGTTAGTGAACTGCCAAATCTTTCACATCCTACAAGTGAAAGATTCATCTCAGTGTTTGAAGAGTGGGAAAAAGGCAACTTGAAATGTTTTCTGTGGCCAGACAGAGAATCAAAGGGTCTTCCCACTCACATTTGAACTGTTTCCACAGATTAAGTCCATAAAATACATTATTGATTACTGCAGAACTGCTAAATCCTATTTGCTATGCTGCAAATTTGGTCAAAGTCACGCTTTTGGAAAGAAACATTTTCTGTTGACCACCAGTGTCTTACTGAATTGAGTTTTTTTTTCATCCATGGCTTTAAAATGTTGTGAAATAAATTAACTTCTCATATCAGAATTTCAATGTCAAAAATACAATCATGTTATCATGAAACAAACAGTAAGGCCCACAGGCAAGGCAGAACGAATCTCCTCGATCTGCTGTGAACTAGATAGAGGAAACTAATGAATTGGTTGGGTTTTGATTTCCTAAGAAATATAAGAAGCAGGAGGACAGCAGTCCTTGAGCAAGTTCAGCTCTGTGTCCTAAGTGTTGATTTAGATGTGTTATTGATTCCATTTTCAAATATGCAAAACAATAATAATAATAACTTAGTCATTTATGGTTAAACACATTTCTTTCTTGTGCTCACTGAGCTTGTATCCTACTAAATCTGTTGGTTTATCACATTTTATGTCAACTTCAAAGACATGAAAGTTGTAGATGGTTGGATAATCTGAAATTTGAAAGACCAGTGCCACAGCTATTTCAAACAAGGCTGCAGTTTCCAAGGTTACCAGTAATGCAGCTTTGTTTTTTTAGGTAGCAGGACTTGGGAATAGATCACAATTTATTTTTGATGGGGAGCAAAAGAGAGAAGCAAAATGTGTAATAGGAAATGTCTGCCGTGTAAAATAAGTGCAGGGAAAACTGGCAATGGCCACCTGTGTCTGCCCTCGGTGAACTGTACAATACAATAAAAGATCAGGACACACACTTATACTTCATATGAACGTGTGTTTCCAATAGACAGTCAAAAAAACATGTTTATATGTTTTTTACTATTGAAATTCTGCACTGTAAATTCCAGCACAAAAACTGAACATTCAACTTATCTAGACATATTGAAGATTTATTCAGAGAGGTCAAAGTGCCAAAATGTGAACAAAGAACTTGGATGCTGGATCAGCACCCATTTGACAGCTGGATGTGATAAGAGCCTTAAGGGTATGTTCAGGGATAACACTGTGTGTTTGTTTTCATCGGAGAGGCAAGGACTGAATTACTTTTCTCCGCTGTATTCATGTTTTGGCTCCCATTTCCCTTAACTCAAAAAAGTAATGAGTTTTGACTTAATTTACAGAAAGTAGTATAGATTTTGACAGATTTGGAATGATAATGATGAATATTTAATGCAATAGAAAATACTTTCTCCTTATATGTCACACATGCAGAAGTGAGGAGAAGGACGGTCATTGTTGAAATCCTACCTGTAGAGTTGAAAACATCAATCAGCTCTCCAGGTTTCCTAAATCAATACAATATGATGACATTTTGGCAGGGCTCTGCATACGTCCGCTCAAGACTGTTGGGACAAAAAAACAAGACTCCGCCACTGAATCTGCCACGATAAATCTTCCTCTCTCCCTCCTTATTTACCGAGGCAGTTGTTTGTGACAGAAACAGTGGCAAGTCACAGGTGCCACGAAAATGAACCATCTTCTTCCTCCACTGCAAACAAGTGTGAACATTTACCTTCCCATACACTGACACGCAACTCTGTGAATGCATTCATCCGCAGCATTAGATTTCAACTTGTGCACAAATGAAGAATAGACTCCTCCTCACAAGTAGAGGTGACTGCTGACCCAGTTTGATGCTTGTAACATGTGCCAAGGTCAAACACCCACACAGCTTTTATTTGTTCACAAAAACCGCTAAAAGGCATTCTCGACTCAGGTGTATACACCGTTATGTGGTTTAGTGGCAAGTTCATTTTCAGTTCTTTCTGGTCTTCTGTCACCTTTGTGAGCTTTGTGTAACATGGATGTTTTATGTAACTGTAACAGGTATAAACACTTTCAATACAATCTTAAATTTAACAAATATGGCGATAGGACAAAAAGACACGAAGCTATATTTTAGATACATTGTGAATAGATTGAATGCTTTCAACTTACTGTTATAAATGTCTCTTTCAATAATATAATAATAATAATACATCTGGGTCAGACACATTTTATTTATATACCTGAAGTGATCATTCTGCTGTATATTTTTAAGTGTAATGCACACTAAATTTTGTGAGTTAGTGTAAAGTGTACAAAGCTAATAATTATTTTCTCTCTTTTGACATGGTTTTGAAGTCTTAATCTCTGTTTTACAGCCTCTCTCTGTAATGTTGGGTATGTCACTCATAAATCTGACCTGATGAAAAGCCTTTTGGAGTCAAAACAGTGTCAACAATGAAAGCATGAGATACGCGACTATCTCTGCTTCCTTTGCATACTAAATTATTAAGCCGGAATGGGTGAGCACTTTGCTGCCACAATGCTGCTCTCTGCTGGTAAATGAACTTCTTATGTTAGACTGACCTTTTATCAGTAACAGGACAGAGCTGGAAAGAATAAAGTTTCAAGTTCTATTTGTTTAAAAGGCGATCTTGTGCAGAATAATCTATTTTACTTATACAAGTACATTCAAATCCCTGGATGAACATAGACTGTTGGCACATTATTAAAAATGCATATACTGTATATTTGCATATGTATGAAGTTAAAAATTAATCATCATATAGTATCATACATTTTTTTCCCTTGTACCTCAGAGGCGCAGAACGTCATGCATGCAGAGAGCTGTCAGATTTGCTCTGTCTTGTCCTCAAGCAAGTTTATAGATACAGGTCCTGAACCTTTGTTACATGCAGATTTACAGACTGTGGAGGGGGGGCAGTTTTGATAATGACGCTTAGGATCCCCAGCTGCAGGGGCCTCCTGAATATGGAGTAATAGTGCTTTGTTCAGATCACACTGTTGCATGAGCTCCACACTTGCACCTTGTCAGGAGCTAAGAATTTCCTGCAGTGCCCCCGAAGCTGACCACCCACCTCTTTTTAGCCTTGTTATAGAACCAAAGGGAAATCATATTTCAAGATGGATACCCTCTCTCTTCATCTGCACTATGCTTATTACTGCATCCAAGAAAGATCAAAGCTACCTAAACTACCCTCCGAGCCTGCAGCCCCCTGAAGATTCTTCACAGTACTAGAATAAAGAGGTGAAGACTGCCTCCACTTTTATCTTCACCTTGCTTAGCAAGTGAGTCATATTTGTCAGAAGTGAGTCTTTTTGGCCAGAAGTACCATATTCTACACAGGGAGAGTTGAAAACAGGATTATTCAACTAGGCAAACACATTTAATGTCATTATTACTTTTGTATTCACTACTAAAGGGTGAAGCCATATATATCCCCCCACCCGCCAAGTATTGATGCATGTATCAGCATTACCCAAAGCTTGCAGCAATAATCAAATGTGACCAGTATCAAGCGGTGGCTGAGGCAGCAAACTAACCCGGGGACCCTTTCCCTCTCTGTCTATCCTGAAACAGCTGTTTGAGCTCTAATTAAAGGGAAGTAGCAGGTGTCACCTGAGCCCCAACTGCAGTGGCACACCTGGTTGCATTAATTTGATCCAAAGTGGTTTTGACGGACTGCCTGCACTCTGGCGTCCCACATTAAGCCACTGGAACTGAACACCTGCTTGGAGCGAGCAGGCACTAACACCACTCTGTGGAGGTACGCCAAGCTGGCGAGCCCATGTCTTTGCAGTGGCCCAGGGGACGGCTCCGTCATCCCTGCCTCTGACTTACCGGCAACATCTGTAAGCGAGCAGACCTGCGACGCGGACCTGTAGTCACACTGAGCTGCAGGCTGGGTGTGCCCAAGATAATTGTCTGTGGAAACCTCCCTGAGGCTGTAAAGGCAGCTTGTTTCAGATCTCCTCATGATTTCACAGGACATTTAACTTTACACCTCTCATTTGTTACCTCTTCAGGGTATTTCCAAATATCCATTACCAGGTTTCACAGGAATGTAGCAACCCTTAACCTCCACTAGTTTTTATGTGTGTATAAATTACCTCAGGGATAAATGTGACTCTGCATTTGGGGGTATTGACATGAGATGTTTTTATGTACAAGCTTAAGCAAACAGATGACCTTCAAAAGTAGTGACAAAAACACTGGCTTTGGGATAACAGATGCAATGTTGTGTTGTCTCTTTGACACTTCAATTGCCTAATGAAATTTACATCACCCAAGAATAAAGCTGCATTGGTTTGAATGGGTCCTGCCTCAGGTCATGCTGCACTCTCTGTTGCAACAGTTTCTTTGTGCCACGACAATACATTAATTTCATGAGTCAACAGGCTACGACTGGCAGTTTGTGTCGAGCTAAACAGTGTTTAATTGGATTCTGATCCATGGCAACACCACCGGAGGCTTGTTTCCATCTTTTATTTCAGCAGCACCTGGAGCATAATGGTGGTGATTACATCCCTCCTGTGGTGTCCCAGTAGTTCAGCCCTTGCAGGCCCCTGGGAATATGCTGCTGACAGTCACGGTCCATGCTGCCCTGCTGCCCCGTTTGGCTGCTGGCAAACCCTGTGCGGCTGCAGATTTCTGTTACAGCACTGCTGAGACAAGCCCAGGTTCAAAGCGAATTATGATAATACAAACCAAATTAATTGTTTACTGCACAAACTCAGGCATAGTCGAGATTCCAAACAATGCATCAAGACAGAGTCCTATTAGTAGAGGCATAAAATTAAAACGGTTTACTTCAAAGTAAACGAAATTACAAAAATCCACTTGGAGAGAACTTTTATGAAACGCAATCAATTCCCTTTTGATCAAAAGCAAACCAAGCACATAGCATTTTATACTGAACAGTAACGTAAAAACTATCTGTTTCAGAGAGATTTTAGTATTATAGTATATTGGAAAAAAATGCTATAAAAAATTGACCGAAATTGGGCATTTTGACCATCATCAGGCATCTTAGTGCTGTTAAACAGGGTATTTTTACCATACATTTTTTACCATCAGATTGGGCATTTTAGTGCCATTAAACGGGGCATTTTCCCCGCATTTTACTGTTTAAAACCAAACCATGATCTTTCCCTAATCCTAACCATGTATCCATGTATCCTTTGATTTACAAAATAGTGTCACTGGTGAGGATGCAATAACCACATTTTAAAAGGATGATAATGAATTCTCATGTAACAATCAATGTCAATTTAAAAACCATAGAAAACACAACATTTAAAATGAAGTATTTCTGAGTGACAACGACTAATAAGTTCCTGGGAGGAACCCTCTTCCTTTGCGTACACCTGGGAGAGGTCACTGACCCTGCCTATGAAGATTTGGGAGGACGGCCAGTGCATGAAGTCAAAGCTGACAGCACGGGGAGGAATAACATTGCCGGGCCTCTGACCTTCAGTGTAGCCCCACACCGCCTTACAACCACAGAGTCAGACGCATCTGAATAATACATCGGCCTCTCCTGCTGGGACCACCCCCACCGCTCACACAAGCGGAGATACACAAACACAGTGTTCACATCATGGTGTGAGGTTTGTCTCCCTCAGCATCCTATACAATAATGAACAGAGCATGTTTGACCAGCTGAGACCAGCTCTCTGTATTCTTATCTTATAATACAGTTGTACAGGGACTTATGTTATCAAGTGGCTTATTTAGCTGCAGTGCAAGTTGAAACTGATTCTATTGTAGATTTCATTATAATTGATCGTTAAAAGTCTTTTTAACTTTCAGCTTATCAAACAGCTCTGAAATGTTTGGCCACCCTGCATCCTTTCCTTTATTCTTTTACATTAAACTTGTAATTAACTTTTTTTCTTTTAGTCCCTATGTTACAAAAGCAATAACAAAAGCTTGAAAGAGAGGGAAAAAAACCCCACCACCACGCTGCAGTTTTTGCTTCCTCAGTAATTTCTCACCTCCATGCAAGTAAGTGAAAAACAGATCAAGCCACGAGAATTCTGCTGTTTACACAGTGAGAATGAACAGATATGCATGAAACATTTTAAAATCCCCCGTGATTCCTGGAAATGTGAGGCTGCCTTTCTCTTGTTTCCATCTGCTTTACATAAAGGAACAGCTCCACGGTTTGCACCAAGATTATTTGAATTTCATAGAGTGTTTGACATTTGATAATAGTGCCGTGTGTTTATAGATTCTCAACTTCCCTGCCGAAGGGTTCCTATCATGTTTGTTCAGGCTTCCCCCCCTAAAAAAAAAAAAAGCAACTGAATACGAAAAACTCGAATATCTCTGTGTGACATCAAAAAGACAAACCCAATTATTGTTTTAGCTTTGCGTGAGCAGATACATATCAGTGAGCCTTCTAGGAATATCTGCATTAACATAAAACATTTCTGAGTAGAGGGAGCAATGACAAGAGGGAAAAACAAATGTTTGTGTTCTAACAATTTTGCCATCATTTATTATGATGGAAGAAGTGTCTCAATGCCACATAATCACTGGACTCCGTTGTTCACCTGTTGAGATAAATCTATAATTTATTCGTGTGTATGTAAATCAGGTTGTGCTGTCACAGGAGCACGGTTTTGTTTTAATTGACTGAGATTTGCTACAGTTGGTTGATAATCTGAAAAGAAAAGACCCTCATGAGGAAGGAACAGATTTTAGTGCAGCTATGAGGCTGAGAGGTTGTGGACCGTGCGTAGGAGAGTATACTGGCAACATATGGCATATGGTGTGGTGTGTGTTAAGGGGAGTGTGTTGGGCAGAAGGTCCCTGATACAGATCCTCTACTGGTTGAAGGAGAGTAATTATACGCACATCACGATATAGGTGTAAAGCTATTAGAAAAAAAGCATCAATGAAAAAATGCATGCCCACTTCAAGCAATGACAATGTTTCAATCCGACTTGGATTTTCGTCAGGTCTGAATATTGAAAAATGAAACCACACCCACATTTATACATCATGCTCACCTGTAGGCTGACAAGCTCTATGATTGCAGGTGTGGTTAACCACTACCCTCTACTGGGCCATGGAGTGAATGCAGATCAAAGTTTGTGCTATATATAAAAACTAAACCCAACAAAGTTGACATTCTTGAAATTGCCTAAAGATCCCCTCCAGACATGTATTAAGACATATAAAAGTAATCTGCTGCTTGGAACAATAATATGTGTGTGTGTGTGTGTGTGTGTGTGTGTGTGTGTGTGTGTGTGTGTGCGATATGGAATTTCTGCCAAATATATATGTATATATAAATATCACTTTAAAGTCCTTAAATCTAGCATCTATTCCTTCTTCCTCATTAAAAATGCCACAATCTATGGGTATGCAAATTTATTTCATTTCAAAATTTTAACTGCTGGATACAAGATCTTTCCTACTTCACTGTAAAGTCCATTTTCAGTGTCTGTGTGCTGGAGCCTTCCAATTTCCACATCTCACTTGTTTAAATTGAATATTGGACAGGATTGGCTTCCAAACAAGCTGTGATGTCACAAATTATGCTCTTAGGCCCACCCTTTAAAATCAGATTTTCAGTGAGCACAGAGAAACTTTCCACTTTCAGCA
Organism: Euthynnus affinis; assembly: GCA_029490765.1. NCBI lineage: Eukaryota > Metazoa > Chordata > Actinopteri > Scombriformes > Scombridae > Euthynnus > Euthynnus affinis. The sequence goes on along the minus strand of CM055856.1, from coordinate 6,055,611 downwards.
GATGAATATAAAAACAGCCTTCTAGTGTCAAACTCTGCATACACGTCGTTCTGCACAGTGAAGCTAAAACATCCAACAGCAAGAACAAGAAGAAAAACACATTTGTGAGTGGAGGGGGGACTTTAAATTTTGAATGAGAACGAGCTCGTGTATTTTTAAATATTGTGAGAGGCTATTTTGGGCAGTTTGGGAAACGTTAAACACAACGTGGAACTAATGTTTTCCGATGTCTTAGTTCACTTCCGGTGTGTTTTTGCTGTCACACCGGAGCTGAGTTGCCGCAGCTTCGTTTCTAGTTCTGACTTCTTCAGATCTTGGGCAAGCAGTGTATATGTCGTAATTAAAGGTAAATATAGCATTAAAAGTATTTAACTCAGCTGTAGCTAGTTTTGTTTAAAATTGGCCGGTTTCCTTGTCGGTCACATTAGCCTTTAGCTTACACTTGTTACTTTATTTTCCACATTTTGCTACATTTCACAACTCGTGAACTGGATGTCATAGTCAAAATGTTCCTCATGGTGTCTGACACATTAGAGCTGAGGTTATTGTTAGCTCCGAAAACTTTACACAATGGAGATGTTTAGGATGTTTTACTCGACCAGGAATCTGTCATGAATTGTCTCTAAAGTGAAAAACAAGGTAACGTTAGTAGATGTTTGCTTAAAAATATATGCAAGTTGCTGTTCAAACTGGCCATTTTTGTGTGGTATTTTATTAAGATTTTAAAGTTGTTATAATTCAGCCTTGAACCAACAAAGCTGATATCAGGTCTGGTCAGTGCAGCTTTTTCTATTTTTCTTTTTATTGTACAGTAGGACAACATGAGCATAGAGCAATATTTATGGTCATTTCTGGCACAGAGTTTTAATTTCTAAGGGTTTCAAGAAAAAACAAAAATCAAAATCTTCCTCCCACTACTGTAATTAAAAATTGATGAGGTGCACTTTCAGAGAAGGTTCACGCTTCCAAACTGTCTTTTAATGACTCTCCTTCATAAAAGGTGACAGCAAAACCTTGATTCCCCAGACATCCTAAATAATTGGAGTTTCTGCTTGTTTTGTTGTTGCAACAATTTTCAGCTGGTTTGACTGCACATAATCTAATGAGTTTGGCATCACCTCAGTTAACACGTAGCATTCAAACATAGAGTCCGGATACCAAGTGACAAAATGTATCACACTGGCAGTTATGGCTCAGGATGCCCCCACCTGCTTTTTTTGATTGCCAATTTGGAAATGAGGTGTTTTACTGCAGTAGCGAGGCTGTCAGTGATGGAAAAAAAAAAACACAATGTCCTGTGTATGTTTTAGCAAATTCATCATCACATCACACATCAGTGAACCCGTGATTAAATTATAACCTTTGCCTCTGAAAATCACAGGATATTGTTAAAGTCAGACAGTCTACAGACAGTGCAGATGTAAATTTAGCTGATTGCTTCATCATTTTTGGCTTCAGTTTGAGCAAGTGCCACCTCACCTCACCTTCTTTGTCTCATTGTCTTTCCACAGCAAAAATAAAAGACCCCCTCATCAATGGCCATGCTGTGGTCAAAAATCTCTGCTGTTTTACCTCCTAATGAGGAACAGTTTCCGCTGCAGTTCAGTGATAAAGTGGAGCCAAGTGTGGTGGACATGCTGAAACAGTCCAGACGGCAGCTTTACAGTGGCGACGCTACAACCACCAGTCGTATGCTCAACGCTCAGATCATTTTGGATATTTCATGGGAGAAACTCAACACAGGGACGTGGCGGCATGTGGACAAAGATTGGAGACGTGTTTATTCTTATGGCTGCTTGTTTAAAGTGGCCGCTCTGTGTCGTGAAGATCCGTCAGAGGACAAAACTCTGCAGGCCGTCAGGACTTGTGACATGGGGTTACTCATGGGTGCAGCTGTCATGGACAACGTACTTCAAGTTCTGGTCCAGATTCTGCAGGACGAAGTCAGGAAATCCACCAAAGAGGAGGATGAAACTGAACACACAAACATCAAGGTCAGTGGTCAAAACATAGATTTCTTCGAATTCCTGAAGTTTAAAAGTAATTGTAAAAGCACTTTTATTATCAAAGTCACAAAAATAAAAGGGAGGAAATCCCTCATTATCGTAAAAGATTTGTACTGCCGCTTTCATTTAAGTCACCACCAAGTGCAACATCAAAGCTGTGCTCATACAGCATCACAGAAAGGCTCTTTAGTTTCAATGGAGCAATGAATTAAAATGTTCTTGAAATTTTCCATCCAAAAATCCAAAGTTTGCAACACACCGACTGATGAGGACATATCAGAAGAAGCCTTTCCGAAGTTTTCCCCTTTTTGCTCTTCAACTTTTTTCATTGCACCAGACATCATAGAAGATAAAGAGTAACATGTACTGAACTGTCAGAACATTTTGTTTAGATGCTATCAAAATTGAGATGAGTTTAGAATAATTTTTCAGGGTATTTTCCTCTAAAAAAAAAAAAAGTTCTTAAGAATCGAAAGAATTAGAATAAATAATTGACAAATCATTGTTGTTTCGGCATCAGAGAATAAAGATCGAGTGCCCACGTGTTCCTGTGATCAAAGAAGAGTTGGCGGTTCCCAGGATAAAATGTCCTTCACTGGAGAGCTTCAATACAAACTACCTGCTCCCCCTCAAACCCGTTATCTTAGAAGGGATCATCAACCACTGGCCTGCCCTCAACGAACACCCTTGGAGGTTTGGTTTGTTTTCTGAGTGTACCGCTGTCAATTAAAGATTGCTGTTTACATCATATGACTTCTTATTGTCATGAAAATAACCTCATCCAGATAGTTCTTCTTCTGTTTATCTGGTTACTATTTTCATCATTCTGTTGTGAACGTAGTGCACTGAAACTCTACCAAAGTCATTAAAACCATATGCAGTGATTAAATTTTAATTGAGATACTATTTAGATATAGACATTCTGTCTATATGCACATTATTAGTATTAGCATATACAGTACTAGTCCTGCAACATGGTTAAACACTAAATCTCTACTTGTGTTCAGTCTAGCCTTGTAATCACTTGTGATGCCAGCTGAGTGCACTTGTCTAGCTGAGAGAACAGAAAACCTGCACGACTCTGGTACTTAAGAACCACTGGCATGTAACATACAATTTGTATCTGTTTGATACCAGGCACTATGAGGTGGTGGCATTATGCAAGTTTCAGTCTTAAATTTGGTTAAGTGGGGAACTGAGAATAAACTGAAACGTAAACTGAGTTCAGGTTGGTTTTCTCATCACTAAAGTCTGACACGAGAGTCTGATATAACTGCCTCTGCATTTAAGAATATTCCTCACTGTCCTCCCTCTCACTGCTGACTCTTGACAGCTGACTATTTACTCCGACATCTGACATACGGCTCCTGGCATCTGGCTCTCAACTCTGACAGCGGAGGAGGACATCCAAAAGTGCACATATGACATTTTTTTTTTTGAGCTTTGCTAGAATCCAAATGAGCAGGTTTTTTTGTGAGTTGGTATTACAGTAATGTTTAAGTCATTCATTTTCTCACTCCTGCAAAGCATAGAATACTTGAGGTCTGTTGCTGGTTGCCGGACTGTCCCTGTTGAGGTGGGATCCAGGTACACGGATGAGGAATGGTCACAAACCCTGCTTACGGTCAATGAATTCATTGATCGATATATTTTAAACACAGTAAGTGCACTGCCATCAAGTCTTTTATTGCATTGTTAACACGTACAAAGAAAGGTAAAACACCTTTGTGTGATTTCTAACACTAAATTTTAATTTATTTTTCTTTGCAGATCAAAATCTCAAAGGATGGAGTGAAAAGTGTGGGTTATCTGGCTCAGCACCAGCTTTTTGATCAGGTATGGTTCAAAAGCTAACCTGTATATTTTCAGGATGCTACTTAAGAGTAGAGGAGTATTTGCTGATACTTGAAACTGTTGAGTATTTCACTAAAAGACTAAATTATTATGGAAATAATCATCTATCAATGTTCTCTGTTTATTAATTGATTATTCAGCTGATATTTTCTGAAATATAAAGAAAGGAATTCTACTTTTTTCCCAGCTGTCATCCTCACACTGTATTACTTTGAACAGTATTGACTTTTTAGGCCTAAATTTACCATAGCAGTCAATACATTGTCTGGATTGAACTTTACAAAAAGGGCACCTTGTCAAGCCAAAAAGCTGGCATGGGGTATTTTGGGCTGTTTGATAGATTAGAATGAGGCCAAACAGGAATCATCACACATCTAGATTTTTGCCCACTGCATCCTCATTCATCAGGAATCAGCTTTAGGCTTAGTCCACATGTGCATGAGTATTTTTGAAAAGAGGGTTTTTCCTCTCTTTGTTCCTAAAAAAAAAAACAACATCCACACAAGCACTGTTTTAAACTAATCTTTGTCAAATTGAAAATAAAAACACAATTGAAGCATTGTCAGGAGCATGCCAAACCAACAGGCGGTGATATAACCCTAACCCTGAAGCCATAATGGCCAATCAGAAGCCTGATTAAAAAAAAACATTTTTCAATAGGTTACCTGCAATGTAGCAATGTAGCAGTGACCTCCGTAGCACAAGTGTTCCTCAGTATAGCGGAAGAATAACTACATTTATGTGTAAACATATAAAAAGTCTTGGTAGCAAGGTTAGAACCAGCACTATTTTGGCCACATCCACCATTGCATGAAATGTTGCCTCATGTCAACAAAGGAGATAATGACACATTCTGATGCCATGAGCCAGAAACTCAGTTTTTTTTACTTTTTACTAACCCTGGAAGGAGTTTTCCAAAAGAAAAATGCAGTTTGTATGTGGATGAAAGGCTGTGTTTTCAAAAATACCTGTGTACATGTGGAACAAGCTTTAATCCACTCATTTCTACATGTATCTGTTTTTTTGTACTTCCTTTTCCACACTCAGCTCTTCTTTTTTTCACTGGAACCTTAGAGATTTCCTCCTCTACCAGCAGTTTGACCGTCTGTAAAGCAATGAGGATCTAGTCCTTCTGCTCCTCCAGCTCCTCTTTGAGTCTGGCAGTTTCTGCCTGGAGGGCCTGGCTTGCCTCTTTCTTACCCTAGAGCTGAGCGGCAAATTCAGGGTTGGTGGAGGTCTGTTCCTCGAATTTTATTTTCAGGTCCTTTACCTGCTGCTCCATCATTTCACTGAGGGCCCCCGGTTCAGCCTTCAGCTTATCGATCAGCGCCTGGTCCTCACTCACCCTGTCAGCATGAGACTTCATCTCTGCCTCAAGTTTTTCTTGATGGGTGGCTCTCTCTTTCTGAGGCTAATCAGTGAGTTTCAGTCTCTCTGCCCTCTCATCCTGGAGCTTGCTGGTTCAATGCTCCACCTGTTTCCACACAGATTTATTTTCTTTAGTCTCTGTCTCCAGCCCGGTGGAGAACTCAGTAGTCTTTTCCTCCTGGCAGACAATGTGTTGCTCTGCACTTTGGAGGTGAGCCTTCAGCACATCGACTTGTATTCCAAGAGCCTCGTTTTCTATGGCTAAATCCTTGGGGTCAAAGGCTGATGGATTCTTTTTCTAAGTCGTATTGTCATATGTCGCACTCTGTCTCTGAAGACTTTTTCCATCTGTTTGTAACTTGTTGAAAGGTGTGGAATGAACTGGCTACTTCAGTATGCAAATACCTGCTGTTGTCATAAGAAGAATGCCTTATGACGCTCAGAGCTCTGCAGTTCTTGTTGTTTTTACATGTTGTCCTGTATGGTTTGGTTCAGTTTCTTGTTAAACCACTGTATCCCCTGAGAATCATTAAAAGGATGGGTTGACAGTTTTTTTCAAGTCTGTCCTAAAGCAATAGTCAGGTGTCCAAATGAACATTGACATGTTTTTCTTTCTGTAATCATTTCTCCTGTTCATACTGGCCAATTAGAGATCCCTTCATAATGCACTTTCAGTGTAAGTGATGGGGGAGAAAATCCTTCCTTCTGTGCAAAAATGCATTAAAAATGTATCAGAAGCTAATATGAAGCTTCAGCCATCCAAATTAGTCAAATCAAGTCAATATCTTTCAAAGCTGCAGTCTTTTTAGTGCCAATTTTCCTCTTTTCCTCTCTGTTTCCTCTCTCTATACTTCCACTGCAGCTGAACAGGAAAACACTGTCTGTCAAGACACAGGACGGACCTTTTGCTAAAAAAAGACAGATAGATATCCACTTTATTTGACTAACTCAGATGACCTTATATTATCTTCATAAACTTTTAAATACATTTTTTGCTCAAAATGGAGACTGGATTTTGTCACCCATGGCTCACATTATAAGTGCATCTGGGGAGGAACTTCTAATAGTCAGTAAGCAAGCAAAACCTGTTTCAATGTCCATGTGGACATCTGACTATTGTTTTAAGACTGACTAGAGACATTGTGAACCTATCCTTTTAAAGATTCTATGTGTGATTCAAATCTAAACATAAAGGCCTTCCCACCATCAACATTCACTTTATACACAGAGGTGAATAATAAAAAGTATTGTTGGTTTTGGTCCATTCATGGGATGTGTTGACAATAAGAAAAATATAGAAAACACTAGCCTCAAAATGTCAAAGTTGTTATGATGAATAAGAATAAAGAATATAGTACATAGTGGAATATATACACATAGTGCTGTGTGATATGAGGTTATATATTGTGTGATGATAGAAGAAAATCTGTTGTTTCATATTATGCTCTATTGTTTATTTCGTTGTGTCACAAATCACTGTCTTTACAGTAATATTTATAATAATATTGTTTATCTTTTTCACAGGTTACATTAATAAACTACTCTTATTGAATTTTTACTCACAAAGCTTTTTTTTTTTTTTTTGCACTTACAGTAACGTAATAAATGTAGTTGTCAACTTAAGTACTTCACCTGGTGCACTGTCTCTCCTCTGCTCCGCTGTGCGTGCAGCAGCTCAGTGTGAGAGTTTCTACTGCATTTTGCTGTCATTTATGGTCATGCTACTCTCCTCTGCTCACTGCGGTTTAGCAAGGGTGGGGCTGAGTCCTCCGTGTGTGTGTGTGTGTGTGTGTGTGTGTGTGTGTGTGCAGAACAACAGTGCACTAGGTGAAGTAGTTGACAACTACACTTGTTACATTACTTGTTACTATGTGCAATAAAAGCTTCACAAGTAAAAAGCCAATAAGAGTAACATAATCTTAATCTAACCAATTTGGGCACCCACAGACGTGCTTTATTCTGTCATTCCAATTTTTCATGACTTAATTTGTTCCTAACGATTTCATATCATTGTTTTCTTAGTGTTTTTTAAAAATACCAATGTATTGGGGTCCTGTGGGAGCCCAGTCAAAAGCACCCAATTCCACCTATGCAGTTTTAATAGATGTAACTATTTATTGAATTCATGTTTGTCATGGGTCCTAATTAAAATATCACCCACTATCAAAGGGTAAGGGCACTCTGTCAGTCATTTTGAAGGAGACAGACACAGATTTACTCATGTGGGCGGGATAAAAGCTGCAATTTGTATTAGAGAAAAGAATATATTTTCATTTTGCACAATATACAAATTAACAACTTTTGTAAACTAATAATAATCTGTTTTTTGTTTGTTTGTTTTTTCAGATGACATTAATTATATAACTAATAATATTTTGAGAAGAAATACATTTCACTATGATGGTTGTTTGCTACAGTAGTTTATTCTAAGGGGCTTTTAGTCAGTGACATTAGTCTGAAATACCCCCTTGATTTTGTTCATTTGATTTTGCCTTAGATACCGGAGCTGAAGGAAGACATTCGCCTTCCTGATTATTGCTGTCTTGGTGAGGGGGATGAAGACGATATTACTATAAATGCGTGGTTTGGGCCTGGAGGTACGGTGTCTCCTCTCCACCAGGACCCTCAACAGAACTTCCTGGCACAGGTGATGACAATAAAAGTGTTTTATGAATCCAGTTAATGTCAAAGATCTGTCATGTGATTGCTGTTTGTTTACCTCAAGGGATTTTCTCATGTGTACATCAGGTGGTGGGAAGCAAATATATTCGCCTATATTCCCCAGAGGACACAGACAAGCTTTACCCTCATCAATCACAGCTCCTTCACAATACCAGTCAGGTGGGATTGACAGTCCATAGAGATAGTACATGTTGTTGAGTGCAAATATATGCAGTATTTCCAATTTCTGACTCCTTCTATGCAGGTGGAGGTTGAGAATCCAGACACGGTGCAATTCCCAGAGTTTGCCAAGGCTCCGTATCTCGAATGTGTGTTACAGCCTGGAGACATGCTGTTTATTCCTGTCCAACACTGGCATTATGTCCGATCCTTAGAACTCAGCTTCTCTGTCAGCTTCTGGTGGTCATGATTGCAGATCCATAATTAAAAAATACAATTTTGGTAGAATAACATTTGATTTCTGCTTGTTTTCTGCTGCTGCTGCGTAGAGAAATCAATCATCACTCTCTTTTGGTGTTCTTAACTAATGCAAGGCTAATTCTCATAAATGTTAGGACAACCGCTGATCACATAAACCTTTGATCCATGAACAATGAACACACACTGCTGAATGATTAGTTTAATTGTGCTTTTGATGATTGCAACAACATCTATGTGCGTTAAGCTACCGGCAGGAAAAACAAACAAACAAATGAGCAGTTAAAACTGTTTGTGTTCATTTCATCCTGCATATAATTTACAGAGGGTTGTTAGTCATCTAATTTGATAGGATATGTTTTTCTTTTTCAAATTGGCTTCTTTAATTGTGTTCTCAACCTTATTCCTACAAATATCCTCAGATGTGTGATTTCCATAATTCATGGAAATGAGGCAAGCCTTCAAATTTAATAAGCTACAAGTGAGCTACAGGTACAGAAATATGGTTATAAACATGACTCCCTGGTTAAACTGACAGTCTGAGGCAATCATGCAGGTCACAGATGAGAATTAATGAATTAAATGAATTAATTCCCTGGGCACAGACAGAATTTGAAATTAAAATTGTCTCATTGGTTAAGTACCCTGACAGTAAAACTCTTGTCTAGAACAGAAAAAACCCAAATGCCTGACTACAAAGACTTCAGCACTTCATTTCAAATTTCAGACTTCTAACAAACATAGTGGTGTATCCTGTACATTCATTTCAATCAAGACTGCAAATTAGAGTCATGAAATATACAAGGATGTGCGAACATTAAGTAGATCAGGTCTGATGTATACATTTGATCTGCTTTTCAGCTAAAATTCACAGTGAGCTTAAATAGTGTTTTGGGAAATCATAGGCTGCACAAGGCAGACAACTTCTGAGGAGGAGCATAGGAGTTGTGTGGGATTGTTTTTAATAAAACAGCTCAAGAGAAGGCCATTTAATGGGCTGGCTTTAAGCAGAACTAACAATGTAATAACAATTTAAAACGTAAGACAGTGACTAAAACAAGCAATTTGCTGTGAAAATAAGAAGTCCACATCTTTCAGTATGTAGAAAAGCTTTTTGACTGAAATTTAAGTCACCAGTGTTTCTTAAGTGCCTCTGAATACAATAAATGTTTGCTGATAAAGGGATATTAAATTATGAATAGCTGATATTTGCTTGCTGTTGAGACAGCCTCATTGCAAGGGATAAAAAGTGAAAAACTTTTTGTGTTTTTTGTTGTTTTTAAATTACATGTTAAGCTTTTCAATTGGGAAATGGTATGGACTGATTGCTGATGCATTAAGCATGACGTGTTCAGGTAATAGACTTATCTAAATGTAGTTACTTTCCTTACAAGGTTATCTCTCTAAACCAATATTATGAACACTGCCAGAATTCAATTCTGTGAGTAAATGCTGTATACTTCACTTAGACCGTCAGTGCTCTGCTGTTGTCAAGTAAGTGGCACAATTGACTTAAGATCACACAAAACTGCTTACTCTCATTATAAAGTAATCAATACTCAATTACCAGTGAAGTAATGTGGGACCTCTGGGTCTATAACCCTCTCTCTTCCATCGAGACCCTCACCTCCTGCTCCGCTTTTGATTAATAGCCTCGTGGCTCTTTGGCAAATCATGGATAAAGCCGGTAGATTTATCTTGTTTTGTGATACAGTTAAGTGACTACTGGATGTACGCTGGTTAAGTTATGGCGAGTGAAACCCAGAAACCTTCAAAAATGGAACACAAACAAATGTAAAAAGATCTTGTCTAGGGTTTAGTCGGCAAACTTATCCAAATTATTCCGCAAACCTGCTTCTCGAAACAAGGCCATGCTATATTTAAAGTATTTTCGAGGCAAATGTACGTGTTCGATTGCCAGAGCTGCAGGCAGAAAGGAGCATTTAAAGATCCCCTCCAGACATGTTTGAAGGCATCAGAAAAATGCTCTGACTAATAATTTATGCCTTTTTTTGTCACAAAGAATAAATTCAAATACCTCCTTAAAAATCCTTAAAATGACATCTACCCCACCCTCATTAAAATCTATGAATATGCAAATATTGTTCATTTCAAAAGTTTAATTGTCTCCTACTTCACTGTAAAGTCTGTTCTCAGTATGTGCACTGAAGGCTTCATGTTTCCATATAACACTTATATGTAAGTTGTATATTGGACCAAAATTGGGCCCAGCGTTGTGATGTCACAAATCATGCGTGCAAGTACATGCCTTAGAGATTAAAGGGGAACACAGAGAAACTTTCCACTTTGAGCAGAAGAATGTGAAAACAGCCTCCCAGTGTCAAACTCTGCACATACTGTACATCGCTCTGCACAGTGAAGCTCAAACATCCAACTAAAGGAACAAGAAGAAAAAGAAAAATTTAACTGGTCTTTAAGCATTTCTCTAATTTGGTTCAGTCGAGGAATATAAAATTAAATCAACAGCTGGTCTAAACCAGTCGTTGACTCACCCATTAGTTTTTAGTTTGTCTAATTTACAGGTCCTTACCAAATAGTCCTCTGCATGAATGTTTATCCATTGATCCATTTATTTAAACATTTTGTCCGATTTTCAAATGGTGATATTTCCTTGCTAACCGTGGCCTTGAATGTGTTATACATGAACACCATCTAAACTAAATATGTATTGGAGAGTGCTATATAAGAGAGTAAATAATTCTACTTACTAGAGCAATGAGAATGCAAAATTCATAAGACTTTATTTATCAAAGATTCAAACACTGACATTACATTAATATGCACAATTTACAAAAAGTTAAGAACAATGATTGTCAAGCGTTATTTAGTTAAGACTTTTCTGAAACATAATGACCAGAGATATACTCCATTATATCTCTTATATATTCTGTCAAACCGTCTGTCATTCTGACAAACTATGACCCAGCTTTAAAAGTGATAAACTAAAAGTTTTAGATACATAAAATATTTTCAACAAACCTGAGCTGGAAGCACTGCAGATAAGTATGAGATAAGGTCAGTGGTTATATTTACAGTTCTATGGTAGGAACAACGCAGGGGTGCAGTGAAAAATAATGTTAATGATTAACTATGGTCACTGAGTAGTGTCGGATAATTAGAGTAGAGAAAATGTGCAAGGTATAGTTCAGCTTTGATGCCGATAACCATGTCATACTATTTAACGGTTTTATTCAGGCAACTTGGTTTCACTTGTAGTATTGATTCAAACTATTCTGAGTGTAAATGTTATCCAAATGTGTATGACTTTCAGTGCATTACTATGTAAAAAGACTTTAAGATGACCCCTCATGAAATAAAAGCTGCAGAATTCCTTTTATGAAGGCTTCAGTCACTCCCAAAAAAGTGTCTGGCCCACAAAACAGACAAGAGAAACACATTCATTCTAATAGTCCTGCAAATCTGCAGAAAAGTTCTGCATCCTCTCCACCACAAAGAAGCAGAGTGTTCCAGAGAAGCCCAGAACGACCATCAGTAGGAGCTGCCACATCAGCAGGAGGTAACCACTGTAGAAGAACGCCACTGCTGCAAACACAGACTGACAACAGATAACAATTTCACTTTGTTGTTTAAAAGAGGAAGTTACTCTCGCATCACTGGACAGCAAAGATGGCCAACAGTGACCCCTGGACTGTAGGAAATAACACTCATATATGTTATTCTCACCACAGTCAAACTAACAGATCCCAATGATGCATTTACTGTCACTTCAAACAAATTAATGCCATTGTAACTCATAGTACAAAGACCTAAGTAAGTACTTACCTTGAATTCAACCACATATATACAATGTAACCATAAAAAATGTACACATAATTTCATATTGTCAATATCTTTTATAGTCTTTACTATATGTTAAAGATGATTCAATCTCATGTTTAACAAAAACAGATTTCATAAAGTGACTTGAATTTTTCACTTTAATCATTTTAGATTTATGCAAAAGATAAATGCTTGATACCAAGTAGCATATTATATTAATTAGACCCATGTAGCAGCATGTTTATTATGTAAATGTTATTTGATATGTTTTTGTTTTTATATGCTGCATCTAAATTCGCTGTTATGCTCACATTTTAATATCTATAAAATATGTTAAGAAAATGCCATAATTTATAGGGTTTATTTCTTGTAAGAGAGAATGCTTGCACCACAGGAGACTGAGGAAAAGAGGGGAGATTTAGAGGCGTCTGTGGGCCTTGTTGTTTTCATTTTAATGGGGCTTCAGGTGAATTTATTTCACACTTGACAAGACAACATTTTAACCCAGCTTTGCTCGGCTCTGCAAACAATGTCTGAGAATTGGCAACTCAGGATTACCTGGATGAATTTGAAGATGGCAAAAGCAGGCGTGCTGTGTTCTGCATAAACACAGCCTAAAATGCTGTAGAGCTGTGTGTTGAAACAGCTGTCCCCCAGTCCAAGCAGGAAACTACACAACAGGGCAATGGACACACTGAGGAAGAAAATATAGTTTTTATTAAAACACAAGTTCATTGTCCTTCCTATTGATGTCCTCCTTACTTATTGGAGAAATTAACTACCTTGGAGTCAGAAATGGGTTCTTTTGGGTGGTGGTCGTAAAGACGACGGGGGCATCATCAGGGATGTTAAGGAAGATCAAATAGAAAGCGACGAAATGGACAACCATTCCCAGAAACACCACAGAGGTTCGCCTGAAGCGATTGTTCTTACACAACAATCCAAACAAGCCTCCACCTGGTGAGAGAGAACACCTGTGTGAATACAGTGACCCTCACAACACTTCAGTGACTGTAAATAAACCAAACAGGTTCTGATAGAGGAATGTAAACTTACCTACGATTTCTCCAATGCCTATCACAATCCCAGAGATCCCAATCAAGCCTTTAGCTGCTCCTCCAAACTGTGTAGTTGCTCCAATACATGTTCCATACACTCCACTGTAGAAAGCTAGCTCCAGGCCTAAAGAACAAGGAGGACATGCTGTAGCTGCAAGCCATCACTGGAGGCCAAGATACTTAATATATTACATGAATGCATTCTCCATTTGACTTACCGCTATACACCATGCAGGGACTCAGGAGCACTATAGTTTTAGCCTTCAGAAGCTGCAGTATGGTTTCTGAAGAGGAGAGGACACAATAGACTGATTTGAATTGCTAATAAATAAAGATTATATTCCCGACACTGACACACTCCCTTTACATCTGGATTGAGCGCAGATAAAAATGCACACGTTAAAGCCCCGTTTTCCCCTGTTAATTAAAGTTGAGTGCAGGTAGAAGATGTTAAAATATTCTGTCTCAATATGTCATTTGAATGCAGGCAGAAAAACACCTAAAAGAGACTTTCACTCAGCCAGTTAGGGAAATTCTGATTTTCAAAGAAGAAATCCCTCTAGGTTTGTTTCTATATGCCTGGATGCCCCTTTCCTGACATAAATCAGCGTTTACTTTGATAAACCCGATACCTTTAAGGCAGGCGTACACAAGTCTACAAGCACACAAGATACGTGCGAGACAAAGAGCAATCTGATCATCCAAACAACTTCAGGCTGAACTGAAGACAGGTGCAAGTGCAGCAGAGTTTCCAGCAGACAAACACAGATATAATCTGAAATATACACTTGTGCAGGCAGTTTCTGTGTACTCTGATGTAACGCAAGAAGATTTGTATTCACATAAAAGCAATTTTTACTTTAAAAAAAACTGCCTGTGACTGCCTGCTAGTTTCAGACTAAGAGCAATGAAATATGAAGAACTAGGTTACCCGCAGTATGCCAAAGAACATTTCTCTAAGTGCTTTAGTGTGTTTTTTCAAAAGCTATTGTATCAACTGTGAAAAAATCTATCTTTCAGATTATGTAGATTTACACTATATGTGCATTTTGAACTTATATTAGATTAATTCTACATGGATACATAATGGATACAGTAAATTTATGTTGATGCAACGTATGAATGAGTGGAAACAACAAAGTATTATTTTAACAAAAAACTCTAGTGTGATATTCCAACAGTAAAACTTACTGAACTCTGACTTGGCATCTTGCATGGCAGTATTTGCTCTGTGCTTATACCTAAACAAAAGAAAACACATTCATTGTAACACCCGCAAAGCTGAAATAAATCAACAGAAATACAACAGACACAAACAAGGATATAACTTCCGTCAAGTAAAGAACCAGAGAAGTAATTTACAGATTCTGAGACTTAAGCTAGAGATTACAAGGATTCCTCAAAATCCCCCCCAGACTACAAACAGTGTTTTTCACAGTAAATGATGTCTCCCCATAGGATTCTTTGTTATGCTGTTGGAATCATGCACACACTCAAACTCAGCCAATAAGCACAGATCAAATACCTGCATCTAGCAGGTGTCCAGAAAGCACAATCTGTTACCACAGTGCAGTCAAAAACAGGCTGAGAGAATCTGTTTTGGCCACAATTAGCAGCTGAACAACATTTTTCTATATGATCACCTATTTTCAGTGTGGTGTTCTTCTTTATATATCCTTGTGTTTGGACTTTCAATTACTTACAGTGTTCTTGGATTCCAGCTTTATATTGTTTTTAACTCATCAAATTTTAAATATGTCTGAAATGATGTGGACATTTAACCACTGTGACTCAAAAAGAAAGTCTCCATCCAGCTGCCCCAAATGCTCCTGATTGCTCCCTTGTGTGTATGTATGAAGAGCTGTGGTTAAGTTTGTCTGTCAATTTGCAGTGATCTGGACAGAAGGGTCCGTGTAATTTTTGTGACGGACAAGAGTGGTTTAAAACTCCTGCAGAATTGTGGTGGATAGTTGTCTGTCAAACCTTCACAAAATCTAAGGTGACTTAATTTAAAAAAAGTCCTAGATTGTTTGGTTAAAGCTTAAAGGTATACTATGCAGGATTTGTTGGTTGGTGTTTGTAAACAAATAACATTCAAAGTTGGCTTCCCTGGCCCGACGGGCGAGAGAGATTGAGAAAGAGAGGGAGAGAGAGGGAGAGAGAGAGCAGCAAGGTTGAGCGAGCTAGAGAGTGAATGAGGAGAGCGAGCAGCGCTGGTGAGAACAAAGCCCTGAATCAGATAAATAAAATGTTATTTTCTGATTGTTTCACAGCGGTCACATTCTAAAATAAACACACCCACACCTCCACACAACCCTGCAGGAAAGTGCCGCATTGCTGAATTTTATGTGGGTGCAGAGTTTCATCCTGTCCGCTGTGGCCTCTCTGCTCTGCTTGTGTGCAGCCCAGCCCAACCTTCAGTCAAGCAGACACACAAACCTGCTGCTCTTTATACATCCATGACACAGAGACAAAGAGCAGAGTGGAGCAGAGGAGAGAGAAGGAGAGAGCGATATAACCTGGTCGCTACACTACGAGTCCCGACCTCACATCCTGCACGGTGTTATTGGCTGGGGGCTACATACCCACTGCCCAAAGGCTGATGCCCAGAGGCGTCCTGAATACAGCAAAATAATAAGAAAATACAGGCAGTGTGCAGGTTCTCTGCAGATAAATGCACTACCACACACTTCTAGTGGGTGATGATTGAAAGGGATTATTTTTGTATGAGTCTATACATTGCTTTTTATGAAAATCCTGCATAGTACCTTTAACATGGTCACCTGAACTTTTCTTTTTTGTCGTGGTCACTCTAACATACATGTTGTCTATTTCACTTTCTATTCATCACTTCAGGTTCATACTCTCAGCATCCTTTTTCAGTAGTGGTTAAGACATGTTTATACTGTATATTCTGCGAGTGACTTTGAGTGACTCTGTGAGACTACAGTGAAAACTGCGTAATCACAGTATCTCAAGGATATTCATTTACATCACACGGGCTGAGAGCAGGGATTGCCCCTCCTCTTCAGAGAGTATCTCCTCTTCATGATGGCTCTTTCGTAAGATCAGGAAGCTGAGCGTGCCGAATACGGAGGCGACCAACAGGAACAGGAAAATGTTTTTCCTGCTGCTGTCTGAGAGGGGAAGATTAAAATAAACCGGTTAATTAAAATCCACAATACATATTATCAACATTAAGCTTGAGCATATACTGAATAACAAATCACTCATATGATCCTCTTGAAAATTTGCTTTCATCATTTTGCATTTTGCAGTGCTTACTCAAGTATTAACCCTACCTGATATTTCTGTTCTTCCATTCCAGTCAAAATAAATGTAAAGATTGCCAAACAGCATGCTGTAAATAAGATAAATAATGTGTAAATCAAATCAGTAAATGTAAATCATGACATTAACACAAATTAAAATGGCATTTTTCACATTCAAAGGCAACATAACATGGCTGCTGGAGGAAACCCTTGAATCTCCAGTGACTTTCATGCAGCCATATAACTAAATGAATTGCGTAACATAACCTTTCCCTTCCTGTAGGCTCATAAAACCTATTGATTAATGTTAGAAATCCATTGTCTTCTGGCTGATATAAGGCTGTTCTTAGTTCACAACAAATGTTTTGGTGACACATGGCTTTCACATGAGAACACTAAGTACTCCACCATCCCCTCATCCATTAGTATGAAACTAAAGCATGAGGAAACTCTGATGGACAGTTAGAGCTGTAAAATCCGACTAATCCCACACTGTTAAACTAATACTATTGATTAATCTGCCAATTATTTTCTTGATTCATAATTTTGTCTATTTGTCTCAGAATATAGTAAATAGTATAATTATAATTCCAAAGATTACATCTTTAAATGTTTTGTCCAACCAAAAGTGCAAACCCCAAAAAGATTTAGTTTACTATCATATGTGACAAAGAAAAGCATTAAATTGTTACATTTGAGAAGCTAGTTTTTTGGAATATTTGCTTAAAAATGACTAAAATGACTATTTGATTGTCAAAATAGTTGCAGTTTCGATTTCTGATGGATAATACTAATAATAAACATAGACTCCCTGGTCAGTCTCCGTTGTCTTAGTTGAAAGTACTTCCCAGTTGCTTCTGTGCCCAGGAAGCAACTGTACACACAAAGAATGCAGTTATCTCTACACACAATGCTGTATATACAAAAGATTAGAGATCAGCACCAGAAGACTTGTCTTATACCCCAGCACAGAGAACAACAAGGCCATAAACTGACGCAAACAGCTCCCTTTAGTTATCTCCAGCTAGAGTCCGTCCTTGCAACACACACTAATGAGAAATGAGCCCCTGCAAAGCCACATCTTATTCTTATGGTTCATCCGTCTGGCCCCCACTAAGTGTGATAGAAGTTACATGCTTGTTAAAGTCAAAATGAAATTAAAAAAATGCCTTTTTAAAACTTTTAGATCACACCCACAGTCATATCGTGCACCTATTTAACAATATATACATTTAAAAAATAAATTGATTTCTTTCTATTCTTACAACAAAATACAATCATGTTTTCTTCCTGGAACACAAAATATGACATGTGCTTACATACACTTGAACCAACCGATTTCAACCAATAATATCATGACATCCACTCATCAATCAATCTTCAACTTATGTCCCGCCTGCCTGTCCTGTTTCACTTGAAAATACGTCACGATAAGGAAGTTCTCAAAATGCTGTTTTATTTGGATTTTAAGGCCTTACAATGACTCGGTATTTCAGAACACATTCTCTGTACATTTCTACCACAATTTCTGTCTATCGACTAATCAATTAATTGACTAATCACCCTCTCTCTACACAATATTTAGTCTGACATTTCATTTGAGCATCCAAGTTTTCTGTATGAAATTATATATCTATATATGTCCTACAATAGCAAACAAAAGCAAAAAGTGGTATCCATGGCATTTACACTACCTTATGTCAAACAATGTATCACATTTTATAAATGTAAAAATGACTGTCATGTAGGAGATTGTAGACTTCTGTTATACATTCTAACATTTCATTAATAAGCCTGCAGAGCATTTTGTAGTGCACAGCAAATTCCATGTGTATCAAACCTCTCTGGGCTTTTAGGAGTTTAGAAATTTGACCTTTAATTATAGTGCTCCCATTAGGACAATCAGTGTAATAATGGAAGAAGAAAAAAAAAAAAAACTGGGAACACAGTATTATCTGAGACGTCATCTGAGAAATCATGTTTGATAGACTGAAAAGGCAGTCAAGGACGGTGGACTCATTTTGGGTTGAATCAGACACTGACTTTATGAACACAACAATCTGCATTTCTGCCTCTGAGGATGCTTCTTTCATTTTTTAAAGCTGTTTATTTGCCATTCATGGTTAACAGTCCGGTCCTGCAAAATGTGCTGTGATCTATTTCTGTCTTTAATTACAGATCACCTAAACTAAAAAATGTAGATGAGCAATTAGTTTGTCCCACAGCCTCAGCAAGGGATAACAGGGGTTATTCATAAAAGATAACTAACTGCATTCTGTGTGTTTGTGTGTTTGTGTGTGTGTGTGTGTGTGTGTGTGTGTGTGTGTGTGTGTGTGTGTGTGTGTCTGTGTGTCTGTCTGCAGGCTGTGAAGAACTGATTTATAAGTTTACTGTGGCAGGGATCAACACTGCAGAGTCAGATTAGCATTGCCCTATTGTGAGCCTTGGCGCACATGACAGCCAATGTAATTATTATACTAATTCAATTTGCATAATTTAACAAATACAAATTAGTTGTCCAAGCCAGTGTGCAAGAGCAGAGGGCCAAATACGAAAGATGAAAAAGGCCAAAACTCTCACCTGCACCTGTTTTAAGAGGCTGGGGTGTTTTTGTTTTTAGAGTTTGGAAAGAAACTAATGAAATACTGACTGCTTATGACAATTTGTAACAGGATTTATAAAATATATCTTTAAATGAAGTATTGAGTAATATCCCTTCAAGCTAAGAATACAGGGGGGGTGGGGGGTATTCTGGCTGCTGCAGTGTAATTATATCTTTGATCAACTGGGGCAGATGCATCAAACGGAACAAGAGAAAAAAAAACATGGTGATGAACTGCATTGAATTTAATGATGGGAAAGAATAATGCAATGCAGACTATTTAATCACAGTTGTGAGTTATATAAGAGAGCAAATTAATATGAAAATGTCTGAATCTCAAATAAAAAAAGTGAATATGTCATTTACTACAAGCCATAGTCATCACATCACATATAATCTAATGAAGTAATACATGTAGCTAATAGTAGTGAGCTGCAAAACTGCAGTCAAACATAATACACTGTGTCAGTGGCTGCATACCTGCACTGCAACAAAGCCCAGAACATCCCTGTGTTCCTGTTGATGGTTGAAGCATCAGAGTTCTCCACCAGGAACTGTCCTTGAGCTGTCCAGAGCACTGTAGAGAAGTAAGAAAGAGGGGTCATTTAAGGAAGAAAATAAGAAAAAAAAATTAACCAGTCAGTTAATTGCCCTTGTGAAGTGAAAAATTATCTGTTCTGTGTTGGTAAGTAAAGCATCTAACCATACAGTAGCCCAGGGGCATGATAAAAATTCATCACACTGCATTAAAAACAGCCCAAATCATTTTTCTTCATTTATGCTCAGTAGAGGGATTCTTTCTCAGTATTTTCACTAACGTCTATGAGCAAGCTCAAGGTGCTGCATACTATTTGCAGTTACAGCGCCTAACCCATTTACGGTCTAATTTGGGATATACTGTTTATATGCATCATCACGTCATGATAATCCCTGTATGCATGATTAAACACTATTTTAAATTTTAATACAAGAAACTGAGCTTGCAAAAGGCTGCAAAAACTCAACAGAGACCAAGTATTTATGTGCCACACTATCTCGGGTTAATATTAATACACTGTAACACACTCCAATGTTGATATGCCTAATTCTGTAAATGGAATTCATGGATTGATGTGACGACCAAAGAAATGGAAAACTGCCTACGCTGAATAAAAAAAACTCAAAACTGTTAAACATTACAACCCATATTTTATGAGCGTGTATCATAAGGACAAAGGTGTTTCAAGAACTGAAAGACAGTTGTCCTAAATGACTGTAATTTGCTCTAATTACGGGAGTTTGGCCTTTAACTTGAGAATGGCTTTCTTTTTCACAGTTTGAACTAAATGTTCATTGCTGTGATAGGATAAGTACCAGCAACAACAATAATAGTATGATCTTCTACTGCTTACCTCCCTCTAAGGATATCTAAAGGTTTCCTCATATTAATAGCTTTAAACATTGTAGAAAAACAGTTTCATGTCTGGCCAGTTAGTTACAAGACAAATGATGGGGGAATAAACTTACTGGCTGCTCCTATGCCGATCAGCACAGAGGTCAAGTAAAAGGCCCATGTTGAGGGGATGATGAACACAGCAATATAACCACTAGACAAAAGGCATGTAGACCAGGAATGAGTGTTTCAGCTGCAGCATTGTCATCTACATATGGTGTGTAATTAGCATGACAATGGTTACCTGTAAAGCAGGCCACTCAGAAACATAGTAATTTTTGGTCCAATTACTGCAACGACTGTTGGTGCAAGTAAATTTGAGAAAGAAAAGATCCCATAGATGATTCCAAGACTGTAATGGAGGAAGAGAGTTATTATCATAATTACTGTTATTATATTAGCCTTTCATTAAAATCAAAAGATTCCTTTGTTGCCTTTTTAATCCATCCTTATCTGAATGAACCTGTCTGACCCACCTGTGGTATCCACTTCCAGTGAAAGTACCATTCTCCAGGCTTTTCACTACAGTTTGCTAAAATTAAGAGGAAGAAGAAAAAAAAACATCTCAGTGAAGCACAGGGTCAGACTAGACAGGATATGTCATAATTATGGTCCCCAGTCATTCATCCGGTTTGTTAATTTCACTGACCAATGAAGAAAATTAGAAACACGAGATGCGCCTGACATGCAGCTGTGATTGGCCTGTTTGAAATACTACTCATGAGACATCAAATTGTGAAATGAAACATTGTGTGCCCAGAACCAAACTTTCAAAAAAAGCTTTATGTTTGTTTTCTTCTTAGGGATCAATTGTAAATATATAAATAGACATTTACTAATTTTACTATAACAAATCCATAAGAATTATATATATATTTGTATTGCCAACATCTATTCCTATTTATCGAATTTGTGAAAACATTAAAGTTATAAAGTTATATCATGTTTTTGAATGTGTTTTACAGAGTTAGGAGTTTCAGGAAATCTGTTCCTTCCATTAAAAAAAAACAAAACAATTACATATCTCAAATCAGTGCAGTGTCCTCTGCATGCTCACTGAAAATAACCATATGAGTCATCTGAAGAAAAAAAATGCGACTTACAGAAAAGAAGTATTGGTTTGAATGAGTGAGTAAGTATAAAGTTTGTTGACTTACTTCAATGTTCCCACAGGTGGTGAAAGCGGTGAAAATAAACAGAAACCCCACACCCAAAATCACAACATTGAAAGTCCCTCTGTCTGCCATGGTGTTTTCTATGTGGTCACAGCAACATATTTGTACTCTCAAATGCCGCTGCTGTCGACTAATTTAAAACTACAAAACTAGGAAAGACTTCCATACGGATTCATAAAAGACTCAGGTAAATCCATTTTCACAAAGTCGCGCCAGTAAAGTTGACTTTACTAACTGTTTAGTTACAGCTTAATGCGCAAACAGCAGCAATATGAAAGGCGTAGTAGAGAATAAGAGACACAGACAGCAACAGTGTAGCACTGTTATGAGGACACTTCCCTCCTATCATACAAAGTACGCATGACAACTTGTGACTTTAATTAAAAGCTTTTTTTTTTTTTATTTCGGTCTTCCTTTTTGGCTGACTCCTTCGATATGTCGTCACCCGCTCGAATCTATATGGTAACCCTAGATTTGCGAAAGATCTCACGAGATTCATCATTCAACCTAAACCGTCATCTGTCCCTAACTCTAGCCAACCACCTCTAATCAAGTATTATTTTTGTGCCTAAACCTAACCAGGCCTTAATTACAGCGTTGTCACATCATAAACCATAAATACTGTGTATAATGAAGACTATCGCATACAAATCTCGCGAGAGTAATGTAATTCTAGGGTTACTATCTGGACACGACCACCCGCTCTTACTTCTTCTTCTTACGCAATTTGCGGTAATTTACATTCATCTAGGCTGTGCTGCCTTCCAGAGGTAACCAAGAGGAACATTCTCCCATGAAAGGACAGTCCTTCTAGCAATGATTTGACAACTTTAAGTGTCACAGTGTCTAGACACGATTTCTATGGCACTTTTAGAAGAGTTCTCCAATATTTAAAAATCACAGCCTACATTCAGAAGCTCTAGACATATGAAAAGGTGGTCAGATATAGGCTCTGAAACTCATGATATTTGAAATGGAAGGGGGTTAAGATCAGTATAAGGAATGAGATAGTAAGTAAAAGTCAATGTTATCATCTGTAGTGTTTTTTGAAATATAGTCCATCCTGTGTATAAGATCATTGGATACATTTCAGAACAAGGTTATTTAGTGCAATTCATTCATTGTATAGGAATACGTTATTCCTATTGTATTGCCTTAGTTCATTTTCCAATTGTGCTCATACATGGATCCATGTACTACACTGGTAGTACTAGTGGTAGAAGTACCAGAACAAACAATTCCACAAATGTATTGTAATGGCTATAGGCTATGGTGTTTGGGTGGTAGTACCACAAGATGATGTTGTAGGAGATCATCTTCAAGAGTTTGTCATTTTTAACTTAAACATAAAGTGATTAAGGTCCTAATGTGAGTTTGAGAGAGTTGGAGATATTTCATAAAAACCGATAGTTGGCGATAATGCATTATTTTAAGTCTCAAACGTCCTAAAATATAAAAGAAGAAGAAACCTTGACCAATAGCCATTGGGTAAAATGCCACCTTTCGGTGTCTGCATTTGCTGACACAACAACAAAGCAGCGTTGCGAAGCGAGAGCAATATCTACTTATCACTTCCGTCTTTGCTAAAATCCCCGTATGGGACAAGACTAGATAGCTCATATTTTCAATTATTCCAAATAAAGTTCAATAATTGAGGCATAAAACTAATTATAATAACAACTAATAATTATATTGGCATATTATTCAGTTTATAATCAGATTTTTTCAAAAACAACTTTATTTTTTAGTTATTCCTTCTGGGCATGCGCGTTATCACTCTGTCTTGTCGTCCACTAACTGAAACAACAAACGTGTTAACGCCGTGACGGTAAGTGTAGCTGTTAGCTAGCTATATTCGTACTGTCATTTTAAAAGATGTACTAATTGTTTTTTCTTGTTTGTCGTGTTGTCACACGAAGATGAGCACGACATAAGTTGTGGTCGACTTTTGCTTCCTGAATATCAGCTCTCATCCTGCTCCCTGTAAACTCTTTGCCACAACCTACAACAGATTGTACACAATCATCATGGCGACCCGGGATGGTGGGTATTGAGAAAATATAGCAATATTTCCTTCATATCTTTGCACTGAGCTTAAACACTGTTAATGAAATAACACGAGTTTCTAATTGATATGTTAATATATGACGCCATTAATGCTACGTATTATAAATTCATTTCTATTCGTAACGTTATTTCTAAAATATTTACCAGTGCTGTAGCTAGCTAACGTTAACGCTTGCTAACGTCAGTCAAATTTAGATCTGTTGAGGTAAGGTTAATGTTACCCAGAATTAGGTTTGAATTGGTGAGCGGTAGCTGATAAAGAGCTAACTAAATATGATGAAGTTGTGAATGGCAATGACTAAGTGCCATCATGCAGTACGTTATGCTGCTAGTTTTATAAGGCCAACCATATTAGATGAAGATCTGGTGTCTAACTTGCACATTTTCGCTGGAAAACCATTTCTGTTTTGATTCGCTGTTTTTTTCTATTTATTATCTCATCCAACGTACAAGTAAACATCGCTGCCTACTTTTAAAAATTGACGTTGGAAGGCCTCCAAAATGGTAAAAGAGTGCGTGAGCAATAAAACGAAACTAGACGTCGTCACACACGTTTTACTGTGAATTTACAGTATGTTCTCATGCATTACTTACTGTATGGAAGTATGGAGAAATCCATCATAAAACAGGTATAAATACGTTTTTATACAGGAGAACCATAAGAATTGCATCAAGAACCAACTACCCTACAATTTGATAAAGGATCTAAAATGTAAAGATGTGGTAGACTTTAAATTGGTATTATTATCAAATAAGGTTAGAAATAATTAGTAACCTGAAAGTATTTATTTAAAATTAGAGAAAGTCCATGTGACATGAGAGGTTTATGTATGTTTAAAAAAGAAAAAAAAATGTTGAGCTGGGTTTCCCCCAGGAAATTTTTTATCAGGTGTTTCCAGAACCGACTCCTCTGCCACCCTTGTCTTGTGACCAATTTAGTAGATGGTGGCCTAATCAACTGACACTCACTGATTAAATGGCATTTGATGTGTGAAATAGAAACTTCTGCTCTTTAGTTCATAAAAGTTGTATATTTATAACTTTAGTGGAGGTGGTCTTAATTTCAGGCAAGGCTAAAATACTGAAAGGTTGTTGTATTTCGGGTAAATGGGTATATGTAATATATTGTGGTGAAGAAGTGAAAACTTGTAGCACAATTTGTATGCTTAAAATTAATAATTTAATTGACAAATGGCATGTTGCTATTAGTATGGTAGAAATATTGACATTTTTGTCTGTTGTTACTTTTGATAAAGTAGTAATAAGCTGTAGCTTCACCCTGCTCCTTTAATATCTGTAGAAAATCTTTATATGTTGCAATTTTTTGTGATTAATCACTGTTCTGTTTTTTTGTTGCATTGTTTTTGTAATTCGTTAAAGACTAAAATAAATTTTTTTTTAAATTCAAATTTCCAAAACTAAACTGAAATGTAACTTAACTGGGCAGTATTTCATTGTGTGAACTAAATAAAAAGAAGACCAGATAAAACTTTCATTAACAGAAATAGCAGGCTCGCTTGTATTGCATGTACAGTACACTGTTATATAATATGTAATTTCTGCAAGACAAACATGCATTCGGACTAACAACAATGAATGCAGATGCTTCACATGATTTTATGTAATGGAACTAAATCTGAAGTTTTCATGCTTTTACAGGAAGTGAAGTTATAATGGAAACTGAGGCAAAGTCAAAAGAAGCTGAACCACTAGGTGAACTTGTTGAAAAAGGTGACGCAGAATCTCCGTCAGATGCGGGAAACGCCACAACTCAGGACTCTAGTATTAGCAATGGAGACAACACAGATGAAAAGCAGGAGATGGTTGATTTGAAGATTATCTGGAACAAGATAAAATATGATCTGAAAATTCCCGTTGATAGCACCGGAGCCAAACTAAAAGAGAGTATCCATTCTCTCACTGGTAAGAGCACATAGTAGTTCAAACCTTAAACTGAATATTGTGAGTGCTTAGAGTGATTGACAAAGACTAAGAACGTAATGACTCTTTTCCTTCACCTTAATAGGTCTTCCACCTGCAATGCAGAAAGTGATGTACAAAGGATTGCTTCCAGAGGACAAGACGCTACGTGAAATAAAGATTACAAATGGTGCAAAGATAATGGTGGTAGGATCTACAATAAATGATGTATTAGCTGTGAATACACCCAAAGAGGTCATTCAGCAGGAAGTTAAAGCCGAAGAAAACAAGAAAGAGCCTTTATGCAGGCAAAAGGTAAGATTTATTACATGCAGGTATAATACAATATTTACAGTAAGGTTTTGTGATTTTTAAACCTTTCTATGAACCCCATTTTTGCAGCAACACAGGAAAGTTTTGGACAAAGGTAAACCAGATGATGTAATGCCAGCTGTTAAAGGAACAAAGGTGAGAGCAAAGTTTCATTTTGTTTGCCTTGTAATTCTCAAGCAGTTCAATGCTGGTATACATTTGTTGAATATGTAATTTAATACCACACACAGTGACTAACTGCTTCATCCCACTAACAGGAACGATTACCAACAGTGCCTTTATCCGGAATGTATAACAAGTCCGGAGGAAAAGTTAGACTCACATTCAAACTGGAGCAGGATCAGTTGTGGATTGGAACAAAGGGTGAGATTATTGCTGCTGGCCTCATTTTGCCGAGCTCAGTGCAACACAAAGATACTGATAATAACTTTTTCTTCATCTTTGTGTATTCTCCTCTACAGAGAGAACGGAGAAAGTCCCAATGGGCTCCATTAAAAACGTAGTGTCTGAACCCATTGAAGGCCATGAGGACTATAGCATGATGGTAACTGTTCTTGCTGCTACCTGCATGTTAGACTTGCGTTTTATGAAAATGCCAAATACTCAAAGACCAAACTCATTTACATTATAATAGTGTATAAAAAAGCTAAAAAGCAGATTTATATTAACCTTCGTGTCTAAAGGCTGCTGTTATTCACTGTCACTGAAAAAGAGGTCTTGTGAAATATAATTGGAGATCAAGATCCCTTTCAAGTTTAACAGTATTGATGTAGAGATTATACATTTTAGGAGAATGTAAAGCTCAGTTGACAATTCTGTCATCTGAATAACTGATATCTTTTTGAGCTGGATGTTTTACTGAAAAGGGAAGTTTTTATATCTTATTTTTAACCTATGCATTCTCTTTCAAACCTTGCTCGGTATCTCACTATGGGAAGCGCCTTCAGGCATGACCAATTATGGAAGCTGCAATATCACCACGCCTGTCAGGAGACAGACCAGTCATTTTGAGATGCACAGGCCAGCCTGTCCCTCTTTATAAATGCTTGTGGTGTCCCACCTGTCATTCTCACTTTCTTCTCACTTTTCTACCGCTTACGGGACAAGCTAGCACATCAAGGTGAGCTGTGTGTCCATTTCTGCTGTTAGAGATCAAAGTAATTTGTAGCTGTATATGACAACCAATCTTGTAAGGGGAAGACTGGTGGCAGCAAGGTTAAGAACGTCGAGTCCCATCCAGCCGTGTGTGGATTGACCATCTTGTGGAGAGACCCCTATCCCCTCTGCACCACATGTGTGGGAGTTAAGTTTGCACAGGCATCGCTCGCAGACTCACTGCACTGCTGCACCATGTTGGTGAGGATCCTGGAGCATTGCTTGAGTGTTGTGAGAGTGAGTGTTCCCCACTGATCAACCAACTGCTCGGCTCTTAGGGATGAGCACAGTGGCGGAGCAGAGGACAAAGATCACATAAACTTGGATCTTGGCGACGAGATAGGGATGCCATCCTTCCCTCTGCTCAGACATTGTGGCTCAGCAGCTCCATCGGCAGGGGGGCACATTCCTCCCCTGTCCCCTATGAAGTTAACCTACACAAGGTGATTAAATCCTTGGATGACAAGGGGGACAAGAGTGATTCTTACAACGGCAAAATCCTGCCTTCTTGTTTGGTCTCTGCAAAACAGCTCATGGTCACCATCCCTACATTCATGAAGGACATGAAATGGTACTGGGACACACTGTCCAACTGCTCCAATGGTGGAGTGGTCGGTAGCATCCCATCTTCATCCCAACTGCCGGTCCACCCTCGCCTTGGCTGGGCCTGCTCTCCTGGGCAAGATGGAGCACTTTGCCACCTCCATATACCAGAAAGCGTATAAGTCAGCTGCTCAGTCTGTGAAAAACCTAAATGTGGTCATCCTGCTTGGAGCTTACGGGCCACCTTTTTAAATAAGGGCTCTCCCAAATCCAGATATTTGGGAGGAGATATGTTTTGTCATAGACCTTATCCTCTGTGTGTCTAGAGGTGCACTTCCTGAGAAGCACTGGGGCAAAAGTCTTTTGCTGCGGGTTGAATTGCTCATCCCACCCATCAGAGAGGAAGAAGAGGTCAATTTAGGAGTCGTGGTTAGTGGAAACAGAAGCTCAGCGCTCAGAGAGATCCTTGCCCTGAGCCTCCAGGGGACAGACCAGCAGTTTCCTCTTCCCCACAAGAGGAGAAGAATCACACCACTGTCCCATTCAGTGCTATGTAATGGCCCGGTATGTTCATCCCTGTTCACAGACGTAGAAAAGCACAAGTCCCCTCAGTGCTCCCTAGTTCGTGCCGTCCCCCCCTAGAACCCTGCGGGTTCAGTTAAGAAGGGGGAAGTAAGAATGTGTCATGCAAAGCTAACAGCAAGCACTTCACATGTTTTTTTCCTTAAAGAAGCCACTGTTATAGCCAGGCATAAAGCCGAGGTCGCAGTGTGTGAGAGAGAAAACAAAAAAGTGCAAAGTAGACTGTCACCACAAGAGAGCGTAGCTGCTCCAGTTTTGAGTCTAAAGCCCAGCAGGTCTTCTTGCCGCCAATGTGGAAGAATGGCGTGCGTGCACAGTTCACCCATGGGTGTTTACAAGTGCTGCCAGGGGTTACAGACTTCAGTTCGCAGTAAAACTGCCATTTTTCAATGGTTTGTTGTTTTTAAGAAGCCACAGGGTAAGCAGCAGAAGCTTTGGAGAGCGAAATTTCTTTTCCTTCCCCTTACTTAAGAGTTATTGATGGCAGGTTTCAGGCTGGTGCCAGCGGGCTGTCTTCCATGTAAAGCGGAGCTGCGGCATGCACAGATGATGGGACAAGCCAGAGGATGACCACTGCTTAGAACCAGAACCTGAGCAACCCACCTGCCATCTGGACAGAGACGCGCAGAAAGTGGGAGAATTTCTGGCGAAAACAAGCACTGAGACTCGGGGAGGCATGAGAGCAGCTGCTTGCTAACAGCTAGATTACGTGTGTTTACAGCAGAGAGCAGGAGAGAGTACAGATGTTTCACTCTGATACTCTTTGCTGCCACTCTGCTGCAGGTGTGGACAGTCACAGAGTAGACACTGTGCACCTTGATGTGGCTTCCGTCACGCCTATGTTTATCGGAGTGGAGAGCTGCTTTTGGGATGCGCTACAGCGTGTCTGGTGGGATCACAAACATTCACTAGAGTGGCCGTGATCAGCTCCAGTGGCTGCAACACAGACACTTTGGGTGGATTCAAGCCATAAGGCGCTGTTAAGCAGGCTCTCCAGCTTGGGCTTCAGTGTCAATTACGCAAAAAGCATCTTGTCTCCCACTCAGAATTCTGTGACAATTTGGAGTGGAGACATTTTGCCAGCAGCTGGCTCTGTTTCTCCAGGGAAAGTTGGTCTCATTATGAGCCACCTGACAGGGCCCATTTCTGTCGTTCCTTAGGGGTTATTGAGAATGTGGGATTTCTAACGCTGGGTGTTGTCCTATGCCTGGACATATGACGTCATCTCAGGTGAATGATTGGAGTTTTACAAGAATGTCTCCTAGCTCTCTGTCATTGGAGAGATTTGGGGGAAAATGGTGTGAATGGATGCTTCACTGACAGCATGGGTAGATGGATGGATGGATTCTGATAACCCCATATTGGCCCAGCAGACCGTGGATGGTGGTGCTATTGCAGATCCTTCACAGCCATCCATGGCCGCTGCCATTAAGCAAAGACTTGGTGTCATCGGCACTTGGACAGATTTTTCACCCACACTCTGGCCTTGAAACTTGAGAGGGTAGGTTTGAATGAGTCGAATCTCCTCTTGAGAGTGATTGAGAGTATTCAGAGTGCAAGGGCGCCATCTACGTGTTTATCATTGGCTGGTATTTGTGAGATGGTGTGAGGCCAGAGCCATCGTTTCGTTCCAGAGTTCTTTTCCGGATGTATTAGGCTTCCTGAAGAATTTACTGGACAATGGTAAAGCTTTATCCACCATTAATGTTTATTTACCTGCGATTTCAGTCTGCCATGTGGGTTTTGGAAATGTGCCAAATGGACAGCATTCTCTGATAAGGAGAATTGTGAAGGGAGTCCGCTAGCTCTGGCCTGCGTGCAATCCTTCATTTACGTCATGGGACTTGCCAACTGTTTTGGAAGCATTCTCAGGGTTACCTTTCAAGCCCTTGTCTGTTCTAACTTGAAAGTCGCTCTCTCTCAAAACTGCCCTGCTGAGGTCTGACTCGCTAGAGCTTGTCGCACTGGGTGGCGGAGGTTATAATTCTGGCTTTTGAGAGTCGTGGACTGCAGCCTCTGAAGAGCCTGCAAGCTCACTCCACTGGGATTATGACTACCTCATGGGCCCTGATCAGGGGCAGTTCTGTGAGTGATATCTGTGCCACTGCTAGTTTGTCATCCCTGCACACATGTATTCAGTTTTACCAACTGTATGTTTGGGCACCTTAATTGGCTCTTTCAGTCCTGAATGTAGGTTCATGCTAACTGTGTGCTAGCCCATGGAGAGGACTCTCAGAGCATGCAACGTGGGAGTGGGCCACATCTTCAGCAGTACCAAGCAAGGTTTTAAAGAGAACTTTAGGTTACCAAGGTAACCCCGGTTCTGTGATAATTGAGTGAGGTATCTCACAACACTGCCCTGCTTGCATGTGTGGGGTACTTGGAAGAAATATGCTTAAGGCATATGACAGGCAGGACATCACAAGGGGGACCAGCTGGCCTGTGCATCTCATGATGATTGTCTCCTGACAGATGTGGTATTATTGGAACTCCATGATTGGTCACGCCTGAAGGCGCTTTCCTACAGTGAGATACCTCGTTTGGTTATGAGAGAATCGGGGTTACCCTGGTTACCTAAAGTTTTGCATTAATGTGAAGCATTAAACCCAGAAAATTAGCTATTGGTCATGGAGGTCATTAGATAAATATCAATCTAGTAAAATGACGTCAGTGTAAAGCTGTAAATTTCTTGGCAGCTAGTCACAAGCACATTGAAGCAAAAATGTTCGTAATGAAAGCTAACATCTGGACCTATATTTATCAAACTTATAAGATTTGTGTTTTAAAAATGCTGAGAACCAAAGAACCAACTGAAGAGTAAAAACGTTGAGCTGAGTGAGAGCAATAAGTCTTGTTTATCAAGTGATTTGTTCCTACTTACAGCCAAGTATAAAAATAACTTTTAAGTGCAACTTTCAAGTGATCGTGAATGTTCAGAGAAGGAATGGCCAATCAGATATGGATTGACTCTACAGCGACCATATTGTTCAGGCTATAAAAAAAAGTGTTCACACTTGTGTGTGCACAAGACTATATATAATTATAAGTTCACTTTATTTGTATGAAATCTTTACATATTCAGGAGTAATTAATGTAAAATTAACAATCTAATACATTTCTAATCTACAAATATAAAAATGGGGGTAAAGTTACAGGAAATTGGCTGGAATGGAAACAAAATTCTGCTGCAAGGCATCCTGTTGTTGGTAGACAAGGTACGTCAAATCATAATAAGGAGAATTAAATACCAACAATGACAAGTGCAGACAATGAAGGTGCTTAGAAAGATGACAAACAAAACAAATGCAATATTTGTCCTTGTCGTTGCTTTATACCACTGATAAATGCCAAAAATAAGAAAATAGGGTGTAATATCTATCAAATGTTAAATCTGTGACTCAATTACTCAAGTAAATCTTGTTCCTGCATCACTGAAAAGTCGAAATGTATGAGGAATAGATGGAAGAGGAGATAAGGATGATTTAAAATGGCAGTGGACAGGCAGTTTTTCTTCTGAAACTTTAAGACAGTCATTGGTATTGGTGATCGATCTGGTTTAATTGACAATTCAAGTTAAAAGAATGGAGAGTCGAGGTAAACAGAATAGGAAAATGACTTAATTTGTGCATTGCAGAACATCTGTGGGAGTGACTGAGTGGGCTGTAATACACTGCAAAAATAATTTGTCTTTTTCATTGAAAGGTCTTATGACAGCCAGTATATTACACATAGTATATCTATAGTAACTATCAGGCCTATTGAATATTGATTTATTTCAAGTATTTGCATGTAGATATGTGTTTGTATTCAAAAATGTATTACCCTTTTTTTCCATCTTTTGTAGGCTTTTCAGTTGGGTCCAACAGAAGCTTCTCAATATTGGGTCTACTGGGTGCCTGCACAGTTTGTTGATGCAATCAAAGACACAGTCCTTGGAAAATGGCAGTATTTCTAATGTGCCTCTTTTTTTGACAATGATGAACTGGGAATGAGAGGAGGAGCCAATGAAAAATGAAACTGGAGTCAACAGTGAGGCTTAAGGAACTAATTGGAATATATTTGAAAGAAACGGATGGATACCTGTGGACTAATCATATTCTTCTTAGGCTAAAAGTGCACTATGTGGCAGCATAACATTTCTCAGCCCTGTTGATCATTCAAAGTTTTCAGCAAATCCAAGGGAAAACAATGAAACAATTGTACAGAAATTGCTAACACTTTTCTTCAGTTATTCTTAAAGAAATAAAACTTATTTAATGAAATGAATGAACTATAGTAGTGTTGTTTGTCCTGTCTGTGTTGAGTGTGAAATTCACCCAAATTTTGTCTACTTTTTTTTTTTTTTTTTTTTTTAAATCAAGATTGTGTGGAACCAAAGTTTTGCATATCCAGACACTGCAGTTCCTCACCATTCCTCTTCAAGTTGCTTGGGGACTGTGAGTGAACAGCAGTTTTTCAGGTGCTGCCACAAATTGTGAATTAGATTGACTCTCGGACTTGGCTGTTAAAAGTTCTTTCTTTCCAGTTTCAGCTTTATGTTTTGGGTTTGTTGTCTTGATTAAAAAAAATAAATCTCCCAGTAGCAGCTGCCTTGCAGACTGCAGCATGTTTTCCCCCAGGATTTCTCTGTACTTACCTTAACAAGTCTTCTGCCCTGCTGTAAAGTGTGGTGTTTAGCTTATATTAAACATATTGTAGCTCCTGGTATGATGGCCAAAAAGCTTTGGTTTTGGTTTCCGACTATAGAACTTTGTTTCGGTGTATAACATGTATTGTTGCAAACAGTTGCCAGTGTGCTTGTTCAGCAGGACACCTCTGAGTAGAAGAACGTGGGTGTTTGCTAGTATACCACGGCCTTATTTCTCTTATTACTCATGGATTAGGTCACTTCACATGAATTATTCACATGAATAGAATTACATTACATACAGGGTTAAGGCATCATGATGACTACATATTGTCCTGTATTTTAAAACAAATGCATTGAATACTAATGAATCTTAAAATACATTATGCCTGATCATTTTGTAGCTATTTTAGTGTTTTTCACAACAGTGTTGATCAAAGGCAATGAGTTCTCAATTTTCCTGTAACTTTTCCAGCATCAATATCATTTTCAGCTAACATTGATGATAGTACAATGCAAATAAATATGTTTCTTTTTCTAAAGACATGGACTTTGTATCTCTGAGGGTGAAAAAATGTTCCTGTGGCATGTGAGGTGTCCCTGCAGCTCACAGCATCATTATTACAAAACTTCCATTCTTGTAAAACAAATGCATTTAGATCAAAATCCATGTTTGAAGTCAAAATGTAAAGCCCAGGCTGCATCTCTTGTTGCCATTTTGACTTTTATGTTATAGCCTAAAAAGATAGTCCAACATCCCTACAACTTGTTATTGTTAATGAACAAAAATAGTCTCCCTTGCCTGTAAGTTCTGTACAGCAAATACATTCAAAACACATACAATGTAAATAGTATGGTTCACCTTTAGGCCATGAGGTGGTGTTTTTGGCTAAGTCATGACCATCATGACGCGCCTTACTCTGCCTCTGATTGGCTAGTAGTTGTTGCCCTCGTTGGTTGGGTTAGTTAGGATGTATTTATGCATGAGATTGGTTGGGGTTATGGTTAGAATATCAGGGTAAGCCAATCAGAGGCAGAGTAGAGCGAGCAATGGCTTCGCCGTCCTAGGAAAAAAATATTGCAGCCGGAAGTGAAGTTGCTGCTGGCGGAAGGATATTCCCACAACTTCCGGTTTAGCATTGTTGTCGGCGGGACGCGGGAAATGTAAACGGACTACTGGAGTACTCAAGCGTGGACTGTCGATAAATGACAGCGGCAAGCAGTAATGTACAAAACAGAGAAAAAAACCGGAGAAAAAAAGCGTCCTCCGCCCGTTAAGGTCCTCTCGGGTCAGCTTAGGACGGCAGAGAGCCGGGGGACATCTGACAGCGGGGATGAATATCTCATCAGGCTGGGCAGGGGTCGATCCCTGCCGGTGTCACTGGTGTGGATGCAGGGGACTGTCCTGGAAGTCCAGCTGAACAGGAACACCGTGCTGCTGATGGATGAGACGGGGACCTTTGCTGTCCAGGGCGTTAACAACATCCCCAAAGGGAAACCATGTTTGTCCAAAGGTAAATAAACCAGGAGGAAGGCCTCTGCTTGCTGATTTAAGGGGTGTGTCATATCAAGAGCCTGAACACTGTTTTACTTATCTATGAAAAACATAAACTAGGTCTAGATTAGAAGAAAAGAAAAACACTACTTGAACCAGGACTATATAACTTTTTTTTAAATTTATTTTATTTTATTTAAATAACACATAAAGTAAGTTATAATCTTTCTTCTCTAACATTTCAGACCAATGATTGTATCTGCAACACTAAAGCCTAAATGAATCTATGGACTTAAGAAGTAGCAAGGCCTTTAATTAATAGGCAACTATTTTGATATTTGATTAATCATTTTAACCATTTTTAAGCAAAAGTGCCACATGTTCTTTATGTTCGACCTTCTCAAATGCAACTATTTGCCGTTTTTTGTTTGTCATATATGACAGAAAATGTAATATCTTAAGGTTTCTGACTGATAAAACAACACAGATATCACTGTTGGATTTTTTCATTTTATTTAGCAGCTCAGTGGCTAAATGATGAATTGATTGATCAAGAGAATAATTGGCAGATGAATCAATAATGAAAATAATTGTTTGGCAACATTACTGATGGCTCTGTTCACACTGCTATGGTCAGTTAAACCTGGTGAGAAATGTCTATTAAGGTATTAAATCACTCTCATGTTGTAATTACTGCTGCAAATTCATATTTTACACACTGACTTACAACCGCAAGTATGATATATTGCTGTTGTTTGATAAATAAATGCATATATGTATATATGTATATATATATATATATATACTTTTATGCCACTGCCAAAGGTGCATTTCTTGTGTTTACTCAGTTGCCAGTTTGTTAGGTACACATAAAATCCCCCTCCACTCAAAAATATGTTTTTCTTGTTCTTCTAGAGCAGTTTTTTTTTTTTTAAGATTCACTCTGCAGAATGATGAATGTGGAAAGTTTGACACCAGAAGGCTGTTTTCACATTCATCTGCTGAAAGTGGAAAGTTTCTCTGAGCTCATTGAAAATTCAGTTTTAACAGGCCTACGAGCAGGATTTGTTACATCACAAATAGTTTGGAAGCCAATCCTGATCCAATATTCAACTTAAACAAGTGTGATGTGGAAACTTGAAACCTTCAGTGCACAAACACTGAGAACGAACATGACAGAAGATGTTTCCTACTTCACTGTGAAGCAGTTAAACTTCTGAAATGAAATATACTTGCATATTTATAGACTGTGGAATATTGAATGAGGAAATGTCATTTTAAGGATTTTAAGAAGATTATTTAACTTTGTGGAAAAATGATATCAGACGCAAATTATTATTCAAAGCAGAATAATATATATACATCTCTAAACATGTCTGAAGGGGATCTTTAACTAAAAGCTAATGTAGTCTAAGACAACAGCCCTGCAATAAATCCTGTTGTGTTCTTTCTTAGTTGAATTTTAAAGTTATTAATTCAACTTTATGGTCATTTTGGAGGCTGTAGTTTGTGTTGCTTTTAAATTGTATTGTGTTACAATGACAGTTGCTTCCAATGTTTTGTCCACCTCATGTATAACAATAAGGGTGTCACACTGTTGTTATTAGACTGATATCGATTTGCCTTAATGACTAATAATCAAGCCATTCAGAGTATATAAATGTGTCTGAACCAGGCTATATAGTACATCCAATCACTCATACAATTACTGTTTGATTTACATGAAAATCTACCACATAAATCTCAAAAATGTTATATTAAAAAAAAAGAACATACATGAATAATATCATGGTCTCTGAAAAACAGCCACATCTGTATCACCATCCTTGCTTCCTGGAATCTATTGTCACTGAACAATGGACCACCTGCTGCTGTTTTTACAGGCAAATATGTCATGGTGATGGGTGTCATCCAGGCCACCTCCCCGGAGCCAGTCATCCGTGCAGTGAAAATGGCAGACCTCTCCGAGCTCGCCGCACTTCACAGACGGATGTGGAAGCTGGAGGTGGAGGACCTGCAGCAGGTGCTGGCCTGAATATAGAGCTGTTGGTAGAAACGCTGCCTCGCTGGTAGCATGATGACCTGCTCCTGTCACACAGGTCCTGCTGGGTATGCAGTATTCAAGTGATTCATGACGACTGGAAAAAACTACCTCACAGGGCTGAACAGCAGATTCTCCTGAATGTCAGCCTCCTAACTAAGAGGTAGGAGACGCTAGAGTGATGAAGACTTTGGCATGTTTGTAAATATTTACACTGTAAAATATGAACCGTAACAGACTTTTCCACTGGCATCTACTCCAAGGAATACTTCAGAGAGCAGTCCTGGAGCTGACACACACACACACACACACAAGTTGTTCAGTAGCTATCTGAAATATCTACTGAGGAAAAACAGATATTTGGATGCATTAAGTAAATTACTTTTTTGGTCAACATCTTGGATTAAATCAACAGCATCATCTTTGTAATAATTTAATGTTCAGAGGGCAGATAGAAGCCAGATGTCTTTGTAAAATCTTAACTAAATAAAGACTCAGTTTTAAGTTCTTGGCCTTCTTTTCTCTTCTAGAAATTTGAATGAATTTAAAGGATATCACTGTTGATTTTTATATTTTTCTTACTGTCAATAAATCTCATGTGCAGAGCCAAACCAACAATTAGTTGATCCTACGAACAAACATATTGTGTTTTGATTCAGAGCCTCATATGTTATTTTTCTGTCCCATAGATCTCAGTTGTTGTCAAAAAAACTATTAAAAGCATGTCAATGAGCCACATCGCTGCACTGGGTGACATGTTCCTTTATCCTCCAAACAAATCCAAAGACTAATAACAGCAATAAGGTGTAACTATCAGGAGAGAAGTTCCTTGTACGGCAGATGTTTTAGTGCTTCGCTAGCTTGTTGTGCTACATTTCACAATCTCTTTGACTTTGTGCCACATTGTAAATGTGTCAAAGAGCCTCAGTACAAAGTCATGAGCTAGCAAAGCTCTGTAAAGGGAACCCCACTTCCGCTGTGGCGTCTATTGTTCAAGGAACTGCTCTCTGGAGAGTTACAATCTTATCGCTCTTGTTAGTAACCATTGTTTAATGTCACCCAATCCAGACAGTGTGGCTAATTGACGTGTTTAATAGTTTTTGGACAATAGAAGACACAAAGGAATAGGATATCAGGCTTTGGATACATACACAATACTTGTAAGTAGGATCAGTTCACTGTTGTTTTGGCTGTGCACATGAGATTTGTTGATAAGAAAAATATAGAAAATTGCATCAGACACCATTTTAACTTAATGGAAAATTGAGACTGTGTTCCGCCCCAAAAGAATAAGTCATTCAAAGAGCAACTACATAGCTGCTCCTTTTCTTTATTTCTGCAGTAACTATTTTTTTCCCTCCACAATGAAAAAGTGATGTAATCCCAGTAGAGTCCTGCCTGTGACATGCCAGAAATGGCAATTAAACACACGTAACAGATAAAACATGTATTTTTAAAAAAAAAAGAAGCTTTATTTGGTGTGGTGCCCATTACACAGGTAACACTATTAGATAAATGGAAAGTGGAAAGTGAGAACGACCTATGATGACAGATTAAAATAAGAATGTCAACTGAACTGTCAATTTAAGTATCCCATACCTCAAACTTATTGAAAGGGTAAAGGTCATTAACATATACAAACTGATGAAAAAAAAGTTGTTGTTTTTTAGGTCAGCTGTGAGTATCTGAACACGTCTCTGATCAAGGCTTACACATGCTATTTTCATCACCATCTTCAGGTTTTCTACTGCCTGGTGCATAGCAAAGCTTCAAGTGTCTTACACTCAATATTTTGCTGTTAACAATAACACTCCTGTAGTTCAGATCAGAGTAAACCAGCCACCAATCAGAGGGCCGGTCCTGAACGCCCTGCTTTAAAATCATGCTGTGATCAGGCTATTTCCTGTGGACGTCTGAGGCCCTCACAGATCACCTGACTCAAGACTGTTTGAATACTGCTTTCTTTGCAAGTGAACATGAATATTGTCATCACATAATTATTTAATGTCTTTAAGGAGAAAACTGTATTTTCCAAAGTCATTGTCATTTGGTGCTATAAGATGATCTTTTCTGGCTTTGGCAAGTTTCATCAAAAGGAATTCCCTGCGCTCCATCCACTCTTTTAGCTCCTGCTCCCCATGAGCCAGCTTACACAAGTCATCCTCTGTGCACGTTCCTTTGAGGAACCTGTCAAAAAAAAAAAAAACACACGATCAAAAGTCAACCATCAAAAACAACTGGAATCTGATTGGTAACCTGGGACGTATTTTATGGCCGCTAATCTTACCTCTCACAAACTTTGAAAGTGCCTGTGGGAAATCGATACTGCCAGCAGTTCTGATCATCCTCAGAGTTGAAAACTCTGTCTTTGTGTTTTTCTGATGTGATATGCTGCTGCCATTGCTTCTCACTGTTGCAGTTTTTACCACACAGCCAACAGTGATTGCCAGCCTGTGAACACACACACACAGAGCGATCTCGTTTACACAAATAACTTAATTACCACCTGTTTCTTGAATGATTCATATTTATCGCTGTTTATTTTAATCCATCTGCAAACAATTAAAAGAAGATCCTATCAAAATGTTCACACAATTTAACCATAAAAGCACCAACGGTTTTACTGCATTAACACATTCTGACACCTACATACATTTCCAAAACAAGGCACACAAAAAAAAAGGATACAACACAGCTAAAGAATCTTTTCAAAAATATCAACTTGGTAGCAATAAATTTGACAGAAAACTAACTCCAGATTAAACACAAACTTTCCATCTATTTCCTGCCTTGTCAACTCACCACTTCTTCTGCGTAGTCTGTTGGCATGTGGATCTGTTTGCCGTTTTCCCTGACAGAGTTATTCGAGGTCTCTTCCCCCCAGCCAGGCTTCTGAGACTGCAGCCACTGCTCATAAAGCTGATCCATATCTGGAACTAAATGAGGGGGGATAAAATAAGTGTTTACTTGTGGTGCATCAAATACTAAGTAAACTCTACTAATTAAATTCTACTCCGTCTCCTTGACAAACTCACTGTTGTTTTCCTTCATGTAAGTCCAAAGGTCTCTTTCTTCTACACTGTGAGCAAACGTGCAATTCCCAATGTACTGACACTTCTTGCCAGCTGTCACATGCATGCAAATCTAAAAAGGGGAGAAAAAGAACATTTAGGTGATGCTCCTCGCTGGAACACATGTGGAGAGCAAACTGTAAGGAGGGAAAATGTACCTCAAACTGAGATGGGATTGGCTTTTTGGTTGGAAGTGGTCTAACTGTTGTCCACTTTCTCCTTTCATGGGAACTTACAAGCACCACCCGCCTGTCTTTTGCCCACCTGAAACACAAAGAGAGAAACCGAGTTGGTGGTGATGTAATGGACTGACATCATTTCACTCATCAATTCACCCTAATTTGTCCACAAGCACAAGACTTTTTTTTTTTTTTTTTTTTTAATTACTTACGTGTGTCTCGCCTTGGCTGAGCAATACTTCTTGTTCTTGTCAGCTTCACTTAGTTGGCCATTTCTCCAACACTGACCACAAACAAACATCATCTTCAGATTTGGAGGTCCAAACCTCCTTTGTGCACTGGCAAGCTGCTGATGAGATTTGAAGGACAAGTTAAAAACATTTTTGATGTTTCCACAACAACAGTGATGCAACAAAAAAAAAAAAAAAGGGAGATTTATCCGGCAGTACGCCTATTAAAAAAAACGGCAGAAAGCTTGCAGGCATGAAAAAAATACATATTAAATGGAGTCAAAGCCATTTGTATTAAAAGGAATTAGAAGAAATTAGAAAATGCCAGCAACTAGTTCTGATGTTGACCTTACCTGAGCTCCCTGCAACGTAGCTGTTGCATTCCAAAACTTCTTTGCCTCTTGGACAATATTTTCATGAGTGATACCTACATAATGAAAAACAAATGGAAAATGAAATAAATTAGTTAAAATGGATGTGTAGGTTCGTCTAAATGCTTATACAATCCTGTCATTAATGTTATTAATCCAGGGATTAGTTATATTTTAACTTTATATTACTGTTAACACATATAGAACTGACCATAATCACAAACACATAACGTTAAATAGTCACTGAAATGGGAAGCAACATGAGATGCCACACAGTAAAACTCCTTTGCAGTAAATAAAATGCTATAAATCCTGTGAGAAAGAACCTCTTTAGTATTTCAAAGATTCATCTTACCCAGCTCATGTTGCATCATCCAGACCTTCAGCTCGATGAGGCTGTGGGCGTAGAAGCAGTCGTCCTCTCTCACGCAGCCGTAGCGGACTTCATGGCGACAAAGATCAAGCTGGCACTGAGGACTCAAGGGTCTGATTTTGGAATAACGCACTGTATTCTCCTTCAAAATGTGGACCAGGCACCTAAGAAGACAAACAGTACTGTAATGCTCACCGTCATCCTCTAATCTCATTACAACCCTCACATATTTGCACACGGTCTTGTTTGCTTTGGTAGATTATTTCCAGCTCTCATTTAAATGCAGCGTTCATAACACCGTATTCTTTTCTAGTAATACCACAAATGATTGTTTCAGACTTATGAAATGCAGAATGACTTACTTATGATCCTCAAAGTCATGCTTTGTCACCGGATGAGAGCAAAGTGACGGATCGTCTTTGTTGGTTTTGCTGATTATTCTGGGTTTGTGGTCAAAGCACACCTGCAGATCAAATGATATGCATTATAATGAATTTAAAATAATAAGTTACAAACCTAATATGGTAATAAAAAGGTCTATCACTCTGAAATTCCCTCATAAATATACTCCAGCTGCTACTAAGCACCGGAAAACATAAATTATTACACAGAAAAAAAGAAAAAAAAGGCAAAAACACTTAAAATTCCACTCATCACAGTCACATTTTATATTTAACTGCCTTATTTTTCCTATTTTGTTGATTTTTTAAAAATGTTTCTTGTACAAAAAAATAAGTGTTTACAGTGAGACAAGTGAACAGTGCTTTCAGTGAGCATCATAGACAACGTTAAGTTCCAGCTTATTCATTAAATGCACAGCAGCACACTTGGATGTCGTCATATGAGATGTGGTTTTAAAAAGAGGAAATAAATACTCACTCCACAGAGAAACATGAATATCCCATGATGCTCCTGTAAGATTTTGGGGACAGTCAACCTTACATTGGAGTTTGGCCCAAAAGGATCGAAGAGCAGCTCCCTGGAGATAAAACCTTTCCTCTCCAGAGTCCAAACATCAATCTCTTCCTGACAGTATGCAAATGTGCAGTGGCCAGGGTACAGGCACTCTTTTCCTACAGCCACCTCTGAAACAACAACACAAC
The DNA here is from genome assembly GCA_029490765.1 of Euthynnus affinis. Lineage (NCBI taxonomy): Eukaryota > Metazoa > Chordata > Actinopteri > Scombriformes > Scombridae > Euthynnus > Euthynnus affinis. The sequence continues at coordinate 6,013,854 of CM055856.1, read as the reverse complement.
ATGTTAAAATGATCCAGACGTGAACTGTTGGTGCAACAGCAGCAAAAAGACAGCGTTATATTGTACCAATGATCTTTATTATTTCACATTTTGGGGGGGGGAATATGCAAAGACACAATTGGGTTGAGTCTAAAGTTTCATTTTCACTGTCAACTATGTGGTAGCCATTTATGATTTCCACATAATTGATTTTAGAAATGAAGAAAAACAGTGGAAAAATGCTGTACAGATGAATAAATGAAGCAAGGATATAAATATATAGATTTATAAATGTCACCTTTGCATATGTAATAAGGTCCAACATATTGGGTTTTTGTTGGTCTGGGCCGAATGAGCTTCCACGTTTTGTCAGGCGAATGTTTGATTCGTCCAAGTAAAGCATCCTTTTTGCATTTATGGTCTTCAGTATGAAGTGTGTAATCCAACACTCCAGGCCCTGCCGATATGAAAATGAAAAAAAAAGGGGGGGATAAAATAACACATCCCTATTCTTGAGAAGGCACTGACCACTTCCACCAAATCACAGGACTGAAAAAAAAAGCGATTCCTCACCAGTTTTGACGTAGCAGGTTGAACACGCTTGTTTGAATTCATGTGTTTCAGCTAAGGGGTTTTTTGCTAAATCCACAGCAGCAGGAGAGCCCTTCACATCTGGCATACCTACAGCCATTCCCATTGGACTTTCATTGTTGTTCAGCTGTATTGGGAAAAAGAAAGAAAAAAAACTAAATGAAATGTGAAAAATAAACCTGTTAAAATGTTTTAAGTGCCAAAGACTTGTCATATTTCATAGCATAAACAGTAAATACCTGTGGAATGAACGGACTCTGAGCATAATCTGAATTTTGAAAGAGAGGGGAAAGAAAAAAGACAAACACTATCAGTCAACCAATACTTAACCTGCTTATTCAATTTAATTCTGATGGAGTATTATCAATAATAATTAAAATAATAAGTAGAACCTGAGTGAAACTACATGACTAAGCAGGAAAGGTAACCAAGTGTCCTACCTGTCTGTTTAAAGTCTGACATTGTGAGTCTATCCAGGGAGTCCAGAGGTGGGGTGAGAGCATCAAAAGTGTCCATACCAAAATACGCACTTGACCCTGACTTGTGATACAGAGGGGGCAGATTTACTGTGCACTGCTGGGCACTACTGTGGAGAAACGTGTTGATGTGAGATGGCATTAGGAATGGAATTGACATGGAACTGCCCGAGGCAATACTGGTTGGCAAAGGGAGAGGTCCTTTCACTGTGGGTATAACCTGGAGGAAGAGACAAATAAAGTCACATATGTTGTCACATTTTATTCATCAGTGAGACCTCTTTAGTCATAGCTGCTCACTCACCATGGCTGCTTCAGGGCCCGCTTGGTCCAGTAGATCATCTAGGTCATCCCCGATGATGTCTGCGTCAAAATCTTGACTGCTTTCAAGCAACAAGCAAGGCTTACTAGTTCTGCACCCGTTTACAAAAGTGGGCACAGGTAGAGGGACTGACGTAGGTACAGACACAGGTAGGGGGACAGACTCGAAGCCAGGAGGCTCAGACGGGGGCGCAGATAAGATACTGTTGCTAGAAGGAAGTTCATCCACTACTGTGTCGTTTAGAGGCGGGTGCACCACCACTGGAACCTGGATCGGAGCTGGGACAGGAACCAAAACACTGCTATCCTGTGTCAACTGAGGCACTTCTAAAAAAAAAAAAAAGACAAGAGGAGAAACAGAGTGAGCGATTTTCCTCCTGCGCCTCTTTAATGATCAAATAAAAAGCTGCTCAAAGATATAAAACTTACCAATTTCTATATCTTCAACTGAAGACGAGCCATGCGAGGACTGAATGAACACAGAGAGAATTTTATTAAATGCTGCATTTCTTCAGACTGTAAAAAAAAAGACATATTTTATACTGTGTAGCGGAGGAGGTTGTCATGTCGTTACCCTGTCAGATGATGCATCTTGATAACTTGATCCTCGCAAAACATTCAAGGCAGGCTGTAAAAAGGGGAATAAAAACAAAACACCCAATTGATTTAAATCAAATTATGACTTTATTTCCAGTATATAGTTAAAACAGACTTCAGTTTTATTTTTAAAAGCCATGAATCAGAGCACAGATTTAAACAATAACTATGACAACTTCCTCAAAAATGATCACAGTGAAACTTCTTGGGAATTTCAGTGACACTTTTTGTTTTTTTTTTCCTCAATGACATGGGTAAGTGTCATGTGACTATGATGTAGTTCCTCAGACACACTCACCTTACTCCTCACATAAGCTTTACGGATTTTCAATCCCAAAATTTTGGCAAGGTCCTGAGTCAGCTGTGTGACACTGGCATCCTGGAGGGAAAAATACAAATTCACAACAGTTATTCAAAACACACTTTGGATAATAATCATCTTTTTTTTTTATCATGTTATAAAATCATAGAAAAATGCTTTTTATTCAAATATGTTTTTAGTTTTGGATATACTTGAGAAGAAATGACGGGTTTTCCATAACTGTATGAAATGTTTGTTTTTCCATCTACAAGGATTTTATTTTAAAAATTGTTTGTGAAACTTTTAAAAAAGGTGCACAAAAAGGTGTAAAGTGCTGCTGGTTAGAAACTTCAGAGTTCTCCAACACAACACAACAGAACCAGACTGATACTCCTCTTCACAAACAACATACAAAACTACAGGACCGTGGTGAACCTTTGAGGCCACTGATGTACTTCATTATAAAGCATATTGCCTCACTTATTACAATGTTGGCTTAACTATAACATAAATGTGTATTATATAAGAAAAATAAATAGAAATATACTAAAATAAGACCAGACTCAGTAAAAGTGAGTAAGCAAGCAAAAAGGCAGAAACGTCAGGGCTCCACTGGGCGTGCAGGCAGCAGTTTCAATTTGCTTAATTTTTTACTAAAACATTTGCAAAGACAAAGACAGTAAAGAGATTTCCTGTACATTTGGATAAATCAACATAAAAAAAAAACAAACACAGATGTTACATCTTACCTGAGGCACTGCTAGAGAGCATTTGGCAACAGCCTCATAGGCCTCTTGATGTCTACCCATTTCTTTCAAGGATTTTGCTTTTCTGTACAGTGCTTTGTGGTTCCCGTCGTTCAACTGGAGAGCCTTTTCACAGTCTTCTAATGCTTGGTCATACAGTCCCTAAGAAGAAGAAGAAGAAGAAGGAAAAAAATGTTCCAGAGTTAGAAAAGCTATACTTAACTGCAGTGTTGCTGTGAACAGAGACAACAAAGACATCACTCATTGATTATAAATTGACATGTCAGGTATGCGTGTGGTGTGTGGCCTACATGAACTGTCATGTGACACAATTCAATACAAAACAGTGACGGGAGAGAGAACCGTATGTTCTTTGAAAGGATCAAATTTCCCCAAATGGACTTTTTTTTTTTTACTGGATCAAAAGCTTTCAACTGATTTGCTGGAGTTTTATAGAGTTTGGTGGGTTGGCGTTGGGTACAAAAGTGGAAAAGTATGAGGGAAAAAAAACAGTTTCCACATGTCATAAAACTATTGAGACCTGGAGAGGAACCTTTCTATTAAATCACAGTTCATTGATCTGCACTGCTTTAGTGATAATCTCTGTTCTATCTAGTGAGGAGGTGAAGTCACATCACCTGGCATTTAATTTCAATATTTCAGTCACGATAAACACACCGGCTGTTCACGGCCTGGTTTGTCATTATGAACAATGATCAACACATGTGCAAAGATTAAAAGTGAACTGTTTTATGATGAAATCTCGTAACAAAAACAAACAGCATTAAGAAACAAAGCCCCACCCCACAACATCGACGCGAACCTGGCTGCCCTCAGGCTAAGGAAGACTGTCAAACTGGAAGAGCACAGTGTGGCACTGCGGGCAGTTTAAGATGCCACAAGTACAACCTCCACAACCACTTAATAAGTACTGCTCTCATGTAAGAAATGGCAAAAATAAACAAACACTGGTATAAACTTTCTCTTTTTGGTCTTTTTATGATGTCAAGTGCTGAAAATGAAGTCTATATGGTGTGCAAACAATCCAAGTCTTGCTGTGGATTGTGATAAATGATGTAGTGGCACATTCCTGCACTCACAGCTGATATATTAAGTTACTTTGAAGGCGTGGGCACAGCACAGTTTGTTTTCCAAGGGTGGCTGTGATATTTTTATTCATAATAACAGACACAGAACAGTGAGCAGATAATAGTGTTTTAAATCCTTGGAGAAATAGATATCACAGCTACAGTTTTTTGGACTCTGCACCTAAACAAAATAAGTAGTATGTGTGTCTTTAACACTGATTGTAAAGATAAAACATAAATCTAAATGACAACTGTTGATGGCTGAGTTAATCAGATGCGACTTACTAGCAAATAAAGATACAGTAATATCATCTTCAGCATAGAGCTGCTAACATTACCCTAAACTCTGATAGACTCAAGACCAGCTTCCACCCAGTGGGGAGATACTACACTGTGGAAATGTTATTTCAACTCTTTCAACATAACCTGAAATCACTAAAAACAAATGCAGCTAGTTAATGATGCAGATATGCTAACTTTTACAGATAAACACATTTAAATCAATGCACAAACTACAGCGCAGAGATGGGAAAAATGATGTGGGATGATGATGATGAGTAATTCAGGAAGTGTGTACAAAGAACATCATTCAAGGCCAAATTCACCAGAAAAACTATCCTCACAGGTCAGTGCTTTGGTAATATTTTGGCCAATTATAGTACAGTCTGTCCTTGAGCTATTGCAAAATATGTGAAGGACATGTGCCAACAAAATGAGGTAATGATTAGGGGACAATAAAGAGTACAATAAAGTTTGGGGGTTTTTTTCCCCAATGTAATGCTGCAGTGAAACCTACTACCTCTGTTTCACACTAAAATGTAATTCATTGTATTTTGGGAAAGTTGTTTTAAACAAGTTAAATTAGTAGGTTAAGTTGTTTTAAACAGAGCAAACAATCCTTAAGTTGCCTGTTTTGGCAGATCTTCCACACACACACACACACACAACCTGTATGAAACACTGGGCTTTCAAACATGAAGTGACAAATACAAAGTCCAACTTTTACCAATGTAGAAATTACAGCAAAAGTTTTCACATGACTGAAAGCTGCTTGTTGTATTTCAGACTGTGCTTGTTCCATTTAACCGTTTTTGTTATTTAAGTGCATCAATAAACCGTTTGAGTAGAACCACATGGAAAGAGATTCATTCTGAAACTGAAACGTGAGAACATCACAACCTACTTACCAGACCAATATTTAAGTATGCTGCAGCTCGATTTGCATACAGCTTTTCCAGTAAAGCTGTCGGAACACTGATGTCTTCCGAGTCAGCGTAGTCTGCTATACCCAAGGCCTCGGTGTACATCTCCATGGATTTCGTCCAGTCGCCCTCTTTAAACACGTCATTTCCTTCTCCAAAAAGATTCCATACAAGATCCTTAATGAACACCTGAAAAAAAGGTAGAAGACACCAAATCAGTACTAAATGTAAAATGTACAGAACAGAAACTGTTTTCTATATTTAGTAAAAAAAAAAAAAAAAAAAAAGAAAGAAAATTACAGGTTGCATCGATGTCCTATAAATAAGTTTAAATCACAATAGTAAAAGTGTTGATGCAAAATGGAAGTTGGAAACACCACATCAACATTTACATATCATACCTCATACTGGTCTTGACTTCCAGGAAATGGGAGGTTTGATCTAAAAGCAAAAAAAGAAAAAAGGTTCAAGTGACAAATGTCAAAGTGCCAGCAGTATGAAAACAGTCCAACAGCGTTCAGATATCAGACAAAAGTTTAATTTTGTCATCCATCATATCTTATTCTACATATCTATGAAAAACAATTGAGGGAAAGACTTTTTTCAAATAACAAATCTGCTTATACTGGCAATATCACTAGTATCTATTGTTCTGGTTTAATAGTTATGATGTACAAGCTTATCTATTATATTTCTATCTATTATCTTCTGCATTCATCTATAGTACTTCAGTATATTGTCATACCAACACTGGTTTCACAATTGGCAAAACAAATCTTAACTCGAGACACAAGGGTAGCATGACAGGAAGGTGTGCAGGTGAGAGTGTGTGTTGTGTCAGTGGTTTGGTAGGTTGCAGTGCATGCGGGTACTGACTGCACTGACTGCCAAATGCACACAAGTCAGCAAAAGCAACAATCTGTAAACAGGCCGAACAGATGCAGCTCAGCATTGAGAAGATTTATAATTGTTGTGTTTTTGATTCTATTTTCTACATTTCTACCAGTTATTATTTATGTGGTTGCTGTGCCTGGTTACACTGACTGATAAATAAGGCAGTTATATACTGTAGACGTCTCAACTAGGACTGCCACTACCAATCATTTTCATTATCAATTAGTCTGTCGATTACTTTCTTGATTAGTTGATTGATCGTTTAGTCTATGAAGTGTTTAAAAAAATTGGTGAAAAAAATGGCAATCACAGTGTCTCAAAGACCACCATGATGTCTTCAGTTTGCCTGTTTAACAATCTAAAATGTGAAGATATTCAATTAACTGTCATATATGAAAAGGAAAAAAAAAGCAAATGCTCACATTTGAGATGCTGGAAATATCAACATTTTTGCTTGAAAGATGGTTGAAACAATTATCAAAATAGTTGCTGATTAATTTTCAGACAACCAACCAATTATTCAACTAATTGTTGCAACTCTAATTTCATTATAATTCCAATCTGTATAAATTATATATATAAAAAATATGTAGACTAAAACTCAAAGAAAGAGAAAAGAACCAAAGTTACAGCCAAGGCTAATATCAACAACAGTTATTCAATATCTGGTGCACTGCTATGTTAAATAAACCATATAAATAAATAAATGTTATTTTTACTCAAAACTGACAATTATTACATTAATAATTAATTATAATTTGACTCTTTTTCATGTTGAACCTAATGAAGAAAACTCACAGGACAAAAGCTGAGTGCCAGTATTATATGTGAACATTATCTTACAGGTAACACCAGTAGCAACTGGAGAATTCATTTAATAAGGAAAACCAGTTTTCATAACCTTTAAAATGCTGCTGCTTCTCTTTCTGACAGATTTCAAGAGTCATTAATCTTCAGGATTTAGGTTTGGCGTGTTGTAAATCTCAGAATATAATACTCACAGTTTACTAAAGTAAAATGGCTCATTACAATTGCATTACACTTTGTGTTTCCATGACATCCACATAGTTTCAAGCTGACTGAACAGTAGTATTTTAAGTATCACTTTTGTTTTAAGAATAAAGGGCCCTGTCAGATCAGATGAAATGCAACACTGCGCTGCCTGGCAAAGCTCTCAAACAATATGCGGACAGTATGTCTGTTCGATGCATGCATACAGACATCTGATCGGATCACTTCAGGAAAATATAAAACAAATCATCATTCTTGCATCATGCAGTCTATCGAAGTGCCAAAGATTTGTCATAAAAACCCACAAACACAGGTGGCAGCAGCAGCAGCAGCAGCACGCATGTATTTATAATGAAGATCCTTCATCTTAACAGAACCCTTGCTGATGTTTTGGTTGTTATCTACAATATTTCCATAAAAGGATGATAAGAAAGACAAGTGGCCACCAACACATTGGGATGTGTCAAACATAGTGTCAGTAGCAGAGTACAGATTTAACACACTTAACACTAGAGCCACAACCTTTAGTCAATTAACCAATTAGTTGCCAACTATTAAATCACATCACAGAGTATTTTTTATTATCGGTATCATTTTGAGTCATTGTTTAAAAAGAAAATTTTCTGGTTTCTTTAGTCCTCTGTGACATTAAACTGAACATCTTTGTGTTGTGGACTGTTGGACGGGACAAAAGAAAATATTTGAGGACGTCATCTAGGGCTTTAGGAAACACTGGTCAACATTTTTCACCATTTTCTGACACTTTATGGCCCAAACAACTAACGGAGAAAATAATCAACAGATTAATAGATGACAAAAACAATTGTTTGTTACAGCCCTGCTTACTCTCTAGGAGTTCAAGCATTACATTTGTCAATTTCAGTTAGTCAGGGATCTTTAGCAGAGAAGACCCCACCCCTCGCCCTCCACTTTAAGACCCGGTGACCTTTATTATGATACTTACTGGATGAACTGTAGGCTTTTCTGAATCTCCTGCCAGCGGCTCCTTCTGTCCTGACACGCTCCGGACATGTTTGCGTGTTTTAATATCCAATCCTGGGAGTCAGCGCCTGAAATTACCATACACAGTATATTAACTGGTGATAGTTACAGATAAAAATCCCCAACATAAAAACACACCTTCACTATCATGAATCACAATAAGCAGGTTGTCCAACTGGTGGCCTGGCACTTGATTCGCTCAGTGTTTACAGCTTCCGCATTCAGAGATGACGACACGGAAATTGAGGTTGAACATTTTTTTTTGTTAGCCTGCTAGGTAATGAGGTCAACAAAACAGTTGTTCACAGTTTAATATGTTAAAAGTTATACTAACAACTTAACATCTGAAGCCGTGGACGATAAAAGTTGCACTTATTGGCCAAGAGAAACTGTTTTAACCTAGCATCTGAAAGCAAGATATCCATTATCGGACAACATTTATAAAGCGTATGGCATCTATTTTCCCCAACATATTCAGGTGTTTCAGTCAGCAGATACGGAAGTTAATCCTATTCTTTTTAGGGTGCCTAAATAGTTTGTTTAGGAGCATATAAAAAATGGAAAAGTTGCCTATTATTGTGTTTTGAATGAACGATTACATTCAGAGCACATAAAACCACCAAGCCAAACTGTCAAACATGCCTCGTCATAGCTCATAATTATTTTTTATGTTTATTTTCCCCACCGCTTTTCTTCATATTTCTTTTAAAACTAGTTGATAGTCAGATGAGAGTCTATCTTAAAGCATGACACCAGGAAGATGGTGGTGATGTTAGCTTTAGGCGGGTGCGCCCGTGTTGGTCTGCAAAGCCAAAATTAACTTTGTTTTGGAGATACATTCTCGTATTTAGAAGGTTTCATTGATAAACGAGCTTTTCTTATTTAATGCAGTGGACCGACTTGGGAGAAAGATGTCTCTTAACTCAAGTTTCATGGGGAAACAACACAGGTCCTACATGGAAGTGTCCGATGATGGACGCATGACATTTAGCGCACATGTGTTACCCGCGGCCGGGGACCACCGAGTAGACTTCTCGTTAGCAAATCATCATCTGCTAGCAAAGGCTAGCAATTTGAAGCTTACACACTACAAATACACTCTTAAAGGAAAGACACAGCGTTTCACCGCAACGCTGGAAACACACAGACCTAACCAGCTACATGACGTTACCCGGCTAAGTTTCTAGGAAGTAGTCTGAACCTAACCGAGCATAGGCATGTCCAAGTTGAACTAGTTCCCCAACGCAAACAATAGCGAGCTGTTGATGTTCAGATCCTGGCTGAGACCCGGTAAACAGCACAAACATTATCTAACAGTGGCTGCTGTACGTACTTACATGAATGGATCTTTATTCCAAACAATCCCTGTGTCGGTAATATAAAAGGAGGGAAAGTGATTTTATCGTTTTAGCTCAAATAACTTGGCTAAATGTGCTGTATCGCTGAAGGCCGCCCTTTGCTTCTTCTTCGTCTGTCATATGAAGCGAACAGCACATTACCTCCAGCGCACTGCCTCCCCCTGCAGGCGCGCCCGCTTATCGCACACAAAATGACAATGCAACTTCAACAAGCATCGATAGCATCAATACACCGCAATTGATTTATGTAATATATACATAATACTTTGATAAACATTGAGTCTTGTGTACTTAAATAAACAAGCTAAGAACATAAAAAGCACGAAAGCTGAAAGAATTCTAATTCATTTGGAGATGGACAAATACATATGCAATTTTTTTTGTGATTTATTTTGTTACATCACTGCAGTTTTACATTATAGTATATTAATGAGAATTAAACCATTGTGGGTACAAGGTGACTGACAGCCAGTGGTGTCGGAAGTATTCAGATTATTTACTATAAAGTATTGCTAATACTACAATGTAAAACACAAATCTGCCTGTTCTGTCATAAATTAGGCAGTTTATTATCAGTTTTTTTTTTTTATCATTATCAGTTAATCTGTTTATTGTTATTGATGCATTAGTATGTAAGCAGCATTTTCATGCAGTAACTGGTGGAAGCGGAGATACAATAAACTTCACATACTGTAGGTTGATTTAATTTATAACAATGCATTATAATTTATAAACTAATCATGTGTTTTGGGTGTAATCTGAATGTACAGTAGTTGAGCAAATGCACTTTTTTACATTCAGCTGGCTGCATGTGTAGCTGGATGTTATTTCTCTATATTCTATAAGAATATAAGATTTTAATGACTGATTATAAGTCAGCTGGATGACTGATTTCCCCTCATTTAAATGAATTTATATGGCAACCTTGATCACTCATACTGAGGATATCTTGCCTTATCTGTCCTTTGGGCAGATAAATAAATACCAATATAAATATCATATACATACAATGATAAATATATATTCCAAGACACCTTGTTTACTTCTCTTTGACCAAATCTACATAGCATATGACAGTTCAGACCATAAGCCTGAGGCATGAAAATCCCCCTGACTCTCAGCTTCCTTCCTTTAAATCTCTCATCTGACAGAGAATTTGTTTCTGCTGTGAATTGATCAACACACCAAACCTCTCAGATCCTTTTGTCCTGTAAATGTGAAATGTTGATTCACAAAGTAGAAGCTATAGGAACAGACAAAAGGTCATTAAGTGATCTCCAGATGGACCTCAAGTAGAATAAGGAAGTATTTTAATGTCATTCGTTGTTAATTACATTTTATTTTATTTTACTAGGAGTTTAGCCATACTGTTTTAGATTATAGCATAGTTAATAATTAAAATGTATTTGATGGGAGTAACTGGAAACACAAGGAAACAGGCTCCATGGCTTCATCTTGAACCTTACGTATCTATTTAGGCATTTAAGAACGCCTTAAACACTTGGACTAGTCTGCAGCAACTATAATCTAGATAAATGCAACTATTATTTGTTTATAAGGAAGAAGACATGCCGAATTGTTTGCTAAAAGAGGATACTTTCTTTGCATTCAGGATTCATTCCTAACAATGGGTAAATTTACATTTTCATTCTTTTTGTATATTTATGAAGCCTAAAAACAATTTCTAACTTTATAGGTTATGACTGTAATATCCGCACCATACTAGTATCAGAATGAGCAATTTCCCTTCTATCAAACATCTCTTATTTCTTGAACAAGTCCAACCAATTTTTCCTTTTCTTTCATTTCTGTATCTGTAATTTCTTCTGTTCATTTTCATTTTGTCATGTATAAATTGGTTGTGCATTGGGTTCTATAAAATTTACCATAACAAGCTTGATGAGATATAAAAAACATCTGCGTGAGGAGGCAGACAGCCAACCATTTAGCGTTTTCCTACTTTTCATCATCTGCTGATTTCTTTTTCTTCCCCCTGTGTATATTCTCATTTGTCCAGGTCATATTTATCTCTAGGCAACAATGATTTCAAGGCAACTGGACTTAGATTTGTCTTATGAAGACGTTTCGCCTCTTATCCAAGCGGCTTCATCAGTTCGTAACGCATCGGCCTGACTAGTCCCCACTACTGACAACCCAGTTAAAAAGCTAAAAGAATCGTGGGCTTGGAGGGATAGTTCAGGGCTTCTGCCCTTTTCTATCCATGGGTGGGTCTTGGTTGGCGGAAGTTAGAGGTGGAAGGGGGGTGGGGTGGGGCTCATGGTGGGCACTTGTGGGCCAAGGCACAAACAAACAGAAACAAACAAAACAAAAACAAACGAAGCAAAAAAAAAAAAAAAAAAAAAAAAAAAAAAAAACAAACAGGAAAGGAAAAGAAGAAGTGTGATTTACTTAAATATATGGCGTGTGTGTGTGTACATGTGTGTGATGTTAAGTGGTGTTAGGCAGCAGTGATGGAGTGGTTCGGTCCAGGTTGTTCAGTCATGGGGGAGTTGGTGGCTGGGGGGCTCGGTTAACTGTAGGATATATGACAGGGGGGTGTTAACTGACAGCTTGGCTTCTTTTATTGTACTTTGGAGTGAAGGGTTGGTGGTCGCTGTTCTTAGGTATTTCAGTGCTATTGTTTGGTGTCTCTGTCGTATAGTTTGGATTCCTGTTATGGTGTGTATATAGTGGTTGCTGATGTAGGATGGTAGTCTGTGTGCTAGTTTGAGTGCTTTGTTCTGGATTGTTTGTAGTCGTTGAAGCTGGTTGTCAGAGATATTGATCCAAGCAGGGACGGAGTATTCGAAAAGTGGACGGATGTATGCCAGATAAACTTTGATAACTTTAGAGGGTGATGCGCCATGTTTTCCACAGAGGGCTTTGAGGTGGTTGAGTCTATTGTTTGCTTTTTGTTCCAGGTTATTGACGTGCTTTGTCCAGGTCATGTTGTGTTGGAATGTGACACCGAGGAATGTTGCTTCTTTGCTGATTGTGATTTTCTGGTTGTATAATTTAAGACTGGTGCTGTTGTTAGGCTGCAGGTGTGGGTTTTTTGTGAAGAGGACGCACTGTGTTTTGGTGGGGTTGAGTTTGATTCTCCACATGTTTGACCAGTTTTCTATTTCAGTTATGCATGTGTGGAGTTTTTTGGCTGCGAGGTTTGGGCATTTTGAACTTGACCAGTAGCAGAGGTCGTCTGAGGTCGTCTGACAACCCAGTGGAGATAGACCCAGGTATTTATCTCTGCGAAAGTGACCGCCCAAACTATCTCCTAAGACAATAGTTCGTTAGTGGAGTTTCACCTGACCATTGTTTTGGTCAGTGAGTCATCCCTGTGAACGACAGTCGTTAGGAGTGGATGGGGCTACTGGCAGATTACAGTCGTTAGGCATGATGTGTGTTTGCCTGTGAACGACAGTCGTTCTGTTCGTTAGAGTCACTTGTTGTTGGTTTCGGGCAGCTTTTGTTCTTAAGTTTCCTGGGAATGGTGGAAAGTGCAGCATTGTAAATAGGTGAAAGATGGTGTCTCAGACCACCTCCTCTGTTTAGAGATGGTTTTTCTGCTTTTACATAAATGGCTTCTTAAACTCCTCTCTCAAACCATCTGTCCTCTCTGTCCAAAATTCTGACATTACTGTCTTCAAAGGAATGGTCCTTTTCCTTAAGGTGTAAATAGACAGCTGAAACTGGACCTGAGGAGGTTGCCCTTCTGTGCTGGGCCATTCTTTTGTTTAGTGGTTGCTTAGTTTCCCCAATATACAGATCTTTGCACTCTTCACTGCATTGGACAGCGTATACCAAGTTACTTTTTTGGGCATGTGGTAGCCTGTCTTTTGGGTGTACCAGTTTTTGTCTTAGGGTATTGCCAGGCTTGAAACAAACAGGGATTTGGTGTCTGTTAAAGATTCTCCTGAGTTTCTCGGATACCCCAGATACATAAGGGATGACTATGTTTTTCCGTTTTTCCTTAGTTTCTGTTCCCTCTGAGTTATTGTTCTTTTTGGATCGTGTCCTTCTTTCAAACGTCCAACTGGGGTAGCCGCAGGTTTTCAGAGCTCCCCTTAAATGTTTATGCTCTTTCTCCTGGGCTTGAGTAGTGGTAGGTATTTTATCAGCCCTGTGTTGCAAGGTTCTGATAACTCCCAGTTTGTGCTCCAGAGGATGGTGTGAGTCAAAAAGAAGGTATTGGTCTGTGTGAGTGGGCTTCCTGTATACACCAATGTGGATGTTCCTGTCATCATCAAAGTATACATCACAATCCAGAAAAGGTAAGTGGTTGTTTTTCACATCTTCTCTAGTGAACTGGATGTTTTTGTCCACTGAGTTAATGTGCTCAGTAAAGTGCTGTAATTCTTGGGTTTTGATTTTTACCCATGTGTCGTCCACATACCTAAACCAATGGCTTGGTGATGTTCCTTTATATGATTTTAAGGCCATCTGTTCCACCTTTTCCATGTATAAATTAGCCACAATTGGGGACACTGGTGAGCCCATTGCACATGTAGGAGAACCAGTTGACTACGTTTTCCCTTAACATCATTTTGAGAGGTTTGTTGCTGAACCAACAGTAACCTCTGACCTCAAAGGTATGGACGTGTATTCTATGCCATCTGAGAAGGCTCTCAGATGAACTGAAGACCCCTTCCATCACCTTAAAATGTCAGTTTGACTCTTAGCAGAAACTGTCCTCTTCCTGAACTGCAGGGGGGAGGATAACCGGTGCACTTTTCCAACACAATTTACACCTAAAATTCATTGACACTCTTGGTCAAACCACATTTCATGAATACCGGATCAAAAGGACCCTTCTCTGGAGACATGCAGAACGACTGTTTATCATGGTGAATCCCCTCAGCTTGTTTCTCTTCTCTTCACCCCAATGTTCTATGGTCACATTCTTTAACAGAGCCCCCCTGTTTCTCACCCTGATGTTACCCCATTATAACATAACCAGACCCATCGTAAATTCAGCTGAGCTTGGTTGAATTTCTGTGCTCCCACAAATTCAAGAGTTTTTGATTCACAGGTTTCTGAATGTTTATTCATCTTGCAATCTGTATATTACTGCTTAATATTGAATGCTGATTAAAACCATCCAACTCAGGTTTTCCTGCGACACAGTAAAGCCGAATTAGAAATATCCAGATTTAATTGAATTCATATTGAGGTAACCACAGTGCCACCCAATGGACAACTTTATTCAGGTTAAATGTTCTGCGAATCACAATCAAATATTACATTTCCATTATACTCTATATAGACTAGAAATTAGATTTGACACGTATGAAGTATTACCATGGTAGATAAAAGAATAGTCTTAGTAGTTATATTATGCATCCCAGCTAATAGTAAGATAAAGTTTGTAACTACAATGTGTGTGAATAAGTCTCATTTAATGATTGCAAAAATAACATCAAGTAATATGTAAGATACTCTGGTCAATTTATCAAGTGCTTCAACGTCAGTTGCTGTATATGTGGTCATAGAATATTCATGCACTCTTAACATGCATCTAATGTCTCATATATGTGTAATTAATATTGAAACTGATGGTCATGGTGAAATGCTTATCTAAAAGCCGGAGATCATATGTCTCGTTTGCGCGCGAGAAATAGTTTCAACCTCCTAGGAACGCCCTCACGCTAGCCTCGTATAAATCAAGCGTACCGGCTGCGTTTCACTTGCTCTTGCCCTTTTCATCTGCTCCTGCCTTTCGCGCGCGCTCTTTTTCTTTTGTTCTTCTAACTTAGTCCTTTTCCAGTTCTTTGCTGCAACTCTTGTTAGCAGTCTAACTTTGAGTGAATCTACGTAAACTTACATTTAAATTAGATATCCTGCCAGGAAACGCCATCCTGAACACTTGCAATTTAATTTACTTCGAAACCTAGTTCCGTCCGACCGGCGAAATTATTATTGAATATTATTGAATATTTATTTGGCAAGAAAGTCAGTAAGCCAGAGACTTCAATTAAACGATTACCGCTCTCTCGACGGATCAAGACATCATCACCAAATTCAACTTCATCATCTGTTACGGCAAACTCTGTGATGGTTATAGCAACCATCTGAAGAAATCGTAACAAAAGACTTTGTTCCTGACTCGCCGGGTGACCCTTCCTTGGTACCCGCTGCAGGCCAGTTGGCCCAAACGGCTCCCGACTCGCCGGGTAACCCATCCTCGGTACCCGCTGCAGGACAGTCTGCCCAGCTGACGCCCAGTGACGCAAGGCAGCTGCCGGAATCAGCGCTGAGTCATCCAAACGACGCGGCACGAAGTAAGCTGAAACCACATCACTGCTGCTACACCTCGTGGTTAAGAGTCGGTGTTGTTTAACGGAACTCTCTTGTTTAATTTCATTAGAGAAGCTATCTAAATTCCAACCCAAATTTAATTCTTACCATAAACATTTCACCGTCACCTATTCTATAATTTATACTCATATTAATTTCATCTTGGTTACATGTTCATTTATCCATTTGTATTCATGTCACATTTTATTATTTGTTCATTATTATTTAGTTAATAAATATATTTTTGTAGTAAGTCGTTGTCTGTGAATTCAATTTTAGCAGAGAATTAAGATCACTGAATCGGAGCGAGCACCTCAGATTTGAGATTGATAGGAGTTGCTTCTGTGTTTCTTCCCGACACAGTTAAAACAAGCTTAATGGGAAGTGGTTCCCCCTTCATAAACGAGGATCTTATAATAATAACTGATGTTCCTACACACAGCCATGCTTTTGCCGATAAAAAGTGTTGTTGAACTGGAAATATGTGGTGTTTAGGCACAAATCCAGTAACTGACAGATCTGGTCTGGGGTGAGGTTGGTCCTGTTTTGTAAATTCTCATCATGATTTAAATGATATCTCACAGTTTCCACTGCCTCCATGTTTGGAATACAAGTGAAAAGAGATGTTACTTCATAGGAGACCATGGTTTCATCCTTTTCTAGTCTTAAACCATGGACTTTTCCCACAAATTCCTGTGAGTTTTGGATGTGGTGTGGTGTGTTCCCAACCAAAGGGGCTAAAATGTTAGCCACAAATTTGGCAATATTGTACGTGACAGAGTTAATACTGCTAACAATGGGTCTGAGTGGGACCCCTTCTTTATGGATCTTGGGGAGCCCATATAGACATGGGATAGTGTTTTGTGGGTAAAGCCTGAGGTACTGTGAACGGTCAAAGGCTCCATCTTTTTGCAATTTTTGTAGGCATTCTATAACCTTTTTCTTATACCCGCTGGATGGGTCTTGTTTGAGGCTTTCATATGTGTTTGTGTCATTAAGCAGAGTGTCAACCTTAGAATGGTAGTCCTCTGTGTTTAGAATAACTGTGCATCTCCCTTTATCTGCTGGAAGGATTGTGATGTTTTTGTCTTTGCTCAGCGATACCACAGCTTTCCTTTCATGAATGGTGAGGTTTGACGGAGGGACCTTAGCACTGGACAAGGTTGCAGATACTTTAACCCTCAGCTGTTCAGCTTCTGTCTCATTAAGCTTATTTTTCCTTATCGCAGCCTCTGTTGCTGTGATAAGCTCAACTATAGGAACATGATCTGGTGTTACCGCAAAATTCAGTCCCTTTGCTAGGACTTCTTTCTCAGGGTCGGTGAGTTCTTTAAGTTTTTAACCCATCTGTTTTGTAATTCATCTTGAGATGTGGGCTCTGTTGTTTGCCTCCCAGTAGCCCCATCCACTCCTAACGACTGTCGTTCACAGGGATGACTCACTGACCAAAACAATGGTCAGGTGAAACTCCACTAACGAACTATTGTCTTAGGAGATAGTTTGGGCGGTCACTTTCGCAGAGATAAATACCTGGGTCTATCTCCACTGGGTTGAACAGTTTCAGTTTTTCCTCGTTTCATCTGGAAACTTTTTTTCTTGCATCTTTTCTTAGAAGTCTCAACATTCATGCCTTATCTCACCTGCAGCTTTACAGGATGCTAATGCTGAGAAAACCAGCAAACACCATAATATGTCTGAGAATTTGCTTTCTGATAACATCAGTTTATAGCACATTTGATACTTATTCACTGTTCACATTGTTCCGTTGAGGATACATTTTTCAGTCAGGTGTGTTCAGCCCGATAGGATGGCTGTATGGTATGTGGCAATGGAAAGGTTGAGCTCAAAATAATCAGATACACAGGGATCAAGGGATGTGTCTGCTCATGCAGCGCAGTCATCCTGGCAGATGTAATAACTGCCAGGGGGAGACACTTATCTCACATTGTGCAGAGGCATCACTGAAGAATTGCATCCCAAAAAACAAAAAAACAAAAAAACAAGAATGTATCCCCTGCTATCAAAACCCAGTGTGTGTCTTTTATGATTTAAAAGACACATTGATGATTTATGATTCACTGACATTAACACATTAGGAATGAAAAGGGAGTCCAGTGTGACAGCTGGAAATGCACTCTCCGAAAACATAATAAAAAAGATGAAAAGTAAAGATATGAAACAATGTATGCCGCTTCCAGATTAGGTCTGCAATTTGTCATCTAAATGATCTCTGCTGTTAAACTTAGACAAGTGGAGTGCTGCTCAGTAAATCATGCTGACAATAATGATAGCTACAGTGCGTCCTGAGTGTTTGTTTTATGGAGAGAGGACCTTTTCTACTCACCCTACTGACATGTTTATTCACAAGAGGAAGAAGATGAATATGAGTCATGAGCACATCTCAGGAAAAACTATATTATTAGAGTGTATTTTCTGTAATTATCAAGTCTGGCTGTATTTGTTGTGAGGAACTGGAACCATATATTGTGTTGCTTACAGTAGCTGAATGACATGAATTAGCTCTCCAGCTGAAGGGAACTGCTTCAGAATGAATATTGGGTTTAGGCAAGAAACTCTAAATGCATAAATGAAACAAATCTTAAATGATAGACGCAATCTTGTGTCTTTTCATTTGCTGTAGTGTATATTCGATCTTTGTAAAGCTCCAAAATGTCTAATATCTAGTAGAAAACACTATTTTGCATCATTCTCCCACACACACAAACACTCAAATCCCAAAGACCTGAGAAGAAACACAAAAAACTCCAGGCTGTTTCCTCCAGGGGGAGCACAGGTTTACCAATACTGGATTAGCCTCTGGCCAATGGTGATGCTCAAGAGATTATTCAAACAGCATCTAAAAAAAGCTCTCCACTCCTTCGCTCACCGACTGGAAGTGAACAACACTTTCTGTGGAGTTCAGCTGCCTGTTGCATGCCATGACTGCGTTTTACCGGATAATTTTCCTTCTATCTGGTAAGTTCATTATTTACTTTGAAGTGGAGCTATAACTAGTAGAGAGAAAAAAATCCAAGTTATTCTGAGAACACAGAGGGAGTCAGTGCAGGTTACAGGCTTGAGGGGAAACCACTTGTATTTACACAGTGATTCAGTCAAAATGTAATTCTAAGGGAGTAAATGAAAAGAAACTACAGCATTATGTTCTATTGTGAGAAATATATATGATCTCTACACTGGTGACAAATGCATGTTTCATAATCCACAATTAAGGACAAAATGTACACATGTGTATGACAATTTGTGGATAATTCATGGTCTTCACAAAATGCACTTTCCAATCCACAAACAGATACCAAACAATTAGAGCAAATGTAAAATATCTGAAATACACAGAACACCTGTACAGTAGTGAATCAGATGGTTTGGATTTTACTTTTACACACATCTAACACCTCATGACGTGGTTGACAACACGTCAACCAGGTTCAGACTTGAGATGATGGGATAGTACAGAGAGAATTTATGCCTCATAAGGTGACAAATGCATGTTATAAGTAAATAAGTAAGACGTGTATAAGACAGTTTGTGAGTAATTTATGTTCATTATCACAAATGCATTTTCCACAAACCATCCGCAAACAAATACCAATCAAACAAAACAAACAAACAGACGCAACACAATTTTACAACTAAATTCCAACTTGAATAAATGTCATTAATCTGCATACATATTGCCAACTTCAACTTCATTTATCTAACTTTTGAAAAGCTTCCTGTGCATATAAATGTCTTAAGATATTTGACCTTTTTTGCTTTTAGTCACAGATTTTTGTGTGCATGGATCACCTGACGTGTGTGAATTCATTTACAGTTACATTTGTGTGTCTTTTTCACAGCCTCTGATCCACAAATGCATGTTGCGTTTACGTGCTGCTGGAAAACTCAGATGGCTTGTTAGTCGCTACAGAGGAGAATCCACATGGATGTCACTCCGTGGTTCACAGACTAAGATGAAGTCTGCCACCTGGCTGTAGCTGGCTTGGCTTTTGTGAAACTGTCATAAAAAATATAGTCCTGTTCTGAACCAGTTAGCTGCAGAAACAATTAAAATTTATGAATTGTTATTATGTTGGTATGGAGGCAGTTGATAAACTGGTCTTTAGGGGTCAAAATATGCTTGATATGACAAAAAAATAGTATAGAAAGTGAATTTAAAGTTGCCAAAACGAAAGCCATAACACAGAAATATTCCATTTACTTCAAAGGGTGACAAGATATTGTATGTTTTGGAAAATCACTCACAAATTGTCATACACATTTCTAAATCTTTCAACACCAGTATAGGGACTAATTTCTCTCCATATTTCCCCATTATTCTAAGTCTGAACCTGGTTGAACTGTTCAGGCAGAGTGTATCTTTTTTGTATTCAAGATAGCTGTGAGTAAGAGTAAAGTCAGTGCTGTGAGTGCTATACAGGGGCTCACAGGGGCAGCAGAAACACAGGCATTGTTGTGAAGAAGCAGTCTAAAAATTGAGCATCTACCTTTCTAGATTTATTTGATTCTGTAGCCAATTAGAAAAAGGACTTTTTATGGACACTTTGATGATGTAACACTAGACAATAGTTAGTGTCTTTGTGCAGGGTTTTATATTTAATTTTATGACGATTATGACATGGCTGCTATGTTCCTTCTATGTCCAGCCCCTATATATCAAAACCAAGCGGACAGACCTATACTAAACAACATGGATTAATGCACAAAGGCAGATTCTTGTTTACACTAAGAGAGATGAGTTTATTCCTCCTCTTTTATTGTTTATTGCTCTTGCAGTGGCCGTGGCCTCTGTGGCGGCACGTGGGTCCCAGCGGACTAGAAGAGGGCTACTCGAGCTGGCAGGAGCCATCAAATGCAGCACAGGGAGATCTGCCTTGGCTTATATGATGTACGGATGCTACTGTGGACTGGGTGGTCAAGGCTGGCCCAGAGACAAGGCAGACTGGTGAGACATCAGCCAGGGCTTTAATCACATTCCTCCCAAAGCTGACAGAAGAAAATACAACTCAATGTAAAGACTGCTTTTATCTTTTTTTCTGAAAATATCATATGTGCAGACTAAAATGTACACACCCAATTGACACGCTAAATATGACCCACCTATACATTATGTGGTGCAAAGTATATCATTCAGCATGCATTATAGCCCTCCTTGGTGGGCACACATGATTTGGGTTCCTCTCAGTCATCCTACATCCTGCTGGTGTACACAGTGTTTCTGTTTGTGAACGAGTCGACTGAACCACAAATGCTGCGCGACGGGATGGAAGGAGAGAGGATGATGCCCAAATTCAGCAGACTCACATGGTCCAATGGGTACAGCAATTCCAAAGAGCTCCAAAAATTCCACACCCAAATCCTAATTGCCGACTCCTTCTTTTCCTTCTTCACCACAAAACGTCAAGCCCCCTCAAACCAGTTAACTGCTAACTATCTGTTTTGTAAACCCGTGTGGTGATCCTTCCCTGCCTTTAAAATAGCTGTGGTGAGACTCAAACCACAGCGCTGGGACTATCCACCTATCGCTTTCTTGACCCCGTCTAGTCTAAATTGAGTTCTGACTGCTGCCGCCTTCAAAACAACACATCTATCATACTGTTAATTGTCTTAATTCTGTATATAGGTGCTGCCACAGACATGACTGCTGTTACGATGTTGCTGAACGTTTCGGCTGCCAAACCAAAACAGACCGGTATCAGTGGACATGTGAGGACAAGACAGCTGAGTGTGGTATTGTTTTTTTTTTTTTAAAGCCTTATTTGTAATATCCTCATGTTTGCTTTTTGATCTTTGTTTTTAGTGGTAGCATGTAAAATATCATGTTTTGCATATCTACATAAAACACCTTCAGGGGCAAACATAAAAGTGAAACAAAGATCCGGCATGTGTGCATGTACCCCATGGTGCTATGAAAACAGTATGCAGACAGCTGATTCGAGGGAAAGGAGTGGATGCTTATAACCTGTATTTAATGTTATTTTAAGCCCCCTTTAACCCACAGTAATGACTGTATAACAAAGTTTACCTAAGCACTGAAACCAGTGGGTTGATTATCAATGTTACTTCACAATTTCTGCAATAACTGCTTGTTATTTGTGTGTGTTTCGGTTCAGTAGCCAGATTTCTCTCATTCTTGGAGGAATTGTACCAAATTAACCATTCAGAAGGAAAATGAATAAAGCTGGAGTTGTTTGCAGCAGTAACAACCAAGATTTTGCAACAAACACTAATGATGGAAACAACAAAAAGCATGCATATTTAGTGGAAATCCTCTTTTCAGCTTATCATTGAAAGAAGACATTTATGTTCTTCGTTGCAGATGATTTGAAGGACAAATGTGAAAAGCTGCTGTGCAAGTGTGACAGAGATGCTGCCAAATGTTTGAGAAAAGCACCTTTCATCCAGAAATATGCCTTATGGCCAGATTTCCTCTGTGGCTACCAACAACCAACGTGTAATATTTACTGACACAATAAATGCATCTGCATGTCTTGTGTGCCTTTTGCAAATACACATTACAGTAATAATGGTAATGGAAGTAATGTAAAACGTAAAAAGAAGACAAACAAACAAATCCAAAGCTGTTTTATTTATCATGATCAGGCCCTTTTACCTAATGTGACAGCACATAACGAGATGTGTTTTTGCAGATACCCTTATATCAAATGTTTCAATAAAACTATTAAAACCTGAAAAGACTTTGCAGTAAATGAGCACTTAATTTCTGATAAGTGCCCCATGAATGCCTGGAAAGTAGTAACAAGGATTATATCTGCCCTGGATTCACACAATAGAAGGGCAACTTGTGCATTCCTCGGGTGAAACTCAGCCAGAAGGTCGAATGTTAATCAGCAAGGGAAACATCAGATGGTGTCAGTCCTCACAACAGTACTTTTATTTGCTAAGGGCGTTGTCTGCCTTATAATTCTGAAGTTGCCTCCCTGTGCTCTGGGAATGTTTTGACTACTCTTCATTCATTGGGGTTTTTTTTAAGTTATTTGGAAACTTAGTGAGTTAATAGGCAAACTGAGGTTTTCCTGCTTTTCTATTTAAAGTCAGCTGTGACACAGCTTTTATACTTCTTTACCCCAAAACCCACGTATAAAAGATTTCAGCAGCATTGTTAGTACTATTCCTGAAATCTCTTAAGTGTTCATTTCCTTTCAAGGCTTTAAGAGCATCACAGTATTGTTGTGCTGAAAAGAACTCTCCCTTAAAGTCTACAGATTAATTTAGAGTCAGTACATAGCTATCAAGTGACCTCATACCCCCTTAATATTGTTACATTGTGAGTTAGTGATGTATGGCTGGTCTCATTGGCTGGTCTACAGTAAAATATTTGCTTTGTCTTTTTTTCCTCAGAAAAAAACAAACAAATGCAACCTTTGAACCAAGGCAGGCCTCTAAGGAAATATTGCCTGGTCTTTGATGTGTGAAGTATAGAAATTCACCTGTAGATGGTGCAATATTCACAAACATTAATTATGCTGACAGCATGAGAACCAAGCATTTACACAACTTAAACAATGACAGAGTTGTTCCTAATAATCATCATCGATGTCATTAAATATGTTTTTTTTTTTTTTTTTAAGTAAGAATTTCTGCTTTGAGTTCAGTAGTAACAAGGAGACAGTTTTCTGACAGTGGTTTACATGTAGTAAATTATTCTATTTTAGTCCACCACAGTTGCTTTTAGGTTTGGGAACCTCCTTTAAGTTAAATTAGTTCAAGTCAAAACCTTAATTTCCCTCTGACACCCACTAAACACCATTACCACTGAGGGTGTAATCATAGTAAATAAAACTCCCAGATGTTCCTGCTCTGGTGAGCTTCTACACTCCGGAGCTTTGTGTATCGGTTCACAGAGGAGACACAGTTTCTTTGTTGAATTAGTGCACAGCTTATGTGTGGACTGAAATGGGAGATGATGCTGTGGTGCATGGTGTGGTGCAGCGAAGTCCAGGACTGGAAATAAGTATCTGGGTCATGGCCCACAAACACTTGCCCGATTGTATCCTTCACCTTCTACCTTCAGTGGGTATGAGCTCCGAAGTTATTGAAGTCAAACCCTCCATCCACCATGTGGCAGACAGCCAGTACCACACTTCTGTATATTTTCTTCTAACACTAACCTCTCTGAATGAAAAGGAAATCCATTTTTATTGTACCACCATTAAACTGTTGCTCTAGTGTGCTACAAATTATGTATTATCTAAAGTATTTTTTAACTTTGCTATAACTATGTTAACATTCTGTTTCATACACTAAGTATACTGTAAGAGAGTAGGTGCTTTGTTTTTGTTGTGCTACAATTGCTTAACATTTGCATTAAAGTTACAGGATGAATCACTGCAGCAGCTGGTTGAGTGAAATCAGAAACTGAGAAACAAAAGACCCTTATTCGTTTAACCTTTCTCATTCTGTAACACTGGCTGTGTTTCTTAAGCAAAAACATTTTGATCTCTAATATCGTAAAGGTTACATGGCTGTTTTGCAGAGGGAAAGTGTTCATCAGATGCTGAAAGACTCACTTACATAGCTCTTACATCTCTTTCTGAGTTGTTAGTACCTGGTTTTCAGTTTGAAGGGCATTTTGATGAATAGTACATCTCTAAATGTTTGTTTAGGGCGCACTGTGGTTCAGTTTCATTTCTGGCCAGCCAGCTGTCTTGTGAACCTGCATCCTGCTCCTTTCTTTTTCCCGCTGCCTGTAAAGGTTGATGAGGTTTCTCCTCAGAGCTGTACTCTGGCAGCACACTCCTCTCTTCTGATCCTTCTGCCTTGAAGTGATGTGTCAAGGATTTCAGCTCTTGACTTTGTTGATTATCTCTCACCTGTCCTATGTACTATTGCCAAATACCATCATCACACAGTCTGTGTCTGTGCCAGTTTTGACCGTTACCTTAAGAATCTATCTACACATTCAAAAACTGTGAGTGTCTGTCATTGCTGGTTGGAAGGTTATGAAAGTTAAAACTCTATGCCTGGTCCTTTTTTGAATCTCAAAACAGATGCCTCCTGTGCACTGCTGAAAGTGATGCATTTGCAATGATTGTGTCCTCTAAGTGCCCGAATACTTGTCCTTTCCCTTTCATCGCTTGCTGAGGATCAATGGGATTTTTCAGTGTTTTAGTGATGAGCTGTGTGAACCTTGAGAACTGCATTTAAAATGTTTCACTGTCAAAACTCTTCAGTTGCAGGTGGTTATTAATAATTTACTTGTGGGATTTGGCCTCATAACTTTGCCAGTGTTACTTCACAGTTATCAGCAGTAGCAGTTGAGTTTGGCTGCAGCTCTCATGCAAAGTCTGGTTAAAAATGACTCCACTGACCTCATATTAACATTTCTGGATCATTATTGCACTCGAAGAAAGCCAGGCATTTGAGGAAATGCCGGTCACCTACCCTACATATGCATGACAGCGTGGTTGCCACAACGAATGAGCACATTCTTTAATCCCTGCCGGGTGAGCTGACAGAACGTGTTCCACGCTAATTGCATTCTTTAATCAACTGTTTGTCTCTCCAGCTGAGAGCCAGATAGCACACAATGAAGTCTTGGCTTAAACAGCTCCAAACATAAACAACTATGTGCAGAACAAAAGTATGTCTTCGTATACCAGCATAAGATCTTCTAAGCTATGTACAGGCATAATTTGTTCCACAGATGTACTGTGTTTTTTGATTATATAAAATAGAATGACGAGTAACTAAAATACAATAGAACACATGATTTGGATGGGTTTCAATTCTTTGCATTTACTGTGTAAAAAGAAATCCTTTGAATTCAGAATACCACTGCCTACGCAAGCACAAAAATCAATGTGAATGGAGCCCAAAGCAGACTTGGACATGCTGCCAATATACTGCATGTTGCAGACTCTTTAGTCATCCTCCTCCTCCTATTTTCTCCTTTGTGTGTGTGTGTGTTTTTTTGTGAAGATTCTTTATTTGCAGGTGGCAGAGGAGAAGTAAAAGGAGATTAAAAGTATTGTTCAAATGATATGATATTGTATAGGTGTGATTTTTATAATCTAAGTGATGATCACCCTGCATACTGATTTTTTGACAAAGTAAAGAAGAACAACAAATAACAACACGACTCTATTATCCTTGCCTACAGCTATATTCATGTACAAAACACTGATATACAAAGCCGTTGAATAAAGTATGATGTCAGCATCATCTATCAGGATTCAGACACGTGCGTGATTATACAGCATTTTATCAGTTGTTCAAGAAAAGGCAGATTTCAGCAACCAGAAAATGAACTGAGGGGCTTAAAGACAGGATGAGAAATATGTGAATGTGTCAAATTTCGTTTAAGGATCAAGACAAAGGTAAAGAATTGTGTCTTTTGCCAGTAGTGACCCCATCTGGCCAATTACCTCCAATTTTCCTATGTTGTATTGGCATGACTGCACACTTCCTGCACTGTTGTTTTAAAACGAGAGGGGCAGCTCTTATTCTGCCTTTCTAACCAGCTCAAGGAAGGGTGAGAGCATTTCAGTGAGGATACACGTGACCACACAG
This sequence comes from Euthynnus affinis, assembly GCA_029490765.1. NCBI lineage: Eukaryota > Metazoa > Chordata > Actinopteri > Scombriformes > Scombridae > Euthynnus > Euthynnus affinis. The sequence continues at coordinate 5,987,443 of CM055856.1, read as the reverse complement.
CCCCCACCCGTGCTAATGATATATGAAGGTAAAAGCAGTAGACGTAGGATCATTAAAACAGAAAGAATGCAGACACTGTTGCTATATCTGGAATCTGAATACACACTGTGAAAGTAAAAACTATTTAGACGGGCACTGATAATTGCTTTCCTAATCTTGGAGGAAAGCTTATTTGACACACTCATTTCCACTGAGGTGACATTGCATCATTATGCTCATGAAGGTATACATACAGTATACTTTTATACCAAATATCCAATTAAAACTGTCTCCAGAATCTCTTTGACCAGCTATAAGTGAATAGAGTAATGCCAGTAAGTGTTATTTACTGATATTAAAAGCTCAGCAGTAGAAAATCCTCTTGGGAAAGAAAAAAACAATAATAAATTAAGTCCTTATATTATTTCTTAACACTTCATTGGGTCATAGGATCAATGTTTTATATTATTATTGACACTTTAAAAAAAAAACATACAGGTTACCATGGAAACAAGCTGCTGGCACTGCAGCTCACTAATAGATGTCAATCACAGTGGCCTTGACTGCAATGATGTTTATGAGCCCTTCTTTTGAAAAATACTTGTGGACAATATGAGAGCAAATTCCTTGCAAACATCCATACAGCTCTTAACCACAATGTGAAATGATTACCTTTAGAGGTAGGAGCTTTTCTTGCATTTGATTCATTTACATTTTAAGAGTTGCTCACTGTGTCACGAAGGACAGTGTCTTTTTCTTCACCATCACAACAACTAAACTTTATAACCAGATATTTTGCCATCTGAACTTTATTTGAAACGAGGAAGGTACTGTTTAATATGTTAAATGCATTTCCTCTCACTGTGATTGTACTTTTGAGATTGGACCGGTTTAAAGGTTTTTGCAAGCCACCGTAGCAGCTTCGAATTGTTTCCTTCCTATCATCACGCCTCGGTTTACAAAGGGTCACTTGAACAGATGGAACGTGATGATACACTGCAGCGTGAGCTAGATATGAATCATTGATGCTGCAACACGGAGCGTTACCCAGGAAACTGCACTGGCCTGCTACATCACTGTCAGCTGAGTATGTGTGATTATGATGAAATCATCCCAATGGTGTGATGTGAAAACATGTTTTGCACAGGACACTTAATGTGATATTGTGGAAAGTAACATTTGATCAAGTTCAGGTGTATTTGCTGATTATGTAAAAACACAAGCTGTCAGACAGAGAAACATCCACTTTGAAGATAAATGCAGGTGCAACAGCAATTTTGAAATTCACTGTGAGGATAAATGTGAAACACACTTGAGGCCCACTCATTCTGTATTTTAGGCTACAATTTCTATGTTTTTCCATTAATTTTGACTTAGACACACTCTATGTTGTATGTTGTGTCAGACAACTGCACTGGGTTGTTATACGCAGTGAAGTGAAGAGTGTAAAGACCCCGACCGAGTGTAAAAATTCATACTTGTCTGTAAAGTGACCAGTTAAACTTGAATTGCATTAAAACAATGAAAGGGAAATGTCCAAGGGGATAATTTAACAATCTAAAAACTCAATCTACTTAAAAGAAATATTTCTTTTCCAGTACAGTTTGTATGATTTAATAACAGTGTTGTTTTTATTAACGCAGAATCATTGGACTCCTTTTACTGTACTTCTGCACTTACTATGGTTTACACCAGTGGTTCTCAAGGTGGGGTCCAGACACCCCCAAGGATCCTTAAGCGGGTCCCCAGCAAAAGTGGGAATAATTTATTTTCAGTCCATAAGTAACACAATGACAGAATGTGTGACTATTTTGGTCATGGGTTTCATACACTTTCAATAATAAAACATCTTAAAGCAAAAATGCGGGTCCGTGGTCTAATTTGTGTCAGTTTAGGGGTCTTTCATGTGAAAAAAGTTTGAGACGTACTAGTTTAAACCATTGCTCTGAGTCTCATCTTCAAAAGGCACGGACGGGGTTCGAACCCGCGATCTTCGGTTTACGAGACCGACGCCTTACCACTTGGCCACCGCGCCTGCGCTGACTTCGCCGTCTTGATCTAATTTGTCCTCCAAAAAGGCCTACATATTGTCGGTATTTATACATTGTTGATATGACGACGTATTTGCTACTGTCTTTGACATGCGGTCAGGCTCGACTTCCTCCCTCCGACCGACATAAACACTTTGAGCTGCTGAGAATAACAATCAGTAGAAATGTATTGTTGTGATTTGGCCACAAGAGGAGGCTGTTAACTACCGTGTGAGCACAATATATGTCCAGACATTTGCAGATTTTAGCAAGCAGAGGTCTCTCTTCTACTTCCAGTGTTTTCAACAAAGAAGCACAGTATAGGTGAGCCCGCAATGTCTGCTGTTCAGTCCTCTTTACTTTCTGTTTTGTTTAAGGGCTGTCACGTTTCCTGTAAAGCTAATTAGTGAAAATGCACGTCCGGCATTGATTTGGCAACAAACCAGTTCAAACTAATCAAGGTAGTCTGACCTAACTGCACAAGCAGTACAAAGGTTTAGTTACGGGTGAACAAAATAAACAACCATTGTGCTATTCTTGACCGTTTAGAAGTAATGGAAGTAAATATAAAAAGTTTGGCCTCAGGTTGGTTGAAAAGAAAAAAGCCAGTGGGTCATTAAAAACCCATTTGAAGCTTAATATGCCCTGCAAAATTCACTGCAAGCTGCCAGCACGGGTCACTGCAAACTACTACAAATGGAGCTTTTATGAAGATCTGACTTTGAATCAGTGTTTGAGTTAGGCCGACCTCAATATTCTATGACATGGAACACAAAACACAGGTATCCTCAAGTCTACACAACCCGCTGGCATACCCTGTCATGGCATGGGCCAGGGTTTGGTAGAGAAAAGGTCAGGGGGTCACCAAAATCACCAAGAATCATTCATGCAATATCTCAACTAAATTCAATGGCAATGTGTGCAGTAACTGTCAAGATATTTTGTTCAGAATTGGCATATTGAACAGAGCGAGATTGAGCTTGCATAGCTAATAACTATGAGAACCATGAGGCTGTTTGTAGTTCTTTCCTAAGCAATACAATATGCATGAAGCCAGACTGCAGCTTTTCACTGTCTTTCTTTTCCAAACATCAAAGATGAATGCCTGCCTGAGGGGATTTTTTTTTTGGGTGGGGGGAGGGAGGGAAGTGGGAGTGTGGGGGGGTCAGATATCCTAGAGGCTGTTTGAAAAATGAATAAGACTCATTTCCATTGGGAATGAGTTAGTGGTGAAAATCACAGATGTGGAGTATTCACCTTGACCTGCTTATATCAGCACACAGACCAACAGAAGGGCTTCTCAGGGATAAACCGCATGCGTAGATTTAATTCAGAGCACCTAGAAATGTGACACTGTTCCTGTCCTGCTTTAGTAGACGGCTAGGTTCAATAAACTCTAGATAATGTAATAATAGGCTATATATTGTCTAGATTAACTGTCTTAAAAGCAAATTAGCCTCAATGATAAAACATAATAAGCATCCTTGAGTGAGATTTTAAATTTCTAGAGGTCTTTGAAGTTTATTTTATAATGTCACATGTCATTGATTTTTATCACCTCTTTGTATTTTATTTACTATCATAAACCGCTGCAATAACACAACCTGTAAAATACAATATGTTCCAGACAGAGATGATCTGGTGCATTTTTGTTCAAGCCTGGAACACCAAGCAGCTCATACCCTGAGAGAATAAGATGTATTACTGTAGCAAGCTATTTAATTATTTATTGCCTTGAAAAATCATCTTATTTTGCTGTGCTGCTTGTGCAGCAGAATACTCCTGTGCCCTGAAATCTGAGAATATTTATTTTTTTGGCGAACAGACACACCTTTTTTGCATAGAGCTTGCCCTTTTGCTATGTAAACAAGAGTAAAGCAAGAGCAAGCCTCTTCTGGCAGTTTCATATTTTTGTTAGCATTGTAGCTTAGTCATGTTAGCCTCAAGCCGATGTGATTACAATTGTCTGACTTCTGTAAAGCATCTTTATTGTAGTGTTTCCTAATAATCTGAACCTGCGTCTGCATGAAATCATTACTGGTATCATGTAGAATGTCATTTTTAAAGCTGGGACACAGTATCAATCCTTCCTACATCCCTCTATGATGTATGTTGATGTCACTAATAAGCTGAGGACACAGCAGGGCACATTAATGCAAAAACTTCAAAAATCTTCAGTAAAAAATGGTCAGCTATAATTTAATGAAGGCCTATCATGAGAAAAACTAAAATGAACTACTAAAAAGCTAAAATATATTGTCACAAATATTCCAACACGGCTAATAAGAAACATTGACCATTGTGTTTCACACGTCATAACATGACATTATCGGCCTGCTTGATTAGCTCCTCAACTAGCCCATCTTCACAGTACAACTGCAGTCACTCTAAATCAGATACATTTTATTAGTTTATGCCTTAGAGATTAATTGAATTGTCTACTTACATTTATTATTGCATTTGAAATAATTATCTTAGTTGTAAAATGCTCTGTTGTGGCACCTTGTAAGAAGAAATGTCAGTATTTTCGATTTAAAGTTTCAGGTTCAACTTTTATTGAGAATTTCTAAAGTGTATATGAAGATGTAAATGAACACATTCTGTATTCAGGATTAAAATGACCTTTTCCACCTGTCTTACCATTGAAGAGGCTGTGAACTGAACACACTGTGCTGATGAGCTGGCCACCAGGCAGAACATTAATTATCTGTTAAGATGTCGTTGGCAAATGGCAAAAAAAAAATATATATATATATACCTAATGCAAAACTGTATTAATAACTGTAATCATAATTAATAACTATTTTTTTATGTATTAGACTGTATGATTATGTACATTGGATGCATTATGTACATGTTGTTCTTCTGAATAACATAACATACTCTCAGTTTTAGGTTTTGTTTTTTTTTGGGCCATGTAAGCCTTTGGAAACTTTCTGTTCATCCTATGATATTTTGTGATCTCTCTCCCGTTATTCTCTTGCAACTGAGCAACTTGCTCTATTTTGTCAAAGTATAACTTTTGGCATTTACTCTATTTCAAGGTTTAGTAATAAAATGTGTTTTAACACATCACAATCCAGGCAAATGCAAGTGGCAGCCAACACAGCGGGTCTTTGCTGGTGCAGTGTGAGGAGAAAATTGGTCATTGTGAGAAGGGTATGCTGGATCTGACCCTGGCTACAACCAGACATGTGAGTGTGAAATCCAGTTGAAAGGTAAGCAGCTGATAAAGCTACATCACAAAAGGCAATATCATCTCTCCCCCTCTCTCTCCAAATTTTCTTTTCAGCCATCTCTCTCTTCCTTTCTCTGCATTCATCTGCTCATTAACTGGGCTATTTTCACAACTTCATAGAGCCGAATGATTGTAAGATTTAATAAAATATCACCTCACGATGCAGGTGATTAAAAAGCCCAGAATGCTGAAATGTGTCATTTCTAAGAAAATTATTTGATTTTACACAACACTGTTTAATTTATGTCTCTCTTTCTTTCTGTTGCTTAATGTGTACGAAGCAATTAGGTGCACATCACTCATGTCTGTTGGGTCTGTTACCATAGCTACAATACGATAGTGCAGACAATCATCTGGTCCTTGTTTCCTCCAATAGGGTCGCACGGCTGAAGCTGCAATATACAGTAAAGATGCTCATCTTTCAGCAACACACTAGAAAGAATCCGAAACAGGTTCATGAGTATGAGAAAGTATTGCAGAGTGGCAGGCAGGGGACTGCGCCCAGTCATGGCGGACCACAGAAACAAGATCCGACGAGCCACACAGCAGGAGAGGAAGGTGAGAGCATCTACCATTTTGAAATTTGACTCCCCTTATTGTTCATTGAAAGAGTTTGGCGGAACAAAACAGTGACAGTAAACAAGATATGTCTTATAATTCAGGATTTTAACGCAAAAAAGGGACCAGGATGAACAAAAAGGAGGTATCACTTAAAACGCATCAGATGGACGAAAGCAGACAGAAAGACTCTGCATATACTTATAAATGTAGTCTGAAGCTGTTCAGGTCAAATTTAGTTTCAAGTGGTGTGATCAAAGAATTCCAGCTGAGCTCTTTCTGAAAAGGAAACGCTCCTTTTACGTTACATATGATAGAACAACTGGAAATGGGGGGGGGGGGAAGTTATCAAAACAGTTTTTTTGGTTCAAATGTTCAGGATTTATTGTACATGAAATCAGAATTGTGAAAGTAAATGTACAGATGTGTCCTCAATCAAAGAGCGCTTCAAATCCCATTAGTCAGAACATCTGAAGAAAAAGATACGTTCAGGGATTCTCATTGAGGAGCTTTGAGGCCAGGCTTGTTGAAATCAAAGGCCTGAGAGCTGAAATAATTTTCTGTCCATATCATCCTGAGAAAAAAAATAAATTTGGTCAGTAAATGTTCGGCTTGGAAAAGGACAACAGCCAATGCAGCATGTTCAAGCTGCCCCCCTACTGGGCGGCCCATGAGCCTGTCGATATGGTGGTTTGATGTTGGATGGAAAATAAGAACCCCCCACAACAAACAGAGAGAGGGCTGGAACAGAGAGACTGGAACAGAGGAAGAGAGGGTAGAAAGGGAAGAACCATCGACAGATGGACTCTGTTGTGATTAAAGATGGCGGCAGTCTTTACTGCAGACTACGAAGGACTATACTCGATCCATAGAAAAGCGGTGGGAGTAGTCTACGATTCAGCACAACAAAACCAAAAACCACACAGAAAGGTAAACCAGCAGGTATGATGTCTGCTTTTGAATCTCTGAGGATGAAAACTGCTGTTTCCAGTAACTTTCCATTGTACTGTTTATCGGTCTATTATGTCTGTCATCGTTTTTCATGTCAGTGCCACACTGGTTTTGTTGTGTCCTCCTCCTCATCAAAAGCAAAGCAGATCATTTGATTTGACCGTTGAATGTGCATCCCATGACCAGACTACTGAAGACCACGACAGACTGGACGCTTAAATTAATTTGAATTTCTTCAAGCCAGCGGATGTCTGACAATGTACTTTCACCATTTGGTACATGGTTACGGATTTATGTCTTTGGTATTATGTCACCGTTGGAAATATGGGCCTTTTATAAATAAGATTGTTTTCTTTCTTGTGGGGAATATGGTGCTTTATGAGCTAAAATATCCGGCAAAATAAACTCAAGTCTGCAAATTGCTCAATCCTCTGTGCCTAATCCACTCCAAGGCTTGTTAGTCATGATATATTCAGCCTGGACAAAGGACATCAGCAGGACTCCAGAATACATTTTCTGACAGTCTTTTGATATTACTCTTTGGATAATGTTCAAACCTGAAAACAAACATGAAATAGCTTTAATATTCCTGCCATGCTTTTATTTAAACCCTCTTATCTAAATAATAATCTTGTCAACGATTTTGAGTGTCTCATTTTGATATATAACCCTGTGTATGTTTTCAATCTTTAGTTTTGAGGGCTTTAAAACATGATATCTTGTTTGTTGTTTCTTTTTTAACTTTAAGTGAATTATCTGAAAACAACCCGTTTGAAAAATATAAATCTCTATTGTGTGCTTTTAGAATGGGAGCATTCACTTAAACGTCTTAATGGGCTTTTGTTCATCAGAGAGTCTTCAGCAGAGATAAGCCTATTTCAGCCAAGGCCTACAAGGGAGTCTAAATCCACACTGACAGGTGGAACAAAAGACAACTGAAAGGACTGAATTGGGAAACATGAATTTGTCCTCTGGTAACACTTAAGTGCAGCAGGATGCTCAAGAATGTGAAATATATATTTAAATGTCAGTAATTCTTAACACATCTGAAATCATCCTTTTTTTTAAGAGCAATGATCATTGTGACTTTTAACAAGCTATTATAAACTAGAATTTTTAAATTAGATTTTTTTCCGTAATCAGAAATGAGTATCAACAATCAGTGAACACAATAATGATCAATTGAAGGCTTTTAACAACTACATTTCTTTATTAATTCTGGCACAAAATACAGTTTTTACACAAGCTTTGCTGATTTTAGTTGTACATAGGTCTGGTTCATACACTCCTTACACCTCAGAGCTGAACAGAAACATCTTCTATTGTTCCTCCATGTGCAGAGCAGCTCCACTGGGCCAGTCGCTGAAGGGCGTCTTGTTTGTAGTTGCTGAGGAATAGAAGACTATTTTTCATACACCTTCCCCACCCAACCATTTCCAGTAGTTCAAGGCATTCAGTTTGCAAACCCTCTGGTCACAAGTTTTCTGCTCATGACTGAAACCTTTCATTACTGTGGCTCGCTGTAAAAATGTTTGTAGAGGTAGTTTTTGGATGGTGTGCCAATGGAAGTCAGAATGCATTATCATCTGATATTGTGATACAAGAGGAAAATGTCTAAAATTTGAGTTAGAGTCTGTAGTGTTTTTTAGGTTTTATGATGCAAATAAATCTTCATATAACCGATTAATGCACTTTCAAAAATTACATAAATTACTTTGGTGACATTGGCACTTTGGCAGTCATATAAATATATATATGGTGGAAAGTAACTAAATATATTTACTCAAGTACTGTACTTAAGTATAACTGAGTTGTTTGTACTTTAGTTGAGTATTTCCATTCAATGCTATGTTATACTACTCCACTACATTTCAATGGGAAATATTGTACTTTCTGCTCCACTACATTTATTTGACATTGTTCTTTGTTGTTCTTTTATTTTCACTAAAACACAGTGTATACATAATATAATATGATGCAGTACTATTACTATTAATCTACCCAGAGTATGTAAAATTGGCTCCACATTGGTAAACTACAACATTAAAATGCTCTCACATGTATTTGTTAGTATATGAAGAAACAATATGATATAATATACTATAATAACAACACAGTCTGTATAACAAGTACTTTTACTTTTGATACTTTAAGTACATTTTGTTGATAATACTTCTGTACATTTACTTAAGTAACATTTTCAATTCAGGACTTTTACTTGTAATTGAGTATTTTTAGATGATAGTATTTCTACTTTTACTTCAGTGAGTATGTCGTCCATCACTGTGTACTGTACCAGTCAAAAGTTTGGGTACACCTTCCCATTCACTTAAATGAGAAAGTCCAAACTTTTGGCTGTACTGTATATATTATAAATTAATGCTAACTGTATCAGATTTTTGCTTGGTGCTGTAGGATATTGAGGTCTAAATAAACATTGGGTGCAGAGTTTAAGTAATAGTTCAGTAGATGCCCAGTAGGCCACAGAGAAAGTCATTAGAAGAAATAAAAGATTGCATATAAGTGAATAAGGAGCGTTTACAGTTGTAGTTTTCATGGTCAATCTCTTTTGATTCACCAATAGTCTGTTCCTGCTGGTGAGGGACTGGTCTGACAACCTCATTACAGCTCATCTTCATGGACTCCCACCTCTTCACCAGCGCTCATCCATGTGGTCGTTTTTTGTTTTCATCAATGCCGCTCTTCATTTAATCATCCCAGGTTCTGAGCACCAGCTTTGATGTTTAAAACAGCTTTTGTGTGGATTCAGCTTCTTTCCTAGTCAGCAGAACAGCTGGGATGTGATGGAAAGGCTAATTGTGTAAATCTTCTATGTGATTTTCCTGTCTGGATGACCTTCAGGATTCTGTGAGGAAGCTCCTGTGCTAAGCCAGGTCTTTGGTTTATGTACTGACAATGAAATCTGCCATTGAGCGTAAATTTGGTCATATTAAGGGCTGCAGATGCCTCATGGTGGGCCCAGAAAACTGTGGAAATAATGGATGATTCCTTACTATTTGGTATAGTAAGACTTTGTGTGTTGGGTCATTTCATATTTAAGTTAAAAACAGTGGTATTAAGCAGCACACTTTGTCTTCATCAGAAGGGTTGAATCTTTTTAGATTTTTTGCTAATGGCACATGGTCAGATGTTTTAATTGTACTGAGTAATTACAGACTAAACTGCAGATATATTTACATCTTTCAGAAGTTCACTGATACCATTTAACTTAAAATTGCCATTGTAATCAGTAATAAAACGATTTGAACTCAAATTGCAGGGTTAATTTACGACTGACAGGAAACATTTGTACATACAAACATTCACAAAAACATGCATACTGTTGCAAAATGTTAAGATAGAGAAAAGGAAGTATCTTCAAGTTGGCAAGTCATTATGAAAGTCACTGATAGGAAACCTCATTAGAGGGCACCATGCTGCCTAATCAGTGGTTACTATCAAGATGAAGTTCATAACATGAAAACTCAGCTTCACCCATTTTCCTGTTATCATGATGAAGCTTTAGCCTCAGATAAAGTTGACTTTCAGACATTTAATTTGGGAATTCAGAGTTTACAGACAATTTTGGTATCTTGGTATCTTGGTATTTTTTTTTAAATATCTTATTTTTTTCCATAAGAATCAGCTTAAACACTACAAACATTAAATCATATTTCTTAATATCCCCTGTTTTCCTTCTTTCATGTATAAAGAAGACTTAAAAGATTTCTTCTGTTTTAGGAACAAATGGATGGAAAAGACAAACTATTATGGCGACATTCTGCTTTTGCCAGGCCTTTCAGTTTCATGGGGGTGAGAGGGATGTTACCATTACTGCGGCCCAACGTGTTAAATAACTGCGCAATGGATTCCTCATTAAATGGACGTACCGCTGGAGGACGCACAAGGAAGGCATTCAAACTCAAGGTAAAACATGCTGATTCACATGTAGATCAGCATATATTCATTATCGTCATTTGAACCATCTATTTACAAAATGCAAGCACATGTCCATACAGACAAGCGCAGATAGACAAAACATTTCTCTTGTTTTTCCAGAACAATGCAGGTTTATGTTTAGCTTCCAACCCCTTTGGCAGGGAAAGACATAACGTCCTTCTTTATCATCTTTAACCACACAACTGGGCTGTTGATGGTGACATAGTGGCACCCAGTCTGAGTCAAAATGAATGTTCACAGTCCGGAAGAAGGACTGTTTTATCAGATAATGGGCTTTGCTTTCTGAGAACCATTCAAATACAAGCCCAACTTGTGCTGTGCCATCAGTTGTAGTAACTCTGTTGTAATGAAATTGATATTAATAGTGTAGGAACTACTTCTAAATGTTCTGTTTCTTCACAATGAAATACTTTTAGGCAGCAGTTTCACCCAGCCTGGAGTAAAACTGCTAAAACTATCAGCACTTGTATGCTTTGTGTGTGTTTTGCAGTAAGTTACTGGAATGTATATATCATGAACAGATGAGTTTATCTGCAGATAAGTTGCAGCGACGACCACGTTGGTGGCAGAGAGAAACGTTCAGGTCCTCAGTTCAAAGGCTGTAATATGCAAACATTCCTCTTAAATCAGGCTGTATAGTGTGTAAAATCAATTTTTTAGAAATCGACATGGGAGTGTGAATAAATCTGTGTCATGTCTGTAAGTCATGGGGGATAATGTGAAAAATTTTATAAGACTGTCACATTTTCATCTGAGGTTCTGAAACATTTCTTAGTGGAAAAAAAATCTGAGTTTGACTTCTGTGTCGTGACAGCTGATCGACAGCATCAAAACACTGAAATGATGTTGGAAAATGATAAATGGTTCTATAAAGCAAAAAGAAAAAAAAACTCTGTTTCTGAGTTTCAGGATGCTTAAATTGTAGCTACCTATAATCAATTTTGCCCTGAGGAAGCTGAAATCTTTTGAAACTTTTATGTTGTGGGCATACATATTGCAAGAGCCGTGTATAGCACACACTTTAACAGGTTTCTATGTCTGAGCAGGCAATTCAGGTGATATGATGAGACGGAGTGTGAAACATACATTCCTGTTCTTTCTGGTGCTCTCAAATGGTTTGATCTAATTACATAATCAAATTTGTTTCCGTTTTATGGTGTTCCACCAGCCTTTCATCTTTGGCTCAGTAAAACCGTGTGACTGCTCAGTGATTGCCAGGTATGAAAGCATAGAAATTTATGACAGCCGCTTTTGCTGCGTTTGGTATATCCTTTAGACTGTAAAGTCGTAAAGTCATGACATGATCAAGTGTATCTAACATAGCAAAATGTTCTGTTGAATTGAAACCGTGGCGCATTAAATATCTAGTTGCAAAGCTGCATTTCTAGTTGTAACTACTTATAAAGCCAACTATATTTATTAATAGTTTGTCATTTTTCAAGTAAATGGGTGAAGATTTGATGCTTCTCTTACTGGTATATCTTATATATATATATATATATATATATATATGAAAGCAAACTGAACAAATACAATTGCTAACTAATTAATTGCTGATGAATTGCAGCCATTTGCCAGAGTCTGGTAGATATGTCAAATGAATTGGACCATTGAAAAAGCCATTGTAAGATGTAAATAGTGGAAACCAGACATGAAATCCACTGTTTTCACATTTGTAATCTAGAAATATCAATTACTACAAGCAGGTACTTACAGTCACTATGCATGTAATGATAGAGACATGGAATCTAAATTAACTATTAAACTGGAGAACTATTTGCCATCATGTGTTAACCCATAAACTCTGGTATCATTCTCAAGTTTACCACTCTGTCAGCTGTTTAAGTGCCATTTCCTGGTGGTAAAACTCAACATTAATGCCTTTACAGGTTGACCAAGGCTGCCTGAATCCACCGTCTAGCAGGAAATGTAAAACTTGTGCCATGATAAGCTGATTTAACTGATTAAAGCACATTCAACTGAAGTAACCCATGTAAACTAATCAGTTAAGTCATCTGGTGCAGTCTTCTGCTGGAATGAAAACCTGCAGACTGTCTGCCTCCATTGCACATTGCTATCCAACCTGCTCTATAAAGAGTAGTAAATATGCACTTTAAATGTTTGATCTGAAAGGACTCCTGACATAGGGTACACCTATTTGTTTGCTCTACTACTGAGTCTTTGAAAACAGATGTGTACTGTCTTCTATAGCTCTAGTGGGAGCTTTCAAAGGTCTAAAAAAAGAACATTGGGCTCAGAGACAGATTCATAATGGAATGGAAAGGTTGAATTACAAACTGGGACATGGTTTTTCAGAAAAATGGGCATTCACCAGTCAGGAGAAGTCAAGTGAGAGGCACTGTGGAGTTGAATTATGGGAAATGTAGGATCCAGCATACAAGGGATTATAAATCTGCTGCATCTATTTTTGAGCACTTTTTTTTATTAATGTATCACTTGCAAGCAACCTGAAGTTTATTGAGGTGTGACACTAAATCACTGGAGCCTGCCTTTAATGTTATGTGGACAATAGATCAAGATCAATAATGTAATTTGCATCCCGAAACCTATGGGGCAAACATATTCATCATTTTTATACAGCATGTAATACACACACAAGTATGCCTATATTTACATCTTTAATCTTTATCCACATTTAAAGGACCAGTGTGTAAGATTTAGTGGCATCTAGTGGTGAGGTTGCAAATTGCAACAAACTGAATACCCCTCTCCTCCATGGATGTATGGAGAACTGGATACAGTGTTTCTGTTCATTCCTATTCAGTGGTGCATTACGCCAAAAAAAAAGCCACTTCCAACTGTAAAGAAATTACCTGGATGAAGACATACTGACACTCTATAGGCTGCATGGAGCATGCTCACTAGAGACTTGTGCTGGCGGAGACGACTAACTTCTGGTTTTAGCCTTCTGGCTAACATGAATGGGGATAAAATAATTAAATGGCGTGGCTCTTCAGGACTTTTGAAATGTGATTGGACCGTGAAACGAGTTATTTCGCGGGTGTCGTGACACTCAAAAAAATGTATCGACTGATTTACAAATGTCTCTTTCACAATGTAGGACTATGGGAAAAAGTCTTTTTGGGCTAGTGCGCATCACGTGATGTTTTAATTACACGGATTGGCTGCTATGTCAAATTTGCTCCAAAGCCCCGCGCTGTTCTTGTATCCAGTTCTTTTTATACATCCATGCTACCCTCCCCTTCCAAGTGTGTAGGAGAACCTACAGTGGCTGTGAAACTCGTGAAAATACTAATGGCCCTCTCTAGAGCCAGTGTTTGGTTTGTCCATTCTGCACTACTGTAGAAATATGGTGGCAACCATGGAAGGGGACCCAATCCCTATGTAGCTATAAAGGTCTCATTCTAAGGTAACGAAAACACAACAATTTTTATTTTCAGATGGAATATTATATTCAATTTCAGCCACTAGATGCCACTAAATCTTACACAGCAGTGCTCCTTCAGTGTCCATACAAATATATTCAGATGAATATGTTGAAGGTTGATTTCCACCCCAATAGAGTTCATAGGTTTGGATTTAGAAAGGCCAGCGAATAAGTCATACTCTTTTCTTTTTTGGTTGTAAGATTGTTCAGCCATATTTATTTCTATGGATAATTATATATTTTTATTAAAGCAAGTGGATAGTCCAGCCTCTTTTTCTACATACTGTATGCCTGTTAATTCTTGAGCTAGAGAGAAAGAGAGAAACCCAGTGAAACACATGTAGCAAAAGCCAAACACTGGTAATATGTGTAGTGAACGGGCGAGGCGCTGTGCATCATCTGCTGTGTAGCCTCAGCTCCGCACAGACAGTGAGAGACAGCCATGGAGAGGTGGAGAGCGGGCTGTCTTCTTTGTTATTTTTAAAGTCCTGCAGTTCGCAACTATGACACAGTTCGCGGTGACTTGTGCCGGCCCAAATGCCCGATGCACTCCAAAGCGGCAAGAAGATTTCCACCGGTGAAGTATATGTCACTTTTTTTTTCCTTTCCTCAGACGGCTCAGAGATTGGGATTGCGGTAGTCGGGAGATATGTGCCATCGCTTTTGCTGGTTGGAAGTCTATTCGGAAATTGGTGTGGGATTCCCTCTGTGTCCTCTGGCGGTCGGGGAAATGTTTGCGGTCGTCATGTTGTGCGTTCAGCTTAGCAGCTGCTAGCGGAGATAGCGCGGATATTAATAGGTGAATAGTGTGACAAAGTTGTGCACTTGTCGGTCGGCTGCTGAAAGGCCTGGCTCCGTATATATGTGTGTGTGTGTGTGTGTGTGTGTGTACGGAGTTTGTTTCTGGCTCCCCTCCCCCACTCGCCGCTGCTGTTCTGCTCATTCTGGAGAGGCCAAGACATGAATGTGATGAGAGGCTCACTTCAAAGCAGACTACAGTTTTACAGAAAAAAAGGAGACATTTTGCTGAATTCGGCTCTGACTGCTGGAAATAAGCGCGGAAATGTTTCTGTATATTCCCGTCAGGCCACACACACTAAAACACACACACACACACCTGTGACCGCGGAGCCGTCCATTTAAATAGTAATGCGCTAACTGAACACCTGACGTGCCGACACATCGTCATTGTGCTTACAAGTAGCGAGATTGACTGCTATTGTCCCCTTTAGTATTTTAATGAATGCATAGGTGTGAAATGTGCTTGCATTAAAAAAAAAAAATCATTTTCAGTTCTGCACACCTGGCTTTATGCATACTGCACGTGCTGCTCACACTTCAGGATTGTGCAGAAGAGGGGGGAAAAAGTACTGTTGCCATTTTTGTCTTGACTGGCTTTGTTCAATCAGGAAAATGATTTGTATCTGTATTGGACAAGACAGAGAGTGGGTGTGCCCTGAAGGGAACGTGATAGCAACCAGCACTAATATTTCTTGTGAAATATTGAATACAGCTGGAGTAAGTGTACAACACAGCTGTCAGCCGACATCAAATTATAAACAGAGATGATGCATTCTTAAAATTAAAATGATCTTGTAATTCAAAACCCATTAGTTAACAAGTGCACAGATGTAGTGAAGCGATTAAGACTCAAAATATGATGTGAACTGTTGTAGACTGTTTAGAATTTTGTAGTTAACCATTTACTGGTACACGTCTTGTACCTATTGATTGTTCTCTTCTCCTCCCACAAAATGTAAAGAAATGTTCATAATTGGAAGCTTTAGTGGTTGCTGCATGAATGTGTGAATTTTAACAAGCTTTCTTTTCTCCATAGTAGAAATTGGCATTAAAATGGTTTACGGATGCTACTGTTTATCAATATAAGACAGATATAGGTTCTCTTTTGTTTTTGCTCTGCAAAAAAAAAAGCTCAGGGACAATATATGAGGACCAGGATGTGTCCTTGAACAAGACATTCAATCCCTGAAATCATTAGGCATGCTGTTGTGCAGCTGACCCTGCACTATAACAGGATGAAAGTGAAATATAAAGAGATTATGACACAAAGATCAATAAAGTATCATTTTTCAGTACTGACTGTAAAAGCTAACAGTAGAGAGACTTACAGGGCCGTTCAGATGGTTGCGTCTTTTGAGCGCACAGATTCATTATTTTCACCGGAGACGCACGACAAGCGCGCTCAAGGCCGAAAGCAACGCCGTCACAGCGCACATTTTGTTTGCGACACGCCTGTTTTTCCAGGCATCCGTGGCGCACTGAGATTGAAAAATCTTAACTTTTTTCTAATGCAGTAAGCGCACTGCAGGTCATGTGACAAGAATTAGTCAATCAGCTCCACAGAAACTTGCTTACTTCAAGGATCAGTATTTTGTTCAGGGTTGAGGGATGGGATGCACCCAGACACTGTGAGGTTTTATTTCTTTTCTGCAGACAAATCGAACAGTAAAGCTACTGTGAGGGATTTATGCTGCTGGAAATCCATTTAGCTTTGTTTTGACTTTTTTTCTTCGTTAAGTTAGTTCAGTCAGTGGGGCTTACTGCTAATTAGTACAAGTGTCCTCCATCTGTGCCCGTTTCTCACTCATCCCCTCCACCTAGAACCAACCCTGTTCCTTCCTCGAGCCGCCGTACACTTCCTAGCTCTTCTGTTAGTTTTGGTTGCTTAGTAACAGCAGGTGCGACAGTAGTGCAACCTCCCAAACACCTTGGATAAAAGGATGACAGCGACACGGCTAGTGTTTTCCATGCGATTTTAGGCGCAATATCTGAATGGCTGTTTAATTATTGAGTTCATTCTATACACCCCAAGTGAATTCATCACTGCGATGATACACTCGTACTGATCTGGATGAAAGTGGAGTAGCTGGGTGCAGTGATGACATGCTTATGCATATAAATCAGTAGGATATTACTGTGTACTACATTAACAACTCATCATATTCATACTACTGCCAAGTAGAAAGCTGTCTCCAGGGCCAGACAGTACTGTAGCCACGACTCTTGGCCTGGATTACCACAACACTGCCACATAACTCTGAACGTGACTCAGTGTTGAACAATTATAAACAATCACACCACATTAGAAGCCTAATGACCTCAGTTTTCAATTACCATGCAGAATCTGTCCGCAGATCAAGTGTGTGAAATTTTTTTTCAGCTTATTCTGGCAGTTTAAAATGTGAGATTTCATCACACTCGCCACAGTTTTTTTTTTTTTTTTTTTGAGCGTTTATTAATTTAAATGTGCAGAATGTGATGCACGTAGAGGTTGACCATGAACTGCTTTCTGGCTATGGAGTGTCACAGTAGCTTGTCTCTCATTTACAAATCCTCTTGATTTATGCAGAATTGGCATCAATTTTAATGCTCAGCTGGAAACTGGCCTCATGATTTTTCATGAAAATCGAATAAAAATGCGAACAGTGCAGAATTTAAAAATAGGTAGTAGTCCTCTGCTAACAGGGCGTATGGCACATAATCATCTGACCATTTATCAACACAAGATCTGTTATTATGAATCTACTTGTACTTGTTTGCTGCATAGATTTTTTTTGCCATTAATTAAAGAATGAGTATTAAACTATATTATATTAGAGCTCTGTAAAGGCAAATGTCTACTTTTCAATGATTTGGTGAAGCTGCCTCTCATTATATACTTTTCCTACTTGCAGGAGTTTTTTTGCAGTGGCGTAAATAGAGGTCTGGATCTAATAGTTGTGCAGTGCGGGCTCTGGGACTATGAGCATAAGCAACAAAGGGGGCTACTTAGTGGACCTGGGAGGCAGCTTCACTGAGGATGCTCCCAGACCTCCAGTCCCTGGCGAAGAAGGTGAGCTGGTGTGCAGTGATGGACGTCAGTACAGCAACCTTGGCTTTTCCTCAAAGAATGAAAGCCTCAAATGTGAGGCATCTGTTGCTACACCCAGGCGACCTGACTTGGACCTGGGTTATGAGCCGGAGGGCAGCGCATCCCCTACACCTCCTTACTTAAAGTGGGCAGAATCTCTACACTCCCTCCTGGATGACCAGGATGGCATCCATCTTTTTAGGACGTTCCTCAAGCAGGAGGGTTGTGCGGACATGTTGGACTTCTGGTTTGCATGCAGCGGCTTCCGCAAACTTGAAGCTAACGAAGGCAACGAGGAGAAGAAAGTAAAACTGGCAAAAGCTATCTATAAGAAATACATCTTGGACAACAATGGGATTGTTTCCAGACAGATCAAACCAGCCACTAAGTCCTTCATCAAAGACTGCGTCATGAAGCTTCACATTGATCCTGCAATGTTTGACCAGGCTCAGACTGAGATACAGACTATGATGGAGGAGAACACGTACCCTTTATTCCTTAAGTCTGACATATATTTGGAACATACACGTACAGGAGGAGAGAGTCCTAAGCTGTACAGCGACCAGAGCTCTGTTTCTGGGGCTGGAAAGGGACTGACGGGTTATTTGCCAACATTAAATGAAGACGAGGAATGGAGATGTGACCAAGAGCCAGAGGAGCAGAGCGAGTGTGACCCCACACCAAGCAACCGGCTCACTCAGAAGCTGCTAATGGAGACGGCACCACAGCGCGTCGCCAGCAGCGCAAGATTCCAGGACAGTCACGAGTACAGGTAAATCCTCCCAGCAATCTAGAAAGCTTCACTTCAGCTCTTACTAACACAGCTTTTCTCTGCAAACTGCTGAATTAGAAATAAACCTGAAACCCCACACCAGCACGAACGCTGCCTGAAGTTGAAAAAGAAAATCTGAGTGCTGCACAAGAGATGGCTCAGATAAGAGAACGATTGTTTGTGAAGTGTTTCTAAGAACTTGCACCTATGGTGAGGAAGTGTCAGAGGCTGCAGAAGCTTTTTTACTTGTTAGAAAGTTGAAGCAGCGTTCTTTGTTTCTTGTGCAGGTACTCTGGGAAACGTAGGTTTTCCCCATTGGACAGGGATTTGTGATGAAAGAGCTCAACATGATTTTTTTTTTTTGAAAGGAGGAGCTTTCTGAAGTCAGTTACCCTCAAAATTGTAATCTCCTGCTTGCTTTCCTCTTATTTTTTAGAATATTAAGTCTACATTTATGTGGAAAAGAGTTTATTTTACTGTAAATGTTATAAATATGTTTCACTATTAAATCTAGAGCATTTTTGAAGGCTGAAACATGTTATATCTCACACACTTACGCATTATAAACAACACCAGAACAATATTTTAATTGAAATTATTCCTAAACTGATGTGCATTCAACCAGATAAAAATTGAATCCCTCAACTATGGCTCATCCGGTCAGTAGTTGAAAGTTTGTCATTTCTTTTGAGAGAACAAACAAATGATCTTTTTTTTTTTTTTACTGCAGTAAAACGGTTGACTCTGTTTTCCTGTGATGTTTGTGCAAAAGTAGCATTTAAAACACAGTTGCCTGTGTGCTTTGAAATGCTTTTCATCTTCAGTGTGGGAGGTCAAAATAGATTTAGCCAGATGTTGTTATAACCTCTGCAACACAAAAATCTGCTGATGCCAGCTGACTGATGCTGAGAATGGTTAGCTTTTAGGCAGTTTTATTCCTGTAGATGCATAATTAGTGCATTCATTTGTTTGTTTTTGATTCAGTTTATCTTCATCAGAATACTCATCTGAATGACTCATGTATTTCCTGTCTCTTGACTCTTTCTTCTCCTCTGACTGAGTTTACCTCTATTTCTCTTGCAGATCCAGTTGTTCTTCTTTTTAATCAAACGTTGCTGCTCTGCATGATTTACACTTCTGCTGATTTTGACATGATAAATTATTTTAAAGAGAAGCATTGTTTGGTCCGAACATGCCCTTCTTTTTTTTCTCTCAGGAAAGAAGGATTTGAAAACGATTCAATGTTGACATTGTAACCGTGTTTTGCATTCATACCAATACTTTGGTCTAAAATCTAGACACTTTTTTCTTGCATTCACTTCAATGAATCTCTTTGTTTTGATTGTGTTTTTTTTTAAAACTAAATGCAACAAACAGTAGTCTCACCCATGAGTCCAGCTACATATAATCATGCATACCTTTTAAAATGATGAAGTCATTTTATCTCATAGGTTATGTAGAGTATTAGCTATGTGGTGTGTGCAATATTTCCATAATTTATAATCCTCTAACAACCTTTTGGCTGTGCAGCTGGTACCATGTGATGAAAATGTAGATGTTTTGCAGTTTGTTTTAAGAAACATAATAATAAGCAAAATAAGCAGCAAAAATACTGCGTAGTTCTCAGCTATGAATTCATGTAACAGTATGAATGAAGCAAATTGTTTCTGAAAAAGAGCATTCATGGCAAATCTACCCTTGATTTGTATGCTGACCTTTGACAACAAAGGTTGCTGGTAAAGTTTTCCTTAGTGACTCGAATGCTCCAAATATAATACAGTGGATGTTATTTATAGCTTGACTCTAATAAAATTAAGGCTCTGCAGTACTGAGAGTGATGTTGGATGATGGAAAACAAGACTTTGTTGTGTTGCTGATTTTACCGGATATCAGTTTGGTTTGTTGTGTGCATTTGAGTTATATGTTGTGTGTCTAGTAAGCAGGAGCTAGTAGGACAGAAAGTAGAGACTGATGAGCTCTAAGAGGCTCTGATGTGAATGAGATTAGAGGATATGATGTGCATGTTGTTGTTGTTGTCTTCTGGCATAAGGAATTAAAATCATGTTAAAAAATTGAAAGCTGTTAGGTACATGCTGCTTACGGGAAAAGTGTTTTGCCCAACAGCAGTGTGACAATGAAAGATGAAAAGAAACCATAAGTAATTGTTCATCACCACGGCTAAGCTTATTATATATAATAAGTCACATGTTCAACAAAGCATTGACTTAGAAACATCCAGCAACAACATGTTAGGTCTCATTTATCAGAGGTTGAAAGAAACAGTGTATTTATATGTTGCAGACATTGTTTGGTTTATGATAATGTTGGCATTTAAAAAAACATTTAGACAATGATATTGCCAGGCACTAAAGAAACGTTCCCATATGTGACCTCTGCTGCTGCAGCAGCAGTGACATTAGGACGGACAGGAATTCACATCAGCTGACAGACAGACAATACCTTCCAAATAAAACCCCTTTCTGTGACTAAAACACTGAACACAGTGTAGTGCGAGGCAGTGGAGACAGAACAAATCCTGACTACAGTTTGACTGGTTAAAATGTAAAGACTGAACTAGAATCAGACCTGCCTTTGACCTACTTTTCTATAGTTAAGTCTCATTGTATCTCATTACATTCTCCAGTGTTGACATGCAGCTTTTCTGGTTGATATCTGCAAGAAGCAAAAATGAAACAAGTTATAGTTTGCACAAGTCATTTTTTTTTAAGAAACATGAGGTGATTCTGTTAGAAATAGAAGTTTGCTTGAAATCTCCAGATATAAAATATAAGAGGAGAAGGAAAAAAAAACAACAACTTAACACTACACTTCAGCCATGTGCAAATCTGGATAGTATATAAAAGCAACAAAAACACTCCTATATGTAATGAGTTGCAATTAGAGATGAGTGGAATGCAGTTTTGAGTGTATTTCCACATCATTATTTCAGCAATCAAGCATTTGGCTGGAATTACAGAAAGAAACGCTTCATTTTTAAATAGCCTTTTAGCATTACCCGTTGGGTTTTTTGTGAAACTAAATTTTACATCAGTTGTGTCTGATCTCTTCAGAGACGGGGAAACAAAAGACATTAAACAGTCTTTCAGATCACACTTTAAGAAATTGGGATGACTTGAAAGAGAATGACCTATACATTCATTAATGTTTGGTGAGAACTTTGAAATGTGAACGGCTCAGTTTTGTTCTCAGTCAAGTAAGACATGCACTTCAAAGGCAAGACTTCATAGCTTTTGTAATTTTAATGAAAGTTGTTGCTGCCTTTTGAGTTGATCGTGCGAGTGCCCTAACAATCTGCATGCTACAGTAAAGCTGAGACAAGCAGCAATATGGATGAACAACAGCGTTTATTGATCCATGTTTCTCTCAAATCAGCACGGTCTTCTCTAAAGTCATTGTTCTTTTTCCGGTCTGTCTATTTGTTTTTTTTAGAAAGGGGAAATAGATTTACTTTCTTTTAAATAGCATTTTTGGGCTTTTTTTTAACAGTTAACATGAAAGGAGACAGGTACGCTGTAGAATGACATGCAGAACGGGAGTCGGGATCAAAATGAGGGCAACTGAGGACACCACAGCAAGTTTCTCTCAAAGATGCAAGTCATGTTTGACAAACTGCAGCTATATCATAAGAAATGTGAAGTCTGTGTAACGTAGGCTGAACAAATTATACCAAATCAGATGTGGACAATAAAATACAGAATGTGAACATATAGTATGTGTTCTTATGTCCTAGAAGGATTATTTCAGGGTTTCTCAGGCTTGGTGTGGGGCCTTATACTGGGTTGCTTGATATGCAGAGGTGGTATTCACAATGACAAATACTTTTTAAGTAATGATAAACTGAATATTTGTAAGATAAATCATTTCTTTGTAGTCTGTTTGGGACATTTTGTGCTCTTAAAAGCATAAAATAGAAGCATGCATCATTTGACAGAAACTATTGTTGATAACTCAGTAATCATTTATATTGAGTGAGTAATATGACTCTCCTGCCTGCAAATGTAGTTAGGCTCCCCTGTTGATGAGAAACAAAGTTTGTTTCCAAAGTGTGATATAATGCAAAATTAAAGATATGTGAAACAGCACCAGATCAGAAAAAAAACATTTTGTCAAGAGAAGGTCCAGTGATTTTACATGACTACTCAAACTGCTCTGTTGCACTTTTTATTTGTCCCAACTCTTCACCAACCTGTCACATATTTCATTTCCATACAGTACTTGACACACATTATTGTTGTTTGCAAAACACACACACACACACTTGCACTTTATGTGTATTGTTTGTCTTCTATATAATCTGTGTTCTGCTTGTATATTGTGTATTGTCTGTACATAATATGTACATTGTCTGTTTATTGCTTGAGAGACGCCAACAGTGGGAACCAAATTCCCCGTGTGTGTTAACGTACTTGGCGGATAAATCAGATTCTGATTCTAATTATTCACTGTTGTTGAATGAAGATGCAAATGAAAATCAGTTGGTCACAAAGGTTTCGTTTTAAACTCGGGTGCTTCTGCATTCCGAACAGGGAGAAAGCATGGGATAAATGCTTCAGGGAATTCCAATTTGAATAAAGAGACGATGCCTTACATCTATAATTCATGTGTACAAAGCCCTGTAAGAAGTATGCTCAGCAAAGTCAATGACTGAGAATGTAAATGGTGTCAAATGAAGGCTCCCTGTCTTTCTGTGGACGCCCTTTTGAAGAATGTGCATCAGGATAACACTGTCAGTAATACTCATATGTTTTACACCCTGGTATCGAATTCAGTGCGTTCATAAAGGGTAGAATGAGAAATAAACAGCACATGCCCAAATTTATTGGTGATTTTAAGACTTTTCCATAGGAAGTTGCATGTTATATTTCATACATGTTACTGTAGTTTTCATGGTTTTGAAGTGTGTTGTATAGAATCCAATTAGTCTGGAGCATCAATTCTCTGTCGTCTAACCAAACCAGATGAGTAGGAATGGAAGATATTTGGATATTATTTCTCAAGTTATGTAACAATAACAATGGTCTTCTCATATATTCTTGAACCTTTGTATATCCTTAGTTGAATTCCCTGACTACAGCTGTGAATAGAGAAACCTTCAGCTTCTGGAAAGATTTTCTGTTGAAGTATCTAAACATTCATCCTAAAATAACATGTACACATGCATGTTTATTGTCTATTTTGGTAAGTAAATTCTGTACCTCAGCATTTGCTTCTTTTTTTTCCTCAGCATTTCCTGTATTTTTGTATTTTTCCAGGCACGCGCCCTGCCGGGAGCCCATCAACCCGTATTATGTCAACACCGGTTATGCTATGGCTCCTGCCACCAGCGCCAACGATAGCGAGCAGCAGAGTATGTCCAGCGACGCAGAGACGCTTTCCCTTACCGACAGCAGTGTGTATGTATTCTCTCATTTCACATGCAAGTTGTCACACTAGGTCATAAAGGTAAAAGCTATGCCAGGCTGTCTTAAACATCAGAGTTCAATCATCCCAATACGAAGAAGTATTCCCAGTTGTTGTTTAAAAGGAAGGTGTATTATGAGCTGGCAATGCTGGAAGGCAGAAATTAAGGTTTAATTGGCTTCAAAGTTGCACTTCTTGCCCATTTACCCTGTGTTCGAACTTAACAACAAGAGCAGCAACTAAACTCCCATCTGCTCATTAGCCAAACCAGTAAAAACTATTGATCTCTAATGCTAATTAGGAATCTTAAAGGCTCACTGGTAGCAGACATTAAACCATGTCTGATTCAGTGTAAGCAAATGCGAAACCTACTGACCTTCTTTTGCGAACGTGACACAAAAACTGGTTTGAAATGTTTCCAAAGTGATTCTTTATAGTGGCAGATCTTAATTCAAGGCGAACACGTTGTCTTCTTTCACAGATAACTAGGTCCACAAGAATGAGACCAAAGGCAAGATTTTTTTTTTTTAACCATCTGGGATAACTTGTGCGCAGGCCCTCTTATTTGTGCAGACCAGGCATGTGTTGGTGAAAGAAGATTAGAAACATAATGTTTTCTAGGTGCAGAGATGGCACCAGGGAATTATGCCAAAGAAACTTCAAAGCTTGCACAACTGGACAAAAATGTGTTTGAAGCTGAATGGATTAGAGGCTGTTATCAGCTAATTGGTCCAGAGCTTCCAGCACAGGAGAGTGTAAAACCCAGCATGACCAATACCACATGGATTTACCGACTCATGGATGCATTAACATGTAACTGTAATCTGCCAGACCACTTGTGGTGCAGGACGGACACAGTAAGCCTGTGAGAATACCTGTCCTGCTGCAATGATGAATCAAGACTTACTAGATGTTCGTTTTTAGGCAAAAATGTAGTGAAAAGCTTTCGACTTCAAAGCTGCCTGTGTTGTTTATTTATGAGGATGTTTTATGAAAATGTCTTTGTTGTTAATTCCAGAGATGGGGTTCCACCTCACAGATACCACAAACAGCATCGCCGGGAGATGCACGAAAGTGCCAAAGCAAATGGGCGAGTGCCACTACCTCATATTCCAGTGAGTTATTCATGGGTTATTTCCCTTCCCTCTCAGTTTCTGCCTCTGTACCTCTCTCTTTTTAACTGTCTGTCTCTGCCTTATTTTTCTGCGCTCCTACCATTGGAGATGTGCATATTTAAGCTCTGCTGTGTCGCAGGGCCTGTGATGGAGTATAAGAATAGCTGATGGTGAAAGAGAAGGCTGTCTAAATACAGCTTGATGCTTTCCTAAGCTGTGTGTGCTGAAGCCTAGCAGACATGAATCCTCCCCTGTGACAGCCTGATGCTTCCCTCTGCAGCTTAGGCTGTCTCTTGGTAGGAAAACCCTGGCCCTAATTAGGCCTTGGAGTAAAGAGTCAAATTAAAACTCCACATGTAGCGTGCTATTAGGATGCATGGAGCGACTGTATAGTAGAGTACAAATCCCCTAAGCACAACTATCACGTTTGCCTGCCCCAACAAATTCATCACGACTTCACTTCATTGGCATTAAGAAAATTGACAGGGCTTGAAGGTAATTTTTACTTTGTTTTCCAACCTTTTTTAAAAAAAAAAAAAAAATAATAAGGTTTCAAACCAGGAGTTGACATCATTGCGGTACAGTAACTTGTGCTAGCAGGAGAGAAAAGAGATGTCACTACTGTCATACTTATGTCATTTGGAGTTACAGTAAATTTTAACCCTTTATTGAATGTTTTTAAAATGAATGCAGGTCAGTATCAAATCCAGGTTGAATTCTGTTCTCCTCACAAACAATGATCCTGTAAACAAAAAGAACATTTTCCTGTTCTGAAGTGTTATTCAAAACAATGCAGAAGGCTTTAGAAGGTCATTAAGACCTGATTAAATGTATAGCAATGATTAAGCATAATATGTTGTCTTCATTCTTTTGAGTGGGAAAATGGAAATGCGTCACTATATCAGAAAGGGTAAATTTCAATAGTACTCAGTGCTTCATTTAAATTTATAATCCCCTTGAAAGTTTAACACTCAACACAGTTTAGTTTAATGTTTCCTGCATATGTTTTAGTCCTTTCATACGGTCTTTGACGGGATGTAAGGGGTCAAGAGGGCAAAAACAGCCCATTTGGTTGTTACAGCAATGCACCAGGAGCACTTACAGTGTGACATTTCTTCCCCCCCCCAGCGCACAAACCGGATTCCGAAGGACATACACGTGGAACCGGAAAGGTTTGCTGCAGAGCTGATCAGCAGACTGGAGGGGGTGGTGAGGGAGAGAGAGGCTCAGGAGAAACTAGAGGAGCGACTGAAGAGAGTACGACTGGTATGTTCACTGCATTTTCTGAACCAGCTCTTACTGTTTAAAGCATAACCGGGTCCACTGTTTTTGTTAATTTGGTTTAACACATGTGCATAAGGAGCGTCTTTCAGGAATTGTCACAGAGTTCACACTGGAAAGCACTGTGGTCTAAATGATCTCTAATGTGATATAACGGAGGCAGTGCGGGGAAAGAAAGGCTCTCAGATTTGATCACGGTGACATGATTCAGAGCTGCTTTTAGTCCATAAAGTTATACATTCAAGTCATATTAATGATTGTATCATCAGCAAATCTTGACATTTCAATTGGCTAATTAATTAATTGACTAAATGTTTCAATGTTAAACTTGAATCTCATATTATAATCCTGACATCTGAAAGACAAAATATGTGGAAGGCTTCTGTTTTCAGCTGTTTGCAGTGAAGATGTTCTCGTTTAATGAAGATTTTATTTTAAATCCGTACTCTCCGAATCTTAATATCTGCTGACTTATTTCCAACTTTGATTGAATTTGATAACCGACTAAATGAATGAATAAATGATGTACATGGATGGTTTTATGTGGGAAAAGCAGTCTGTTAGTTGAGGAGTATCATTAGCGTGTGTGAGGCCTTCAAATGAGAGACCCACCAAAGCTCGGTCCTGAGCCAGCAAACGAGATGTGTGCCTGGCCGTTGGGCTTAAAGTTTTCAGTAACAAAGGAGACTTAAATCCGTCTGGCCTTAATGAAATTAATGAGGCCAGCCATTTAAGTGAGGAATAAAAATGATTATGAATTATTTAGAGAATTGCATCCTTGTCCTGTCAGCGAATCTGGCTTCAACGATGAATCGGATGAAGCACCTGCGCGCTCGGCCACTTGTAAGCCTGGAACAGTGTGCCGTCTGTTTGATGTCACTTGAACGGTGATGAAATGGTTGCTGCTGCCACAAATGAAATCTCCCTCAGTACACAGAGCCAAGTATTGAGTCTCAAGACAGACAGTTTCTGTGGTTTGGCCGTGTTAGGAAAGAAGCTGCCACCACACAGCTCGAGGTTTCCTTTATTAAACACGGAGGCAAACATGAAACGACTGCCTTCATCAAGTGATGGTCTGTGCATCTAGAAAAAGAAATGTGAACTTTTAGCTTTTTAACCAGAGTATCAGAGTATTAATGATATATGCATTAAAAACTATTGTAGCATAAAATCAAATTTAAAAAGCCACCATCTGGTTAAAAATGGATCTAATATTTTTATTGCTGTGAGGGAAAGGTCCACAATGTGATTTTATGAGAATGTGAGTCATGTGAGTGACTTAATTTGTTGCCACTGCTCTGTCACACAACCTAAGAATGAAAATATGGCTTCACTTCTTGGGGACAATGAACCTTTTAGCTATTCACAAAAGTAAATTCATTGCAAAAAGACATGTCAGCAGGATGGTCATAGAATTGAATTTGTATTTGGTGTAAACGAGATAATGGAGCACGCGAGCACGATGTACACCATCCTTGTCTCCGTCAAGGAGAAGGCATAGTATTGTATAAATGAGCTGTCATCAGTAAATCCCCATACATCTCCTAAGCTGACCTGTACAGCGTCAAATATTATTCCCGTGAAGCGTCTACTGTTGGAGTTTCATTTTCAGATGGAGCACAGGGAGCCAGTGGGGAAAATGAAGATGTCATGGTTCTATGAATAACTTCCAGTGGGCTCAGTTAATAAAGATATCTGGATCTGGCACAGAGATACAAAGACACATTACTATTGAGAACTTGCCATAAATTATTTGGCTGCATGAGGCGTCTTTAATAGTATTGTGAATTTTAAGAAGGTAGCAGGCACAGGAAAGTTTATGGAGGAACAGGCTGAGAAAGTCTTTCATGCTTCTTTGATGCAGTCGTGGCAAATGGATGGTGAGCGCAGGGCAAATAAGAAACTCAGTTTGGCTCACATGCTCACAAGTGCAGGTTTATTTCATTATTAACATACTGACATAAAAAAGCTTTAGCTGGCTAAAAAATGAAGCCAAACCTCCACTGTTGTCTTTCCACTATATATCTTTGTCTTGTATCTGCCAAATGTTTCTTTTTTTCCAGATAGATTTTTTTATTTTCCAGATTTATAATACAACAAAAACAACACACATACACACAGACACACACAAAGATATAAAACAGACAGTGGTAATGGCCTGGTTCTGTGAAACAGGCAATAAGAATCTCATCAGCTACACAGTAACAGGTCCCAGCTCCCCTAGATTTTTTTTTTCCAGATTTATAATACAACAAAAACAACATACAGAAACACTGACAGGGCAGGATATAACACATTAACACACACAAACACACACACACACACACACAAAGATATAAAACAAACAGACAGTGGTAATGGCCTGGTTCTGTAGCATCTCACCGGCTACACAACATCAGGTCAGGTGCACAGCTTCCCTCCATCGGGACCATGCTCGGGGCAGAATACCTGTCTGAAAGCCATTTTGAAAGCAATGAAACAAATTCATTTTTGTATCTTAGGGGTGGGAAGGAAACCATTAAGCCCCTTGTATCTTGATGATTACCTCTCACCACCTGAGTTCAAAATAGGAATATCAAAAAACTCTGTATGAACACAAATCTGTATAGGGTGCTGTACACCAACATCAGCCTATATAATTACCATCACTGCAGCTTCCTGCATCATGTATGCTTGTTTATAAGTATAAGTATAAGTATATGCATGTGTATGTAAGTAAATGTAAAAATAACTAAAAATAATAAGAGATGAAAACAAAATAGGGACTCTTACTCTCAGTTGGCTGTTATTATAAATGTGCATCCTAATTTATTTAATATTTGTTCAAAACTGACATGATTAGACTCAAAGACCTTATGTGGCCCCTGCCCTGATCTCCAAGAACTGATGCTGCTCGCTCCATAAATATTCCATTATTATATAATAAGTATTGTCCATTTCACTGAGAGAGAGGCAAATCCATCAAATGTTGTAATTCTTTGAATAATTTCATTATTGTTTTTCAGTCTGTAATTGTGCAGAATAGGTTTTAGCTGCAAATATTGGAAGAAGTTAAAATGATTTAAACTGAGAATTATTTCAACTTCATGAAAATTCATTATCTCCATCCTTCAGTAATGGACCCAGCTCAGCAGTATTTTTATTCTGCCATATGTCATTAGAAAGAGGTTCACCACCAGCTGTAAATAATGGATTCTTCCATATGGGACAAGAGGGCATGGATAAACCACTGATTCTGATTTTAAGATGTTTATGTGATGCTGTAACCACTTTGCATGAAAACAGAATTAAAGGGCTTTTGATACCAAAAGGAAGCTAGGAAAACATGACGTTCTTCTGCTCCAGCCATGTCTAGCTACCTGCATCTACATGATTTGTCTTGTCTTGTTTAACAAGCTGAGGGAACAAAACTTGCCCATTTGTAAATGGTCTTTACCTGGTTTTGGTAACAGGAAAATAACAGCTGTTTTCATACTACTTGGCATGGGCTGAGAGGCAATAATATCTTTTTATAATAAGGTCAGAAATGGAGACGGTACGTCTTGGAAATATTTATAGAAATCTATAACCATCCTGTCCTGGTGCTTTACCAGCAGTGAGAACTTAAATGGCTGCCTTAATCTTCATTTCCTGGACATCTGTCTCTCAGTAAGCCTTTTCATTGTCTTGGATTGTGTTTACATTCACACAACTTTGAATAGTATTCTTGAAATGCCAAATGTATTTGTTTCTGTTCACATATTAGAGATCCACTGCGATCATGTATGGCAGATATTAAAGAGTTACTCTCCATTTGTTTCAATCTAAGTGCAAACATTTTGCCATCTTAATCAGCAGTTTCAAAATACTTTTTCCCCGAGTCTATAATGCAGATGAGGTTTCCTCCTGTAGAATTGCTTGTAGCTCCATTTTATTGAGTAACACTGAATCTTTTAATTTCTGATTGCTAGGATGTCTCATACGTTGCATTTCTAGGTTTTTTAGTTCCAATATTAACTATTTTTCCTTGGGCTTCTTTCTTTTTGCTTTGCAGTGCCTTAACTAATGCACTACCTTTTACATGTGGCTTTAAAAGCCTCCCAGACTGTTGATGAGAACAGAATTCATGTTATCAATGAAACAAATTTCTCATCCGGTAAACGCTTGTTGTTAAACTTCCACTGTTTTGTTTTATGTAAATTAAAACAGGGAGAGAATGCTACAGATATGGGAGTGTGGTCTGATATTTGGATATTATGAATCTCTGAATTGATTTCAAGTGTTTCTAACTTTATGCAGGACGCAGTACAGAGAAAACTCCATCATATTATGCTCACTGCTTGCAAATTTTCTTATTAATATCATCAGTTTTGTATTAATTAATATTAGCTTTGAGTAAAACCAAAAAAGTGTACCTCCAGTAAGAAAACATCTGATTTAGAATTTCATTAATTTATAATTTGTGCAGTAATGGTGCTATAAGATTCTCATGCCATAGGGATTATGACTTGAGTATTAGCAGTGTTCAGTGATTGAATATCCTCCACTCACTAAGGGCAGCCACTGCTGTGTTGTATTTCATCTCTACCCTCCCTACAGCGCCTGCTTATCAAACCCTATTACGAATGCCTGCAGCACCCCACCCCATGTTTTCCCCTGGAGTAGCCTCTGTCAGAGCGTGACTTGTTTTCCACTCCGAGCGGGGCTGTAGTCATCGCACTTGTCGGTACAAGAAAGAACACAAATGTGCTCTGTGCATGGATAAAAAAACCTCCAAATCTGACTGATACTGTTGCGTTTTTGGTTGGTCTCAAAACCTCTGCAGTAAGAATGAGGAGATACACATTAGTATACGGTGAAAATCTGCCATCTGCAGGTTGAAATGAGTACAGCATAAGCAACCTTATGGAATATCATCAGTCGTGTCCACAGTGTATTAGGAAATTAGCTGGTAAATAAATAAAATGCTTATACACATTCACATGGTTTAGTAATTTAATAATTGGACTTATCGTATCTACCAAATATATATATACATTAGACAGTCATATGATATTTTTATAAGGAAGATTTTAATTACACATTTGTTTGGTCCATATTGTAATTTTTGTGTGAATGTGTATTTTTCTCTAAAAGGAAGAAGAAGGTGATGAAGTCAGCATGTCCACAGCCACATCACTTTCCAGTCACAGGTTCCCCTCTGGTGCTTATCTGCAGAATTACAACTCCACCTATGCTGACAGCACCTACAGTGGTCCTTTTCTGAAAGATGCTCACGAGGAGAACCCCGAGAGCATCCTGGACGACCACGTCCAGCGCGTCATGAAGACTCCAGGCTGCCAGTCACCAGGGACAGGCCGCCATTCTCCCAAGTCACGCTCACCAGACGGTTTCCCAGGGGGCAAAGGGATGGGACTTGGAATGGCGCTGCCCTCGGGTCAGGGTAAACATCCATCCAGGCATGGTCTCAAAGGAGAGACAGGTCACCTGTACCACCACAAACACGTCCACCACATCCACCACGCAGGTGCTGGGAAGCCTAAAGAGCAGGTGGAGGCTGAAGCAGCCATGCGTGTGCATGGCAGCTTCCCCTGGGGCATGGAGACAAGTCATTACGGATCAAAGTCTCGCACCTACGCTGATGGCATGGGATCCAACGCCATGGAGCATCAAACTTATGGGTACGCAGTGTTTTCATGCAATAGTTGTTTTTTGTCAATAATGCACATAAAATGCTTTTTTTTCTCGTCTTACAAATTGTTTTCTTCCATGTTACAGAAGCAAAGGTGGTACACAGTGTAAGAGAGCGTTTAAGAAAGGTGAAGAAGTGCGACCTTATGACATGCCAGGGCCAGCAGAGGAGATGGAGAAAAAACAGAAGATCCTTTTGTGGCTGATGGAAGGACAGAAAGAAATGGTTCGGCACAAGAAGAGCCCATACGGGTCAGTGATGACAGCTGATTTCCTCTTCCAGTTCAGTAGTTTTGTTCATTTATGACAGAATGATGATTTATTGTACGAGTAAGCAGTGACTAAAAAGGGACATAAAAGCCACTTTTATTTATTCTTGCTTCTGTACTCTTGCTTCGTTCAGTTTCATTTCTGATTCTCAAAAAGTCACAACTTCATATTTTAGAAGCACCACTGGGTCCAAGAAGATTGCAGGCCATGAGGGATCCCGTCTCAGCTCAGCAGAGCGATCAGGGTCGGTGCACCCGTGCGTCAGCGCTCAGCTGCGGAACAACGTGCAGCCTTCTCATCCGTTCATCCAGGATCCCACGATGCCTCCCAACCCAGCTCCCAGTCCCCTCATCCAGCTGGAGGAGGTTTGCCGGCGGCTTGAGGAGGAGCAGATTAAGTCTGGAACTTTACAACCCAAACAGAGGTAAGTGAATAGACCTTTTGTCCCATTATCATATTTATCTGTCCAGTGCAGAATCTGTTTAACCACAAGGGAAGAAGCCGGATCTATCCTTTTTTTTTTTTCTTTACTGCATTTTGTTCTGTTTAGAACAAAATGAAACAGTTAGTCTTTTGTTCTCTAGCCTGTGTGCTTCTTAAGGCCCGTCTGTGTCTAACTGCTGGGGTTGTTCGGTCCCTCAGGTATGTGATGGAGGTGATCCAGAGGGGTCGCACCGCAGTCAGGCCTGCACTGTTCCCTCCGCTCAGCGTGGTGCCCGCCGTTTCTGACAGCGAGCTCTCCGAGCCCGAGTATGTCCACTGTGTCCTACCAGTCCTGTTCCCAGTAACTTATCCCACTATGTCCAAATTACCCACTGGTCACGGCAAACCCACTTCACTTCCCATCGTCATCACTGGTAGTTCACATTGACCCAGGACTGTGTGTGTGTGTGTGTGTGTGTGTTTGTAGAGCTACTGAATGAAACGGTAGAGTACTTAGCAATCAATAATGAGCGATCTATGAAAAAAAAAATCAACAGATGAATTGATAATGAAAATTATGGTTAGTTGTAGCCCTATAGGGCAGTATATAGTAAATGGGGAGTGATCAGACACATCCTACTTTTACTTCTGACATAAAATGATACAGGTTTTGTTACTATGGTTACTTGGGTGCTGATTTTAGAACGGTGGTCAAACTGAGCAGAGCTAACTTTGATCATAAGAAACTCCTCTTAATGGCAGCCAATGAGAAATGTTTCATTTGTCTTGATATAAACTCTATTACTTTCCTTCCCTGTTTTAAATAACTATGATCTGACTTGATGTTGGAAAACATATCAGATCCCTTGCTGGTTATTTCCCGTGGAGACCAGAGAGAGGATCACACAGGAAGTAGAAGTGTGTGTTTTCTGTGATTTTGTGGAGGCAGAAAAGCTGATGTGCTGGGGAGAGCGTCGGTTTTTGATGTTTTGTCAGAAACATGTTTCTGTTTGATGTTTGACTGCCCTCTCAGATGGGCAGATGGAGGAAAGCAGAGGAACTGTGTAAAAGGCAGATGAAAGACAGATTATGTGGTGCTGCCACTATGTGAAGCTGCTGCTCAGACCTGTGAAGAGGGATCAGTACTTGATATGTGCTCAGATCACAGCAGTCTACTACACACAGCCTACTACAGTCTATTACTAACTGCTAGAAATGGATGAAGGAGCCTCTCTGGACCTACAAGATGCAAACTCCAAACTGTCAGCTCAAGAATTAGAATTTGATAAAGATAAAGGATGTTTGTTTTGGAAGAACACTGTGGTGGTCTTGTGAGTTGTACGTTAATTTACTTTTACTAAAAAAGAGAATTAAGGGTAGAAGTATTAAGTACTACTTGTGTTAAACACATAGATTTTCATTTGAGTTTCATTTCCATCCAAACATACCATTTAAGCTTTCTGTGACACAATAAAAGCAGTTATGTGGTTACAAGTTGGTTCAAAGGCTAAAAACAGTTGAGTCCACTTAGGATAACATGATCTCATGGGGTATCATGGCACATTAAGCCATCAATGGTACAGTAGAATAATCATTTTCAGGCCTCTCCCAGGCAGAGGAAGCCTTAAAGGGACAGTTCATGCTTAAAAAACACATTTTTCAGTTCCCTTTTTGTCGTATCCAGCCCTGCAGATATTTATGGGTGTTCCTGTATTTTGGTGGGGTTCTGAGGAACAATGTTCCTGTTACTAATAATAAGCACAAAACTTTTTGTTTGGAGCTATAGATAGCAGCAGTGTTGTTTCTTTCCAGAACTAATTATTGAAAGACAATGCTGTCCATTCACTGGTTTGCTATAATCCACAACTCGGAAATGTCCAACCTATTAAAAACTCAGCAGTTAAAGTCAGCATATGAACCAGAAAACAAGAGGACACCAGTATGGCTACTCTCTTTACTCACTCAGTGTAATTGCACCTGTTGATTAGAAAGTTCTACTGAATGATCTCAGTTAATCAGTCCAAAATCATGGACCATTTTGTAAAAGTTTACACTTTGTAAGCTCCCTACCATGGTTCACACATTCCTCCTCCCTTTATGTTTCCTTCCATGCCCTGCAGTCTTATGTTTTGTCTGTAGCCTTTCCTGATGTTTGTCTGGTGTTGCTCACATCATAGATACACACAGATGCTTGCCTCATTTTTATAACTTTATTGGTGTTGTCATTGTCATTATTGTTTTTGTGAAACACTGTGAAATTTGGCATTTGATATTAGTATACAGTTATGAAGTTGAACTAACAAACCATGTGCCATCTTGTGGCACTTGCAAGTATGCTTTTGATTTAGATTAATCATTAGTCTTTGCAAACTCTAGAGTACCTGGGAAATATGAACATGCGGCTTATGTTTCCCAATTAGACTGTTGTTTGTTTTTATTCTTTGTTCTCCCAAGTATAAAAGTAAGTGTGGACATAAATGACGGTAAAAGATCAAAATTTCTAAAAAAAGATTTTGTCTTTTCCATTTGCAGACACAAAGCCACTAAAAAGCAGCCATGTGAAAACATTGTTGTGGCATATTACTTCTGTGGAGAGCCGATTCCGTACCGGACGTCTGTCAAAGGGAGGGTCGTCACTCTGGGCCAGTTTAAAGAACTGCTAACAAAGAAAGGAAACTACAGGTGAGATTTATTGCAGTGTTTGATGTCTAATATTACACCTTAATATCGGAATTTAAACTAATCCAGCTTTGTAATTTAAGATTGTATTATCTTTATGCTCTGAGAGGGCAAAAAACAGCATAGAAAATGTTATAAGCCACAGCTTTTAACACATTTACGACACATTTGTGGGTTTTTTGCATTTGATGCAATTGAATTTTATAATTTCTAACTCTCAAAGGCCACAACCTCTACTTCACAGATCCAATTTTGACTAAATTTGGAGGCATGATGAGCAAATTGCATGCTTTGTAAGTGTTGCTGCTAGGCACCGTGTTAGTGACCAACTTTCAAAGCTGGAAAAATGAACTTTCTTCTTTGCTTCTGTAGGTATTATTTCAAGAAGGTAAGCGATGAGTTTGACTGTGGGGTGGTGTTCGAAGAGGTACGTGAAGATGACGCCATTTTGCCCATCTTCGAGGAGAAGATTATCGGGAAAGTTGAAAAAATTGATTGAAGAGCATGTTGAAGAGGAAGGAGTGGAAACGTCGGCGTATGATGGAGTGACTGGATGGTGAAGAGGAAGTGTTTTTTAGGATTGAGAGCAGAGAAGAAAAGTGGAAAAGCAAAGCAGTGACTTGTGACTTTTGAGGCTCGGGAGGCCTTCTGGTGTGTTTGGCACCGCTGCAGTGATGTCGGACTAGAAGACCTCACTCACTCTGGAGTGTAATGTAGCATTGTAAAATTTACTAGATAAATGAAGAACAAAAGTGCTACTAAAGCTACATATTTTTGATATGATGCATCATTCTAAAGTAACCACACTTGTAATTTTTATATGTATTGGTACCAGATGTGTACAGTTTGTGTTAAAAGATAACAAAATTTTATATCTATTTAAGTATTTAAAATGCTAATTTTCAATCCTATTGAAGCAGGAGTGTTGCCCCTGTTGAAGACGATCAAAATCCTTTACAGGGCTGATTTTTGTTTGTTTTTTTACTTGTTTATTGTAAGAGCCCTTTGGGACTCTGTTGTCTGCTTTTTTAAAGTGCTTTCAATATTTCACTTACCAGTACTTAATTTTGTGGCATTCAGTCAGGCTGCACTTTCATTGTATTATATACCACTGACTATGTCTCAATGTAGACTGCAACATCATTTTCTAAAACACTGAATGACCAGAAAAATAGAAATATTGTCTACTGCAATCCACTACAACAGCTCAGAAATACTTGAAATACTTGTGGTCATTTTTTGATGCTGCTCAAATGTATGGTGTGTTTTTTCAGGCTTGTATTTTGTGGTGGGGGTGTATTAGTCTCAAAACACAAAATTCAAAATACTTTTAAGTATAATGTAATCTAATACAACGTCACCACAAACTGCAGGCTTAAAAATTACCATATTCTGAGTCAGATCCCCTCCAGTCTCAAAATAAAGTAGTTTTTTGTTTGTTTGTTTGTTTGTTCTTAAATCACAGGGCTGTTTTATTGGATTGCATTACTGCATATCGTTTTTTTATTTCTGGTCACTGAGCGTGTACTCAAATGTAGCCAATGGCTATGTTTACGCACGCTCTTCTCCTAATTTATTTTTACCCAACCCAGTTGAAGTTTTAAGAAGATTGCCTTGGACCAACACTGTAGATGGTGCAATAATACTGTCAGAATTATATGATTGGAAATTGCAAGTTGAGTGTCTATGCAAGTTGGTTAAATTGTGTCGCCCTAATCAACAAACTTTGTTTGTTTAGATGATGCTTCAGTTAATTAATCAGGCTGAAATTTTCAGTTGTTTTGAGGCTACTGTATATCACTTTTGGTGATTAATCTGGATTGTTAATGAGAAATGGTGCATTATTTAAAGTAGTCAGTGCCCAAATAATATTCTAATTAATTTTCTAATTAAAATAATTTCCAGTTTTACACTGAAAGACACAGGGCTCAGTATCTTAAATACTGCTTTCTGCATAAAAGGTCAGTGTTGTTCATCATACAGGGTGCTCAGGTTAGAGCAGTTTTCCTATCTGTAGACTCACACACTCAAGGTTGTTCTTTCTTTACAAAGAGGTCATATCACAGCATTTGAATGAAAGGGCCAGTGAATGTCATCAGGACGCTATCAAAGGTGAAGGTCACATGTAGTCATTTTTAAACATACTGTAAGTGCTTTACATTTTACAGTCAGTGCAGGAAAGGGTTCAGCCTAATTAGATTCTCCTGAAGTTCTGTAACTACATAGATTTTATATAAAGAGGGCTAACAGACAACTAAAATGCCGCTATCATGTTTACATCTCTTTTTTTTTTTCTTTTTTTTTCAAGCTTCATTCACATTGAGTTGTTTCTATGATCCCCAAGACTTACTGTCCTAAATCCTTTAACACTGCATAGTCGAGTTAAGAAGGGGAGGCACCATGAACTGATCTCTAATCTGTAGCCTTCTCTGTCTTCTCACATCTACATATTGTGACTGGCAGGAATGAGTTGTTCAGTGTGAATGATCTACTTTTGATGGATCACGTTACACCAAAGAGAAAAAAGTAAAATATAGGTACGCTCTTAAATTACCCCTTTACATTTATACTCGTCCCCATATTGAGGCAGCAAATATTATTTGATATCCTTGTTATACAAATTTTATGTTAAAATATTTTCTGTGGTGGACAAGGTGGTAGTTTCAAGATGCAGCACATTTGGATGGAACAGTTCCTACAGCTCGCAGAACTTTAAAATACTCAAGTACTCGAATAGTACACAAAATAAACCTGAAAACGATGGCACAAAATTAGCTGGAAAAACTAAATGATATTAAAGGTGCAGTGTGTAGGATTTAATAGCATCTAGCAGGTCTCAGATTGCAAGGTCCTCTTTAGAGCCAGCATTACAATTCTTAGTTTCAGATGATTATCCACTAATTTAAACATACTTATCAATATTATATTCCATTTCTGCCAAGTCCATTCTGCTAGATGCCATTAAATTCTGCACTGCATCTTGAAGATTCAAGGCCACCATGTTTTTTTCTGTCCTTTGTGCTGAAGTCCATAGTGAGGAATATGGTATAATAAAAGCCTTTGTTGATATGGAATAATAGGCAGAAAGATGAGTGGACCTTGAATTCAGAGTGCTGTATCGTATATGTTTTTGCATAGAAACCCAGTGTTTTTTTTTTTTTAAATGCTGTTTTTTAGATGCCTAAATTGAATCAGTATAATTTTAATATATTTAATACAATTGCCTCGAGATGTCTTATAATCTTATGTTAAATTATACATGTTTGAGTACATGATCATCAAGTTAAATACTATATGTGTCATCTTGAGTTATAATGTTTATTTCTTTTGAAATATACCATAGGGTATCAAATCTATTATGATTTTTACTGTGAAAGCCCCTGAAGTGAACTTCTCTTATTTAAGATCAATGAAATGTATATAATAAACATCAGAGTGCCTTTATTACTAAACAGATGCGGGGACATAATTACCAGGAACTAGCTTTATATATTTTTTTGTTTAGACTCTTTTTTTTTTGCAAAGT
Source organism: Euthynnus affinis (assembly GCA_029490765.1). NCBI lineage: Eukaryota > Metazoa > Chordata > Actinopteri > Scombriformes > Scombridae > Euthynnus > Euthynnus affinis. Next base: position 5,948,290 of record CM055856.1, on the reverse strand, counting down.
TTTTCTTGTTTAATGTTTGTCACTATTCCACATTTTCTATGTAAATATGTACAATTTCAATTGTTATCATCCAGCAGCCCAGTCAGCACATTCAGTATCCTGGACCTGTTTCTGTTCACTAACTAGCATGGTTACCAATTAAAAGGTACCTGGACAATAAATACATGCAATAAACCAGCGTTTGAGTTTGGCGTATAATTCACCCAACCTTCATTTACAGCACTGGGTGTGTGCTGTGGTATACAGTAGGTGTCACAGAGTTACATTAAAATATTAATTTACAGTAGTTACATCCAACACAACACAGCAAAACAGGATCTGAGAAATATGAGCGAGATAAAATGTGGCTATTTGAAACATTTACATTCCTTATAGAACATTTTTTTCAGTGTGATGCTTGAATGCCTGTTAAAAAGGCAGCGTTTCCAGATAAAGTTAGAAGATTATCCATCTAGATGATCTAGTCTGTTGACACAGACACAAGGAAATTCACTGTATAATGAAAAATTATATGAACCTTTCTCCATATTTTTTATAAGGTCCACCCAATTAAGGTATACATTAATTACAGTGATGAGTTGTTCTTTTAACTGCAGGATAAATGCAGTGTTAGGTCTCAGACTGAAGGGGGCACTCTTAGTTTGCTGGTAATATTTGATTACTGCAAGATGCTCTGTTCATCTTGCAGTAATCCAATATTACCAGAGTCCTCCCACATAAATATTCAGGACAAGCGCATCGCATGGTATTGAGAAAATGAGAATCAATGAGAAAATGTGTATGCTGAACATAAATGCAGATCTGAATGGCTATGCCTCAGGATACATAAAGAGAGTAAGAATTTCACTGTGAGATCCTGTTGAATAACCTGCACTGACCCATTATTTGAGAGGATTAGAGGAATGGTAGCACTGCAAACACTGCTCTCTGCTTCTCAGGCTGTTCACATATTGATTTGGAATAAATAATGATAATCAATTTCCCGCAGAGATTACTGAGAATTGTGCTGCTTTCACCTGGACTCATGCAAATCAACGCTTCATACTTGGAGTTTAAGTGTTTAAATGAACAGAATGTTTGGAGCAAATGATTTGTTAGCGATGCTCCCTCATATTCATGCCCATCACATTCTCAACCCACAGGCTCGTATTGAACTAATTATTGATTACCCAGCTCAGATTAGTGAATAAAAGGGACCTTTTTGCTGTCCAGTCAATTCCTTAAAGCACTGGAATCAAATCAAAGAAATAATCACTAATTTGGCTGTTTTTAAGCTAAATTAAAATCTTAATATATTTGAGTTTTTACAGAAGCAGGGAAAACAGCTATAAATAAGCACTGCAGGTGTTTCACACAACAGTTTTACACCTTTCAAAGAAAGTGTATGACTTGTTCCTGCTACCTGTTGTTTCTTTGTGTTCCTGATGAGATCTATCTGCAACATGCTGACCTGCTTGTAAACACCATCCGTTTCACTCGCCTTGTCCGTTGAGTCATAGACGATGTGCGTAACCTCTATCAAGTGAGTCAACTGATTCAATGTTGCTGATGTTCTGATGCTCAGAAATGGATGAACTGGCTGTACAAACAAACAAGGGGTTAGTTCAGAGATCTACATCACAGTGTAAAACAAGATATTTCCTTCTATATTTAGTTGTTGAGTAAGATCTGGCCAGTTTTCTGTCAAACCTGTTGGAGAAAGTGATGACATTGTCACTCTGCATATTGTAGACTACAAAAACTGTCACGAGGGAGTCACCCTATAAAAGTGATTCTTCTAATAACATCATCAAATTGCACATAAATGGCAAAATGCTATATAACTGGTTTCTTTATTACCATATATAAATGAAATGTGTACAAATATAGTCAATGATTGCCTTAATAAACAGATACATATATGAGAAAGATGCATCTGGAGTGACTGGAGTGAATTCAACAATTTTTCTCAATTGCTTAAGCACAATTTATTTCTAAAACACTGTTGCAGTTCTTTAGACTTTAAAGAATATATTCACAATTTGTCAAGTCTGCCTTAAAACAACAGTCAAATTCCCATATCTACATTAAAACATGTTTTTCATGCTGTATTCATTCCTCCTGTTCATAATGGCCTTTCAAAGCTCCCTGCCTAATGCACTTTCACTAAAAGTGAAGGGGGACAAAGTCAACAGTCCTTGTTCTGTGCAGAAAATGTATTAAAAAGTTTAGCTGAACCTAATATGGTGCTTCAATTTTCCGAGTTAGTCCAAACAAGTGGATTTTTTTCCAGAGTTACAGTTTAAAGTACAAAAAAACCCCTCTTTTCTTACAATCCCTCCACTGCAGCTCAACAGAGAAACACAAAGATGGAATATTGCACCAAAAAAACATTAACTTTGGAAGATTTTGGTACAATTGGAGCCTCATATAAGCTTCAGATAAACTTACAGGACTGTGGATTTTGTTCCCCATTACAGCCAGTATGAACAGGAGGAATGATTACAGCAAGAAAACCTTCCCCTACATATAACTGCTGTGACGTTGTCTCTGTCCTCCCTCTGTATATTCCTCAGTGCTCCTCTCTCTGACCAAACCAAACTCTCTAATATCTGCCTGCTCCATTTTCTGTTGCTATGGCACCCACCTCAAACTCAGTTTCACCCCCTGGAGTGTAAGTGTATGTCAGGAATGATAGCTGAAAAATTGCCTCTGTAAACTACATTTGACATGGGGTGAGTTGCACTAAAATGTGAGGATGAACATGCCAATAATTGATATTAAAATCTATCTCTGTTATCACATGTTTTATGGTATGAACATTTTTTTGTTGTTTGGAGATTATTACAGTTTTCTTTAATGTTTTTCTTGTGAAGATTTACACAATGAGGATGTTGATGCAGAAATCTGAGAGTATGTCAATGCCATCAATCAATTGAAGATAGTTTTACATACATATTTGAATTATGTGCTAAAGTAACAAGAAACACATTAACTAGAGTGAGAACATTTTGAGAATTGCACTCAGTGTTTTGAGAATCATGATTTTCATTTAGTGGTTGTGCCAAACTAAGCAAGAAAGAAATGGGGATGTTGCTGCACTCAGGAGTATTCGGCAGTAACTCTGACATGTAAATCTCCTGTTTTAAACTGTATATGGTCTATTTTTCACTCAAATGTGAACCAGAATTTAGCAAATGTAGCTTTTCATTCATTCATTTGGAAACATCATGTCATATCATTAATATCACACCCAACAACATAAAGTACACTGATATTAGAGCAGTGTACTGTGGGTTTCTGTATCTGTGGTGATGATCAAACCCATCTAGAATAATTAATGCTCAACCCATCAACTGCTTAAAGTCCCCCCTCCACTCAAAAATCTGTTTTTCTTCTTGTTCAGTTTGGTGTTTGAGCTTCACTGTGCAGAATGATGTATGTGTAGACTTTGACACTAGACATCTGTTTTCACATACATATGTTTGAAGGTGGAAAGTTTCTCCGTGCTCTCTGAAAATCTGAGCTTAAAGCATGTACCTGCAAGTATGATTTGATGAGATCTCAACTAGTTTGGTGCTAATCTTGGTGTGATGTGGAAACTTGAAGCCTCTACTGCACATACACTGAGAGTGGACTTTTCATTGAAGTAAGAGGCATCTTATGTCCAGGAGTTCAACTTTTGAAATGGAAAATACAACTTTGAGAGACCCTAGACATTTAATTAAAACCCAAAGACAAGAATGAACCAATTTAACTCCTCCACTGACTCTGTCTAAAAAATCAATCTCCTCCAACCACAACAAAGAGGTGATCCTTCTTTGAATTGCCTTTCCCAAGGTTCCTCCCATTGTCCTCATGAGCTATCAGTTTTTCCTTGTCTTTGGGCAGCTGTGGGTTGACTCAGCCTCTCATCAAATCTTCACCACTGCTAAATTTGATGCATTTTCAACCACTCTTGGTAACAAAGGATTCACATTAAGTATAATAATCATTGAAATAAAAAAAATAAAAAATCTCATTTCTCCCTCAGGTAGAAAGATTTTTCTGTCAGTCCTCGAGACCATATCTCTTGCCACAACTGAAGACTTCCACCTCCTCCTTCCACTCACATCTTCTTTAAATCTATTTTTAGCTAGATGTTTGTGTCTGTGCAGCCTCAATGTAATTGTTGACCATTCAGCATCAACCAAAATTACACTTACAAACAAAGCATTTTTATAGACCCAATTTATTTATTTTAGAAAAACTGTTGAAAAACTGCAGCTGCAAAACTGTCTAAAAAACATTACTATAGCCGTAAACAGTTATTAAGATAAATCACAGTAGTGGTTTCCAGAGCAACCATAGCACTGACACAGACTCAGAAGGTTGTCAGTGACGTAAGTATAAATTTCCTACAATCCTTTCCAATCTAACCCTAACCCATTCACAAAAAAAGAACACCAAATATTTTCATATTTAGTCATCTGGGTGTAAAATGTGTGTTTTCAGTAAAAGCTTTGTTCCCCTCGGCAGTGGTACGTTTAACTTCTGATAATGGAGATTTTGTTGTTGCCGATCAATGTCTTTTTCATGGCATATGTCATCTGTTATCTGTGATTACGGCCAAAGTGGCTGTAATCACAGAGTAATTACATCGAGATTGTGAATCTCAGTCACATTTTGATCTTGAATGAACATTGATGATAAGCTTTGTTTTGTGTGACAAATATGATTTTGCAATTTTAACAATTAGCGAAGATTCTCATGTGGAAATGATGTATAATTGCAAAGCAAACAGCCACCTCTGTCTGAGTTTTTTTTTTTTTTTATCTGGTTCTCTATCCCCTAATTCACTGTTATATAAAACAGCTTTATGTATCACTTTGTCATTACAGGCTTCTGTAAACCAACAACTAGAAGCTCTATCAGTCTCTACTGGAATATTATAGCATATAGAATATTACATTAACTTTACATTTGGTTGCAGCAGTGGTGGAAGAAATAATCAGATCCTTTACTTCAGTAAAAGTACCAATATGTGAAAGTATTTCATTACAAGTAAAAGTCCTGCATTAAAAACTCTGCTTAAGTAAAAGCCTCTGTGATTGTCATTGTGATAAACTATGTATTGCATTTGATTTCTTGTACGATACAACACTTCAACTATTTATCTCTTAGTTTTTTGTGCATTCTTACTTGATCCTGCTGGTTGACCCAGTTACCATTCATTTTATTACCTGAGAATCCACCACTGTGACTGGTTTCAGTCTTTTTTCCTAGAATAAATATGCCACATTCAAGATCTACCTATACCTTTTTATAGAATAATTTTAATTTAAATAAATTACTTCAAAATGTTTTTTTCATGTGTTTAATCACTGACTAATACATTAACCATTAAAAAGTGTGTAATTATTCCAGTGGTACACTGCAGACTTCACACATTTGAAGAAGTGTGAGACATGAATATGTGCTGTCTTAAAAAAATCCTCCAGTAATGAATAATGCTTTTTCCTGGTGCTGCTTTTTATTTCTAGTTAGCTTTCTTGTTTTTTCAGCATTACAGGTTATTGATTTGTTTCCTTTTTTTCCCTGATAAAAGAACAACATAGTTTGAACATCATTACGTAAAACCAATTTAGCTTAATTTTTTCTTTACAACAAGAGCTTAATTTATTCATTAGTATCTTCTTTTAAGTGCAGCATGGCCTGTGATGCCTCTCGCTCTGCTATTACTTCCCAGTGAAGCGGTGGTCTCTTGGGGATCTGCTCTGTTGTGCTGAACTCAATAATATCATCACTAAATCCTGCGGCAGAAAAACAGCAGCTAACAACATGTGGTGGGATAAAGGCAGCAAGTGAATATGCAGCAAGAAGATAATTGATATTTTCTTATAGTTGCTGTCTTTCTTGTCCATTCTATTAGACCATCATGGGTCTGATTGCTCAAAAAGACAGGGATAAACATTAAAACAGCACATATCAGTCAGTCAACACACCTGAAATCAGTTTATGTGAATAACCAGTATGTACAAAGCTGTTATTTGGTTTCAGTGCTGTAACATAATCAATCCCTGCTAATCCTAAACTCAGTACAGCAGAGAGAGAGAGGAGTGACAAAAACTGATAGGCAGCTTGAATGCTAAACTAACCAAGCCAGTGTAGCTCAGTGTTAAAGGCAAATAAAAGTGTGAGGCAGGCTCGTAAAGATACCCTCTCACCTGTTTGGAGTTTACAGTTTTGATGCAGGAGTTGATGTTTTAAGTCCACATTCATGCACAGTTTGTATTTAATAAGAGTACACAAAAAACTCACAGCAGAAAATATTTTATTTGGTCATTGTAAGTATAGCACATTGTCTTTTAAAACATTCTGATAAATGTCTATTTAAATATATTTAAATTTTTAAATTCTACAGGCCATTACTTTTGAAAACTCTACATGATGAAACAGAACGAACAGAGAGACACTTCAGTATATAGATGCAAAGGACAAAATCACACATTTGAGGAAAATTGGTCAGTGCAAAGGAGAATGTTCTGTTAGGAAATTAGGCTTTTGAAGAGGAAAATTGCATCTTACACAATCTGAACAGAACAGAACTAAGAGGCAAGAAGATTTTTTTTTCTTTTTACAGCTCTGAGGTAGGACACAAGCTTACAGTGAAAGAGAGAAAGAAAGCGATACTGTGGATCTGCTTTCATTTGGAGAAAGAAAGTATATAAACCATGTAAATGATTGATTATCATTTCAAAGCTTTTAAAGTTTTAAATACACAAAATACACACACTTTAAAATACACAACTCTTAACTGCATAAGTGCACTCATTGAGAAACACATTCATTTAAATATATAATACTTTACACCAAAGAGAAACATGCCATGAATATAATCATTGCAAAATACAAGTAAAGCAAGAAATATGTCTAATTTTAAACTGGGGTCCAAAAAGACTTAAGTCTTCAATATAGAACTGTTAGTTTTTAATATTTATTATATACTAATAAACATCTCTTTTTACTCAATTTCATCCTCTTGACACCTGATTTTTGCACTTTTTACACTAAAATGTAGTCCAGTCCAAATGTTAAGACTTTTAACTGCTGGTATAAAATTTTAATATCACTGAATATCATGTTTATACACAATTTTCTGAAAGTGTTGTCACATTATAACATGTATTTAATTCAAATATACTGGTAATATCTTGACAAGATGGAACAGCATCTGCATGCAAGATATAGATATGCAAAACAAACAGACCAAAGCATGTCCAACTTCAGTCTGAGAAACTACAGAAATGATTATCTTAATGGCAGATGTGCAGGTTTAAAAAAAAAAAGGTTTAGTCAGATTTTGAAGAAACCAGTCAAAGTGTTGGTGGAAATATTGGTAATGACCGAGTCTGTGACTTGTGCAAGATATACTGTACTTCTCATCTAACTAATGTGCATGAGCAGGAATGACTCCAAACCTTCATCAAAACCTTGACCCTTTTAAACATTTTTGGGATCATTTAAAAAAGGAAAAGGTGAAAAGTTATGTAAGATCACAAGACACATTCTACGCTACTCTATAAATGGGTCATATTATACCCCTTTTCCACAAGTTAACACAGTTCCCTGGGGTCTTAATAAAATGTATCTGACATGATTTGATCAAAATATCACAAGGATCAAACACCACAGCAGCCGGTTTGAGTGCATGTCCCTCCAACCTCACCCCCCTCTACTGCAGAGTGTGCCTGCTACCATGACAGTTGTTGAGTGGTGACAACCCTGGAGAAACATGGCTGCCGGAGAAAACTTACTTTGACTGCAAGATCATTTGTATTTATTTGCATTACTTGTGCAAGTTTGAACATGAGATCATTTGTGTTCATCTGGGCATTCAGGGCTGTATCCCTGCAGATTTTTTCTTCAGCCCCGGATAATTCTCCACTTTGAGCAGAATGTCATTAAAGAAGATGGCAATGCTGTAATTTTGTATCTTCATTGAACAGAGGAGGCTAAACGGACTAATCAGAGACAATTTACAGGAAAATATATGGAAATATTGTGTCTTATTAGCTGACAGGTCCCTGTCAGTTCTTCAACTGATGGGGTTACTATGCATAGACAAAAAAATGATATATGAAATTTTTTACTGGTAAAGGGGTTGAATCTGAAATAGTGGCTCAAACATCCTCATGTTGAGCCAAGAAAACAAGGTTTAGAAATGCCTGTATGAGTTCCAAGTTATGTGAACATGATAAGAGCGGAGCATAAGTTATATACAGTTAATGTACTTTGCATTGCACTATAGCCAGTTAAACTGATAGCAATAATAGCTCAGCTGCACCTCTTCTTGGCTAGCAATGTGTAGCCCTCACATGCTAGAAAAAATGTGCATGGTAACAGTCTATTTAGAAGTACATTTTAAAAAGTTTTTTGATGGAGAAGAATCTGGGCTCAGCCCCTCGTGTTTAACAGTCCAGCCAACGCCCCTGTACTCACCCCAAACAGCCAGCGAGGAATAGCAGGCACTGACTAGACCCTGACCAGCACAGTGATGTTACTGAAGCTCAGCCTGAATGAACCCAAAATGAACTTAGTTTGTGCTGTGATTTAATAACCTGGCAATACAAGCAAATTTTTCACCCTTAGCCTAGTTTAGCTTGGCTTAGTTTAGCTGGGTCCTGGCCGGTGCTTACGAAAAAAACATGGCAGAAAATTTAGTGGGTGGAGACTCAGATAGAAGCATACATGGGGAGCAGTACAATTTTAATAAAGCCCCAAGTAACCTAAGAAGGGGCATCAAATTTGAATGGCTTGTTGAATCACAAGAGTAGAGAGAAAGCAAGCTCATACCAAACTGACTGGGTTGTCTTATTTCACAGTTTGTGTGTTAGTAGGCACATCAGAAACCCAAATATATATGCACAAGCACTAAAAAGTATGGCCCCTTTAAAAGTGCTGAACTAATGTGGATACCCGAACACTGCAAAATATTAAAGAAATGCCAAAGTGCAAGCCATGGTTAAGGCAAATGGTGGAAACAGGAAATGCTGAGATACTTTCTCTTTTAGTAAATACTGACAAACCTTTCTGACTTACTGAATATCTAAATAAGTAGAATAGGACTGAAATAAACATTTTTGGTAGTGGACTCACTGTGTATACAGTGTTACTCTATATCTGTAAACAAGTTTGTGCATTAATCATTTAATCTGTTTACCACCAATAGTATGAATGTCATGATGAGCATTTAACAAATTTTGTAAAATATTATCTGCAGTGTCTTTAACATAAGGCAATCTGTCTTGAGCTTGTCAGCAAAGCTGAATCACTTGTCAAGTTTGCCGCTGAAAGGGCAAATTCAGTGTCACTGTGGCTTCTCTTGGCTCTGCAATCGGCCTGTTAATCATTTCGCATTCATTCTGTCGTACGTTCTCTTCATTCATCTGTGACACTTCTGTAGAAGCTGCTTCAAACCCAGGCACAGTGTTGGCAACATGAACCACATGGACCTTATTTCTCCCATTTTTACTGAGGATACAGCTGAACACTTTCTTGAAGCCTTTGCGAAAGTGTTTGGACACCAGGGCGTATACGATAGGGTTGACACAGGAGTTGGCGTAGGCCATACAGTGAGAGAGGAGCCTGAAGGCATATGTGGTCTGGTTGAAAGGGAAGTCTCCATACAGGTAGCACAAGATCACAACATGGTACGGCAGCCAGCATATGCAGAAAAGCACGGTGACAATGATGATCATTTTGGTGACTTTGCGTTTAGCCCTCTTGGACTCTGACATGCCATCCAGGGGATCAACAGCCGTCCACAGGTACTTGATGGTCCGAGTGTATGAGAGACTGACAATCAGCACAGGGATGACGTAGCCGAACAGGAAGGTGCACGTGTCCAGCACTTTGCGGTTCTGCTCCTCCCAGCCGGGGATACACACAGTACTGTTGGCGTAATCAATCAGGTCGTAGTAACTGAGATAAGGACCCGCAAAGACCAGGGAAAGACCCCAGATGATCACCATAGCAACCACTGCATTACAAGGGGTTCTTAACTCCCTGGAGCGTAGTGGGTAACGAATTGCCAGATACCTACAAAGACACAAAAAAATAATACTGAATTATTAAATATTCAAGCCACATGAACAAAGATAATTAGCTGACTTTATCTGGTTTTAAGTGGATTCTTCCTGCATGCTACTGTAACAATCTTGCCTGCATGCTGATTGGCTGAGAGATATTCCAGGAAGTATCTCTCTCTCGCTCTCTGAACTCATCTAAACTAAAACCCAAATCTGAATCCAAAATAACCGACGTTTTGATTGAGTTACAATTATACATTAAATTTGGAAGTAATTTCCTCAAGAACTAATCACTTTCTGAATTTAAAGTTTGTATATTATACTTTTTTTTTTCTTTTTGCAAATCAAATACATGTCGCATGAGTGCAGATGTCATGACAATTGCTTTTTGGTAACCACCAATATTTTGATTATGGGAGAGGAGCATCTACTATCCATAAAGGAAGCTGCCACTTCCTTGCTTGCCATTAAAAACATCATAGCTCATACTGAGAGAACTGAACAATAGTCATTCACACTGAAGCTGTTTGTGGCTATTGTTGTATAAAAAAGTCTTTAGGGAAATATATCAAACATGGCCACAAAATCCACACAAAAGACATTTTAAATAAAACTTTTCAATATGATTTGATCTGGCATGCATCACCTGGCAAAACCATGACAATAGAGAATGTGACTGTGCCTGGGGCCATGCTTTGATGCTGCTGAAAAGGTGGGTGATAAAAGAATAAATCCACAGTGTGTTGTCATGAAAAGGAGGTTTAAATGATATTTTCCTAATATTTTTATGGAACAAATATCTTTCACTACTCTGACACCACAATGCTTTTCACATATTATTGTCCCATCATCACTTCTGTTTTCCATCTTTGCACATGTGAAGCTGTATTCATGAGTATTTATGATGTTTTTACAAGCTTATGTTCACAGGGAGTTTTCAAGCAATGCAGCTTCTTTTGCCCAAAAGCTGTACTGCAAATCCATGTGCTCTCCATCCTCATTCACAGAACACTTGAACCAGCTCTCCACAAACAAGAAACAAAGAAACAGACTTTGAAACCTTGCTGAAATGGGGACAAAGACACTTACAGTCAACATGAAAGGGGAGTAAAGCAAATATCGTGACCTACTTGTCACATATGGAAGCTCAGTGGCTTGGACCAAGTATTGAGACATTACTCTGTAAGCTTAGCTGAAATTGTCACATTTATAAGAAAGCACAAGCTATTGGACAGTGTGTTAATGTCTGGAAAGATGATTTGCTTTTTGCATTTATGTTACGCTTCTAAATGAGGTTTTGCTGAATAAGAAACCAATTAAAGAGTAAAACAGAATCACCACATTTTCCGTGAAATCGAACCATGACTAAACTTCAAAGTTTCCTGGAAAACACAAATCACTCACTTCACCATGCTCTGGCTCTACACAGATGCTGATGTGGCTATTTGCAGAGATACTTATACTGATCATATAAATTCAAGAGGACATGAACTGCCATATTACAATTATGCATAATTGTAGCCTCAACACATACATATTTATACATAGAGGTTAAAATTATTTTGTGCATGAGACTGCATTAATAACTGAGCATCATTTACTGTGCATTGTTTTTTTTTTGGTACTGTTACCTTGTACATGCTCCAGATCTCAAGTATATGTTTGAAACTGCAAGTGCAAATTAATTCTCTTAAAAGCAATAACTGTAAATTGTTTTGTTTTATATGGAATCATTTTCTCAGGTATAAAATCACAGTAAATGTATGATCCGCCCCTGGGTAACACACTGCAGCGGCAAATGCCTTCCATTAAAAGAGTGGATGAGTGTGCTGCTGTTCATCCAGGCTGAACTGTGATTTAATACCTGCTGGGGATTCCTGGTTTAAAGTGTAAACTGTAAGCTGCTGCTTTTTTCACTTGTTACAGAGGAACTGGGGGACGAAAACGAGAGAAATTCATTAACCTCCAGAGTCAGATGTTCCTGCTCTTTTTCAGTCTAAGGAGGAAACGTCTGGCTGGCAAGGTGAAAATCTATTGGATCCTCTATAAAGTGCAAACATAGCCAGTGTGAGCAGAGGTTGTCTGCAGCAGAAGGCAAGTGCACACTGACTCTGTCCATATTGACTGAGCTGATAATATTGCCCAACAACTTAGAGCTTACTCTATGAGGGATATAATTTTCAGCTTGGGATAATGTATGCTTCCCTCATAAGATATTCAATTACAGATTGAGGGTCTCTGTAAGGTCTTAGAGTTCTAATACTGCAGGAAAGCGATGTTCTTCCAGTGCAAACAAAGCTCACTCGCAGAAATCCTCCCTCAAATTAATATTTGTGCCCTCAAATTACAAAGCATTAAATTACTAGTTAGTGCACCCTATGTACTATTTCATTCCCTTGTTTTAGTGACGCATGCCCTTGAACGTCTTAATTCATTCCCTTGGATGAATAATTTGTGCCCTTGAATGACTAAATCTTTCATGAATTTGTTCTCTCTCTCTTCTCTCCTGGGAAGGTTGGCTGCTCCAGAACCTTGAACCTGAGTATTTATGAAGTAAATTGCAGCATTGCAGAAACAACCTGTTATCCTGTACATATGTTTGGAGGTCAGAGATAAGACAGCATTGTGTTTAACAGCCTGAATCCAAAGGATATCCATATATCTCAGTCCAAGTTTAAAATAAAGCTGAGAAGGGCGAGGACAAGAGGAATAAAAGGTGATAACTTACAGCTATTTATCTGAAGGAATTCATAAAGCAATTTGAGGGCATAATTTAGCAATTCAAAGGCATGCAATATTAATTAAAGGGAACCAATTATTGAATTTGAGGGTAGGAATTACTAAATAGGTTTAACACATGTAAACAGAACATGAATTAGTTATTTGAGGCAAAACAACAAACAAAACAGTTATGACACTCATGATACCCTCATGATGGTAAATGGTGAAAGAAAGCCAAACAAAACACATATAAGATGAGCAGTGACAACCTTTGACAACATAAAGCAAAGGGTCTGGGAAATGTGGCCTTCTTGAAAAGCAAAGCTAACTACACTAATCATCTCTGCCGCTCTCTGTTTATAACAATTATGTCAGTGTAATTTAAAATTTAATTGGGTTGTTAGGAATGTCACATATGTTAGGTAAATTTTAAACAATAACAGAATTAGGGGTAATTTTTTGTGTTATATAACATACTGTAATAACCATGTTTATGTGCATGGATGTTTTCTACTCTGGAACTGAAAATAGTTAATAATAACATACCTGTCAACAGACACAGCAGCGAGCGTGAAGCTGCTGGCGTACATGGTGAGGTTAATGAAGAAGTGGACCACTTTGCACATGAAGGAACCGAACACCCAGCCCTCCAGAGAGTAGATGGTGGCTTGGAAGGGAACGCAGAAGATGATGAAGAAGAAGTCAGCCACACTCAGGTTGAGTATAAACAGATTGGTTGTGTTATATCCGACCTGCCCACTCCGCAGCAGCACAGCGAGCACCAGGCTGTTGCCGATGGTGCCCAGCAGGAAGATGAGCGAGAAGACCACCGACACAATCACACTGGTGGGGTTCAGCTGGTAGCTTTCAGACACATTCATCTGCCCTCCCAGCTTGCTGAAATCCTCAAAATCAGACATTTTGCAACTCTGGAACAAGAAAATAATAATAACAATTATAATTCCTAAGGGTTTAACTGATTTACCATGTCCTAAATCACATCAACTGTCAAAAAACAGTACTGTTTTGAAACCACATTTCCCAACCCTTTCTTATTCACTTCCCTTTGAAGACAAGGCTTATGCACCAGTGGTCAGTATTGACATGATGACAAAGAAGCTCACTCAGACGGGATTTAATGACGAGTTAGTCCTTGTAGCTTCTCAAATAATGTTGAAAAAGTTGACAAGCCTGCATGCACCAGAAGATTTCTTTATCTAGTTAATCCCCTGTTGAGCAATGTCACACATACTAATAAGAAAAGAATGAGGTTTAACTGGCTGGTGACGTTTGTCAGATGTGTCCTTGGACTATTTTCAGTGTTTAATTAAAAGTAATGCTGCAATGCAGTAAATCTATAGTTGTGAAGCTCCTGAAATGCATTTTGACTTTTTATACTTTCAGTGTTAACTGAAGTTGAAATGTTAAATCAGTTCAAAAGAATATTAAACAAAATACTATTTTTTATTCTTTTGCTGTCACAGAGGGAAAGAGGGTCACCTTTAAAGTGAGGATAAAATGCTTCGCTGTCATCACTGCGGTGATTTGTTGGGCTAAAATATGAACCAGAGGATTTACAGGTAAGTGAACCAAACCACTCACAGCAGCTGATTCACCTCCTCTCATCTCTAATCCAGAGAATTGTGTCTTTAACCAAAAGGGGTCTGAGTGCTGTTGTCTTGTCAGAGTCACTCGATCAAAAATGAAAAGAGCAGAAGTCCATCTCCGCTGGGGGAGATGGAGCCCAGAAAACATCTTAAGTGATCATCTCTTCATAGTGAGTCTGACAGCAGTGATTTATCTCTGTCAATCTCTGACCAATAACAATGTCATATTAGAGCTTTTAATGTATTGCAGTTTCATAAAATGATATCTACAATGCCATCATGCCCTCTTGGGCTTTTTTTTTTTTGTCAATTTGTCGTGTTGTTGGATTATGAGTGGTACAAAATTGGAGCTTCAAAGTAAAGAGCTGTTCTTCATGGTGAAATTGATGAGTCATAGTGGAGAGATAATTTAATCCCATCCATCTGTCAAAGAGTTCAATTATGGATCAAAATGTTGAACTGCATTAAATGAGCAGCTGGGTCTGCAAATCATTGTGTTTTTGGTTATTTCCCTTGATGTTTCTGATGATGATACATCCGTATGTTCTTTGTCAAGAGTCGGTTGATCTCTATGGAATTCCATCCATCATTCATATCTGAATTTAAAATATAATAATAACAAAAAAAGATGTTGCGTGGCAAAACCATTGCTGTCATAAAACAATACTATTGTGTTTATGATACAGATCCCACATACTTGTAATTTATATGAGTTAGGGTTGATCAATTGGATACATTATTGCTACAGTATATTTGCCAGGCCCTTCAAAACTATACCTAGTATATGAAATGGAAATTTCTTGAGATTGACATGTGCAGGCTCCATCACATCTGAAATTACAGTGAGGTCAAACTGCAGGTCAACTGTCATTCACATCTGTTGGAGTACCAGAGATAATGATGTGAAGCTGGAAACAGACACAGCGCATCAGAGTTCAAGCGCATTTTAATCAGCTCTTCACTCTGATTTCTATAAAATACTCTGATTTAGGAAATTCTCATTTTTCTGCCTTGTTGTCTTCAATGAGAGACCTGTTCATTGATGGCTCCTAAATTGACAATCTCCAGTGCTGAAAGAAATGCATTTTATATCACCTTCAAACAGAGGATTGCATTTAGAAATGGCACTTTTCTTGTAGCCTTTTTGTGTAGGAAAAAATAACCCAAACTGAGGAGAAAGGGTCCAATTTAAAGCAGACATTTCCAAAACTGTTATCTTCTTGATTACCACCACAGAATATGTGTTGCACTTGCAATTTCCAGTCATGACTGGAAAAAGGAAATAACCTGTATATGTGAACATCAAGCTATGCCTAGCTCAAGTTACAGCCATCACAGATTTTTTAGACTGAGAAGAAAGAGGGAAAATGCTTTAAAAATGGAATCACCCTCAAGCAACAAATCAGCTTGATGTGAATTGAACTGAAGAGGCATGAATAAAGGTTGCTAATTACTCTACCTAAATGAACAGATAGGGATTTTATATGAAAGACACAGCATGATGAATTAATGCTCCATATCTATGGCAGTACAAATGTAATGACTTATAAAATTCATGGAGCTGAAATAATATTGCAACAATAAGAAGCTTAGACTGCTACAAAGCTACGTGTAGATAGAGAGATCAGAATTCAATTTGGCATTTGTCTCCCCAGAACTGATGACAAACTCAATCACAAGCCTGTTGTCTTCGAGAAAGAGAGAAAACCACAATCACAGTGCCATAAATGTAGATGATAAAAACTAATATGTTGTGACATTATCGTAATTCATCCTTTTATGCTTCCATTCACCAAATCTCAGCAATAACCGGCTTAAAATTAACTATCAAACATTATTGAACTTTCAACACCCTTTGAGTATTAAACTCTTCTGCCGCCGTAATCAGGAACATGACTGAGAGCAAAATGAAGAGGATATACTGATCACAGTCAATGGCAAATAAATGAGTCATAATAAGTAGAGATTGTAGACATTGTAATATTTTCTTATTAACCTTTTAAAGAGGCAGGGTTATACTTGCTGGATACTGCAGAGGAATTCTCCTCACAGCTCTGTTTCCATGCCTGATTTCAGCAGTCTCTTTCTTGGACTGGCTGATTTCCCTTTCTTCCCATAGGGAAGACAACCTGAACTGATATTAAATTTCCGACTGCAGTGGGATACAAGGGCTAAGATCAGCCAGTGCTGAACATGTGCAAGAGTCTCAGGGAGGATCAGAAAAAACAGGGACTGGCACACAGGAGCTTTATGAGCTGGTGATAGAGCGTTTTGGACTTGACAGGTTGTGGAATTTGCAGACTTTGGCTGAGCGCATTGTGATGGATGTGAGGGCATAATTAGAATTTTTTGGAAATGAAACAATGAGTAATGAAAACAACGGAGCCAGAGGGAGGAGGAGGAGGGGGTTTGATGGGGATGTAGCTCAGCCTGAACCAGACTCCATGGGAAAACATCTTCATTTCGAGAGGAGAGGAGAGGTTTCAGCATATAAAAAAATGATGAGGAGGCATATATCAGACAACACAAGCTGGAATATGATACATGATATGAATTCTTTCTCAGCCTGATGTCAGGAGAAGATTAATAGCAAAACTTTAGATATCAGCCAAACAGCTATAACATTTCTACATCCTGTAATCAAATGTTTAAAAAGAAAAAATGCTGGTTGTGCATCATTCATTTACATTGCAGATGTTCTATAGATCCATTAAAATACTTCTATTCTGTATGAACAGCAGAATCAGCATGCAGATGAGGCAGATGCCAAATGATAAACATACCAGGATGATGATGAGTGGACAGTATCCAAAGCTTCAGCGCTGCGCTCTGATTAGGAACACTCCCGGCAGACCTGCTCTGTTAAGATGCTCATACTCTTCACGCTGAAGCCTCTGTTCTTCCAGAGTATATCGCTATCCGCCTGTGTTGCTGCTATCTTACTCTTTCTCCGCCTCCACCCCTTCCACCCAACCCCTCTCCCCCTACTAAGGACTCCTCCTCCACATTCACTTTAATGTTCACACTTCACTGCAGAAAAGGATTGCAGTGCAAAGGTATAAAGGGAGTCTGCAGCGCTCAGCAATCTATTCACAATCAGTGCATAATCGAGAGGTTCACTGACAAAATAACCTTTATGCAACATCGATTGCCAATCTAAAGTGTCTGCACATGCACCCAAATCAGACTTGCTCCAAATGAGGCGGTGACCTTTGAATTTGCTTTCATCTTTAACATGGCTTGTTGTGTAGTGAGGGAAATTATTGCCTGCTAAGAGGGAGCATGATTCATTTCGCCAATCAATTCAGGGGGGACACAGGAAAACAATTGTCAGTGTACACATTGTTATATCTTTAATTAGTGAGTAATTTTAGTTCAGCATCAGGTTCATAGCATTGAAGCAGGTGAGTGTGTCACTATTGAAGTCTGGGACACCCAATTACAAATTCTCTCTTTATAAGCCTGTGTCACAACAAGTGAAATACTCAATCACAGCAAAGCACTTCAAACAACTGCAAACAACTTTCCTCTATTTAGCTAAACAATTAGACATTTGCAACTTGATGATTACATTATATTTCTAAAGATATTTTCTTATTTTCTTTTTCAAAGTTCCCTAAAAACCTTTAGGGATAGGTAAATTACTTCAGACAGAACTCTTTTCCTATTTTCCTGTAAGATTTCAAATTCAGGTACTAATGTGGTGCTTGGGGCTATATTTCATGTGCATCTTTATTTATGACCATGGTAAAAATATTTCACAGCTTATACAAATTGTCAAAAACACATCCTCAAGTTATACATTAATGCACAAAGACTGCTGCTCAACCTGTTTCGGTGGTTAACAGGTTTTGATAATTTAGATTTACTGACAACAGTTAAGGATATGGTGATTTTCTATAAATTTCATGTGCAAAGCCAAACCAACAATGAACTAATCTTACTGACAAGTATTGTGTGTGTATCCAAAGCCTGATATATCTTATTCATCTCTACCACAGACCTTCATTGTTGTCTAAAATCTATGAAGAATATGTCGATGATCCACACCGTTGTACTGGGTGACATGTTCCTTCACCCAAGAGGAAATGGCTCCAAAGACAGGCATCACGTTTTCAGTTTCTGGAGAGTAGTTCCATGTAAGGTAGATTCCACTGGGCGTATGCTACATATTATAACTTCTTGACTTGAACTGTAAAGAGTGCATTCAGTAGTCCAGTCTTGAGGAGATAAAGGCATGGACAAGTCTCACTGAATCTGCCAAGGTTAGAGAGTGGTGGAGTTTAGAGATGTTTTTGAGATGGTAGAAAGAGGCTTTGCTCAAACTCAAAATGGGGCCAATATGCTCCTCCGTACAGGGAGATCTTCAATAGCCTGCACCTTTGCTTGTTTTGGCATCACTGACCCTTGCCCCACCTGATGACCAAGATCAATGTCTTGTCCCTTCCCAAATTCACATATGGGTAGATACACCACTAGTCCAGCAACTTCTAATCTGTCAAAAAGCTGTCCAGTATGGAATACATGTTGAAACCACGAAGAGCTATGTACCACAACATTGTCCTTATAGATCCCCAATTCTCTAGTCTTGCAGTTACCCATATTGATCTGAAACCTCTGTTACCAGGGCATTCTTCATTTGGTTAATGGCACTTGCCTGTATCCTTTCAGCAAATCAAATTTTGACACAAAGTGACGTGTATGTGAAATGTAATATCAAGGTGAGCTCCACTCACTGACTCCAAGTTCAATAGTTCCAATTTCCATCAAGTAGTCCAGCTCAATTTAAACCCCAGCTCACTTGTGAGGAGGGGCTGTACTTGTAATTCTGAGTGGTCCTTTAACTTCATCTCCATAAACCAACTCAAAAGGCCTAAAACCAGCGGAATCATCGTAAGACTCTTGAATCACAAAGAGCAGAAAAAACATGGCTGCATCGCAAACCCCAGGACACCCTTCACAATAGGTCTTGATCTTTGTTTTTAAGGTTTGGTGATAATGCTCTATAGTATCCTGTGATTGTGGATGGTAAGCAGAGGACACAACCTGCTTAACACCAAGCTCACACATGACCTTCTGAAAGAGGTACAACGGATGTACCTGATGTTGGACTTCTTTAGGCAAGCCTACTCTCAGAAAAAAATGGACTAAAGCCTCCACAATAGGCTTTATACCCTTCAAAAGTACAGCTTCAGGAAATTGGGTTTTGACATCCATAATAGTCAGTAAATATTAGTTATTTAATTAATTAAAAGAGAGCACTTAATTTGATGTCAATCAACTATTGAATACTATGTCCTGTTTGATGATGCTTGGCTTTGCCAATCTGGCTCAGAGTTCAAGTTTTATCAAAATCTGTTCTTCAGAGTAGGTGAAAACCAAACAACTGGATAATGAGGGGAAATCAGACACCATACTAGTTCATCAATCAATAATCAGACCATTTCTCAGCGTCCACTGATCCACAGGTGATTTTAATTCTCCTGATGCTCCAAGCCACACACCTATCCTGTTCAGCCAATGGATGAAAGGCATATGAGGTAGTGTGAGCAGGAGCCTCTAAAATGTGATATCTCCATACCATGGTGTTGTTGGAAAATACACATTTAGCTCGATCACAACACTAGCAAATCACCGTTATCTTGTTCCCATGGATGTGCCGTCTGCTGTACATTTCAGAGACTGAAAACATTATTGCTGTAATTAGTCTTTGGAGATGTTCCTGGAAGAAAAAAAAGATGTTTCTGAAAAAAAAACAAACAAACAAAAAAAAAAAACCCAAAACAAAAAAAAAAACAAAAAAACTACAGCAACCATAGGAACATGTAATCCAATGATGTAATCCAGTGCAACGGTGTGGCTCATTGACAGGTTCTTAATAGTTTTAACACAGTATTTGTAAGTAGGATTTCAACAATTCATTGCTGGTTTGGCTGTGCACATGAGATTTGTTGACAACAAGAAAAATATTTTAAAAAATGCAGTCTCATCCTTTAAGCTACAGGTACAAAGTATATGGTCATCTTTACAGAAAAAACACATCAGATTCACATCCTGTTAGATGGTTACAAAACTCACTGAGGGGTCCAGCTGAGTTTCTGACGTTTGAGAATTTAAGAGAAAGCAGGGGACAAGAATGAGTCATGCAACAGAAAATGGGCAGTCGGGATCAATGTCATCGATCGCCTATTTTGAGCTATGATTCATTTAGTCATGACCAACACCATCTGCTAAAAAAAGCCACTTAATGACTAATTTTATAATTCTTTTACATGGGTATAGTTGTCATTTAAAAATTAGAATATATATTAGTAGCCCAGCAATACCACACCAAATCGCAAATACAAAGTAGAATGGAACCTATCTGTGCATTTTTGATTTCCGAGGGGCATTATCAACAGGTGCAGACCAAAATGACTCTGGATGCAACTTGATAGACCTACAACCAATTAGAGCAATGAAACATGTGACATAGCATTGAGCATCTTACCAAATCCTGTCAGATGTACAAAAAAACATTTCACTTTTTATCACTTTTTATCAATAAAAGCTTTAAGTGTAGTTGTTTGTTCTTCTTTCAGAGAAAATTTACCTTCCATTTAATACTGTCATGTTAGTGTATTCAACAGACTGTTCCACATTAGCTGCAGCTATCTTGGTTGTTTAAAATGTCTCAGTGGCACTCAGTGGCCTTTGTTCAGTCATCATATAAAACCTGCCCCATATTAGATGAACAATTGTGAATGGCCCGACCCAGGCCAGGTCGGCTAGAAATCTGTCTGAATGGGAAGGGGGCCAGACGCATCTGCCAGAGCAGATAAAACATGAGCTTGCAGATTTGTCTGGTTCCCAGGCTAATATATTTTAGCACTGAGTCCTGATTTCACAATTGCAGACTGCACAAAAACTTATACTGTAGTGATGTAGACCCTAGTGAAGTAGTGAGGCTGTGTGGTGTAGACGTGTGCTCCTCAAGCATCTTACTGCCCCTTTTAACCCAGTCATTGTTCCTCACCCGGTGATTCCTGTCACCTCTAATAAAGGATCCATGTCCAGGAAGCATGATGCCCAGCTCTTGTTATAGTGAGACCCTGAAAACTTGGTGCCAAGCACCAGTTGATAGGTGAAGAACTGATTTTCACCTTATTTATTTACTCAACGCTTCAATTGTAAACCAAGATGACTCATTCAAGCTACCGGGCATATCTCCACCACCCTTCAAATATGAACAGAAAATATTTTGTTGAATCTAACAAGATCCAGCGTAGGTTGCTCTCCCTGCGGTGGAAGAGTTGGCTCAGAATCCTTAATCCTGAATCAAGTAACATTCAGATGCAGCCTTTAGTCTGGCACGTTTCATTATCCTCCTGTTCTAGATACAAGCTCTGACATGCTGTCTGTGCTGCTGTCAGCTATCATTCATCAATGAACTGCATGACACCAGGTCAGACAAAACAGCAGGATGGAACATCATGTCCACACCAAGCAAGCAAACATAAGAATGGTTTTTCATCCACTTCTTCATGATTCATACCACTGGTGTTGTCATTTATTATCGCCCTTGCAGGTTTCTCAATATTTATTTCCACTTCACTACAATACTACTTCACTGCTCAAGCCCACAAACAACAGCCATATGTAATGTTAATATTCATTTTATGCATCTTACCTTAAGTATAAATTCATATAGTGCATCTGAAAATTAACAATGAATTACAAAGTTAATAGGCTGATTCCAGTTGAGATCAAATCCATCTTTCCATTGGGTTCCTTACGCAACTGGACCACCCTTATTTAAAATGGATGGAGAGAAATATATAGCTGAAGCAAACAGCTTAGTTCGGACAATGATGGATTCTGGCCTCAGTGTAAGGCAAATTAACATTCAGAAATACCTCTGGGTGTTGTTTCATGTGAACGTTTCCATGGCAACCACGGATGGATCACTTTGAAAGGATGGCGAAAACACGGAATTGATTTCCAACCACAACACAAAGAGTAGCATAGTATTTTACCAAGTAGTCTAAGAAACACAGTGAATTAGTGAATTAATGAAAAGGTAGCTTGTAGTTATCAAAAAATATTTCTTCTGCCAACTTAAACCTCAAACTTGTTTCTGTAGAACTTAATGTGGTATCCAAAGAGCAGCCATTCTTGTACCTCATCATCCCTCTCACTCCCAGCAAGTTCAATCAATCCAGACTCTCCTAATGAATTCCTGCATATGGCAAGAATCATTAGTTGTTTGTCTCCACTTAAAATCCTTTTAACATTAAGAAGAACAACTAATCTTTCTGCTTCTGTTTTTTCAAATGTTTTATTCATCATAACTAATGTGGATTCATTGTCTTCAGAAATGCTGTATTAGAAAATGCAGAATATTATGCAGTGTACCAGAGGCACGCAGTGACACTGTTTCTGAGCTGACAAAAGCAGAGTGAAGTGTAACAATTGTGCACATAGCTTGTGTGAACAACAGCTTCAGTGTCAACAAGCAATTAAATAGCCCCTGTGACAAAAATACTGATGAGATCATTATCTTCAAGATTCAACATCTCTAAAAAAACATATGGCATGTTCTCAACTAAATTGAACAGACCCACCTTATTAATTAGTGCTCTGTTGCTGAAAAGCATTCATTATTGATGCTTTACAGTAGAAATCAATTACATTGTGAGTGAATAGTTTATATGCCGCATGTGATCCTACTTTATTGTTCCCCTCTCAATGCACAAGATTAATCAGTGCAATAGTCTCAGAGGAAATGAATGGTGTATCTGAGGTGAGGTGTTAACCTCGCATATTTACCTCAGCTCATGATCACTGGAACACTTACATAAGCAGGAACCTGCTGTGCAAAGACCCGAGTGGAATAAAAGGCACGTGCCGACAATCTACTGATAAAGTCCAATGATGAAAAATACACTCAGAACTTACTATTCTTATTACCTTAACAATGATTTAAAAATACAAGGACTCATGTATTCAATATCAAGTTGAATGAAAAGTACAGAAGTATTATCAGCTAAATAAAATATCAAAAGTTAAAGTACTAATTCTGCAGAAAAATGGGCCCTGTGATGGGGTAGGAAAGAAGAAATAAATAAGTTCTGCTACATGTGTATATGCATATTTTGATTTTTTTGTGGCCTTTTTTGTGAAATATTGTCTATTTTTTTTCTTTTTGGCCCTCAAACACAACTTTTAACTACTCAGATATCTTAAATATGATAATAGACCATAACTAGCTAACCAACTAACTATACTTGTTGTAAGGGGAAGAGAAAAGGACAGGAACCACTGGTTTAATCTTTAACTACACACATTTTCATGTTTTTTTAATCAACATTTATCTGAAAAGGAACAAGAAACTTGTCAAATAAATGTAGCAAAACAAAAAGTACAAGTTTCCCTCTGAAATGTAGTGGAGTAGAAGGTAAGATAAAATGGAAATACTTAAGTAAAGTACAATTACCTCAAAATTGCACTTAAGTACTTGAATAAATGCAGTCAGTCACTTTCCACCACTGGTTATGTCACATGTCATAGTCTTAGTAGCATCTTTCAGTTAATCAATCTCTCTATTAGCAGCTGTGTGCTAAAACAACAATTACCGTTATGCATATACAGCAGGACAAACAATTAGTATGTTCAATGTACGGGGGAGTGTGTCACTCACCTCTGGCCTTGGCTTTTACCTCTGGGAAAAGACATATTGACTTCCAATTTCTCCACAGCTGTACAGGTACTGATCCGATCCTTGAGAGGAGTGACATAAACATTATGTGTAATTTTCAACAGCATCACTTTGAATCAGAATGAATTAGAATTTGGTCTTCCTGAGTCTCTTTTTTTTTTTACCTTTATTTATTCAGGGAACTATATTTGAGAGGAAGCCTCTCTTTTGCAGGAACGCCCTGATCACATTCACACCTGGAAGCTGCCCAGTACACCCACAATCTGATCTACCAGCCACTGCACAGCTGCACTAAATCAGTTGGGGTTAAGGGCTATTCTCAAGGGCAACTCGTTGTTGTTAATGCAAGTGAAAAAGTATGCAGTTTTTCACTTTCCCACCCAGATTTATCCTGCTGGTGAACTGACAACCTTCCAGTCACAAGCCCATTTCTCTAACCTTTATGCCACCGCTCCTTATTTTGCAGAGTTCAATGAAATCTAAACCAAAGTCCTCTTTGTACTGCTGTATGATTCCAATCATTATTATTCCTGAAAATGCATCACTTTCAATTAGTTTTTACACATAAAAAAGACGACCTTCTTTCAAACTGCATGGGAAACCTTCAAGGCTATTTGCAGCAGCTGAATCATTCCAACAAGAATTAAGTGATATTTCAAAGAGAAGGTGCCTTATTTGATACATTTCAAGATCTTGACATGACATAAAGGGTGTATTCCTATGAAAATGACTACAGAGATTTTGTAAGAGCTGATGTTGAAGCCCTCTTTTATGAAAAGAGATGACAATGGAGAATGGGAAGAAAAGACGGTATACCTGCAAACCAGCTGAGGCAGCAAGAACGTATTTAGTGGCTGACTACAACTGCAGATATCAATGATTCATATCAGATCATTAAGTCATTAAAACTAGCCCTTTGTTACACATTACCATCATAACATTGTTGCCTAAACTTGAGAAAGATCATGAAGAAATTATTTCATGGCAAAAAAAAAGGATCAGCAAATTTTCCTTTTACTTCGAGTCAACCTTTTTATGTAAAATCTTTTTATTGCTTTTTTATTTGAAAGCTAAACCAAAAAGGTTTGAAGTAATTTTTCGAATTAGCATGGTGTATGAGCAAATCTCTCATCAGCAGGCAGGCTATTTCCTGTCTTAGATGCATAAACACTGAGGGTTCTGCAGTGAGCTTTGGGACTGAGTCAGGGGAGTGTCTGATGAGAAAAGAAACTGATTTAGCCTTATCAGAAGAATCATCACAGTAGTGAAATAAGGTTTGATTGCAGATAGAAAAGACTACAGTAATGCATTGCAAATTGCTACTGTGGGTCAGTCCAGGTCTCAGCTACATACTGTATATCATTATCCCCCAGTTGTCATAGAAACCAATGCAGATGATGTCGTGTCTGCACTTAACGTTGAGTATGACAAATTTGTCTTGGGGTGTGCATGTGCTGGGGTTGTTTGTCTGTGCGCCAGTGCCTTTAGCTGAGCAGAGCCTCTGCAAGCAGAGATCTTCTTCAAAGAGCTTTCTGCCTTTTTGTGCCCAAAGTTAGAATTTCAACTTTTGAAAATTTTAGAAGTGTCATTTTCTGAAACCCACATGCCACAGTGAGCAGTGGCAACTGGAGAAATTGACCTACGGACAACAGTGGTCTTTAGGATTAGAGGTTTATTTGGTTTGTTGTACAAACTATATAACACTCACTTTTGTCCCCGAACTGCAATAAAACACTAATTTACAGACCTTCCAACTTTCCCCACAAGTATTTCTCTTCAACCACAATTTGTTCAAGCTTCCAGCTCAGCATTCAAGTCCGCCTTCGTGTGATCCAGACTTTGTTTGACGTAATGACACTAAAGCCTTGATTATATGGATTTGGCAGTGCCTTTCAGAAGGTCTTTATTAGAAAACAGACAGTAGTGGCTTCAAGCCAGTGTGTCAATAGATATATGAATGTGTTTGTTTTGACCCCACAATCTATAACATCACACTGCTACTGAATGAAGAGAGCTCCATGGAGAATGCTTCAGCAAACCCCACTGACTAACATAATTGATTGGCATGAAAAGGATGCATTCATTAGCTTCAGAAAAACCACTTCAAAAAACATCATCAAAACAACAGATGGACGGCACTCACAGGTCCACGAACAAATTATTTCTTCTACATAATTAATAGCCTGCAAAAAATGAGAAAAAACAGACCAAAGTTAAGAGGAATTGTGCACTGGGTTCAGCAGGTGGATCACTATTTCTTTGGTTTGGATTTAAAGCCACCTCCATCATTCATAGTAGGCCATGTGACTGCAAAAATATCGCTATTATATTATGGATATCATTTCTTGAAACATTTTACTTCAGTTTTCATGTATAAATCATAACTCAGTGCCAGAGCTGCTTTCCTTGTTAGCTTTTGACATCTGAAGCAGCTGCTGAGAATACTGCGAACCCCCAGATGGATCTGAAACTATTGAAGTTCGCCCTTGGACTCCCAGACAGAGGAACACAACAGGATGGAAAATTGATTTATGATATGTTTGTATATGGGAAATGTCTGAGAAGAGCCAAACAAATCCTCAAATATTCACTAGAACACGAAAAACAGATTCATTGTTACAACTAGGCAAATTCAACTGGAGAAACGCTGCCTGTACAGTGTAAATAAAAATTAAATGACTGGAAAGAAGGTTACCATGGGAATGGATGTAGACAAGTAAATTTAACTGTCCTTATTAAATTGATTACAAAGTTTCATACTGTGCATAAAAATTTGACTTGTGCGTCATGGCAGAAAAAAATATAAATACTTGTTGATGTAACTTTTGATGCAAAAACTTGAGATAAGGTAACATGGGAAATACATTTTTTAAAGTTTTAGTTTAACACTTCTGTATTTTCCTGATGTGTCAGTGGGAATCAACACTGTATCTTAAAACAGTTTAGTTGTTGATGAATTAATTATGGGAGCTGTGAATAGGACATACTGTAAGGGAAAATACACAAAAATTCATGTATGTAAAGGATTTTTCTCTACAATAACAGAGGATGAATGTATGAAAATAAATCTCTCTATATAAATTTGAATGTTTCTAGATAGAGAGGAGCGCCTCGCCCCTAAGTGACCCTGACCACCCTGAAAATGCTTCTTATTGATCACGGTGCTGTCAAAGTAAAGCAGATGCTCCCCTGTGTCCTTGAGCTTGTTGACTTATGAATCTGAGAAGCTGTGATAATTACAAGCAGGAGCATAGAGGCACAGAGCAAAAGAATGACAATTTGATTAATGGAAACTGAAATGGAAAAGTTTTTGGTTTTTTTTAACCTGCACTTCCCTGATGTCCATCCATATTCTCGGTATAAATACTGTGTATTTTTGTGTTGTGTTGTATCTTTATGTTAGATTAATGTTTGACATAATATATCTTTAATGAGACAATTCAGTTCAAAACACTAATAAATCTTTTGAAAGTTTCAGAGCTAATTAGAAATTAGCATGTTTTCCAAGAATGGATGAGGTTCATTATGTGACTGTGATAGTCAAGCAATTATGAAATGTTGACACTTTTGTAAGTTTCATGGAATGACGGATGTTAATCTAACTGCAACCTTTGAAAGATACTGATAATTAAACTTCACACATGGAGAACAACTTAGTACTACACTGGTAGCTTTCTGGCATCTTCCTGAAGCTGTTATTCACGATTCACATTAGGGTTAGGGTTAATAATTAATAAGCTGTTATAACACATTAGATAAAAAGACAGTGATCTGTTGCTTGCTAGTTATCTGTGCTGTTAAGCCTCTGATCTCATTGGTTACTTAGCTTACTTTGTTTTCTCCATCAGCCAGCATTTATACATGTCAGCTTCATCAATTATGTCTTCATAGCATTTTACCACTGTCAGCATATCTTAATGGTCGAAAAGTTTCATTTTGCATATCAAATTATGGCATATCAAATTACCTGATTTATACATGAAGGCTTTGGCGATATTGTTTACCATGACATTTTCAGCATGCTATCAGCAAGCGTCGTCATTATTATCACAAGTGTTCATATGACATATGCCATCAGGTTTTTATGCATAGTGGCTATTGTGATGCTTTATGTTGGTTGGTATCTTCTTTACGACAGCATTCCAGGTGTTTCACACTTTACAATAAGGTTCCCTTTTGCCAATTATAAATGATAGTAACTCATTAATAAATGGTGATGTATTTTACAATTTACAGTAAGGTTCCCTTTGGCCAGTTATAAATGTTAGTAACTCATTAAGATTAATGAGTAGCAAGCAGTAACTTAATAGTGAGTGGACATCGATTTATGAAAACTGTTTACTAATGATTTATAAAATGACTACAACTTGATTAATAACACAATTATAAACCATTTATAAATCCTTTATAAGAGTAGTGTTATTATAAAGTGGTATTATAAATGGTTATAATTTCTGTAGAGTAACTCTTTATTTATGCTTTGTCAATCAAGTGTTTTCAAATGCATACTGACTGTTTCGAGTATACTTTATTTTGTCACTTGTTCACTGCATAAAAGCAAGTGAGGAAAATTAGTTAAAGGTAGTTTAAGCTAAATAGTTGCTGGCTAGATCACAGAGATTTAACACAGATCAGAACTGGACTCATACAGCTGGTATTTTGTGTAAATCTTCACTGTTTTGTAATGTGAAGTAGTGAACTAGAGTTGGGTGAGGATGTTGACCTCAACTCTCTTCACAGCACACTTCTGCTCAAATAGTGAAGACGTATATTCACTCAATCTCACTGGAGTCAAGGCTCATTTACTTGAACACTATGTATTCTATTATGTATTCACTATTTCTATTCAATGATTGATAATTCTTCAGCGGGGGAAAAAAAAGAATAACACTACTGTCTCAACCTTGAGAAGTGACCTTTCCAACAATCACACCGAGAATTTCTACAGTTAAATGTTACTATTCTATATTTATCTATCTTTTTTTGTATCTATTTTTTACTCTTTTTAGCCTTCATCACCAAGGCTGGAGAGAATGTCAGTCAACCTGTCAGGGAATAATTAAAAATATGCCATCAGCAACGTGACTAACATGAGAGTTCTGTGTGATATATTGGATGTCATTTCAATAACCTAATTGAATAACTTTGCTAATCTAATCTGTTGAAATGTCACAATTACTGGCCAATATTCAGCAAAAAGAGTCAGGAGATTCCCTTCCTTTTGATCATTACAAAAATCTGTCATCACTAAGGCAACAACACATGTCCGCATCTTACCAGGAAACACAACTATGATTGACAGGATTGTGCAAAAATCCAACTCTGATACATTTAACTTGAAGTAATTTGTGCTCTTCTTCTTGGTGGCTACAGAAACAGTGTTTAGTAATAACTGAGGAGAGGGAGTATGTGTTATTAGACATGAATATAATGAGCAACATCCTCTGGTGAAAGCATCAAATTATAGCAAGAGATGAGATGCGTGAAATGAAAAACATAAAACATTATATTGATAATTATTCATAAGAAAAATCTAAATCATGTTCCAATCAATCCAATTACTAATGATAAACATCAGCAGAAATGTTGATTAGGTAATTCAGGTATTATTATTATTATTATTATTAATAATAATAATCATCTTCAAAATGAACTTTAAATCCCACATAAAGTATTATGTACCTACAGTAGTTTAGAGGAAATTACTTTCCTCATGAATATGTAAATGTATGCATGCATGCACAAATCAGATTAATGCATTATTTTAAAAGGCACGCAGCGAATGCTTTAAAAAAGTTGTATACTGATAACTGAAGAGCTATCTTATAGATTAAGGTCACTACGCTCTGTCAGCGATCCACAAAACATTTTAACAAAGCGTGTGATGACTGAAACAGCTTCATCTCTGGCAGTTAGTGACAGTAATTTGAAATGTTGTAACCCATGCCATTATCAGCAGGGTGAAGTGGTCTCCCCCCAGCAGCCATGTGCCCTTCAGCTGTGCTTATTCAGTATTGTGTTAACGGCCTTCAGTCAGTTTATGTCACAACACTACCATCATGAAAATAGCAACAAATGGAAAAAACAGTTTAGAACAAAAGGAACCAGAATCTCTATGAGAATAACAAGTTGCAAAATAGCAGCAGTAAAGGAAACACCTAGCCTGCTATGAAGAATAAATATAATGTATGAAGTGTTACTGCCCTCTGCTGTTCAAACTATGGATGGCATAGATGTTTGGGAGCAAAAAGGAGCTACACAGATTTATCTACACATGTATACAGAATGTTAATAACATTTCTAGCAAAATACATTCTGTTCCGTTTTCTGCACATCTTTGTTCTGCCGCCATCATTTGGAGATATTACTTTACTTAAAAACATGGATCGAGCTGTGTAAAACTGTCAAAGTTGATCGTTCTCAGAAATTTGGCTTGTGTGAAATATGTAGAAAAAAAATATTTCAAATCTGGTGAGGCTAATGTAGGTTAACCCAGAGTAACTCTGATATAAGTGTTGGGTTTGAAATTTTAAAATGACTGGAAAAGAAAATCCGTTGTCCTGATGTTCATACACGATCAATCTTCCCTGATCAGAATTTGGGCATCTTTTTTTTTTTTTTTACTATCAAACTCCCTGTGAATTCTGCGCAGTGCCCTAAACCCTTTTTGTTCAAAAGCTGAATAAAAGATTTGATTATTCCACTTCACAAGCCTAATGGACTTGATTAATTTGTGTAACTAACAGGTCTCACCCCTTAGAGTCTCAGTGTAAGTGTCTTCAAATCTGAATCAATTGAAGAATTCAGCATTCAGAGTGCATCTTTGAAATAATTTATTCAATATTCATATATGGTAATATAATGGTTTCATGATCAACATATAAAATATATACAGAGCAAATCATTAGTAAAAATGACCGATCCTGCTAGGAAAGTATGTGCTTTATATTGTAGAAGGCGGAAATATTTCAGCAACTTTGAAGAGGTTTTCATTTATTTCACAATCATTGATACTGATAATCCCAGATGTGCAGTTTCTAGAATGTAAATAGCACAGCTTGAAATCTAAATGGTGGTCCAACATTAAGAAAGGCTGCAGGTCGACTGTTTGGATTCCCTCCCCTAAACAAAGAGAAAATACAGTTAGAAACAAAGACACTTTTTTTACCCCACACATTTCATACAATAAAAATAATAATGCTAAAGGCAAATAATTCCTGTTTCATCTCGTGCCAGCTAACAAAGTTTAAAAAGGATGGGTTGCCATAACGACAGTGTACCTACATGTATTCCTGTTAGCATGCTAGTGACGGCTAAGCTTTCCGGGTACCTGTTGTCTCTGCTGCTGGCGTCTGTATTCTTCTTCACTGGCAGCGAGAGCCTGAGCGAGAGCCAGATCCTCCTGCTCCTGAGGACTGAAACACAAACAAAAAAAAACCTCTTAGAAACATCTTATTTAATGAATTTGAAGTATTGGGAGAGAACAACTAAATTGACTTTTGATTAGCACCCTAAAGGGCCTTGAGAGATTTAATATAAATGCAAATGTAAGAGCCTGTTTCATTCCTCTTTTTAAAATCTTACAATCAAACTATATCAATGATAGGACTGAGGATGAAATGTACATCAGAGCCACACATCAATCCCTTTCTTGCTGTGGACAAGCTTATAACTAAAATATCTTCAAAAGTGTTGTGATAGTCTGACAATGCACATGTGATTAGTCTTATAAAATATGCACTGCGAATTAAGAAAAATGTGTTAGGAACTTAAGGTACTGTGGAGAATGTTGAGAAGGTGACATTAGAGGCCAAACTCTTGGTCACTTTCCATATAATGTGCTTTTAAATGTTGCACAATATTATGTCATGACGTGTTTTATTAACTATGACAATATTGGGGAAACTATTAAAAGTAGGCAGAATAAATCTTATCGACCTGAATCTCAATAGCATTGCAAGCATCACAACGCAATTTGTTTATTGAATCAGGAATCAAGGTCAGTGAAAAAAACACATCATTCTGCTCTCAAAGTAGCACGTTAATTGTGTTAGGATGGTTTATCAAGTTGATTGAGGGATATTTCTGGAATTACTGGTTTTAAATATGTTTACTCACCTAAGGGTTGGCTGAACAGTTACCCTCGAGTCAGCCAAAGACATCTCCAGGGCCCTTTGTAAAGCCTGATCCTCCGTCTGTAGGGACAGCACACTCATGTTCACATTTTTGTTGCAATGGGGGAATTATTATTATCATTATCATTATTATTATTATTATTATTATTATTATTATTATTATTATTATTATATTAGCAGCTGATGCCATTTATATAATATACGTACCATCCCCGCCTGAAATGATGCTGATGGTGGAATTACATTCTGAGCTGAAACTGAAGTGGGGATCCGCTGGGTAGGACTGGGAAAAAAAATTATTATTACTTAAAGTGTCAAATCCGAGGTAAAAAACTTTGAAAAACCATAAGCTATGGAACATTTCAAAATCAATACTGAGTAGATGTGCTTACCCGCTGTTGTGACCTCTGGTATTTGCAGTCACACCATTAGAAACAGGTCTAGAGCTTCCTGAACCAGATGAACTAGAAGCAGAGGCAGAGGTGGAGGAGGAACCGTGGGCCCTCATTACAGCAGCGTGTCTAAGACAAAAAACCCCCCAAAAAACAAAAACAAACAAAACAAATAAGTCAAGCATTCCAACTGTAATGGTTCAGATGAAAGAAAAGCATTATCTGAAGATGTGGTGTGGTTTTACCTACCCACTTTTGGACAGGGCTTTCCTATCAGTGTTACAATCATGGTCTAGTGGGTGTCGGTGTTTAAGACAGTAATTTAAATGGCACTGGTCGCAGGTCACTCGCATCATTTCCTTCTGCTTACATCCTCCTTTAGAACATTTATTTGTGAAAATCTGAAAGGAAGAAAAAGGTCTTCTGTTATTACAGTTTAGTTTATAACTGGTTTTAAGTTTAAACATCTCTGAAATATATTAACCTTTCTCTTTCTTTGTGCAGGGTCTGATTTGCAATCGCGATCGATGTGTTCACCGACTTTAATGTCGGGCATCTCTCCTCTCTTGATTGGAATAGGGGTGTTGCACAAAGGACATACTGGGACCTGGATATCCTACAGAAGAAACATAAAATCAAAAACATTAAACAAACACAGCACTAGAGATCTTAAACAGATGAAGATATCATCATTGTCACCACTGTCAAATCTGACCTTGACAGAATAAAGTCTTGTTCAAACAGGATCTTGATAAAGAAGAAAATGCAGGGAGACATTATTCATAAATGCTATCAAACAAGTATGAGGATGTAATTGTAGGATTTTTCAACATCTGCAATCTCCAGTTGGTTCTAGTGGGTTCATTTATCAATATGTATTATCAACTGTTGTAAAGACACTCTTCTCCTCAAAAAGCAGACACACTTTGATCAATAAACACAAGTTAATAAAACTGATTTAATTTGACACATGTACATACTGCTGCGTAAACACAACATAATTACAGATGTGTGTATTTTCTGTAGCTAAATTAACTAAATTAAGTGTAATTACCTTTTTGTAGGATGATGTGCATTTATGATTTGCATAGGTTATGTGGTCCTTGCAGAAGATCTCTTGACAGGCGTCACATCTCATAGGAAGGAAGTCTGTAGTGTCAAATAAAACTTAGCAGGATAAAACAAAACAACAACAACAACAACAAAAAACAGCAAAACAGTGATTTATTTCAAACACTACACACCTAAACGCTTGCAGGTCTTCTCAGAGCAGTGCTCTCCCAGATCCGGAAACTCCATGGCAGAAATAAGTCTACAGCCAGCAGTGATGAAATCTAAACAACCTGAAGGAGGGAGAAAAATAAAATGTGCAGTGTTTCATTGTTTAACTGTGACAGAAGAAGTGCTGACAGAGTAAACACTGAAAGATGTGAGCTCACTGCATGCTTGCTAACATTAGCTGTGTCATTACACGTCAAGTCATCATAAGTTTTTTTTTTTTTTTTTTAAAGACCACTAACATCGTGTGAAGAGCTTATAGCTATACAGTGTTTCATTGGCTTTCAGAAGTTGTCTTTGTCAAGCAAACAGTGACAATAAGCAAAATATTGTTTTTAATTATAAGATGACTGAGAGCTAGGCCAAGCTAACTTATTTTTAGGTTAGTTTACTTACGTAATTAAGTACATCTAACATTATTTACGACCGTATTGTAGACATCGCTGGGATGTACCTTAACAACAAACAGAAATTTAGACTGTGTTGTTACCAAATCAGGATAACACTTTTATTTACAAATCGCCACCTGTAAGAATGATTTATTTACGACTCAAATGCTAGCAGCTAGCTTTTCCGTTGCTAAGCAAAAAGCTAACATATATTTACCCAACTCTGGTCTAACAGCCATTTATTTAAGCGAGTGAAGATAAACATATATACTGTACTTTTTGCTCCTGAATAAACACATTTAACATTGTTAATATTATATTGTTGTCCAACGTTACTCAGTCATGTCAGCTCACGAAGCTAGCTGAGCTAATCCGAGAGCTAGCGTAAGCTTTCGTTAAATCGTTTCATTTACTCACCAAATCACGTTTCCTCCTCAGTCTTTCGTCTCCTAGTAGGGCGCGCCAATGTTATCCTAAATGAACCAGGTTTCTTCTAACTTTCCTGTGGTCTTTCTGGCGTCGTGTATCCGCTATTGTGAGTGTTAGCCACTGGACTGCTGTCTGTTTTCATGAAGTGTTTTTTGATGTGTCACGCACGCTCCTCCCACGTCGGTGACGCAACGTGGCGTCAGGAAAACTACGTCACCCCAGGTGTGGACCGTCTGTAGAAATATCACGTTAAGTCTAGAAAGATCAGCGCATTTTTGCATTGTCATCTAGGAGACACCAGTGGTGGAAGTATTCGGGTGCTTTATTTAAAGAATCCCTCGACACATGTTTGAAGATGTACATAAAACACTCTACTTTCAGTAATAATTTGTGTCTGATATGGTTTTTGACACACACAAAAAAGTTTAAATTATCTTGTTAAAATCCTTAGAATTACATCTAATCCTTCTCCCTCATTAAAAATTCTAGAATATATATGTAAATATATAAATATATATGTAAAATATGTAAATATATTTAATCTCAAAAATTTAACAGCTGGATGTCCCCTACTTCACTATAAAGTCAATTCTCAGTATTTGTGCACTGGAGGCTTCAAATTTCCACGTCACTCTTTAAGTTGATTATTGTACCAGGATTGGCTTTCAAACTATTTCTGATGTCTTAAGCCCACCCCTTAAAATTGGATTTTCAATTATTGCAGAGAAGCTTTGGACTGTCAGCAGATCGTGAAGCAGAATGTGAAAACAGCCTTCTAGTGTCAAACTGTACATACATCATTCTGCACAGTGAAGCTCAAACATCCAACTATACGAACAGGAACAAAAACATATTTTTGAGTGGAAAGGGACTTTAAGTAAAACTACCAATACAGAAATACAATAATACTTCATTATTAGTTCATTAGAAGTATTCTGAGAGGTCGTGAGATGATTAACGAGAGAGGAAAGAGGAAAAAAATGAAGTTATTTTTCTATAATCTTTGTTTTTTTTTTTTGTGAAATACTGGATTATTTGAACATTTATTCAAATGAAATCATGTGAGAAGTTTAGAGGGAAAAATCACTATTTAGTGGAGCTGTTACCAATTCATAGACGTCTGAAATGTGACCCTAACCCTAAAAACCCAAAAACCCAAACTTGAATGTATTGAGATTTTGGAGAATGGGTGTTTAGTGCCCTCCAGTGGTCACAACCAGGAACTGCAACCATTAATTTATCCAAATCTACAATGAAGCACACAATGACCTCCTGTGAATACTTTAAAAAGGAAGTAACCCAAAATTAAATTAGAAACAAACAAATAGGCAATCAGTAAATATTTACACTTTTTGTAATGGTCACATTAAGAGTCTAAAATCACATATTCTTTGAATATGTATACTAATTGAATTGATATTTATTAATATGGTCTAGAGGTATCAATAAGGGTTCAGTCATGTTATTATCAATATTAATAATGTATGTATTAATGAAATGCAGTTTTAACAGCACATTAAACAATACAAACACCTGCCCCATGTAATGTATTGCAACAAACAGTCCTATAATAAATACATCTGACTTCCGTATTAATATTTACATTATCTTTAGCTGTGAACTTTCTTTTGGTTGGAACAGTTTCAACTGGAAATCGTTACATGATATTATGTCTAACTTGATGCTCCTGAATGTAGATCACTGTCCTCCAGTGGTCACAGTGAGGAATTGCAACGCCGCATTAAATTTGTGGCTAATATAAAGTGTTAATATGATCTTTATGGTCGTATCTCAATATGTAGAACTCATCATTAACTCAGCATTATTATTAACAGTAATGAGAGATCCTGAAAATACTAGCAATGTGTTTAGCTTCAGTTTGTGCCTTTCATGTATCAGCATACATTTGAGTTGTTTAAAAACACTTACTGCTGTTCTGAAGGTCTGCAATCAAGTTTCCCAAGTTGCCTGTCTCTTTCTGTATCAAAACAAAGATGGCAGCCTTCCAGTTGAAATGGCCAAATCACCAGACGGCTTATGATTTGGACCAGTTGTCAGCATTTCACGTCATGGTAGCTTACGCCGTCGCAGTGTGCATTCAGCAAGGTTTCAGGCATTAATGGATTGATTTTCTTGGCATTATTATTTTGAGCCCATGGTTCTTATGTTCAACGCGCAGTACGTAATTTTATCTGCTAGGGATCTCTCAATCCAAACAATCAGAGAAGACAGAGTGTGATGACGGTGTGAAGTAGCAAGGGAACATGGGAGTTGTTGTCTTCCTTATTAAATAGTCGGCTTCACCGGGATACGATTACTCGAGTGGTCATCGGTCAGGATGTTTTTACCGGGAGCCGAATTACCCGGTGATTACAGGTAAAACCACTGAATAAAGTTGTTTCATCTAAAGGATAGGTGTTTCTCCGACGATGTACGGCGACCCACGGACGTCACTAAAAAACACCACAAACTCCTTGAGGGACTGACTTTTAGAGAAACCAACAGTTACCTGAAAGATACAAACCGGGGCTTCTAAGCTAATAGGTGAGTAAGCATTAGCTACACAGGTGAAAACACAAACTGCACTGCTGAGAAAACTTTACTCATCCAGACTAAAAGCCTGGAATTAGAAACAACAACCTTCAATTATCATTTGGTTATGTTAAACATACTTTAAAATCATGCTAGTTGCAAAGCTGGCTACTTAAATCTGAAAGGTAGTTCTTAGCTTACTGCCCTCCTGTGGTCACAGTTGGGAACTGCAATACATTAAATTAGTCAAGGTACATCAATAGAGGCTATAAAGCATACTAATGCTTCTGGTTAATTAACAATCAAAAATATTAATGAAAAATATGTATAATTTAGCGATTTACAAACAAATTAACATCAATTATATTGTTCTAAAGCAATTGCACAGAGAAGCAAAAACTGCATTTCAGTGGGAATGATACATATAACAACTTTTATTATTATTAGAGGTGCCAAAAAGGGTGACAACAGTATCTGAATTGATAATATACACTAAGCTAATAAATTAATCATTTAATCATCTCAATAGTCTATTCCCAAATGTCTCAGCATTGAGTGAGGTTTGAATCCAACAAATAACTCCCATCTGGACTTCTCTTGAGTGAAGAGCAACAAAACAACACTTCACATCACTCAAGCATTTTCATTTGAAATGCAGATAATCTTTTTTCAGTTTAAACCACTCCACTAATCATGATTTATACCAGTATGGCTGTATGTCCCCAGCCATGCCCTTTACCCTTTGTCAAATGATTCCATTCTGAAAGATGCTTGTATTGTGATTAATTTATATTTATTTCTTGTCCTTCCCCATTTTACTCCTCATTCACCACAACATGTCATTTTCTAATCTCCCCTCTCTTCTGTTTTACCTTCCTCTGGATTTAGAGTTTGAAAATAACTGTCAGCGAAGTTTAAGTAAATCAAGTCAAATGTACATTTCTACAACTTTAAGTAAGAGTAATACTGGTTTGGCTCACATTTGTATTTCAATGTGGTTTGTGAATTTAGCCAATTTATCAGTGTTTGAAACATATTTTAGAGAATATTCATTATTATCTCACTTTGGTGTTGAAGACAGCTGTTTCTCAGCCATAATGATGATCTGACATGCACCAGCAAACCATTTATATGGTACAGTATGCAACATATGCAGGTAAAAATCAAAAGCTGATTGAATAGTTATTATTTAAGTTTAGTACTGTTTCCATTGTGGTACTAGACCTTCTCTTTAAACATCATCTTTTCACAGGGCGTTGGTGCCTAATCTATGAATAAGCTCAAGAGACTGAAAAAGGTCACATTTCAGTTTCTACACTTTTGCCATTAATGGGTAACTGAGCATTCAGACCTCTTCAAGATGGCTGTTGTTAGTGTTCTGAATTAATTTAGAAATAAATAAATGAGTGGTGAAGATAAGATATTTACCTGAGAGAGGCAGTGTTTCTCTTTGACTGGGCAGTAAGACAGAAGTTTAACTGCTGATTTGGCAGCTACCAGTGGCCAACTACAGGTACTTGTGGTACCAAGTACTTTATTCACAATATGTTAAAGGAGATGAATTTACTTATTGAACCTTGCAGTTATCCTTCTTCTTGTTATTACCTTGACATCATGTGAGTGTTGTTCTGTGGGATAGACTTGATGCTAGTCACTTACAAGTTGCCCTCTTAACTTGAAAGATAAAATGCAGGAGTTATAGTATGTACAGTACTATTATGTACAGTACTATTAAAACAAAATTAGTGCGACTTCATTGTGTTTTACTCAAGTGACAACCTCTGGGGCTGAAAAATGAAGCCAACGGAAGTGCCAAAAACCTGCATTCTATCTAATGGCCATCAGGGAGCAACTCCACTGGCTGCAAAAAGAAGTCCAATTGTATGGAAGTCTAGCAGAAAATGTCCCTACTTCTCTCTTTAATTTATTACCTCAGTAAACTTTTTCCTAATGAGTTCATGGTCTCAATTGCTAGTTTCAAGTCTTCTTCAATACAGCACAATGTTCATTTTGTAAATTATGGTATGGGCGTGGCTACGTTGTAATTGACAAGTTGATACCATGGTGAGAGCGTTGCTTATGTAATGTAACCATGACCTATAGGTGTAGCTGCTTCTATTTCTCAGTGTGTTTTCAGTTCACCAACATTAATTGTAACATTTAGGCAACATAAAAAAAGTCTTGTTCAGTGTTTGGTTGTAATAAAAGACCCATCAATGAGTCAGATGATGATTTTTTCCCGTGAGTACATTTTGTTTGAATTGTTTTAGGTCTGTTTTTTAGCATTAGCATTATCACTGTTAACCATAGATTGTAAATGCACCGTGCTAACCAAGCTAGCAGCTAGTGCCTCTTGTCAAAATATAGTCACTTCTGGCTCCAAAAATCAAATATGGCGATGGTCAAGTCCAAGATGGTGACAGTCAAATTGCTACACTCGCTCAATGGTGCCCTCTTCTTAACCGTGGTCATTATTTTTTGACAGAAAAGCCAACCTTATACAGATCTTTTTGATCACAGGCAAGTTGATGTTAACGGACCAGTGAGTAGGCTTTACTGGCATCTAGCGGTGAGATTACAGATTGCAACCAACTGAATACTCTCTAGAGCCGTTATTTGGTTTGTCCATTCTGGGCTACTGCAGAAACATGGAGGTGCAACATGGCAGCCTCCGTGGAAAAGGACTCGCTCCATATGTTGATATAAAGGGGCTCATTCTGAGGTAACAAAAACACAACAATTCTTGTTTCAGGTGATTATACATTAATTGAATCATATTTATGAATATTATATTCCTTTTCTGTCAAGCCTGTTCCACTAGACACCACTAAATTCTACGCACTGACATGTGAAAGTTATACAGTAAAATTAAAACAATTTTGACTTGATAGTATGGTATATTCAAAGTTTTGTGTACACCTGCGTTTTTATTTAATTTTTATGGGGGCTGGCAAAGTTGAAGTTTCATTTGGACTTAATACGAGTCATTATAAATTCAATTTTGTGAGCTTGGATTATAAGGCGAGTGGACAGCAGCTCTGCTAAACTGAATTTGAACATTTGACATGCCAGACAGAAAATAAATTACACTATATGCTTTCTATCTTTTGAAATATTTAACCCCAAAAGAGTCTTTGAAAAAGCCTAAAGTAATATTCAGCATTCATGAAAATGTGTGTAACTCAATTTTATTAAAAAGTAGGCTAGAGCCATATAATTCCAATATCACATTTTGACATGAATTATTTAAACCCAAGTCCAATCATCCAATCTTTTGGCAATTTACCGGGAATGGATCTTAGATTATGTTCTTGAATTTAAATTTAGTGGTTCTCTCCGATGAGTAAGCGTAATAGAGGGAAATTGACCTCAACATTGTTTTAGATGGCACACAGGCTAAATCTCTTGCAAACTGATGGCTTACTGCCTTAAAATGTTCAGTTTTCAGAGCAGAACTTCTTGGCAAAGCTACCGGGCTGAATGGTGTCTTTGCAGGTTTTACCAGTTGATGGCAGCAGGATTCTTCTTTAAGCTGCTGCTCACTGGGGATGAAGATGAACAATGAATAGAGATGGATTGCAACGGATTTAGAGACAACAATATATATACTGTATACTGTAAATACAACAGTGTTTGCGTGTAAATTGTCATAACAGAGTGAAAAGCGTTTAATTATTTGATTTCAAACATGAAAGGTCCTAAGTAAGATAATTACGAAGGGATCAATAAAGTAACAGATTTAAATGACACACATAAAAGTTCCTCTTCCTTCTTTGAGATCTTCCAAGAGTGCACCACCAGGAATAGACAGTCAGTTACAGAGAGCATAAATTTCTCTCCTGCTCTGAAACACCTGCCTCGTTAGCTGCTAAGGCTGCGGCCAGATGGCACACAACTCAGAAAACACCTGGCCCTCCACACACATCCCCAAAGCCTTCTCACACGCTGTAGACCTCTTCTTGAATTGTTGTAATTTAAGGATGCAATAATTTCAGATGATCGGTCATATTAGAGGATTATAGACTCTCTCTGAAGTGCAGATGATTAACATCTAATGTGTTGAGTCAATCCGAATGTGTTCTTTAACGTACAAAAAATAACACTCAAACTAAAATAGGGAGTCATTTCACTGAAAAACAAGGATGTTTTAGCTTAGATTAAGTCAGTTTCATTTGAAATGAAAGTATTAGTAAATCCAGCTTCATTTTCAACAAAATACTTCAAAATTCAGTCTTGTCATTACTTTGTTTTTGAGCTACATGCACTTTGCATGATGTCCTCAGTCTCATGTTAAAATGCAACTGAGTATTTAGGACACAATGTTTAAAGTTAGCATGTTTTTCTCCAATTAACATCCATATGATAGTAAGAATAACAAACCAACACACAGGGGAATCAAGAGGTCAGACACAGCAGTGAATTCTGGCTGAACAGGAGAGTTCTTGCTTTAGTAAGTGGATATTTCAGACATAGATGTTTAAACCTGTTGTTTCACCTCTTTAAAGATCCTCTCCAGACAGGTAGTAAGATTTGATGCTTAGAATAATAATATGTGGTTTTTCCACAAAAAAGATCCAGTTACCTCTTAAGAATTATGAAAATTTAGATCTCCTCCTTCTCTCTCATTGAACAATCCACAACCTACAAATAAGTAACTATTGTTCATTTCAAAAGTTTAACTGCTGGACAAATGATGTCTCCTATTCTAGTCAAGTCAAGTCACTTTTATTTATATAGCGCCAAATCACAACAGAAGTCATCTCAGGGCACTTTTCACACAGAACAGGTTTAGACCATACTCTCTAATTTACAGAGACCCAACATTCCCCCATGAGCAAGCGCTTGGCGACAGCGGTAAGGAAAAACTCCCCTTTAACGGAAAGAAACCTTGCCAAACCAACCCATCCAAACCATCCAAACCAAACCAAGCCATCTGCCTTGACTGGTTGGGTTGAGAGAGAAAAGAGGGAGGGGGAGAAAGGAGGACAGGGAGACAGAGAGAAGCACAGCAACAACAATAATAGCAATATTGACAATAATAATAATAGAAATATGACTAATAATGATAGCAGTAGCAGTGAGCAAAAATGACTTATAATAATAGCAAAAGTGGTGGGCGTCAAACTTGACCACAGGGACAGCAGGTCTCCTGTGAGACGAGAAGGCACAAAACTACAGGGAAGATGCCAAGTTAGTCACATGCATTAATGGTACATGAATGTGTGCAGATGGAGAGGGAGAGAGGAGAGAGGAGCTCAGTGCATCATGGAAAGTCCCCCGGCAGTCTAGGTCTATTACAGGATAACTAGGGGCTGGTCCAAGGCACGCCTGGGCCTACTTCACTGTAAAGTGCAGCGTATGTTCAACGGAGGCTCTACGTCACAGTAAGTCGCATACTGGACCAGGATCAGCTTCCAAACTAGTTGTGATATCACAAAATAATGATCGTAGATACACACCAATCAGATTTAAGGTGAGCACAGATAAACTTTCCCCCTTTGGCAGATGTATGTGAAAACAGTCTTCTAGTGTCAAACTCTGCACATATGTCATTCTGCACAGTGAAGCTCAAACATCCAACTGAACAATAAGCAAAACACATTCTTTAGTCGAAGGAAGCTTTAACCATTTGTTCTGAAAGTCTTAGTATGAGAATCACCATGATGTAGCAAACAGTAGTAGTACATGACATTTGTTTAATGTGTTGCCACTGTTGCTTGTGGCCCACTAAATACATCAAACAATGAACAACCACTAGAGGGCACCACAGGTCTTTTTATCCACACTGAAGCTTTGAGGAGTGAATGAAATTTTAGTTTGAGGGGTCAAAGAGGCCTAAAGGTCTGCTGTGTGGTCACAAAAGTTGTGCAATTATATTAATAAGGGTTGTGATGACTGTTTTATAACAACATACAGGACACAGGATATAGTAGAAGTTGAGTTTCTGCATGATGTGACAGTAAACTCAACATGATGAGGTTCATATACTACACAGTCAGACACACAGAATATATTGTTTTTGCAAAATATGTGGGAGAACTCCACTCTTGGTTTATTTTTTTCATCAACAGAAGTAAAACACAAGCCTTGAGTTTGTCGAGCATGCATCTTAGAAGTTCACATTAAGTTTCAATCTGTCATTCTGTGTTACAACATGTCTTGTTTTGCTGCAGTGTAGTTCTACAGTGAATATCTCTTGGGTTTTTCATATTTTTTTTGTACAGCAGCAGATGGCCGGGCTGCAGAGTACAGTCACTGCTCTCTCTAACAGATCTCG
Organism: Euthynnus affinis; assembly: GCA_029490765.1. NCBI lineage: Eukaryota > Metazoa > Chordata > Actinopteri > Scombriformes > Scombridae > Euthynnus > Euthynnus affinis. The sequence goes on along the minus strand of CM055856.1, from coordinate 5,904,784 downwards.
TTGTAATGTGAGGAAACAGCGAGGGACTGCTAGCTATCCTGCCATCATTTCCAACTTGGCTACAGCCAGAATAAACTACACACACAAGCTATAACAACAACACAGCTAGTATTTGATGATAACAAATGCATTTCTCAGGCTCTTGTCTCAACTTTATCCATTGTTTTTTTTGTACTTGGCTTGTTCTCCAAAGTTTGGAGAATGTTACTTTTGTGAAAGTGCTGTTAGTCTGCAAAGCTGATGCATCACAGTTTAATACACCTGCTTGATTTGTAGGCAGAAGGTGGCTTTAGTCTTCACATGTAGATATCTGAGAGGAAACAATGATGTTTCTGCAGGAAGTTTCTAGATCTTTGACACTGTCCATGGTGCTTAGAATCAGTGAAACCCCTAATTTGAGTATTTCTTTGACACATGAACACATATATATATAGTCATGCACAGAAGCTATATGAGCTGCAATAACACCTACAAGGACACAATCACATTTTCACCCATCCCAAACCATTTGGGATTATATGGAGGATGGCTTAAAATTCGGATAGGCTACACTTTTTTTATATTCCTGTAGAGTCGAATTATTAGATTGAAGTTGAATAATAAGCACTGAGTCAAACAGCACACACTTCATCTGCGGAGCTGTAATTAACGGGGGCAAAATGCAGTCGGTGGCGAAGGAGGAAAAAAAAAAAAGCAAATTATTCTGCACAAAGGCTCCTCACAAATTGGCGTCACCATTTCTCAAATTATATCATTACTATATTTTGAAAATGTTAATCTGTTGAGCGGATTTCCCGGGGGAGTTGAGTAAATTAGTTCTATTTCCGAGACTGCCTCTCTGCAAAGGCACGGCAGCGACAAGCACCTCTGATTTGCTGATTACAATTAGACTCCCCAGTTTGGGCTCCTTCAAGCATTGATAATTTTCGGCATATTAAGCACGTTTTAGCAAAGGTGATAAGTCAGTTTTAATTGAAATGAAATTATTATTCTAATGGAAGTTTGGTTATTATTATTAGGAGGCACTAGTCATTCTAGCTTCATTTTTAATATATAAATGCTGGGGAGTAAAAAAAGATTTTGAAGGGCATTAGGGTGTCAGGATTGAATGAGGTAATTTGAAGGGAATTACTTTCTCTTCTATCAGAAATGAACCGAATTAAAAGTCCAAATCAATCGCTTTCACTTCTCCATTCTACTTTGACAGCGGCACAATTACAGATAATTAGATGGGAGGAAACTTTTAATTGTGGGATTAGACTGGAAGAGAATTTGTAGGATCAGAGGAAAAATTTCGAGGCAGAGTTTCTTGCTTAAAATCGAATCAAAGGATTTGCGAGCTTAAAATGGCAACCAGCTTTTTTTTCTTTTTTTCTTTTTTTTTACTGTTTAATTGGAATTGCATCTAGTTCATCCAAATCATCCAAAACAATTAATTTAGATTTAATTCTATAATTATCATCAAATCGAATAATGTGCAACCTAATTTAGATAGTTAAAAATTAACGTGCGTGAAGTTAATTGAGTAATTAAACTCCTAAACTGCTGCCTATTAATTTGCCTGCCTAATTAAAAATGAATTTGATTCTGCGGCTGGTAAAATAGGCATCAATGTTGGTCGAGCGTCTTGATAAGGCCTATGTCTTTTTTTAGAATGGGTGGGGGTGGTGGGGTGTATCATTTGAACACCTATGTTAAGTTGACACTCCTATGAATTTATCTTTTTATCTGGTTTAGTTAGTGAGTCAGGTGCAGCTGCAAAATCCTCTTAGGAGACTCAGCCAAGCAGTTGCAGAGAAACAACACAAAAAGTTGCCATTAAAAATAACAGTCATTTAGGGAAGTGGTTGACTTTTGCTTGTTTTGCTCCAAAAAGGAAACTTTGATGGATAGAAATGCTCCTAAAAAAGAAGTGTTTTGAAATGTCAGGCTGTAGACTTTCTTTTTGGCATCTTGATTAGAGTAAGTGAGTGTGAGTGTGAGTGTGTGTGTGAGAGCGTGTGTGTTTGTGTGTGTCTGTGTGTGTTAATAGTATAGAGTATCTTTCCCTTGTGTGCTTCATCACTGCCACTGCTTTTTTTCTCCCCTTATTTCATCACTGTGGTGAATAGTGGACTTTACAGCCAACTTAAAGGCCCTCCTAAGAGATTAGAGCACCATTTAACAATCCTATGAGTGATTAAAAAAAAAAAAGGAACATTCATCATATAAAGCAACAATAGAAGAAAACAATAACAAGTATATAGTGTCTATAAGAGGAAAACATCATCTCATCATGGATATAATACACTCTCCAGGCTTCAGTGTGTGTTCCTGGTCTTGCTATCTTTCAATCACTGTTAAGAAGAATAATCTCTAATAGAGGAGAGAGGAAAGGCTGTTTTATCATCTAAACTGTGCTTGAGGTGAAGCGGTTAGAACTGGCTAAGCCTTGAGGTGAAAACAGTCACACCAGTGAAATATCAAATGGAAGCAAATGTAATAAAGTATTAATGTTAAGTTGTTTTAAAAGGGCAAGTTGTTTTCCACAATATTCTTAGGAAATCCAAGCACTTAACATTTCAGGCTTATATATGTCTGTATATTCAAAGAGGGAATGTTTCCCCTTTTGTGAAATGACATAAAATGTACTCTGTGCATAGCATTTTTTGTTCTGTCTGTCATGATTTCTCAGCCTCCACCATCATTTTGTCCTGGAATGTATCTCTTTGGATGCAAAGTTAATCAATTAGTCTATATATAGGCTACACTCTGTTCTCTTATTGATTTGGATCAACAATACATAAATGCAATAAAATGATGTGTCCTGAGACTCTGATGCTGCAACAAAAGACTCCCAATGAAAGAAGAAAAAAAAACAACAACATATTTTTATTATTATTTCCCCCCTCTGAACAGCTGCCAACAGGGCCAGTTGTAAAAAGGTAACAAGGCAGGGCAACAGCGCGACTGAATGCTGGCCTTGTTCGCCTTATTATCGGGTTAATTAAAGCTAGAATCTGACAATGTCACCCGGTTGTAGAAAAACGGATTTAAATGCAATGTCTCTGGAGACTGTGTCAAGGGCTGCTTTTCATTGAGCTCCTGTGTGTGCGCCAGAGTTGGGGACAGCCTATGTACGCTTGGAATTGACGAAAAGCAATTATTGAATTTTAGATGTTCAAAAAAAGAAATGAATGGGGAGGAATTATTCATAAGATCTTGTCCGTGTGCGTTAAAATTAAAGTTAAAATACAAAGAGGAACGCTTCAAAGACAACCCTACTGCTGCTGCCAAAAAAAAAAAAGAAGATGGATAAATAGGCGAGATCATTTCTGAGGAGTTCATTAAAATGTAAGGCTACACATTGAAATACAGAGGGTTGTTATTTGGGCTTGGGGGTCAAGTGACGAGCGGATTATATACTTCCTCATAATAATATTAATTAAACAATTTGCATGCTAATAGGGTAACAATTATCGCAGCTTCTGTTGAGAGATTCAGGTTATTACAACATGCCAATCCGGGTGCCAAGGGTCAGGGAATGAGTGGGGTGCGAAATTTCAACTCTGATTAACATTATGACAGCGCCAGACTTGGGATAAATAAAGTCGAATTAATTATTTGAAAACCTAATGAGCAGATAGGATTTAGGCTAGTCACATATTGAGTGCAGGGGTTGCACAAGTGGAGGAGCTTTCCAATTTTTTGTGCACTGACAGGACATGTTGTGAATGGCATGCAATGTACATATGGGTATTTTGTTTCTATCTAATTGTCCCTGGTGTTATAACAGTTGAAACCTTTCTTTATCTGGTCATATATTTTGTTCACAACAGCCTTGTAACAGTAAAATATTATAGTTTCATCTTCGCTTTTTTGTGTGTGTGTATGCCTACAGCAATATCTCAGCTCCCCCTTTAAACGCACCCATATTTCAACAACCGCCCTATTTGTTTTACGCCCTGTAAACCTGCCTGTTTGTAAAGGTTTAATGTATTTAAATGATGATCCATAACTAACATAGGGGGAAGGGGGGTTTATCTTGAATCAGTAGTTCACCAAAGTGGTCTCGTACACTCTGAAGAAGATTGCAATGAAAAAAATATTAGTTTAATAACATTTATTATCCATTTTCAGTATGTAACGACAACAATGTTTGGATCAGCTTTCACTTTTCCTTTGCCAAGTCATATCTGAAAATGCAATCAAATAACACCAGAAAAAAACAACCTAAGAAAAAATTCCTAATATGATCAATCTGGAGGTCTAATGTGGTCTAATTCGCATCTATTAGCAGCGAACAAAAAGTCCGGGAGCCTCTGGCCTAACCTATCCGCCTGTAGCCTTTTCTTCCCCGGGATTCAGTGAGCCCATCCTCTCGGTGGGTCCCCCGTGTAGTTGCGATGTAGTTCTTATCAAAGCACTCCTGTCTTGTTGTGACAGCTCTGATATTGTTTATTGAGGTGGATGTCAGCTTTAATTAGCAATCGATACGGGGAGCGTTTGCAGAGCGCGTCTCTGACGTCAGAGTCCATTACCGCTTCTCATTGGGTCTCATATTCCCACAGCCTGGGCTAATTATTGGGAGGTTCATGTGGATAAAGTACAGCTCAGCCCTCCCTTCACATCATGTCCCCTACTCGTTGGCCACACTCACTGCATGCTTTTTAAATTCCCATCACCGGCCTCCAGACGTCGTTTCCTTTTGCCTGCGGGATGATGGACAGCAGGATACTGGATCCACCTCACGCCCAGTTCGGAGGCTCTCTCGGTGGGATGGTGGGCTTCCCGTACCATCTGGGCCACCATCACGTTTACGAATTAGCCGGGCATCAACTTCAATCTGCGTCCGCGGTTCCTTTCTCAATAGACGGATTACTAAATGGTTCCTGCACGGCTTCAGTGGGTAATTCCAACCCCCTCTTGTCTTCGGGCTGCGGGATGAATGGAGATAATCAGCAGTACAAACTGACAGGTAAGCCACATTATACCGCACAATAACCTCTCCTCAAGGTTGGGTGATTGCACAGAGACAAAAACAGAAAGAAACAAAGACAGGATGTTGCGATACAAGTTATCCTCTTCGTGTTTTAAAGGGCAAGACAAACCTTTCTCTCTCTCTCCCACACACACACACATGCAAACACACACACACGCAAAAGCAGGCAGGCAGAGTATTCTTCGCCTCCCCTCTTCATTTCCATCATCGAAAGCTGCAGATGCACACAAGCAAAAAACAATGTTCCTGTCAGTCAGTAAATACTAGAGAGAGGAAATGCTCGTGTTAACATGTGAAGCTCTCTGTCTGATTTGAAAGGAGCTGCAGGCTGTGTGTGTGCACTACTGCAAAATTGTCAAATGCACTCACCTTCTTCAGCTCTAAAGTTGGCAAAATTATAACCCTATGCATGAAACCGATCTTATTAAAATGATGTTGAAATGTGGTAATTTATATAAAAAAGAGAAAGAATAATTTACCCTTTGTTTACATTTGTTCTCATTCTGCTGTCAGACTCGGGGGACCCAGACAAAGATAGCCCTGGTTGCAAGAGACGAAGAACTCGCACAAATTTCACTGGTTGGCAGCTGGAGGAATTAGAAAAGGCTTTTAATGAGAGCCACTATCCCGACGTGTTCATGAGGGAGGCACTGGCTCTCCGGTTGGACTTGATAGAATCAAGGGTTCAGGTAAACATCTATTCTGTGCCTCTATTTTTTTCCCTTCAATTTCTTTTATTGTAGTTTTTTATGCATGTCTGTGCGTTTTTATCCTCCTGTTTATTGTTTATTCATGACAAAAAAATCAGTGTTCCAACTTTATGCTCCAAGCTGCAAAATAATGTAAATAAATAAATAAATTTAAAATATAAAGAAAAAATTGCAGAATAAACCCCCAAGGAACATAGGGCAATTTTGGGGTCATAATGTTTATTTACTAATATATATATATATATTTTTTAAATATTAAAAGTAAGCTAGTCAGTGTATAGATGTGTAGTGTCTGACCTTTGCTGATGTTAGTCGAATAAATCAATTTTAATTACACCTTTATTTAACAAATTAAGTCTTTAATCCGGCTGATATTTTGTCTTCAATTTATTTTCACCAATTAATCTTGTCATAAATCAGGGTTTTATATTTGCCAAATATATTGACAGTGCTGGATAAACAAAGACTAAAATATTATTGTGTACAATCTCGATTGCATGAATAAAAATATCGACCTGTTTTGCTGCTATTAGGGGATTTTTTATTGATAACTTATAATGGAAGCTGTGATACTTTACTAAGTTTAATTGTAGAGGTTACCTTGGAAAAAAAGTGAATTAATAAGAGCTGCAAACCTCACCTTTACTTCAACTATTGTGTAAAACCAAGACCTCTTTTATTAGGCTTCATCCCAACTTTTTGCAGCCTTTTCTGTGCACAGATTGGCTTGTAATCATGGGCCTAATTAAAGGCCTGCGTAGAAAACAGCAAGAGCAAGATGTAACCTCACTATTTGTTTAATTACCATATTGTTAAGACGTCGATAACTTTAGGTCTAATTAATTTTTACCCCCTGCAATGACAGTGCACATTACACACCTTTCACTATTTTGTTTTTTTTCTTCTTCTCTGCAGGTATGGTTTCAGAATCGCAGAGCCAAATGGAGGAAAAAGGAGAACACAAAGAAAGGTCCAGGTCGACCTGCTCACAACGCCCACCCCACCACCTGCAGCGGGGAGCCCATGGACCCCGAGGAGATCGCCCGGAGAGAGCTGGACCGGCTAGAGAAGAAGAGACGAAAGCAGGAGCGCCGGCTGCTCAAGTCCCAAAACAGGCTCAGTTCTTCGGATTTATTTCACACCCCGGGATCAGACAGCGACAGCGGGACGTCGCATGTGACCGACAGTGACCACAACACAGGGCCGCCTTATGACACTGTGGGGGGAAACCAATCCAATTGCGACCAAACACCTCACCCTCTCCAGTCCCAAAATCAGAACCAAAGACACTTGGACCGGGATGCTGGCGGATCCGAGCTGGACTCGCCCGACGCCAGCCACCGGTCAAGCCTGTGCTCCAACAACAACAGAGCCTCCAGCCTGCAGAAACTCAACCCTTTTAGCGTCGAGAGCCTCCTTTCGGACTCCAGACCGAGACGCAACCCCGCGGCCTTACCCTCCTCTCGGCCTTTGATAGGAAAAGGACACTTCCTACTGTATCCCATCACACAGCCGCTTGGATTCATTGTTCCTCAAACTGCTCTAAAGACAGCAACAGCAACAAACTCTGACAGTGGCGCTGACAACCCGGCGGAAAGAAACCAGCCCGGTGTCCGCTGCAGCGTCTCTTCGAGCTCTACGGGATGTAGGAGCAGCTCGCCGGTCTGTGCAGACGCCGCCACACAAAAGGGACAGGTGGGGTCAAAGGAAAAGACCAGTTCACCGCACACCAGCCCGTCCAGGGCCGCCTTTAATGGCGGCAAAAGTACTCACACCTCTGTTATTTGCAGCGATTCGACTTTCGCCCACGAACACGGTCCACAAGTCATTAAACCTGTCGATGTAGACAGAAAAGATCATTTAGAGAGCAAGGACAACCCCGAGTCTGTCCTCAGTGACAGTCCAGCAGACACAAAGACAGACTCTAAAGAAGATGTCGACATGGAATAAATCCTACGGGGGTAAAACAAACAAACAAACAAACCAACAAACAAAAAAAGAAAGAAATCAGAAACATACTGATATAGCCTCTAAACGACACCTTTCATTAGGCCAAAGCTTAACGAGAAACTGCATCTTTGCATCTAATCTTCTAGGTTTTTCCCCACTCTGCTGATAGTTTGACAATGGTGTGCTCTCTCTCTCTCTCTCTCTCTCTCTCTCTCTCTCTCTCTCCCCCCTCTCTCTCTCCCTCTCTCTCTCTCTCTCTCTGCGAGCGTATGTGTGTGTGAGTCAGGAGTCTCTAGATATCCTTTTAATGTGTGATAACTTGTCAAAAAAACAAAAAACAAAACACAAGACCAACAAAAATCCTCAAGAGCTGTAAAAAGGTATTATACTATTTATATATGTAAGGTTTTTCTTAAATAAATCTATTGTATACAAGCACCTCAAACCGTGTGAGACCTTAAATAGCAGCACATACAGTGCAGGACTACAGTACAGTAGGAAGGGCTTTCTTAAGAAATCTCATGTTGTACTTTGTATATTGCCTTAACAAATTTATTCATCTATAAGCCCCCACTGAAATGAGGTTACGAGCCTGAGGCGAAAAGGACCCGCTCGACTCCTGCAGAGTTTTGATATGAAAGTAATTATTTTCCCGGTGGCTACTGCAGGGGGATTCAGTTTATTTTAGCTCAAAGGGGGTTATAATACATTACCAATTTCTAGTGATATGAAATCACATAAACTTCCAAGAATAATAGAATTAGCATGAAAAGGCCTGGGTGTCAAATTGAAATAGGAAAATAATAGCCCCGGCAGCTGGGAGTGTGTGTGTTTGTGCATATTGGATAGGAGATGGGGATTCGTGGGGAGGCATTTTCATGAGCTTTTTTTTTCTCCTCTTCTTCTTCTCTCTTTCTCCACTTTGTCAGGGCCCCTTGTAGCAGGGCTATATTAAGATAGATGTTCGATGATATCCCTCATTGTTCTGTCGCTTTACATTGATGTTTTCTGTGTTATCAGCCTATTGATCATGCGTCGGCTGTAATAGGACGGGCTGAGGCAAACGTGCCTATTTACAATAGCAGAACACATTTGTTCTAATAGGGTTGGTGGTCCCCGGGGATGCCATGCAGGATCTAGGACATCTGCTCCCTTTTGCTATATTAGCAGTGTTGACCACAATATCAAGGCGACCCAAGGAAGAAATGTCGAGGCTGTGGGGCGTGTAATAACATAAGGAAATAAGACAAAACAAAAACATCCAATCCAGCTATATGTATGTAGAACTGATCATACCCCCTTTTTAAAAAAAAAAAAAAAATCCACAAGCCCTTTAGTGTTCCTCTTTGGGTCTTGATTTGCAAATAAATTGAAAATAATCAGAGGGGTGAGCTTTACGTCTGAGCCGGCGCAAATGAATTTCTGAGCCAGTGTCCCTTTCAAAATATTTACATAAATTTCAACCCATGCAGCTGTTTGCTCTAGGAAGCAATGTCTTATTAGGTTGGTGGGGGCAGGGGCAGACGCAGCCAACATGGCACACAGAATGAACATGCAGAAGATTAGGGCCTGCATGAGCTGTGGGTTAGAGGTGTCTGCATGGTGCTTATAGTGCTCAGATTATATCCCTTATTGTACTTTGTGGTGCTTTTCCCTATTTATCAATTTATTTTATCCACCATGATATCATTATAAGTTTTCGATAATATTCTATTTACCAGTGAGGTTACAGTGACCTTTTTAATCCCCCATGATCATATTGAAAATTGTAGTTTTCCAGTGTTATCATACTTTTTATTATAAGGTTACAATAGCCTAAATGTTTCCATTATTAAATTGGGGTCATTCTGACACAATTTAAGACAAAAAATGTCTTAACTCATAGATTGTCGATTCTTTAAAAAATACAGAGATGCAATGTTTATTTTATAAATTGTGGAGTAACCGGGGACAATTTGGAATAAGATCGGTGTGTATTTTCCCTGTTACTCTTAGGCTATTTGGGACGTATGCCCAGTTCATCTATAATTCATTAGCACACTGAATAGGAGTATCGCTGGCTGCACATTGGTGGCCTTAAGGTGAAATTAGCGATTTGCTTAAGTAGTTAAGCTTTTCTTGCCTGAGAGCTGCACGCTGCATGATTCAAGACAAACTATCAATCGATATGCCCAGGCAGCCTCCAGGAGATGTGTCGTCCATGAATCATACTTTATGAATTCAATTTATACCCGGAGAAATTTTCAATTTGAACGCCGGATCATTATGGGAGAGTGTAAATTGTTTTTGCTCTATTATGCATCGGACGCCATCATTTTTCTTTCTAATTACGGAGGTGTCAGGTCGGGCTGTCATGCAGACGCTGATTTTCAATTTAACTGATCATCATGCATTCATTTTCCCATTTGATAAATCTGCTATCTCGAAGCTTCTCCATGCCTGGAATGCTAAAAGAGAGGCACAGATTGGCAAAGTAATAGGGGCCTGTATGCGGCAATAAGTGCAGATCAGGCAGCTAATTTAGCACCTCCTGGTATTTCCATTTCCATTTCTCATTTCCAACTCTCAAAGGAGGAAAAGCAGCCCAAAGGCAGAAAGCTGGTAGGCTTTTCACTATCGGAGAAAGACAGAGAAAAAAATCTACCAAAACGGCTTGTTTTCAACCACACATTTCCTAAATTAGGATATCAAGCTTAATTAAGGCTAATAGAGTTTTCTCAGTATGTGTTAGTTTTATTTAATAGAAACAAATTTGCACAATTAATTATGGCCATGATATTAAGAGTCTCATTTGTAACATTCGAGCTGCAGCCTAAATCAGCGTCTTCAGAAATAAGCCTCTCATTTCCAAGCCAAATGACTAACCAAATGTTTTTATACCAGCTTCCATCACAGAAATCCTGTCGGTTTATTTTCCCACATCATACTCAAGCAAATTAAGTCAGATTTGACACAAATTGATCTCCTTTAACTGCGCCGGCTGACTAAAATAAATGCAGATTTGTGCCATTTACTGTTTTTTTTTTTTTTTTTTGCAGAACTTGTATTACGTTTTGAATTTTAGATTTTCTAACTTTATGTAACACTTCACACAACATAAAAATGAATATTTTCTATTTGGTTATCATGTAGAGTATCAATGAGAGCTATTGCACTATTGCTCGACCCACACACCTCTCACGATACCCTATAAATTAATATATTTTAAAATAAGTGTGACAGGGAAGGATTTTATAAGTTTCATGCTTAAATCAACTCAAATGGACAACCTGTGTTCTCGCCACAAATCCGCCTGTCTGTACAGGCTCTTCTTGTGCGCTTTGTGTTGCTGCATGAGATCTTAGGCTCTGAAGGCTCAGTTTGGATAAGAAAGAACCGTGTCCCTTTTAAAAGGATCCTCCATAAAATAAAATGGCACTTGACATTTGGCTTCTCCTGCAGCAACTCTGCCATGCCTTTTAGGATTATTTTACATCTCATACTCATTAATGCGCCGGTGGATTTAATCATTCTTATCTTTCCTGTGCATACCTGGGATAAGCCTGAAATTACCATCTGCATTGATTTCTGGACGATCCTTAAAATAATTTTAGTTATCTCGGGATATTTCGCGAAAAATCCCCCCCTAATCAAAATTTAGTTCATAACACTTGAACATTCGCACATCAGGTTTTCTTTTGGTGAGATGTTACTGCGAAAACAACATAAATCAAAATGAGGCGTTTTTAAGATTAAATAAAATGTGTAAGGGCTACATAAGATTATAATGACCCTGAGACCCATTTAACCACATGTACTTTGACTTACAGTCTGACTTTTTGTCCTGAAAAAACTATTTTGTTGTCACACTACAGCTAAATTCACAATATTAAAGCTATATTTTACTTGTGAAAGTGAATAAAACTAGGCTCTGAATGTCACTACTACTGCTGCCATCAAACATCATAACTCCCCTGGTATTTTTATTTGTTTTTTTTTTTTTGTTTTTTTTAAGTAAAGCCTGATCTTTGTGTACTAAAGTAAATATATATCTCCAAGACTTATGAAAATAATTTGAAATAGATTACATGGCTACACAATGGATTTTTATTTTTTTTATTTAAAGAAAGCTTGATTCTTCTTTATGAAGTATTGTTCTGCCTGTAGCTGAAGGGTTAAGAGTGTTTTTTCTTTGTATCAGAGTTAATGCTACAGTGACATACAATGCCAATTGTCATGACAGTACAGCTCAGCTTTCTGATAAATAATGCATTTATATTACCTTCCACAAAAAAGTACTAGGAACAAATATCACTTTATATAGCAAAAAAGGGCATTTAACATTCATAACATGAAGCCTGGAATTATTAACCACACAGAGCAGTGCATCTCACTGTAGGAAGATATAAAAAATATTCACTTTAAACAAAACATTCTGCAGAATTATAGGGAGTAACATTTGCAAAAGTGCAAACATCCAAACTTGCTTGAGAGGTGGATACTCATTGTTAGTAGTTATATCACAACATTTTTCTTGTTTAACATACAGTATGTTTTGTTTATCCCACTACTATAAGGGGATTGGCATACAATACAAAACAGAAACTTTAATATAAAAGTTTTAGAACCACTGCCAGAACAACAAACATGAAGTAATATGTCTCTCAGCGACCAATCAAACGGTTAAAACTATCTTTTTACTAAGAAGTTACACAAGAAGAAGCACAATGGCGCAGTCACGTTCTGCATATCTTAGTGCAATAACACACCATTTCCCTCTTCCTTTTAAAAAAAATATCTTTCTCATTAAATATTGCACATTTCTGCATTATGCTGGCTCCATATTGTCTCGGAATAGCTGTAGGGAAGGATTAGATATGAGACTCCTCTTCATAATAAGAGCAATTGCATCCTTTGATAATGATGTAGAGAGGTGACAGGAGTCTTTTCAAAACGGTCACACCTGTTGCTATCTGTCTGGCCTCATTATCTAATGTGAAGCCGTATTGTGCTTTTTGGATTACACAACCTAACAATTCATAGTGTGACAAAGAAAATATTAGAAAAAGCAGGTAATGTGTAGAATAAATGTCCTGGCAACTAGCAGACATGTTTGCACATTAGTTTTAAACCAAACGAACTGACACCTCATTGTCTTTGAGTATCCTCAAAAAGGTTTATTTCCACTTGAGAGCTTCTTTCTTCCAAAAGGTCAAGCTGAAGTAATTATGTTTCACGATGTTTGTTGTGATGGGATGTATTAGAGTAACCTCATACTAATACACTGTCCATTTGTCTATTCAATGGCATCACAAAGCCTTGGCAGACCATATAAAGGTAGTTCAGCAATCCATGACTTTGAGAAACATTCAATGGCACTTTTCTCATTTTTTCTCAAATCTATGTAATGAATACAAAAGTAAACCAAATAAATAAGCTCAATTTGAAATGTAATTCTGCGCATGGTAAGTCTAGAGATGAGTCAGGTACAGTGGACTGTTTCTTAAAGGCATAGTTGAGGATTTGGACATTCAATGGTATGGGTTACTGTGCTGTACTGGTGTTAATGAATGGATAATCACACATCTTCCAGCCAGCCGCAAGACAAAAATGAGCAGCAGCACATGGGAGAGGAAACAAAAACAATTTAAACCATCGTAACTTTCATAAACTAACTAGGCTGTTCACTTTTGTCCAGCATAATAAGCATTAGCTTACAGCATACAAAATAGCTCCCTTTGAATGGCATGATCTGGTCGCCCTAAGAGTAAACAATAGCATTAGTGTTACAGGCTAAAGGTTATTTTAATTAGAAATGAACATAAATGGTATTGCCAAAAACGTTTACATTATTTCAAAACCATAATGCTGTTCACACTTTAATTATGTGAATAATAATGTTTTTCATTTATGTATAAAATGGTGATACTGATCCAAACTACAAAAAGGTGTATTGCAGTATAGCTATAAATATATTTTTCTACATATATCTCTATACATACCAAAAATCACCTTCTTTGTGTTCAAAACAATTTACAATGAAATCCTTGGTCTCTATTTGGTTCCAGTTTCATATATGTGTAGGCTAATTGGCATACTGCTGCCTATGTGCAGATGTGTAGACATATTTGGAGCCTTGGATGGCCTATTCAGTTTGCCCTTTCAGTCCAAATACTATATTACATTTTTTTTTATTTGTTGGTGATCAAAAGGGACTACAAGAGGAACAGGTATGTACAGTAGTACATACCTGTTCCTGTATGTACTTTAACAGAGCCACCAGTGGATTTTTCAAGTTCTCTTGATATTCAAATGCAACTGTTTTGCACTATCAAAATGTGTTTTAAGAGAGAAACAAAATACAACCAATTAGATAAAATGCTAATATTGGACATATCCAAAAATGTTCACTGTCAGCATACATTCATGCAGAAAACAACTTAAAAATATTCACTGTCACTGTTTTTTGTTCTTTGTCCTACATTGTCTGTTCATGTTGCTAAAACATGGTCAATCAATGGTTAAGTTTAGGCAAATCTCTCTTTTACCTTGTTTAGGTAAGCAAGAGATTATCATCATAGTTTAAATGTTGAGCTGGGACACAAATTCTGGCCTCAAGTCAAGCATTTTTTGTGTCCATCCACCTCTCATACTTCCACAACTCTTCTTCTTGGAATGGCATTAATGTCGCATTAGATACATTTGGATAAAATTTTTAGGTGGCAGGGTTGTGGATTGCTAGAAAATTACCCATGACTTGCAAAGCATCACAGAAACAACACATCATAAGACTTGTTAGATCATGAGGCAGCACATAGTTACTCGACCCTCCATTTGCTGCTGGCTAAGCCAGAGCAGGGCTACCAGTTGGGAGGCAGTTGGCTTTAGTTTAACAAGGACGAGAAAGCAATCCTTAGAGCAGGAGGGAGGTGTGACACTGACAGAAAACTCCAGACAATACATTTACATTAACATTTTGTCATTTGTTAGATGCTTTTATCCAAAGTGACCTATGAGGCAGGCAAACAATCAATCATTAGAGGACAGTGACTCCGAAAGAGCCATGGGACAAACACCCACGTAGCTGATCAAGTACAAGTACAGTGAGAAAGAGGGTTTTTTTTCATTAAGATTTCCTTAATTTTACTATATAAAGGAAGAAACAGGAAGTAGACAAGTGTATAAGAAATACCATAGTTTTTTTAGGCATTTCTTGAATGCACCAAGGTAGTCAGCAAACCATATAGAGCTGGGTAGTTCATTCCACCATCGTGGAACCACAAATGAGAGGAGTCCATATAGCAGCCTTGGCACTAAATGGTTTGGTACAAATAGAGGAGTGAGTGACCATAACCTCTATGTGATGAACAGTGGATAAGATTTGCCAGCCAGGGTTTCTTCCCTCCACAAGGGTAGTGTTTCCAGACATGTTTGGAGCAAGGTCAAGGTAAAGACTTACAGAATCAGCCAAAGGTTTGGACACATTTTACCACAATGAGAAAGTGTGTCCAAACTTTTGACTGGTACTCGATATCCATAGAACAAAGCCTTGGTCAACAAACTATGGTTAACAGCAATAAATTAGACTATGTTTCCTGGCAAAAATGGATTCCTTAGTCTATACTCCTTCAACTGCTACCTGCAGTTGGATGCTCAAACCTTCATATGTTTATTTCCTAAGAGATGTCCTTTGTGCTTGCTCCTGATTTAGATGCATATATTATATGTATATATTCACACAGAATATTCTGCACATATTTTCAGATTCAGTAACCCACTTCTTTGATTATAGTCAAACCCCACAATCTACCATACCCAAGCAAGATCCTGATTCTCATTGTTGAGAAAGGACAAGTGGTTTTCTGCCTATATCGTTCATCTGTTCAAGCAGGATAGTTGCTACTTGTAGCAGTGGACATATAAGTGCAACCAGGCCACCTCAGTGCTTGAGGTCCCAGAATAGGATTTCATACTACAGTTAAATAAGCCTATAATTTCTTTGAATTTTCCTTGCTGGATCAATGTGAATCACTACCAGGTTGCCTGTGCCTCAGAAGAGGAACCCTGCAGAACATCCTCAGCTGTTGCCTGAAAGCTGTGGGAGAGTGAAACTATCTCTTGGTCAATAACCACATCCCAAAGGCCCACAGAGCATCATCCAAGGCAAGGCATTGATGTGATCCTAGGAAGAAGGGACAAAGATAAAGCTCGAGATCAGAGTTCCATGTGGACTTCTCAGAGCAGCACAAGACTGGTAGCAGATGGTTGAATTAGATAGATGCTCAGAAACCATTATATCGACTACAAGTGGATAGAAAAGTTTGAAAATGAAGCTGTCTGAAGTATCAGCATAGTTGGTCAAAGTTTAGCGAGATGTTCTCTTTCTGTTCTCTTTTAAGCATTCTGATTGGATATAAATGTTTGGCTTGTTTGTATGTATATGTGTCTACAAAATGCCTGATGTCAAATTGTACCAGCTCTCCAACTGAGGCTTAAAATTTGTCCTGACTGAGTTAAATGAATTTGGATGAGCCACCACCAAGGATATGGAACAAAAAGGAAAGTGATTGAGGTGCTGCCCAGCTAGTAGCTAGGTCAGTCTACACCTTGAGCTGGGACAACAAAGACAGGGCCACCAGGACCTGGTAGGTAGAGCTCATTGATTTTTGTGGGATTATTTTGATACTCAAATGCTGGTGTTCTTGGTATCAGGGGGCTTGAAACTTTCTTCAATGGTAAACTGAACGAAACATCAATGTGAACAAAGACCACATAACAATCTGAGTGTGAAAGTTCATTCTTCACCTTTGAAATAGTAGTTTGACCAAAATATCTTTCTCTGCCCAACCACAGAAAGCAAGTCATTTTCTGGTTGCTATCATATTGTACATGTTTTTCTTTGCACTTTTGACAGTTTTAAAGGGATGATAACAAAAGAAAGCATTTTCAATCCACAAGCTGAGATCGAGGGTTGTCCATTGCAAACCTAACGCATACTGGTACATACTGTAGTTCACATGCATTGGTATTGCAGAAAGAAATTATTTTCAAAACATTGGCAGTGGATGGTAGAGGAATGTTGTGTTGCTGAATATAATCCTTTGCATCCTTTTCATCTAGAATCAATGTTCTTTTTGCCAATAAAGTGTAAATTGCAGCATCCATCCAGAGACTGGATATCCTCATAAGTAAAAATAAAATGATAATAAATAATAATAAATAAATGAACATAATTAAAAGCGTAACAGTGGGACATACAATAGTTCACTTCATCATTTTGATTATTCAACATGTAATTTAACATATATTTACCATGCACTGTATATCATGTAAAAAATAGTCATTGATATTGTGGTTTCAACAATATCTTATAGCCCTCGTATGAAAAATATCACTGTCCAGTGATAATCTTGCTTGGGATTGTGGTTGGAAATTAATTTATTTTGGTTATATTTAAGTATTGTTATTTATTATTTTGACCAATAATGAAAAGGTATCACAAAACATGACCCAGCATTTAACACCACATCTTCTGGTTATTTTTGCTTTATTAAATATATTAACGTTTTGTGGCTGGAACTCTGATCTTGTCTCTTAATAATCACCTCATAAAAAGTCATTAAACTTAAATAAATAAAACTTGTTTTTAAAGTACGTATGAAATAACAAAATGCAAAAAATATAAATATAACCTAACATGAATATCATTATGCTAAGTATGGTATGAAACTTACAAAGTGTTTTTGTAGTAGTTTCATTAAATCTTTGGAGTGAAAGATCAAAAACATACAAGACAAGTTTGTTTTGAGTAAACATATAAATGAAAACAGACATTATTGAGCCATAGATTCAACATGATATTAATTGAGATACTCATGTTACTCTGTTCATGGATTGGCACATGTATTTATGAATAAGCTTACTTTGGTAGTGGGCGTATGTCAATTTAATCTGGGATACTGAGACAAGTAAACCTTATCACAATTATTGTTGTTTTTTCCGATTAATGCAAGTTTGGTTTTCAGAGTAGTGTTTGGAATATTTTGTTTATGCATGTATACATGGATATTTGCGATCGGGATATAAAAACAGCATTTACCGAATCACACCTTAACCGGAATATCAGCTATTATCTGGAATACTGTGTGCATGTAAATGTTGTCATTGGGGGCTTACCGCTCGGTGGTGATTTATATGAAAAAGACAAGCATTTTCCTTCCTTGACTTCCCAGGGAATCTGTGCCCTAGAGGTTAATGAAGTGTGAAGTGTGAAAACTTCCTGAGATGGGATGAGTTAAATAGTGTTCTCAGATGTTAAAGCAACACTGTCCAAATTTATTTGTGTGTGTCAGTTCTTTATAAGTCTTAAATCTGGCAAGCATGCCCCATGGGCCATCTGCTACCACTGTTCGGGCTAATGCCATCTTGTGTGTTCCAGTCAGTCCACATAAATGGGTGTAATAACAAGATCTAAGTAAGAATTCAAATTGAATTCATGGAATTTACTAACATTTGGTGTACTGTTCAGTGTTTATAATGTTAAATATATTGACAAATTTCACATGCAAAGGTAACAAACCAATACTGTCTGGATTTTAGCACAAGTCTGTAGCTAGTGAGAATTGCAGAGATCAAGAATAACTGCTAAATGTCAGTCTTAAAGTAACATAAAGGCATTTAACATAAATGACCAGTTAAACCAGACTTATTCTAGTAAATCAGGCTTATTTTCAGTAAATTCAGTTTAAAGGTGCAATAAATGACAATCAGCCTTATTGGATGTCAACAAACAACTATTTGCCATATAAAGATATATTGGAGTAATGACCTCCTGAGCAGTGAATGAAGTCACACTTCCTCTGTATGTGTTGTTATCCGAGCTTCTTTGTTCTTTGTTTTGGTAGCTGGTGAGTCCCTCCATGTCCTCAATGCCTGTTTCTAAGACAGTGGCTGCATCACAAACTTTCTCACATTACAGCTAAACTGCTCTATGAAGTCAGTTTATATTCAATGTCAGATTTTGACATGGGCTGTGCCTATTGCATATTGCATTTAAAATCATTTTTCAGTCGATAGTTTAAAAAAAAAGACAGACACCCATATATGTATTAAAAATACAAAAAGGGCAGACAGCCTTTCTGAGGGTGTTTAAACACTATTTTGTACACGCTGTTATATCACTTGTACAAACCAAGTAGCAAAATGATCTTATTTTCTTGCTATAAAATAAATGACCTCACTGGGTCCTATTTAATACTTCAAAGTTGTCTATATGTTAATTTTTAGCACTTATTATATATTAAGTTCACATTAGTCAAGTGGGACTTGAGCCCACAAAGTCATGATTACAAGCAAAGTCCTGTATCAGCGTGTACGGAAGAATTCAGTGAGTCTGAGCTCGCTGCTGAGCTACAACATGCTGCCAAAAGTTGGTTATTGCAGAGGTTGTTTGTTTTTCAAAAATATTTTACATTCAATATTGTATATTTAATATGGGCTGTTCTGTGATTGCAAACATCACATTTTTGTCTTTATATATTACATTTTCTTCATTGTGTATTTATGTGATCTGTGCTTGATGTCTTAGAGTCACTAGAAATAAGGCTTTCCACAGTGAGCCTGCTTTTCTGAGGCACATTTGATGAAACACCACTCAGATATTGTGGCTGTAAACATAATGGATATGATGCAGTATAAATAGATCAATGAAAAACTGTTAATATGTTTATTAGCAAGCATATACGGTATAACTGCCAAGATTTTGCAAGGAGTCCTGCAAAACAAGAGTGTCGAAATGTAAATGATAAACAATTTGCACAATATTTGGATCAAAATGCTTTAAAATGCTTTAACCTTTGTCATATATTTTAATTAAGTGATGAATTTCACAGCTTAACAATAAATAAAATAATAATAAATAATAGATTGATAAAACCTTTCGAATGATATATTCCAACCTAACAGTTTGACCTCTATAATGGATATAATATCTGCCTAAGGGAGACTTCACTAATAGACATTTTTGGTTGCAATTAAAAAATGGTTCCCATGAAAGGCCTGACATGTCCTCTAAGGCAAGAGTCTAAGATTCAGTCCTTCCCTTTTGCCATTAAAGTGGTATTGCAAATGTTCTTAGCACATCAAGGCCAAGACCTCAGATCTCAATATTACATGCACATTATTTAATCCTTGGGCTCTCTGGTAGTACTGACATGTACAATTTCTGTCATTAACGCGCCTGTAAGCTCAGGGATGGACCAGACTCAGAGATCCACTTGAGGTCCAGTTTTTCATTTAATGGGCCTGGGGAAGTAGAGTTGAACTGGCCCTGAAATGTTACTTTAAAAGTGCTCTGTAGAGGAGCATGTTATGGCTCTACAGCTGGTCCAATCGATCACATTAGGGCTAAGGAAGTGGCGAGATGTGACAGCCCGTAACATTTCAATACTGACACAGTCTGTCTGAGAGCTTTAGGCACTCTTCAGAAAATAAAAAATGCCTTGTATCAGTCCTGTAAATGGGTGTGATTAGTCATAAAGGAGCTTATTGTGCAGAGACTGGAAGCAAATTAGAGGTGATAGTGGGACAGAATCAATGCTGTTTACCTCTTGGAGGTGTGAGCATATCCATCAGCAGCACTAAGGATGGCCAAGGATCCCTCCTTCTCAACTGGTTATTGACAGTTTGAGGAGGACCTGAGGAGGGAACATTTTAGGACATAGCATGTATTTATCTGCTATTGACAAGTAACCAAGGCTTTCAACAGCAGAATGGTGGCTCAGTGGTTAGCATTGTTGCCTCACAGTAAGAAGGTCCTTGGTCTGAACCTCAGCTGTCCCAGGTGCTTTCTCTGTGGAGTTTGCATGTTCTCCCCATGTTTGTGTGGTTTCTGCCAGATGCTCCAGTTTCCTTTCACCACCAAACTATCGTATCACTAGCAAAATAACTGAAGTTGGTCCCCAGGCACTACACTGTGACTGCACACTGCTCCTGGTGTGTTGGTAAAGGATGTGTCAAATGCAGAGGTTCAATTTCCTCACAGGGATCGATAAAATACTTCTTTTTCCTGTTCTTAAAATAAGTGATTAAAAAAGAGATGAAATAATCAGAGCACCACCTTCAGCTGCTTAAACCACTAATATAGGCAGTTTAGAGAAATGTATACAATCACTTCCCCCCTTTCTTTAGGCATATGATGTATACACAGTATCTGATCCACAAGATGAGTCAGAAAATAAATTGTCAGAAAGGTGATAATTCTACTTTATGTTTATTATTGAGGTTGTAGTAGGTAGTAGTGTCCCAGGGTGCATTATATTGAATGGTGTTCCTAATATTTTGTCCACTCCATTAACATACCTGAGGGGGGAAAATATTAGGAACCCTTTTCAATATAATGCACTCCAGTACACCACCTCCACCCACTATGACCTCAATAATAAACATAGTAGAAAGTAGAATTATCACCTTTCTGACAATGTCAACAAAAAGTGAAAAAAGTATAATTTATGGCAGAGCTGGTGTATTGGATTGCACTAGATTGCACATGTGTGCCTTATATATATATATATATATATATATATATATATATATATATATATATATATATATATATATATATATATATATTTATATATATAAAAGAGAGAAAGTCCTGTGCTGTAAACAAAGCAAGCACTTAAAATGACTACTCAGGTGACTGTATGGAAGTTGTAGTTGTAGCATCATTAATTTACTCTTACTGTATAGCCTGTATACCTTTACTTCATTGCAGGTTTAAGTGAAATGTAGAACGTTTATCATAAAACCTATTAAAGGCCATCATTTTGTTGCATCTTACACTTGTGTTCAGAGAAATGATCATCCATTTAGGGGCCTGAGCTTATTGTATAACTACAGCAATCGTTCCTGTGTATCTTTATTCAAGAATGGCAATATAATCATGGTACTTTAAATCTATCCATGTACAAAGGCAAACATGTGTCTACAACAGCACCTGTGGCTACTAAATCGCTGTTCGCTGTGCCACAAATGTTTGTTTGGCGGTGGGTTGTCAGCGGTGGCTGGAGAATTCAGCAAACAAGTCAATCACAAGGAAAGTCACACACTGGGAGTGAGACGACATTAAGGAAATAATAGTATAACTTCCAGCAAAGAGGTGAGCTGACCTAGTTTTAGCAGTAGCCACACTGTGTCTCAGAGGACTCAATTCTCCTCCAGAGGAAGGTGACTTTGTCCTTGATGGAAGGCATCAGTTGCCTCTTCAGTACAACACAAGGTTTTCCTTCAAAAAGGCTGATATAATGCCAAACCCAACAACAGTCTAGGGTCTGAAGATGCTTTCAGTAATAATCTGTAAAATTCAGTGGTGGAAGAAGTATTCAGATTCTAAAACTGTTAATACCACAATGTAAAAATCTCTTTTTTAAACCTGTTTTTTTTTTGGCCACTTTAGGGGCAGCAGAAAGAAGTTGTGAACACAACATTGACATGTCATCACCTTTTAAGTTGACACAGTACACTTAGCAAACTGTTGCTTATTTATACATTCAGCAGTTACAGAGCAACATTATCATTCATTTGCAGTCCAATATTCATACTCTTTTAGCTCTGTTTTTGGTCTTTACCAACTCCTGAGGGGACTCTTTAGCTGCTAAATGTCCAATTATGTTTACCAGTTAGTTGATAACTGTGTCTGTTTGCTGTTTGGGGCTAAACCGGTAGTGTTAAGTGGGTTTTAAAGCATTTTCACTGCTGCAGCTGAACTAAATCAGTAACATTGCAGGCTGGACATAAGAGTTTGGTTGGTGGTCTCTTTTTTTATTCTGTTCAAAACCAAAATTACAAGAGTAAAAAAAGTAAGGGATGGATTTAATACAATTTAATGTAAACTGGAATTAGGATTAGGATTCACATTTAAAAAAAAAACAACACCTCAGACAGAGAATGCCTTTTTGACAAACTCATGGAGCTAATGTAAAATCCACTAGTGACAGTCACCATTTCGCCTGACAAAGTCTCTCAAACCCAAAGTTTTGAAAAACTTTGAGTTTTTAAAGTTTTAGGTGATTTAGGTGATTTGCCCTGTTATCAATTTAAACTGCAAATGTGACTTGTGAGAAAATTCATAGCAACAGTAACAAAGAGACAGGGGGCTTAACAAATGGTCAATATAGGTTAAAAGAGTTTGTGATCTCTTGTTCATGCTCAGTGCATAAAGTAACATAATTTATTGATAAAATGTAAGATGATGACACTGTTTTTTGTTAGTTGACAACCTTGCTGGGTAATAATTATTTTTATTCTGCTGGGTAATTCATGGAAGCATTTCTCAGAGGAGATCTCACTTAACAAATTCATCAGATTAAGTTCTCAGAGGAGTCTCGTGTGTCATGTTTCAAGCATCATGTTTCAAGCTTTCTTCAGATTTTCAATATTGTTTTAGGTTAGATAACTGTTGAGTCTATTCTAAACAACTGTTTAGATATTGAATCACTTGGCAAATGTAATTTCCAATCATCATTCGAAGGCAGCCTATTTCAATAATTGACCAGACAACGCACAGTTTCTGACAAAAGCTTGCTCTGTCAGAGATCTTAAAGGATGTCTGCAAATTAATGAATAGAACACAAGATGAGGAAATTAGTCCTTGAATTCTCTGGGCAGAAAATTATTCTCATCTTTATCAGTCAAGATTAGAGTGAAAGTGATGTTGTAACACTCACTCACTCAGAACAGGTAAGAATCCACAAGCACGACATGAAAATCAAGGGAAGAAATCAAAGTTCACAAGGTTTATTCCAGTAAACAGGCAAAGATCAGAACCAGGAGATCAATCAGAGGAGGCAAATTTAACCGGCAGGGATCAGGCACAGAATCAGGGTCTAGGGTATCAGGCAGAGAATCAGAGTCCAGGCTGAAGTTCAGACAGGAAGCTTCAGGAATCAGGTAGTAAGTGCTGAAAAGCTTAGCGTAATGCAAAAGACAATCTGGCAAGGTACAAGCTGTGATGGACCAGTATATATGCTGAGGAACTAATGAGGGAATGAGCTGCAGGTGGGGAAATGGGCGGGGAAAACCAGTTGAAAGAAATGAGGTGGTAGCATGGTGTGAGGGAGTGGCAGGTTAAGAAATAACAGGGGAATTAGTAACCATGAAAACAAATGAGTGAAGACTGAATGAATGAAGTATGAATACAGGGAGATCAGACAGGATTCATGACAGATGTGAACCCCCAGTGTCTCCAATTAAGAAGAGATAGAGAAGAAAAAAAGACAGAGAGGGAGAAGGAGAGCAGAGGTGGACTCCACTGCATTACTCTGCTTTCTGGTCCCTAAAGTATCCCTGAGAAAAAGAAAACAACACAATTAAATTATGACACCTGACACCTAGACCTCACATCAGTGTGAATCATAATGGACTAACCGCTGAAAGTGAGATCCTGTCAGACGATTAATGTGATCACACACATTAGCGCCTTTTCAACATGACATTTTTTATGTTTTTTTTTTTTCTGCTCTTGATAAAGACCCCAGGTCAGACATCTATAGAAACTGTGCATAGCTGAAGGTTTAAAATGAGGAAAAAATACACTGAACTGATATGCCTCCATGTGGTATCTATCAAGTCATTGTCTCAGTAGAAGAGCGTACCCTCAGCAGGTAGCCAATTGCTTACAGGCTGGAGTAGCCCTCTCTTTCCATTTCTGCTGTGCACCCGCTGTGTTTTCAGACCAACTAATAAAAACTCTTACCTCTCAGAAAACCTCTCTTTGACAAATGTGTCACCAAGTTGTCATTGTCATTTTCAAACAGATTTCCAATACCTTGATTTTTGAAATTTCATGTTGTGCAGTACTTTCTGATATTTGTAATACGATTCTGACAGTTAGGCAGTTCTTCTCCAGAGGAAAAGACTGCAGCACACAGGAAGTGAACCTTTTAATGTTTCCCGTAGCACCAATAGTTTGTGTGGAATCAGTAGAGGAAGAACATTATAGTAAGAATGAGAAGTTGTAAACACCATGAAGCATTTTACTAATTTTAAGAAAGATTTTTCAAGGGGACCTATTATGCTTTTCCTTATTTTCAGTCATATATATAACGTTACAATGTTGGATGCTTATATTAAATGTAGCCAAAGTGTCAAATAATGAGATAAATGAATCTAGAAGTAATCTCTTGGAGCACTGGCTTCAGACTGCTCTGAATGCTTGGTTTCCAATGTTTTTTCTACTTCCAGCCTGTGCCAACGTCAGCTCAGGATGAATTTCTTTATATGGTCATTTGCTCCACACAGCGCACCAGTTCACTGCTGCACTCTGCTAACATTTTTCATTGTTTTGGGGGTAGCCACACCGTGCCCTGTTTCGAGTCAAGCTGGCACGCTGTGTTTATCTATTACACAACACTGCAAAATAAGATAAGTAGTTTTCCTGTTGGAGGAGTGCTGGTCATCTGCTGTTCTTCATCAAACATCATCATCCCTGTGGCTGTTTCTGCTTGTACTATTCCTCCCTGCATTATTTCTATTTAATTTGATGAACAAAGAGCTCCATCTCTATATAATGTTGTGTTAACTGGTTTTTAGGGTTAGGGTTAGCTCTGCTAATTCAGCAAAGAACATGTTTCATTTCCTGTTCATTCTTCACAATAAAAGTCTCCTGTTATTCCATCATTTAAAAACTTTTAATATGAATCAGTAAATGTTGGGTTTGCATTGGCAGTAACTTAACATGACTCTGATACCACTGCCCATCAGCAGACTTACGGAAAGCTGGCCAATAAGAACAGAGTGGGCTCATTAGGAGGGGGGCCTTGAAGAGACAGGAGCAAAGACTGCCTGTAAGAGACAGAGGCTGAACTGAGCGGCTGCTTAAGGGCCAGTTTAAGATAAATGATATTTTTTGAACTGTGAATCATGCAAAGCTATTCTAGAGTCCCAGAATAGAGCTGGAAATGAGCATAATAAGTCCCCTTTACTTTTTTTTTAAGAATGTCACCTGGATTCTGTTAAGAGAGGTGATTACATAGCATATTTTGTAATTGTTTATTAGCTTAATTTGATGGTCTATTCAAAGTAAATCACAAGATTTCTTTCTAATTTCATTTTGCTAACTTCTCCAAAGGTATTTCATTCTGCCCCCCATGGTGCCACTGCCAACTGTACAGGGTTGCCACAGAACATAACCCCTAACTGTAGTCTTTTTTTCCCCTGGAACATGCTGTGGCTGGTAATGAATTTTTTCATATGGGTGTGGGCAAAGAGGCTTACACGGTTTTACAAGCAGGGGTGCTACCAGAATTTCTGCCTTCTCTGACAAGATGTCACACTGGACCCCTCCACCCTGTTATCATAGAACAGTAGAGTATCACCTCAACTGTAGCCTCCACCTTGGGGTCCTATTAAGAATACTCAGTGCATTTTCATGAGACCCACTACCAGTGTCACAAATTAAGAGACTTTCAACACCAGTGAAAATAGCTGCCTGGAGCAGCGCCTCCCCACCGAGTAGTTGAAGGAGCTCTCAATCAGGTGATGGAGGGGAGTTGTGACCATGTATATTTTAATGTGTAACCAGTCCAATACCTAATAAGTAACTTTATTTGCTAATAGATTGCTGGCTGGCTTCACCAGCTGAGCTTCATCAGGTGTAGTTCAGCTGAAATTAATTGGGCATATATTGTATGATACTAGCTGTTTTTACACACAAAAACATCACCTTTTTAGCTTACCTGCATGTGTTTTTAGTCATATTCTTAATACAAATGAATCCATTTATTTTTATGCATTTTTTCTTGCTTTTAAAATAAGTCTTACTTGATGGCTACTTTTTACACATTTATATCATATGACTACAAACCTTTGTACCACACAGGTCTTTTCAGTTACACTGATTGACTGGAGACTTTTGCACAGGTTGACATTAGATTAGACCAATGCTGGAAATGAATACCTTAAGTAAGGTGTAATAGTAAAGTAAAGATGAGTCAGTCAAGCATGGTTTGTACGCACAGTCCTGAGAAGATGTCTGATCAGCCAAAATAAGTGAAAATCTACTGTATGTGAATGTTTAGGCTTCAACAGCAATCCCTCTAAACTAAAAAAGCTATTGAGTAAAGACACATCATTACAAGATGAATATAAAAACATAAAGATACAATATACTGTACTGTAGCTGGAATTCTTTCTTTGAGAAAAATACATTTATGATAAACTTATTGTAGCTGTGACAGTGTCTCCTCTGATGAACCCAACTATTAGTCATTTGTTATTCCAGCGTGAACTCACCTCCTCCACAGACTCATCAGGTCAGCAGTAGCTCCTTGTTTCTCCAAGTCCTCTTTTCATTTTCATCTCTCATCCTCAACCTATTTACTTACTTAAAAAACAAACAAAAAACAAACAAACAAAAAAAAAAACTCAATCAAACCTCAAAAACAGCATCTGTTGCACTAGTAAAGGTTCAAGTTAATAAGTTAGTAACCCAGTATTTCCTCATGCCTTATGTTTACACTCATGGATTTCATATATACTTTTTCTTTCATCTTTCTCCAATACATTTAGTGCAGCTGCTGCAAATGTAATTTTGAGGGAGGTCAAATTGCAGTTTTTTTTTGTTTTTTTTTTTCTTACTTTTAGGTCAAACTAAAGACCAGCCAGCTGAAAACATGCACATTTCTGGATAGCACTGAAGAAAAAGGCCCATACTATGAGTATAAATGATTATTGTATTTAGCAATATGTTTATTTACACCTGTCCAAATAATGAAAAAATAGTACATGGATATCTTGGGATTAACTCTAGATCTGAATTTAATGAAAAGATACAAATAAACATAAAAATGACAGATCATTATTGTATTATCCTTAAATTGATTTGAGAATTTTGCTGCTATGAGGCAACTGAAATGGGGTTGTATAGTTGTGTATTGAAGGATCATTGATCATCGAGTTTCTACATTTTCAGCATTTTCAATAAATGTTGAACTTTGAGCTACAGTCCCAATTCTTTGTTTCCAAATGAGCAGGAATCACATTTCAGCACTAAAAACACACACAGTGTACACACGCACACCTAGCACATCACACCTACACATGACTCCCACATTATAACAGTGGATGCTTTGTTATCAACATGAGGCTCGATTCAAGCAGTAAATCCAAGTAATTCAGAGGCAGCATAAAACAAGTGCAACACATTTAATTGCTGTATGGTATGGTGTCACTATAAACAACCAGAACAATTTCTGTTATTTAAAGTCCCCCTCAAAGATGAAAATATCACAGCAGCACCAGAGAACAAAAAGAACATGGAAAGCAACATAATTCTTCACATAGTAGCACTTTATGGAGTTCAGTACAGACAGGAACACAGACCAACCAATTCTTCAGTTTTTTTTTTTTTTTTTTTTTTTTTTTAAAAATAGCCTCCTGCATCCTGTAAGAGGCTAGCTGGAGTTTTTTTCTTCCTTTCTTTTTTTTTTTTTTTTTTTTTTTTTTTAGACTTATTCACATTTAATGTATTACATCACCAAAGATTATTATTGACCCAGTTTTATCCCATTAAAACATTTTACAGTACATTCTGCAATTAAAGATTTAAAAATAACAGCATCCACTGTCAGGCTAGCATATTCTAATATTGAAGTTATTGTGGAAATGTATTAAATTACACTTTGCAAAATGTGGCTGTGTTCTCAATAGTAAATTCTAACTCTACATGATAATTTCACCATTTGTATTGTTATTGCATTGAAACGACTGACATTTGGATGGCCTTTAACCCTGAATTTGACAAGTTGTTCTGAATGATAATAACAGGGATAACAAGGTTTTTACACTCTATATAATTTCTATCAGAGCTGTTTTAGTGACAGAATCCATTACTCATCGGTTTAATGTGCTAAAGAGTCTCATTTTATTTTGTACAAACAATAGAAGAGACAAGACTACGCAGGAAAAGAAAAGCAATCCTTTTGCTCCAGTGATCCATGGTAGATAGATGATTCCTCCAGGTAGGTTTTTTAGTTCAGCTGAGCTGCATTGATTTGGCAGCATCGGGTGGATGTCACACATGCACTGAACAATGCTCAATGACTTTGCTATCCTATTCCCATTTAAATTGCCTCTACGTTTCCTTTCTGACACCTGTTTAAATCAATGCCTTCCTCTGCAAGTCATGGGCTGAATGTACTAAGGCGCACACCAGCCGCCTCTCAAATCCACTAAAATCAACACAATAATTGAAATATTTTCAAGCTGATTACACCGAAGCCCAGGGCTTGGCTGGTTGCTAAGAGTACGCTCCCTAGTTGCTAGGGGGAGTAAATCATCTTGCATTATTTGATTTTTGTTACTGATATGAAACTGCTAGTCCCTCGATTAAATGTCTCACAGTCAAACACCTAGGGGATGGACAGGAGAGAAAAAATAAAATAGTCACTGCAAACCTGTAAAATAGCATCTCTAACTTCTCTTTTCCATAGGGCTTCAGCACAAATCTATCTGCTTGTTTATGTTTGTTCCTGCTGAAATAAACAGAGCACAGCTTCCACGCTCATTGAGGAAAAACAGAAAAGACAGCGAAATATCCAGAAATCCCATATCACACTCAGGTTTGGTAAGATCATGAGTAATCTATCTGTCCCTCAAAACAGATTGCACAGTCGAAACCATGATTTTCTTTAGCAGCAATCTCATTGAGATTTGGGCGGACAATCTTACAAATAATAGTCAGTCAAATACAACAAGGAAAACATTGACTGAATAATATACTGTCAAACAAGAATCAAAGATAAATCACCTTGACTTGCACACAGGAGTGTTGCAATTTATAGAAGACCTTTTTTTCTTTCTTTGAAGCAGACATTTCAGTCGGTGTAATTGATATGGTATTATATTTAGCAGAAATGCTTGCTTTAAGTATCAGTCAGAAACCAGCAGTTTCCTCCCCAAAACATTTCAAGCTCTAATACATTTATTTCCCTCTTTCTGCATGAAAAGGAAGGGGCCACAGTCTACTACACTACACTCTTGGATTTGATGCTCGCTGATTACAACTGGACCCTCACTTCATTACATTTAATATTAATACTGCATTGAGGAGGATTTTCTCCAAAGACTTGTCAGACATTGAGGGCTGCTCCAGCCGGCCTTGTCAAATGAGATCAGTGCTCACCATAATGGTGAGGTCAAGTGGAGGGGCAGCCTCTCAACTCCATAACAGCCTGACAGCGAGCATTATATTATGCTCTGTAAGTATAGAGCACATAGACATGCGTAGTCCTACACATTACAAACTACAGATGCACTTGACGCATATCCAAGGTGTGCCATGTCATTAAAAAAGTGTCAAAGTAATCCTCCAAATGGGTGTCAGTTGAATTACTTAATCTACTTATGCAACATTAGATTCTATCTATCAAAGGACTAAACTCCCGTGAAGAGAATACAAGCCATTTAACAATATTCCTTGACCCCGGCTATGAGCTGGCCCCTGATTTTGTCGTTCTGCAGCCAATAGGAAAAAGCTGGCTGACAGCTCCACTAATGGGAGGGTGAGCAGTGATCAGGGCCTGGCTGCTAAATAAACGCCTAACCACGGACCAGAGTCCCTTCATTAGCCGGCCGTCAGGTCTGGCTCGCGGTTGGATCGATAAAGCAGTCTTCTTTTATTTACCAACTAGCACATTTCTAGTAGCTGAGTTGTCTTTAAAACTGTGCCGCTGTTTAACTGCTTTATTCAGCCTCTGTATGAGACCATCTGGTCCCCTGTCCTGTAAGTCTCTTCTAAAGCCCAGGCCTGACAAGCAAGAGATATGTCAATGCAGTCCTCAGCACAAAGCAACATCTGCCATGCCTGACGCCCACTATTGTATGGCCATTTAATCTGTCCCCCTCCTCCCCTTAACGGCACACAACAGTTCCTGGTATTATGTTTTGCCACTCAATTAGCATTATCATCCCGCTGAAATAGAAGCCAATTTACCTTTAATGACGTGATTGTTAGATGAGTGACAGCAGTCGGTGCTGCCACTATCGCTAGATAAACGGAGGCCTGCCCCTGTTTTCCTGACTGGTCGTGCCGAGGGCTGGGAAGTCAGAGCCAGCCAATCACGATGGCCTGACTTCACCCCTTCACCACCAACATTGTTTCCTCCAGTTCATAGAGGCAGTGTGCTGGAAAATTGAGTCCAGATTCATTAGGTTTTCAGTGTGCCGCTCGAGTCAGTTAAATTGATACATTTCCTAACAAAATTGAAGTGCTTTTGTGGTGCCTGCGGATGGCTGGTGACCCCACTCGGCCCACTGAGCAGCCGAAGCAAGCTGATGGATCCATTAGACCGCTTAGACTGCTTATTCCTCTCTCTCCATCTCTGACTGACACTGTAAATCTGAACCAATTTCAGACTCTAATCACCATTACAAACCCCTTCCACTGTCCATTTGTTACTCTGCAATTCGAATACACTACCTAGATTGGTTCAGAAATACGAGTTTAGAGGGGCCCTCCTGCTTTCCCATGGTTAAATGGCTCATGACTGGTCCCTTTTCTCAGCTGAAGCAGAAAAGCAGTGGCTACTGGAGGAAAAGGGGGAGTGGAAATAACATCCAGTGAAACAAAAGGCCTTGAACAATTCCCAAAAGATAAACTGGAATTAAGAAATGTGATAGATAAATGAATAAATACGAGGAAAAAATAGAGTGTGAAATTCAGTGAGATGACAGACAGGCCTCAAGGCCACACTGCCGGCTGTGGTAGAAGGGTGTCCCTTGAATAACAATCACTGTTACACCTCCAAAACATTTCCTCATCCACTAGCCATTTTTACCCAAGCTTTTATCTGCTCAGTCAACCGCACAGCACTAGCGAAGCGGCTGGAGGATATTATTTCCCTGTTGGCCCCAGTCATAAAACTCTGCTTAATATGCACTCTATAATTTAAGAAACTTGAATTATAACCCGAATACACCTTGCTTTATATTATCTATCTAACCTTCAACTTTGTTCAACTTTGAATTAGTGACTCTGAACATTTACACATAACAGGTAAAAAAAAATGCTCAAAAAAGTCTGAAAGTAAAGCCTCACATGCATTATTTATGCCCTTAAATCATAGCAGTTCAATTGAAGGGCTTATATTGAAAACCGGAGAGCTCACCCGTCAGTCTCTACATCTAATTAACTGCTGCACCTCATATCCTCTAAGTGCAGTGGAAACACATTTTAATTGATATTGAGATGTTTATGCCCTTAGAAAGTAATTAAGATTTTCAATTAATCCTGTCTTATTTCTGGACATCTTGGTTCTGTGTCCTTGAGCGTCCAGCGATTAATTCCCCAAACCTCCTCCAAATGAGGGAACTTCAATTACTTTGCACTGAATCGCAGCCCTGTGAGTGACCTCATCCAAGGCTGCATCATCATTTAAATTAAAGGCAATACAAACCCAATTAAATCATATAAGGGTGGTGAAATCACCTCTACAGTATGTAACTGAACTGGCTGTTGGTGTATCCCACATAGGTGCTAGTGAACTGGGGAATATCTTTTATGTCTCCCGAGGGTGAGAAGCAGTTGGTGGGTATAAAAAACAGCTGCTTTTAAGTTATCAATAGTTCTATAGCAATCAATTAAAACATCTTTTTCACAGAAATTTGTGTTTCCTTTGGGATCAGAGAGGCAGTATGTGCCGTATACACTGACCTCTTCCCACTCCCCTGCGTCTCCATTTGCTTGTTTACAATATTACTGAACATCCACACATTTACCACACTGTACTATGAAAATGTTTACTCAGATGATAGGAAAAAGGAGACACAGACTTTATCAATCAACTCAAAAACATTTGTTTCCTCTTCCCAGATACACCTTTACTGATACGGGTAAAAGGTAAGGCCTGATATGAAAACATAATCCATCTTGTACAGTATTTTTACACCATTGGAATTACATCTCCCCAACCTCAAATGTATACATACAATATGACAACACTCTGACTGTCCAAACCTCTATTGTCATGCCAAGAATAAATAATAATTTCTCCTTGCTGCCCTTGCAGTGCTGTTTTGCTCACACATAGAATCACCTGCCCATCTAGGCAACAAAAAGCCTGCTTGGGGATTATGGTGACATAATCTTAGCAGTGGCCTGTGAGTCGGGAGCTGAATGGGTTTGAACCCTCTATGCCATGCTGAGATAACATTTGTCACCGGGGTTCCTGGGCGCCCTATTCATAGATTAGTGGACTGTCGCCTTTTCAGAATGTGAAATGGCTTTGGCACTGCTGCATGTTTATTTTCAAAACCTGTGCCTCCGAGGATGAGGAGAGCATCTTGTCCTTTTCTTAAGAGCACCACTGCTTGGCCTCACACAAGCACATGGAAATCAGCGGCCTGTGTTGTCAGTGTGAATCTGTGAGGACAGTGGACGTTGAGGAATACGGTTACATCTTGTTGTTGCTCAGTGGTTCTCCTGAGATGATACATAATATGTTTGAAATATAAAGTATTAACATTGCAGATGTTTCTAAGCTAAGCCAGCCTGATTTTTTTTGTTTGCCTTTTCTTGTTCTTTAAACCCAGAACCGCTGTTGAAGCCAAAAAGAATTAATAACACTCAAAGCGCTGTTAAAGAAATACTTTGACATTTTGGAAAATACACTGAATTGCTGTCTCGTTGAGAATTAGATGAGAAGATTGACTCCACTCTCATGTCTGTCCTTTAAATATGAAGTTACAGATTGTGGCCTGTTAGCTTAGACTAGCATAAACACTGTAAACGGAGGAAATCCACCTACCAGCACCTCTAAAGCTCACTAATTAAAATGTTATATCTTGTTTGTTTAATCTGTATAAAAACTGAAGTGTAGAGACAGCAATTTGGGCTAGACTATTCGGCTGGGACCAGTAACTTCCCTGCTGGTTGCCTGGCAACGTGCGCCCAGCTAAGGAATAACCATGTGTAAAATGTCAAATTGTTGTTTTTCCACTTTTGTATGGATTAAACAACCAATATATAACATGTTAATTAGTGAGCTGGAGGTGATTTTGCCACCGTTGCACAAGGCTAGGCTAGTCATTTTCCCTTGTTCCTCTTTATGCTAA
Source organism: Euthynnus affinis (assembly GCA_029490765.1). Taxonomy (NCBI): domain Eukaryota; kingdom Metazoa; phylum Chordata; class Actinopteri; order Scombriformes; family Scombridae; genus Euthynnus; species Euthynnus affinis. The sequence goes on along the minus strand of CM055856.1, from coordinate 5,871,055 downwards.
GCTATGTTTCGCTAACCATCTTCTGGCTATGGCTTCATATTTAACGTACAGACGTGGAAGTGGTATTGAAAGTGTATTTCCCAAAATGCCGAACTAGTCCTTTAAGCCACGAACTTCACATTTTCTAGGTTTCAACCGGTATCGAGTCAGTATGAACCGTGAGTGATTGGTTATTTATTTATTTATTTATTGAAATTCATTCGGAACAGAAGATTTGGGGATGTTCACCGCCGCAAACATCTCTGCTGTCCCTTTCTAAACATCCACAGTGTATTATTTGAGCACGCTTCAAGGGATCTTTAATCAGCCCAAGCGGTCCCCACAGTTAGCATTTATAGAGAATCTTTGCATCACAAAAGGGTGGGATGTGTAAATGAGATGTGACATTTTATTTGTGCGGGGCTATGCAGCAAATAAATAAATATCAGGCCATGACAGACAGAGACTGCTGGGAAAATCTCCTCTACATTGCACTCGCTGGTTAACTGTCACACCATTAAATTGTCTTTCACGTTGACATGTTGCCTTCCGATTGGTTAGCAGATGTAAAAAGAGGGAACACTTGCCAAACAGTTTCCAAGAGCATGAAATTGATATTGTGAATCATATGTGACAGTGACTCTTCTGCCCTATAATTGATCTACATTAAGGCTACAAGGCTACAGCCTGTGATTGGAAAGCGGGGCACATCATGAGGCTCTGTGTATCCCCGGCTGGCAGCCAGAGGAGTTTATTCTTGAACTGGAAAGATTACATCTTCAATTTTACCTGGGGTGTATAGACCTCAGTGGGCCAGCAGATATCTCTCTATAAGTGGGACCTTACTTATTGCTCTTTCAAGTGGTAGATCTATCCATTCACTCTAATTAAATTGAGCTTTTTAATCTGGTTCTTCTAATCCAGAGTCAAGTGTGTTGGGACTTGGATGATGTGATTTGAAAGGGAATACTCTTGATTCACTGAAACACTGTTATCTCTTCTCCACTATTGAAATAAATTTGAAAATGAGGTTTGTGCACTTAAGCACCTCACACTCAGATGACCTGAGCCGGGTGCTTTGGCGTACAATGTGTTCCAAGTAAAGCAGAGGGATATAATGGAAAGTAAAAGCCCTCAATCAGCACTTGACATCTTTTTCAACTGAAATGAAATTATAGGAGAGGGAGTAAAACAACGGATCTCAGCGGGGCTCGTAAATTGCATCACTTTTAAAAATGTATTAATTTATTAATTTTGCCAAATAAACATCGTCTTATCATGTTGGATCATATGTGCCAGATTTTCGAAAATAAAAAATTGAAATTCCTGGCCAACCGCCGAAATTTAGTGCCAAATCCTTCAGGGAGAATGTTGAGGAAAAAATAAATTAAAAAAGTAAATAAATAAATCAGTTGGATCTGTGTGTCGAATATGACCTCTCCTGCAATCCCAGGGTCCATCTGGCTAAAGGTAAGCCCTCCATCTCAAAAGCAGCAAAGCATCCACCCTCCACTATATAACCTCTCTGCTGAGGGAATCCATGCAGTTTGGTCTTTAAGATCCAGATCAGGACGAGGCTTGATAAAGCTTGTTCTAGCTGGGTATCCAGAGATAGGGGTCTTACCTATGAGTCATTTTCAGCATGATCACCCTTATCTGTGTTGAGCTGGGCTCCCCCGGCTACTCTGAGGCCCTCTGTTTAACCCTGGCCCTCACATGGCTTCACTATACAAAAAAAAAAAAAAAACACTCTCAGCCAACGATGCTTGTTTGTTAGGGATTAAAGGTATTTTCCCTGCCTCTGTCACAGCATCCTTATTTGGCAACAGCAGCCCTCTAATTCAGGTCATGGTGCCATCGCTCTCATCAACAAACTGTAGGCCATTTTCCAAGTTATACTGGCTGACATAAACCTGTGCAAACCAAGTTGGACAAATATCATTGAAGCCAACTGCCCCAGAGAGGAAAATAAAATGATAAAAATTGAAAAATAAAAAGTTTAATGGTAGATATTGAGCCCTGATATCTGTAAAAATCATGAGAATGAAAAAACTGGGGTAGAGATCAAAGCTGTGGGAGAAATTTTGCAGGGATATGAGTGAAAAGAATGGAACAATGAATATATTTTAGGCAATTACCTCAGAGAGCAGAGTTCCATAATTTATGTCTGCCAAGATAAAAGTAATCCACAACACAGAAACTAAAGAGCTGATCTCATAATGGATATTTTAATCAAGTCCCTCGAAAAGAAAGAAGAGCCTATTAAATTCCAATTTTAATTTATGAATAAAGAAATGATTTTGCACCTCAGTGAAATTACCAAAGGCATCCTGCAAGATATTGTGCTGGATTACACATTAAACTTAAAAAATACTCAAATTACTTTGTAAAGGCAGACTATGTTTTAACATGTTTATTAAAAATATCCCATCATGTAACATACTGCTATGACTGTTATGCAAGGGGGAAAATAATGAAGTGCACCTTGTGAAATGGTTAGAAATGTTTCCCAAAAAGGGTTTTCATCAATATTTCATGGAGGTTTAAGGGACTCAATAAGACCTGGCTATAGGTTGAAGTGTTGTCTCTATGGTAACAATATATCTAGTATATTTACATCTCTGCCCTGTGGGAACATGCATACATGGAGGGCGACTATCCCCAAAAGGAATATCACAGTAAACTAATCATGAAGCTCTGACACTAGCATCTCTCACACCAGCGTATCCCAAAGTGAAAAGCTCTACTCCAGACTAATTGCTAACGTGAGCTGTGCCGTGCACATCCACTGAGACATCACTCAACATGTCTTTACCACTTTATTAACATTTATGATAAAAAAGAATCATCATCTCAGTTTTTTTTTTTTTTGCATACTCATCTAGCAAAGTCAACAGGGGATCTAATTTTAAGCCTTGATTTGAAACACAAATTCAGCCACCCTGATTCCATCTATTTAGGCTAACATACATTACTGATCAAATAGCCTAAATGGATGTCTAAACGGCAGTTCGTAAACAAACAGCAGCGGGGGGTGGGAATGGTCTTTGCTAAGCATGACACTCTGGGGGGGTTGCGGATGGGATCTCTCCTTAGTGACAGGATGTGATCAGAGACGTCCCTGCTGAAATCTATCCAGGTTACATGATACTTACAGCAGAGGAGACTAAAATAAATAAAAAAAACAACTATGTTGCTGTTGACCTTAAATGCACGTACCCTAAAAAAAAACAAAAAAAGCAATTCTGGCAAAGATGTAACAAAGGCAAGACCTTAGAGAAAAGGAGGAAGTCAGTAGAAAAAGAAAGGTGGGGATAAAATATATGTGTGAGCAGGCTGGTGTGTATTTGTTCAGGTAAAGCCAAGAGGGAGAAATAAATGGAGAGATGGGTCTAAAAAGAAGGGAAATGACAGAAGAGGAGAAGGAAGTATTGGGGTCACACTGATGGGCGCTGAATTATACTGTGAATTGAATGAACTCATCTTTAAAAGACTACTGTGTATTTCTCCTTTATTGAGAGAATAGCCATATTAACATCCTGTTCTCTTTGTGAAGTCAAAGCCATATCCGATGATGATTGGGTTTGGGAAACGCTCTGATGGAAAAATAGAGCCCATTGCATCCACATCACCATCTCACACCACATTGGCATATGCGGCTCACTGCTTCCCACTTTTGGCCAAAATTGAAGAGCTTGCACAGAGGAAAATAAATAGATGGTTGAATAGCAATGGCCTCTGCCACTGAACCTTTTATCAGTGGGAATCTAACAGCCGTGCCGTTTCAGAATTTCAGTTTAGCTTCCGATTACGGTATGTCCCGGCATTTTATTCCCTACATCTCTATGCTTCATAGCCTTCAAACACTTCTCGGTAACTGCCTATTATCCAACAGTTCCACTCCACTGACCCTGCCAATAAAACTTTTCATATCCTTATAAATGAACTCAATTGCCGCGTTCTAAACATTTACACTGCACTAACAGATCATCTCCACACCTTGGAATTGGCTAAATTCCCTTTTCCTTATGAATATATAGGAGGAGATTAGAGATATGATAGCTTTTCAGATTGCTGCACCCAGTGAAATTAGTTTAGTGAGCATTTACAGACTAAATTGGAACCATTAAATAGCGGATTGAATTGATGGCACATTCATTGTCTCTCCATCGGTATCACTGTAAAATCAATTAGCCGTCACTTTTCCATTCTCAATAAAGTATGATTGTCAGCTACGGATGAATAAAGAAGACCCTGACAGCCACTCAGACCAGAACACCATGTGAAAACAAATCTGTGTGTAGGCCAGGAGCTGGAAAATGTGATCTGTAATTGTGCAAAAATAGGCACAATTGTCTTCATCAAAAGGCCACTATGCATAGGATGGGCCATTAGTTTAAAAATTTACCACATCAAGTGATACTGAGCACACGGAAAGCTGCAACAATTGTTTCACTGCAAGGATAAATAAAGAATGCTTATTGAATTTTTATTATTCATGCAGAAATGTTCATTATTTTCTGTTATGTAGATACAACAGATCATGTGAAAACAGTCTTTTTGTATGTAAGACAGAATTACAACACTGTGGCATGTCATAGTTCCCAAGTCACTAAAATGGCCAGAACTGAACACTGATCATATTTCAAATGGATAAAATACGATGTGGGCTTACACACACAGTATGATAAAAAAAAAAAAAAAAGATTACATCATATATATACACATACATTTATAAACAGAAAATTTCTATCATGTGATATTCCATTTCCTGCTTTCTCTATCAATAAGGGAAATATCATTTGTATGATCAAACGGTTTGTTTGTTTGTTCATTGCCAGTCAGCTGTTCAGTTTTGTTTGCACATCAAACCGCATTATGTCTGTCAACTTGCCAGAGGCACTGCTAAGTGTCCTCTGAGATCAAGACTTTCATCTAATTTTTCCTTCTAATGAAATCAAATAGGGTCTCCCAATATCCCTCATCACAAAGCTTTGTGCAATATCCTCAATGAGAGCCTCTGCTCCGACAGCTGAAGTCCCCCCTCTTTATTTTTTTTTCTGTGTGTAGAGTAACATATGAACATGCATATGAAAATTACCAGAGGCAGCAGCATCACATATGCTATTATGCCATAGATGGCACAATGAAACAATGCCAATTTTTCATTAAACCATTTTGTTGAATTGATAGAACAGCTGAAGCATTTTTTTTCTGGATATGCCAAAACAATGTGGCCAACACGATGCATGGACTGGAAACACTGTAACATCTAAGACCTGCCAAAAAGCACTAGCCAGCGTTGCTAATTATGCAAAATTGCCATTCCTCTTCAATTTTTGCACAGAATTTGCACAGAAGTTTCAACACATTTTTACTACATGAAACTCCATTATTTAAAAAAAAAATGGAGCAGCAATGTTGTTCGACTTTTGTTGGGTTAAAGCATCTGATCACTGAAAAAATGCCATCAATCAGATGTTCAATCAAGAATTTCATTCCTGCAATTTGCTGCAAATAAACATGAGAAAATGTGTTTCACCAAAGCCAATGTAAATCCAAACCTTTTCATTCCCAGTAATCTCAGTAAGACCTCTCAGTGTCCTAAAGGAAATGATAATATGCAGCTAAAATGCAAGCCATGCTGGGTGGATGATTAAAAAAAATTGGATGTGCCACAGCATTTACAGGTACAGGTATTAAATTCACTGTCAGGACCACATTGCTCTAATTTCTAAAAAATTAATGAATCCTCATCTCCATACTGCAATTACTCTGGTGCGCATTGTATTGGCAGAGGACTGGTTATCTCCACACAAAGTAAAGGGCTTTAGGATTCTCAGATGAAAGGTGAGATGGAAATGCGATCCGGTATTATTGCTTCATGTTATCAACACTTCAGCTTCCAGTATATGTACTGATACATAGTAGATGCTCATCTCAGAGGTAAATACTTTGATTTCATGAATACAAATGGTTGTTCACAATAGGCAGGGTAAGAATTCAATCTATATCAATCTGATTCAGCGACTATTCCAGGCCCTTAGAAGAGAATGAAGGGATCCACTGCCAGCCTTCAGATATGAGCTCAGTGTTTGGTTAGAGCAAAGAGGGAAGGTATAATAAACCGCCTGTGTATTTTGCAGTTGGCCAATAGCTGCTGAGCTCTCAGGTATGGTGCGAGATTGACAATGTTTAAGGAGGCAGGCCAAGCAGAGTCAGGGTCAGAGGATGTCCCAGGTAGTAGATCAACCTCAGACCAGCAGAGGAGCTCTTTAATGTTCAGGAACTAGTGGAAGGTGAGAAAAGCTTAAGGAGGCTTTCTCATGAACCTGGCTGACCTGGGGGAGAGGCTGTAGGGGAGGCCCGGGGCTTCGGTGGAAAATAGACAGCTGATGTTTGGTAGCAGGTGGGGTGCCGCTCTGTCCACAGGTGCTGCACAGATGCCTCCGAAGCAGAGCAAGCACCAGTTATCCAGGGACACTGGGACACGCTGGAGTCTCCTGATTCAGCCTCACCCACAGCCCTCGCATCTGCTCAGCCATTCTTTAGGAGTAATTAAACATGGCACTGGATGGGCACATGATGGATGCTGGGAAACAAGGGCTGAAAACTGACTTTTTTTTTTCAATGGCAACAAATGAAGTGACATTCTTTTTTTATTTTCATCTTAGGTTGAGTGATATTTTGTACTTACAAGTCAGGTCAGGACCAATTGTTGTCTTCCAAGGAGAATTTTCAAGATGTTCAAGATTTCAAAGCCATAATTGAGAATAAATGTAATGTATGTGGAAATGCTGTCCAATTGGTGTCATAATTGCTATTTGGAGGATTCATAATTACAGAGTGCAGCCATCAGATAAAGGAGTGCAGATAAAAAGGAGTTGGGCTGGTAATGGAAATCTGTTTGGAGAGGAATAGTTTCTAATAAGTAATTTTGCCTAATAAACTATAACCGATTTAATCTCCACCTTATCAGGCTAAGATTTCACCACTTTCCTTTTTAATTGGCTATTTTGTAATCCCGATTCCCAACAGAGCGGATGGTCTGTCTCCCTCTCCTGAGAGTTAGCATGAAATCAGTTTGAAACACTGTGTCAATCTCATTCTGAAGTGGCCATCTGGCCAGTGTACAGAAGCTAGGGATGGCATGCTGAACCATGGGGTCTCTGTGAGGCAATCATCAGCAGATTTACACAATGTGTTAATGCAAATTTAATAGAGACTTCCTATCGGCCACTTTAATCTTCCATGTGTTCTCAGTGTCAGCCCAACTAAAACCTATACTTCAACAGGAAACCATAGTCATCTCCCACCGACAACAAATTCAGCTGCTACGATTTTAGGTTCATGCTCCCTTTTCTTTGTTTCCAGATATTTTTCATGTATTTAATCATGAGTGGAGTGGGGAGACATTTAGCAGGTGATAATATGGTAATATCCAAACACCTTAATTGCTATAACTACTTATAGTCCAATCAATGCTAACAATTGTTAGTAATATCTTTTAAAAACTGTTGTCCCATTTCAGTTTATAATCCACGGAGCAGTGATTTGATGGATGCCAACATGGGTTTTACATCGATTTTAAAGCTTGACTTATGACTGACATATGATTCCATCCACAAGACAAACCAACATTATGTCACTTTTAAAATAGATATAACAGTGGTACACATGGATTATACATTATTCAGTACTAATACTAGACTCACATTATGCACTGGCACGGCCCTGAGAGTCTTGTGTTAAGTGCAGACTTGTACATCAGGCAGTACAGCAAAAGTCAGAATCAGCATCAGCCACCTGCAGAATGGTGTGATATTAATCTCATAAGCTTGCTGATTTTACTGTACAACTGTTGTTCCCAAGATGCCAAACAAATAAAAAACATTTTGTTGTTTTAGTTAAATCATCACTATACCCCAGAAACTGACATTAATAGCTTTTCAAGTCAGTATAGTCTCATTCAATTTCAAAATTATTTAATGAATTATACTTTATAGGCTGTAATTGCATCCAAAACCCAGTGCAAAAGGTCCACTGGAACTCTGCAGTGGGATCACTGAGCAAAATGTCAATTCCCTCAATTCATTAAAAAAGAATATATCATGCAGGGCCACAGCTAGGAATTCTGGGATCCTTTAAAGATTATTGTTCTGGGCCCTGCTTAATTAATTCATACACCCCACTAAGATTTTTATGGTCCCTCTTGAGCTGTGGGCCCCTAATATTATCCCCACCTTTCACCTTACTCTATAGTTGCTTTAGATGTTTCTCAGATATAATTTTAATAGGGGAAATATTGTGTGTTTTGAATGTGTACTTTGAGAACCAATAGAAATGCCATAACATCTAGAATATATACAATATTGTAAAAGTTTTCTTACTTGGCTTAGGTGGACAAGTTCATCTACTAAACTGGCATATTATGTGCTTCTGTTTCTCTGCAGCAGTGGCATTCAGATCACAAAAAAACAAAAAAATGCAAATGACATATTAGGTCTTAGGAGCTGTTTTTATTATCTAATTATGTTCTGCCCTCTTCTGAAAATTTGTAGAGCTGTACTTGACAGAAACTCATCTTATTGTGCTGGATTTTGGAAATTTAAGATTGTGTAACATCAGAATGGAAACATACTAGGGGAATTCAGAGATGGAAAATCCAGCCCAGCATCACGAACTTAAACATCTTTTCAACAGAGAACAAAGAACTTCCATACAGCCCGAGGGTTACTCAATGAATGGGGCCGAAGCTTTATTGTAATAGTGCTTTTTTTCAAAGCCGGTATATATGTAGCCTGATCACCAGAAAATTATACTGGCTGCTCTCTCAGTGACCTTTTTGCATTTTTTTCCACCCCATTCTCTATGGAGGGGCACATCAGTGTGACATCACAGATTACAGGGTGTGGAAAATCCTCTCTTGTTTCACGTTATTGCAGAAATTATGGATTCTGTTCCTTGACACACTGTAGCAATAGCACATTTTGAAGCTGAATAGCTGAGTGCTTGAAACAGAGACACAGCCCGGGAACAATCTGGACTGATTCAACTTCATCTTTGTTTGTTTGTTTTGCTTTTTTTTTTAAATCAAATGTGATAAATTTCTTACTGTATATCTAAATGTTCTTCATTAATAACTCAAAACATGCCTGAGATTTTTGCTTTTTTCACTACACAGGAATCAGTTGCCAGGAAACAGTTCTGCCTATCCGTGCTTTCCAAAAAGTGCTTTGTATCAACTGGCAAAGAGTCTCATACAAGAACAAAAGTTGTTGTTTTTTTCTCAGCACGTTCTCCACTTGAGGATGGATGTTGATAAGAAGAGGTCCCTTTTCTAACATGCATATGCATCTAGACAATGTCTAAGTGTCGAATATGGTCTTTTTGCAGCTTAAAAAAAATCACCTATAGGAAATAATGTAACAAAGCAGTGCAAACGCTGCTGGTAGGTCAGCTCTAATATGTGAAGCTTTTGAGAGCTGTAGAAAAGAGTACATGTGTAAAATGTATTTTTTTCCTCCTTTTTAGTTGTACATTTAGTTGCTTTTAGTGTTTGAAAATACTGAGGGAAGCAATAGAAGCTTTTTCATCTTCTGTGTGCATGTGTGTGTGTATTTTTTGTGTCTACAGTTAATTTCTTTCATTTTCATTCTTTCAAAATCCAAAGTGCATTTGCTCATTTTAAGTTAAGGGGAGATGAGTTAAAGTATAAGATGCAATTTTGTGCTTTTGTTCACAGACAGTAAATAGACATTGTCTTGCCAAGTCCCTCTCTTTATTATTTGCTTTGCCCCTGTCAAGTCCTTTGTTGTTTCATAATGCAGCTCTACAATGCTACTACACCAGTCACATACGCATCACTGGTCTCCAGTGGGAGTATTGTTATGTAAATGCATATTAATGAACTTCCCTGTGAACAAGTGCACTGCCACTGGTGTTGGTGATGTATCAAGGCAACAGAGGACACTGTCTCCCTGCACTGTTATTGATATACATAGAGTAAAACATACAAAATTACTTTGACAATGGTCAGTAAGTTAATGGACAACAAATCAGTGCCTATCATAGTTCCTTTCATTCTACATCAAATAGGTCACAGAGTTCACAAGCATCACATGAGTAAAAGAAAGATATCCAGTCATACATCATACATCAATGAGTCCTGAATACTTCTGTCTGAAACTGGGAAATATAGAAACCCTCTAGAAACTATATAATAACCCATGATGACAACATTCATTCTAATCAGTTAAAATATTGCACAAGTTTTCTTGTTTTCTTTTCTTTCTTTTTTTTTTTTATAGTTTTGACACTCAAAACATTTTGAATTTCATTTTGTTTTTACTTGCTGGACCTCTTAGCTTTTAGGCACTCTTAAATAGTTTCGGTCATGCCAAATTCTGAAGTAATTAAAACAGTCAGACGCACTCAGAATGGTTTTTAAGAAAATGACATTGTCATATCTGCGTAAGACAGGGGACTGAATTTGAATGAACAGCTAAGAACAGGTAAATAAAAACCTTTGATTTCATTTCAGCTTGAGTGTTTCTTAACAAAAGAGACATGACTAAAGAAAGAAAATGGATATCAAAATGGAAATTTCCCTTGCTTTTTAATTGGATGGCCACTTTTACTTAACTTATCTTTGCAGCCCAACTCATTCAATGGAAGTGAGCATTTCCAATTAGAGAAAATAACTTCTCAGTTTAAAAGCATTGCTTTTACTGTGGTATTTGGTTAAGATGGCATGTAACAGTGTAAACAAATAAGACACTCAGTGATGTCCTCTTGTAACCCTGCGTGTGTCTGTCAAATGTGCTTGTAAACATATATATACAGTACTAATACCACTTTCCCTGGTTTATAAGGCACATGTTCGATAATATAAAACATACACTTATTTATAGCTCAGAAAATCCTCATTCATTCTGGCACAAACAACCACCCTAGAGATCACCTCTAAGTAAGTCAATATGACATGAATCATGATGAACAACATTTTAAATGGCACACCGTTACAATCTTAACAATACTGCAAGCTGAGTTAAGAACAAATGATTTCATCCCGTATAGCCTCAGAATAATGGAAAAGGCTCCTACATTATTGCCCATTTTTTCCTGGAAGCTATAGAGACTGACATTAATCCCAACTGTCTGTAAAATTGAAGCAATAAAAACCACAAGCAGTGGCATCAAATTTCGCCATGGTGATGTTCCTCAAAAATATAGATCCACAGACAAACAATGATATACTTGATTGTTTCAGTAAAAAATTCCTGGACTTTCTGCATTCCCTTTGTTGTACATGAGAGAGACATTACACCAATGGTGGAATATGACCTCGTTTGCTGCAAAGACGAAATTTAATTAACAGAGCAAACAGCGTCTGCCAATATGCCTCCGTAGAGACTGCCAAGGATAAGAAATACCTTTCACAAGAACCTGCAATACTATCTTAAGACTGGACCAACAGTTGGACACATAACGCCAACCCTTAATTCACAGATTTAAAACAACCATTAATTGAGATCAGTGAAAGGATACACTGGACATACGATCACCAATGCATTAAAGATCATAAGGTCATGCTCATGAAAGCTGAATGAGGAGAGTTTGGAGCCCATAGTGCATTTCTTTGCTTCAGCAGCAGAGTAAAAACTCTACTATCATCTCTAATATCGTCGGCATTTTTTTGTTCTTAACTTGTAAAATTGCTCACTTGACTCCGTCGCTGTTCTTCTTTGCTAGCCTTATTGTGCCAAAATAAACTGAAAATCCTCAGAGGAGCTGTGTGTGTTTTTAAATCCAATATGGTCCATCCCATGGCCAAACTCACTTTACTACACATAGTAATGATAACTAGATTCACACTACACAGCCCTTCAGGAGATACACTATATAGACATGCATACACGTACTGTATACACCAGCAGGGGACCAAATTGATACAAACAGTTGAGAACGGGTAAATAAAATGTAATATCTTTTCAGCGTCAGTATTTCTAAAGGTACAATCCATGATCCAATGTAAACAAAATTGCAGCTTCACCACCTAAATTAAAAAAGCAGCACTCAAATTGATTAGCAGGTTTTGTGACACAGATATAAATGCAGAAAACAAAAAGTAAATGTAACTATTTTTCTGCCGCTGTTTAATGTTTATTTACGTCAGTTTTATTTTGTAAATATGTAAAAATGCTAATTCTTAATGATTTATAAACTCTTCAGTCATGGATGTGAATTAAGCTTGTGTGTTGGAAAAATGAGGATTGGGCCTTTAACAAGGGCTAACCTGAGAAATGCGTATCAAAACATACATTTTCTTTCTGTCTGGCTAATTGGATGGTCACTTTTTCTTAACGTTTGCCTCCCACACAATTAAGAGATGTGAACATATACAGTGAAGTGCGCATACAGTATGGAATTAGGATGTTTGATTGAAGTAATGCATCACCTTTGAACTTTGCTAATGACTGAGGGTGCTGTATTGACCTTTCTCTGCCTTTACAATGTGCTAACATCTCACAACTTGTGTGGAAACAACACCTTCACATGGCAAGCGGCAATAGAGGTGGTGCTCTATTACCCATGTAGCCCATTCATGGTTATGGTTATTATTCCTCTTTGTGCTCTGCCTGAGACTTAAAACATTTCCAGAGAAGACTAGCTTGATGGTTGAGTGAACTGATTTGTTTGCTCAGGGAATTGTTCATGTGCTATCAAGAACTAATAAAATACACAAGGGCCCTGGACTGCCTGGACAGGGAGCACATCATCTCCTGTCAGACAAATGAACAAAAAATAAAAATAAAACAATAGATAGTCCCACTAAATGTCACTATGTCTATGTCTTTTCTCATTTTTTAATCTTTAACGCAGCAGCATAATTGGTTTCTGTGATACCAAATTCATAACTAAAGTGAGCAGCATCCAAACTTCAGTAAACAATTTTAAGCCTAATTTGGTATGAGACATGACTGGCCCAGTGGCAGTGTGCAACTTCAATTATGATAAGGATTAAGCACATGCAATCAAAAGATAGAACAAGATAATGTGCAAAGATACATTTGGCAAGCAAGCAATTAATTGGTGAAGCATGACACCCTGCCTGCAAAAGATGAGGCAGAAGATGATGTTTCAACACTTCAACATTATTAATGGCAAAGACTACTGATTCCTCCCCGTTCCTGTGAATTGGCTGCAGTCATCGCAGGAAAGGCTGTCGTCTGATTTGGAGGAGCCAGACGGAGCTGTCAGGGAGTCCACTGCGTTTGGTGGTCGCTGTCTGTAACTGCTGTCTGTGCTTAGTGACCCCAGGAGGCAGAAAATGACCGAGTTCACAAGTTGATTAATGAGTGCGATGCCACCAGTTGTCAAAATCTGACACTGATTGTGAAGCTTCAAGCTTTTTTATGAGGGAAAAATAAAACACTATCATTTGATGAATCAATTTGGTGCTGAAAATTAATTATGATTCATACTAGACCAGTCATGAACACACATTTAAGGAAATATATGTGCTGCATACTCAAAAGCATATAAAATAGATTAGGAGGTTTTGCAGAATTGGCTGTTATGAGCAAATCACACTCTGATCTTGACAGGGTGAAATGGCTTGTTGAGAAAATATAATGACAGATCTAGTTTTCACTTCACAGGAGAAATGGCTTCAGAGATGTAGTAGGGATGATAACATATGTTAAATCTGTTTGGCTGCTGACTGTCCAACTGTTAGGAGAGATGATGAGATTAATTAGGAGTGGGATGACTACTGAGGGAGAGATGAAGCTGTCATTATACAGTAGGTGTTGAGTAATGATGACTGCCTTTTCTTTATCATCGGCAAGACCGTCTCTGCCGTGCTTTTAACTCTGACCCAATTAATACCCCAGGTAAACAGACTCCTGCTGCGGTCACAGACTCATTCCTCCTGGGATTACCAGTGAAATGAAGCTGTACATTTTATCTGTGCATCATGGTTGGAAAGTCAACTTGACAGAACACGGGGCACTTGATAAACAGTCTATCTAGGGCACACACTGTATAGCAGGTCTCTCAGGGGGGGTAGACAAAACCCAAGACATTACAGAGAAACCCAAAGCAAATTATCCTGACATGGATGAAACAATAGCAAATTGGACAAATGATATAATTTGAGTCATATAGGCCCCAGCAGAGTCTGGTTGTTTCTTGCACTCTGAGGGATTTGGAAACAAGAATAGTGTTTGATGGTAAAGGTCAGGAAACAAAGGTGGCTCCCTTCCATGGTAGTGAAACACAACCAGCACCAAATGTATTCATTATTTTGTTCCTGTTTAGTGATGTGCCTCATATGAGAGAAATACTGCTTTCATTATTCAGGAGTGTTTCCTTTGGTCTTTGCTCAAAATACAAAGAGATTTGAGGGATTGTCGAAGGTGCCAACCACAGAGGCAGCGCTGTCTCATTTTCTACACACATATAAATCATTTTTGTATATTTCTGACACCGAGCACTGCTCCTCACCAATATTACCCATGCTGCTACTTTACAGTTGCACTGTCATACAGCTTCAGAAAATACAAACAAATATGGCATGCTTTAAAAAAATCAATTTACAGTACACCTTCTCATTCTAAACACGTTACTTCTCCACTTGTCCAGCTAATTAGACTTGATTAACCATGAGGGAATGAAGTGATGTAAATGTGACTTTCCACTTAAAAATCAATTATGTTTTTTTTTTGAGTCAGAGAACAAATGTGTTAAATAAGTTCAGGGGGACAAAGGTCTCTATGGGATTTAAAATTCCTCAACTGGATGTCTCCTTGGTAAGGATGTGGTAGGTTGGGGAAATCTTAGTCTAGACTGAGTGTGCACTTTTCAGCAGGAGGGAGCCACGGCGAGTCATTAATCACCCACCACTGACACTGAAAACCTTCTGCCCCTCATAAGGGCAAAATAACCTCTAACAATGAGAGGAACTAAGTGGCCAGAGACAATGGGATATTGCGCGGTAGTTTATGTTCCTCTCATAAGCAGCCCAGCCAGCCTCAGAAGATGGAGCAGCCATTCAATGCAGCTCCCTGACTGTATACAGCAGCGGGGAGGGACATTACATGGACGGCCTCAGTGAAGCGGCCTACAGATTCAAAGTGCATAGTGGAACATACACCGTTTCTCACAATGAAACAGACCCTCTGTAGCATCATTATATCCACATTTGGGGTTGAAAACTAGAAAAGAAGATATTGCAACAAGAAAACTGTCGAGTTTAATGGCTTGAAAAGCGTTAAAATATTCAACTTCGGCTGAGGTCATTAGACACCATTCACCATTGCAAACATGACACAAGTCTTGTTTTTTTAGGTTTTATATTGCCATTATCAAAGATGAGAGGGAGAGTAGTGAAGGAAGTATTCAGATCCTTTACTGAAGTAGAACTATCAAAACCATTACTGTAAAAATTACAGATGAAAGTACATTGAAAATGGCTACTGTGAGTGTTACACTAATATATAATATATACTATTTGACAATTTCATATAAAAATGCATCATATTTCATAATGCCATATGTTTTATACTTGAAATATTAAATTGTACAGTATCTAAACCTGTCGAATAAATATAACAGAGTAAAAGTACAGTATTTTCCTCTGAAATGTGGTGGAGTTTATATATAAAGTGGCAGGAATTTGAAATATTTACATAAATAACAAGTAATAGTTCAACATTTTGGAAAATGCGCTTATTAATTTTCTTACCAAGAGTTAGATGAGAAGATTGATACCACTATAGTTAGCAGCAGGTTAGCTTAGAAAGACTGTAAACAGGGGGAAACAGTTAACCTGGCTCTGATGGTAACCTACCAGTTTTCTAAAGTCTCGTTTTTGCAATCCATACAAAGATTGAAGTATCAAAACACCAATTCGTTGTTGCACAGGGTATAATGTACTGGATCATTTCCTGGCTACGAACAGTTGCCAGGCAACCAGTGGAGACACCAGTATGGAAGTACCTTAAAGTGCAATGCCAGCAATGACCATTAGATGCTGACTCTAAAAAATCACTGGCTTGATTTGACTCCCATTCAAAAAGCGTCAACTTCTCTCTAGAAATACAAAGTAAATCATTTTTTCTAAAGAGTCATCATGAAATTTGGGCCCTCTATTAAGTGCACTGGTAGTCATTTTGGAAGTGGGTTTTTTGTTCAAATTTTGGAAGTTCAACCTCAGCTCCTCTACTAAGTCGATAAGAAACTACAAAATTCAAAATTGTAGTCTTTACTATTTTCTTATAGATTGAGCCATTTTCTCATGTGTGCCCTTTGCAAATATATGCTATTTTCCTGGTCTCCACTAGGGGCATTGCTGCTGTATAAAGGAGCACTGCAGGCCAATGTAGCAAATGTATGCAACTAAAATGATGTGTGCCAGTTGATATAGATTGGAGAGTGGTGTGTGTGATTGACAGTTTGCTCACCTTCTGCTTCTCCTGGATCTGGGACGGATTTGGACTATTGTATTTTGGTAAGTTTAATGTTACTTGATAAAGATACCTCTCCTGTTAGCACAATTTAGCTACAGTAGCTAATGTTAGTCCAAGAACCACTTGCTGTTCCCAATAAGTTAGTGTTTGCTTCAGTATGAGGTAGCAGGACATGTTTCCAGAGAATGAAAGGCATTGTCCCACACTTCTTATTTGGAAGGTCTTGGCTCAAAACAGAAAAGATGGCACCGACCGTAAGCTTGAACTCTTGACTTCAAACCCACTCCAATGCAAACCAATGGGTGACGTCACACTTTGCTACATCCATCAGTCTATGAGTTATACTATTAACTTCCCAAAACAGTGTATTACCATTTTTCACTTTGTTTTTTATGTATTAAACAATTTCCCAAAATTACAAATGATTCCTTTAAATACGATACTTGAGTACTTCATGTACTTCATTACATCTATCAGAGATGGATGACACTTAATTTTTCTTCATCATCAAACTGCCAGATTTTAAAAACATAGGCTATCTATTTGCATCATATGGTCAACGATTATAAGACTGTCAAAGAATTTGATTCTCATCTGACAATAGAGGTGAACAATATTGAATTTCAACACACACATAGGCTATTTATCATTTCCTTCACCAGTTAAGTCAGTATTAGTGAGCTCATACAGCTGTCACCCGAAAACAAAAGAGCTGAGTTTGTTTAGTTTCCTAAATTGTGTTGTCAGTATCATCATACTGCACCTCTCCAGTGAGAATAAACTGGGGGGGGTGACAGATTTGACAGAATGAGACACCAGGATGATTTTCATGGAGGATGTTGTGCTACAGTGAAACAGCTTATTTGCAGTGAAAGCTTATTTGATTATAAATCCTTAAACACACAGTTGTATCTATCCACAAGTCAATTCATTCGCTGCCAGCCAGAGAAACAGTATGTTATTTAAATATTTGGTCATGTTTAGTTTTTCTCAGATGTAAAAGGAGAGATTTGTGAATTCTTAAACTGAGAGACATTCGTTTTTTGCCATTGATTGTATTAGTCTCATATTAAATATCATGTTTGTCACAGGAATTTTGCACCCGAGACCTGACTCATTAAAAGAAAAGCCAAAAAGAAAAGGGAAATGGCACCTTCAGTTATAACACACATTTGCATCCCAGATCTCATGAAGGCTTGAAGGTGATTGATTAATAGAGACAGAGCATGCCAAGCCATATCAGGGCCCCTTGCGCAGGTTAAGTGGTGCTAAGATTGTTTTATATAGTCTGTGATTAGTGGATGAGGCTGGAGAGTTTGATCTTTCAGACTTCCTGACCTCCTAATCAGTGGGGGTCTTTCGATCCAGTCTGGCCCTACAACTTCAATCAGACACACTCTTGTGAGTTTGAAACTGTCAGCAGGGTAAAGGAAACATGTATGAGGAAAGGAAATGTACATTTTCAAGTTATTTTAGGAATACATATTCAGGATCAGTTCTTCACATTTCATTACAAGTTGCTAGTGAACTGATTTAAAGCTAAAAAACAAACAACTTGAGCCAGCTATCACAACTGCATATGTAGCATCTGGTTTTCAAGAGTTTGCCATGATATTACACAGTGCAGATATTTAGCTTGTCAAATAGCTTGTCATATGATTGTGCCTCAGACCATTTAAAGTCACCACATTTACATAAAAAATTTAAATTAAATTGGCAAAAAACTTTAAACACTTAAGTCACATTTGAACTTCTTTTCACATTTTTTCCTTATACATAATCCTCAAACATATGTTTCCATTTTCCATTTTTTAACTTCATTTTAGCACACTTTGTGGTATAAAAATCATACTTTCTAATACAAATCACTGTATTAGTGGCAGAGGACTATACAATCACTTTTCAAGAAGTAATTCAGCTGGTAAAATACTCTAAATCCAAGTGATGATTGTACACTTTGTGAGCAAATAAGTGATTTTAAAACCTGTTAGTGATACACGAAATACACGAAACATGAAGCATATTGGTAAAATAGTTTTTACATGGGATACTTGATCAAGAAGATTTTTCTGTAATTTGCCTGCTGCAAAACTCTCCGGAGTGCAACATAATTATCTACATCATCAAAAGCAATTATGGATGCATAAATTGAATGCATGTCTACATCCCATTGTCCCTTGCATATTTGTCCCTTGCACAGATAACACAACATTAACATTACAATAGAGGGGGAATAATGGAGTTGCCCAGCTGGGGTTAAAGGGACATGACAATGAGTGTGACAGGCCTCAGTCAGATGCTGGGTACAAAAAAAAAACAACTTTTCATCCCATTCAAATGTGGGCGTGTAGAGTCAAATGAATCACAGACATCATGGCTTCAGAGATCCTCTGCCACGCTAAATGTATACCCAACATTAACGTGGATATAGCACCTAAAAGGGAACTTCGGCATTCAAATGAAGTGTTTTTTCAACTTCAGACAGCCTTATGTTTTATTTGAAAAAAAAAAAACAACAAAAACACGTAAACATTGTTGGACTGAGTTTTCCTTTAGTAGGGAAGCACTTATAATTTCGCTGACTCTTCTTCCTCTGGAGGTTATAGCACCTAAAAGGGAACTTTGGCATTCAAATGAAGTGTTTTTTCAACTTCAGACAGCCTTATGTTTTATTTGAAAAAAAAACCCAACAAAAACATGTAAACATTGTTGGACTGAGTTTTCCTTTAGTAGGGAAGCACTTATAATTTCGCTGACTCTTCTTCCTCTGGAGGTTGAATGCACTTATCGTAATTAAATGTAATGTAATACATAAGAAAGAAAGTGAATATATGCCTATTAGGCTAATATGTTCTAGTGTTTTTCTATGAATAAGCCACCAGGAAACCCACCAGTTGTCTTGTTTTTCTCTGTTTGAGCAGTAACAAACCTACTTCTGCCCACTTCTGATTTATGTCCCACCAACCTCCAGTTTGTATCTCAATAAAATAGAATTTTGTTGATGCTATGCAATGATATCCTTCAGGAAAAAAAACACTTAGATCTGTCTCCGGCTGTCAAAGTCAGTCTTAAGTCAAATTAATCTAACACTTCGACCACAACTACAACTGTTAGTTTGCAATCGAATTAAAATATTTTTTTGGAAACACTTGTGAGTATGTCGGTCGACTGCAGGACAGATTTTGTGGTTAGAAGCAGACTCCTCTGTCATTGTTTGGGAAGAGCACCACAGGTCAGTCAGACAGGTTCATTTATCATTTACTATTAAATACACAAATACTTCATAAGTCTGTTTGTTGTATTCTGCAAGAAACAATCCACACTACACAAACTGCAGTTATTTTGCCTGACAGGGACAGAAATATGCCAAACACAGCTACTGCTTGCAAGTAAATTAAGAACATATTCAATATTTTGATAACAGTGGCAGAACAGTAACTGTTTGCTATTAAATATTAGAATTATTTTTAAGCCTCTTGAGAGTCTCTGAAATTATTTTTCTCTCGTTTTATCAGAGGACCAAAATTCTCAATAGACCCTTAAAATAAAGCATTCCCAATCTGACGTTATTCAGAAATTTGAAATATTCAGACATGCTCCAGTGACTTCAAGTCAAGTTTCTTATAATTTGTCATTAAAAAAGGCTGCACATTTCTATACTGATCAACAAGTGCAATGATAAAAAAGAAAAGCACATCAAAGTTGAGTAAGTATTCGCATTTAGCAATGTTTAATATTTCATCTTGTCATTCAGAAGTTGGTCTTTGTCAGACAGTAGAAAAGAAAAGAGAAAACCTCATGAAATGATGGATTGTCAAACACCGATTCATCCCCTGATCTAACATCCTTATCCTCAATCAACAAGAAGTGATAAACGTCTCCAAATGCTTGATCCACATTATTATCACAGTCTGCTGCAGTGACTCATTTTGGGCCTCTTTCCTGAGCTGCAGTCAGCACACCAGGCCTTCTTCTCCTCAGCTGAGACACTCTGAGAATCCCTGGCAGCTCATATATCAAGGGAGATCCTCACAGCAGTACTCCTCTTCCTTTTTCAATGCACAGGGTAAGTATTTTAATTAGTTGGCTAATTGTCTAAGTAATTGGAAGACAACTTAGCTCAAAGAGTAATCAATCTCTACAGGGCTGTGTTCTATCACATCAAAGGATCTGTAATTAACACTGCGAACCATGGGATGGTCTTTGACTGAGCTCGATAGCGTGGGGGCGTATGATCACAGATAACACAGAGGTTGAGGAGACAGATCTGGGAGGCCTCCAATGAGCATGGAGAGGTGTTATCATTTAGACACAACCAGACTCAGACCCAAACACTTTAAAGGCAGAGACCTCGTATATGCAGGCTGTGATGCAAGAGTTGCACTCTGTAAACAAAAGGCAGATAAAGCCACTGCTTACCAAATACTGTGTGTGCCTGTGTGTTTGGCTTTTTTATCCGTTTAAAGTCTGGAAATCAGTATTTTTTTATTGTCAATAAAAAAAATTCAATATAAATGTCTTACTGCAAAGCTTGGATGTTCAAATGTGCATTCTCCTCCTAAATTTCCCAGCAGAATATCTGTTAGCTTGATTTTGACAACAGAATTGGCAATTCATTAAATGTTTTCATATACCGAGTATCAATTTCACTTTTCAGCAAAGCTCACGCCAGGCATTAAAAAAATTATACATTTGGGATGAACAAGACTAATCATGTCTCGGATTCATCCATTTGAGGCCCCTTAATTTCCCCATTGTAGAAAACAAGACGTATAATGAACAATTATACATAAAGTCAATTTCAGTGTTGTGCAGAAGACTTAATTAAAATTACTAATGAAAAAAAAGACTGCTTACAGTGTAGAAGTTTACTCATCAATTTCAAAATGAGTAAATGCTTTGTCTTCATGGACTGTAATGAAAATGACCTGAATGGCAATACAATCCATTTTTTTGTTTACAAACAATCATTATGAATAGAATTAGTCATCACCAACACATCTTTTTATATATTCTGAAAAGAATTTGCCATAATTGGCCAAATTGCGGAAGGAAACAGCAGCTAAACATCAATACCATTACATTATTCCCGGGCAACATATCATTTTATCAATTAACAAATGTATTCAAAATGCAGAAATGAATGTCATGCTTGTGGCAGCAGCCTAAAATGGATAATTATGATGAAACATCCAGAGGAGAGCATTCATTGGAAGACATGATATTCCCTGAAGTGATCCCCTCCCCCTCCGGCCCCGCGCTCCCCGCCGCAAGGCACAATCCTCACTGTGGCACTGACAGATTGACAAATAAGGTTAATAAGTACTTTCCACCTCTCCTAAAGGCTAATCAAATATTAATCCTTGAGGTGTGGTCAGCAGAAAAAAAAGAAAAAAACAACAAACAATTGGTAGAGGGGAATTGATCGAATTGATTCTCTCTCGTAATGCTCAGGGCTGGGGATGGAGAAGGAGAAGAAGAAGAAGAGGAGGGGGTGTGGGTGTGGGGTGTTGGGTTGGAACAGTAGGAATTCATTTCAGACTGAGAATGGACAAATATTTGGATATAAGCGCTTAAAGCAATTTCAATTTTTAATCCATCTTCACATTCTGGTGGCTCAGTGGGTGAAGTTTATGCGCCACATGCTCACAGCTTTGTGGGTGTGAATCTGGCTCATGACCCCCCACCCACAGCCAGCCCTTCCCAGTCCCCTACACTCCACTACTCCACCGCCCCCACCCCCTCCTCCCCCCAAAAAACAATGGTTTATATGTCATTCTACGTTGTGCACTACCGACCTTTCAACAGAAATGGCATGAAAACTGTCCTTAATTTAAAAACAACAACAAAGGGATGAAGCGAGTTAAGTTGGTAAAACATATTCACATGAATATGATCTTTATAAATGCCACCTTGCGCACACAAGGCCAAGAATCAAAAATAGGACCCTTTAAAAAACATACTATTGGTGACAAATTTGAATTTTACACAAATCTCTTTCCCCCCTCGAACAGTTTTCACTAATCGGAAGCCCCGGGACATCTCGAGGCCTAGTGGCTAGTGGACCATGTGAGCAGAGCCACACACTCATGTACTGATAGGGCAAAATTGGATCCAGTGAGAATGCAAAGAAGCTTATCAACCAACACTTCCAGGCAGTGCTCTCTGCAAGAGCATATGTCAACATCATTTATTAGATGTGGCCAGGGACTAAATTATGTATGATCACAAAACGGGGAAAAAAAGGGAAAATAGGATCACACGCAGCAGGTGGATAGAATAATATTTGGAGAGAATATGAAATTATTAATAGAGGCCCTTAAGGGAGAATATTTGTTAACATTAACCGGTGACTCATTTGTAATGCTTTGAGTCTATAATTAATCATATTGGACATTTCAGAATCATATATAGAGTTAAGTGAATGTTTTATTTGCTTTCCTGTTTTGAGAGAGGAGATCCAGATTATTATTGGCACATATATCTTTATATTAATGTGTACTGATACAACAAGACGTAAATCAAACACTTTAAGATTACTCCCAGTAAATTGTATATATATATATATATATATATATATATATATATATATATATATATATATATATATATATATAAAAAACTGTGTGTGGAATTTAAAAACCTGTTAACTGTATTTCCTTCACTCCAGCCAAACATATACTAAGTAGCTTTAATATTGCCAGATGAGCAATCTCTCAAGCAAAATACTCTTCAGAGATACTATGTAATTGACTCCACATCTAACAGTATGGAACAAATCCCACTAGCAGAGGGAGTTGACAAATTGCATTAAAAACACTCAATTGGGCCAGGATTGGATAGAAGCTCATGTTCCTCCTTATCCCATTAAACATGAAACAGTTTAATCTCTAAAACTTGCTGACATATGAGGAAACGCTTAAGCATGCGGCTTGTATTTGATTTGCAGAAGAAAATCGAGGTACAACAACATGCCTCTGAACTACAGTACATCTCTCTGTGTGTGTAACACATGTAAGACAAGAGCAAGAATTTACACTCGCCTCAACAAAGAAACAGCATTATTTTAATCAACGTCAATTACAACATCGTTTAATGGCACGGTAACAGCATAACCAGAGACATGCATGTCATTTGTTTCAGCTGCCTCAAAGTGAGCGATATTAAAGAGAGTCAAACTGTCAAATCATCCAAGTTTCTTCTTCAATAGCTTACCCGATTTGAACATGTTCCGCTTCTTTTCAAGACATGTAAACAGGTTTTGACATGGGTCTAGTTAAATGTGTAAGACATGCTGGAAAAAAAAGGAAAGGGAAATGCCTGTGCAAAAAAACCCAAACCTGTCAACACACAGTATACCTGCTTTAAATCTGTTCCCCATTTCAGGCAATCTGTGGGAACCAGGCCTGTGGAGTCTAATCCTGTTTTCATCCGTACCCCCCAACACCCCCCTCATCTGTATCACACTTTCAATTCCACTTGCTGGTGCCTTTGTGTGATTTTCATTTGATCTCGCTTTTAAAATTCAAAATCTATTCAAGGTTTTTTTAGTTGGATTCACGCTGTTGCCGTGAAGCCCTATTTATGTTCTAGATTTGGAATTGCAAATCAAGAGTGTGTGATTTAGGGGGGAATGGAAGTCCAAAATTCCCTGGCATCACCTTTTATGATTCTGTAGGTTTAAAATGTTAACAAGGGTGTTTTAGGAGGCTGATTTGTGCACTATCAGCCTGTGTCTGGCTGTGTGTGTGCAGAAGACAATGATCATGATAAACTTTCTCTTTGAACACATATAGAGTATTTATTCAGTCTGTTGCACAGGAACACTGTGGTGTTTTTAAGTCTGAGGTCTAGACATACCCTGCCTCCTACATCCATAGTATTATAAAGCACGCACTAATGTTGAAGTTGCACTGGCTTTGTGGGTTGTATATATAAAATATGAATGTAATTATAGTTTTTAATTTTTTATTTTGTATCAGGACAAACTTCAGATCTGAAAACTTTAGAAATAGAAAGTTAAAATGCTCTCATTTCTTGTTTACTGTCTGTTTGTGGATTTCATTTTTGGTTAATGTGTGAGTACTTGACATATCACTAACTTGCTCTTTCTGTGGCTTAACAAACTTGAAACACCATCCCTATGTCTTTTTTTCTAAATTCAATAAAAAATGATCACAAAAACAAGAAATAGTGAATAAAAATACATTTTTACAATGATTTTTTTCCCTGAACTGTTACCAATGAACTACTTTTCCGCTTTGCATAGCTCTAAATTTTGTCTTTTTTTCCAGTATAAATGTACAAAACATAGATTGCTGGCCATTAGTGTGTGGTTGTGAAACAGGACAGTTCTTAATCTTCTTTTTGAGGGTTTTACCAAACACGCAGTTACACACCATGATGCAGCTCCTGAAACAACTGCGGTTGTTGGGAGCCGTTGTGCTTCTGAGCCTGCACACTTTACGCCTGATCATCACTGTCTCATTAGTCTCAACAAGCTTTAGGATTTTGCAGAACTGTGTGAGAAAAATAAAATGAAAGCACCAAGATAACCGGATATGAACACATGAATGATGCGATATCTTACTGAAACTGAGAAATAACCTTTTAATTGCTGCCAAATGTAATCACAATATTGCATGGAGTTGTCTGCATGTACAACAATCTTGAATTCACTGATCAAAAGTAAAAGAAGCCCACATACCCTTACAGTTTCCCTGCTACAGTGGAACAGTGCAGTTTGAGAAAACATTACAAACGCATTAGCATCAAAGACAGCATGCGCTTTGAATAGATTCTTCCTCACACCATTACTGCGATACCAATGGGGCAATATCAATATCGACCAAATTAATAACTTCCCCCACTGTGAAAGATCTTAGGCTGTGCTGTACCTGTATCTATTCAGAGTCCATAAGAAATAGTGAGAAAACAAACTTTGGATCTATTGAATAAATCCCTATGAGCAATTTATGCAAAGAAATTTAATATTGCTGCAGACTCTCATCCACTCTGCAAATAAATGGTTACTTCTGCACTCAGATATGATTCTAAAGAGCACATCATAGAGAATCCACACTTGGCCCATTCATATTCCTGAATCACGGACGTTAACATTCAAAAAAGGCACACTTTGTTGTTTTTCAAATGTCACACCATAATAAACAACTGAATATTTCTTACATGCGTGTCCCAGCTCAACAGTATGTACTGTTACTAAAGCATGAGCTTCTCTAAGTATATGTGAGCCTTTGATCGTCACTCTTGAAGTCATATTTGTTTTGGAATAAAATATAACTAATAATCATGTTATAGGAAAACAATATATCTGCTTATCAGAGAACATTATTGCCTACTTGATGCCCAGTGAGGGATTTAGGTGAAGCATTATTAACAAATCCCACTTCCTGTGATTATCTGACACAAGGTGCTGACAGACGCTCACTGTTGACATTTCTGTTGATATTGGCAGTGAAAAGGACAGCAATGGCAGAGACTTACAGTGCTTACAGGACTTACACACTTGTATTTTCCTCTTTGTCGGCCCGCGTTGCAGGACTTAGCATATCATCGTCAGTTGAATGAGCTGTGGTACTGACCTGTCGTGACAGACCGGGATCATACATCAGGGCTGTTTTTTTCTCTGTCATCACAGTTGTGTGGTCAGGCCTGACACCTGGAACAGCTGAAACATCACAAATGCAAAATGTAAAAGCCTCATTGTAGCGCAGCATGACAAAAAAGTATGTGTAA
This sequence comes from Euthynnus affinis, assembly GCA_029490765.1. Classification (NCBI taxonomy): domain Eukaryota; kingdom Metazoa; phylum Chordata; class Actinopteri; order Scombriformes; family Scombridae; genus Euthynnus; species Euthynnus affinis. The sequence continues at coordinate 5,844,845 of CM055856.1, read as the reverse complement.
TGGAAAGAGGGTCACAGTGTCGCTGTTTTTTTATGTTGCGGTCTGATCCTCACCTGATTGGTTTCCGTTAGAAGTTATTATTAGAATAACACAGACCCTACTTACCATAAAATAACAGGTGAGGTTAATGGCAAATGATTTGTTGCATTAAAAACCACAATTTTTGCATCTCCCTCACTTTTTTTGTCCTAATGGATTTTATTTTACTGAATATTCTCTGAAAGCATACATAATTCTGTGTGAAAGCAAATCTATTTTTCATGAATACAAAGCAATATTAAAAGCACAACTTAAGAGACTATGAATTAATAATTTTGCATTACAGAACATGAAAAATGCACAATTAAGAACATTTTTCCACACCCTCCTGTGTGGTGGCATAGCAGATGATATACTGTATAATATTATACTCTGAAACAGACCTTGAGTTGTTTAGGACTTGTTACACAGGCCTCAATGTTATGTTGTGTTATGTTATATTATGTTATGTTATGTTATGTTATGTTATGTTATGTTATGTTATGTTATGTTATGTTATGTTATGTTATGTTATGTTATGTTATGTTATGTTATATGTTGAGTTCAGATGTTGGGTATCTTTGCATAATACATAATACATTGTAAATAAACATCCAAAATACACTCAGCAGACAACAACAGATGCATTTTACTTGCTGGAAAAGTCAAATCTCCATCAGCAGACATCACTAGCATACTGGTTATGATTGCATCCATAAAAAAAATGTGATACTTGATCTAGTGTGCCTCCATGACATCTCCAGAGGACAAACTACGGAGTCCCATTAGAGCGTCAGACTAATTAGACCTAATCACACCTTCCAGTAACATAATACGTCTCCACTGAAAGAATATGGCTGGTGACAACAAATCCTGTGCAAAGATCAAAACCAACAATGCGTCTGTTGGTCTCTTTCCAACTTACCTACATTATCTGTGGTCCTCAGTCCCAAGCCCATTTATTTCTACTGGGGACGTAAATCTTTAAAAACGAGTCATGAAAATAAGCATTAAAAAAAACAAAAAAAAACAGGAATGACTAGTGCATAAGTTGGGGACTATTTGCTGCAGATTTGGTGTACAAGCCAGTATTTATGGCAGCACGACATATGTGCAACAAAGAAACATGTCATACAGCACAAAGCTTTTTGGACAGCAATAGTGGTGTATGACTAATAAGCTAAGGAATAAGCTAAAGTATATCAGGCTTCACATGCAGTACTTGTTAGCAGGATCAATTCATTGTTGGTGTTTGTCTTTTCATGGGATTTGTTGACAACAAGGGAAATATCAAGTATTACAAGAGCTATCCTTTAATCTACAATTCACCTTCAAATTGAATATCAAAATGTGAATCAGCAAGGTAATAATACACTTTTGGCTTCCAACAGTTCACAAAGACATCCAGAGAGTGCCAAACGATTAATGGGACAATTGACAATCATGGTTCTTGGTTGTATCATCAGCCATGGGTGGACGGGTGGCACATCACTTCTGCCACAAAAGCAACAGATTTATGTATAAAATCCTTGCAGAGTTGATATATACTTTTCAAATGAATACTTTAATTCCTGTGTATTGCTGTATATATATTCTGTCACCAAGCCTTATACTGTACCTGAAGCACAAGCAGTAATGGCTGTGGCACCGGCTTTTCCCATGACATTTGGAGGTTAATTTGCACTAGTTTCATGGTCATTTATCGATGGAGGGTTCAGAAATTAACATTCACCACGCTTTTTATTGACAGAAGTGTTTAATAACCCATCAAATCAAACAGGATGGTCAGCCAGGAAGCAGTTCTGTGCAGAGAAAATATGCTCCATTCAAAGGCATACATTTTTAGTATCACATGCTACGTATTGTAGGGGATTTATGCCAGGAAAGCTTTGCGGTAAATATTCTGTAGGAAATGATGCCATGATGTTAGGCTAATGTGTGTGGAGGGATTTGCAAGATGATGAACACGCATGAGCTGCTTTGATCCAGATGGACCTGGTCAGTGTAGTGGAGACAGGCGAGGGAAAAGGAAGGGCATGGTTTCTTGTTCTCACCACAGGTTTCCTTTAATTTTGACATATTTACAGCCTTGCTCAATCTGTTATGTCTTTTTTTATCACCTATACAGCATGTTCTGCCCTGCACACTGCTTGAGATTTACAATGTAGCGTTTCTCCTCACTTCCTTTCACATCCCTATTCCACAACTTTTTCACAAGAGGGAACATGTTTACTTTTGTGGTTGGATGAAAGATGAGTGGCTGAAGAGAAAGTATTGTAGGTTTTGGAACAATGTACCAAACATATATCGTTGTAAAAGCTGAAACATGTGCATTTTTTGTCTTGGAAATTAGTTCAAGCCCATAAAATACATTGCACATAATTTCTGTGATCTCCTTTATAATTCCCAGCTTCCTCCTCCACCCTTATCTTCCTCTAACCACTGTTGCTCTCAAATGTGTGTAATTTCACATCCACAGATTCACACGGCATGTCACCAACTCAGAGTGAAATATACTTATGTTCAAAGGAGTTCTAATGTGGAGTGATGGGTGGGCCTACAGTAGCCTCAGAGCCGTTGACACACAGCTGTCTTTGCTATAAATCTTGCAAATCCACTCAAAAAAAATTGAAAAAAAAAAAAAAAACCTCTCTCTTGAGACTTCTTTGAGTGGTAAATTGCTTCAGCTCTCAAAGTAAGCGTAGTAAGAATCTTCCTGTATTCACTACTATTGAGCAAAATCATTTTAGCCCAGAGAAAGTCAAAGCACAATTGCAGCTCTAATAATACAGAATAATTATTCTAGATTACGTGTGTCTGACCAAATGTAAATAAGTAAACAAATCTGACTCCTAACATATAGTTACTGGACAAGGTTAATCCTGCAGGTTAATAAATACAATGCATCCCTCTCTTAATAGCATGCATGGCCTTGTCAGAGTTCCTTTATCTACAAGCTTTGTCTGTGAGGCTATTATATAATTATATCATTGCATTTGTCATTTGCGTTCACCCTTGGGGTGAAGAACAAATTAAAGCACCGAGTATGTTAGCTTCATAAGCAGAATGTCTGCAACACAAACCACAGCAAAAGTTCATATTTTCTGTGTAATGAATGTTACATTATTTATACTATGAATTATGGATGAACTTGTGCAGACCTGCACAGCCCTGAATGGGATGGCTTGTAATCAATCCTTGTCTGATGGACCTCTCCAACAAACAGTTATTAGTGGTTACTCTGACTCAAGTGTGCCTGGGAAAACCTAAATAACTGGTAGTGAGAGTAATAATGTGAGATATTATTACCTGCGCTCTAGGTATAAATTAGGCTTTTATTCAGAGAAAAAAAATCATTGCCAGTAATTTGGGAATAAATATTAAGATATGTGACGATTTAAAGATTGTAGAGATTAAGCAGTTCACTGATTTAGCGTCGTTGAAAGGCTTATTGAGGCAGATTGTTAATACTTTTCACAAAATACTAAAGAGAATGCACATTAAATGACAGCATCCTTTGAATTAATACACTTTGTAGCTTCACAGGCAGTGGCATAAGCACTGAGCTGAGATAGGGAGGAAACATTATTCATGGTGTTTTTCATCCTAACTCTACTTTATTAGCTTATTTGATTCCCCATTCTCCTCATAGTTGATTCAATACATTTCCTATTTGCATAAAACTGTCCGGTAAGATTATCTTCACTTATTCGATCTATCCTAAGAGTCACCTTGTTCAGGATCTTATATGAATAATGAGATTTTAAATTGGAAGACACTCACACAGAGAATGAGGCATTTACAGTTAATTCATCTCATTGAGTTACATTGCTTAGAGGTATTGGAGGGTTTAGATTTTCATTCAAGCATCATATTTAACAGTGTCTGCTTCCCCCCACTTTACTGGCATTGATATTTAAATGGCCTGAGCCTGACAGATCCAATATTGCGACCCACTGTTGCTATTTTCCTGGGAGCAAATATATTGTCAAAATCCGTATATCCAGAGAATGAGAAGGCAAAAAAAGGGTGATCACATGGAGGCCCTCATTTCTGTGGTTTACCCAAATATTTCAATAGGACGAAACTCCATTCTTCATTTGCCTATTTATAGAAACTGATATATATCAGAATGATTTCACATCTCAAGAATTTGCTTTTAAAAATGACTTTTTTCGGGAAAAAAAAATTACATATGTACACATTCACACAATAGCTTCACATACTCAAATTTCTGTCACACATGCACACACATTCACAGTGATTTGACAGAGAGAAAAAGACAGAGTGGGAAAGAAAGGGGGAGGGGGTTAATTGGCTTTTTATGACTCCAATTAAATAACATTATGCATATACTGGCTTAACGGCTTATATGTGGCCTCCATTAACAATGTCCTCTTGATTGGTTCTTGGGCTTAAGGTCTCCTCCAACTCAGGCAGCGCTTGTCATAGTGTTTAAACCCATATGTGGAGAAAAGGCTTGTGACAGTAAGAGATTTTATATGTGTGTGAATAATTTAAAAAGAAAACTACGAATCTTGAAAAGATCAGTGACCCCCTTCTATACCGACACAACCTGCAACAAGACTGCATGAAACGTTATCTGTCTGAGATGACAATTGAATAAAATAAATCTCATCATTAAGGCCTTTGCGTGTTATCTTGAAAGCAAAAGAGAGAGAAAGAAAACAAGCATGTGCCTGTCCTGAAGCGGAGCTCCTGAGGTGTTAACTAATCTCTGGTGGCCAGTCTATGCACTACCTCCTCTAATTGCTCCCTGTATTTCAGTCTGGTGTGAGAGCAGCCATTGTAGCGAGCGCCCAGTCAGCCCCCAGAGGTCTCACACCTTCATTATCACTCTTTATTGCAGAACCTTATACGGGCACTCGGCACCAAACAGCCTGCCCGTTAAAAATAGAGCCTTCTCCTCTTCTCTCCTTTTGGTGGTTTCAGTTTTAATTACTAACACAGAGCCAAAGCCAGAGTCCTCAGCAGGCCTAGCGTTTTTTTGTTCACTAATTAAAGCGAGGATGGAGTTTATTGAAGGGACCCTGACTCTGCTCTCTCATCTATTATTAAGAGGGCAGGACAAATCATTTTCAAATTTATATGCTGAAACCTGTCCAGGGACAGGCACGGGGCGGTAAAGGTTGGGGGAAGGTGGGGTGAAACGGTGCTGAACACAAGGGAAGATGGTTGAGATGCTGTATATGTGGAGGAGATCCTGAAGAAGGATAAATACAGAACTGTTATATAACACAACACCCCAGCATAAAGGGAGGAGGTACAGTAAATCAATGCTAAATGCTGTACATGTGCAAAGGCACCTGTGATGCAGCACACCTTAATTTTGGTCATTAAGGGATAAGAGTCTAGTAGACCTGCATCAGAAGTATTAGCAAAGATAATGGCATTGATTGGAGGACCCCCTCTGTGTGCTCTGTGTAAACAGTGGGCATAAATACCAAAACAGCAGGGTGGTAATGTGAGAGCACAACGTCCAGCCAGATTGATGTTCTTAGTGATTCACTAACCCCCTCTGTCTAGTATTCTTAATTGTCTAAACAGCCGCGACCCTGACAGCTGCACAGGTACCTCAGTGAAAGAACAAAAAGACAACCTTTTGACTGGAGAGACAGGAGGAGGCAAGACAGCTGGCAACAAAACAGTAGAGACAGTAGGAGACAGTTGAAACAGATACGTGAAGTCTTCGTACTTTTATGTCATACACATACCCTTTATCTGATATTTGTACAGATTTTGATTTTGATTTCATTTAAAACAACAGATGAAGACAAGGAATTGGTTTGGAATTGGAACTTTTATATGTGATATCAATTGAAATCTTAAAACTCTTTGATTTGAATATGCATTAGCAAATACTGTTTTTGAAAAATTGCACATTGTCTGCTACAGCACAGTGAAATTGTCAGCACTGGAAAGGCTACTGGGTTGTGAAATGGTTGGAGCCTAAAGAAACTAACAAGCTGGTTCCTCAGTAGCATAATGTCCTTATTTTTTGCACAAAAATGTGGAACATCAAAGAGACATCAGCTGATCATAGCATTAGCAGACATGATTCAACTTAAAAATAAAAGAATAAAACATCCCTGACTTTTCATCGTCTTTACTTACCTTCTTTACTTTACTTTCAAATTGTTATGTACAAAGGAATGCGTTGTCAAATTGCTTCTATACGTTAAATTGCTCTCTAACAGTCACAGTATGTGAGGTTTCCATGCTGAAAGACACAAGAGTGGAGCAAGGCCACATGGAAAATTAGCAACATACAATTAGAGAAAGAAAATCTTCATATCTGGTCTCTAACCTTTATAAGATGAGGTAGAGTGAATTGAAAAGGAGAAATAATGAATTTAGCTGGGTGAAGAGCAAGAGAATCCTCCCTTAGCCTAACAAGCAGCTCGCATCCTCAGGGCAATTAGTCACTGTCATATGAGGGCAAATGTAGAACCCTTTGCATGCTTGTTAAGTAAAAACTTACACAGAGGTCACTGACATGTAAAAGAAATGCAGTGTAACCACTGAGCTATAGAAAATTTCCAGAGTAAAATAAGCCAGCCAAAACTCCACCATTACAATAAGTATGTGTGTGATTTTAAATAAAATCTAACTTCATATTAACCAAATGCTAAAGTGGGTAAATGACTGGACATGCAGCAAATCACCGTCTGATTTTTGGTATTTGAATGGTATTGATCACCTCTTTTTATACCTGCCACAACATTTAATGCTGTCAAAACATATAAGCGTCCAGGACCAAACAGAATAAAGAAATTTTAATTATTTACAAGTCATTTAGTTCTACAAGTAAGCATTCAAAAGTAGCCTTGTGGCATACACATTTAGTGTTTATGTTGGATTTTACTGATTTTCCCTCAGCTCTTGACATACTGTGCATGCCTGACATATCTCCATCTAGACAATTTGGCCGAGTGCTTCGCTCAGCTAACACCAAACAAATCCTCTACATACAGCAAACTGAAGAATAAAGTGAATTTCACAACTGTTCAATGTGTGATTGTTTAATTTCACCATTTATATGCATTATAAATGTACATTTCTTTCAGGGTGGATTTTTCCAATACATACAGGGAGGGATATATAGGTCAGAGACCCCAGTGCCTTATCAGTAATTCGCCATTGCCTGGTTATTAAGGACAGCTTAGGTGGAGAGGGCTGGAGTACCAGGAGGGGTTAAGGTGAATTGATTGCCTGTGGACATGTTAAACATGACCCTGTCAGGCCTCCACTCCACTCCTAAAATGCACCAACCTGTGCACCTCACTCCAAGTAATCAGCTGTAGAGGCTTTAATAAAATTCAGAAAGCCCCGAGAACTTCCCCCTAGGGACTGTACCAAGTTGGAAATAATCGAAACCTGCGGCAAGAGACATTTGCACTGTGTTACCGTAGGAAGCATAACAAAATGCCTAGTGCTCTGAACCCTTAGAAATGTTTTCAGGGGAGAAAAAAAAAGTTGTGGTTTATGAGCGTAATGGAAGCACATAGGTTGTTGTTGTTCACTGTTAAACAGATTGGAAAGTAATCACCAAAGTGTCTGTTCCTCTGCTGACTGGGTTCAGATGCAGCAGCTTGCAGCAGAGGGGCAGTGGCAGGGTAATTACGGGGTAACTTGGGCTCAATCTGTCTGTAGACGCCCTCCCTCTTGGAAGGGGGTGTTTCCCTTGATTAGCCCGACTCAGGGTGAAGCCCCCTCTGCAAACGGCAGATTGAAGTTCATCACAGGGGTCTCAGCTGCCAGTATGTTGCAATGAATTGCTTGCTGTAAGAAGGTGTTGACAGGAGCAGCTGGACATCAGAGAGTGATGAAAAGAAAGGGAAATTCATGGAGAACCCAGACAGAACGGTCCACTGGGGGAAAAGACAGAGAATTGGTCATCTGCTGGTGGAGAGCAGAACTGCAGCCATTGTAGTGTGGCCTCAGGGTGTGTGCGTTCAAGTCATTTTTGTTTATGTGTGGCCTTCATTGTGGAGAGAGTTTGAGAGTTAAGAACACTGAAGTTCAGTCACGCTGATTGATTGGATCACTGCAGCCTCTGGCAATTATTCAGGTGCTAACTCCCCTGAAATAGATATTTAAGTCAAATAATAATGTGAGCCATTCAAAAAAAATTATGATATGCCTGCAGCATGTTGATAAAATGACAATAATTGTGAAACTACATAATACATATTACATTTTCTTTGTCATCTTTTGTCAGGCAGAGTGCACACGGGCAGGAATTCATGTTAGAAAATGTTGAATATGTTTAAAACACAGATCACATCAAACCTTGTTTAGCATCTAAATTATAAATAATGACATTGGACAGGCCTTCCAGGGTGGCTGACAGTGACTGCAGGACATTACACACATGTGTCTATTGTCTCACAAGTGCTGCTCCTTAGCTCAGCAATGGTGACTAATGTTAGTGAAAATGAGAAATGTGTGTGTGTGTGTGTGTGTGTGTGTGTGTGTGTGTGTGTGTGTGTGTGTGTGTGTGTTTTGATGAATAGAGATGGTGCCCTAAGGTGAGGACAGACTATATTGGTGTGATTCTACCATTCACTATATTAATGAACTGCCTAAAGGTGCAAATTAGGTTTTAATGGGTGTTACTTTTCTAGCTTGCTTCTACCACACACAAAGCCTTTTCACTCAATGTTCCTCCTGCACCTTTTTGGAAAAAAAAGCAATTACAATTTGTAGTCTCTTCAGTAATGTCAAAATAAAATATAAACATTAGCAGCTCAACTTCTCAAGAAAAAAAAATGCTTATTCATTTTGTTATGACACTATGTTCTGAGTCTTTTCCCTCCACATTTGAAATGCCTTAACTCATACTGCCAAATTTTGTCTTCCTCCAGCTTACTGTGAACAAAGCCAAACCATTTTGCATGCCTGCGCATTTGAACCCTTCATGCTGTATCATTTACAGTCTTTTTTTTTGCAGCAGGAGAATCTGGAAAGAGGAATTGTAGATTGCAACATTTCAAAGAAACTGGTGGAAGGAAAGACAAATTTAGGGGAAAAATAGACTAGGAGAACAAACGCCTTTTAAGTCAGTGGTTTGAGAGAGCAGCTCTCTGCCTAACATGGTCTCTTAGCATACTTGACACCAGCCACTACTTAATTAGCTGCCATCATCTCTGAGCCCCGGAGAAAGAGGGACAGGCTAATGATTAATGATAAAAATGCCAGAAAAAAAAAGCCTTTGACAAAACACAACATGTCATCCTGTGTCCTCTACAGATGTGAACTACTGCTGTGATTTACCCTCCTTGAAGTCCATAAAGATTATTTATACTCATAAACCTGATAAAGCTCAGATTTGTTGTTGCTTTTCCAAACACAGATGGAATTTTAGGACACTGTATATAAAAAAAGTCTGTTTCTGCAACATCAGGAACTGATAAGATATTTTTGACACATATATTGGCTGACTTTGCAAAGTCTACAGGGAAATCTGAGGAGTCATGTTTCTGTCTGTATGTAATGGTTAGGCAGTTTTGCATTTTTATGCTTTAACTCCACTGAATCTCCGCACACACACACTGCAAAATCAATTGCTTTATTGATCTATAACAAATTAGGGGAAGATAAATGGTTCAACTACACAAATACAGGCTCTATAATGAGCCGATACTTTGCATGACATATTAATTGAGTTCTGCATAATATGAGGCTGCCCTTCTATTAGACCTTGCATGGTGTTCGAGAGCCAATGTGACTGATGTTAAACCTGAAGCCTGATAAACACTGGAAAATCATTTTATATATATGTTTAGCTTATAGTAGAAAGATGTGTCCACAGCAAGGTATTTTGTGATCTTACAGCAGTGCAGCAAAACATCCCATGGTAAAACCATCTCTCTGGTGTGACTCGTGTTGTGTGCAGTCACCAGCGATCAAAGGCTAATTAGTTTCAGCTGACACAGGGTATGGCCCCCAGGTCAAAGATCATGACTGATGTTATGGAGATGATGGTGGAGAGAGAGAGAGGAGCAAGGGAAGGGAGAGCCGGGGGAATCCTCATTAACCAGAAATTGTTGCTCTTACATCGAATCCCAAATTAAACTTAACTGGACACATTTCTTATACTAATCGCTTTTTAAAAAATCTGAACTTTGAGCTGTACGTGTGAAACACCTTGTTCCTGTGTGTGTGTTTATAGAAAAGGCAGAAAAAGAAAGACATGTAACACTATCAATCTATTTTATGTTTCCCTAAAGTCCATTTTACAAAATCCACAAAAATATTCACTGTGCAATTTACATTAGTGCCAGTGTAGTTCATAGACAGACTCATAACCAGGGGCTCCCTCTACAGGCCGACCGCTCAGTCCAACAGCAGGCAGCTCAGTCTCTTACTGACAACATGCTCTCTCGCAATGCTTCATTTGTCATAGCAGATGCTCAAAACTATTTTCCCTGGAAGCCTAAAATCTGAAGAAGTAAATTAATATCCCCTCCCCTCCCGTTTTAAGTCCCTCAGACTCAGTTCATAGCCTGCACTAAGTGCCCTTGTTGACTCAATTGGATTAGCACTAATATGTAAACACAGGAGGTAAGAGGAGTAATCCTCTAATGAGAGGAGAAAAAGTGAAATAAATAACTTGAAATGCCATGCCTTGCCTTTAACGGAGGCATCTGTCAGGTAAGCTGGATATGTGTAGATTCAAAGCAGGTATTAAATTTGGACCAGGGGATATTCTGAGGTAAACAGTTGTGACCATTCAGTGACAGCGTAATTACTCGTTTGTAACTTAGTTGGATAATAGGAATACAGCCTCCAGGGGATAAGACAAAGACTTGTTAATTATTAAAGCTTACATCAGCCAGGCACTAGAGAGTTGCAATTATTAATGTTGTTGTTCTTGTTTGTGCTTAAACACTACCTCTGCTGTTAATATGCTCATTAACCAAAATGAGTGATTTTATTACTCTTGATTTGGTTTGGGGTTTGTTCAACGTATCAGGGCTCAGCTGTCGTTGTTTACTGAGGGATAAACACTTCTGGCAGATGCGGGCAGGTGATGGGCTTTGCTTTATTTCCAAAGAAATATGCAACGGATTCCTATTTTCTCTGATTAATAAAAAAAAAAAATCACAATTAAGAGCACAAACTTTTCTCTCTTTAGTCATATAGTGCAATACACAGCTGTGCAGTTAACAATAATCCCATTAAAAATATTTAATTTGATATAATCACACAGATACACTGCAAGTTTAATGTCACTTATCGTCCCACAAAGAACCGTTCAAAATTTAAACATAATATCGCACTGTGCTCAAAATATACAAGTTTTGTCTAATTATCCTGTGCCATTGTTGAAATGGTGCACTGCTTTAACATTCTTTAACGCCTTCCTGTAAATGAAAAATTGGTCTATTAATATCTGTTGCATAAAATATCATGGCTCAAAATTTGAGTTGCAGGAGTACAACCCACAAAAGTCATTCCATAATAAAACAATAGTATTATTATTCTTCATATATAAACTTTTCATTATTTCTTGAATCAGGCATCCTGCAAATTGAGAACATGCATTTGGTTATAGAGCTGCTTTTAAAGCTTTAATGTATTTTAAGTCACAGCAGCCAAATGTTTTCTAAGTAAAACTCTCACCAATAAATGCTCCTCTTACATCTTGCCAATAGTGATTTCAGATGTCAACACTGTTGATGCTGCTTGTGAAGACTCTCTAATTGGACCTGTCTGTTGATTCACTGAATGAGGAGAGAAAATGGGATCCAAACACTGGATGTCACTGATACTACAGCCATAACTCTGGGCTATATGACAGTGACAGTAGTTTTACTTAAAAGTGTTATATTTCAGAATACAACAATAATTACCTTTAGTATAAGTCAGATATTCCCATTTTATCATGTCACATCTCAAGTTCTTTATTTAGTTTACTTGAGACACAATGAGCTGTAACTGCTGCGACTCTTAAAACTGCTACCAAAGCAAATGTAGCTGTTGTCCAATTTGGAAAAAAAAATAGCTGAACATATTCTTCAAATACACAAACAACACAAAAAAACATAAAGCAAACAAGCAATTATATTTGTTCACTCTCCATTGTGAGCTAAAGCCATATGCAGCTTTAAAGGGTGTTCTTCTTCCTAATGGGCCCCATGGGAACGAAGGGGTTAATTGATGCAGATGTTGATCGCTTTTACACACGATGCAGGGAGCATCTCCCTGGTGGCTCCTATTAGAGGCAGTTTTAATGAAGTGCTAAACAGAAGGCCTTCCTACAGTGTGGCCTGTCCTCAGGAATACTCGGCAAAGAAAGCACTTCACAGGAAAACAAGGTCCCCTATTGATTGTCATGCCAAATAACTGAATCCTTTCCCAATCAATGCTTATTTCTCAACTTATGGAACCTAATAGAAGACAACATGAAAGAAAGTCAATCAGAGAGGTGTTATTTTGCTTAGGGCACATGAATGAGTGTGTGGTTGTCACATGGAGAAAAAACTACTGCAGATTTTAACCTCTTGTTGGCAGTGATACCAATAATTCAGCTTCAGTTAAAAAAAAAAAAAAACATTAATTCTTAAATACTGTTTTATGGGATATTTGATTTTTTTTATTATGTTAGATGCTTTAAAGGTCAGAGGTAAGGTAAATTTACAATACCATGTTGTGAACATAATGTAGGCCATTCCAAAATCCATACATGAATTTGAACCCAAAACAATTTTTATTTCTAAAATTACACAAGAAAAAAAAAAGTCATACCACATAATGTGTACTAGTCAATGGAGGTTGGTTAAAGTGATGGTAATGTAATGGGGCTTCTCACGCAGCGTTACCAGCCCATAGTCACTAAATTCTGCTCATTAAAATGACAAACCCAAACACACAGTTACTCAGGCGTGATCTTCAGCTGTGTATGGCATCTGGCCCTGACGCACCTCCGCCCCCCAGCTCCCCAGAGAATACCACACAAATACACACACACACACACAGATAGAGAGAGAGAGAGAAAGAGAGAGAGAGAGAGAGAGAGAGAGAATAACCCCAATCAAATTTTAAAACAATCAGCATTCCTTTCATTTCCAATTTAGTCACCTGCCACAGCCTCCTATTAGTGTCCACCATGATACAGTATTAGAGGTTTATAAATGAGCACTGTGTCTTCCTCCCCTTCCATCTGAAGGAGTTTTCTCCATTTTCCCCAGTCAGCTTCTCACTCCATCCGTCAGCCTCTTCCATCCTGATTATCAGGAGACACCAATTTCAAAGAGACATCTTAATAGTGATGTCAACGTATTAATTAGAAGTGTTAATGAGCTAAAAGCAACCCAAATTAAATTAATGCAGCAATAGACAGAGAGCGAAATTAGCTTCAATTTCTGTAAATGATTCTGAAGTGTGCACAACATATCAGCCTGTCTGAACATTCCCATCCCCCAAAGCTAATCAAGAGCTACATTGCAATTAGCTGCTTAATTAAAGCAACACTCTGCTCGGAAAATCCGGCACAATTAAGTAATGGCTGTTATAGCATGAAGACAGACTGTATTTTTCTTCTGGAGGAAAAAAAAATAGAAAACAACATATTCTATCCCTAATGGCCTGCAGGGGATTGAGCCAGCCAAGATGTGCCAAGATGGAGAGGTTTCTATCTCACGCTTCAATGGGGATCTTTGCTCCAGCTGGAAGCCTTGTGAATCAATGACAGCGAGGCAGATCAAACTGCCGTGCCCAGGGTTGCTAAGACATCTGAATTGGCAGTGACTGGGGTGACTGTGTTCTAATCACCAGTTCTGTTTTAGCAGCTCAATGGCTTCCAGTTGGACAGAGGAGCTCCAGACTATTGACACTTTGCACATATTTCAGCAGTGGACCTGTTACTGATCTCTGTGGCTGTGGACACTGTTGTCCTTCAGTCCCTGATGGTGTGGCTGGAATACACCAGCACTGAAGGATAAACAGTGTTGGAGCCAGAGGAAAGTAGCTGCAGCTTTATATTGAAATTTAGTTTAGATATCCACATGGAAAAAATGGATTTATGCATATCACTAACACAAAGTAGGTGACTAATTGGAAGATTTAGGAGTATAGATTTGTGGAGATTTGTTTGTTTGGGATCTAATAAAATGAGCCTAAAGTTAAGGTCATTTTAAATGATGAAAATACACATTTCAGCAGCTAATAGAAGACTGACCTGAAAACTGAACACAACCCCTGAGTCAAACTGTGCAACTTCCCTTGAGCTTAAGGTATTTTAACTAAGTTTCATCATAGCAGGGGCAGTATTTTTCCTGGGATGTTGTCAGAGTGACAAACAAACATTGAAATTTATACACTCCATGGAAGAGTAACAGTTTTCAGAGCCTCTTAAATGCTGTACGTACAAACACAAACATGGTATCATATCTGACAAACAACAAAGCACAAGTTCAAGTAATTTGAACCGCTACTCAGTTATTTGCTGGTTTTAAAAGTGCCTGGCTGAGTTGTGAGCTGTGAGTAACAGCCATCTCCAGGTGGAGTCCAGGGACCGTGGTGTAAACGCCATCCTTCAGCAGGTGTAGGCCACAGCAGAGCATATGCCGTCAGGTAACCAGGCTGGTTCGCTCTACAGAGACTCTACTGTGATCGTTTCCCTGGGCCTGCTTCTGCTGGGAACCAGTGTCACTCACAAACACCATCTGCCAGGAAACAGGTTTGCCTGCTAAGAGCATTTATCAGCAGGTCAAGGAGTGGTGCCTTCTTCTCAAAAAAAAAAAGGAGAAAAAAAAAACGACACACACCTGCTGAAGAAAACAAAGGCACTGCTTTTATGGCTCCTAATTTCCTCTTTAGGAATCAGCCATGTAAACATAAAACAGTAAAAGCTCCGGGCACACACAAGAGATGGCTCAGACCCCACAGAGCTCCAGGATACCTTTCCCTTTGCTGAAGAGAGGGGAAAAGACACCTGAAGTGTTTGACGCTAAATTAGCTTTTCAAAGACAATAATTAGACTTCTCCCCCTAAAGGTAAATTACCTGCTAACCAACTGAACTGTGTTCTAATTATAGGATCTTGCCCATGAGCCATTGCCAAGGATCCTTGTTCCTAGCAGGATGATGTAAAACACATTTAAAAAAAAAAAACATGTTGAAGTGGTAAAGCCTACAGAATACAGAGTGGAAACATGCTCTGTAACACAGAGCTGAAAAACTGACGGATCACTTGGATAACTGCAGTAACCTTTAGAGGATTTAAACAAGATAATTTCATACAGGAACCAGATGGCAGCTATCGTTCCTTATGTGAATTTTGACAGAGGAGGTTGACTGAGCAACACTGGATGGGTGACAACTAGGTACTTATCTGTGCTTTGCATATTTTGCAATTGATGTCATGACACTGCAAATTGATTTGTAAGACACACAGTCGGTGGAAAGGATATTGAATATTTACAGTCGCCATGTAATAAAACCTATCATGTCTGTGATGGGGAGGGTTTAGTTGGCCTTTAGGTCTATGTAATTTCTCATTGTTCTGCTGAGTTGAGTGCGGAGCCTCCCGCAAGGCGGCACTGTGGCTGCGGTTCGCTGCAAAGCCACACAGCAAAGGGCCACACATTTGAATTCATCACCCGTGCTGATAGCCTGCCACTAATTAATATGTAAATTCAACATTGTTTGTTTGCTGCTGTGTCAAACTTTGATGTGAGGAGCGGCTTCCAGGTTAACAGAGATTTAGCGGAGATTGAGGGCTGGAGACCTGCCACGTATCCCAACCAGCCTGTAATCTAATATTTTATTTAAATACATCGACTAATACTGTATGTCTCCACAGCTTAGAACCTGGGAGACAGGCTAATGATATTTTATTAAGCCACAGTAATTGAGGATCCCATCAAAATATGTAATTAAACACTTAAGCATAATTATCCAACTCAGTAGGAACCCGAATGAATTAATTAAAAAAACGTCAATACATCAATTTATTTGAATTCCTTTGTCCCTTTTCTACTTGTAATAATTAACATTTTAATTGCCTTAATTTGTGATGAGTAAAAGAAATTCATACTTTATTCGACACCCGCAATAAAGCAAGAAATTTGAGCTCACAGTAATGTGTTGGGAGGAAAATGATGATGAATGTTAGCCACATACAGCTCATTGCAGCCAAAGGAAAAAAACTGTATTTTTTTCTTTTTTTTTTGGTTGTAAAAGTGGGGGATATGATGGGATGTGCATTCGTCTCTGTGACAGTGTATGTGTGTGTGTGTGTGTGTGTGTCTTTGCTTGCTTGCCTGGGTATACGTATGTTCATTATCAGCAGGCTGCCTGGGTTTGATGCATACCTGGAGAGCAACTTAATATCCTCAGGCCACTACTACATGTCAGGCCATGAGAAAGATACACACACAAGACAGAGGAACATCTCTGGCCCCGGTGGAGCCATTTACCTTTCTCCAAGTAGGTTCAAGATATTAATTAAGATAAATCTACCTCAATTCACACATTCTGCCATCTGCCTATTTATCAGAATTATGTTAATCATTTCTGTAGGGCAGAAGAATTATTACCCATTTTGTACGTAATTCGTATTAACATTCAGAACTAAATGATTTTGCATTCTGCTCCATGTGGACTCCTTACACCATGACATCTTTTCAGCATACTGTAGTAAAATAAGGGACACATTCATAACACTCATACAGAGCACATGACAGCGTTCCCCCCTCTTGTACTCCCACAAACAATATGGAAATGTATCCATTCTAATCATATGCAGCCTCTCAGGATTTATTCGTCATGATGCACCTCGTGCGTTTGAACAGCTTTAAACAAAACAATAATCTTACGATGATCCGTTCTGTCTCGGTGGCTGTGATTTGAAGTGATTCAAGGTTTTGTTTTTTTCTGTTTTTCTTTTTTTTTTTGGGCCAATAGATGAGCTAGTTAATTAAACTCTAAGGAGATAATTAAGATGAGACGGCTGCTTGAATCACTCCGGTCATTCTGCCATTATCTGGGGCAGGCCGACAGGTGGCACAGGCCTGCATCAGGTGACAGCTCAGCCAACAGATAGTGCCATATGATGATATGGGCAAATTTCATGGCATCCCCTGATACAAGACACTCTTGCAGACCCACATGTCACGCAATATCTAAATCTACTGTAGAGCTACACTCTGAACAGAGTTGTCGGAGTCGATCTCGGCTTTGAGTTAGGGGCTGCTGGCTGATGGCACGTCTGGGTCAGAGTCAGGGGCTGGAAGGAGAGTGCCAGGGCTAAAACAGGGCAGATCATACTTCTGCACAAGCCAAAGACTAATGAGGGTGAGGACGGGGCCAGGCGATGCTATGTGATTAAATTTAGATCTGGAGGGAGATCTTGACCCATGGTGGCCTACGTCTAAGTGACATTTACCCAAGAGAAA
This sequence comes from Euthynnus affinis, assembly GCA_029490765.1. Taxonomy (NCBI): domain Eukaryota; kingdom Metazoa; phylum Chordata; class Actinopteri; order Scombriformes; family Scombridae; genus Euthynnus; species Euthynnus affinis. The sequence continues at coordinate 5,827,402 of CM055856.1, read as the reverse complement.
CACACTGCAGCTGAGGCTTATTAACCTTTTATAGATCTAAGCACTGCCGCCTGTCTTAATTGGCAATTGGATTATTAAATAGACCAAAATCAGAGTGATTTGATCCAACAAGGTCTACAATGTGGAGGCTATTTTGAAAGGTCCGGCCTGTGACAATGTGTGCATCCGGTCCATGTAAGAGGTTCAATTTAAAAAAAGAAAAAAGTAAATTCTTTAGGAAGACTTTCCGTCAATTATATACTCGCAACAAGCCTTATTGGAGGTAAGTTGTTGAGTTAACTGTGAATTACAGTCAAAAGGACAGAAGTTGAATCAGTTCCTATAAGAAATATATACAGAGCAACAATCTGACATAAGAAAAATAAACTAACACAGACAAATGATGGAAATTGTCTTGACTATACTTTCTAATTCCTCACTCTTCAAATAAAAACATTTTGTTCGTTATTCAGATCTCCATTTAGGATTCATTACACTGAATTAGACAAAGTGAAGAATGATATTTTAAACATAGTGTCTTCTTTTGCAAATAGTTTAATTACATATAGAATTGCAATATATTCTATAATTGTATTGGACTTTGTACCAATTCAACTCATATAAGTCTAAATTAAATGAATTGCCAATTGAGACTATAATGTGATGTTCCCTCCATGGCAACAACTATGGCCTCTTGACAAATACATATTTCATATACTATATATGAAACTGAAAGCAAACATTTTGATGATTTGAATATCTACAATAAGAGAGTAACTGCTGAAAACACATTAATTTATTTAGAAAACAAGGAATATTAAAATACCCCCCCCCCCCCAAAAAAAAACAACTTTTTAATGAATGAATGTGCTGTACATTTGTAGAGTATACTTTCCAAAAGTTTCATGATATCAACTTTTTTTGGAGCTTTTTAAAAATAACTGAAAAAAATCAAGAATATTTTAGAATATATAGACTTTATACTGATGTGTTGCATTGACTACTGTATGTGTTTGTAACCGATGCAGAAGAACAACATGCCCATAACTGTGGAGCATCATGTGCATATTTTAACACTGTATTCGATTGCATACTGTGGCATCACTATTATATATTCAGTAGGTTTTTACAATTATGATACAAATTTTAGTATTGTCTGAATTTCATAGATAATTTTGAATTCAGCTTTCCTTTTGCACTTGTGTCACTAAATATTTTTGGTGGGTGTCTGCAGTTCTTCTTTACACTGCAAATACACTGGATCACAGCGTAAATATGGTACTTCATTACATATTTTCTTTTAAGGATAATACAATATATATATATATCATTTCAAGGAAGAGGGGATTTATTTGTAGTATTACTGTAATTTACAGTAATAATGTAAAGACTGTAACTGAGGATAACTTCACCCACTGACTGGGGCATTACATTTTGAAGTCATACACAGTTTATATTGCATTACTTATCCTGCTATATAGTATATGCATTGCAGCACCAACGCATAATGTATATTAATATTCAAATACCAGATTAATGTCACCTCAAAGTACATGACAGCTGTATGTTATCCTGTATTTAGACGGACTTTTGAAAACCCAGAGAAGCCTGATCCCATATGCAGCTTAATGGTTTTAGTCACCTGTTTAACAGTGATTATTGTTTGTGGATACAAAGTTTATTTGCTCAGTGAGTTTAATGTAAAATAAAGAAGACGAAGCGGCTGAGCCAAATATCATCAGTACAACAGATTTTCCCAGCAGCTCTGAAACTTATGTCAGTCTTGTAGTGTTGATGCAGATATTCATTCAGTACAAGACGGCCACTTTTATGGACTTCTTACAGTCAGTTAAGATGACCGACAAGCACTGGGAACATTAGTTCTGTGCCACAAGTCCCATACATCAACTGTCTTGTGACGAGTAAGGGAGGGGATCAACATATTCTAAATGAGCAGACATAATCCCACTGAATGTGGAGTTAAGCCATTTCATAATTAGCAGATTTTCTAATGTATGCCAGGCTTTAATGACCTTTGCAAATGAGAATGGTTGTTTGAATTTCCATCCTTCACATCGTTTTATCCCTGCCATATCTGCCTGATAGAATGAGTGCACCAGTTGATGATATGCATAAGCTTAATGAACAAGTGCACACACTTCTGAATGGAAACTGATGGGCTCAAGCCAGGGAGATTGGAAATGCATTTCCACACCTTGCATATCATCATCATGGCCATAAGTGGTGTCTCTCTGACCCGTTAACAATGCATTTCAAGCCTTTTCCTTTAATTAGGTACACTTCTCACTCAGATTTCGCTCATTAAATTGCTATTAGCATACTATAGCATAAAAATATACTAGACTTCTATAGCATCACAACCTTTTAACTATTGTAAATGACAAGGTTACCATTCATTCAGCAGCACAGATGACACTCACACAGAGCAGAAGTACATTGTCGCTGCTTCACTATTCCCAGTGATGGAAAAGCAAACATGTCAAAGTTACTCTTTGCACATTTAACCTGGTTGCATTAATTCAAATACATTATATATAGGCTATGTTATATGGTTATTGTAGTGATTAAGATAGGTAATTTTACTGGATACCCCAACAAATCTCAGCAACATTTCCTAATAGAAATGGTTTTTGCACATCACAAAAAAATCAGCTTTACTAGCCTTCTTTATGGATAGTTCAGTTCTAGGACAAACTCATGGATTCATTGTTTGTGTCAGGGGAAATACTGATACAGATATATAAATGACATAAGCACAAAGGCAACTATGCAGTTTCAAATCTACATTAAGAGTTGTTTGACCATTTAGAAGCAGCAGAAAAAAAACTATAAACACAACACTGATATATTATCACCTTATGAGCAACTTAGCAAAGAGTTTCCTATTTACACATGCAGCAAACACAAAGCAACATAAGCATTCATTTGGAGTCACATTTCTGGCCACCTGATGAATGGAAGTCCAACATTTACTCTCTTTTAGCTGTGTTCTCCTGAGGGAGAAATCTGGTCCTTTGGCTAATATATGTGCTGCTTTTTTTATTCCAATGTTACCTCTTTACATTAAATAGGATTTGTTCTAAAAAAAAATAAAAAAAAGTTAGGCACAATGAACTGTGGCTGATGTCTATACCTTTTTTTGGAATGCATAAATCTTTATGTCATATTATTGTGAAGTATTGTTTCCAACTGTGGTATTTGAGTAATTGCCTTTTTATTTGTATGTGTATTACAGACTGAAGTAAATTCAAATTTCAACTATGCAGCAAAAGTCTAATTTTGAGCTTTTTTCACTGAAAACAGCTTCCCACTTCCTCCAGAAACGAGTGGTGACAATGACGCAAAACAGTAAAGTTGTAGGCTGTAAAAGCAAAACAGTGAGCATTCACTGTTAACTATATATGATATGACTATTAACAAAGAAAACAAGATTTTATCAAACATCCAATCCACTTTTTATTCACATGCAGGGAAACAAGTTACAAATATAAAGAGTTCGAACTTAATGTGTATTCCTAAAAAATCTTTGTTTATACAACTAAAGGCTATGAAGTACTACGTATGAAACCCTCAGTGATGAACATGAACATGCCTACTGAGCACTGGCTTGCTGCTGATCCCACAGACAAGTATCAAGTAGCTCAAGCTAAGCTAAGCTCATAATGTAGCATACCCTAAAATTGCACAAGACATTCAAATATACTAATAACTTTATTGCAATCTGGATAATGAGGGAAATTAAACCAAACACCAAACAATTCCTTTTTTTAAGATATACAGTCCGCAAACCATTAAAGAAAGTTTTATGAAATGACAACATTGATGTATTTGCCGTTCCACAGTCGCTCTGCCTAACTCTGTCAGATGCCTGGTAAGGCGCCACGTGGTGGGCTCTGCTAAAAGCCACCAACATTCATCGTGGCTTTCATGCTATCAAACTCTAATCTGTCAGGGATTTCATGTGTGTTAACACAGCTACAAATGCAGAGAGCAAACACTTCAACAGCACTACATAAATGTCTCAATATATTAACTAGACAATAAACAACCTATTCAATTCCAGGGATTTGCATGAGAAACGTGAGCATTAGTGAACAGACAAGTCTTGTGCCTTTCTGCGGAGGGGAAGGATTGCTTCAAACATGATCCTTTGTCAGACGGGATGGGAGACACAGCCACACAAGCCTCTCGGTTTTGGCAGATCTGGGCTCACAATGCCATAGATTAGTAACAGCCTGACCACAGAGCTGAAATAAGCTAATTGCTTAATTAGCTGACCCAATTCTATAAGCTTCTTTTAGCATATTAACAAGAGCTATGTAACAAATAGTTGTGTTTCACAGAGGCAGTGTTTGTTTATGGAATTACAATAATGAGGATCAAATACAAAACATACGGTCAATGGCACTCCTTTTATGGAACCTCTGCTTTAAAAAAAAAAAAATCAAAGTATTATATGATTTAAGCAATACTGAGGTGCCGTTTTTTTTTTTTTTAATCTAAAACTGAATTCGGCCTTTGTCTAATCCACATTCAAATTATCCTGGTGCTTATTTATAATTGGCATCAGTTTTATGTCTGCTTTCCTTCTATGTTTGTGTTTTTTCCTCATTTTGTCCCCCTTCTTTTTTTTTGTTAAACAATTAAGCTGCTTCGGGGGAATAGTTTGACCGCCCTCTCAATATTTCTGGACATTTGAGCAACGAGGGACAAACGAGAGAAGGGAGGGAGAAAAAAAATCTTATTAGATTGAATGATGATTGAAATGGATTAATTTACATTTTCTGCATGCATACTTTACATACATGATCTTTGCTCAGCACAGGGAGTTCTGGGCAAAAGAGCACTATTTGTATGAGATGAACTCATCTATATGCTAATTCATTGGCATGTAGACCTGCTTCATTTCTTCCATTCAGAACTGTTTACCTATTAGCTCATATAGATGCAAAGGGAATTGGAATATTAAAACCAAAAAGCTAAGGAATATAGAGCATTAGCAGTACATCACCTGTTATTATATTTATATTAAGGTGGCATTAGTGCCCTTTGTTTAAGCTGTAACCACGAGCCAACTTCCAAGACAGTTATTACAAATAAAATAATCCAACTCTTTCACTTTAAGTGAGACTTGTTGCCCCTTACAAAGGCACTGTGTGTTTTCAGAAGTCCTTCTTCAAATGACTGAACCAGACTACACCCTGCTGAAAACCATATGAGCTCTCCTGATTCAAATGAGGAATGATCTGACACTCAAAGATGGAAAACAACTTAGACTGTTTAGCATTTCACAAGTCGATTTCCAGGTTTCAAGGTGCTGTAATATTCTTTTGCGCGTTTGTCTCCAAAATAATACAATTCATAACATTGCAGAGCACAAAAAAAAACAACTTAAATGCTTCATAGAAACACTAACATGGCCTTATAAGGAGATGTTTGACAGATCAAGTTACAAGTGATGCCTAAATGCTAATGTAATTTAATATGAACCACGCTGAAAGAGATGCAATCAACCATTCCTGATTCAGACGACTGTTGTGTTTAAGAGGATGACAACCGCCTTTCTTATTGTCTATGTAATTCACCAAAATTGCCACTTACAGCCGCTAAGAGCAGGACGTTTCATCTCCAAGCTTCCTCTGGTCTTTGCTACTCATCCCATTTCTACTTCCTCCAAAAGTGCCACCACTTCATTAACCTTGCCAGGCATGAGATAAGAGAGGCAGTGCATCAAAGCTGCCTGCCCACAGAGAGAACAGAGCCCTGCATGTCTCCACTACACAGCAGCCATGGCACACACTGGCAGATACACAGTCCACAACCCATCCGGCACACAGAAAGGACCTTTTGTGTTCCAGACTGTCATTCAGAAATGTTTTTTTTCTTCTTTTTTTGTGCAGGACATCATTATGTTTTAAATATAACTCTTAGTGGAGAGGAAACATTTGGTTGTTCCAAAGGTTTTAAACAAGTTTGATGAGGAGGGAATGCAAAAATAACTGGTCCGGGTCAGATTCGTCATTGCTTCAGACACTGCACACACTTATTTAAGGTGTCTAATAGCACTGTTATAAGAGGAGTTCAGGTACACGGTGCTGTCATCACTATGACCTACACACTTAAAACCTCAAGAATGAGAAAATCTAACAAGAAAAGCATCAAAGTCAACTTCAGCCCAATGAGTAACAACTCACGACTTCCTCAAAACATGAAAGTGGATGGTAGGAAATGTATTAACTGAGTCACAATATTGTTTTACTTGCACCACATACAAATCTCTCTGGTGCATTTAATCCCTCTACCCACAGTTTCTCAGAAAGGAGGATATAAATTATTTTCCTTTGGTGGAAACTGCAAATCCCTGTCTGGATTCTGTTAAAAGGCTTAAAATGTCACTAAATGCCAAGGCTGAGACTCCTGCTAACACGTAGGTCTTTAAGACAAGATGTTAAAGCGTTGAAAGTTACCTGAAATTGATGAGGTTAATATTCTTATCGCAAACCAAGGCTTCTGTGGAAGTGGATATTGAAAATAGCCAGGTAACCCTTCATATTAGAGGCTATCACAAGGATTAGCAGCATAAACACCAATTACACATTTAATTGTTTATTGTCAGTAGTATTTAGAAAATATGCCACAATGCATAAATTAAAAGGATTGGAGTGTAGAGGGAGGAATATACTATTATCATCATAAGTACGTATTTCAGTGGAGAAGACTGTAAAATACACCCGAGCAAGAAAATGTCCCCAAAATAACAAGTCAAACTGCTGAATGCCGTGCTGTAAATGAGTAATTTACCATGAATATCCTTCTCTATCCCTTTACGGCCATATGAATTTCCAAACCATGTTATACTAGCGTGGAAGGGTCTGTCACTGAAATTTGAAATAGAGGACAAAGGGCTGCCGAACAAATAGGTTTTTTAGACACCATCCTCTGAGTTGTGTGCCAATGTGAATCAGAGGTAAAATACAGTGCATTAAGTCGACCTCTGAGGCAGCACAGAGGGTAGAGTGAGACATTCTGCTATCTATTAAGACTTGCGTTATGTATATATTGTGTTTTGAAGGAATTTTACTGATCCACAAAACCAGCAGGAAAGGATAAGAGTGAGTCCCTAAGACCATGTGGTAAGCAACTGCAGTGCAGAATCTCAGGCAAGTTGAAAGTTGCTGTGCCGTTAAGGAGAAAGTCTGGCAGAATCCTGCATGCCCGCTGATAACATGGTTGGATTAAGGATGTTTAAGGGAAGTGAAAATTATTCATTTGAGATGGATGAAAGCTGCACTTGTCAAGTCTACCAGTCATGCACTTTATACATTTCATTTCCACTAGCCAGCATGCATAATTTCCCCTCAATGCAAATTTCTACACACTGAAAATTGTGAGCATATTTACCCCGCTCCCTTAACACATTCTCTGACACAGAAAATGGATCATCTCTATTGAACAGGGAACAAAACAATGCAATTTTGTTTGCAGAGGTGTGAGAATCTAATTTTGTGCAGGAAGATAAAGTTACAAGACTCGGCAGAATACAAACAATGGCTTTCATTCGAAATCATGCCTGAATCAAAAAGAGACAATGTTTTTGTGCCCTGCTCATCAGAATGACATCTATGGAAATAATTTTAGCACATGCCCAATTATGCAAACAGTCTTCATGTCATGAGTGTAATTACTGGTTTTAAGTCACAAAAAGTCTCAGCCTCTGTGTTACTCTAGGAGTCTTGCAGCTGGGTATATGTACTGTATATCTGTCTCTCTGTACAAATATTATGATCTCTCTGATGAGAATTAAGTCTCCAGCCTGGATGGCCAATAAATTAGAGGCACGCTTCTCGTTTACTCATCAGAGCTAATGAGCCTGATAAAATTACCTCGAGGATCATAATTACAGGCTAGTGGCAGAGACTCTGGCAGAGACTGGAATAAGACGGCACACACACACACACGCAGAGAATTTAGATTGTGTTGCAAGTAGCGACGTACAACAACTAACCTAAAACATTACAAAGCACTCTCGTCTTATTAATAGAATAACAGACTAATGTCAATGTGCACAAGCAGAGATTGTACACTGCACATTTTCATTCAGGAATTCTTAACAATTCAGCTAACGAGCCATATAGAAACCTATATTGTTGGACATCATCACATTGAAAAAAAAAATGCACAGGATTAACATAATGTAAGGTGCTGAACAATATCACAATTTCCACCTTTCTGTCAGCACAGTTCAAACAGATTTTACCACCCTTTCATAAAGATTAAGCACTTCATGGGTAATGGCATATTTTAATGAACGATGGCAGCCTGGACACAAGAGCTCACCTCAGAGGATTCCATTTCATCACACATTCACAGGATGAATTGTTTTACTTATGAATATTAATGTCCCTCTAATTTGAGGCTGTTGTTAATGCTTGTCGCTAGGAGCTTGGCAAATCAGGTCCCATTCCTGTTAAAACCATGTATTAGACACCCCCCTGACACTAAGCCCTCGCCTTTGATTCTTAATTGCAGAAGTGCAAGCATTTGCAGTAGATGGGGCGCAAAGCTTTAATTAACTCTAATATCACACATTCAGTCTCGACTGTCACCCACATCACGCATGGCATTTTGTACCAATATCATCCCCAACTCTGCTCAGCTAGAAAGATTGTGTTCCAAGTTCATGATCACAATTTCATGCATCTCAAAATGAGGGATATGTAGTTTTTAAGTAGCTGCAAATATATTGACGCCAGTGAATTATCTTGATGTCGTCCTTAGAAAAAAAAAAAAACCCTTATTAGGAAAAAAAAAAAAAAAAAAACATACATTGATGCAGCTCTGATCACTGCACAGCTTTAATGCAAAAAGGAGTTGCAGCATTGTTGGTTTCTGACTGAAAGCAACGTCTGAACTCGGAAGCCGTTGAATCAACAGTCACCACTGGTGAAGCTTGTAACATGGTGGGGAGTGGAATGATAAAAAGTTCAGGGATATGTTTAAATAGAAAGATGTGTAGCAAAAGAACATATTAAGTAAATAATTCAACCTCACACTCGTACACAGTAATCTTCAAAGGATTTATTGGACAACAGTATTGAAGTTTAAAATACTATAAATAGTGTACAAGTACATACCATTCAATAACGCCTCTAAAATGCAACATTACAGTACATTCCTCACAAGCACTGCAAATGCCATTTTCACAGATGAGCGACTACACACGTCGTTTGAACATTTTAATAGCTCAGGTGCGGAGCCATTCTGATGCAGATATTAGTAAAGAGTAATGTTTAATTAAACCAGGTTTGAAGATAAAGAGCTCAATACAACCTATAGTTTATAAGCCTTCCCCAGCCATAAGCTACTGCTCTACCTAATCCTCTTTCACATAACATTATTGCATCAGCACAGCTGAACATTTTTGCAGCATTTATAAAATTAGCAAAGAAATTAACTGTCTGTACTGTGGCAAATTGGATTTTCAAGTTCTCGCCTTGTGATACAGCATACCCAGGCTGCCACCTACAGTACAATATGAGAGAGGAACGACGGTCTACAACAGGGCTGCTCAACATGTGTGGTTCTCCATGTTGCACTCCACAGCAATTCAAACTTAATTGTCAAGGCTTTTTCTCCTGCTAATATCCTTACAGGGAAATTTGTTAAAATCCGTTATTAAATGAATACTGAAATAATTTCATTTTGGATGAAGACTGTTGTTGAAGGATTACACATTTATTCTGCTCATTCATATTTGCATGTGGAACAGCCAGTGTTCTCTTTGGAAATTGTAATTTATGATTTGAACTCCAAACATCCCGGTTTTGACCCAGTGCAATTTGATCTGCTAAAAGCATGAATCAGATACCTCATTCCAAATCACTGAATAAATATACAGTATCTTCACATAAACATATCCATAAATGGTGACATTGTGTTTTGTGACACATGAAATGTTTGCAGCAGCATTCTCCACATAATTAGACAGGAAAAAAATAGTGAAAAACAATTGTGAATATACATGACACCCTCTGTGAGAAATGCAAAGACGAAAACATAACCTATATAGAACATTGTAACACAAGTAACAGCAAACTAACGTGTGAAACTTAAACCATAGTGACATTTATGTGAACATTTAGATTGAAATTGAAACAAAGACTGAAGACAAACAAATTATTTGATCCAATATGCTTCTTAATTTGACATCATCTTCTTTCTTATTAATGCACTACAGTACAATATGTACTACAGTACTTAAATATAAAAATCTTAAAATTGCTAAACAAAACATTTTCTGTTAATGTAGCAGAGAATAAAAGTTTAGTAAAAAAAAAAAATCCCTTGAGGATTCATTCTACTCGTCTCTTACTTCTTCGTCTGAACAGTTTTGAAATGGAGGATTTCCTCTTATTTTTGGCTTTCTTCACTCCTGTTCACCAAAAAAATATATATAAAACAGATTATATAGTATATTATATACAGAAAAACACACATCCAAAAGAGAAGTATTGTATGCAATACTTACCAAGATTTTGCATCATTTCATTCAACTGCATATCCTCCTCCACTTCCCTGAAAATGATTAAAAATTAACTCCGGCAAGCTCATTTCTTTTGTTTGCACAACAAAGTGTTATATTATCACTGATGACTCCTGTAATGCAACAGTTAATTACATTAAAATGCACTGTTACCTCAGCCTGTCTTCATCCAGACCCTCCACAATTGCATTTCTGCCGTCCACAATCTCCATCAGTCTCTGCATCAACTTCTTCTCCCGCTGTTGCTCCTCTATGGACTTTAAATGATCTGCGATACCAAGTTGACAGATTTGAGTGTTGGAGAAAAGAGGAAGAAACAGAGCTGATGTGGAACACAGAGCCTGTCGTCTCTTACCTGGCTTCTCCAGCAGGCTGCGAAGTTCCCCCTCAACACCTGGCTGCTGCTGCTCCAGCTCCTGTGTCCTGGCTCTGAGATGAGCATTTATTTATCACATGGAACAAAAAAAAAGGAAAAGAAAAAGGTTAAGCTGATCTGTTATGCATGTCATTTATCCCCAAAACTGTAAATAATCTTGAGAAAATGTGTTTCATTTGAATTTAAAAAGTTTGACTGATTCTTCTCAGTGGCAGAGAGGATGTGTGTGGTGTCAAATAAGGAAATAATGAAAAATATAAATGGGCTGCAATCTCAGAGGAAAAATATAGAAAAATACCTTAATGTTTTATAATTGAAAATAAATAATATCTTTTATGGCGCAAATTAAAACAGAGACTGTATTAATTACAATTTACACTGAAAGAAAACAAATGAGTTGAGACATAAGAAAATGGAAAGTCATTTAACAATCTCACTGTGCATTTGCCCTTCAAGTTTGAAGCAATATACAAGCAAGTACTCACATGTATACAAGCTCTGATTCCTTCCTAATGTACATCTGCTTCTTTCGAATGAGGTTGAACCAGTCAACCATGAGTGGGTCCATCAGTATGTCCCCCTCTCCCTCTGAAAAACACAAGTTAAAAGTGCAATATATATGTAAGCAGCATAAAATAAAATGCATTTCTGTCTTGTGAGTAAATGAATCCTGCAGGACAGAATTAGGCTCAGACAGAAACATTTAAATAAACAAAAACTGGGCTCCTTTTTTTTTTGGCGTAAACGATATAGTGAATGAGGGTAAAGAACTGTCAGATTATTCTGTTTGCTTTTATCCACAACGTATAATTAGATGATTTCAAATATACTTAAATGAGATGATTTCAAAACAACAAAGAAGCCTCTCTTCATCCAGAATTGCGTTCTAATTTAACCAGCTCTTAACTCGTCTGTATTTGTGACACAATAATAAAATTAGGTGCAATAACACATTAGGTTTTTGGATCATTTGGCCAGTAAACAGCAGGGTGCAGGTTTCTAATGACTGAGTGTGACTCACCTCCTGGGACCATGTCAACACTGTTCTTAAAAAGGGACTGTAGCAGCCAATAACACACAATAACCTGCACCTTAAAATGGAGCCCCGCAAGGCTGAAGGTAATCATGAATCTGACACTTTAAATTTAATGACCAGTCAACGTGACTGTCAAATGCTTTACAACAAAAGATGTTAGAATAAATCTGTCCTCATTTACAGTATAATTATTATTAGTCACCCATGTTGTTGCGTATTCTTCAGAATAGAACACAATTTTCCTTTATTTTCCTGAAAGCTTTGGCAAATATTTCAGTTTAAATTGGGTTCAGTTCATTTTCTAAAAACAGTTTATATGATTATGATTATAATATCTAGTTCCAGTTTCTGACATTTGCTGATTTTGCTGGCTTTTCTTTTTCATGATAATAAATTGAAGATTATTAAGTTTTAGACTGTTGGTTGCACAAAACAACCATTTTAAATAGGTGATGATTAATAATTTAATTGAGAAAAAAACTTCAGCAATTTTTTAGATAAAATAAATAAATAAACAAACTGCTAGTTGCAGCCCTACATGTGAATATAGAGACCCCAGCTTTCCCATGTATCATGTGACTCTCTTATCTAAATGCTACCCTCAAACATCTTAATATGCAGAGGATGTAGAGCAACAAAGAGGGAATACATGAAGTAGTACATATTTGTCTTCATCATATATTTGATAATGACTTAGCAAAAATCCAGTAGGAATTGGCTTTTTTATGTGCTTTGCAATCTGAAAGGAAAGGAAGAAGCTCAAAAAGTCCTTGCCAAATACCAAACACCTAAAGTACAGTGAAGCATTAGTTATCTAAGTGATTAATATATAAATCTATCTATCTATTTACCCAACTTCTTATACACAGTTTTAGTGATTCCTTGGTCCCACTAAAGTATGACGTTAGACACCACAACACAGCACTGAGTAGAATTGTCCACAGCTTGCATTTTCTGCTTCACCAATACAGACTAGAATACCCGAGTAGGTGGATCAATTGATTTTTAGATTGAAAATTTGCCGATCCTAATTAGAGGCAAATCAATCAACACACATCAAAACACTTTTTACAATGAAGAGTGATCTCAGAGACATGTGGACAAGGCAGTCTACATCCTGCCATCACCAGAACAAACACGATTTTTTATTCTGAATCGAACTTGAGTGCCAGGGTTTAGTTTTTACTCTGACAGATTCCAGTCGAGAGGTAGATGATCTCCTAGGTGGTGTGCAATTGATGTCAAATTCTGGCCATGCTCAGGCTTCCTGGGTGGCGTGTGGAAAAGCAGTACGCAATCGACCAGAATATATATTACTATACCCGAGTCATGTTGACCTTGAGCAAAGCAATCAGGCCCCCTACTCCCACTACCTCAAAAGGGAAGCAACCTCCCTGTGGGCTGTCTGTGCCTCTCACCTCATTTGGCTGGAGAAACAGTAATAGAAATGGCAGGTAAATCCCACACACACAGCAACCTCCAGCTGACGGTGAGTGAATCAGTATGTGTGTGTGTGTGTGTGTCCTGAGTGAAACAACCAGGACGCAACTCTTCACCAGAGATACTCTGACTGAAGCAGCGGTGGGACTTGGCAGTTTGCACAAATACAATAAAATATCAAAGTTTGTGTCGAGGTTATTCACTGCAAGAGAGTAAAAAGTGACCATTGACATCTTCTGCCGCGGAATAAGCGAGTTGTTTGAGGGACTGTTTATTTTCAAAATTGCATAGCTTGCGTCTGACATGTCAACATTCAATTTTATTTGCTCGTCTAAACAAGAAGTGGGAGAAAATGTCGAGTTGCAGGGATGGGTAGGGGGGTAGTGACAAGAAAAAAAAAAAAAAAAAAAAAAAAAAAAAAAAAAAAAAAGTACCTTCCTCACAGCGGCGGAGTTTCTTTTCCAGCTCCACACCCTCCTTCTCCAATTGTGCCAGGTTTGTTTCAATATCAATCAGCTCCCTCTCAATCTGCACCACCGGGATGTTATAAGACTTCACCTGATATAAAACAAAGAACTAAAAGAGTCACATACAAGTATAGATAACTCAAATTTGAAAATTCATACTTTAGAAACTTAAATGTGAAGAAGGTCGTCCATTTTTTTTTTTTTGCTGGGAATGTAATGACAGCATATTTGTAGAGCTGTTAATTAATCTCTTAAGAGACTTAATGGAGGGAACTTACAGAGGGTGACCTCATTTCAGTCCTGGAGGCGTTGGTGGGTGACAAATACTTTCCCTTTTTAGCACCTAAGAGGTAGATAAAATAGGATTAGATAGTCCTTTCATGGCAGCTTTTCAGAAAAGCATTGTCACATATGACTTCACCTGATTTATTTTCAGTTAAAATGACTGCTCATACAGTATGTAATCGACAAGATGGCTGCAGACATGTGCGTGTGGCTTCGATGATGACATTTAAATAAAAAAATAAATTAAAAAAAAAAAGAAAGCTGCAAAGCTACCTGACGGATGTCCGTGACTGTCTGGAGCAGTGGTTGAAGAGCTAATAGATTCTACAGCTGGCCGTCTTGGTGGGGATTTTACAGGCGAGTGACCTCCATGTTTAACAGCTAAAATAAGGACAGGGAGGTTTACAGGGTGTTGATCTGCAATAAGTTCAATCTTCAAATGGTTTGAAATGAAAAAAAAAACAAAAAAACAAGAAAACAAACACAAAAAAGCATGTCCATGTAGGAATCAGTGTATGTGTGTGTGTGTGGATTAGAAAGCATTTAGCATAGAAGTAAATTGAGCTAGACAAAATTTCAAATGTTGGATTTTTCCTTCAACATTTTAGGAAATACACTTATTTGCTTTCTTGCCGAGAACTAGAAAAGATCAATGTATGTGCAAAATATAAAGCCAGCCAGTTAGCTTAGCATAAAGACTGGAAACGGGGGGAAACAGCTAGCCTGTTTCTGCCCACAAGTAACAGAATCAATTTATATAACCAACACATATGACTGGATGACAAAAGGGAATTACTTCACAGATGAGGATCACCTACACAAGTTTAACTAAACGTTTCAAGCATATACTATGCCACAATGCATCTAGATCATATAGCACTGAAGAAGAGTGAATTCTAAACATGGTGCTTTTTGATATTCAACATTCAACTAATATAAATTGATCCCATTGGTAGACAAATATCTTATGATAATGCTGCGACTCACCCAGGTTTCCAGAGCTATGCTGAGGTTTCTGGGGAGTGACTTCTCTGAAGTGTGCAGGATCAAACAGAGGAAAGCTAACTGGACGTGCTATAGTTGCTGGAGCTGAGGGAGGCCTTGTTGCACTGATGGAGACATTAGGGGAAGTTGTGGACGTGAATCCAGGCTTATGTTGCTCAGTAGAGGCTTCAGCATCTCTGTAAGAAAGACACAATGAAATTAGCCTTTTTTTAGTGTGTGACCATTAAAAAAAAATAAATGGTGTAGAAGTAGATCATTTATCTGGTACAGATGTAACACAGCTATAGGCTTAACAAAAAGAATGAAAAAGTAAGAAAAAGACCTCACCTTTTTATTTTGTAATGGTTAAAGAGGTGAAATGGAAGAATCATCAGCAGGGAATGGAAATGAGAGAATCTAGTGTTAGAGTAGGAAAAGTTCAGACGTGGCACTCCTTGGGGCTTGTTAGGATGGGGACAGAGCTAGCGGCTGAACTCTGAGCCAGTCAACAATAACAGAGATGGGCGAAGCTCGATGAGTCTGCATTCTGGAGAGTGAATAAGCTGAATGGTCAGGAGTCTTTAAAAACAAATATTTCTTTTTTTTCCACCACTTGTGTGAACTTCCCACTCCCAGCTTGGTGGGTAGTTAAGTAAAAGTGGTTATTAAAATGGTTGCATAGACTTACCTTAGTGCTGGTTTGGTTTTCACAGGTTTGAGGTTTGTTTGACACTCATAGGCTCGATCTGCAGACAAAGAGATTTAGACAGAAAAAGTGAACAAATGACAAAAATACAAAAAGGACGATGGTAAAGCTTTTTACTTCATAACCATTGACTTCATGCTTAATTGCAAATTAGGGCTGTGACTAACTGTTATTCTTCGAATAAACTGGTTACCTATTAAATGTCAGAAAATAATGAAAAATGCCCATCACAATATTTCCTAGCTTTAAAAAAGTAATTACTTCAAATTACTAGTTCAGTCTGGAAAAAAATATCCATTATTATTATTATTAATCCCAAAGATATTCAATTTACAAAAGATATAAAACAAAGCATATCCTCACATTTGAGAGACCGGAACAAGAAAATGGTTAATATTTTTGCTTAAACGACTAGTGTGTAGGATTTAGTGACATCTAGTGGTGACATTAACTGAATATCCCCCGCTTCCCCTTCCAAGCATGTAGGAAAACAGTAGCCACAAAACTTGAAAAATGTTAACAGCTGTCTCTACAGCCAGTGTTTGGTTTGTCCGTTCTGGGCTACTGTAAAAAACATGGCAGGCTCCATGGAAGAGGACCTACTTCTATGTAGATATAGATATAAAGGGCTCATTCTAAAAGGTAACAAAAACAACAATTCTTATTTTCAGGTGATTTGACATTGATTAAAATATACTTATAGTCCATTTCTGCCAAGTTTGTTCCACTATATGCCACTAAAATCTACACACTGCACCTTTAAAAAAAATGAAACTATTAATTGAATATCAAAAAGCTGGCAACTGCTTTTATGTAATAATTTCAGCTCTAATTTCAAAATTAGTTATAAATTAGCACATTAACTTTTATTTGGCATTCCTTTAGCAATACATTTTTCACTCAAAGCTAATATTCATTATTTAGTACCCCACAACTAAGTCACCTGCACATCTGTATTAAAGATCCGAATGATGCTCTAATCTGTGCATGAGACAAACTGTCTTCAAATGGATACAAGCACAACTCATCCGTATTGTTTTAAAATTTGACAAGAGATGATCCAGACTTTCAAGACAAGTTTGATTTTGGTCCATCAAGAAGCAACTGAATTAATTTCCATGAGAGCGAGACTTCTAAATGCTGATTAACTGATGTTGTATTTCTGCGAAGCTACTGACTGTTAGTACATTGCAGGTATTCATGCACAATCATCCCAAGAGAATCACAGTTCAACACATGAACTTTCATAGTTCATTACAACACTGAGCTAACATCATGCTAGATGCACTGGCTGTATAAATAGGGCAAAAAAATGACAAAAGGGCTTTGTTTTCTATGAATGCCTTCTGAGACAGACAGAATGGAGGATGGGTGGATGCTGGCTAGATGTCCAATAATGGATCAGGAACAAGTGGAATGAATTTGCTTGCCTTTGGCGGTTGTGTGTACAGTTGTGTTGTCTTTGTTGATGGTCTTCAGACATGGCGATTCCTTATTGTTTGTCTGGCTGGTGGAAGGCTGTCCTGCCAAGTTTCCTGCTGGGCCTTGGCTGTATTTATCCTTTCTCAGACCGGGGTTGTCAACTGAACTTGGCTCATCTCCAAACCTGCAGAGGGAAAATCCCACACCATTAACCTTAATAACAAAACCATACAGATAGTGGGAAAGACTAGACGTATCCAGGTTATTGCAAAGATGAATCTATTCAAGGCCACAGAAAGTATAAAGGGGGCTATAATCACCGTCTTTCTGCTGATCGGATGGTGAATGGGTGTTTGTTGTTATTGTTGCAGTTTTCCTCTGCTAGTTTCTTCCCAATCACTGTCCTGGTTCTGTTCTTCTCATCATCAGGACTCAGTGAGACCTTCGGCCTTCCTAAAACATTTGAGGGATCTGTCAGCTTCCTGTTATCTATTGAGGCCTCCGTGACTGGTGGAGCAGCATGGAAAAACCTCTGCCGGTCTGTCTGAGTCCTCTGGGCTGAGGCTGTCCAGGACTGCGATGGTTGACTGGTATTGACTGGCTTCAGAACAATATCTATTGGGGCTAACAGCACAGAAGAGGGGCGTGGCGCAGGCTGGGTCTTGCTGGCAGTATTTAGTTGCCCAGATGAACTGGCGGGTCCGTTTTTGATCTCGGAGGAGGAAGGTTTGCAACTGTTCTGGTGGGCCTTACAGATAAATGTGTCTGGCTCCTTACCAGGTTTGTAGCCTCCAACGTGGAGAACGCTGGAGCATTCACTGCATCTGTTTTGAGTTTTTTCAGCATTAAAGGATCAATGCAACAAACACAGTATAAGATAGGAAAGTACAACTCATCAACATAGAATAAGTTCTTACTTGAAACAGCTTCTGTGATAGAGCTTGCCCTCCACAAAGTGCCTTTGAACCAGATGAACATGACTCTTGCAAGCAACGCATTTGCTATTGAGAGTCCCATTTTTGTTGACATTTTCCACCAAAACTGCCTTCTGTAAAAGAAAACCAAAACTGAGGTAACCCTCTGTCAAAAGAACTATATTTAACTAACATTTACCTAACCCACTGGAATTAAGCACCACCTCTTTGTTCTTAAAATATAGTTTAAAAAAAGCAATCAAACCACAGGTCATGGTAAGATGTAACAGTGCAAGACAATCAGAATGTATTACAAACACTAATGTAACTTCAGGTGCTGTGATGACTTGAGTACTGACCTGAGCAGCAACCCTGGCAAACTTGGGTGAGGTCTGAGCTGTGTGAGATGGAGGGAAACGATTCTCGATGGTGGTTTTAGACACAAAGTTTTTGGCAACCACAGGGAGATTTTTCTTCTCTGATGGCTCCTCCTTGGAGCCCTCTGCTGGCCTTTTTACACCTCCCACTGAGGAAAAAAAACACTATTAGTGTCAAACATCACACTGCAGCACAACAGAGAAACAATATACCTCAGCCTAAACCTGAAAAGGGAAATATGTAAGAAAGATCCTTGAAGTGAAAAAAAATCTGCATGGATACCAGAATACACATCTCAAGATTATCTACACAGTTGCTAAGGATGTTTAAACCAGCCATATTCTCACTGGGAGGCTGCCCTTTGAAGTAGTTGTGGTACTGGGAGACGTAGGTAAGAATGCTGAGCCTGTCTGGGATCCTTAAAGCCACCATGTCCTCTGCATCTAACAAAGCCGGAATCCCCAGCTTCTCTTCTGCAACCTGAAAAGCCTTGAGAAAAAGAAAAAAAAAACTGTTTAACCAAGAACTCTCAACTTCAGCCAAGACACCATTTAATGGTTAGTGTATATTGGACAAAGTAAACAGAACCAAACATGGTATTCACTGGGCAAAGTAATGTCAGCTCCTACAATTACAGCATGTGCAACAATGTCAGACAATACAACCTCCTTTAAATAGACAAGGCGCAGTCTGTGGTGCGGCCCAGAGAGGTCTGAAAAGGGCTGTATAATGAATAGCACACTTCCTGTGAGCTTGTAGGGATAAGAAAGAGGATGGAGGGAGCAGGATATCAGGGCATTGTTTAGGATCAGCCTGGGCAAGCTCATTAAATTTAAAGTAAAGCCTTACTTGAATACCAAGTCTGCAAATGTAAAAGAAGAGGAGCACAAAAAAAAGAATCTCTAGATGTGTGAGGTGTGTTCTGCCATCTAAAGGTAATTTCTTATTGAACAACTGAAATAACCACCTGTGAGAAACATGATGCTATTCATGAAAAATAGAAAGGTGTGAATTACCATGCTGGTCACATTCTCATGTTTCATTACAGCAAAGGGGGACATCTTCAACAGTTTAGCAAAACATAAGCCTGATCAAACGCACTATTCTTTAGTCACAACTATGATTTAAAGTTTTTCTTCTTGCACATCCCTCAAGAGGTATTCAACTGTGTCTTCAAGAGAACTGTCATCTTGAGGATCGAGTGGCAGATGACAGCAAGCCTCATTCAAAATAAATGGCCTGGAGAGCCTCCCCCCTGAGCTCAGGTTTGTTGCTGACACTGTCAGGATCATCCTAGACAACAAGGAAGTCGGCCTTTTAGAGAACTCGTACAGAGTGCATACTGTAGCGCTCTGGGAGGCTTGTAATCCTCAGAGGAAACTGGAAGAAAATGGAGGACTAAATAATGGAAAAGTCCCCACTGAGAAGCTCAGGTCACACAGGGGTTAACAACATAAATGAGGTCAAGTGGACAAAAGCAAGAGTAAAGATTTAGAAATTTTAAAATTTGAGGGGAACTGAAAATTTGTAGAAAGACACAGTTTACCAAGTGGCTTTGGTTTACACTGCTGTGCTGTTAATCTGTGGGAATGGCTAAATATTTAACCAATCTGCTGCATAAATGCCAAGACAAGAACAAATACTGTGTGTGTGCCGGATGTGCCTTCATTGTGTCTAGAGGGTTAATGAAGTGGATGTGTTATGCTACATCAGATTTAACAGCTTGAGTATGAAGTCTGCTCCACTCAATGCAACAATAGGTTGAACAACTTGACATATCTTACCAGGCTGTTGTTCTCAAACACATCCTCCATTCTGAGTGAGTCATAATCTCTGGAAAAACAATTTACAAGAGAGAGACGTTTTACTTCAGCTATAATTATACTATATTTATCACTCTTATACCCTACATGCTGGGTTTCCTTAGATATAACATTTTAAAAAACGACAGAACTAACACTATTAATAAAACCTGAAGGACCAATAAGATTGAAAAAAGAAAAACACAAAAAAATCTGACTAAAAATTACTTTTAGGTCAATATTGTATTTTAGGAGGGACAGACTGCTCCAAGACTTTTCACTTAAGAACTCAATCACACCATAGCACAATTTCACCACATTTAACCTTCATCCTACCAACACACAAGGACTATCAACTGGGGTCCCTGGGGACCCCAAGAATAAATTACTGTAAGAAACAACCATCATAGTAAAAAGTGAACATATTTCTTCTCAAAACGTTATTAGTTCTGAAGTACAATCTTTCCAAAAAATGATTGATAGAGTGCCCCTATCCCCCCTGACAGTGCTTGATAGTTTAAATTGGGACTCAAGGCAAACATGAACTCAATAAATAGTTCCATCAATTAAAACTGCGCAGGTGGAATTGGGTGCTTTTGACTGGGGTCCACCAAAACCCCAATACATTGATATGTTTTTAAAAAGCACTAATTAAAACAGAAAACAATTATATGAAGTCATTAAGAACAAATGGATTGGCAACATCATGAAAAAATAGGGATGATAGAATAAAGCACCTATGAGATATGACAAAAAAGTAAACCTCTGGTAGGTTTATGATTAAACTAGGTCTTCAACGTTTAATACTTACATCAGGTCCGGTCTGTACTTGTGGATCAGCGCACAGAAAGCCAATCCGCTCCTGAATGAAGTTGTCATGTTGGTGATGGCTACATCTCTGTAGCCTTCACATTGCGATTTACACCACTGCTCCAAAGCTTTGATGGCAGCCATGCTCCCAACGCTACCGAAAACACTGAACAATCAGACAAAGTGAGCAACAGGCGGATGTTTCAGCGCGGAGGAGCCGGAGGAAAGAAAGATAAAAAAAACAAAAAAAACAGTGTCTCTGCTCAATGGTTTGGCCGTGAACTGCGGTGCTACTGCAGCTGCGTCCTGTAACTGTTTCCTTGTGCTGGTGTGTGTTTCTGCGCTCATTACACTAATTGGCGCCGACCGCTGATTCGTCATCCACAACAGTTGATTCATACTCGGTCAGAAAGGTAAATAGAAAGGTGTGTTTGGAGTGAGTTTTTATTTCAGATTTCAATAATAGAAAGTTGAACCTGACAATTGAATTAAAGCAGATTTATGAATAAAAGATAAGGCAGACAAAAAGACAATCCTATCGTGTAAAACATTACTGAAACTGTCCCTTGATAGGCTGAAGTGTAAGTTAAAAGTCATATTTTTGAGTGTCCGACATCTAATGGTTGGCAGACTGGGTTTGTTATTCAAGAACACCACTATAAAAGGATAAGAAAGTCCCACTATCCTTTTCAAATGTGATCTTTAGACACATTAAAGGCGTTTTCTGATTATTATATTGTTTGTTGTGATCAAATGCTACATCTCTATAGTTACAGTCAAACTGAAAAGGATCATCACCATCATGTTTTATTTTACATTGCTCCTGGTGGAGCATAGATACTTGCAGCATATTTAATAGCATAAATAGTCTAGGTCACACTGTATTGTTATCTGGCAAATGATGCTGCTGTGCTTCCCCCCCCCCCCCCATTTGAATGGTCCCTTTGAATCTCATCTAAGGACAAAAGCTTCAGCTGTCATTCCCATAGACTATATGGACATTTACATAATATTTTTATTCAAAGTTTAATGAAATTCATCCTTTTTTTTTCGGAGGAAAGGTGTGAAATTCTGTAAGATTTCTGATGTAATTAAACACCAGATTCAGGGTCAGTATGCTCAAGGAAGGTTGTGTGAATAAATGAAAAAATTACAAAATCTATGACATGCATTTTCCCCCTTCATTCATCTTTGTGTGGGGCCTAATTGAAGCCTAATTGAGGCCACCTATTGTCATATAAGGATTCTGAACAAATTAGCCTCTATTAGGGTGTCCCACAAAAGTTTGTATTAAATTTTATTTCTCTGAAACTTTCAACCTGGAAACAGCATTCCCTTGAAACTAAATCTTCAAATGTGCTTCACTGACCTATTTTGAAAAGTAGCTTCAAATTTGACCCACAGACCTCATCGCTGAGTATTCAAACCTCTAACATGGGAATATGATTAGTGCGACACCAGTGTTGAACTTGAGTCTTTTGAAATGTGAGTGACCCACTCTGACCTCATTCACTCATACAGGCCACACATACTGTTAGACATTAATTGTTTATTAATTGACACAACGAGAGGTCTCAGAAATTTCAAGCAGACACGCACATCTGAAAGTCTCACGGTGTTGCACACAACAGATAAAATATGTGTGACAATACATCATGGTAAAAGAAAAAGAAATACATGCATTAGTTGAAATGTATTATTTGAACTATCTCATCTATCCTGTCGGAGGACAACGTCATGCCCAGAAGGGGGCAGCGTCACACTGCATGGTTAGACTGTCCCAACACTCCATGTGGTCAAATGCATGAATAATGCATGCACATAAACAGTGCAGACATCATTCGCTTGCAAACCTTTATGTAGGATTTATGAAGTAGAATTATAGCAGCACACAAACTATTTAATATGTACATGATTCAATACAAACAGTCGACGCTATGGGACAGGAAGTTTAAGCATCCATTACTTATCTAATAGTATAACTATTATCAGTTGTAGATCTATATCGTAGCAGTTAATCTGTATAAATATAAATATGCTCTATGACATACAAAATTTAAAATGTTAATATGCAACTTTTTGGGATTTATTTTGTGGATTTTATTAGTTGATTAGATGTTTAAAACCAGGTTCCCTCCTATCATGATGCATTCTTAGAGTGAAGTACTTAAAGACACACACACATTCACTGCTCTGTTTGCTTAATAGGTTTAACATGTGGAAATCACTAATAATGCACACAATCCACTGGTAATTTACCAGATAAGATGTTTTAAGGTGTTGAGGTGGCCCTCATTTCCTGAATTTGGCATTACAATTTTGGGGCTAAGTTGTTATTGTTGTTGTTGTTGTTGTTTTTAATGTAAACCAGATTAAGGATGAAAAAACTTAAAAAGTTCCATTTATCTACACCAAGTCATATTTCCTGTCCTCATCCATGATACTCATTCAATTGAGATGTTACTTGGTGTTTGTTGATTGGTTTAAGTCATTTCGGACATTACAATGACAACTCAGATCTCCTTCTCTTTAGATTCACAGCTCTTTATGAAATCTGTCTCACTATAAATGGAAACCAGAAAAGAAAAAAAAACAGTATATCAAGTCTTTGACGCATGTAGTTATTTGGAAAGAAATAGACATTTATCATGTAACTTATATACAGTCACGCTTCATGATTTCATTTTTGAGCTATTTCCATTGTTTCCCATGAGGATGTGGCTACATGCAGACTTCCTGCCTGTCTCTGAAGGTGACCCAAGAGGTCAGCAGTGAGTTTGTCATTAATGAATCATTTAGAAATTATTTGACTGTATCCCGTTCCGATCAGACTGACACCATGCACTGTCACCTGCTTTCAGAATAACATGTAAGATAATCAACCAATTCTTAAAGGAATGAATTAAGGACAAAGAAAGGTTTTACAGCATCAACATTAAAAAAGACAAACCAGTGATATGTGTTAACACCTAAACTTCAAAGGAACTTTTAAAAATCTTATTTAAATAAAAATGTTTTTAAAAAAAAGTTAGTTGGAATGTACTATCAACATAAAAAAAAATTAGTATAATATGACAAGTTTCTTGTTTCTCATTTAAAACAACATCATACATAAGATCGCTGCAATATCTTATTATTAGAAGTCATTATTAGGAATATTCTATTAATGATAGGTAAATAATGAAACTCCTCATCCCAAAAAATTAAAAATAAGTATGTTACTGCTGCATATTGAGTTTCTTCTGTTTTCTGGTTATGATTATCTATACAAACAGGAAGAAGGAAAAAGATCAATCATTGCGCATGGCATCAGTTTCCTCTGTTTGTGACTGTGTGTCGCCTCCTGACATGTTTACAGTACTGTGGATCTCGGCCTTGTGCTCTCTGGCTTTTGCCCGCAGCTTGGCGATGCTGCAGGAGCGCAGCTCCTCTGAGCTCGGTCCCTCCGGCCTCTCCCACTTCCCTGACCTCTGGGTCACAGGCTGCATACGCAGGCTCAGCGTAGCACTCGCAGCTTTTGTCCATGGATAGTTTTCTCCTTCCTGTTGTCTCTCCCAGTGCTCACTGTCAGAACACTCTGTCTGCTGTTTTAAACTCCTGCTCGCTTTGTCAGATGTTTCATCATTGTCTCTTTTTACAAATGGCCCCACAAGCTGGCCCTGGAGTTTCAGCTGTCGCCTCATCTTGGCACGACGGTTCTGAAACCAAACCTGGAAACAAATTGAGGATTATAATTGTAGATATGAATAATATGGATATGTGAATAATCAAATACAATAGTTTGAAAACAAAACACGAGTTTGAAAATGTTGATAGCTTGTAGATTCAAGGTTTCAAAACTTTCTTTCCAAGCTGTTTGAGATAAATTCAGAATATATTTTTTTTTAGCACAAGGTCACATTTAGCAGTCAAGAGATACCTTTCAATGTAACCACACAAAAAGATTTGCATTAAAAAGTCCTAAGAACTTGAGA
Organism: Euthynnus affinis; assembly: GCA_029490765.1. Lineage (NCBI taxonomy): Eukaryota > Metazoa > Chordata > Actinopteri > Scombriformes > Scombridae > Euthynnus > Euthynnus affinis. The sequence continues at coordinate 5,802,265 of CM055856.1, read as the reverse complement.
GGATACCCACTTCATTTGACTAAACTGTGACTGCTGAAGCCTCATATTGTGTTTCTGCTGAACTTTTGAATACATTTTTGCACAGAACGAGTACTGCAGATTTTGACCCCCAATTCTCTACAGTATAGTTGTGTTAGGAAGGAATCTTTTGACAGTCACTAAGGGCTGAAGGAACAAGTACAGAAGAGAATAACTTCCAAATATGGGAATGTGAGTGTTGTTTTCAGACAACCTTAAAAATGTGAAAACATTCTTTAAAGCTATATCACATTTAGACTGGTAGAAAGATTAATTTCCCTGACATACAGTAAGATTCCTTGCTTGAATTGTTTTCATTGTATTAAAATTGTTTACTGTGTTTTAGTGCAAATGTGTTTTTGTTTTATTCTTATCTTATCTTTCATCTGGTCTCTGTAAAGCACTTTGTAACTTGTATTTGAAAAGTGCTGCAGTATATAAAAAGTTATTGTTATGATAATTGTAGGTCTGTGGGTTTAAATTAAAGTTTGTCAACCCAAGCTGATACTGATGGACCTGAAGAAGAGTCTGTATCAAGGATTTTTCCTGCACACTGTGTAGAAAAATTATGAATGAGTATAAAGTGAACATTTCCAGAAGGAGTTCAGTTGGCCAAGTACCTGTACTCTGGCCTCAATGAGGTCCAGTCTGAGGGCCAGAGCTTCCCTCATGAAGATGTCTGGGTAGTGGGTGGTCTCAAAGGCCTTCTCCAGCTCCTCCAGCTGCCAGCTGCTGTAGTTGGCCCGTGCACGACGCTGCTTCACTGGCCTCTGTTCATCTGGAAAGCACAGCGCAAGCACCAATTACACAATCGCCAACGGGTGACAAGGAACTAATGGCTCTAGACTGGATAATTAGCACCACGATCATTAGGCCCACTTTAACACTGCTTGATAATTGATTTTTAGTTACAAGCTGTTAGCCAATCTTTTGTAAACATTTACACTGCAATCAGATGGTGCTCACTGACCGTCTTAGAGACTGCAGTTGAACAGTGCCAGTTTGGCTGTGTACTATCTGTCTTGTATCATACAATCAGTCCCTCTTTAGCCACAGTAGCTGCAGTTTGAACTCACCTATGCCCTCTGTGAGTTGCCCCATCCCGACCGCCTGCGTGGCCAGGAGCAAAGCTTCCTTGCATGGCTCTGGCTGTAGATAATTCCTCAAAGATTCATAGCTGATAAAAGGCCCCGGGATCAGAATCTGAGGTTGAGAGCCCAGTCTGGTTGGGAATGCAGGGAAAAAGTGAGCTGCAGGTGAATGGAAAACTGCAGGCAGGAGAGTAGATACCAGTTGCCCTGGGCCAAACATGTCCAAGCTATTAAGAGTCCAATATTAAGCGTCAGTCCAGTGAAAAAGGCCAGGTTGATTCCTACAGGGATGCTGATGGAATGGTAAAATGCATCCCAAAATATAGAATAAAAAAAGAGGAGAAAATAAATCAGTTGTAATAAAAGCAGTTGTCCATTAGATGTAATTGTCCAGTTGGTTGTTGAAGGGCTCAGCACAGGTATAAGGTGTTGCCTGCAGAGTAAAGGTAAGACTTGAATGGTGGAGGAGGTGGAGGTGGTCTCACCTTGCTCTTTTTTTTTTCTTTCTCTTCCAATCCTTTCCCCCTCCTTTCCCAGTCACATGACCTCCACACAGACGGCAGAGCTTGCTTTATAGGACAGAGGTGAAAATCCAACCTATGATTCATCTCTCAATGGATTAGCAGTATTACCCCATCAGTGTTTGCTGTGTTTGTCATTAGTTTCCCAATCACATGTGTCCTATAATCTTTTTCTTGAATTATATTGATAGGATATGTTTCCTGTGAATTTTCTCTCTGTGCCTACCTACAGACAAGTTGCAACATCTTCTGAAATTTCAATCAGTGAGATGGATGGGAACTCCCTATGTGGAAAAGTGATTGGGAAGATGTTCATTTAGACACGTACGCTTAAAAACAACACAACAGCACAACTCTTATCTGACCTTCTTTAAACAGATGTCAAATCTAATAAAAACAAATTACTGCAAAGGAGACATAATGAAAACACAAGTTGTTCAGTCCTGTGGGACTGAGAGGAGGGATGAAAACAAGCACAAAAGCAGTGGACCCTGAACAGCAGGTTCCAGGATAAACACACTCTTCCTGACAACAAAGTGACAAACTTGAGAGCTCATTTGCTGAACACTCCTAGTAACCCTGTGTTTACTCCACTGTTGATTTAATTTTATTGTTTTTTTCTAAAGCTGTGATGTTTTATTTCCCACATCACCAAGACAGGCAGTGCAAAAACGATCATGTCCGTCAGTCTTTATAACAATTAACTTACTGAGTTAAGTAAGTAGCAGTGTAGACTAGAAATCCACTGATGGGATTTTAGGTAAACCACGTACAATGATAATTTTACACCTGTAAGAATATTAAACACCTGAATTATTGTGCTTAACCGTAGTGCAAATGTGCATTTTGCATGTCATGCTTTTAATCTTTACGATATAACACTTGTTATCACTTGTAAACATCATGTTAATATTTGAGACTTTGACTGCATATATAATCCCTAATGCATGGATTTCTTAATGTTATTTTAACCTGTGAAGGTCTTGATTTGTATTTCAGTGGCTTAGTTTTTGCACATTGTGTGGCCATCTTCATAGGTTTGTGCAATTGCATTAAACTTTGTCAACACAGATTATTTGTATTGGAAGAATAGTCCTTTTTCTGTCATTTATTAAAGAAAAAAGGCACAGTGTGGAATTTATATAACCAAAATGTTGAAGAGTATCCTATTTTAAACACAAAATACTTTCTACCTTGAAATCAGTAGCTGTAGCAGATTGCAACCAACTGAATACCCCTCCCCGGCCCCTCCCCTTCCAAGCATGGCTCCATGGAGGAGGACCCGCTCACTATGTAGATATAAAGGACTCATTCGAAGGTAACAGACACACAATGATTCTTATTTTCAGGTGTTTATGCACTAATTAAAACATACTTATGGATGTTATATTAGATTTCTACCAAGTGTTCCGCTAGATGCCAAATTCTTCAAATGTAATGCTAATGCTACTAATGAGAGGTAAAAACCTGGAGCAGACCATGTGCATAGCTTTATTTCAGCAATGAGTAAAATGTAAGCAGTCAACTTAAACTTACTGAACTTATGATTTAAGCATATTTGTTAACCAAGCTTATCTGAAATACCACTTTCTGAAACTTGCTAACATGCAAGGAGTATGCATGGAGTCTCAGCTGAATCACTTCTCTTGATAATTAGTAAAAACATTCAGATTTGCTGTGCACTTTCAATTCATGTTACATCATACATTTGTTAATTTCTTCAGTATAATTGCAAAAAGATTAATGGTTATGTATTCTTGTTAAGTATGCAGACAGTAGTCAAAGTGTTACCAAACACTTACTGGATTTTTCCATCTCAGATCAAAGCATACACCTCAACACATTAACAGCCAAGACAGGAAGATTATTAACACTTTTTTTTTTCTTTGAGCAAGCCAGCTGTAGCTTAGTGTTGATGGATCTCTGATGAGATGAATTAAACACAGGTGTGTCAATTAATCCGAAGATACATATCACCCAACAACACATCTTGCTAACTGCTTGTCAGCTCAGACGGCGGTGAAAACATTCCCCCTGTCAGTGTTGTCACCGCTGAACTGGCGGGCTGAGGCAGCTTTGATCAGCCCGAGACCTCAGCAGGAGGCAGCTGGTCAGAGCTGAGGTGAGTCATGGGATGGTCATTCCTGTTCTAGCAACGAGGACTGCAACTCCCTTACCTGTGGCCCTTTCATCTGCACCTGTTCAAACACCAAATTAATGCCTTAGTGGAGGTAAATGGGTCAGGATTAGGGTTTGACTGATTTGGATTTCTTTAAAGCTGGTGTTGAGACAGAAAGTGGATATTTAAGTAAATCCGAATGGATTTTTTTGGAATCTAAAGGGTAAAGATTCGGTGTAATTTGATTATAATTTGATTCCTGGCATTGTTTAAGAAAATCCTTTACAGCAATTTGAAAATCAGCAGACGCTTGAACTCTACATTGTCATAACATACATACAAACATACATAACCATCTGATTAAAAACAAGCATTTCTGTCTGTATGTGTGTATGCATGTGTGTGTGAAGGAAGGAAAGGACAGACTCAAGAAAAAAAAATCATTTCTTGGGTTTTAACGTTCTGTGGGGGAAAGCAAAATAGATTAAAAGTGTCTGGTTTGAGCTGTGGCTAAATAAACACTGTGTGTGGTGGGACTGACGACTGAATAGCCATCTCCGTTTGTCCCTGGCACACAGGTAGTTACAGGGATTTCTACTCTGTCTGAAAGTGGACCCCCTTCCCCATTCTCCCAAACTACTGTGTTTGTCTTTGCCTGGGTCCTTTAATGCCCATTGATCCAGATAATCAGGGACAAAATTGGTGAAAAACTAGTGGGGGAGGTTCTGACAGTAGTTGCTCAGAAGAGCTGCTTGTGGGTAATTGAAGGAGGCATTAAGACAACAATAGTAATGGCTAATGCCAAGCTTTATTGGTCTCTCAGGTATTCTTAGCTCCCTGGATGACAAGGAAACAGTGGAGATCCACAGCTAAAATGGCAATCATTGTATCATTAGCAGACCTTCAGCTGCGGGGACAGAATGTGCATTATCTTTGGGTTTAGCAAGCCACCAATGGGATTCCCTTCAAGATGGCTTCAGCTTGAAATGGACTTGTTTGAGCTTGTGTTCATTCATTGCAAACTAGAGGAAACGGGACATCTGAAATCCCCTTCATATGCAGGTTTCTGGTTCTCAAATAATGGAATGATTCATAAAAATCAATGATCATAACATCCAAAAAGGTAGAATCTCAATTTTGCATAAAATGTCCTTCATTGATTCAAATATCCACAAAAAACAGAAGGTCATTGTCTACACTGACAACTGATTGACAAGTTTCATAAACTGATGTAAAAATCATTTTATTTTTAGGAATTTGTTACAGAAAACACGTTCAGTGTGCTGAAATTTGACTGAAATGATGCAGGCTATTTACCACCTTTTTTTCCTTTACAGACATGGCTGAAGTGGTTTAACTATCACATTCTGCCCTCACCGTGATAAGATACAATCTGACATAATGGAGATTGTGAACACTGCACACTATTATTCTTTCTCATCCACTACAATGACACTTTAGCTCATAAAACAAGAGTTCTGCCAAATGTCACGCGAAGATGGATGGTTATCGTCAGTTACAATGTCATGGGAGTATATCTATCTGGTGTAATTTGCAGGCTGGAGCAGCAATGAGCACAGATAAGATCAATATTTAATGAAAGTGTAAGTGAAGCTTAAGGGTTGTCACTTATGCCTCTACTGTTAATGACATGTCACATTATCATATTTATCAGATTGGGTCAATCTCAACCGCAATTACTGGCCTCATTTCTTTTTAATTCATTACAAATGTTGGATCATTTCAGTTGTCCACCTCTGTGCAAACACCAGGAATGTGTCCTCTGGTTGGTTGCATATGTATTTTAGTGCACAAACTTCACAACTAAAATCTATTAATGGGAATGTGGATTGGTATAATTCAATCAACACACCTAAAATGTGTTTGTAACTTGGAAGAAAAGTGTATTTCATGGCTGAGGAAGCCCCTATGCTTGGTGCCTCACTCTCCCTGGTAATAGTATCCCACAGTGAGCAGGCTGATTGTTTTAGTCATGGATCACTGGCCATGGGATAAACCTGAGAGCCCAGCCTGCTTTTCATGTCAAAACCTTCAAGGGAAAGCGGCCACAATCCAAGAGCAATCACACTTGAGACATCAAAGTTCCAGCGAGAAGAGAGGCGAGAGACGGTCCACATTTTTTCCACGCAAGCCAAGTGCAACTCAAGCGTGGAGGAAGAGGAGATGATCTAAGGCGAGGGTGCCATTGAGAGGAAGACAGAGAGCAGACAGATGTGCATGGGCAGGTAGCGGCACATCAGGGCCCCTCCTGTAGCTGAGAGAGACACCAAGAACCGTCCGCTGGTCGCATTCCTGCTCGCTGCTCATTCACTGTCCACTTTCACATGCGCAGGAAGGCCTACTGACAAACTGGCCTGTGAAACAGTATTCCACAACACAACACACTCATGATTCACCTCAAAGTCACACTATGATAATATTTAATTTCTAGAGGCAAAATGTTCATCATGGATAAATGAGGGGTTAGCTGTTAGCAGCTGCATTTGAGGGCATCCAGACTGGTATGATGAATAAAGGCAGAGGTTGTTAACTTGTCAGTGATCCGTCAGACTATTCAGCAACAGGCCAGCAGCCCCCGCCCTCCCTCTCTCAACCACTACTTCCTCGTTAGCTGTCACTCATCTCTGTTCCGCCTCACTGCTGCCCAGCCAATAGGATGCTGGCGCCTGACCAAGAACCCAAGCTGCCAAGACTTGTGTAGTAAGTTGATAGATAACCATAAACAGAGCTTTCGGCTAGTTATAGGACACCATACAGGTGCAATTAACACATCTGACAAAAACAGCAGTGGGAAATCAGCGGGTACGGTGCATGATGGGTAGGGACATGATTGGGTTTACAAATGGACAAGTCAATTATGGGAATGGATGTGTGAATACATATTCATTCAAGGGGATTTGGAGGCATCATAATGGTTCAGAAGACAAAGGCAAATATAATTTATTCACATTGTTTTAATGAGGTATGCAGCCAATTTATATATTTTGTTACCCAAATAGGTACACCTTATGTAAGCAGTTATCGATCCATATTTAAAGCAAATTGACCTTGTAGCCTTGGTTACAAGCTAAGATTTTAAAACAAAAAGCTAGAGAAATAAAGTCTGCAACAAGCTGCTTTCAGACATCCAGCTCATGTATCTTATTGAATGCCTGTTATTTCTGAATGACAGGCTCCACTGACCCACTAGTGTGGGCATGTCTCACCCTCACTGAGGATCCTTAACCATGCTGTGGCTTCATCCTCATGTTCTCCTATGTAACAAAACACCAGCAGCAGCCTGTGCTGCAAAGTGCCTTACCCACATCACATCTTCAAAGAACGCTTTGGTCTGTGTGATTGAACAATTACCGCCATGGTTAATTTACCATAAATAGGGACGTCCACTTTGCTAGTTTACCGGCATGCCTCCACATTGTTTAACTTTTCCCTTTGACTCCATCAAGAGGTTTTCAGATGAAGTCAGTGGCATCGGGCAAAACAACTCACACTTTCATGGCAAAATGGTTTCCATCACAGCATGTGCATCACACCTTTAATTTGTCTGCTACACCCCAGTGAAAAGCAAGCGTAGCTATGACAGCTGTTTCCAGCTTTATCAGGATCCAAGAATTATTGGAATAAAATGAAAGGCCACAAGACTTGCGCCGTTTATTTTTTTTTTCCCTCCCCTTCCGTCATGTTTGAGGTGCTAGAATATTAATATGAAAGGTAATTATTGGTTCTTGTGAAATTTGTTTTTACAATTTCTACATTATACTGCTTTTCAAATAGAGCAGCAGTAAAATGTCTCCACTGAGTCGCTGAACTACATAAATTATCTGCTGCAATAAGTTACACTATTTACTATCTATTAGTTAAGGCTGAATGACAAATAAAAAAAGGCAACGTCCAACAGTTATTTTTATTCAGTTCACATCAAGGTGGCTCACAGATGTTCAGTAACAGTAAAGCTTTAAAACAAAGACACCTGATATCAGCTATTTCAGGAGTTCACAACATTGTATTAAGGCAACAACACATCTTTGTGTTTTGGCTTCTTAGTCTTAATAATTTGAAAGTCAAATGTTATTTCCAGTCAGACAGGATGAACGGTTAATACATTCAAACCCTTTGTTTAGTAAAAAGTCAAATTCTTATCATGTTGGCTTTTAGATTTGGCAAACTCAAAATTTATTTGCACACTATAGCAAAAATTGCTACCATACTACATGTTGTACTGTACAATGATGATATTTGACATTCAAACAATTAAAAATTTGAAGCCAAAAACGGCGTCCTATTTTCCAAACACGCAGAGATTTGAAGTAACCAATAATGTGGCTGCTGATAATTTACTAACTGCAGAAATGCAAAAAATCTCCCTCTAAAACAATTTTTAAAATGTTTTCAATTAAATTAAACCATTTAAAAAATTATTACTAATTATCATAATTTAACATGTATTATACAATTAATGCAGTAAGTTTTGTTGATTATGACTCCAATTGTGTGTATTCTGCATGGTCTTTAACAGATGATATAATAATATCACCTAATAATGTTTCAATTCTTTTTTTCCCCCATTATTGGTTAATGTATTATTATATCATCAGTTAAAAATAATTTACATCCCTTAAGTAATAAATGCACTAATTGTGACATTATTACAATGGCAAGGATTTTACAGTTTTGATTATTACATTTTCAACTCAATTAGAGGAAATTTTAATACATTCTTTGAAGTCACTAAATTATCCAGAAGTTATTACATTACTGGTAACTACCAGCTCACTGGAGGATCCTTTCATTTGTATTACTGAAGAGCCACCGAGTTTGTTAATCTGTAATGATAAAATTAGAGCCATGTTTGAACTAACAGCAATAAAAAAATAATCGAGCTCTGGAATGCAGTAAATGAATGACACTGTTTCCGATCAGATGGCAGATGTACGCTTGTTGTTATGTTGTTGCTTCCATGTGAAGGACCTTCATGGACTCTGAGATCATTGAACTGGTGTCAATTTGTCCGTAGATACCCACTAAAAACGCCTTGTGGAGCAAGATGTCTGCATGTTCTGGAGAGAGAAAGAAAAGCACATTACAGCATGTAGCTATGGATGTGTGACTCACTTGATTCTTAGGATTTGGTTTCATGTTTTCTTAAATCAAATTTTTCTGCTGAAGAACATGGCGTGGTCATGTGACACAGGAGTGACTGCTTCTTACAGCTGTCTGTCAACATGGATGTGACTAACAAGTATCTTCTTACCTTGACAGAGAAGCACGTACTCAGGAAGATTCCTGAGAGCAGTCTGTACCACGTCGAAGTTACCGCTGCCCATACAGTACATGAATGTCGGCAGGAAGTCTGTTGCCAGGCTGCAGAACAGAAAATATACACTATTATGACACAGTGGAGAGTAAACGGTAACAAACAAAAGCATCTTTTCTATCTCGACACATTTCCTCTCAGCTTCGGCATGTCCTCTATAGGTGGGGTTTCCCCTATTTATAATTGTGTGGAAGTTTTGTAAACTTACCAGGGATTATTCTGGATACAGCGCAGAGCCAGACTGAAGGCCATGTTCCGACACAACTCCTCAGAAGACGTCATGAGTCTCTGAAGATCATTCTATAACAGTGACACAAAGTGTTGATTCACAGGTTACACACTGAATGCTATTTAATTTGACCTTTTTGTCTGTCGTTTGACTCACAATGAAGTACTGGATGATCTCTGGGCTCCTCCTAGACTTGTCATCCACTTCTGTCAACACTTCTAACACATCTGTAGTAGATCAGAAAGAAATCCACATATTACTCATTAAGTTCAGGGGGTTATACATGAGACATTGCTGCGGTGGTATGTTATGTTGTTACCCTCGACTGCCTCTCCTCTTGACATCTTTTTCAGGTACAGTGTCATGTCAGCTGCACTTAGTGAAACTGAGGCAGATATGTTGACTAGGGGCAGGGAACCAGCGGACACGTCATCTGGGAAAGAGCACAAAAAATATTTAGCAAAAAGATACTAATGCAGAAACTAGTTTGTGTCACAACATACTTAAATGATTGCAAGGTGATTACTTAGATTTTAGGTTTAAAATATGAGGGCTCTGAAAAAGCTCTACATGCTAACAAGATCCTAAAAAGCTGATAAGAGAGCAGTGCTTACCATCTCTCTCTTCTGCTGTAACCTCTGCAGAGGAGCTCTTCACTGGCAAAGTGAGTCCAGCAAGCAGAGATTTCAACTGGACCAAGTCTGGGTTTTCTGCAGACAGACGCCTGACAGGAGAAAACAAAATCAGTGTTATTAAAAAAAATAACTACTAACTGTCACAAATGTCTTTCAAAAGATATTGTCGTCATAATAAACTTACTGCAAGATGTCAGAATGCTTCTGTAGATAAGGAATGGCTGCCGCTGCATCATGAGTTATGTACTTCTGTGTGAATTGCAGGAACTTGTTGATGAAGACTAACGGAGAACGACTCCTCTGGAAGTTCTATGAGTGGAAAAAACGCATAAACACATAGGAAGACTGTGAAACTCTGATCTGTAGTAGCTGTAAAACAAACAGATTCATCTAATCTCGATCCTAAACGCTCCGGTGAAGATTTTGAAAGTGTGTGAGCCACTCACCTGAAGGACCTTCATAAAGGACAGAAGGCAGTCTTGAAGTGCCCTCTGGTGGTCGCTGTGGAAAACAAGCGGCTGCAGCAGCTCCAGGATTGCGAGCACGTTACTGAAGAACGTCATGTGGTTTTGTTGTCGGAACTCCTGCATGTTTAGATGGATGCGACCGTGAAGGAGACCTGCAATCATAGGTAGGTGTCTGGAGGAAAAAAAAAAAAACAAAGCAAAAAGTGAGCAGGCTGGCTGGCAAGAGACAATCTACAAGTTTGTAGACTGAATCTCAAAAACACTATTACATGAAGTCTTTTTGTTTTCACCTGAGTAAAAGGACCGGGTGCGACACAGCGAGTTTCCTACACGCGAGATTGGCATCAGACACACGGCCCTCAGCTGACTTCGAGTCTCCTATATCAGCCAGCAGTGTGACCAGGCGATGGACCAGGACGTCAAGCTGAGAGGAAGAATTTTCAGTGTGAAGTAATGACTTTACAGCAGTATTGAAAAAAAGAAGCCATATTTGTCTTTGAATTGTCCAATACAGACAAAATATTATAAAAGAAGATGATTATGAAGTCATATCACAGTTTTCAGCATGATGAGTGCCTCCTGTGGAGTGCAGCCAAGTGTGCAGTTTATGCAGCTAAGTGGAGGTTTAGGTCAAGACTTATTGACCTATTGTGTGATAAGCTGTGGACTATTTCAGTTCTCTTTGTCCTGTTGGAGCACTTACAACATCAGTTTTAAAATCAGTAATATCCAAGTTTATACAAAACATCAATACTGAGTCAAATCTGTATTTTCTATTAAATGTGAATTATATTCACCAGGAGGATCAACAAAGGGATAAAATGTCTCAAAGAAAATCAGTTATGTGGAGTTGGGAAGAACTATGTGATGTATGAAACAGGCAAGAAATCTTTACCTTGCAGCTGCTGCCGTCTGCAGCCCCCCCACTGCTGAGAGTGCCTTCAGGCAGGGTAACGTGCTGGATTACTTCGGGAAAGTGCAGATAGATCTGCAGCAGCAAGTTCTGGCAACGCTTACTCATCGCACTGAAAGACAAGATAAACAAAATGGGACGTATACTTCATGCTACAGTTTAGGGACAAGCCACCAAGTGAGGGAATACTGTTGACTTCAGGAAAAACTATTGGTTGAGGACAGCTGAGCTCCTCTTTGTTAACATGACCGAGTCCATCGTAAAGCTAGAAGCTTAGTAACTATCAAGACTGTAATCCTTGATGTCATTGAGTTGTGTAGCCTGAAGCTATTTAATTGAGAGTGAGTGGTTGACCAATTTTTTGCACCCATAGAAAGTTTGTCACAGCTTTTCAACTGAAGTGACTCTGTACTGTATAGAGGTACTAGCATTATGAAGCAGACAATGTTCCCAGCTTCACAGAAAAACTACCCTCACTTTCTCCATCTTTTTCAATTCTTTATCAACAGAGCTGATACGAGATCACAGATGAGAGAGCATGATACAGCACGTCTCTATTGTTTCTGTCTGCAAGCGACAAAAATTTATGTACATTAATACAAACTAGGCACATGAAGAGTGTAATGTAAATCTGAAGTATTTGCCTTCAAGTCACCGCGGTTTCATAAAATCCTCTTACTGGCTAAGGCTCTTGTCAGGCTCAAATTATGCTAACCGAACTCTACTAACTACTAACTGAAGAGTTTATTACAGCTATGTATTAAGCAAATCAGAGCGACCTTGAACAAGAGTAAAGAGTCTGCTCGGTGCTCAATATTTGGTGTGTAATTGGAATAAACACCAGCTTATCTGACAGCGAGCTTTCACAGGAAGAATGCTTAACATACAATCAAGTGTTTATTCAACACAAGGCCAAAACCCTTTAACTTTCAACATGTATTTATCCGGCCATATTTTCACTAGCAACCATTTTACCAGACAGCTTAGCTGTACTTAAAATACTGTAATTCGGAAGCTAATTTTGCTTGACCTTGGCCAAAGTTTCCTCATTAAAGTGGTTTAATAACCAGAGACATATTCATGAAAGGAGGGTTTGCCTCCACAAAGAGTTGCACCCTGATCTCTGACAGCTAAGTCAGAGCAGGAATTCACAACACAGGCAAGTTTAGAGCTTCAGCCTTAATCCTCTTGGCTTCATTATAATACACTGAGCTTTTAAAGAGATCACAGTACAGACGACTTCTGCTGGTTTTAATTTCACACCAATAGACCTAATTATCGAGTTTTCCCTGGTCCACAGCATTGTGGCTGACAGAGGAAGTCTGAAAAGTTCATCTGCACTGAGAAGGAAAATCTAGTGCGATTTACCCCAAGTTTATCAGCGCACCATAATAGGGTAAAAAAAAAAAACACTTTCAGTATTTGGACTAATTAGAAAAGAACAATACAATATGTCAAACTAGATGAGATGAGCACTTTGGTGAACCTTATATGACAAAATGTGATGAGCATATGTGTCTTCAACTAAGGATGGATGAGCCAGAGGAAAGAGAAAAGTGTCAGTATAGGAATATCTTAAACTATGATGAATTATTATACTGGACAGCAACAAATATATAGACCTTACCTGTCCTCCCATTTCTTTGTGCAGTTGATGAGGTACTCTGAGACCTTCTTGATGTTTTCTACATCTCCGTTGCAGTAGGAGTGAAGGAGGGGCAGCCTGGACTGGATGAGAGAACAGGAGGCCTGGTCCACGGCGCTTTTGTCTTCATGGAGTGAGTCGTGACTGTTGAGCTCTGACTCTGATAGGATCAGGTCCACCAGGCTGATGAGCTCCTCCGAACTGAGTCGCAGCACAAACTTCTCCGTTTTCTTCTGCACAGACAAAAAGAAAGATACATGAGGTGTCAGCTTCGGCAGAATGAACTACCTCTGACTGTGGTCTGATCAGAGAGGTAGAAAAAAAAAGAAAAAAACAACTAGGGAATTTATAAGTGGGCGTTTGATCCTACTTGAGGGATCTTCTGGTCACGTCCTTGCCAGATACGTGGGATGTGGCTGCACGCCCACAGGAAATCCAGGGCTGATGATGGGTCCAGTCTGAAAGACGTGATGGGCATTTAACTCTCTCATCATGCTCAGAATCACAACACATTATTTCTGTGTAATTACATCAATCTACTGAAGTCACACAAGCAATCGCTGATAAGATGATAAAATGATATACTTGTAGTCTCTTCGCTTGCTGAGCAGAGCACTGATACACTGCAGGAGGGTGGACCAGTTTGACTGATGTGTAAGCAAGGCCAAAAGATAAGGTCTGTAGGCAGGACTGCCTCGTGCCTGAAATAAAGAAACGGTAAGAAAGGATGCATCATAAATGCCGAGCAAACACCTACTCTGTGAAAAGACACGTATATTATCTGCGAGCAAAGCTTAGTTTACCTTGTTGAGGGCAAACAGCAGCTTTTGTTGAAGGTCTGGACACACTGAAGTGACCTCAGGGTCAAGATGCTCCAGCCAATCGACCAGTAACCCAGAGCTCAGCCCCGACTTTATCACCTCTGAGCTGCTGGCAAAAGATAAAACTGAAAGGTTACATCTGTAGAAATGTAACTGAACATCTGCTGAGTTTCCTAAAAACCTCAGAGAAAAATAATGTACAATACAATAGAGCTGCATACATTATACACAGCGTTTGGAAAAAAAGTTCGATAAAACCATCAAATCCAACATTTTAAAAGTTACAAAAAGTGATTTACTTTGAGCTACTTCAAATCTGATTGGCTGCTCATTCTTCTGTTAGCTCATCACAATAGAATGATAGAAATGGTTAATTACTGTTGTGATGACATAATAATATCAGACACTAATCCCATTACTTCTACAGTCTATTATTATCTAGATAAATCAATTTCCTGGCTGTATTCTGCTCAAAAGGAGTTTCGACACTTCATCTACTTGCACTCCTCGGACCAGACCTTGCGAGTGACAATGAGCAGCCTCTCAGTATGCACCGCTGTGGCAGGGTGGAAGTGAATGCATCATAGAAAAGATTCTGTGATTTTTCACAGCCTATAAATCTGTAAAGCAAACAGAAAGCTGCAAAACCAATTAAACCTTTCCGAATCGAATCCAACAGCACAAGTTTACAAGTGCGAGAGCACAGACAGTGAACGGTGTTTCGCTATTTTTGTCACAGCCAGCCGTGTTTGTCATTTAGTCCCGTCAAATATGAATGTTTCTTGCATGACTTGAGAGGGAAATGGAAAGTTCGGTGCTCACTTGTTTGCATCTACTTCCTTTTTCACAGCTCGCTCCTCACTTTCCTGAAGCAGCAAGGAAATCACCATGGCAACAGGGCCGGCTGTCCCGTTCTGTGTACCAACAGTCATCAACAAAGACAACAGCTCCTCCAAATATGGCGACTTCACCTCCATCAGCCCTTGTAACACTGAAAAACAAGAAAAAACAGCATGATTAGTAATACTCGCTTGCTTTTTTTTTATCCTACTGGCAGCAAATTATAGGTTCTGTAGCTTATGAGATGTTCACTAGCAAGTGATTAAGTACACACAAATCAACCAATTCATCACACATTTTATATAAAGAGGTGGTTGCTGAGCTGAGGTGAAATCTAACTTTTTTCTCACTGCTTCGGTTTTTGTTTCATTTTATTGTCTGGTACTTACGCTACCATGGAAACAAGCAAAAATTGTTCTGAAAGAACTGAGTTGTTCAATTTTTAAGTGTTGAGTTGGACACTTACAAAATTGAATATTATTTTTACTGTATTAAAAGCCCCCTACAGTGTAATAACCATAATTATTGCCAGTCAATGCTAAAAACACCTTTATTTAAATTATGCAAAATGGTTGGCATTTTGACTTGACATGAAAAAACTTTTACTTATTAAAGCAATAAATCAATTTTCAAGATTGTAATAAATTAGCTTTCTGTGAATAAGTTAACTAAGTGGCTAATACTTGGAACACTACATGTGATACTCATTTTAAACTTAATCGATGCAAATTCAGACCCACGCTGCTTCCATTAATACCTTTCCCAATGAGCTCAGCCTCTGCGTTACATCTCTCTCCAGCCCTCAGCATCGCAATGATGGCTCTCACTGGCACTTCAGCATCTCTGCGATACGCCAAAGCCTCAGCCAGGTGGAGGAAGCCTGTACGCACTACAGGGAAGAAAGTTTTATCATTCACTGTTTATATAAAAATGAATTAATTGGCATCTCAAAAGATATATAAAAGAGGTGCTCACCATCATTGTGCCTGTGTTTGTGAGAGTTCTGACCAGCAAAGGATTTGAGCAAAGTTTTCAGTGGTCCTGCCTCCACAGTTGGATTATCTAACCAGATTAACATCTCGACAATGACTTTGAGGAATAGCGAGGAGAAAGCGATGTCCTGGGACACGAGGCGCTGAAAACAAAGGACAAGAAGCAGGAGAAAATAAGAAACTAGAAATAGTGCCTTACAGTTGTAAGCCTACGTCAGCTAGTGAGGTTCCAGTTTACATCCATGTCTGTCTAAACTCATAATATTTGTAGTGGAGACTTTGAAGGAATTTAATAAAAAAGGTATTATGTGTATTTTCCTTGTATGTGTTCACATGCTTTTGGCTAATAAAGCTGATTCTGAAAGAACACAAACTTGTAGCCATGACAATAGACAAAGCTTCAGATATGGATGATCAGACAGACAATCTGAAAACATAATGCCTTCACCTACGGCTGTTTCTGGTGCGGAGGCATAAAAATATATATATATAATTCAATGTACAGAATTATGCAGTGTTTGTCAGCATGCTATACCTGGTAGAGGTGAAGTTGGCGCATCAGAGGACAGGAGAGCGCGTGGTTACGGTGCATTGCCATGACAATAGGTCCTGCGTGGGTGGAGGTAAGCAGGGCTGTAAGGGCCTGTAGGAGACGAAATGCCAACCCGCCCTGCTGGATTTGGCCCTGCTTGGCCCGCATCAGCTCTTTAGCCAGGGCCTGCTGCAAGGCCAGGGAGAGCTGGCTGGGAGGTGGACCGTGCCAGCGAGGATCCACATTTAAAGGGAATATCTGGGGAAGTAGAGAGAACAGAAACAGGTCAGTCACTAACAGAGAGGCGACTCCACAATAGTTTGGAATAAATGATGAGAAGAACTTGAAAAAGTTAACAATTGACACCTAACCCACAAATTGTGTTTTAAGCCAGTGTTATCCGAACAAATAATAACACAAAGAGATGAGAAACAAACAGCAAGTAGTTTCTACCTGAAGCATCATTCCAGTTAGATCATCATCAGGACCGACAGCAGGAAGCTGACTGGCTGCTCTCATCTTAACAGAGCTGTGGGGCATTTCCACGGTAACTTTGGCCTTACTTGTTTCAGCACCATCTGTGGAGGAGGAATATAACCACAATATGGACTAATTTCATACAAGAAATATTAATATTGTTAAACTAATTTACAATATTCTGAATAATCTAAACTACTTTCAATTAATTCCACATAGAAAAACCATTGGGAGGATAAAGTCACTGACCTCTGTGTGGAGGAAGAGAGGAACTAAGTAATGCATGGAAAGTGTGCCCCCCAGTGGCACCTCGCTCATGCTGCACCTCAACCAGGTGGGCCATGTAGTCTGTTGTGGAAGAAATACAAAATGAGAAGAATCAAAAGCGATTTCCACCAAAAGTTCCAAGTACTTTGGACCCACAGGAACTAATCTCAGGGACTAAACTTTAAAGTCCCTTTAGTACAGTCCTATGTGTGTTGAGCTCTAAATTAATATGAGAGTACTTGTTTTATGAATGAAGTGGCACACAAGTTGAAGCAGCTGCACTGTGTGCGTTTGAACAATCAGTGATGGTCATCCCTGTAAACCCCGCCCCCAAAGTTCCTGTACTTTTGGAAAGTAACACTCCCCAAAGTAGGGACTTTTGGGGGGGTAAAACAATCCCCCTGGAACTTAATTTAGATCCTAGTCCCACTAGTGAAAACACAGGTAGAATTGAGCTCATCAAAAGGTTCTTAGTACCCAAGGAAAGTTCCTGTGGTTGAAACGCAGCTAAAGATTGTAACACTATCAATCTTGAAATCTTAAAATGATTCAAGAGTAGAATTATTTGCAGCCGACTCTTACGCTTGTCCATGATGTTCTGCTCCAGTGACTGGGGATCGTGGGAGACAGCCTGATCCAAATACTGAAGTAGTTTACTCATGCTGGAGACCGGAATGCCGAAGGACTGTACAAACAACAGCAGCTGCTGCGGCTCCAAGTCTTGCAAAGCTGAAGGAAACACATGCATTTTTCCGTTAAACAGTAAAACATTATATACTCGGTGAGCAATACACATTTTTAAATACTATGAGAAGTTGTACCTGCATCAACCAGTCGAGAAACCTCCGATCGAATCATCCTAAGTTTCAACCAATCAGGCAGCAGAAGGGCCTCCTCTGATGTGTCAACCAGGAAAGCAGTGGGCAGAGGTTTCTTATCGGGAAACCAAATGTCCAGAAGATTGTAGAAGTCGCTCTCTCCTGTAATAATCACACAAAAAATACATATTAGCATGCATGTTTTCACAGTGCCTTTATCAATGCAGGGATCCCAGTGTAAAGTGAACATGACTACCTTTAGGAGGCCCAAGAGTCAGCAGGATAACCATGGCATGAACTACAAGGATGTGCATTGTGGCGGTCTCTCCTGTAGTCCACCGCAGAAACACCTGGTCCTGAGATTCTGACTGAAAAAAAACAACAACAAAGAATTATCAAGTGATTCCACCTTTTTAGATCTCCCTAATGCTGCTGGCATACAATCATCAAACATGGATTCATCCTCAATTCCTCTTCCTCATATTTTAATATGAAATAATTGGTTCCCAATATATTTCTTTTTTCTTGCACTCACCCAGCTATAGAGATCTTCTCCCTCCTTAGTCTTCCTCATCCTCTTGATGTAGGTGGAGAAGATGGTGAGGAAAGCACTGAGAACAGCATCAGACTCAGGTCTGGTGGAATGTTTGGAGAACAGGCTGTTCATGATGGTGGAACGCTCAACGATCAGCCGGGCAACATCCTACAGAGAGCGAGAGAGGAGGAGCGGATCCATGTTAGTAAAGCTTCAAGACAAATCTGATAAAAGAAAAATATATAAGTTGGAATTTAAGCAACTCGCCGTGATTACCAGAGCCAAGTCATTATGGGAAGCCTGCTCTTCCACTGGAGCATGCTGGGATAGGTAGATGAGATAAGCACTGATGGTCTGTGGATCTGTCTCCATGTGGATGGCCTTGGACGTAGCAGACAGATAAAAATTGCTTTCAGTATAAATTATTTCTCACTTATCCTCCCAAAATGTTTACATTTAACATCAGTTATTGGCAGCTGACTGGTGAGACAGACACTGACCTGCTGCAGAGCAGTGGACGTCATGCCCCTGACGCTGTCAAACAACGGGAGCTTTGGGAGGTCTTGTAGCAGCCACTGGTACCCAGGCAAGAGCTCAGCATCTGTCGAGTCTTCTTCCATGGGCTGGTCCCGCTCCTCTCCATCTTTCAATCCCCCTTCACTCAGAACCAATGACAAACCCTGCACACAAAGATGTGATGTGAAATATTTTTTTAACAATAACACAATGCACTTAAAGATCACAAGATATTTCCTGCTTCCGGTACAGTACCTTCATTGCTAGGACTCTGGATGCCACCTGAGAAGAGCTGAGACGGCGCAGGAAGTAATCCAGCACTTCACATGTTGTTTGTTCGTCAGCCTTAGGACCTAATAAAAGATCCTGCAGCCTTCCAAGTAGCTGCCTTTGCTTTTGTTGTCTCTGACAGGAAAACATAATTCAGCATTAGTCAAAACTGTTTCATACCGAGCTGAAAACAAGTATAAATAAACACAATTATAAAGAGTGTTAATTTGAGAGCAAAGATAAATAAAGGCCTGTCGTTAAAAGAAAAAAAAAAATCACTGTTGCATACTTGTCTCTTCTTGGCCCTCTGCTCTTTGCTCTCTCCCTCTTCGTCATCCTCTATTGGCAGACTGTCATCTGCAGCGTCATGCAGAAGGAATTCACACAGGCACTGTACTGGAAGCACATCTAAGGACCCCTCACTGGACTGGACCAGATCAGCCAACCACGGCATGGACTGAGAGGAAGCCTGTGAAAGGATTGAACATGCATTATGTTACCGGACACAAACTGACAGTACAAAGCAAAATAACAGTGTGATAGTGACATGATGTTTCCTCTTGTATAAGCCAGGCTACATGCTTTTAGGCTCCATTTATCCATTCATAACCAGTGTTTCAGCTGCCAATCTCTTTATACCAGACAAGGATTCTGTGTTTTTCCATCAGTTTGAGATACGCTGTGATGGAAAATTTCTCTCAAATCTAAAAATGATGTGCAATTCAAACAATATACTCTATTTTTTGTCTATTATGATGGAGCATCTCCATGTGGTTTATTGCAATTCTGCTCTAACTTTTCTTCAGGAAAAGATGGTTAAGCACACAGAGAGTCATGGCAGCAATTTGTAGTCGTGCATGCTTCCCATTACCTGTCTCTGTATGATGTTTAGGAGGAAGTCTGGGTTGCGGCTGCGGCAGAGGAGGTGGCCGAGGCGCAGAGACTGGTTGAGGCTCTTAACCTGCTCCTGGACCTGAGGCGGAGGTCGACGAGGAGGACCCCTGAACACAAACTCAACACATGAGCTCATCTTCCATACACACGACTACACAAAGTAACACTTTTATCAAGATTTTCTCAAACTTAAGTGCTGATACAGCACAATTTACAACAACAATTATTTTCTAGTGGTATCAGAGTGGATTGTCTGCAGCATTAAATTACTGTTAAGACAGCTAATTTAGCTGCCCTCGCTCCAACTAAAAAAAAAAAAAAGTAATTTAAAAGGAGCTGGAACAAAACTGAGACAAACAAGATGCTGCTTATTGGCCTTCTTTGCAATCTTTGTACAAGATGTATGTACATGCTATAATAATACAGTGGGCTGGCCTGGCATGATGCTTACTGTTTAAAGCCTTGCATTATGCTGTGACTATCATGACAAAGAGAAACAAAGCGATCAGTGTTGAAAATGTTGCACATTTTTCTAGTAAGTGATTTCTGATTTAATAAATGTACCACAATAGAATAAACTCGAGTTAAATCATGTGCATAAAGTAGTTCCACTTGGTCTCTTACTGTGGGTCCAGGCTGGTAAGCTGAGACAACAACAAGCTGTTGCTCTCTGTGATGGTCTGTTTGGTGGAAGCCGCTGCCAAATGGCTCTCAAAGGCCAGGATCTCTTGTTTCTCCCTCTGAGAGATCTGCAGCTCGCGATTGATCATCTCCGTCTTTGTGTCCTCATCAGCAACGGTGCAGGGCGGGTAAGTGTAGTTACTGTGGAATCATAATCAGTGTGTGTGTTAGTTGTTCAGCATCATCAACATGAAATCATTTCATTATAAATGATCATTTTCACCTACTTTGTCATAACCATCTCCATGAGCATTTTCAGGGTAGGATAACCATCCCAGGCAGCCAAGCCTACAGAAAAAAAAAATGTCAGATACCACATTTATAGATAAAATACACATAACATAGCATATAATCTTGTGTATGCAGCATAGAATGTTGATTGTACCTATTTTCTGTGGATTAAACGCAGCCACCACGAGCAACAAGAGCCATGCTTTCCAATAAAGCGTGGATATGGCCAAATTTGGTGGTTGGTACCTTAAACATTAAGAGTCATTTGTTATTTTAGACTGTAAACTGTAGCCTGTAAGTGTTTTAAAAGCCAGTAAAGAAGTTTGTAGTACCCTGCGGGCAGCTGAATGTTCTCCGGGTGGTGGTATGTACACAGATTCAGCACTGCATCAATGAGTTGGATCCTCTCCACTTTCAGGACCTCCAGATCTGTTTAACAAGAAACAGTCAGTCAAGCTTTAAACTGATATGCCAAGAAATATTCAAATTATAACAATTAAGACCACATTTTCCTTTGTTCATTCTTTTCCTAGCAGTCATTTTCCCGACTTGTAAGGATAAAAAGTAAATAAATAACTTGGCCCTTCGTAAGACTTACACTGACTGTTCATTAAACTGAAACACATGTGTTTACCAAATGTCCAAATATTCTGCCACGGGGTAATATACACAGCTTTAACTTTGATCATAAACAGTTACAGCCTAAGTGGATCTTCACACACCATCAGACTGAACTCCAGCAGCCCTCTTAACCAGGTGATCTGCCAGCTCCATAGCATCGGCTGGGCCCAGAGGCAAATCACGTGACAGCCCGATCACCAGAATGCGCATCAGTGTGTCCTCCAACAGAGGAACCTCAGAGCAAAGGCGAAGGAAGAAACTGAGGAATGTGTAAAAAAAAAAAAAAAAATCAGCTTAGTAAAGTCAAAGTGGTAGATACAGTAAGAGGAAAATGTGTGAATAACTGGAGGAAGACTCACTTTCTGTCACTCTCGGGGGGCCAGTTGTCCCACTTGTAATATGTCTCGGGTTGCTCTGTGAAAAGCACTTTGTGAAGGCTGCGGACACGGGAGGGATTCGATAAATCATTCATAATATAGCTGAAAACATAGCCTGTGCAGTCTGAACAATGGAAAACTGTTCAAAAGAAACACAGATACATACCAGTGGACGTAGTCTTTTGCTCCAACTTTGCTTATGGTTGGAACCACAGTGTGAAGCCACCACACAGCGTCTCTCTGTATGGCAGCTATCTGATTCTGAAACGACCTCAGGACCTCCAGATCTGAAGCAAACCAGATACACGTTGAAGAGAAATTTAATCATGCTTACAAAGACTCATAAATACGCCATTAAAACGAACAATCATCACTCACTCTTCTTCTCTCCTTTGTCCCACGCAATGCCGGCTTCTTTGACCTGAGCAGTGATGCCCAACATCATGGAGACGGTCAGTAAATCTGTCACCTGGATAACGAAACGTTCCTACAGGAGAGATGAGGATAAACAGTTCAGAGTCTGAATATAGTGAGACTGCAGCTTAAAACAGGAAGGATTGAGGGATTTTCATATGCGTTTACTTTGAACTCCATGTCCACATAGCTGGCCTCCTTTCTCTCTTGCATTAAACCAAAGCAGAAGGACTGGAAGTTAATCTCATGCTTGGTCTGTTTGATGATCTCTCGCAGCAAAGCCCGGGAGGCGCGAAGGTAATCATCCTTATTGGTTAGCAAGTCTTGGAACACCATTGCCAAGAACTAAAAAAACACAAAGACACAGGAGGGATGTTAATTTAGAGAAAACAAAGCAAGCAGAGAATTTAATAGACAAAATATGAAAATAGATACAAATGAGTATCTTTCCAATATGCTACTGTTTTAAAAAAGTTGCATTACTTACAAATGTATCTGTTTAAACAATTGAAAAGGAAAAGAAAAACACCTTTGGAGCCTGCTCTGGGCTGTGCTGCAGTACTGTGTGGAGAACTTGCATGTTGTTGGGATTCCTGGCATTGGACAGCTCATTGAAGATCACCAGCTTCACCATAGTAGCCAGGTTGTCTCTGTGTGCATTGAGCAGCTCCCTAGAGATTTGCAGCCAAAGCAACAGTTAGTGTAAGCCAGTGAGTAAACAACAAATAAGAGGTGATAAAAAAAAAAGAGAGAGACTCCACGGACCTGACGCAGAGCATGTAGTGGTTGAGGAGGACTTTGGGTTTGAGGCGGATCTTGATCAGGTTGGAGATCACCTCCATGTCATCAGACCCGTGTGTGTTGCAGTTCATGCACAAAGACATGAGGAGGTCTTGAGCTGGTCGAGTCAACTGTACACACAAAAACAAAGGAAGTGGGTTAATACTTATCAATTAACAAAAATCAAAATGGATCTTTTCATGTATCATCATTTTACATTTATCACAAATAACTGCATGTTACAAGCACAAGGGTAGAAAAAGATAAAACACTGCAAAATCTCCTGAATTTCATAATCAACACACTGCTATGAGAATGAATCATAATACTGGCACCACTGAATTGAATATACTCCTTTTTGAAAATGCTGCCATGATTACATTGATTCCATTGTTATGGTGGGCTACATACTGTGATAGTATTGTATCAAGAATTATGTAATTCACTCCCCAAATGCAGTATTTTAATAATACAGACAGAAAATAAAGCCAGTGAGATACGTGAAATTCGGTACTGCAGATGTTGCTGTATTCCAGGATATGCGTTAGACTTCTCACCTTTGGGTTCTGGAGCCACATCTCCAGTCTCTGCACAGCCATGAGCCGTGCCTCTTTGTATCCACATGTGGCTGTAAGCAGGCGGAGCAGATTTCGAGACACATTGTCCATCGGCTGCCTGCGGTTCAACTGATCCCTGAGGACGTCAAGTACGTAGTCTTCTACGCTCTCTGCTAGTTCCTCATACCTGCAGTACACCAGAGGGTGAGACAAAAGACATATTAGTATTATCTAGAACAAAAAATGTAGGTAATGTAATTGCACACTGTAACATCCTTCAAATCTCTCTGGCTGGTTTTCATACCTGGGCATAACCTGCCCATCATCCTCAGGGCTGAGTTTCTCTTCTGCTATCAGCAGTTCAGTCTGGCTGTCGTCCTCATCAGGGGTTGAGGGGTGAGGGCTGCTACCTAAAATAACAAAAATAAAAACCCAAAAGCAGCATTACAAATCAGCACTTTACCTGCATCAGCAAAAACAACAAATTAGTCTTTTCTCAGTGTATTGTACCTGCACTGAGATCTCCACCAGAACGGCCTGTGTCAGCCTGCAGCAGCATACTTTTAGGGGGCATCTTTGTGCCAAAAGCAGTCTGGATGTTGTCAACAAAATTCTTACAGTGAGAGCTGTCTACCCAGATTCTTTCCCCCAGAGAGTCCTCAATGTACACCTGAAAATAAATGTTAGATTAACATGTTGTAAAGAGTTCATACATGTCTAAAATAAAACAGTAAAAAAAAGGAATGTAAAAAGTTATATAGTTATTAGGAGATTCTCACTTTGACAAAGATCTCTGGCCAGTTCTCATCCTCCTCATAAGCTGCCATCAGTAGGTTGCATGCAAGAACAGACACCAGGCTGTTGCCCTTTGCTTTAAAGTTGATAGAAGCATCTCGCCGCAGGAGGCTGCACAAGGCCTGGTGATGAAAAGTGTTTTAAATCTCAAGTTAGTTAGTTATACAGTTACACAGACAAAGACTTAACAGGATTTTAGTGAGAAAAAATATGAATAAACCACCACTAAAAGACTGAAGTCAAAGGATGGGTTGATGTACATTAAACTATCAAAAATAAGCATGAAAAAAAACATAGGCTATCTATGTGTATACATTTTTTTCATTGAAATTTTGCTATAAAAACTAGTAAGGACTGAAGAAAAATATATATTATCAGTATAACATTATAACTGGCCCCTGGTTTATTTTCCCCTCTAAGCATACTTTACCTCAATAATTCCTTCAGTAGCAAAAACGTTGGGTTTGATTTTGGCCAGAAACATGAGGCTGAGGTACAGCGTGATGTCAGGTTTGGCTCTGTTCAATTTGAGTTGTTTCACCGCTCCACACAGCAGTCCCTCAATGCGATCATCATTTCCTTCTGACTCTGCAGCCTCAATCTCATCCAGCAGCACCGCTGGTGACACTGCCAATAAAAAAAAGAATGTGTGAAATATACAGCACAAGGTTTGTAGTATGCTTAACTCAGCATTTTGAAGTCTGTCACATAAAGAGACATAAAGCCAATGACTTACCTTCAATAGGTACCACTGATGGTTCTTTGATTGAGGGTGATATTGCTCTCTTGTCCACAGCTGCAACATCAGCAAGTCGTCCCAGGGCACTGACAGGAGGGGTGGTGGAGAGTTTGGGCCGCTTGGCGAGGCTGGACAGACCCGATGAGGATGGCAGAGTGGAGGTCGTCTCTCTCTTACGGTCAGCAGGTAAACCTGTGGCTGCTGGCTTTAAGAGGACAGCAGGGGCTTTGGGTTCTCCACCCTGACTCTTTGATCCAAGAGCAATGAAATCTCCTGGTGGAGGGTGCCCTGGGAAAAGCATCACAGTAACTTGTGAGTTTTTTTCTGCTTAACTACAATCATACAGCATTTACATAACACTGGGGTTAGCATCATACCTGATGGTTTTGCAGCACTGGGGCGCCTAAGAGTTGTAGGCTTTGGACGATTCATCTTGAATGAACTTAAGTGGCACAAGTCAAAACCAAATTCACAGCAGGTTGAGCATGTGTCATTGCCTAGTCTGTGTATGAGACAAACATAAGAGAAACACACGATTAGCTAACGTAACATAGTTTAGTAACTAAGACAACCAAATGGCTTCAGATAAGTAAACACTATATAGCTAGCTAACGTTAGCTTGTTAGGGCCAATAAATCGCAATAACTAACCACATAACTTGTGAAAAACATTAGCGTTATCGGCCAGCACTTCCGTAGCAAAAAGACTGTCTCAGTTGACAGACTTATACTTGTGCTACAGTATATAATGGACAAAACATGCTATGCTAACGACAACAAATACGGCTAAAGCTTCATGTTCATATGTAGCTATTGGTAACTTTAGCTAGATTTACAATGTCAAGTGTTTGCACTACCTACAAATTACTAAATACAAATCCAAAATGGCTCACTTGTTTTAATCGGTTTCATAAAACTGGTCGTTGTTAACCCACAATATGCAAAATATCAACGTTAGCCGACTCAAAGCTAAACGGGCTGAACGGTGGGTTCTTCTTCTCTGTATTAGTGTTGGTTCGCTAACAAACATTAAAGCTCATACCGCCACCTAGCGCCATTTGGTGTCAAGCTGCTGACGTCATCGCTTGACACCACACTTTTTTATGTATGTAAAATTTCCCATTGATAAAACCAGCGGAACAAAGAAATTAAATCTTGTTACATTCAAAACACCCCCCAAAATGTCTTTATCTTCTAGTTGTAGACTATAATTCACACAACTCCTATAAAATGCTCCACCTAGCACACAATCATGATTAAAAATCCATGTTAATTAAGTCATCTCCACAAGTGTCAAGACAGATACACTCACATTCAGCTATAAAGCTCATTTTAAGCTATGAATAAACTTAAGCATAGTTGCACTGTGATTACAATAAAGCTTTCAAGGCAAAGAGCCATTGCAAGATTTAAATCAATCTTTATATAATAGTCTACGACCATTACTGAATAAAAACAGTAATGACATTGCAATACCAAGGGCTTGTCAGCAGACATCACCATTTTCTATCAAATTCTTTTTGCCATCTCCGTCATCACTGTTATCACAATCACAGTCTTTATTTCTTTGCATTGTGCTTACATCAGCCTCAGACTGCTCCAATATTGTGCCTAAAATGAGAAAAATCATCCCTTCTTTCCTGCAGCCAAACCCACTTTCTTATTTATCTTTTGACTCATAGCACAGCATACTTCCATAAATAATCAGACTTGAGTCATTAACTGTTCTCTAGCTGGATAAAATAAAACAACAAAAAGAAGAGAAATTAGATTATACATGAAGACAAGCTTTTACAGCGACATCTTTATATATCTGTATATATTTCTATGTCTTCATCATAGTACAGTAGATTCACTTTACTGCCTAGAAAAGCAAACTAGACAAATCCCACTAATCTAACACAGGGTGGCAGCAGTCTCCACACTATTACACTGAAACATCCCCGTTTCTAAAATCTACAATGTGCATGTCTATTCTTACTAGAATAGAATTTTATCTTTTGAAGAAATACATAAGCATTTATGAAAACCTAACAAAAAAAGACTGAATCTAAACAGAAATTATCAGCCTTGATAAGAGCTTCTTGATTTGTCATCGACCACACACCTGAAAAGGCAAAGACAAAATAAAAAAAACTTTATCATAAGTCTGCACAAATCAGCGCTGATAACACCAAACAACACAGCGACCGCAGAGCGAACCTTCAGATCAAAGCCAAAAGGGAACAAGATGCAGATTTTCACAGTCTCAAGTGATTGGGCAAGTTGTAAATCTGAAAACTAAATGACTGTGTGTCAGACACTAAAAGCATGTAGATGCAGTGATTTCTGAGGAATTATAGTAAGCAATTTTTCACCCTTACTACTTTAAAAATGATAATGTCCTCAGGAAAACAGAGTAGGAACATCAAAGCTTTGCCACCCTCAATAATGTCCATATTTAGTCCCGCCCATGGTCAGTGGCGGTGATTTGTTCATTCCTTGAACATTGCTAAGCTCTGAATAGACTATCAAGCATCAACTTTCTCTCCCTGACTGTGTTTAACAGAAATGCTTCCATGTCCCCAAAAACCAACATTTTGGGTTTGCTGATCAAATTGTTTTCACTATGGTGAAGTTATAAGAGGCATCCTACAGCACTTAGTGAATATCAGGCTGCCATGGCCTGCTCTGCTACAGCTGCTGCTGCCACCACTACTACTGTAACTTCACCATGTTCATTTCCATGCAGCTTTAACCTGCCAGCTGGTTACGTAAAGTGTTTTCATATGAAACACATTTTGGTGAAGTCAGTGGAATGTTCAGTCAATGTTCCAAATTAAATCTTGTGTCATATGGGAAGTCTGCGAAAACAATTCTTCTTACTTTTGAAATTACATACGGCCCGTGCTGTGCCAGAGGCAGCTGTCTAATGTGTCAGGCATTTTTAGTCAGCTATTCCTGAACAATACAAAAACATTCAGTGGAAGAAAATGTGATAACATTTCATGTTTTTTTTTGTTTTGTTTTGTTTCGTTTTTTTATCCAAATGTGATTTATTTAGCTCATTGTTAATGCTATTGCTTCAGTTTGAGAAATACGTGTGGTCAAAATCAGCCTTTCACTCACAAGGAGGGAAAAAATGATCTTCTACAACAGGGGGCCTCTTTGTGCCAGATCAGATTTCTGAGTTCAACAGTCTGAGTCAGAAAGAAGCAAGATTAGGGACTCAATGTTACTTCCTGTAATCCAAAACTGCCTGTAAGTACCTGGACCCCACAGCTTGCTTGATCTGACAAAAACCCTTACAAGTCTGCCGCACATGGTTCTGTGTTTTTGTTTTGTTGGACTCAGCGGGTGTATTTCAGGTCATCTATGTACACTGTTGCCAGATGGACAGTAATTGGGTGGTATGGCATTGACTGAGCAGCTGGATGCCTGACTGATCTAAAATATCACTGGTGGTCCTGCAGAGACTTTGACCAATTTTCTCTCTCTTTGTTTGACTGCTGGAAAATTCTGCAGGGAAAAGACAACATATACACACCATTTAGTACTACAAGTCTTGTTTATGATTTTTTCCTCTTTGTTTATGTTGTATATTTTCTGTACTGTATCCTGTAGCCATCTCATCTCATCTAATCTAATATTGCCCCTTCTGATCTCTAGTTTTATGTGATCTCATTTAATCAAATATATTCTCATCACATTTAATCTCTATTGTAATGTAATGTAATCTAGTCTCATTTCAGATTTGATGTCATTTAATTGCATCTACATCTATCGAATATAATCTAATGTTGCTCTCATCAAATCTCATCCCTCCTCACCGAATCATATCACTAATCTCATCTCATCCTATCTCATCTAATTTCATGTTTTAAATCAATGTAATATAATCCCATTTTATCTCTAATATAACCTCATGTCGTTTGATATCATCCAACTGCATCTAATGCCGCCTTTCATCTAATGAAATCTAATCTCATTCTCATCTGGTCCCATCTCATGTAATCTTATTTAATCTCTATTGTAATCTAACATAACCTGATCTCATCTCATTTTTCTCATTCAATCTCATCTCCTATCCACTGTAATGCAATCTCATCTAAATCTGTTGTAATTTAATGCCATCCCATCTAATTCTATCTCATCACATTTATCTATAATCTAATATAATCCAATTTTATCTCATTTCTTCTAAAAGTTTAGCTTGTTATATTACCTAGAAATAGAGTTTCCTCCCTAACAAAGCCCTACATTTTATCCAAAAAATAAATAAAAAAATAAGGCAGATTAGCACCTGGATGGATATGGAACATTAACAAATAACCAAACACATGAACAAAACAACCAACAAGCAAAAGCCAAATGGCATAATTTGGCGAGTTACCTTGGCAGCCAAAATGGATACCAAACAAATGCTGCAACATAAAAACATTATCTAAGTTAGAAACATCTGGAGGCTGTATAATACAGTAGCCCCTCTTTGCATCTGAGCATCAAATGATGCCTGACTTTAACTCATTACAGGAAGGCTACACAAAGAAAATGGTGTGTTGTTGCTTGTGGTCAACATCATGGGGCCACAAAGCAGGTTACTCATCTGATGAAGTTTATGTTCTTTTTTACTCGAAACATGCTCCAGTGCAGATGAAAGAATCAGGCGTACCATCTCTCTCTCGTAAAGCAATTGATTCCACATGCGGTTCAGAGGAAGAAGTCGATCTGTTGAGTCACTAGCCGTAAAGCATGACAGTCACCAAAGTCAACACCAACATGCATATCTGGCACACATTCAAGGACGAGAAGACGGATTCTAAGGAATTAGTCAGTTCTGCTGGAAGTGGACTTTTGTGACTTATATCAGGGAGTGGTCCACTTGTGACTCAGAATATTCAATATTCAACGTCTTTTGCCTAACGTCAATGCTTTGGAAAAACAGTAAAAGTACACATAATAAAGAGACCAAGTGTTCTACCTTTTTTTTTTTCTTTTGGCCCCATCACACTGGAAAAAAATTTTGAACTTAACATTCAATGTCATTCACAAGTTACGCTTTATCTAAAGGTCAGCGTTGCATCATGCATATGATAAAATGTGTGTGCTATATTTGTGTGTCTATGTTTCCTCTTTTGTCTCTCTGGTGGCTAAACATAGCACCGTTAAACAGAAACCATCATGGAAAAAAACTGACTCCTCAAAAATGAAGCTGAGTTTGGCCTGAAATGGGCAATTAAAAAGCTTGAACTTTTAAACCATAAGTCCTACAGTGACTAAGTTCACGTTTTTGTTTGTCTACATAACTGGTTAACGGACCATTACTGTTCATTATGATGGAATTTCTGATAATTTGTATTTTTTAAGAAGGTATTTCATTTTTATTTTTTTCAGTGTTTATTCCATCTGCACAAATCTTGCCTCCACACAACTCCTGGGTTTAATAATGGATGTGACTCTTTGTGAAACTGAGCATATTTCACATCTAATTTCATCAGCCCTGCTACACAGGACGTCCAGATGCAGATGGTTAACTTTTCCATGCATGTGTTATGAGGGTGATGACATCTGTGATCTATACTGGGTGTTTAATTTTCTTACACGGTTTTGGATTTCTGTAAATTCCATAAACACAACATGCCAAGGATGGAATATTTTATTATAAAAAAAATCTACCTCAGACAACATGTGCAAGAAATGTGAGTATTCCACATAAACATTTCAGTCTTTAAATATCTGATCCAACTCATATTGGTCCAGTCAGCAGAAAAAAAAATGGAAAAGTGACTTTTCCTCTTCTTTTTAGCCTTGTTTGAACTGTGCAGCCCACAGTGTTTATAGTGTAAACACACTGCATCTGTTTTTAACAGGCACCATAGTCTGAAGCAACCTCCAGAGCTTCTGATATCTAACAAACGAACAGGGAAACCCATATGAGAGTGTGCAGTCCTTAAAAGGCTCCTGACTTCACATATTTACATTCAGTACTTAATTACCCAGAATAACCTGTGACGTTACTGGCAGCAGTGCAGTTAAAATAAGAGAAATCCTGTGACTGCTGGGCTACTACACCGCATACTTTCCTCAGGAATGGAATGCTGCTGCTCCCAAGTCAGACGGAGGGAGGAGGTCGTTGCTTTTTCTCAGTTAATGCACATTTTTGAATACCTTGTAGTTCAGACCTGATCATAGAGCCTGCTTATGAGAGGGAGGGGGGGTCATTAGCCAGAGAGAGGTGATTCATTTTGGAACTGAAACTTTTATTGAGTATTTCCTTCTTGGCTAATATTGGCAACATGTACTGACTTTGTACAGATTCGTTTTGTAAAGTAAGCAAAAGCAGTCGCCAGCAGTATCTATTTTCTATTTATGGCTTCCCCCCCGGCCCCCCTTCCCAGACTGACGTCAGCAGAAAGTTATTTTCATGAATGGAGGGGGCGGTCACGAGGAATTGGTGACGTGAGTGCTTGCGGAAGCAGAGCGTGGAATGTTGGTACATTGTTGTTGTTTTGTAGTTAATTTAGTACGAGGATACACCGCTGCCCGTCTGCTGGACGCTTTCTACCAACTGTGTCAAGTTACTTCGTCGCCTGTATCGGAAACCTACTCCGCCAGTTTTTACGCATTCCGGTTCCACAGACATCCACAGAGGTGAGGTTGTTGTTTTTTTTTTTTTTTCTTTTTTTTGGGGGGGAAGATGTTTTGACATTCCTTTCTAAATTGCTCAAGTTCTCACGGTGACATATCGGTGTATGCAGACAGGCTTATGTTGATCATCATACTCGTCCTTCACGTAGGAAAACTTTTGATGTTTTGGTTATGAAAGCTGATGTTGACTTCTTATTAGATTGTTTCAGTCGTGCGGACACGTGTTGTGTTGGAGTAACTTAACACAATGCCCTCCAAAAAAGTGGCTCAGAGCTTGATATAGTCATTTATAGTCCAGAAAGTGGGGAGGAAACTGGTAAAAAAAATTGTTTTAAAAAATTTAAATGACTAGTTATTTAGTTTCTACTTTCTACTTTCTGTTTTGCCGGATTGTAGCCATTTGAACCAGCCTTGTAATTTTAAAAATGTATTGAAATAGTTCATTGTAAGCTACTCCTTTTAAAATAATAATAATTTTGGGCAGTCTGTGACGAGGACAGAAAACGTGAACATGTAGGCATATTTGGAACATTTAATGAGAAGATAAAAATAAAAATTACGCATTTTTTGCCGAATGTTGTTATTACTATGCGCCACAAAACCACATTTATTATAAGACATGGTGGTTTTAGTTTGTCTGGGTTTGTTTATAGACTACTTCTTGTCACTGGAGTGAACTTTCGGGGAAAATGGAAGTGAAATAGAGTGACCGGCCTGCTGAAACTCATATCAAATATTTTCACATCCCCTTTCATTCTTGGGCTCGTCAATATAGGCTATAATATATGCTGCAATAATGCAAAATACCAGCCTACTTTTGACATTGGGGAGGAAAAAAAAAACACGTGGTCTGCATTTTAGACATGTGGGACAAAGGGCACGATGTGAAGTTAGACCACCAGCGCAGGCTGGCCTACACAGGAGAAACAAGCAGTCACTAAAGAGCAGGAGGAGCGCATATTTCCACAAACAATAAATCACTCTAGAAGAAGAAAAGCCTTTATCTCATCTCTCTATTTTGCTATCATGATCATTTATCATTTCACGACCTGGGTAAAGTTAACTGTGTCTTGAAAGCACAATAGAATAACTAAAAAAAGAAACATATATATATATGTTATATATATGTTATCTAATAATAGCACATTTTTATCAGAGACATTTACATATTGGTTGTTTTGCATGTCCATATTTTTGTTTGCAACTACATCATTGGATACTATGTGTCAGCCTTTTGTCTTTTATTGAATAACTTGGACTTGTGACCTTTTTAGACCATTGAATGAATATATGGAAAATATTTGTCCTTGAGTAATTTGTTCCATTAAGATGGTCACAGAGAGGCTTTTTTTGATCACTCTTGTTTCTAGTGGGTGCACAGTGTTTGCTACTTTCAGATAGGCAGTGGGAGTGGGTGCACTCCTCTGTCATGAGGTTAACATGTGGTTCAATCACCAAAGTGATGATGTCCTCCTTTGGATCCAGAAGTAAACGGGTGGCTGACTCATTTCACCACCAGCAATAGTCTGACAGTGACAAAGCAATCTGGGAGAAATTCCCCTGATGAAACAGGATATAGTTTAACTGTCACCAGTTATATACTATTTCTCATTTTGCTGGTCAGCGGTGATGGATGAAAAGAGGCATAAACACAAAACGATTTTGTGGTGGAGTATTGTGAAAGTGAAATAGTTGTGGTTAGTGATGCGATGACTCACAGGGAACACGTTGGCTATGATGTGTTTTGCTCGTCTTACTGGAAAAAAGATGTCGACTTTTGCTTATTGACTCTGGAAGCGAGGGATTTTATACACAGCTGAACATGCCAAACTGAGTGTATACAGGCAATAACAGACGAATGTGTGAACAGGCCTGTGGTGCATCCATCCAAAGTGACTCCCTGACAGTTATATAGACTCTGACTGCCCACTCTGCCACCCACAATGATTTGCATCCTGCTTTTCTGTCAGAACGGCTGGGTCTCAGTCCTGCTGCTCTCTCCTCAATATGGTCAGAGGTGTGGCAAGTGTCGAGTTTACTCATTTATTTATTTTGTGGGACTGTGTTATTGGGATTTCCTTGTTGGGGCTGACTTGCTGATTCAAAGATCTTTTCCTTGGCAACTTCCTGATTCCACTGTGACTCAAATTACATGTTGGCAGCTATACAAACAAACACGTTATGGGTCTGCAACATTCAAAATGCATGCTTCGCTGTCACGTCTCGGCTGTTTTTTGTGCCAGTGTCTCATCCAGTTGTTTTGAAAGAGAAGCATGAAATCTGGATCAAACAAGAATTGGATGATTATGAACATTATTCTAAACAGTGGAGCCTTGCTTTGTTTTGGTATGTGTTATTTGGAGATGAGAGATATCATGTAATATATGCTCTTTTTCTGGAAGCAGTATATCAATATTTCTCCTTTTATTCACATATTATTGGTATGAAGAGGGAGGACAGGCAGGTCCTTATTTTTTTGCATTCTTGTCATTTCTTTGAATCCCAGCGTCCCTAATCTTTGCTCAGATATTCGGCGAGTTCTCCTCCCTTTCCGCGGAAAAGTTCCGGTGGTCATGCCAACCATTTCCAAGGTTCTCTGTACTTTTCCTTCCTCTCCGCGAAACAACGGGATTTTCCAGGAAACGTCAGATCGGGAGGGTGTGATTCCCTGCCGCTGGTCGTCGCTTTTACCAGTAAACAGCATGACTCACTGCTCAGCTATGCTCTCCATTTCCTTCACATAATATCCCACCAAATGTGCTGCGCTGGAGAAAGAGCAGAGTGCAGCGCGCCCCATGCAGTCTGTAGAAAAACCTCTCCACCTCCCTGAGAAAAAATGCAAGAAAAGCAAGAGCTTTCACAGAGAAGCATATCTGGCTGTCAAGGGCAGCGACAAGTCTACTTTCTGTTTAACGTTGACCTAAAGTGAAACAAATAGAAAAGAAAAACAAAGAGTCCAGACAAGCCAACTCTGCATTTATCACAAGAGCATGAGCGCATAAGTCTTTGATATGCTGTTTATTTTAGGAGAAGGCTGGGCCCCTTCACTTACCTGCTGTAACTGAAGCATGGCCTTGAACTTGAACAGAGACCTGACATTAAAAACATAAACATGTGGCATCAGTGAACAAATGGTACAAAAGTTTTGTACAAATGGCACAAAGCTGACTTTGTCGGTTTGTGCCATGTAGAATTCAGTCTTCTCTTGGTTCTGTGTTTTTCAAGACTTCTGAAAAACACCTTAAAATCATCAAAAATAGTCCCAAAAGAGTCAGTTCATCCTCAAAGCAATGCGTACACCCAGTGTAGCGGGATAACCAGAAAACGCTCTGCCTTCCACAAATGAGACACCAGCTTAACAAACAACCATGAAATGTGTGTAAAATGTTTGTAATAGACAGTTAGTGAGTCACAGAGTTACTCTTATTTCATTCTTTGTGTTTCTTATCTGCATCTTTGTGACAGTTTATCAGTCGAGCTTTGTCATAAAAGAGTTATTGCATTGTTGCTGAGTAAGTAGTACATGTTTGAGCAATGAAACATTATCTGCTGCGTGAGAATAGTAAGAAAGTAAAATTGAAAGATTTTGTTGACAACGTCTCTTACGAAGAAAAGTGTTTGGACTCCCGACTTCTACACGTGTGCACACAGGCTGTGTTTGATTTGTTTGGGCAAGTGAAAGACGTGAGACACTTCTGAATTCCAGACATTTTGTGAATTTTGTTGCCGCTGTTTTACAAGTGGGATCATATGAACTCCACCCCCATAGCTGAGTGCATCGCAGGACATATTCAGACTGCATGTTCCCTCTCCAGTGAAGATTTGCATGTGTGCATGTGAGAGTTTGCACATGTGTGTTCACTCAGGAATGTGGTTTTGTTCTCTACCCGCCATCTGTGGCTTTTCTTTGAGGTATTTTCCCAGACTCCCTTACTTAGTGTTGTGAAAAACCTAATAGGAGCTGGTTCTTAACAACACTGAGAAGCGATGATTTGTTGTCACGTCTGTGCGGCAAAATAACAAAGGGTGGATTCAGTGTAATGTAATATAATTGCTGTTTTTCCCCTTAAGAAACTTGGGCATCTTGATTGGGAAAACCTTGTCCCTCTGCTGGTTGCAAAAACATACGCACATGCCTAAAGAATTTCAGGGAAACAATCTGGCCTCTTGGTTCAAGCTGGAGGCCTCTTGTATAAAGAGAGGGAGGCCCCACACCACTTTTCCATGATCTTTGCAAGGAATATACCAAGGGACCCCCGCTGACGCAATACCACTCAAATTGGGCGTTTTAGGCCAACTTGCTGTCGAGGAATGTTACATATTAGCTCTTCATCTTTATTTGATGCGTCTGAAACCATAGTTATGCAATTCTTTGCTGTGCGTATTGCAAAATGAATGAAGGACATCAGAGACAGTAAACAGGAGTTAATGTGGCATTGGGTTTAGCTGTTTGGTGTATGTCGCCTGTTTTTTTCATTTTTTGTTGTTTTTTTTTCCGAGCCAGGATTCTTTGAGGTTCATCTGTTTTTGACAAAAACACCAAAATGCATTCTGTAGACTGTGATGTTGAATTTAAGCTATTATAAGAACAATGACCATGTTTGGTTTCCATTAAAGACAAAAGGGAGTTTTTTTTTTAATCTTCATTGCACAATTATTTTCAGTCAGCGTCAGCAAATCAACAATTGCCTGTACTAGTAATATTTATATTCATACAATGTGAAAAATGGATAAACATCTCAAAAAGTACAACCACACCCAGATTATTTTTCTTCCCTGAAAGCTGCAGCTAACAGAACTGCAAAGAATATTTGCCCTCTTACCGAGGTATCACTTATCGCAAGCTCACTTAAATTGTTTAGTTGGCAGAAATTTGTGTCAGCACTGTGGGCTAAATATATCCACCAGAGTTAAATAAGGGCATAGAGCAGCTCAGGAAAGCCCAGTGTAAGAGGATCCAACCAGCGAGACACAGCCCTAAATCGATAGAGTACATTGTCTCATAGCAAAAATACACCAGTGACTATAAAGGAAACTATTTCTCTGTGACACTCTATCTTCAGGAATGTTCCACATGCGTATCTGCTGCCCTGTAAAGTTCAGCATAACTGTAAATGTTATGCTGATGTGATGGTCTGTTTTAATGTCTGTGATTAGGAGGCAGAGTGGTGTGGACTGACTAAAAGAAAGAAAAAAATCATGAGACTGCATGAAGAGGAAGCAACAGAATAAAGAGGAAGATCATTACCAAATTGAGGAATTTTGTACATGAATTGCATTTAAGGTAGCGGCACAAGTTAGCTGGGGTATGTGCTTCTTATTTGTACTATGTATAGGCTCTGTTGCGGTTATGAATGAGCCTTGTTTACCCTTTTGGTGACCATGTGACTCACACTCCCACGCCCATTTGCAGGGCGTTTCCATGGCAGCAGTCGAGCATGGAACAGTGCACTAGTCAGCCTGGTCTGCAGGTCCTGAAATGGAGCCTTGGGGGATGTGTGCCTCTCACAGGATCACAGCTCAGCGCTCTTCGCTTTTTTTGGCCATGGCAGCAGTCTGGAAAGCATGTGCTTCACTGTAATGAGTGTAGGGAGGCTTTTTCTAAAAACTGCCCTGGCAAAAATCGCCTAGGCAGAGCGCTCAAATGCAAAGTTCTAAGAAGAGAGGGAGAGAGGTTGCCTGTTTCTAATCTCGCCTGGTCTAGTGAACTACATTGCCAGGGCCCTCCTCCTGTTAACAAGTAAACATATAGGTGCTCCCCCATGCTGGCGTTTGATGGGGTCATGCTGCCCTCTGCTGGCATCTGTGGCACTAACACAAATATTGACACATGACGTCATTGTGGAATGTTGTTGTGACGTCTGTACAGTGAATTTATAGGGGTGAGTGCCAATATAGATGTCATCGTAGCTCCCATAGCACATTTGCAGTGCCTGCAATATACAATAATATGCAGAGGAGGCGGGAGTATTCACGTCAATACCAGGGGAAAAAATGCATTATAAGTAAAAGTCCTGTCCATAAGTATTGTTAGCAAAATGTACTGAAAGTATCAAAAGTAATAGTAGTCATGATGCAGCAGAAACGTGTGTGTGTGTGTGTGTGTGTGTGTGTGTGTGTGTGTGTGTGTGTGTGTGCATGATTTATTATTACAAATTACATTACTGGATTATTATTGTGCATTTACATGTAAGCACCACTTTAATGTCGTAACTGGTTGAAAGGGAGTTAATTTGAAACAATGGTATTTTATCAAAATGATCATATGTTTAGGGTGTAAATTTTAAAAAAATCCCTCTTTAATGTAGTGGTGTAGAAGTGTAAAGTAGTGGGAATACTCAAGTAAAGTCCAATACTTGAGCAAATGTGCACACTTATAATATGTTGTGTTTCACTTTTGTTTTCTTTTCACTTCTCAGTGTGTCTTCTGCGAGATTCTGGCCAGTTGTCTGCATGCAGGGAATGACGACTAATTTCAAGACGAGTAAAGCTTTAAAGGTAAGTGTGAGATGTGGTGATTTTAATGGTATTCAACATCCAGATGTTGGTTCTGCTGGTGCTGTTCTTCATCCACTGCTCATGTCTCATGTCCCATAGGTCAAGAAGGAGGCGGGCGAGAATGCCCCGGCGCTCAGCGACGATGAGCTGGTGGCCATGTCTGTGCGGGAGCTCAACCAGCACCTGCGTGGGCTGACCAAGGAGGATGTCGTCCGGTTGAAGCAGAGGCGACGGACCCTGAAAAACCGGGGCTACGCCGCCAGCTGCCGCATCAAACGCGTCACCCAGAAGGAGGAACTGGAGAGACAAAAGACAGAGCTGCAGCAGGAGGTGGATAAGCTGGCCCGCGAGAATGCCAGCATGAGGTTGGAATTGGATGCCCTCCGAGCCAAGTATGAGGCTCTGCAGTGTTTTGCCCGGACTGTGACCCGCGGGCCCCTCTCGCCGGGAAAGGTGGCCACCACCAGCGTCATCACCATTGTCAAGTCCGCCAACCATAACAACTCCAGCCCAACCCCGTTCTCAGCTCCCTCCTAGTGTTGACAGGACTGGGCTCTCCTTCTCCTGCCTGGTCCTTCCCGGTTCTGACCCAGCCTGAACCCACTCATCCTGTACTGAGAGGAAGCTCAGTAGTTAGACTGGGGGATGGAATGGGGTGGCAAGCTCTATGTGATGTTATGCTGCATTCACAACTCTGTCTCCTCCTCCTCCTTCTGTCTCTCTTACACAATCTACATTGTCTGTGCACTGTGCAAACCTGGCTCCCCGACCCCCAGCACCGGCAGGGTATTGGGCCTCTGTGACCTCCATGACTGATTAGCAGAGATTTGCTTTTACTCCAGTGTGGAAAAAAGTATTTGACATGCCTCACTGTGGCAGCACTGGCCTAGGACAGCTCTTATGCTTAACGCTATTAAGCATAAAACACGAGAGATTTAAGTAGTACGTATGTGACAGTAAAGCTATCTGTAAAGCCGATGCCAAACTATATTTTCTTTCTGTAAAAATACATATTTAGAGATGTCTCGATGTAAATTGAGCCTTTGAAACTGTTGCCTTAAAAGGATCTATGAGTGATCCATCGAAATGATTTTCTAATACTCCCATGCAGTTTAACACATTGAGGTGTTATCTTTCCAGTTTTGAGGTCAGGTGGACACCTCTTCACAGCCACAGTCACCAGTGGTCCCTAACCAGATGCCTTTAAGTGCCAGCCAAACACAACACCAGATGTTTTCACTGATAAGTTTCTTTTTTCGATGGTCTGAACAGTAAAAATCACCTGGTGTGGTGTTTGGTTGGAGTGGAAACCTGCATACATGTGGCTCCCTTTAGCCGTTTGTGGAGCAGTGTACTATGCAGTTGATAACTGACCCGTTTTTAGCTAAAAGGCTCCACTAGTGATACACTATTGATTATATTTCAGTCTTGGTTATGCAAAGATTTACTTGGTGGTCAGTCATGTCAAATAGAGAACAGCAGTCAGTGCACTCCAGTAATGACTTCTATACATACAATGGTTGTGGCCTAATTTGGAAGTTTTAAAGTGACATTTTTAATTTGTGTTTGAAACCTTTAAAACCTCCATTTGGCCAGAAG
The DNA here is from genome assembly GCA_029490765.1 of Euthynnus affinis. Lineage (NCBI taxonomy): Eukaryota > Metazoa > Chordata > Actinopteri > Scombriformes > Scombridae > Euthynnus > Euthynnus affinis. The sequence goes on along the minus strand of CM055856.1, from coordinate 5,762,412 downwards.
TCTTTGCTGTAATATGTTGACTCCCCCTCTAATATACTATTAAGGATAGTTTGGCAACTGCACAAATATAAATCTACCCAGTCTCTTCTGTCAGGTGGATCAGATTTAAAAAAAAAAAAAAGGCATTTCCACGGCATCTTAACGTTTGATGTCAACGTTTGACGTCGTTTGATAGCTTATCCATTGAATGCTTGACTTGTGTAAGTATTTGGGCAGAAAAGCTGTTCAGTTTGTCAGGTGGTGCTGAAAAGTGTTTGTCTAAAAAAACGTATTTCAGTCCCTTTTTTTATAGTTATCCATGTTGTTGATGACATAGGAAGCAGTTGGGAATATGTTGGTATCTTTGTAGACCTCTTTTGACTCAACAAATTATTCACAATTTCTGTTTCAGAAATATCAAAATACTAAACAGCTGAATTGTTTTCAATTGATCAGAAAGACTATTTAATTGAACTAGTACACTACAATTTGACCTCGGAAGGTTTTGAGCCAGATTTGTTTGATTTCAGACGTAATATTGTCCAGTGTCTCTCATTATATAGCACTTATGGGGAAACTGTAAATTTACAGTATAAAATTAAAAAAAAGATACAGTAAGAATTCACAGGGCTAACAAAAGCTATTGTTGAATTTCTGAAGTTACTTGGGCTTAATTGCATGATGATTGAGTGTGGTATGACCACTTACTGCAAGGTCAAGCTTAATGTAACTAAGTATGACACACTTTCTGATATGTATACCGCAGCACTTATTGGGTTATGTTTTGCCTCTTTCTTTTATATATGCCACTCTTTGGTAGGTAATCCATATTGGATATAGTGAAAATGAGAGAGGTCCTCACAAGTGAAATGCAATTCAGCTTACTTCCTGTATATTACAGACTCGGTTTTCACTTCTATCATGAAAGAAGAAATGATAAAGCTCCCACTGCCTCCTCCGTTGTCACTTTACATTGAGAACTCCGTCCAAATAGAAATCATTCCTACTGCTGGGTCACGAGAAGTGCTGCTGCCGGTGTTGGTAACAGTAGCTATTTACCTTGCTTTTGACACACTCTTCTGCAAGAGAACTCCTGACACCCATCTCTAGAAACAGTGGTGTCATGACAACTAAATGCAGTAAACACCTTGCTCCCGTTGTTGCGTTTTGAGATATTTAAATATGTTCGTTCACTTGAAATCAAGCCGTTCTTACCGAGGATCCATTCCTAATTTGGAGTGAAGTCAATAGAGATTGTTCATGTCAGGATTTTCTCTTGGCTAAGAGGACATGACTGTTCTTCCCCTGTTCCATAGCTGCAAAGAACAGTATGGGGAACTTTGCTGCTGTACAACCTGCTGTGATTTTAAAGCAGGGGCATTGCTGTGTTCTTACTCTAATTTTGTATTTTCACTTGGTTTCTATGTTGATACATCCTATGTTCTCTTTCTGATACTTAGTTTTATATGCATATACAGTATATATAAATATATATATATATATATATATTACATATTTTTCTATATTTATGTTACTATCCTGGGAGTGGTGTGATTATGTAATCATTCTTTGAAGTCCAATTATGTTGATGCTGACCTTTTTTCTGAAACAGATGTACCCACATTTACAATGAGAAAACTATTCTCATAACTTAAGGCTTTTTATGTGAGTATTTATGCCCCATGAATAGTTCTTCTCAGCACATGTACTATTTGTCTAATCCACAAATTGGGCAGACAGTGACTAAGGTTACATACAGGCTGCAGCTAATTATCTCTAATGGTCAAGAATTAACTGTTAAGAAACACAGAAATGACATTCAGACTGCCGGTTCACATTGTTAGTGAACAGCAAATGTGCATCTATCCTATTTTACTTTATTTCAGAGTTTTAAATGTGATGAAGTGAGAAGTTGCAAGTGAAACTATGCAAAGGAAGTTCACAAATTTGACATAATTTCTGGATCATTTAACGCAAAGTTTACTTTAACACAGACATCAAAGTACATCTTTCGACAGAGGAGAACATTGGTCTGATGTGATCAGGCTTAAAGTAATTACCAAATGTTGAGTTCTCTTTTTGGCTCCATTAGTTGAAGAGTTAATTAAAATAAGAGAAAATGAGCTCTTAAAATGGAGTATTAACCTGCTTGTAAAGCTAGTCTGTTATTGTGGACTTAAAGACTGATTTGACATACTTTTCTGAAAGATGCCGATTTATTCAGTTGACAGTTTCAAATAATGATGATGATGGTAATTTTTGGCTTTTGTGACCGCTAAGAAACCTTACCTGAAAATAATTCCAAAGCTGCTAAAGACTGTCCATCCAGACTTACATTGTTTTAAGTTCTGCTCAAAGCCTGTGTGAAGATTAAGGCAGAGAAATATGAAAATGCATATTACATGTTTACATAAGCATTTTTTTCAGCACATTAGTGTTACAAGACATTGAAGACAACACTGCTTCAAGTGTTCTCTCACAAACATTTTAAAACGTTACAGTGACCTCTTGTGGTAAAAGCTTCAAAACCAAATGCTGTAAAATGAAGCATTGTTTAATTTTAGCACTTATTACTGTATTTGGGTCAAAGGTGAATCCTTTTTTTTTTTTTTAGCAGCACATCTTAAAAATAATACAAAAATTGATAAATTTCTGTGCCATGCCATAATAACAGACAAACCTCTCTCCAGGTGAATTAAGTACTTTATTGGTGATACATATGTGACCCAGTGCAGGTCCATTCGAGCTCTTACACACGTTGCTTTTAGGTTAGCTTACTACAAGCAAATATTTGCCAGATGTAATAATTTCTGTTTTCTACAAGCCACATTTTTGATAAAAATAAACAAGAGCAGACCTACATTTTAATATGAACCATAAACAATGCAATGAGGTTGCTCGTATATGTTGAGGAGGTAATTTTGTTTATTAATTTAAAAGTTGCTCCTGAAAACATGCCTTTGAGTAAATAAGCTTCAACACACAAGCTTAGCCAGTCCGACAAGCTATAGTATTTAACTTTAGGCATGTAGAAAGTCTGTTTTAGTGTAGTAGAGTGAAGAGCTCAGTTCCATGATAGGAGTGGAGCATGTATATGGGGTGAATATGTGGGTGAAATAATGGATGAAATACATTGAATGTTAGTTCAACAGCAGCAGTTTCTATGTTAAGTTTGTACTTTAGAGATAAATGGAATTTCCTTGTTTTAGTCTCTTGGCAACATGTTGAGACTAAATGAATGACTGTCAGTGAGGACAGTAATAAGGCAGCATAAACTGAGTATGTACCTGTCACAACTTGTCATTACTCTGCTCATATATATTTTGTATTTATTTCATTGATTTGTGTAATTTTATTAAAAAAAAACACCTAAATTATTTTTTATTTTACATTCATTTATTTACATGTTTTCTCAATGAACTACCCTCATGTACAAATAAAATCTGTATTTGTTTCTGCTCTGATTTAAGTTTGGTAAATTATTCCTATACATTAGGTCTGCTGTGTCTGTTTTTTTGTACTTTCAAATAAAGCTTTTTTTCTTCACTGAAAAGTGCAAAATTACTCAGTTCCAACATATGCAAGTTACACAAGCAAAATGATTTTATTCTGCATGAGTGCCAAACAGGAGTAAGAAACACGAGTCAAAACTATTTTTGACAAAAGTATTTTCAAATATTACTGTGTACCCAACTGTAAGTTCATTTCTGCTTTTCCAGAAAGGCAGCAATCATTGGCACAAGAGGGTATCTTAAACTATGAGTTGACACAAAAACTTGGACACTACTGCTCTCATGTGACAATAGATGATAACATTTTGAATGACAAAAACTGACATTGTACAGTATAGCAGATTTTGTTTCTCAACTACACACATTACATATATTAAAAGCATTTTCCAATTCATAATCCAAGATTTTTTTTTTTTTTTTAAAACACAAATAGAACATATTAAAACACCACAATTAAGCATTACACCAATCAAATTCTGTACATATTTTATGATTTCATAATCCCTGAAATATGGAATTATAACATAAATAGCAATGTGAACACAAGAAAGTTTACAAGAGTGCAGAAGCTACTAAAACTGCTGTCTAGTTGCACTGAATTACACTCTTCAGCATGCTGGGAGAATTAATGAGAATAATACAACTCCCACTTTGTAGGAGACTGGTTAATCCAATTTGTCCATGGTACGGTAAATACAAAGGATTCAGAAGTGCGATAGTCTGCAGTTTGAAGTGCCTGCTCCAAAACTAATGTGTCTTTGAATGAATTCTTCCATTTGTCAGGAAACTGTGCAGAGGAATGCTCAGCAAATACTTCAAACAAGCACATGCGAGAGACAGTCCATGAAGTGTCATTCCCAGCTATCGCTGGCTTCCCTGCTTTCCACCTGGAGTCACATATTAATCATCTCCTCTTTGAAACTGGCATGAATCAGAACACACTTCAGACGGCCAGAGAGCGAGCACTGATATAATGACAAAAACAGAATCAGGATCGGGGACAGCGATGAAAATCCAGTGGCTTGATTTACAGAAAACGTGAAGCTCCAGACTTTTGTGATACAGTGAAGGTGACATGTCATTTTCCTGTGATTATTACTGCCAAGGTGGAGACAGATCAGTTCTCTGGTCACTGAGCTATCAATTTTAAAGCTATTATTCATGTCATCCTCTTCTTGGTGGTTAAATTATTCATTAAAACTGGACAGAAGTAAGCAGCCGATCTTAAATACTGGGATCATGAAAATTAAACACCTGGATTCAATCCAGCTTCTTGTGATATGTGATACAGCTGTTTCCCAAGAGAGTCAGAGATAGGGGTGGCAAGGATACAAACACCTGGATCTTGCTGGAAACATGCCTAGAACTCATCATCGGAAGTGATCAGCATGATTTTGTCAGACTTGCGGGAGCCCTTGTTGCCTGTGGCTATTTTTCCGTTCATGTTAGGCTGGACCACCTCCTGTGTGGACTGCTGAGTGTACTGCTGGTAGGCTGGGGAGAAGTTGTGGATGGCATCCTGCACCATGTCTCCAGGGTTTATAGTCTCCTTCAGACCGCTGGAGATGCTTTGCATAGGGGGGAGGTTCTCTGTGGGAACAACATAGAAATGGGGACAGTACATCATACATTTGACTGTGATGCTGCAGCTTTAAATCCCTGAAACAAGACAATAAATCTGGGCACATGAACACAAATGAGGGGAATGTCAATTTGAAGTAAATGAAGAACTGTGTGTAACAAAAGGGACTGTTTCCACACAGAATTTAGAGGAGTTTTGGAGAGCTGGTTTGCTCTGGCAGCATACATACACAGCACCAGTCAGAAGTTTGGATACATCATTGTCTTGAATGAGAAAGTATGCCCAAACTTTTGAGTGGTACTGTATGTTATTTTTAGACTGAATGCTCTTAGCTTAGCTACTGATTAATTCGATTATCAAATGATTTAATTTTTTTGTTGACCGATTAATTGTTTAATCCAAGTAAATGTCAAAGCAGTCAAAACTATCCATCACAAGCTGCCATCTTTAAATTGCTTGTTTTATCCAACAAACAGACAAAAACCCAAAAATATTTAAAATATACCCTCTGGTGTTTTTGACTGAGGTGGACTATCCAGAGCACATGGGTGGTGCAATAAACATCCTGCCTTTGGTTTCAAGCTGTTCAACAAATCGATGGTGGTGATAATGCGCCAACAAAGTTAGAGAGGAAGACGCCTGCTAGCAAGCAGGTATGAATTTAAACAATACAAATTTTAAATCATTAAATAAATTGGCTTTTTAAATACTTTAGGAGTAGAGAAATGTACTCAAGACCTTAAGGATGTAAAATATGTTAGTGAGAAACACTGATAATAAAGATTTGTTTGTTTAAAAGAAAACTTCACCGGGATTCTTTAACTGTTTTTCTATTTTATATCATAGTAAGTCAATCTTCATAAGCGAAATCTGGATTTTTGTAATAATTCAATGATTTTTCAATTTTAATTTTCTGTTAATACTAATGTAAACTAGCCAATGTAAGATATATTAGCAGTAACATCTAACAATCAAAAAATGGCCATAATTTATTTCTCTCATTGTGACTTGCAACAGTAAATAAATGGACTGAACAGAATTCAAAGCCTCCACTGATGGTCCCTTAGCACCCAGCTGTGACCTAGGTTGAATTCATCCCCGTACTAAAAGGGTATCCAAAGCAAAAAAAAACAGAGCTGGCAGACATCCACAGCCTTCTGTTTCAGGGTCACTGGCAGTGCTGTCTGAATTGGCTTTTGGAGGTGGCAAAAGAGAAGGGCAAGGTGGGTTGGAGGGGGGAGTTCGGGGTGGTTAGGCACGGTCTGCTGAGTTTCAGGAGCTGAGGAAGGGTAAGCCAGATGTGTGGTAACGTCTGCATTCACAGACATCAACACCGGCAGGTGGGGGTGCAACATCAGAACTATAGTGATAAGGTTGGTGCCAAAAAGTTCAGTTAGAGGAAGGGAGAGGATGTTTGAAGCAATAAAACATATCACAAAGAAGAAATATAATAATAAGCTGTCAAACATTCTAGAGAAACATTATTATTATAACTTAAACTGGATGGTAAATGTGATGAATAGTGGAAACCTTTTCGTATAGACAAGAAAAATGGCTGATGATGAAAACCAATAATTTTATGTCATTATCTTCTTTGATTTTTTTTTTTTTTTTTTAAAACAACAAGTATCAAGTTTATATGGAAATGTTTGAATTTTCATCATCACTTCCAGCACTTCTGCATGTTAAGCAGCTCAAGGGGACACAGGGTTTCCTACAGCAGGAAAAAAAAATGGCAGAATGATTGATATCACTGCGGAAGGCTTTTCCCTTGCCTTCCATTTGTCTTTTACTTGCGAGCAGCATTGACGTCAAAGGGGACCACTCGCTCCCTGCTTGTTACTGTACTCAGGCTTTGAATGTCTCATCTTCCTCTGCTTTGCTTTACTGGCAAATGTCCTCTGAGCCATGAGTTACAATGTATGCCCTTAGGCCGGCGGCAACCCCTGCTGACTTCCAACCTGACTCACACAGCTCACAACAGCACTATATTAAAAAGTACGAATATGTAAATATGCACTCATACCACCTTGTGTATCACAGTTAAAAAGGGGGGTGGGGGATGTGGAATCTAACTTTAAAAGTCAGTCTGACTGGGTGAAATGATTATAAAACTGCTAACACACTCAAGTCTGTGTCACTCATTATTCTGTAAGGGAGAAGGACAATTAGCCTTGGGACACGTTAGCACATTTTTCAAAGTTTCACACACTACGGCGCTCACCTGGCACTTCATTTTTCTTCTCCTGGTAGACGGTGCAGGTGAAGGCGTATCGGAGCGCGATAGAAGCAAAGAACATTTCGATGCAGATGATAAAGTTCTGCCAGCCCGCTGCCACGGTGCCGGCGCCGACCTCTTGCCCGTCGATGAAGAGCGCGTTGGGAATGACGCCGCAGCGTTCAAGGATGGCGAGAACCATTCCTAGAAAGTAGCAACATTTTCAACAAATTATACTTTTTATCTTTAGAGATAGCTGAATATGCAACAAAATAAGTAGGATGGAGGTCTTACCTTGCCAGAAAGATAAGAAGATGACAGATTTGATTGTGAGGAATTTGAGCACTGGCTCGTATGGCCTGAGCAGGTCACTCGTGGCGAAGAAGAAGAGGAAGAGGGCGTAGAGGGCCAGACTGACTGAGAAGTTGTAGATGATTGTGATGTACAGGTATCCTCCATTCACGCTGCACAGAAACAAAGTTGGGAAAGCACCATTGTTACATATTTGGTAAATTATATCATTTAATCATGACAAATTTGTGATTAGTGTGCCAAAACCTGGCATTCGGGATGCTAATTATCAATTAATTACCGTTAATAATTAAAGATATGTTAACTAATAATGCAGAAGATGAGGGATGTGCAGTATAACTGTCAGAAAATGGACTGTAGGTTTGCTACAATGCAGTTACAGGCATGTTTGCTGACTGAACAAACTGGAAAACAAACAGATGTCCTTGCAGGCCAAAGAAGAAAAAAGTCGCAGGGGAGCAGAGTGGTAGACACTTGTCTATTAACTATGTCTAATTATAGTTAGATATATGCAACACAGTCTCTAGTCTTACTTAACGTATGTTCTCCAATGAGCTGGAAGTTTAATACTTTGGCTTTTGTCGGGACAATCATTGCAAATCAACAGACTGGAGAGCGAGAGGTCATTATTTTGTGTAATTTAATTTGTAATTCAAGTAACTCAGTGTTTACTCAAACTGTTCTTTAATTTCCCAATGCACACCAATTATGAGTTGAACATAGTCAGTAGTTAAAAAAAAACAATTTTATTATAGAAAAACCTCCACAGTGTTCCATTAAACGTTATTTGACTTGACTGTTAATGTGGCAGACCACTGATTAAGGAAATTGCTTAAAATTTGTGTCCCTATTTTAGCATATGATGACATTATTAAGGTTACTTTGGGCTGACAGAGTGAAAAAGACTGGCAGCTTTTATTTCATATTTAAGCCATATTGCATGAGCAGCAGTTAATGCAGCCTTTTCATCCTCCTATATCAAATAGCAGTTAATAAAGCCTGTTTGTACATGGCCATCTTATTTCAGGATGCATCCAATAAACAGGCAGATTTGTCTATATTTTATTGTCAGCTTGCCTTTCTACTCTCTTTGCATTCTAGAGAGCCTCAGGAGGACTCAGCTGTGACTACACTAATTACTCGCATGCGGTATAGAGTGCGTGGTTGGCTGAAAGCGAATAAGTAAACAATCTGTGAATCATTATGGTTAAAGAAAGAATTAAAAAAAAAAAAAGACTTATTTCTCTCCTGCTAATTTTGCTGTTGAACTCTGTGGAGAACTAAGCAGGAAGAATTTATTTGTGTCTGTCTTTCAGCTCGACAGTAAGAGGGTGATGATACAAAGCTGATTGAAAACGTCTGTCTCAAGGCCTCGTTAAACTCTGCGCTTCTTCTGAGTGGCTTAGAAACAAGTGTTGTCGCAGCTGAATCTACAGAAAGAGAAGCTGAACCAAGAGGTGGAGGAGAGCACCTGAAAATAAGTCAAGCAGAGTTTAGGAGCAGCAGATTTTATAGCTTTTGATTAGACGCTAAAGACGATTTTATTGAATATATTACCCTCTCCATATTCTGTTGAGACCCTTGTTGGCTCATATGGTGCGACTGGAAATACACTAAAATTACATTTGTCAGTCTGCAGTTTTTCCCCTAGCCTTTCTATCACTTGACATCTAAAGTAATAGTATGAAATGAAACAATTTATCTCCCCTTATAATAATGTGCTTCACTGAGCGCAACATACATTAAGAATTAAGAGGCTTCATTTGAGAATACTTACCGCAATTGGGGAAAATCTGCAATATTATATTCTTTAGTCCATATTTCAAAAACTCCTGAATTATTCTTTGCAGTAATGGTACCCATGAGACTGTTCTGTACTGTGATTATGGCGGTGACAACAATATAACATGCAGTACCTGCACACAAGTTTGACCCTAGAACTTTCCGCTTGAAATGAAACCCCTTTTAATTCTAAACATTTCACCGTGCCTGCTGTGAAGAGATGATATAATTATCTCCATTTGCAAATTGCTTCCATGTGCATATAAAAAGCAAACAAGCCTGCTGGCAATGACACGGATCCATAAGATACATGATGAATGAAATAATGAAATGGAAAAAAAAAAAAAAAAAAAAGGTATGGCTCACTTAAAATCTCCATCGTGATATTTGCCAAAGGCCTGCAGGATGATGGTGATGACGGCCATGATGGGTTTGACAACGCAGAACTGGAGAGTCGCCTGGAGAATGCATTACAATTCAGTATGAGACACCAAAACATGCAATGACACTATGAAGGAGGAGGAAGAGGATGAAGGATGAAGAAGGACGTTTGAACCTGTTTGTACATCTAATTAGATGGAAAAGATTTATAGCTGCTCGCTGACAACAAGCAGGTGTCCATGTCTCCCCATCTTTTTTAAACATATCCAGAGGCTATATCTCCCCTTCATCAACATGGTAATGCATTTGTTTGTTTGTTTTTTTTTTTACCATATATATGGTATATAAAAAGCTATTTAGTACTTTAATTAATTTTGTCACCTAATACAATGTTTTGAGATCTCTATCTTATCATTCCAGTAGCTAAATGAGATGTTACTTTATAAAGACTTAATTAAAAAAGGTGATCTTTTCTTCAGTCCTAGAGAGTAAAGCATCTGATACTGACGTCTTACTGCTGATGTCATAATAGTGATGTCAGCGGGGGCTGGCTGGGATAACAGAGGATGCCCGGGGTAGGAGGGGCGGGGGGTATAGACCTGCATGCAATATCAGACTGAAGGACAGATGTCCTCTACGTTGTGAATTGAAGCCTGAACCAACCAATTTGACAGAGACTGCTCTAAACTCCCATCACTGCTGCGACACTTGAAAGCAACAGACCAGGAGAGTTCAACTTGATTAGCTGGAGGGAGGCTCTTTTTTAGAATGGCCGGAATCGGTGGTGGGCTTGAACAAAATGACATCAATGATCATTTTTATTGCTGATCTACTTTGAAGCTTTTAGTACTGACAGTCTTTGCTCTCCCTATGCCTGTTCTAGTGCCAGCTTGTCACTCTGAATATGCTCAGGGAAAATAATTTTGCATGATACTTCCTGACACGCTTGATATTCAAAACACAATGTGCGTTCATAATGCCAGTGGATTAAAAGTCAACTGTGGTTTCTGCTTCAATTTAATTTAGAGTCAGTACCTGCATCCATGCATGCAGATTCTATACAGACTTTAATACTAAGCTACATGTTAACTTAGTGTCAGCGTATGTTGTCCAATACAAATTAAGATAAGAGAATATGTTGATTCTCCATTTTTATAAACATGTATGAGTTATTAAGTCACCTTGTCACAAGCTCCACTAACCTTGTTATCATAAGGCTGTGCATCAAATGTGAAATCAGGATAATGTGCACGTCTATTAGATTCATCACATTGACTTTCCTATTTTCTGTTAGCAACCTGCTGGCGGTTTCAATTAAAAGATGACCTGAAGCATTTTCTTTTTTATAAATTTGTAATATTTTCACTGCAGTGTTCATTGCAATAGTTCACTGGTGGCAACTATCGACAAAAGCGATTTTTTTATATTCTCCTGAGTCTTAATTAACAGCAACACCTCTCTACATTGTGTGTCCCAATGCTGACCTCCAAAGCTGATCCTTTTAAATTGATAACATTTTGAATTATATAATCACACCACAAGACCATTGTTTTTATTGTCCTGCTGCTTTACATACTGCTCCCAGCCTTTGTGCTGCTGTCTGCTCTTGCATCTTTAATTTCCGCAATGAAACTCCAAGGCCCTTTTGATAAAACCTCTTCAGCATCTAGAAATATGAATAATTTTTTAATATTAATTTCTTGTATATTCTGTTCTTGCCACTAAAAACTAGAAATACCACTTCATGGTTGAATGCCTCTGCCAACCAGTCAAGTTACAGTTCACATCCATGTCTGCTCAGACTAATATGAATACTTTGAAGGAATTAAATAAAAAGGTATAAAGTACATTTTCTGGCAAAATGGAAGTCATCACTATATTGACATATGTATGATTCCAGTGAATAATTTCTATTGAGAAACATGCTGCCTTCACTTTAGAGATTATATGAATATGGAATGTCATTCCTTCTTCATTTTATCCTTTTAGACGGTTGAGTGAAACTTTGTCATAATTAGCATATGAATTGTTGAATTAAGTCAAAAAACATGTTTTGTGAGCTCACAGTGACCTTGACCTTTGACCACCAAATTCTAATGAGTTCATCCTTGAGTCCAAGGACGTTTTTGCCAAATTTGAAGAAATACCCTAAAGGCATTACCGAGATATAACATTCACAAGAAAACAGAAGGGACAACCTGAAAACATAATGCCTCTAGCCATGGCTGTCGCCAACACAGAGGCATAAAAAAGAAAACTTGTACAAAAACTCTTGTGCCACTGCTTGATGATAACATTTGGGCAATAAGATAAAGTAAAAAAGCCAAATATATTAAGGACCATTTTTTCGTGCTGATGAAAACCAAGTGTAGTGCAAACACAGCTGCAATTAACTGTTAAACAGTAGTCAATTTTTGCACTTGTGCATGTTTGGTATTATTGTGGCTCTTTTCTGACTGTTTTCAAGATGAGTTTTCTAATCAACAACAAGACAAGGTAGTCATAGTTGTAAAACATTTTATGGTAACACAAGTTAATGAAGTTATGGCCCTCATTAGAGTTAGACTGATGGGAATGGGTATATAAAATCATAAATACAACTAATAAAAATGTAGTTCCTGCCACTGACAGCATATTTTTTTAAACTGTACATTAGTGTTTTAGGACTTTGTGGTGCTTAATGGAGATGAGCTTCTTTTCCTGGTCCAGATGACTGCTCAAAAATCAACCTGACTTCACCTGCTGATTCTCACCTTCTATTAACGTATTCATCCTCTGCAGTAGTATCTGGTTTGTACCACCAAAATTGCAAAAACTACTTGGTCACACTCACGTGCAATTGTGTCGAGAGATTGTTTATTTATTATTACACCCATTAGCTATCATAAGCACCACATTTACCCCTAGGGTCCATAGGACTGTGCTTATGCCCAGTTTCAAGAAAATAAAGCCCTAAAGTGTCCTATAATATGATAAAAGACTTAAAACCGAAATGTCAAAAACCAGTTTAGGATGCAAGAACAGCTTATCCTCTAGCCTTATCTCCAAGAACCACCATAACTCTAGGCTGCTTTTCCATATCAGTGATTCATTTGTTAACGCCTCTTCTAATCACAAACTGAAGCTTGTGTGAAGAATTTTAATGTTTCTTTACCAAAAACTGGATCAAGGCCTTTCAGATCTTCTGTTCTGCAAGGATCCTATCTGTCAGATATAGTACGTGTCTGCAAATATTTTATCCAGGATGAGAATTTTGTCTCACCTGAAGTTTTCTCTCATAGAGAATACGCTGCTGATTTCTAACTTCAAGCCACAACTTTATGTGATGGATATAAGGGTGCAACGTGTAAAAGTTGACATGCAAAACTGCATTTAATAATTTCAATATATAGATTTCTGTTTATTGGTTTTCAAAAGTATTCCAACAATGTAATATACTTTTCATCAATATGCTGCACTGATCATCAGTTGTGCTCTGGTAGTTAATAATCCTTCAAATACCATCTATTTCAGAAATGCCACCAGAGAGAACCTGCAAGGTTTTCCTTTTAAAACAATTCACGTAGGATTTCTGTCAAGGCACATCGAGTGTTTATCACTTGCGGCATTCAAAAAAAAAAAAGAAAAAGAAAAATCACTTCAGCATGTATTTTGTTTTGGAGACATAACTCTCAGTTCCAGTTTGCATCAGTGTTAGACTGGGAGCTTGTGTAGCATCCCAAGACACTGTGAAGGAGCTCTGTGCTGACAGCTCATATCATTTCTCTGTGTTTATTATCAAGCTGGTTTCACCTGGCCTCGAATGCTATTGTTTTCCTTTTTTTTTTTTTAAACTAGTGGATGTTATCCTCTGAAAAGCACACAGCCAATTATAACAGCTGTCATTTTTAAGGAGCCTGGAGATCTGGACAAAATGGTAATTTACAGCACAGTATTGTTTGTCTTTCAAGACAATTTGATGTATTCGTATTTTTCAATGTGTGTAAATTTATTTCAGTGGCTTAAAGCAGCGTCTCTAGAGCCGAGATAAGGGGATGATTGAAGCTCACCTGTTTGCAGAATCTTAAAAAGCCGATGGAGTAGCTCATTCCAACGAGACAGCAGGTACCATACAGGCAACTTGACCTGCGAAAACAACAGGAGATAATTCACTATTCAACAGAAGTCATGTCAACACTGATACATTTTTTATATATATATATATATATATATCATCAGATAACTGAGACAAGTTACATATATGTGATAGATTATGACAAAAAGAGACACCAGCTTGATGAAAATGACTGTGTGTTGACTCAGTTGCATGATACATTGGTTGATGGTGCTGCATTAGATTGCAATGTACAGAAAGGTGTTTTCAGTATTTTGTAAACATCATTTACATATATGTAGGAGTGCAAATGTTACAGATAACACACACATGCACATTATAATGCTAAGCGAGTCATAATTGGCACTGATAACTGCGTCCATATATTTCATGCAAAACCACCAAAGTGATAATATTTCAGCTGGGAGTTTGTTATCATGCTAATCAAAGATCAGCTGCTTACAGCATTGTGTCAAAAATTCTCAGTTATTTAACAGGTTCATAGAAGAAACATATGTAACATGGACTGTATGTATATAAAGAAACTTATGTAAGTAAAGTAACATCACCCTGTCACTTTATTCCAGAACACCTTGCACTATGTTTGTTTACAATATTTTACAATGATTTTTAATCTTTGTTCAGCTTTGTTGTCCTTGTTCTGGCTGCATGTCTGCGTGTTTTCCCAAAACATTGTTCTTGGAGCTTTGTGTTACTGCATCAACAGCCACTAGAAACCAGAGCGAAATTCCTTGTATGCATAAACATGCTTCCAGTTAAGCCGATTCTGATTTGAACGTACGGTAGGTCAAGGTGTCATGTGTATAACAGAGAATTTAAAAAGGCAAAATCCAAACATCATCATCATCAACAACAACAATCTGGACATGTCTGACAAAACAGAGGCACCGGACAAAAGAAGGCAGATTAGGGATTTTCTTGAAGAGGCTCTTTGTTCAGCATATTAAGTATAAAATAAAATCGTTGCCACAATTATTTGTCAGTATTATTATCATCAACCCTGGAGATACTCTGTGGTCAGTGGAGGTGTGTTTAGGAGGCAGTTCAGAGAGTGTGCAGCAGCAGAGAGAAAGATTAAGACTAATTTAGCCTTGTGCTAAATAACAGCTCCCTATCAGTCTGATGCAGCTACAGCTACTGCTCCAGGTGCTCTTCATGCTGCTAACCATCAAGACTGTGCAAAGGTATTGTCCTGTTCTTAAAACATCATTTCATTACTTGCCTAGTGTATATATATATATCTAATTTCTTTTTCTTTATTATGTTTTTTTAAAAACACTGCAAACAGGTTACTGATGTCCAAGCACCCAAATGCAACCTGATCACTTGCAAATACAACATGGACAACCAGTTCAACTGAATTTGAGAAACACTGCAGAGTGAAAGTAGTCAAAGTTTTTATTGATCTCTGTCTTGATATCCACTGAACTTAATCTGAAGTACATTTTTAGCAGTTTTAGTGTAATTTAGCTTATTAATTGGAACATGACATATTAGACATAATCAAATATAGATGTACAATATCAATTACAGTATGAAAAGGTTTAATTTGCTACTAAATGGTATAACACGCTAACAAGACTGTGAGGATGGCATGCATACATAAACTGTAATTCATCTCACATGCTACTGATTAACATATACTCAACTTGAACTTTGACAGTATGAGTTATCCTCTTCTTTCCATAAAAACTATGCAATGTATGAACTGCTTTCAGGAGATTATGGGGGTGCATGGAGGTTTTTTTTAGTGATTTAAAGCAAGATGAAGAATTTGTGATGCGTCTCCACTGGCTGGAGTTAAACCATGCCATCATTTATCAGGGCACAACATTAGTGTCTCCACCATCTTAAGAACTTGGCAAAGAGCTGTTGCCCTGCAGCTGAGTCAGCCATAAAACACAACCTATCCGGGCTGGTCAAAAGCTCAGAGATAAAGGATAACTGTCACAGATTAACAATGCAGTTGTTTATTGCCAGCACTTTCACTCTCTGCTTTTTTTAAACTAAATGCTAATTCAAGGGCAGAAAATACACCTTTCAGTTACCACAGATAGCCCAAGTAGAGCTAAAGAGAAGGTGATTTATTTGTTTTAATTATTTATAAATAATAAATTACTGCCTCTGATTCAACTTATTATTGGAAAAATACCCTAAAAATCTTCCAAACAAGTATGTGCATGTATGAGAGCACTCACTGTATGGGCTTCCCTCGAATCTCGGACATAATTGCACTCTCTCCTCCCAGATACTCAAATGACAGGCTCAGGAAATTGTAAATGACAAAGGCTGTAACACAAAAAAAAAAACAGAGAGGAGTTACTTCTTTCACACAGTGTGATTTAAAATGCAGAATAATTTCTCATCACCTTCAAATATAACTTCATTTAAAAAAGGTCAATCATTTCAGGAGGAGAAAAAATAAAAATTCCACATGATAAAAAATAATTAGTCCTACTGTTTGGAACAATAAATGTTTCAGTCCTTACATTAAGAAGCTTCCAAGGGTTCTGTGTCTTGGAAATCCCTTCCTAATCCTTTGTTGCTATTTAAGGAGGGATTAAATGAAGCTAATGCAGATGGTGTCCAGTCAAGAGAAGGTTCATTATGTTTTAGCCGTAGCCGCTGGTGGTATTCTAGTCTGCCTGCTTTCTGATGCGCTTCACTATCAATCAGCCACAAAATTGGCCCGCAAACTGGAAACTAATCTCCTGAATAATGGATTTCCTCCTTTTTCCCCTTTCTCAAATTACTTGTAATCAATTTTGCATGTGATTCATCTTTGCCATTGGTGAAGTGCCTCGGTCTTATAACTTGAAGACATAATTACACTGTACAAAGGTAATTAAACTATAATCTACAGAACATGGTTTACATAATATCTGAATGTAAATTACACTGGACAAATAAAGAAAAAGTTTTAAAAGAAATGATCCAACCTGAAAGCACACTGTAGGTGTTTTTACTTTAGGAAACACTATAAACTAGTTTCCTTCTAAAATTACTCCTCCTAGAAATGTAACACCTTAAATAATAGGGTCTACTAACATTAGAACAATGGCTGGTGTGAAAAACTAGTTTGGTCAGTTTCTTTTCTCTCCTGGTAACCAATGGAAACCTGCGGGCACGGAGACTTGCTTCATAATTGAGAGTGTTACATCGGAACAACTGTGACAATTCTAAACACAAGACGCTCTCAGAAAGCAAAAGGGAAGGTTTGTGAGATTTACCTTCATAGCAGTCTCTTATAGAATCAAAGTAGACGTAGTACTGGTCGTTGCTGATGAAGAGCAGGCTGAGCCAAGAATCAAAGGCATAAACTGGCACAATAAACAGGATGCGGATGATGTAGCGCTGCTCATTGGGGACGGTGTAGGATCTGAGGTGTGTGTAGATCTACAATGAGAATACAAACAAAAGCACATGAAAACAGCAGTAAACAAGCACATTCTCCTGATTTTTTGGTGAGCATTGCTACACATTTGAGAAAATGGGTTTGACTGTATGAGATTAACATACAATATGATACAGCCTGCATATGGAAAAGTAAAGACTGCCTTGAAGAATATATCCTGCCTTTACTGAAATACTAAAAGTATACAGGCTTTCTGATTGTGGCTCATATTTAGGCATCAACAGTTTTGGTTCAACAAACATCCTTCATCAAAAGAAGAAAAAATACCAGTTTCTTTGTTTATTTTGATCAAAGGCTCCAACTAACAATTACTTTCATTATTGTTTAATCTGTTAATCATTATTTCAACTAAACAAATAATTGTTTGGTCTGTGAAATGTTAGAAAATGATGAAAAATGCCTATTATGGAGTCCTTAACCCATAACCCCATCTTCTTTTGCCCTGACTAATAGCCCACAACCAAAGATATTCACTTTATTATCATAGAAGACTAAAGAAAGCACAAAATATTCACTTTTGAGGAGCTGGAATCAGAGAATTGGGACATTTTTTTTCCTTTAATACTGACTCAAAACAGTGAATTAATTGTCTATTATCTATCTTATAACACTTGATGAATGTTTATCTGTCAATTGACTGATCAGTTAATCATTACAGATCTATTTGGATCCCTGCTAGCTGCTGTATCACAACAGTTAGGAACACATGCGTTGGTTGTTTTCCTGTAGTGCTGATGGTGATGTGATACAAACCACACGGGTGCGATCAACGTGATATGTCAGCTTCCTGAGAGCTAACAGCAAATAATCAAATATGTTCCTTATCTGCTTGATATTATTTATGGCTTTATATGATCTCGCCCTGACTGCTCTCTCCGTGTGTAGATCCGCCATGAAATGCAGCAGCAGGTTTGCCTGCTGAATAAAGAGAATAAAGAGAGACTCACATTTTAAAGACTTCCTAAAATGTTCCCGCATTAAAATTACTGACCACACTTAATATCTTAGAGCTTCAACTTCACAGACGGAGGCAGAAAATTAGATCAGTGAATAAACTTTTTTTGAACTGATAAAAATAGGTGAAGTTTTTTTTTTCTTCACACAACTCTCCCACATGCCCCCACATTGCTTCTACAAAGGTAACGTAGTGCAGATGACATAATTTGAGGGAATACACAAAGCATATGGCAGATGATAATCTGAATATCATTCTCTTCAGTGACCTTTAGCTTTTAGACAACGCCAAACTAACACCTCGTACAACAATTTTTGCACCCATTAGTGATATTTAAATGATGAATACAATGTTTGAATCACTACTGAAATGCTCGATTTGTCACTGCAGTGAAGCTGAAGTAAGGACTGCTTTATCCATTCTGATCTCAAGGAAACTCAGCACAGTATGATCTCCATGTCAGCATTGGGAGATACGTTTTCAACAGCGTGAGCAAAGTACATTTAAACAGCCTCTCTCGGTGCTCCCAGTCATCTGTGCTGACAGATGACTGCAGGTTATCAAACCGATGTTTATGAAGAAATTGATCAACATAAGCTGTTGGGAAACTGCTGCAACCACGCAGCATCTCTGATCCAACAAAACATATGGAATAAGAATATGTCAATAGTTTACTTTACTGCTAATGTATTACATCGTGTTGTTTCTCCAGTATTACTGTCCCTCTACAGATGAATGCAGTCATGCAGAAAATGCTAATGCTAAAACTTAGTGCTGATTAAAGACCAAAGCATATTAGGGATGGCAGAGACGTGGCAATTCTCTGACTCATTGTTCTTAAAAGGCCATTTAAAAAAAAAAAAAAAAAAAAAAAAAGACTAATCAACTCAAAATTTCTGTCGACAAAGATGCTTACGAACCATTAGTCAACTAATTGAGTTTTGAGGGGGCAATCCAAGTAATCACAACAAAACACTTTTGACTAATAACTCTTTAAAAAGTAGGAAACACACGCGCGCGCGCACACACACACACACACACACACACACACACACACACACACACACACACACACACACACACACACACACACACACACACACACACAAACCATATTCGTGTGTTACCTCATCAGACAATCCTGGGGAGTTTCTTTACAGAACATTAGCCATAAATCCTACAAACATCCTCTTTGTTTTATTAATCATAAATATCTGAAAATGTATTAGAGTGTTTTGCTGTTTTGTGAGAAATACTAAAGAGATAATTATTAATTTAAAACTTTTTGAAATTGAAAAGTTTTCTGATTCAGTCGTTTTCATAACTGCATATACTAGTAGCATCACTCATTCTTAGGCTTTTGACATTATTTTGCACTATTATAACTCAAAATGTCCCATCAGTGAGTTTGAACATTTTTAAAATTTTGAAAATCTACATTTAGAGGAGCAAACCACCACTCAACACCCAGAGTCTCAGTCTGCTCTACGTGTACAGCTTGATTAAATGCCCATTAGAGGCTGCACATTAAAGCCTGATTACTGTGAGGGCAGGGGGTGTGATGCTTTTGGCCATCTCTACCTGTGACATGAAGCAGAATGATGCCCTCCATTTGCCTGAAAAGCCAAAAGAACACCTATGTCCTTCCTGATTCCATAACGCTGACCTGACAGTAATGCATACTTGCACGCTGAATAATGACATCAAGCTCAAGTAAAGCTCCGACTGACCTGACTGACACTACTGTTAAGGTCAGAAATCCTTCTATTAAAAACATAAATAACCCAAAAAACAGAAGGGATTCTGCATGTTGTAGCTAAATGAGAGGGCCGTGTGAAAAACATGACGCAGCTTTACAGCAGGATATAAGTCTATCCTGCTGCTCTTAATCCCAAATGCTTCAGGTTGCAAAGGGACCAATAAGCCCACCAAGAAAAGGAGCCACACTCTGATGACAACTTTAAAAGTACAGTGTGTAGGCCTTCTCTAGAGCCAGATTTTGGTTTGTCCGTTCTGGGCTACTGTAGAAACATGGCGGTGCAACGTAGCGGGCTCTGTGGAAGAGGATCCACTTCCTATATAGACATAAAGGGCTCATTCTGAGGCAACAAAAACACAACAATTCTTATTTTCAGGGGATTATACACTGATTAAAACATACTCATGAATATTATATTTAATTTCTACCAAGTCTGTTCCGCTAGATACCACTAAAATCTACACACTGCATCTTCAAGTGAAAGAGAATCTGAGGTCATTGTCTATGTGTGTTTGGTATTCAGAATGCGAGTTTATAGCAATCCTCTGGAGTCAAGTGAGATGAAACACCACCAGCATTGCAACGCAAGTCCTGCAGACCATTTTATCCTCCCTGTGTGACAAAAAGGATGCCTGTTGCAAGCCTGCTCCACTCTCCCTGCGGTACACTTCCTATTTATTTGTTCAATTAAAACGTCTTGCTGGCAAGTGTTTGGCCAAACAAGTACTGTATTAAAAGAGAGATAGAAACCAATTTGCTGGATATTGAGTCACAAATCCCTAAGCATGGATTGTTTTTGGATCAAAGGATGCAGCATGCTGATGCTTTATGAGGAAGTTAAAAAGCTTTTGCTGCTACCCAAATAATAATAACTCATTAATTAATTAAACCACACAGCCGGCACAGTCATGACCAGGCGTTTGACTTCGAGGCCTGAGGATGCTGGATGGACATAAAGGTTATAGAAAATCTTCAATTAAATCTGGGAACTATTACAGCCGCGCAACATTAAAGCCGCAGTGAAGAGTCGAACAACACCCTCCTCCTTTAGAACGCTGTAAATGTTATCTCGGTATCAATTGATTTCCCTGCTGATAATACACTGCACCCTACTGCATTCTCTGCAAATGATAAAACCATAATGATAAGCTATCATCTGCGCACAGTGGGTAACTCACGCACACGAGAGAAAACACTCATTTACAGACGGCGCTGAAATGCTTTCAGGGTAAAGGTGGCCTGCGCTGAGCCATTTACTCTGCCTGACCATCTTTTCCCACACATGGGGAGCGCTTGCTGCATTTTTCATTGTCCTTTAATCAGCTAAAGGATTTTCTCCTGTTTTAATCTGATAGTCACTGTAAACTGTAAGAGGTAAGGGGAAAAACAGCCTCATAATGCAGCGTGGCAGTGCAATTGCGAGGTAAAAAAAAAAGAATAATAAGTGCCCTGAGAGAAGGGAGTACTTCATCACTAGATAAGACGAAAAGTGTCATTGTGGCTATGAAAATAAGAAGCCTGAGACGCTGAATTCACTAACAGCGAACTGTGAGGTAATAAGACTTTAATGGAAGAATTTGTTTCCGTCCTCTGGCGAGGGAGGTGCATTCTGTCAACCATCTCTGATTACATATCTAAATGACTGTGTGAGCAATGCTTTGAGGTTGCGTACTCACTAGAGTCGCGTGATGCAGTGATTCAAGATCCTTGAAGCAGAGGTGTTTAAAATATCCTGCCAAATGACACGTGCGCTTACCTGGTGGCATGTTATGAGCAAGGCAGACCAGACAAATATCCCAGAGAGGCCTTGAGCAGCCATTGTGTTTAAAAACATCTGGTCCTCTATGATTGACCCGTTGCTTGTTCGAATAATGGTCATATTGGAGATGTCTGACTTGTCTGGGAGAATTGGTGCAGCCAGGTGAACGATAGAATTATTTTCGGCTGATGAATCCATGTCCTCGAAAGAGATGTTCATCTGAAACAGCAAACAGAAAAGAAAAGAAAAGAAAAAAAAGGTCAATGTGGAGCTTCTAGAGAAAAATGTAAGAAAACACTATATTCCCAAGTGATTTGCTGCTGCCTGCAGGGCACAAAACAAACCAGTTATAAGTGTTATAATTAATTAAAGAGTAAAATATTGTATGAAAACGTGAGTCATACGATGATCTTAAACTAGATATGGATCTGCTTTACCGTCAACACACACACACACACACACACACACACACACACACACACACACACACACAGCTCACCTTGTCCCGGGGGAGGGTGGAAGCGGCTTTATCCCGTCTACTTGGGACTGTCCACAAACAGTCCAGGAGCGACACAGGCCAACGTTATAGGATCAACATCGAGAATAAATCCGCCTTTGAGAATCGACAACAGCGAGCATTTACCGTCATTTACTAAGGGCCTGTCGGTTTCATCAACGCAGAGTTCAATAGACTAGACTTCCTTGTTTGAGACAGGCACGTTACCTTAACCGAGGTCTAAGTTCACACAGTCGGTCAATAATAGCTCAAACAAATCTTGCCGCAAAAAAACCAAAAGCAAAAGCAAAAGCAAAAAACCTTCATACACTGTGGTTGCCTGAGGCGTCTACTGCGCGAAACCAGTGGAGAGTCAAACTTTCAGTGTAAACGACGGGGACTTGGATTTATCCTCGAGCTGCGAGACAGAGGAGCGGCAGAGATAAACAGGTTGGGCACAGGTGCATAGGTCACGTGGTCACGACTCGACGGTTGGCGTCATCACGTTAGCTCTAGGTTTTTGCCGAAGGTGCAGCGTTAGTAACGTTCAAACATTGCATGTCAATAATGTCTCACTTGCATGTACAGGCTGCTGCAGTCCTAGAAACCACAAACTCGTGAATCATAACACCTCTCACACACTGAATAAGCTTCAGAAAAGTAATGAATAGGCACTATCATAACGAAATTCACATCAATCTGTATACATACGCTCATATTTCCTACATTCATCAGTACATAAGCATATAAATAAAAAAAATATTTTTTAGAAAATATTTTAGCAAGGCCTCACTCAAAAAGTGGCAGTCACTTTCATTTATAACATTTTTTTTTAAATAGCAACGTTCAAGGATACTAAAAAATATGCATGATTCCACACAGCGGACCTTCAAAAGCAGATTTGTGGATCTTCTGCAATGCAGCTTTCTTTCACGAGTTAAAAATGGCTACCACGCTTTGCATGGCATGACATTTGCTGAATAGGACACTAAATGAGTGCTTAACTGCATTGCAGCCAGTGTAATACAGCTATAATTGATAAATAAAGCAAAGACCTTAACCAGATTAGAAAAGGTCTAGCCCAATTTTCCAGTTTAATGGGAATATTTGACAATGCTTAAATAGTTTATCCATTGCAAACTCCAAAGTATCCCTCACTGGGGCTGGGATGACTATGTTTCAAAGATAGGAAAAAGACAAGTTTTTAGAAGCAAACTCTTTTATTTCCGAGTTATCCTCATGAACAATTTATAATATTTGCATTATACAGTACAAAATGAATGAACAGTATAAAGTATTAAAAACTACAAAACAAACAGAGTAAGGGTAAATACACATTTCATACAGTGATGGAACTGCAACAATTAGCCATCATTTTGCAAACTATTTCTCAGTTTTTGAGAGCACAGCTCTGAAACCAGATAAACTCGAAGTTGTGTTTTCTAGAAGACATTCGTCACTGTTTCACAAATCAAGAGGATCAAGAGTAAATTAAATTGGATTTATATATTTATACATTTCCATCTTAGAGTACAACCCTCAGGCTTTTTATAACTGATTGGCATTTAGGAAAGAGTAAAGTCCTTTCAGCTTAAAAAGATGCAGAGGAAATGTGACATTATGGGGCATCCCTCCAGGTGGCTTGTATTTCATCGACCCTTCAGGCTTCATGTCCATTTTGTTGAGTTCCTACCACACTTGACAACTTTTGATGATGTCTTTCATTTGTTTTATTGCATCTACGGAAGAATCCTTGAGTGCCAGTCCCAGCAGGACAGGCCTGTTGCTGGCTTCTTGCGACACAAACGTTGCCAGGTGTTTGGCACAGACATGTGTCAGAGGCTGAAAATAGAGACACAAGTCAGACGTTAGATTATTAAATACAGAAAAGCTGCAATGTAACATGTTTATGACAGAAGAAAATGAATGGCAAGCCTTTTAAAATGACTTCTCCATTCACAATCTGTACTGTTGCCATTGCATATGTGGTAAATAGTTAAAGCATGCCTTTATTGCTATGAAGTTTTATTGATTAGTATATATTTCACACACATCTGAAAAGTAATTCATTTTTTGTGAAGTTCTCAAGTGAGCAGTCTTTGCACATCAGATAATGTGATCAATTCTTTTTTCTTTTTTTTTTTTTAATGAAACTCCTGTGTTTGTTTGTAGCAGGTTATCTGTCTGCTGTGTAATCAAGTACAGCAGACAATAACAGAGATGAAGACTCAGCTGTTGACATAAAGCCAAATTATACTGCATAACAGCATTCAGTCATAGTCCTTCATTCAGTCTGTGTCACGATGCCTCAACACCGCATTTCCCTCTCAAAACAAGAGAATGCAAACATTGTCTTTTTTAAATTACCAGAAAAAACAGAAAAGGTCTGCTCAAGGTCTCTTCAAGCAAACATTATTATACTCTATTTCTCTAATGATGACTCATGTTCGCACTCTATGTCAGTTAGAAAATTACATGGTCAGGCAGAGATGAAATAGGTTTCCTTGTGCAAATTTTAACAGACCACTGAACTCTATGCCTGCACGCATTTAATTTCTCCCCGTCTACCAGAGCAGCTCAGTGCCGATGTCATCTGCTCCTCGACAGCATGAAACAATGTGTTGCAACAAGTCTCTCTCATGTCCTGTGAACAGGACTACATCACACTGTTACAATATTTATCTGAACAAATTAATCCAGCGTACCTCTTCTTTTCCCAGCAGTACTTTTGTGGAGAACGTCGGGGTGCTGATATCATTAGACCTGGAGTCAGGTGTGACGGATATCAGAGTTCCGATTTTGCCATACTGGGTGATTACTACAAATATGTAATTACTGAACTCTGTACAGACGACCTGCGTTGAAATTCCATTGACTTCTTTCTCCGTCTGTTTCGATCGGATGATGGGCTCAGCTGAAGACATTTTTTTATTAATCCTGGGGAGAAAAACAGAGAAAAACAGTGCATTAAGATTATTTATGTTCACTATATTTATTGTCTCAGACTGTCTCAGCTCACTTGTAGTATAAAGAACAACTTTAATGTGAGACCAACACGTTTCAAACGTTGTTCATTCAGGAACTCTGATGAAGGCCACGAGTCAAAACGCACTGGTCTCACAGTTAAGATGCTCTTTACGCGACATGAAAAGCTGAAACAATTAATCAATTAACTGATAAACATAAAATTAATCAACCACTTTGATGTTTGATTAATCGTTCCAGTCATTTTTCAAGCAAAAATGCTGAATATTTTCTGCTAATCTCTGTTTTATGCGAGCTGTAGCTTTTGTTTGTCATATAGTATGCCACTAAATTAAATACATTTGGATTTTAGAACATTTATCTCATGTTTCCTGACATTTTTGAGGCAAAACTATTAATTAACTAGGTTAATCAATAATGAAAATAAGCATTGTTTCCATCCATATCTACAAATGTTGCTGTTTTTGATCTCTTCAGACTATTTATCTTCTCCACGCACCACGGATGAGGAAGCCATAAAAACTCTACTCTATTTGTCTGAGACAGTCAAATTAATGACAGTAGAGATGACTTACTTATGTGTTGGCTTGTTGTAATCATGGCCTATGTTTAGCACTACATGATACTACATACACGCAAATAAAAATAAAAAAAAGCTCTCCAGTCAGATTGCCCTGTGTTGCATCTTCCTGATAAGTAAAACAGAGCTGAAACAACTAATTAATGGATTAGTTGATTGACAGAAAACGTATTTGCAACACTTCTGATAAATGATTAAATTAATGGTTGCAGTATAACATCACTGATCCCAGCTTCTCAAGTGTTAAGATTTGCTGCTTTTGTGTATTTTATATCACTGTAACATGGGATTTTCATACAAAACAAGACAGGTGAAAATACAAATTTGGACGGTAAAACATCACAGTGTTTTAGCCAAATAGATTTTTAAAAAATAATTTAAAAAAATGGCATAAATTATGCTTAGATTGTCAGACTCTGTCAGCACATTGACAGAGTCTGTCGGCGGCTATGTTTTAAAAGAAAAAAAAAGAAAAAGCAAACGTGTTTAAGAATCGTGTCCTCACAAAAACAAACACCCTAAACACCAGCAGAGAGCTTTTATTCATCATTTCTGTTCCCCTCCTGTACTTCAGTGATGCTCGGCTACGAGGAAGGAAAGAAGCTAACGCTACTGTCATGTGGAGGCTAATGTTAGCTAAACAGCTAATGTTAGCTTCCGCTGTAAACTTCACGGTTGAGATAACAATAAACAGCTTTTTCAGCACGTATGTAAAAACAAATCCTCACCGTTTGACTCTGTCTGTTCTCGCTGTGAACTCGGCTTTTTTCCACTGAGGCGCTTCACTTTCTGCAACTTCACCAGCTCTGTCATACAGTCTCCACCATGACAACAAACGAGTTTCACTTTTGAGCGTGCGCAACGTAACTTTGCGTAATGACGTCACCTGAAGTCACTTACTAGGTTAGTGTCTGAGTTACAAACTATTCTCTCATCATAACAACCTGAAATAAGACATTGCGCTTTTATGTGTCTGCATACTTCGCAAATTTGATGGATTCTGATTAAAAAATCCAATAATTACATCTCCCATTAGGCTTTTTACTCATCATTTATACACTGTGCAGTACATCAGAATCCATATGATCCTAATGTTTTGGGCAAAGTCATGTCTAATGTTGTTCATGAGAAAACAAAAATAGAAAACATAATTAAATGTGCTTTGTCCACTTGATAGGCAACTTATTGTCTTCCTAAATCAACAACTGTAACCATTCATGTTTACCTCAGAGTGCCATCATCTATTTTGAAAGTGCTGCAAAAACAATGTGTCAAACAATGTGAATAAAAAGTGTTTAAATCCACTGCAGATGGGTGGGGATTTAGTGTAAGCTATAATGAGGATCTGCGTTCAGCAGCATTATGGGTTAAAAAAAGATAAACAGACAAAAACAAAACAAAAAGAAAAATAGTGATTTACAGATTTAGACTTTAGGTTTGCACCTAGATTTGTTTTCATAACTGACTCTTTCTGACCTTGGATACTTCCTTGCAGGCTCACCACAAATATGCTGTAAAAAAAGATAAATATGGTTGACTTTACTGTCTTTGCCCGAAGTTGCCAGAGACCTCAAAATTTAACTGAGGACTAAATGTGCCGTCTGTATTCCATGGTGCATGATTATACTAATTTGGTACAGTCATATCTCAGAAGTGATGAAGTGTGGATGATTTAACAGCTCTTTAATAACGTATTATCATGAGTTAATTTCTTTAAGTACATAAATAAGTTGATCCTCTGCCCTGGTACATTTCAATCAATATTAGTGAACAGAAACAACCCACCGTAGCAAGAAATCACAGAAGCAGGATGTTTTTAATTAACTGTCAATAGAGCTTTAATTTTAAGAGCAGATAAAGTCATTCTTATGTATTTATTTGTTTAGTTATTTATTTATTCTTTAAAAAGAATAGTAGTAATTTACATCCTAGGCTGCAATTCATTTCTTTGCTGGCAGAGATATGAAAACGTCCATAATCCTATGACATGAGGACACATGTGATTGATAGAAATGGATGTATAAATAGCTCATGAATTATTTTATATACAGTCCCACTCAAAGGTTTGGACATTCCTTCCATCTCATTCCATTGAATGAGAAAGTGTGTCCAAATTTTTGACTGGTACTGTGTGTGTGTGTGTGATGAAAAACAACTGAAAAGCTATTTTCCAGGCACACAGCACAGCATTGCCTTGACATTTGAACTGTATACAAATTCAATATGTGGGCAAAGACAATTTAGTAAAGACCTTTCCATTCTGGCCACAGATTGGCCAACTACAGAAGTCACATCTGCGTTCACAGACACAGGAGAGACGAGCAGTTTAGGAATTTTCACTGTTAGCAAAAGTGCATGCATGACATTTTTTTTCTGGCGGATGTGAGGCTCCACTGAAGTCTGCGAGTGCTGCATCAGGCTGATCCAAAAGAAGCCATCCCTATGAACATGACACATTCACAATGTCAAATAGAACAGGCTCAGCGGAATTGTTATGCACTCTGAGTAGGCAGCCATAGGTATGAAATTGGTTGGACCGCTCTCTATACTCCCTGGCTGACCATCTGTGTCCTTGACTGGCCATTTTGATCTAACCAAATTGTAATGCGAATATCAATATACAATATTTCAGCATTAATGTGTAAAATTGTGTGTCTGTTGAATGTTAGTGAGTGCTAGTGAGAAATCACCTGCTGTATCCACAGCCTGAACAGAAAGATCAGAGTTTCAGAGTCTGTGATGGTGTAACAGTGAAGCTAGAGTCAAAAAGACAGATGGGAAACTCTTTAAAAGTGCAGACTGTAACATTATGAGGGGATATGGGCACATTTTCTCATTCAAAACTGATATTGCTTAAAAGGAATAAAAGTATAAAGGGTGTAAATGTTCAGACTGATAATGTAAAAGATAGCTTCATATTCATGGTTAACAAAGCAACTTCAACACTGTGTGTCATCCTTCTTATTGCCTGTCTTGGGAATACCTTTGTTCAAGTCCATGGTCCCCAGGGATTTTGTCTTCGTGCTCACAAACAGGGTTTTTGTTCAGGTCTGCTATTCCTTATACGGTAAGACAAGAACCTCTGTTGGAAAGTTCTGCGAGAAATACTGTCATGTTCTTCTCCTTAATTGAAGGTCACACTTTATGTGGTCGTGTTTAAAAGGAGACATTTCAGAATTTAAAAAAAAATGTTAGACAGAAAGTCTTGTTCATGTGAACTAGCAACCAACAAAAATGTTTCTGAAATAAGGCCAGATGCTATTGAGATAATGACGATGTAAAATTAATGATTACATTATTCTATGTCTTGCAATGAATATGCATTACTATTACATGAGAGGAGAAATTTCCACATATAACTTGACAAACAACAATGTGTCCCCCTTGGCACTTTTTATACACTGTCGTTTAAAACACACTAGAATGAACAGCATCGTAGAACACAAACATGTATTGTAAAGATGTTTCTAACATGTTTTATGCTGTTTTCTTTTCCCCAATCGCCATATCGGTCGATCATTTCCAAATGTCACAAATGCTGTTCAAGAATAATATAAAGAAAAAGATCGCATTCTAACTTAATCCAGCGGGTAATGAGTAGGTTTTTATTATAGAAAATACCACTGAGGCATTGTAATGAGTTCTACTTTCACATTAGTTATTCAATATGAAATATTTCTTTGTGAATAACACAGACCTTGCTTTGCATCATGAATTACACATTACTGGTTACGGTGGCTGTTCTATAAGTTCAAGAGTCCTTGAGCCATTTACAGGAAAAACGAGGAATACTTTAACTCAATGTAATGTGGTGTATTGAAGATATTACTGGTTGAGAATAATCATATGAATGTTGTTCAAATCAGAGAGTTTGTACTCTTCCATTCCTCTACTTGTTAAACCACCTAACATGAAGGATGTTTAGTCTTGCTGCTAAATGAGCATGTATGACAGGATGGCACTGACAAGAGAAACTTTTGGGTTATATTTTTAAGAATCACAGGCATTTAATTTTGGTGACATGCACTTGAGATGACATGTTGATGTCAAATTTAGGAACCAGATGCACTTTTAGACTGTCTTGGAAGACATACTTGAGAGGTGTTGTTTCATGATCTTACTTTGGGCAATAAAAATACTACAAAGATGCCAACTGTATTTCCAAAGCTGAGCGTTGGCGTCACACTGAAAAAAAAAAGTTTGACTGTGACAGCTTTCCAGAAGAGTTGATGGTGCTTAAGGGTTCTCAGCATTACAAACAAATCCAATTTCTCTGTCTGTATGACTAGTCAACCATTTTCTCTGTCTGTCTCACAAACAGACTCTCTGTGTCAAAATGTCATCCCAGATGAAAATATCTTATTTGCCAGATGAGGAAGTTCCTGTCAGCTGGCCCATCACTGCTCTACATTTCACATTCACATTCAAGTGTGCTGCATGTGTTCGTCTTATCAAAACTCTTTGATACAAACTGAGTACATATCTTTTTGTTTGTTTGTTTCTGTACGCTTTTTGTATACCTCAGGATTAGGTCATCACTGATGTCAGACAAACTGAAATATCTCCTTCACATTTGCTCTTTAAAAGCAGTTCATGGAGCGGGATGGGTGGCGAGGAAGAACACTTTCATGTCACAGTATTTCTCTCACTCTCTCTCTCTCTCTCTCACACACAGACACACACACACACACACACACATAGATAATTATTACCCTCGTGGCCACTAGAGTGCTGTGCTGTATTACAGATACAGTAGAGCTCAAAAGTGACTTTACCATGACATTTGAAAGTTGCACTCATGTCACATGGGATTAACCACTGGGGCTTGTCTCCATTAAGTGTGTTGCATTTTTGTTGCTGTTGTTGTTGTTGTTGTCTTTTTTTTTTTTTTTTGAATACAGGCAAAGACAAACCAAAAGGGGAAAAAACATGTTCAGAGAATTTGTTAGAAAGCTTCAATGACTGTGATTCACCTTTTTCTGCCAGCATATAGCAATTACTATAACTTTGGTTTTATGATGGTTTTATGATTTCATTATGGGTTTGGTTTATTTAATCAGAAATAAAAGGAAATTAAAAAAAAAACTATTTAAAATTAATTTGAATCTCACTGAATACAACAGGCAAGTGTTCAGCACTGCAAAACATTTCATTATACCCGAAAAAGCAGATGTCGACTTCTTTCAGCATGTTGCACCATGATCAAGCTTATCAATTTCTTATGTTTTGCAAACGACGGTGTAGCCAAAAGAAGTCTGTTACCACAGTTTGTCTCTTAGCTTAACAGGTTATGACTGACGGGAAGGCAGATCCAAATATTTTAGAGAGGAGAAACAGAGAAACAGCAAAATACACCTCCCACCCTGTCTCATCTCAGCGCTTCACAGCGTTTCAGAAATGCACACATTAAATCATTACTGGAGCATCTTTCAGGGAGTAAAGGTTTTTAGCCTGATGTATGAATGCTTTGTTAAATTACTACTCAAAGATGAAAGAAGAGAGACAACATCAAACTAGTGGGTGGAAAAAAAAATTCTAACAACCACATAACATCACTTACCGTGGTTCAAGTACATTTGCAGCGTTGATGTTCATCTTCACCACACAAGCTTGAAGCTAAGGATATTAAAGACAGAAAGCAAATACAAGCTCTTTCATTTTCTCTTTATGTCTTTATTACAGATGTACAACCTCCGCTCTTCTATTCTTGTGAGTGGCAGTGGGCAGTGGCCCTGCTCTTATGAATGTATACAAATCAGTAGCCAGGTTGTAAAAGCTTCCCTAAGGCCGATGCAATGGCAGCCATTAATACTTTAAGGTGTAATGAAGTTAATACTTCAGAGGAAACAAATGCAGCATGCTGAGGTAATCTTTTAATCCAACTATGATCCGATTAGGCTATCTTTCAAATAAAATAACTTTCAGCTAAAAGTTTGTCTACCTCACTAACAAGCGTGTACAGTACATGTTTGAGGGTTTGTGGCTGATAAACAAAAATATTCCTCAGGATCATGTTTGTGTGATTTAGTTTAATGTACAGTATATACTTTATATGCACAGAAAACTTGTCTTACTAAATAATGACTGTGTTCCATGCAGATTTTATGGGTTATTACATGGTTTGTGTAGTATATTGCAGTTTTGTAATGAGTATATAATGTATATAGATAGATGTATATATATCTATAGTACACTAAAAATGTTGTATGTCTCAGGTATTGTAATAAGGACATTGTTACCTCAGAATAAAGGGCTTGAAAACAAAATTTACTACTTTGTGATAGTGAGATAAAGCTGCTTTAAAAATGTATCATTTAACGAACTACAGAGTGAGAGAGGTTGAGAGAGAGTATATGTATAGCGCCTTTCTAGTCTTATTGAACACTCAAGTGCTTTACAATAGGGTTCAGTATCTAGCCCAAGGACATTTCGATATGTGGAGGAGGAGCCAAGGATCGAACCACTGACCTTCTGATTAGTGGACGACCCACTCTACATCCTGAGGCATAGATACCCCAAAGAAAGTAGGAAGAAGCAACACATACATAGTAATCTAGCTTTTATGTCAAATTATCTGTTTGTATTTATGAAAAAACTTTGTGCAATAATTTGTGGTGCAGATGTGGAAGTTGTTATTAGTGTGGTACACAAAAACAGAAAGATCCCTATTGTAAAAATGTTTCAAATAAGGATTCCTCCAAAATAATCACTAAAAACACAATGTAAAATTTATTTTAATTAAATCTTCATCTAATTGCAGTTATCATATGAGTAAGGATTGTTGCTGAAGTGTTGAATGTGTGAATCAATTTATGAAATATCCACACTGAAGAGAAAGGCAGAATATATCCGTAGACCAGAGTGGAGGTGGGAACTGTGCACTATTAATATTTCCATCATGTTGAAAGTGAAACTTCATCCTTTGGTTGCAAGTGCAAGGTGTTATATAACTGGCAACCCTCCCGCACCTTCAGATTCCTCCGTATTCAGGTCAACAGTGAATGTATACTTTGCAAAGAAATCCTTGTTAGTCTCCTGTGCATTATTTTACTAATGTTTTTACATTTTTCACCTTTGATTGAGAATATTTTCAGAATATTAGAAGCAAGGAACACTTTGCTTCACACAAATTGGCTTCATCTCAAGGATGCTTAAGATATTAAGTACTTCACATTTCCATTGTTCTCACACATTAAGCGACAGTATTTAGTCCTCAATCTTGTATTTGTGGTCATTAATCATCACTAATGACCTTCATTAGGTTTTAACTTATCTATGTCCATGCATGTTTGCTGTGCAGGCTGAGAGCCAGACTTGGCCAATTATGAAAATATAATAGTTGACACAAGATGGAATTAATGTCACCAAAGTCAGGAGATATAGATGGGTTTCTCTGACGCTGTATAAATAGTTGAGCAAATTTGGTTGATGAGTTCATTAACGGTAATCAGATTCAACTGCTGCTTGACACATGCATGTAAATGAAACATAAGTAGCATGCCCTTTAGTGTTGTCACACAAATGTATCACCTGATTAATTCAAATAACTTTGTTAATTTGTGCCACTGATTATCTGCCTGGTCTGTGATGCAGCACCTCATTAGATAAGACTGGCCAGAAGGCATTCATCGCAGTCTAGCTGAGAAATTAAATATTCTAAACAATTAATATTGATATTCAGCAGCGTGATGTGCTGCAACACAATTCCTAATTGAATTATTAAATGTGCAATGAAACATATTTGTAACTTCCATTCAGTTCTTGCACAGCAATGGTGAGCCTCAGAAGAAGTTATAATTTTACACCAGCAATGCACTCCAGACATCACAACTGAAATAATAAAGAGCACTTACTTATTCTTGAGGACAACATAAAAATTGCAGTGGAGAAAGTATAAAAAAAGTACATGTAGAAAAAAAAAGTACAAAAAAGTACAACCCATGCGTTTTCACAGATGGTAATGGGCAAGAGTTATTTTTTCCTTGATGCCTCAGGAACTGGACTCAAATGGCATCCATTAGTTTTCTACAATGTCGCTGAGTAGTCCCATGGAGAATTCACCCCACACCTCCAGACTCTATTGATACCAGGACATTAAAGGCCTCCTGGAAAAACTGTGGGTGCGCGTGCACACACACACACACACACACACACATACACACACACACACACACACACACACACACACACACACACACACACACACATTCTCCAAATCACACCTGCGGTTTAGAAAAAAATCTTGAAAATGTGTACATTGCAACAAATTCTCCACAACTTGCATCAAAGAGGTCAGAAAATACACGCATCCTCTTGAAATTTTGTTTTTTTTTAGGTCATGATGGTTAAATATGTGATATTAACTATTTATTTCTGATATTGTTGGAAGACAATGGCTCTAACTGACAGTTATGAATGTGTGGAGCATGTATAGTTATTATGTTTTAATTCACACACTCCATTAATATTTTAATTGGAATGACTAATGAGTTGTGCATGTTAAAGGAAATCACATCCTCTGATATTCTTATACTGTTAGATATCTGTCTGTCTGTCACGGTTAGTGGACGTCAGTGAAACTCCCTCCTCTAACCAAAATGACTGATCTTCTTCATTTCCCAGGATGATTGCAACAGCTCTCAGGGGAATGGACATGAAGTTACTGCTTTCAATCAAAGATGGGTGTATGATCATGTGAATACTGCACAGCTGGTCAGTCCAGATTAAGTCTAATATGTGACTGTTGGTTAAACACACAGCATTTTTGTGGCTGTACACTGAGGCTGGTGAAAAAAGAACAGCTCTGGCTCTTCTACAATGGATTTTTCTCCGTATGATTGTTGAATCGCTATGCAAAACAGACAAAAGACACCCTCTTTTTACTTTGATGCTGAAACCTGATCAAGATGTGTTTTTTTTACAACCGATCCTGCCAGTAAATGAAACATTTCAATGAGACTTTAAATTTGTCTCTGTTCTGAATAAGAAAGAATTCCAAACCCAAATTATAGGCCCAGAAAATGTTCTTTGCTGAAAGCTACTTATATTTAATGTTTTAGAGTGGTTTTAGAAATGGAGATTTACAAGCCTATATTTTATTTGGGGGTTCTGCTGGAATATCTTTGCATGATTTACTGTAAAAAAAAATAAAAAAATCTTATACTTCAGCGTCTGTCTACAGGAAATACTAGTTCCTGTCTCTTTAAGGCCCCCCTCACAATGTGCACATTCTGTTCTGATTGGCCAACTAGAAACTGGATGCTCCCCTTCATTAGACTTCTGCTGGCTTCAGAGGCTACATAAACAAGCAATAGGTCTAGGATTTTATTTCTTTTTCAACTTCTTTATACTCAGAACTCCTCAAATACATCTGTACATATTCAAGCCCAAATCTGATATGAAATATGCAAGTGGACAATGTGAATAACCCATATGACAACCGTACCGACAAAGGCTACAGAACAAATGGCCAGGGTGCATTTTTACATATGTTCACCTCACATATTGGAACTTTGACTATGTTTAACATGGACACCCTACATTATATAAATGACAGAAAATCCAAAAAAGCATGATATGTCCCCCTTTTTTGTCTAACCTAGCTGTCACTAAAGTTAAATCTATAAAAGATGGCAATGAATGCAACACTGTTTTTTTTTTTTTTTTTTAAATGTCATAACTGGTAACACCTTGCGAGGAATTGTTAGATATGCAGCAATCATGACTGGCTGGTGTTAAAACTCTGATTAAGCATTTGCAGGTGTATTGAAATTGCTGTCATTACAGTGAACTGTTTGTGTTTTACAAAAAAAAAACCCAAACCCCACCCCCCAAAAAAACATCTTGTTAGCAATGTCAAAAGTCAGTGACTACATGTTGGAGAGAACACTTGCTTAAAAAGTCACAGGTTTTTCTTGCCTTCCTTGCACCTTTCAGAACTTGCTGTACCTTATCACCAGGTTGGTACCATGTTCGTGCACCTGCAGGAATAGAGACTGAAATATAATAGCAGATGTGAGAAAACTTTAGAGAAAGGGATAATGCTTTAAGACATTTTGATTTGTGTATGAAATTCCTCAATTAAATTTGAAATAATTTAAGATTGAAAGTACAAAAAAAATTCTGAAAAGCATATTTTCTTTATTGAAACCAGTTAAAGTCATCACTTTATTCAGTATGGTGTTTTCTTATATTCTTACTGTTTTCTTAAAATTATTCTTCAGGCATCAAAACAAAACAAAAAAGAACATTTTATTCTTTTCTTCTTCTTGTTGATTTGGTTGTGACTGTTAGTATTGGTCTACATTTTCTACTGTAAGCACAGACTCAAATATCCACAGGCTAGGTTTGTTTTAATTGTCATTATAAATATTCATTTAGAATCTGGACAATTAAAGCACTATACACTTTGATTTGTGAACACTGAAACACCAGGCGAATCCAAAGCAGCTCACTAAGGACCAGTATGAAGGTGGCTACATATTTTAATGACTTGGCCTTTAATGGAACATGCTGAGACATTTTCAAATCCCTAAAGAGTCAGGAAATGAGGAGCTTTAAAATGTGGAGCACAGTGAAACTCTCTACTTTATACTCTGACACTAGAAAGGATAATTCGCTGTGATTAATCCACTTACCACCCGACAAACAAACAAAAAAAAGCAGAATTATGCAGGTTAATGAAGTACATAAAACAAGATACTCTCGCTTGTAAGACCTTTCACATCCAGGCGGGGGAAGTGGTGGCATTTCATGTTGGATCAAAACATACATGATATGCATATTTCAGAGAGCTGAGAGTTCTCACCCATGCACTACTCTTAGGAAGCGATTCACATCTGAATGCTTCATGTGACGAGGTGATTCCATTTGCTGTACGTTTGACTCGATTCAGCCAGAAGGTTCAGCCAACATGAGTTGAACCTCAAAACAATCAATGAATAAAACAACACTCGTGGCTTCTGTGAGAATGGGTGCTTTTAATTTCCCTGCCCAGATCAGCCGCTGCACAGCACTCAATTTTTCAGTAGTCAGTATTGCTGCCTGGGAGGAGGCTTGTCACAGGGAGCTTAGTTGTCTGTCGCCTGTCCTTGTGAACAATGGGGAGAGCAACTGTGAAAGGTTTTGTTGCAGAAAAAGAAACCTTTTAATCACAGATGTGGTCTCAAAAGACAGCTGTGAAAGCAACTTCATAATGTTTGGGTCGCTGCATGTCCTCATCTAATATTCTTAAAGGTGGAAAACACAGTGAACAGATTTTTGGGTTTAGCCAGGAAAATCTAATCTGTAATCTACAAGCGATCTTAATGAGCATTCTTCATTTTAGCGCAACATAGCGTGTCATTTTTGTAGTTGCGCTGGGAGTTTCAGTGCAGCTGTTGTGTGTCATTTTTGCATGATTTATCACCAGTGTGATGGCTGTTCACATGCATTGAGGATAGTGTCAGGACTTGACTGAAAAAATTTGCAAGAAAAATGAAATGAAATTAACTGAAATGGGATAACTTCTTCAATATATGACATTTATGTTAATTTGAAATGAAGATCCTCATTTTGAAATACCAGCCTTTATTAAGCCTTTTACATTTTGCCCGCCATCATTGTATCAGTAGCCGTATTAATCTCACATCTTGGCTGGTATTCAGTTTGTTGTTTGATGAATACATGAGACCATTTGGGCATTGTGTTTCATGAGACATAATGGGCACAATATTTTACAATGACATGGCAATGTCTTTGTAGGCGGACCACCCTAAATTCATTCATCAATCTGGGTGCCTCTGTTTGATGACTGGGTGGCATTTTGTTAAGACTGAGTGCAGGTACAGTGGCAGGTCTGTGATTCTGCCTTGCCATTATTTAGAACAGCAGGAGGCACACAGATACACACCTGAGAAAAGGTCACAGAGAAAAATGGAGAACACTGGCAAATTGCCTCTCTGTCCCACTACCAGTCTTTGTTACCACAATATATATTACCCAATCTGCCATGCTATAGAGATGAAGTGAACGATGGGTTCTGACTTAAAGTAATAATCTTGAAGATTTTCATTTAAATAAATGTCTGTTAAACACTATCTATCGCTGAATAAGGTAACACAATGGTGATTGAGCCTATGGCCCACTTGCAGTATTGTGATTATTACGAACTGGGTGTTGGTTATGACATTCAAAGGTGGTGCACAGTTAGACACATATTTTTCATCATCCAGCAATGGTTGGTTCACCAGAGAGGGTAGGCTGGGCTAACTAAGATTCACTCTGTGTGAAGTTTCTGCTATCGTGTCGTCACACAGTTTGGATCTTTGGTAGTGAGGTCAAGTTAGGGTTAACTGAGGTCCAAAAACACACCTGCAATTACCGCTTACTGCCATAAGTACCACCAAAGAGAATGAAACAGAGATCTTTGAGACTGTTACTTTAAAACCAGAACTTTCACTGTGTATTAATCTGGTCTGCATGTTTTCCACTTGACAACAATTTCTTTTTTTTACCTCCTCAAGGGAATTAGGAATAATAAGATGGTGATGAAAATATCTCTACCACCTGTTTAACTTTTTATGTGGTTATCTATCATCAAGGCCTGATTTTATTGATAAATGTGGATTTATAATGTTGTTCATGTTCATGAATTGATTTTTTCCCCAATTTTTCCCCTATTTAAAGGCTTTTTAGGTTATTTTTTTTCTTATCCAAGTCAAAGATTGAGGATGTTGTACTGTTGAACTGAAGCAAAGTGCTGATTTCTGATACTGGGCTATAAAATTGACTTGACTTGATGAGTGAAGTCCAATGGGTTGAAATTATTCCAGAATTATATCTAATAACTAATCACGTCTAGGTTATATGCTTTTAAGACTTAATTTATTGATGGAAAAAGTGTTGTAAATGATTCACAAGAATTTGCAATTGCAAAGATGAGATCCCTCCTCATTCATTCCTGAAGGTTGTGACTAATAGTCACGCATCTGATCTGTGTGGGATCTATATCTCTTCATGACATATTGATGATAACATACACAGAGTTCATTCAAGGCTACAGTTTGGTGATTGACTTAAACTGATAAAATATGTAAACACTTAGGCATGTACTGATGAAATGTACTGATCAAAGAAGCAGTATATATTTATGTGAGAAAAAATGATTATAAATTAATGATAGTTAAGAGAATTAAATTCTTCATTTAGTGCTTGACAAATTGGGGGCATAAAGGTTTAGAGAAGCAGGCTAGTGACCAGATTCATTCTGCCTGACTGGCTGCCCTTCATTACCACCACTGAGATGCCCTTGAGCAAGGCACTTAACCCCAAACAGCTTGTCTTTCTCCTTTTTTTACAGTTGCTAATATTTTACTTGGTACTTTCGTTGGAACTTGAGCTCGAAGAAGCCAAATATCATTGCATTTAATGTTGCCACCCTCTGCGTTGCTGTACTACTACGATTTTTATTGTTTCATATCACTGAATTACAATTTTGAATTTGTGTTCGGTGCCTAATGGCACAATAATTATGTCACCAGATATAAAAGGTTTTAGGCAAATACAGTCACATGCCCTGTGGACTTTCAATATAGTCCAAACACTTCTTCAGCAAGGTCAATGACTACTAAATGTATCATTTAGTTTTTTATGTAAAGCACAAATCTGTTTTTACATGCAACAGTTAACAAATTGTAAGTTACTGGTTACTTCAGGAAGATATTTTCCAGTTGCATAAGTTTTATAAACACTAACCTACAAGTTATCCTTTAGGATACTGTGTTTTTGTGTTACTCAGCAAATCAAGCTTCCCACCAGCCTTAATTTTAATTCTCCTTTAGCGCTCCACTAAATTAACAACATGTCAGGAGCAATTCAGAGTGGGAGCTCAGTGTCAGTCATCATTCACAAAGGCATCAGAGCATCAATGGAGCACTGTGTGTTTGTGTGAGTGTACGTGAGTGGAGGTGTAAAAAGTGAGAGGCTAGTGGCTGATGAGGTTAGGGAGGTGTGTACCTCTGCGGGTCTCTGTGGTGTTTGCTTTGGTTTACAATCTGTTTTGAAAAGACTCCCAGAAAAACCTTGAATGTTCAAGGCTGCGTTTGTCCCAATGTCCAGAGCTCGTCAAGCACACAGAGCAAAAAATCTGCCAGTTTAATGTGCTCACTGAACAGGAACATTATGTTTGACTTCGCCTGTTCTTATCTGCCCCTTGGTAGGATCCTACTCACATTTTAATTTACTTTCCACTGAAAGGCATTTTTTGTTATTAAATTATTCAAATGAAGACCACCACAGTATACGAAATAAACTTAAAGAGAATGGGTTAAGATTCCACTTAAGGCAGTAATGGATGCTCTTAATTTTCCAAAAAGAAAACATGTTTAACCAATAGCCCTCAAACCATGATGGAGGGTGTGGTGTCATGTGAATACCACACAACAGGAACTGATGAATTCAAACTTAAAACCCAACATTTACCTCAGTGTATCACTATCAAATGAGTTGTGTACTGTAATTGTATAGGAAATCAAGATCATGTTGTATTTATTGTGTCGGTTGCAGGCACAACTGCAAACACAAAGCCTCACCTATTTCCCCAATCCATAGTCAAGAAGAACAGATGTAGCCTGTAAAGTCTGACTTTCATTATTTTGTCAAAGGTGCAAAGTATGATAACCTCAAAGCAAATGGAGGCAGCACACTTTTAGCCATATTTATGCCAACTGTATGTTTGCTGAACATGTGGGTGGAGATTAGAAGATTCGATGGAAGTTTTAAAGGAGCAGTGTGTAGGATTTAGTGGCATCTAGTGGTAAGATTGCAGATTCAAACCAGCTGAATACCCCTCACCCTCCTCCTCTAAGTGTGTAGGAGAACCCAAAGCGGCCATGAAACTCATGAATAAACACAATAGGCCCTCTCTAGAACCAGCTTTTGGTTTGTCCATTCTGGGTTTACCGTAGAAACATGGCAGTGTAACATGGAAGCATCCATAGAAGATGTTGATATAAATGTCTTATTCTAAGGTCACAAAACACAGTGATTCTTATTTTCAGGTGATAAGCCTGTGTATATTCTCATTTGTCCAGGTCATATTTAACTGGCCTTAGATTTGACAAATCTAAGTCCAGTTGCTTTGGAATCATTGTTGCCTAGAGATTATTTTCAGGTGATTTCACACTAATTAAAACATACTTATGAATATTATATTCCATCTCTGCCAAGTCCATTTCCCT
The DNA here is from genome assembly GCA_029490765.1 of Euthynnus affinis. Taxonomy (NCBI): domain Eukaryota; kingdom Metazoa; phylum Chordata; class Actinopteri; order Scombriformes; family Scombridae; genus Euthynnus; species Euthynnus affinis. Next base: position 5,721,365 of record CM055856.1, on the reverse strand, counting down.
AGATGACACTTAATTCTACACACTGCACATTTAATTCATGTTTCTGCTTCAAAGTAACTTGTTACTGCTGATGTAAATTGTAACTGACATAAATTCAAATTGAACTTTGTACGGCAGTCTTTTAAGCCTGCATGAGGTCAGTATTTGATACTAAGATAATACATTTAAGGTGGAGTTTCACTTCTAGGTACAAAGGATGTTATCCATTCAATAATTTGGAGGACTAGACAGCTTAATCTTAATTCATTTAGAGGTACTGACTCACTGTATTTGCTTCAACAAAAACTTCTAGTCTGCCTGACACTAGCTGCTGGGTTTCAGTCCTTTCTGTAAAAACAAATACATGACAGGCCATCACAGCTTACTGCTGTCATATCATATGATATGTTCAGTTTATCTGTTGCTGTCATTTGGATCTGTGAAGTTACAGTAGCTAGTGTAGTGAGCCAAAAACATAAAAGCACAACAACAAAGTAGACATTTTGACAGGTTGTTGCAACGTCTGTGGTGAGCAAAAAGTTAAAAAAAAAAAAAAAAAAAAAAAAAAAAGCTTATTTTAGGTGGTTGGACTCATTAAACAAAACTGGTGAAATTATCTGATCTGCATTGTGAAAAAGTTATATAACTTTTTTATGCTTTTTCCTGTGAGGAAAATGAAGGATGTGGCGTAAGACTTGGAGGGTGGACTGATATATAACACCTTTAAGTTTAAGACAGGGGGTTTGCATCCTATTGCAGACCAGCAATTAATTGTTAATGTAATTTAAAAAAAACCTTTGATTACAATCTTCCCCTGTGTTTAATAGACTTCAATTGTCTACCTTGTTATCTTCTCATGTACAAATACTGTAGGGCTAATTAATAAAAAATGTAAATCAACATGTTGTGTATTTGTCACCATCAGTGTTTTGTTTGGGAAGAGGGTTGACAATTCCCACCACAAAAACTCAGTGTTCAACATTACCATTACATTGCATTTTCCTCTTCTTTTTTTGCTGGGATTATTACCTAAGAGTCTGTTCTGAATACCTCCATCAAAAAAAGCTTTAGAATCACCAAAGGCAAAAGCCAACAATTTCTGCAACTCATTTTTAGAACACTTCATCCCCAGGAAAGCTGTAGAAAAATGTTAACTTTGCTCCAGCTGAAAGTGAGTTCAGGCCCCAGAGCTCTTCAACAATTAATTAGAGATTTCTAATGATGGAACCGTAGTTATGAATAATCCATGTCTCAAACCACGGGAGTTATAGCCTCGAGGGAGATCAACAGGCAGCCCTATTGTAATTATTATCATTCTCATTTCATTTATTTATTTGCAGGCAATATTAAGCTTTGCTATCTGCCCTATGATAGAATCTGTTTGCATTGAGCTGATTTCAAGTCATGCATAAATAAAATGCTTAGCCAACATGAAGAAAACTTCCTTTTTCTTCTTTCCATCCATTATCACTAGATGGCCTCTTGACTAGTAAGCAATTCTGCTGTATTTATCATTTATATTCATCCAAATTTGGTCTGATTTCACCTGCTTTGGGATCTGCAGGTTCATTAATTATCACAAGAGGACTTGAGTCAATAGTGCTAGCATGTCAAATCAATAGATGTCAGTTCAGTAAAACATTAAAATAGATCAACCACTCTTCCGGATTCTTTCTTTTTCACAATATTATCAGCTCTTCGATGGAGTGTTTATTAGCATCACAGGAAGGATTACTGGTGTGGATTAGAGGGACTGACTCATGTGTGGGTAGAGCAGGTAAGCAGAAGCAGAAGTGTTGCTATGGTGTTGGACTTGAAAGTACTCTTTATGTTTCAAGATATCAGACTTGCGTGGGCAAAGTCTGTGCAGTTGTCATCCATCCGACCTCCAAGCTCAAGTCACATTTCTCCATGCAGTAGTTGATCTCAAGTATAATGTCTCAAGAGAAATCAGAACAGTGCTCACTGTAATAAAACTGTGAAAATGAGTCTAAATCAATGTTTCTCTTCAACAGAAACTAAACCACACAGTAAAATATCATTTTGATTATTATTTCAACAAGGTCTTAATAATTTAAAAAAAAACATGACAGAAACCTTCCTGCAAATGTAGCTGAAAGTGTTTCATTGTAAGAAAAAACAGGAAAACACAAAATAACAAAGCTCAAACACATTCAGAACATAATGCAATAACTGTCATCCAAAACTCCCACACACATAAATTGAACACATGAACACACAAAATGGCCTCAAGTTGCAGTGAAAATGCAAATATTACTTGAGATTCAACTATATCACTGTGTTCATAACTGCATTTTTCTCACAATATCTTCCATACAGACAATAACCATGAGTTCATGTTTTAGAATGGAAAAATGGAGAATATTACCACTAATTCCAGTTTAGTTTACTGAACATTCAGTAAAATAATGAATGAACATAATTCTTTTAGTAGCAAATGACAGACAGCGATCTTGTGTTCTGTTGAACACTAAGTGGAAACACCTGCAAAATCTCACTTTGCCACCTAATTTATCCCTTGCAGAAATCTTTGTTTCTACCTGTGTAAAAACTGACATTTTAATTCAAAGCGCTTGTCAAAAGCTGAAACCTGGGAAGTACTTCTACTAAAATATACCCATGCGGCTTACAAGACAAAGAGCTGCCAAATCAGAGAAGAGGAACACAAGAATGGCAACAAAAACGATGCACAATCTACCAAAAATAAGATGATCTTTTTTGCATTGTTTATAAACTCAAGAAGCATATTATGAAGTATGAATGAATAAATATGCAAATGTTTTACTTTCTGGCTCCTGCAGACACTTAAAGTGAGCAGCAAAACCCCCAACACTGACTCTGGCAAGCAAATGCAAGGGCTAAAACACACACACAGTATGAATACACTGCACAAACAGTTCAGCTACCCTTGCCAGTGGGGTGAATGTACTGGCTGATATACAGTACGTTCAGGATGTGTACAAAAAAAGTCCCATCCAAACAACTTTCAAAGCAAAATGTGATCCAACTCAGTTCACAAATTGTTGGCCCTCTCTGCCTCGAAACTCTGTGTGCTTGCAAATAATATCTTTGAAAGCCAATACCTGCAGAATGCACCCACCAGATATCTGGACTCACTCGACTCTTCTGACCGGTTTCAACAGTTTGGTTTATGCGAAATTTAAATTCCCAAAAGTATGTGATAAAGAAAGTGCATGTGAATTTATAAGTAAGAGTAAGAAATATGTCTGAAAGTTGAAAGGTGCAGTAGTCTATTGTAAAATGATAAAGGTGGTTTCCTATTTGAATGAATCAATATGTTATCTTACTGCTCTCCTCTGCTCTTATTATTAAATGTCATTCTGTGTACTATTCCTGTTATATTCCTTTGAATGTAAGGTGAGTACTATAGATAGTGCATTATTATATCATATAGATTATATCATGGATACAGGTGTTAAATGGAGGTGAGTCAGGAGCAGAGGGTTGACCTTTTATTGATGGTGAGAGGAGAAAAGTGAAATCTAAAATGCGGGCATACGTGAACATTTTTATGTACTTACAAAAGTGAAATTCCCTAAAAGGCAGCTATTGCAGCCCAGTACTGTAGTTTCTGTCTCATTTTAATTGATTTTCTGCTGCCAACAGGAATGATAGGATTTGTACTGTTTCTCCCTGCACGTTGCTGCCGGCCCTCACAGTGTGATTGTATCTTGGCATGGTCTAAATGAAAACAATTTTTCACCTGTCTTTAAACTTTTGCCATCAGATCCACATTTATTAAACTCATGCACCTTTTCACTATGAAATGTCAATTGACCAAAGTACTGTCACAACATTTTCTCTAAACCTTGTATCATTGTCTGACTCATCTCTGAATACACAGCACTTGTCAAAAGTGTGGACGCATTCTCTTGAATGAGAAAATGTTTCCAACCTTTTGACTGGTCCTGCAGATGTCAATAAATGTGATAATTATATCACTGTATGGCCCCTGTAACAAGGATTTAATTCACAGAGTTACTATTTAGCTGTTATGTTCTAACAAGATTTCATATTCAGAGTTCACATGCACAGAGACATCAACCATATAAAAGGTGGTATTTTCTGGTACGCCAGCTGTGCACTTCAGTGTGGTCCTGTCATGTTACTTTAAGTACAGAAGCATCCTAATAAACTCTTAAGCACTCAGAATGATTAGCTATTGCATAACCTGAAACGGTGCCAAAGGGTTAAAGCCCAGTTTTAATGTAGTTCAGGCATTACTGGGCTTCAGTCTTGGGCTATATTCCAAAAGGACAATTTAAGAGAATTACTGGAGGCACATCAAGTTGTCAGAGATACACATTCCATCAATGAAAGCCTAAAGAAACATTGCATTGCTGAAGAGAAATGTATCCCACATATGTGGACTTTGTATATTGGTTGCATGTATCCTAAATCAGCTAAAAAATACCCAAAACAATGCATCTAAATGAATGTCCGTGTAAAGAATATTGTATGTGGGACATACTGTGCATTTCAATCGTGTTCATATGCTGTGTGGGCTGATACTCAGAAATTCACCATCACATTATAACAGTGGTCTCTTGATTTGAATACATGCAATTATTTTTGCTTGAGAGAGGTGAGAAGAATGTGTGTATTTATTTGTATTACTGTGCTTAGATTCATATTAGTGTGAATCTATCCCTCAGCATCATTGTCATTTCTATTATTTATGTGTAATATCACATGGAAACCTTGGAAATGTGGAGCATTCAAGAGAGAGAGAGAGAGAACATTCAATGACTATTTCAGTTCATGTTGGTTATTAATGATTTAAAATGATGTTCACTTTGCCAGAAATATTTAAATAAACCATCTTCTTAGGCAATTAAATGTCTCACAGTCATTATGATTTTTTAGATCAAAACTAGACATCTTAAGGACTTGGAGAGTTTGAGTCTTCAGAGATACTCTGTGTCTTCTCAGGACAAAATAATTTATATTCAGAAATATTTTTGGCATTGACATGTACAAAGAAACAGCATAACTGAGTGCTCACAATATATATTATATACAATATATTTCATGTCAATTATGTGAAATAAAGTGGTTTGCTGGCTGATTTCATGCTAATTAATTGCCAGTTTGCAGATATTTGCACATATTTCATAAAACTACTTCAAGCAAGTTACATGGCCTCACTTTTTAAGGACAACGGATGTGTCAGTAATTAAATAACAAATAAGATACACAGATTCTTTATGAATTGGATATGATTGTACTCACACATCACACATGTCCTGATAAATTGATTCAGATAATCCTCATACTGTACAGCGGATGGACTCTGTGGAATTTTATTTCTGGCTTATTACCAGCATTGTTTCACACTAGCAGAAAAGACACCAACAACTTCCATCGTCTCCGTCTGTGTTTACAGTTCCCAGTCACTCCCACTGTGTACCAAAAACTAATAAAAACAACTTGCGTGCTTGCAGTGCTGTGGATAGAGTGGATCCATCATTGCAAAAAGAAGCAGAAAATGAATATACAAAATATTACTATTTCTCCTGTGTTCCTTTAGATGAGCAGACTATGTCAAGGGGGCTGGACCTCAAATATTAAACAGAGCTGCCAAATGAATTTGATGATGAGCAGCACTGTCTGGCACATTAATCATATGTATTTCTTCTAAGGATTATTCAGAAATCTGTTGCAGAGTTGATGTTAATTCCAATAAAAAATCTATTCAACATTAGATTGTTAGAACTGTCAAGACTTAATTTGTGCTAAACGTTTGTTGATAGCCATAGTTACTGGTTAAATACCATCAAAGCTTCTAATTCCAAATTTTTATGAATATTGTTCCCTTATTAAGTAAGGTTACAGCTGTTGGCAGAGTACCCAGGCAGAGGTCATATGAAGAGACACATCTGATATCCATTTATAAGGAGCTTTTTTGGGCAGTAACGGTCCCTTGTGTGTCGTCCTCTGAGCTCAGAGATGTATTGGCTCGCTGAAAACTCATCTGTAACAGACGACTGCAGTCTATGGTATAAAATCTCAAAGAATATGCATATGTATTGCCATTTACAGATTGTACTTGAATGGTGTCTGCATTCTGTATTCACGTGCAAAAAATATTTGAATATATACAGTATATATTCGTGAAACTCTTCTATTTCATTTTTAGTGAATTTTATAAATTAATTCACAAATATCGAAATAAGAATCAAAAAAATATATTTTACCTTTTATCTTGGAGGTCTGTAGGAGAAAGTTTTTTCTGTTGTCTACCTCTGCCTGCTTACTTGCAGCCAAGGAACAACACATACAAACAACCAGCTGAGCCACAGCTATAAAGAAACCATATCAGAAAGAGGTAGCCTTCAATATTTTTTCAATTCACGAGTCACTGTACCTGACCTCCGTTGTGTGTTCAATATATGCACTGGCAACAAAAGGCGATACAGTCAAATTTGATATAACTCTGAGTCAGTCTTCACTCTCCTTCCTCCAGCTCCATTGCTACATGTAGACTGACTTTTCTTGTCTTTATTCCCTTAACAGTGAGAAATAAAAAACGTGGGAGTGCTACATTTGGGAAAGCCCAGGCTGAACTGATCTCCTCTCTGAAATTCTGGCCTGAGTTGATGGATACTGACTGAGCATAAATATTCAAGCTCTGTGGCACCATCTGTGCAGACACATAAGAAATGGAATTATCATTTCACAAATCAAAAGCTTTTAAGCCACACCTATACTTATAGTAGAATTACATTTTTTTTTGCAGCTTCAAAAATGCAACAATGATACAGATCAAAGTAAAAAGTGCACTTTTATTCAAACAGTGGACCATTTACAGAAGATAGAGCAGAGATTTACAATGGATAAGTCTTCCATTGACTATAAGTATGAGAATATTATTATCATCTTCAAAAAATAAAATATATAAGACCAATACTAACATTTCAAGAAAATAAATATTATTGAATGCTATGAAATATTAGCCAAGATACAAGGATTTAATTTCCTTTCTGATTTAATTTAAACTGTGTGTCAGCTTTGCTCTTCTGTCTTGTCAATATCTGAAGAGCATTTACACATGTATTCATTATTGAATATTTCTCATATGGTCTAGTGTGGTTACCAAAGCAGCTTAGTTCTTTTGACTGCCACTGAATATAATCATCAGTGGAAAAAAAAATGCATATAAGTGTTTTTAATTAAATTCTCTTGCTTCGAAGTGCCAGAGGCTGCCTCTAATTTGAAGCAGCGTGTTGTTGAGAATAGGGATATATTATTTTCAGGTCAAAATTAAATTTTCTGCAAAGGTTCCTATCAGGATCAAATACTTGCAAAACAGCTGTCACTGCTGTTAAAATGTGCTCATTGTTTCCTGTTGCAGAATGAGCAACCTATTAAGAATATTTTAACCTTCAGGAACAGTTTTAGTTTTCATGTACCAACATTTATCCCACATTAATAATAATAACATATTTTATCTATAGAACACTTTTCAACATTTAGACGCTGAGAACAGCCTGGTAACCTCACAGTGATGACATCATAAAAACACAATGTTGTTTTTACAGTTACATTTCTGTATGTAAATTTGTATGGATTAAACAAACAAGACATAACATTAATTTGTTTTTAAGATGCTGGTAGGCAAATTCTGTTACCTGTAGATGGAGCCAGGCTAGCTGTTACCAATGTTTGTGCTAAACTAAGCTAACTGGCAGCATAGCTTCATATTTAATGTACAAATTATCTTCTTAAGGCAAATACGCATATTTGTTACATATAATAAGCAAACGCTATTCCTTCACCCAACTGTGAAGCTTGAAATGTGAGTAACAAATAAAGATAAAGATGTGTTTCTGTGAAATTCTTTGTTTTTCTGCACTGTAGTGGTGAAAAATCACTATCTTTAGGAGATTAGCAGCTTTCACAACAACCAAAGCACATTAAGAACTAGATGCAGAATAACAAACATGAATATAAAAACTCAGGACCACACAAAGTCCTCTTACCAACATAATTAAAACCAAAATTAGATACAGTAGTAACCTCTCAGTTTTCCAGATTAGCCACAAAAAGTCAACCCTCCAAAGAAACTTGATAACTGACAAAAGGATTCCAGTAAATGTTTGTCTGCACCATGTTTTCCTGAATGAATATCTGATAAGAAACCAGCACAGTGAAAAGCTCATTTGGCACATGAAACATGTTGCAAAATATGCTTATCGCTGTGTACCAGAGGGTGAATGTTAACCGAGCAAAGTTTATCACAATGATGAATTTAAATGACAAAAATATTTTTTTAGCAGCTAAAATTATCATTTCAAATGTCCTCATATTCAGCACCCCTCTCACCTTCATGACCTCCCCCACGGTGTGAAAATGTCCTCTGAATTTTAAATCAGCAAAATGAAGATCCTTGTTGTGAAAAGGTCGCAAGGTCTCACTTTTCATTGAGCCTGTGAGACCGTCACTGACTACCATGTTATTATTAGCAAACTAACTTTCAAGGTTTAGTAGGAGTTCAGTCCTGAACACTCGACATGCATTTGATGACATCAAACCTTCAGGTGTCAGCCTTCACTTTAAGTATTCATTGCAATTTATGATCTATTTTGAATGAAATGAAAATGCCATCTGTGCAATAAAACTTTCATGAGTTATTGATTTAAAAAACTGGATATAACACAGACCTGAGCCTTTGAAGAGCTCAGTCATATCCCATATTTTTCACTCCATCTGCCATGTTGATTTGCCAGCTTTCATACACTGACTTGTTTTTTTTTCTGCATGGATGTTGTTTTTCAACTCCAAACTTTTGTCAGAGTAATATCCTTCTATGTTACAGAGTGGACAAGGAAGTCTGTTTGACAAAAGTATCTTTCTGAACTCACGCAGAAAAAAAAAACCATCAGTGCCAGCAGCAAATTTCACTAATAATGTAAATTCAGCTCCTAATTGGCAGCACACCAGCTGTTTCTCACCAAAAATAATGAGTCTGTTTTTCTTTCATGAGAAAATTATCTATCTTCTTTAGACACTTAACGCATGGCTTCAGTTTCTGTGTCTGTGTCCTGACTACGCCGCTCCAGCCTGAGGTTTCCTAGAGATCCGGACTGAACCTGCCTGACATTGCCAGCAGCCAAAGGAGAGAGTGAAGCTTTTACCACCAACAGGCAGCTCAGTGACTGCTCAAGACCAACTGATTCATTTCCTGCCTTTGTTGGTAAAGACAATATAAACCCCTTCATAAGTCTTCCCCCTTGTCTTCATCCTCCTTAATGGCTCACTGCACAGTTTGATTGTATGCAGATGAGGAAACCTGATGAAGTCAGTTTTTGTGCACATGCATAACTGCAGAGTCTTAGATCTGCCACTCGAGTGCGACTCATTAATGATTTCTGGGACTTCAACTCTTACATATTCACTGAGCAATATAAAAGGTTAATTGGTGTTTTATTTTCTCATTGTAAAGGAAGGCAGATACTAGTGGTAAGATTGGAATCATTGTTGGGTATTAAATAAAGGAGTCTGGCCTTGTGATTTTCAGTTGGCATGAGTATGTAGTATTAATGACTTGCTGATGGCTAATTTAATGAGATCCAGGTTCTTTTAATGAGTAAATATTAAAAAAGTGTCAGTCATGAATGTCTGCTAGGTACTTCTAAGAACATGCAGAACACATTCATTTTCACTAAAAAGACTGACAAAACTAATCACTTCAGCTCTGTCACAGGCTCAAATGTTCTGGATTTAGAAAATGAGCAATACACACACACACTCATAAATGTATGAAACGCTTTAACATATGTAACACATACACACACAACACTTCTGACACTAACACAGTAACATGTAAGCCTTACTGTCATCCCCAGTGAGTTTTCATGGGAGATTACATAAATTTCAAGACTCCATTAAGAGCACTCATGGGTGATTTTCTTCCACAGCACGAGAAATATCGCTAAGTGATTACATGGTTTGCATGCAGTGATGTACAGTAGGTTGAGAGATGCCACACAGAGGGTTCACAGCCCATAATGTGAGTAATTGTCACAGCATATGTTGCGCCATCTTTTCCCATTTTGCCCCCTCCCACTCCCCCATCCTTTGATTTCTAAAGAGAGACTTTCGCACATACATGTGAATCACTGACATGTTTTTATTTGTTAACATAAACATTTCATATCACTGCATGTATGCATGTATAACTTCCTCTCCAAGAATTACAGTCACATTTCCAATAATTTGATTTTAGTTACTCAGCAAGTTAGTACAATAAAACCTTGATTATCTGTAGAAAAGATGCATGTTTAACATTTATATTATTGCTAAATTTAACTCATTTTTGTTCCTGTAGCAAGATATACATTAATAACTGTACACCACAAGATTGTAAAGTTTACAAAATGAATCTCCAAAAGTATTTGTGGAAATTAGACTTAAATTATATGATAAACTGGGGTATTTGTTCATCTGAACTGCACAATATAACAAATCACTCAGTGGTGCTTCTTTTGCAGCTCATGTCACCTGTCGAGCTCACTTAGGCGCCACTGTGGCCTTACATCTCCACATAACCAATGTCATACTTCCTCATTACGTGATCTCAGTCACTGGAGGTTAACTGATGATGTCACACATGATGCTCCTGCATCAAGACTGCCAACTGTGTGGGTTTATGAAGCCTTAAAGGAAACAGCATCTGGCATCTCCTAAAGGACAGGGATGTGATTCATTCCTTCAAGCTGACCTTTCATTGTCGTGATAATTTAGTGTTATTCCTCAATATACTCACATTATACTTTAAGTATAGTACCAGTCAAAAGTTTGGACACACACCCACCCACTCATTCAAGGGTTTTTTCTGCCTTTATATCTTTTTTTTTATTTTTACTATTTTCTACATTGCAGAACAATACTGAAGACATCAAAACTATACAGAGCCATAAGATCTATGGAATGATGTACTAAACAAAAAAGTCTTAAACAAACCAAAATATTTTTCATATTTTAGATTCCTCAATGTAGCCAATGTTTGTTTTGATGACAGCTTTGCTCATTATTGGCAATATCTCAACCAGCTTCATGAGAGAGTCACCTGGGATGGTTTTCTTTTAAAATATGTACCTTGTCAAAAGTTGACTGGTGAAATTTCTTTCTTAATACATTTTAGACCATCAGTTGTGTTGTGCTGAAGTAGTGTTGGTACAGCAAATAACCATATTCAACTACTGTAATAATCCATATCATGGCAGGAACCACTCAACTAAGTAAAGAGAAATGACAGTTCATCATTACTTTAAGAAACGAGGGTCAGTGAAGAGTGAGAGTGAAAAAAAAAGTTTTTTCAAGTACAGTCACAAAAAACATCAAACACTATGATGAAACTGGAACTCATGGGGACCGCCCCAAGGAAGACCAAGAGTTACCTCCACTGCAGAGGATATGTTCATTAAAGTTGCCAGCCAAATCACCAATTAACGGCACCTCATATTACAGCCCACATCAATGCTTCCCAGAGTTCCCAGAGACATATCTCAACATCAGAGACTGAATCAGGCCTTCACCGTCAAATTGCTGCAAAGAAACCACTTCTGAGGGAGACCAATAAGAAGAAGAGAATTACTTGGGCCAAGAAACACAATGAACGGACATTAGACCAGTGGAAATCTGTACTTTGGTCTGATGAGTCCAAATTTGAGCTTTTTGGTTCCAACTGCTATATCTTTATGAGAGGCAGAGAAGGTTAACGGATATTATCTGCATGTGTGGTTCCCACTGTGAAGCATGGAGGAGGAGGTGTGATGGTATGAAGATGCTTTTCTGGTGACACTGTTGGCGGTTTATTCAGAATTCGAAGCACATTTAACCAGCACGGCTACCACAACATTCTACAGCACGCCACCCCCTCTAGTTTGCACTTAGTGGGAACATAATTAGTTTTTCAACAGGACAATAACCCAAAACACACACCCTGGCTATGTAAGGGCTATTGGACCAAGAAGGAGATTGATGGAGTGTCGCATCAGATGCCCTGACCTCCACAATCACCCGAAATGGTTTGGTATAAGTTGGACTGCAGAGTGAAGGAAAAGCAGCAAGTTTTCGGCATATGTTGAAACTCCTTCAAGACTGTTGGAAAAGCATTCCAGATAACTACATGATTTCATATGCTATTTTATAGTTTTGATGCCTTCAGTTGTACAATGTGGAAAACAGTAAAAATAAAGAAAAACCCTTGAATGAGTAGGTGTGTCCAAACATCTGACTGGTATTATATGTCTCTGCATGCACATGATAGGAGAATTACATGCATTTTCCAAATTTAAGTAATACATCCATTGCAGAGATGAGTACCTTGACATGATATACAGTGTATCTTACTTCTAAACTGCCTTTTAAATCTGAGTCACATCTGAGTCACAGACTGCCAACTATAATTCTACAACATCTATTTTTACTGTACACTATTCCTTTTTATTGTAATTGCAGACATGATGCTTGCTGGCAAAAGTGAAGGATACTTTCTGTGTACAATATAGAGTACCAAGGTGTTTTTGCACTTAGACAACTCACAAAACACATTTGGATGTGTAGACAATACTGAGTAGACCTGTATAATGTCTCCTCACTGGGTTGCTTGAATTCTACTGAGCCACAATATAGCACTCATAAATCACCTTACTGAATATTGAAGTGAAGGTGACCCCAACTTCAGTGCAGTCATAACACAATGATCCCTGCATTTTTATACAAAAACAAGTGAATGATGGCTGTATGAAATGTTGCCTGACACATTTTTTTTTACTGAATAATGAATTTTGATGGTTTGACCTTTTGTCCACACAAAGACAATAAGAATATGTGACTACAAAAAAAATAGTTCCTATAAGATACAATCATCATGCTTAATTAATGCTGTGTTTAGTTTTCTGTCAGTTTTCCTTTTGATTTGTCTCAACATTAGAATTCTATGGGCAAATTCTGCATGCAGCAGTAAAGTCATAACTTAATTTGTTCTCTTTTTGCTAAAGTTAAGCCGTCCCACATGCCTCTCTAACTCGACACTCAGTAACGCAACAAATATTAATGCAAGCTACAAACACATTCGCCAGGAGACGTAGCCAACAATATGTTTGGAATAATTATGTTGGCACTTTCTGTATAGTCAGCTAACTAAATAGCTGTTTACCTTGTATCAGGACTTATTCACTGATAATGTCATAGGTAGTGACAGTCAGACTTGCTTGCATGACAGCAGCTTGCTGTATCACTGAGGACATGGGACCAATCAACTGCTGTGAAGCTGTTAATAATGTTTGTGTGGTTGTTGAATGTTTTTCTTTAGAATTTTATGCAAATTTTAGAACCGATGTGTCTGTTTTATATTTTTGTGACTTTGTATTTGTGTTACCAAACAAAGGGAATTACTGCAAGAAGTTTTCATTTAGCAAATTTCACAGGCTGCCTGTGAGTTATGTTGCTAAATATATTTACACTGTAGATTAAATCCAAAAGAAAGACTAGTGTAAAATCCAACAGCTTGTTTGTTTTCACTCAGGTTTTTATAAGTCCTTTCAAGAGATTTTTTTTTTCACTTGGTGTGACATCTTATAGCCAAAAAATTCACCCGCCGAACCTTCCATCTGGACTCTTCCGTTTACTTAAATCAATATTGAGGCTTTTAAGGATTTGATGTACAAAAAACAATAAAAAATGAAACAAAACTTGTAAGGTGACAGAGGGAATTGCATAATTGAAAACGAAATCATAGGCCCCCAAAGAGACCATTCTAATTTGCATAATAATGAATACTTGTGTGTTATTGTGTAGTCTGGTACATGCTGTTAAACTATGTTAAGACTTTGAAATGGTTTTGTTCCTGGGCTTTGAACCTCTCTCTTGCTGCACAGCTGATGACTTTGTGCCGAGCAGAATGACGGGAAAAATAATGAAAAACTATCTCTCTCGCATCAGAGTCCCTCTGCAAATTCATTTGAACACATCTGTTCCCCTGGAGTGTCATCAAGTGATGCAGCTGTAAAATATGTGGGAGCGACAATCGTTAATGGGGAGGAGCACAAATGGCTAACATTACACATCAGCCACTATTTATCTAGAAATAAAATGGGTTTATTTAGGTTTTTTTGTGCTCATGAGACAACTGAAATGATATCCTAGCAGCAGAAACAATGAATTGAAAATGTACCTAAATGTTGAATAGCTGAATAAAAACTAATTCATCTAATTTATCAATTAAAAAAGATGCTTTGCCTGCCCATATGCGTACCATTACCGGGTGTGTTATTCACTGTTCTGGCGAACAAGTGTTTTTTTGCCCTTGACCTGAATGAAATATCCAATAGACGCATACACACACACACAGTCATGTTTCCATCACTTCAGAGGACATTATATTTACTTATATTCATTTCCAGGAGACTTCTCCTAACCTTAATCATAACCACCACATGCCTAACCCTAACCTTAACATAACCCTGAACTAACCTGAACTTTAAACCAAGTCTTCACCCTAAAATTAATGACCTACATAAAGGGGACTTACTTTTTGCCCGAATCCCAACAATATGACTGTGTAATCAGATTTACGTCCCCACAATGTGAGGAATATCTGGACTACACACACACTGCTCAGCTGGATGGTGGAACACATACAGGTAGCTTTGGGTGGGAAACAAGCAGACGTCTTCATCTCCAGCAGTTAGAGTCATTGGGGTCGTCATTGTTCTGCTCTGACCTGCTCCAAGCTGCAGAGATGCCTGAATCATTTTAATGGTTTCATCATATGAAGCCCCAGACATACAAGGAAAGATTACTGTGATTGCATCTGTCCCGCTCCACTGATATCTGTCTGGCAGGTGGTGGGATCACAAGGTCGTGAAAGTCTGTGATTGAAGAAGCAACTGTAGATTTTAATGAACCTACAAAACAAAACTGGAGAGAGAAAAGTCTCTTTGGCATTCATGCAGTAATTTCAGATCTTTGTCTCCCCCTGATAACTCCAAAAGCAATTTCACGTTGGGGGTTTGACATAATATCTCACTTGAATTATATTTAGGTCAAAGACTGTGTGAAACAGGAAGATCTCATCCAAAACTTCCCTTAATAAGAGGTCAGAATGTCAGTGATTCAATTTAAGAATCCAAGAAGACAAATCAGGTCTGTTCTCTTTCAGTGGAATTAAAGGAATAGTTCAACATTTTGGGAAATACACTTATTCACTTCATTAGATGAGAAGATCAATAACACTCTCATTTCTGTATAAACAGCTACTGCCAGCAGCCGGTTAGCTTAGCTTAGCACAAAGAGTGGAAACTGGCAAACAGCTAGCCAGGCTCAGTCCAAATACTTGTTATATCAACAAAAATAACTCTAACTTTAAAGTTAGCAACTTCAACTTCTCTTATCATCAAAATTATGATCTCTGACTGGAAAAAAACAGCAAAACAGGAAGTGACAGGGTTTATGTGAAACATGATCTTATCATGGTCCTTTAAATTCAGAAAATAAAAAAAGATGAGAACTAAAGTAGTTCCAGCTATTTCTGTGATGTACAGGATTCACATCGCATTCTTCATCAGATAGTAACTAAAAAAAACAAAAACAAAAAAAAAATTTTTTCCTCGACTTACAATTTTAGCCAATTCCTGCGATTTTACCACAAAAAACACATAAAACTGCTGCAAAATCAAGCATTTTTGATCACAACAATCACAAAAAAGAAACTGTGAAATCCTGGAGGGACTGCTTTATGTTGGATTTGCTGAAGGAGCCTGTGGGCTTTTTGTCTGGCTGCCTCCATATGCTGTATGCCTCACATATGAGAGCTGCAGGCCGGAAACAAGGCAGGAGCTGTTCTCAGCGGTCCTTCCTACATGCTGCTTCTGACTCAGGGGCTCATGGGTTTGCATGTGTGAGACCAAACTCATTTAGCATTAAAACCCTCCCTGAGCTTCACATAAACCCTCGCATTTACTCAAGATACTCTACAGCAAACGCAATGCCTATGACATAAATGAATTTGTCTTGTATTTGGCCACCGAAACTATAAGTGAAAACAAAACTTTTTCCCAGTCACTTTCAAAAGTATGCTGGAAAAATATGTAACTATCACACTGTGATGTAACTAGCTTTTGCCAACAGTGGATTACTCATTGGATCATTGTAGCAATACCAGCTGCTGCCCTTATAGTTGCTGATTTGTGCATTTGACACCTTTGTAAATAATTCATGTGGATTTATTCATAACTCTTCCTGGCACACTGAATAGTACCACAGAGTTATTGCATTTTTCGAAACGTACAGTAATTATTAAAAACGCTGCTTTTCCAAGCTTACAGTAGCTGCTTTTTGATTCCCCGACATTAAGCTTTTCATAAAACCAGAAGAGACTTTCTGATTTATTTTCCTTTCGGCTTCTGCACAGTCTCCTTTAAGGGACCCCCCAGTGATGTAGTCACTTGATTCAAAGTGTTTTCCTCTGAGAGCAGCTCTTTCTGAAAGGGATGCGTGATTATCTCCGCTAGTCACAATCCCAATCAAAATAAAGTTCAGACACACCGTGGCGCAAGCATTATGGGGATGCACAGATGTTTCAGTTGGCAGGAATCAGGTGTTACTCCTATTCTGCCAGAAACAAACGACGTGATGTACAAGAAGTGAAGAATACATTTAAAATTTGATGGGAGGTGTAAGGCCTGAGGGTGCTTCGTCTGGGTTTTATTTAAACTTTTAGAAGCAGCAAAGGAGTATCTATCCAACTACTGCTGTGTTTTAGCAGTGCTCAGTCTCTGTGAGGATTTTCAAAGATGCCAACTGAGTATTAGTGGCAGCGGCTGTCATGCAGTAAATACCTTATAAAATAATCTAGAATTAAACAGGTGGGAACTGAGGAGTGATCAATATTTTATAACGCTGAATAATGCTGACAGCAGAATATTAACACAGTGTGGCGAGTATATAGGTGCACACACACACTCACCATTTTCTGTGTCAAACTCTCTTCAGATGTATCAGAAACTTTACAGGCAAGCCAACATTTACTGATTCAACCACATTCATAGCACTGGACTCATATTTGAGCAACTGTTTTGCATAAACTCACTGTTCTTTATGACTGAAACAGGCTTTGTGCTAATGTCACAGATCAGTAGCTGGAACTATCTAAAAACCCTGCAGAGCTTCCTGTGCCAGTTCAATATTTGTATATCCTTGTGGTGACTAAGGCCAGAGTGGCCAGATGACAATTAGCACTCAGTGCTGTACAAGGCTCGTGCATGAATTCACTTCTTTCCTAACTGATTGTAAGCAGTATCATACTTATTCAGGATACAAAGAAAAAAGCTTACTTGGGTGGGCAAAAGTTAACATATCGCACAATAAATAATTGCATTATGAAAAGTTCCTTTAATTCTTTAATCTAGTTTAATTAAGCAGCCCTGCAGGCCTGAAAGCATCTGATTTCTCCAAATTAAAGCAAAGAGCTTTTTTTAAAGGGCACACACAGAATATTGAAACCCATTTCTCCAAAAACCCTCCAGTGTAAAAACTTGGCAGCCTAGGTGGAAAGCACAGTGAACGGTTGTTTCCAATATTTTGGATGAGTTGGCCAGTATAAGAGTTATGCATCCGCACAGCACACGCCTGAATGCAGATGAGTTAAGCTCGGTCCTGCTTTACGGACTACTTTTTATTACTTTCTGCACATTCATTAAAACCAGTGGAGTCGCTCCTATGAATGTTGATGGTTCACTGTTCATGAAATCATGTAAGTTTGAATTGTAATAATCATGTTCTGCTCTCAGATGTATATAACAGCATTAACAAAGTTATTACAAAATATATGCAATCTACTATGAGCACATGAATGAATTCCAGTCTTAATTAGCAGTAATTATGATCTCAAACTAATAAGCTTATGAGGGAATTTGTGGAAAATTTAAACTGAGGTGGAAACCAGACATGACTGTCAAGGAGCAGGCATTTGAGTATGGTTTTGTGTATGTTCTGGCATGCTGGTGTGTGTCATGCTTTTATTGCTTTACAGCTTCAATAACACCGCCTGCAATAATAGCTGAACATGTGCCTGCTGTGTGTGAGTGGACTTCACTTGCCCTCTTTTCACCTTCACAGATGCACTGGTGTTCAAAAGAATTAAGCACTTTTAGCCTGAGTTTATCAAAACAATCCCTTTCCCTGCACCATCTCTCAGAAATCATAGACCACCTCACAACCTCTGACCCTCCCCTTTTTACTGTGGTAATGAAAAGTTTTACAGGAACTGAGGGAAGTATTTCTCTAAACACTTTCCAACCTCCACTGATCATACACTTCACAATCTGTTCTGCTTTTTTCACCGTTACGTGAGCTGGGGAATCATTTAGACAACACAGTGTAGGCGGATGTCCTTTTTTCAGTATGCACAGCATCTGTGTAGGCTGCCTGCTGGGCTCAGCTCTCTTATGGATAGGGCACTGGAAAGCCAGGTTCTCCGGCTGCAGTCAGACAGATGCAGACTGGTGGGCGCCTCATCAGTAACTGCCTGCAGACAGACACACAAGCAGCGGCTACAGTGTATCAACGCTGGGTTTGAAATGAGCTGCAATGACTGCAAGAATGATGTGGTTATACCACACATGTGTGCCTGAGTCCACTTCCCTGGCCTCTGACCCACCATCAGTCTGTTTACATCCTATATCATGAGTCAGAACTTGTGAATGAAAAAACAATACTGCGTAGGATGAGGAAGGTTTCATCAGCATATATGCATAATTTATTGGCGTAATGGTTTTATCTGTTGTTTGTACCAATTCAGTTTCAGTTTCAGTACAGAAATTAATAGGGGTTAAAGTAATACTTTGTCATTCGAAAATGCACATATTCGCTAGCAGAAAGCTTAGCTTAGCATAAACACTAAAGACATAAAACCACACTGTGTCATTTTTACACTTCCGTTTTTGTATAGAATAAACAAATAAGTTATAATGTATTACTTAGTTAGCTTAAACTCACCAAGTTTAATTAGTGAGTTTTGTTATCACTGAACAAAGCTAGGGTAGCTGTTTCCTTATGTTTCCAATATTTATGCTAAGCTAAGCCTCCAAAAAAAGCAAATAAATGTTTTTTGTCCAAATGTTGAACTATTTCTTTTTGACATGATATTAAGTCCAACACTAGATAATTGTCACCAGATAGATCTGAGACTCTGGTTCAATCAAGACTGACTTGTAAGTATAATAGATTTAGTATATTGGGAACCAAAATGTAATGGTTGTTGTATGTACAGTACATATAACACAATGTATGATTGTGAATTTGAATCTCAATGTTCTAATATGTTTTGTTTTGTTTGTACAGTATGTTATAGATTGCCACCATAATAGTGGCCAATGAAATAAATAATTTTACATAAATTAAGCATAAAAGCAGACCTTTCACTTAACACTAATTCAAATCTTTGTCAACATGAACACCTAATGATAACTGAATCAGTATTAATTATTGTGCCAAATTTTTATTCTTGGAACATTATTCATGTGTTATGACGTAGAAAGTTAATGTGAAGGTGTCAGCAGAATTTTCCTTCTGTACAAAGGCCACCTTTTTTTTTGGAAACGATGGGCCTGACATAAAGTGTCAGCTTATATTAGCTAGGTTGTCTTTATATTAGCTAGAGTAATTACTACTAAAGTAGATTATAAAGAACCTGAACAGACAGCACATACTTTATGTCTGAGAGGTTTTCCCCTCTGCTACATCTCTATTGGTCTATTGGTATACTGTGTCTGTACTGTCTAGTTGAGATGTCTCTCAAGACATTTCAGATGATGAAAGACGGCATCAGTTCCACAAGATGAATAATTAACTAGTTATTTTTACCCCTCTGGGGCATGAAGCAACTGCCAGTATGTGTGCAGACAGGTGAGAGGATTGCAGACTGTATAAACGATGGCATTGAGTCAGAGGATCTCATGGTTTCACAGGCATGCAGCCAAGCTTGTTAATAAAGGGCCCTAGTAGGGATTTCTCAGCATTCAGAGTACTCTCAAATTTGAATAATTCAGATACAGATGTATTGTAAAGTTTATCCTACATCCTGTACTGCTGTTCTTGTATATTACATCATTATAAGCATCAGGGAGGAAGCTAAAAAAAATGTTTCCCATTGTTGGGTTCCTAACGAAGCCTTCAGTGTTTCAGGCAAAATTGTTGTCATCAATTTGATGGAAAAGGACATGCAGAGCAAGCACTTTCCTTTGACTACAATGTCAAATTGTCATGATATTCAAATTAAATCAATCTGTCACAGAACCTTAAATCAGATTTGAGTCATTGTACTCAATGATGGATAAATTGAGCCTACAAGGCTACAAGCTTCTGAATTATGCAAATAGTGCAATTTTTGGTGCTATACATGTAAAATATAAGTACAGCTCTATTTCCCCTCTTGCCTCCAAGCTAATGGATAAAGAAGGAGTAGCATGTAAAAATGACCAAAGCAGGCACAAAGGCACTCAGCCATTTTTAATTATATATATCTTGCATCCCCTGTTAAAATAACCCCACTGTGCATTCCCTGTAAGTGTATCAATATAAGCTGGACACTATTTACAGACATAGAGCTCCATTCCCTTGGTTAGGGGGGGAGGGTGGTCAACCTTAAACCAGAGTAACTCAGCTGGGAGAACTGAAAGTACCAACATCAGGTATTTTCAGGCTTTCTTCCATCTAAACCATAAATAAACCTTGTTCATTCCAGAGTCACAGGGTACAGACTGCATGTCACAGCTGTTAGAATAGCCGTGTCTCTTTTGTAAGGCTTTTAGTGTAGGTGGTGTGTTTATCCCACCGGTCACACTGAGGCAGCCACCATGGGGCCTCAGCCCTCCTCGCTGAGTGTTGGCTGAGTTTGCCCACGCTCTGTTCTCCACTGTGAGCTGTCTGTCTCTCCTGGTACCCAAGCTGTCAAATATCTTCACAGGAAACATAAAAGAGGAGGGGCGGGCCAAGAGGGGACGTAATTTTCACTAAATTACAGAGCAAGTATGACCCTCACACACATTTTTTTCTCTGGCTCTAGGGGAAATGATGAGGTAAGTGTGACACCTTGACTAACCATTAAAGAGCGAACATAAAGGCTTCCATGTAATTTCATGAAATAGTCCATTGCGGTGCTAATGTTTGTATTCAGATTTGCATACCTGTATGCCTGTTATTCTTACACTGAATAAGCACATTATATTCATAGGCAAATGTGCATATATCACCATGTAGTTCTGTTAGGTTGTGATATATGGTTCAATATTGTAACTGTAATTTTACCACGTTCAGATGACTTTCACTATATTGCCTGTAATTTTCCTCTCTCTTTGGTTTCATCCTGGTATTTGTTAAATGTAAACCGGGGTGATGGCAGACTAGACTGGAACATTAGCAGCAGGGAAACATTAATGCCATGTCATGTTCAATCACTTCATACAGCTGTCTTTCCAGAATAGAACTTAAAATCCCTCTCCTCACCTACAAAATGCCCTTAATGGTCAGGCACCATCATATCTTAAAAAGCTCACAGTACCCTTTCCACCACTAGAACACTGTGTTTCCAGTATGCAGGCTTACTTGTGGTTCCTAGAGTCTCCAAATGTAGAATGGGTGGCAAAGACTTCAGCTATCACGCTCCTGTCCTGTGGAACCATCTTCCGATTTTGGTCTAGGAGCAGACACCCTCTCTATGTTTAAGAATAAAACTTTTTGATAAAGGTTATAGTTAGGGCTGGTCTAAACTTGCGTGATAGCCCCTAGTTTTGCTACTATAGGCCTAGACTGCCAGGGGGACTTCCCATGATGCACTGAGCTCCTCTCTCCTGCTTTCCCATATGATTCTAACTTGGCATCTTCCCTGGAGTTTTGTGCTTTCTTATCTCGCAGGTGTAGACCTTCAGTTGTGGACCAGCTGCTGCCTGTGGCTCCAGACTGCTTGCTGTTCCCTTGGTCCAACTTAATGCCCACTGCTGCTACTACTATTATTAGTCATTTTCTATTACTATTATTATTGTTGTTGCTGTGCTTCTCTGTCTCTCTCTCTCCCTTCTCCCCCTCCCTCTTTCTCTCTCAACCCAACCAGTCAAGGCAGACGGCCGCTCACCAAGAGCACAATTCTGCTTGAGTTTTCTTCCTGTTAAAGGGGAGTTTCTCCTTGCTGCTGTCACCAAGTGCTTGCTCATGGGGGAATGTTGGGTTTCTGTAAATTAAAGAGTACCATATAAACCAGCTCTATGTGGAAACTGCCCTGAGATAACTTCTGTTGTGAATTTGGGCTATATAAATAAAATTGATTTGACTTCAATTGACTGCACCTTTCCAAACTGCAACACTCCATCTGCCTGCTGTATTTGTGTTGCTGCGAGCACAATAACAAGGTATGTAAGTAGGGCTGTTAAACGTCAACAAGCACCCCAGAGTGCAGCTTCACATTACTTCCACGTAACATTATCATTGGTGAAGCAGCTGTAGATATCCGTCCCACTGCTTAGCCAGTAAGATGGATCTCCTGCACTTCACTGACAGCAGATATTCCATTATATCAACCAGCAGTCACCATCTCCTCCCCTGAATTATTGCCAGCCCTGTTACTTGCCTCAGCACCAAATTGGCTTAGCCAGTAAATGAAGGATTTGAATAATACATTCCACCTATCTCCCTCCTTTTCTTCTCCACCCGGACTGCCTGGACTTCATTTAGTGACATTATCATCTTTTCATTTGGGAACAGTTTCTCCAGATTTATATGAAGCATTACCAGCCATATCCAATGCACAGCAAGTCAAACTACCTGATATTGAAAGCAGTACTATCATTTTTTTTTTTTTTGCGTTTTATTAGAAAATCTAATACAGTGGTGCTGTCGGCCTCATTTGCTTTATTAGTCTCAAACCCTACAACCTGCATTAACCAGAATAAATACCTGATGCATCCTCTGAGAAGCTGAAATGCCATGTGCAGTTGTAATTATGGATAAATACAGTTGCAGTGGCTTGTAGCAGTCATTAAACCCAATAAAAGGACAATTACTTACAATTAGTTTAGTTATTTATTGATCAATACCCACTACAATTTATATAGGGTAAAATATTCATCGTTCTGAGATTTGAGAGCAGAATCTTAATTGAAATTTAGTGTTTCATTGTAAGACAGAGTAGTGCAGATAGTTTCATAGTAAAATATGAATTGATATTACACTTGTATAGTCAACATATAAAAATCAGATATGTGTGTAATCTTAAGTTCAAATATGCACCTATAAACGGGAAAATGTCTATTGTACGATGTGTTGTATATAACACAGTTTTCTGTCATAAAAGTCATAAAATGTACCTTAAAGCATGAACAGTCTATTATTTAGTAGTAAATTCCATGCTGTGCTGACGCTTGTTTTGACAAACCCTTGAAAGCATCAGTTTAACTAAAACGGCAGAAACATCACCTAGATAAAAAATGACAAAACAATAAGAATGCTGTGTATTGCAATGTAAACAAACCTATTACCACCTTGAGTTATACACTAAATGTATCTGTTATATAATAAGAAAAGAAAATCTCAAAATCCAGCAGTAGCAGGGTGACATGACACCATTTGGCTTTACCTTAAACTTAATCCCTTGTACACTTGCCCTACCACTATACATCATAAATCATCACTACATTATGAACAGTTCTGTCCACTGGGAATCAAAGCTCATACCTGGATGACATTAAAGCGATCATGCTCTCAAGGTAAATTCAGCTGGGGATCTTCAATATGAAAGCCCATCAGTGCAGCCCATCTGCTGCACTCTGAAAGCTATAGTCCTCATGTTGTAAATAAATAAAGAAAACAAGCGATTAAAAAGAAAGAACGAAAGAAAGAAAAGAAATATTTTGCATGCTAGGTTTCAGAATTGAAGCAGAAACATTTTTTCAGAATTCTTCTAGTTTTACCCGCTCGAAAGAAGAAAGTAACCTTCGGCTATGACCTGTTCTTTTTTTATTGTGCCAGCTGATACAGCTGGGTCCTGATATCTTTATTTTTTTGGAATTCAGGGTGGCGTGCAGTGGCAGCACAATGCTCGAAGGCTACAGTGTTGGTATGGGGTCACATATCAGGCTTGCCCTGGGGTTGTGAAGATATTAGGGAGCATGATACAGTGTGTCTGTCATTCTCAGTGCTGCAGCTGCAGTGCCGTGACTTCCTGGGCCAGGCTGTCCATGTCCACATTTCACAGCTTCAACGTGAGTGCTGCAATGAGACAAGACATTGCAGCGTCTGTGCCAAGTCCTCACACAACCACTTGCTCCCTCTCACAGAAGAGCATCTGCAGCCTGGCTGCCGCTTCCCGACTTGCTCGGGTCATCCGTAAGACTACGTCATTACAGAGGACATCAGGCTGCACTCTCCATAAATTAAATCGGGAACTGCATTTACACAGGGACAGACAATCTGGGTTTAACCCTTCAGGCACAGATAGGATTTTTCCACAGCTCTATCTGAGCAGGGAAATTTCTGTTTTCTACCTCTTAACAAAGCTGGAATCAGATTTTACATCTGCTTAGACACTCAGTCAACATTGCTGTGACTTTCACAGCAGGTTTGATCATGTTGTGATCAAACTTGCCTGCAGAATTTGGATATAGTTAATTAGTGGGATACAGATCCACAAATACAAAGAAACCTGCATTTAAGCATGTTGATATCATGTCCCACCCAAAGAAAACATACTTTCTGACATCCCTTTACTGTATCACACTGCAGGGCCATATAGGTGGGAATTTGTATTCAGCAGGTTCTTGTATTCAATAATTTATCATTGATGTGTATTGATTTACTATCATAGAGACCAAGGGTTGACCTCTTCAGTGAAATATGGTCTACTTCAATAGCTGTCATGGCTCCTCCACCCCTCTGAAATTTACAGACCACAACCGTCACAATGTGGCAGTTTTTATTTGTCTAATGGGACCCTTTAATGGTTTCCATTTACATTGTTGTGAATGTACCACCAAGGCTTAACAGTCTGCAAACAAAACATGTGAAACAATGTGAATATTACAAATATACTCTGGAGAAATCATAGGGAATGTTGTCAGACACAGCCGTGCTCCTTGTAGACATTTTTAAAGTTAAGAAATCACCAAATAAAATGAAATGGAAGCGCTTCTTTTGATTATTAAGGGGCCCCCTGTTGGTCGGACCAGTGGACCTTTGTGTGGAGAAAAATGATCTCCTCCCATGCGATACGAAATTAAACATACCCCCAACCAGACTGTGAAATTGTGCTTTTCAAAACCATTTCTAGCGCAGTGGTGCAGCCCATAATCATAAAAAGGCGGAAAAGTTTGCTCATGGATAGGCCGTTCAAGCCCTAAACTCGGTGTGACGTCGTTGACACTTTTCACTCCGACTGTCTTCATTTAATGAAACTATTCAGCTCTCTCAGAAAACACGGGCTATCACGCGTTTTCACTTCAGCCAGTGGAGTTTGCCATAACCCTCCCGGCATCCGTGTTGAACCCGCCACCATTTATAGCCTCGCGGTGACAAACAATCTTATTATGAGATTTAAACTTTGCCTCGGCTAGACAGGAGGATCAACATGCGCTCCTCTCGCAGTTATTCCCCGCAGTTTCCCAACTGATACAGTAATACCTACCTACATACCCGCCTCCTTTGAATGTGGTTAAACGCCGGTGTCAGCTCTCGGTGTATAATAGAAAAACCCAAGCAGGGCTCTGGGTCTGTTCAGCACACATAAAGGCGAGCGGTGAGAGGAGCTCAACCCTGAATTAAATCACTCACGGCTAAATGGATCTTTGAGACTCTCCCTCGACGCAGCCAGTCGCTGCTTTTTGCGTCTTCAGATCGAAAGCAGACAACTGGGATTTTTTTTTCTTTTATTCTTTATCATCTAACAGAAATATCTCCTCTTTGAAAATGTCTTGTGTTCGTGGTGGCATACAGTAAGCAGCCAGCCTTGTATCGGGAAGAAGCTTTTTGCTCCGCGATCGTCAAGCAGGTAAGCTGTGCTGGATATTGTACTTTAACATCGCAGTTTACAGACAGCATGTACTTTCTTTCTATCGCGTTCAAACGGGGTAGGAGCAAGCCTTAAAGGCAAAATATTACTGCTTTACTTCACAGTAACCTATTAGTATGGCTGTTGTGCATAAACTGTGTGGTCATGTTCAATAACTCTTATCTTACAAAGCACATACACATCTGACAAAATGCAGAGCTGAACTTGAACACCAGCAAGCTGAAGTCGCTGCATTTTGAGAGATGTTAACGGGACAAGGGGTCACTTATTTGCTTTGACTGCGATTCATGTTGCAAATAATATCAGTACCATTAACTTTCTCTGTTTTTTAACATTTATTAATCTCAATATTTATTTGCCTAAATAGCAGCATTTACGACACAACAGATTTGCATTTGTTCTGCAAACACTCCACCTGATTAAAGCTCCAGTGAAAAGTACTGTAGTCGCTACTTTGCAAGTGTAAACCTCCAGCAAAGCCGCCCGCTTGAGATGTCGCTTCAGCACCACGGACAGCTCCCGGGCCGCCTCAGTGCGCCAGTAAAGGCTGAACTTTATGTCAGAGAATCAGACACAGAACATGCTATTAATATGTATCAAAATGAGAAACTCCGTGCTAATAGGAAGCTTCACTTTGTCTAAATGCTATTCATTTAAAAAAAAAAAAAAAAAATGCTTTCCTGTTACAACACTAGGCCTACTCAGCCTACACTCCAGTCACAAAATGACAAGCCAGTTTATCGAATCTGCACATGAAGCTTCCAAGACACCATATCATTGTAACGCCCTGCATTAAGTCATGGCAAATGGTGTGATTTTGACAGTTTAAAACACAAATATTAAATGATTAGTGCTTTGCATAGCTTTAGCCATTATGCTGTCATTACACAGGCTTGTACTTACTGTAGCCCTGCGCTCAGATTAGCTGAGGATTTTGCTGCGTCTGTACCATCTGTCTGGGGAAATGCATACTATATACTGCACGGTAGGCTAGATGTGTGTGGATTTATTTGACACAAACCTTGATATGGATCGATTTCTTCTTCTACTTTTTTTCTTTCTTTCTTTCTTTCTTTCTTTCTTTCTTTCTTTCTTTTTTAGTCAGCAGAAGGCTAATTTTCAAAGATGTTTAGCCAGCTATATTAAGTCTTTCACACAAATGAAGACTCCTGGATTCAAGGTCTCTGTCAGGGGAAAAAGAGATGGTAGTGGTGGTGGTGGTGTTGGTGGGGGTAGGGGATTCAAAAATGCTGAAACAATGCCAAGTTTAATGTAACCTACACCTGCAGTCACACAACAGCCAGAGAAATGACAAGCTTATAGGAACAATTCACTGGCGTTTCACTCAGCTGCACCAGTGGACGTAGGTGTAGGAGTGCTGTATCATTCCTGCTTTGGTTAAAGAATGTATTACTGTCCTAGTGACATTTAAAGGCAGGAAAGCATTTAGAGTATAAAGCTCAAACAATCTGTCTTATGCTGCTAAACTGCAGACATTGTATTAATTGGCAGCGGTTGTTCTCAATCCAGTCATTTCATATAGAAGATCAGCCCCAGTTTAGCCTTCGCCATCAGTGTGAATCATCACAGTATCTTACTTCTCCCAACTTTTAATGTCTAGAGTTATGACTGTTTCCCAACATCTTAGTTTTGCTGCTGTTGCTAAAGCTGTCTCTCGCATTAGCCTTCACATCTCCCTTTTCCTGTCCCCGTCTCCCTTATCTTGATTATGCAGCTGGATGATTGAGTCAGCTATTTTGTATGCAAGTTGCCTGAGCTTGGTTCTTTGTGGAGGAGAGAGAGAGAGAGAGAGAGATCGTGCTGAGGATACTGAGAGAGAATTACAGCTTCTCATAACGGTGAGGAGTGGAAAAGACGAGGCTGCCCCGTTCGATAAATTGCTGTTTGAAAGAGGCAGATATCCTAGGGGGACAACGGTTTTGGAAATGTGACCAACCTTTCTAAATGGAAATAGCAGAACACATTACAGTTATCCATGGCTCTATACTGTGGATGACTAAAATTGAAGCATCTCAAACTCTTTACTGCCAAGTTAGTCTCAGATAAAACTATTTGATCTGAATTGAGAGAGACT
The DNA here is from genome assembly GCA_029490765.1 of Euthynnus affinis. Taxonomy (NCBI): domain Eukaryota; kingdom Metazoa; phylum Chordata; class Actinopteri; order Scombriformes; family Scombridae; genus Euthynnus; species Euthynnus affinis. Next base: position 5,693,187 of record CM055856.1, on the reverse strand, counting down.
GAACTTGTGTTGTACTGTACATATTTATTGATGTAGTGCTATGGAGAAGAGTGTCACATCTGCAGCTTCCATTAAGAAAAATTATATTTGAATCTATCCAGTATTGCTGAGCCTATTAGTCAGTGTATAGTACTTATGGTGTTTATGGTGTTTGTGTGTGTGCGTGACAGCAAAAACCCTAGATATAGAACGCAAATATTTATTTTTTCACACTGCTGTCATGTTGTAGAAAAGTTACCGAGGCTTGGCCGGCTGTATGTTCAAGCGGAGATGGTGTTGTTATACGGTTAACAATGTGGAAAGTGTAATCAAAGGGACCAGCACTGTGAAACATATGGTACAACAGCATGGTGTATTTCAGTTCGAGCTCCACAGCTTTTCACAACCGTAAAATTCAATAGGGCAACTTCCTGTGCTGTGAGTAGCTGCGTGCCATTTTACAAGAGCTGTTGCGCTTCCTCAGTCTCAAGTGTCCCATGTGATATTCACCTGTTTTATAAGAGGAAGAATGAGCTCTTTTACCTCAGCGGTGGGCAATGCTATAAGGATGTGAAATTAGTCACAGAGGGAAAACAAAAAAAAGGAAGGAAAGATGTTGTTTCTTTTTCCGTGCTAAATGTCTCGATAAGATGCTGTAGATAGTTACAGCCCCAAATATTTTAGCACATTGTACATGAATAAAAATATGAACCATATAACATTTCACATAAAAGATATAAATGTTATTCACTTTTAATAGAAAACTACTTCTGAAATACAAAATGTCAACCTTTATTGGCTTGTTTGGTAATGTAGTAGCTACCCAGAGCTAAATGCTACTTATTACCTTACCTTTGAAAACATGTAGAAATTCATGCATTATAATTTCTCAGCATTTCAAATTCTGTTTTTGCAGTGGCCAGACTTGTGAAGAGCTCTCTGTGCTGAAGGACAGGACCTTCAATGACACTGTCAGAGTTGCGCCTCAGGACAACACACATGAAAAGGAAATGTTATTGACAGTAACTTAACATTCAGGAAGGAGGGCAATTGGTTGAAGATTTCCAATATCTAATAAAGGCTGTAACTAACAGATAAGGCGTGGAATACAAAAACTGCTGGCTCCCTTAAATGTAGATGCCGGGGGCACATTTTATTTAGCCACTGCAAAGCAAAGATGCACCTTTGCTGAAATGATACCTCCTAACAAGCATGCAAAAAAAACCCAAAAACATTAGCAAACTTCACCTTGAATCAGCAGCTCATGAGTCATTAACTACACATTGCGTTCACAGAGCTGTGGCCTGGACTCATCTCAGGAAAGAATATATTTGAGTTTACTCAGGGGAGTTCATTGAAAGTGGCAGCAAAGGCCCTTTGGATTCCAGCCACATTTCAAGGAACAAAAACATGGTAGATGTGACCATTGTTGCTTGGCACTTTTATTTCTTACATACTGACATTTTATGTGCTGGATACAACCTCAGTAGAAAATGAGATGACTACCATTTGAAAACTGATTGGCCCACAGAGATGAGAAGAATGCATGTACGTGTGCGGAAAACTGCGAAGAGTTGTTATAAGCAACTGGACCATTGACAGATTGTGGGAATCAACCCGGAGATGTAGGGATTCACTGGAGGGCGTGAATCAGTCATAATTAATTTAAGAGTGCGCAAAAATTATTCCACCCGAGTGCCAGAAACATTTCTGTGTAGTTTCCCCAGCCACCTGCTGGCTGCTTTATGATAGACGAAGCCCTTTAGTAAACAAGCATTACGAAATGGCAGAGTGAGGTGCATTGAACATTGCTCTGTGTCTTCCTTGCCATCTCCTCTGCAAAGTAATTAGATGCCGGGATGCAAAACACCATGGCAGTGTATCTGCAGGCACCGGCTCTGCTTGATGAATAGCCTGTACATGAGAGCCCATTAAAGCTGGCGATACATAACAGTTCTGTCAAAGCTCACTTTGGAAGCAGGACTCTTTTGTTTGGTTTCTTAGTGAGTGCATGTCAGAGGACATCCCTGATCGCCTTTGCTAAATTCATGCTCTTTGTAACATCAGATTATGCATATAATGATGATCAAACCCCAGTGTGTTATTTCTTTTGGTGTGTGGCTCACCTTCTTATTATAGAAGGAATGCAGGGTGGCAAGTAGAGGGTCTTTAAACATTATAACTCCATATACTACTAACACCAATGTCTCACTATATGCAAGGCTGTATGCAACTTATTTCCTCTGTACACAGCACAAATCAGTGTACATGGCACAAAAATAAGTGTTTTCTTATTGTCTTTTTTATTAATGAAACTGAGCTCTTATCAGTCATATTCTCTTCCAAAAGGAAGCATATTTTTAAGAAACTGTCAAATAGCATAATAACATTAACATTCACTAATATATATTTGAATAGCTGAGCCAAACCCCAAAGGACCAAGGTCATTACTTAATTAAATCCTAAAGCCAATTTCTTTAAGAGGCAATGATTATGTTTAGTTTTTTTTTCTTCCCTTCCTGCCACCTACAGATCATAAAATGTCTCTAAATTTCTATTGGGAGTTTATATATACAACTGATCAACCACGGTTGGCACGGTTGGATATCTTTATGTGCAAAAATGTAGGATTACATTAACTTCACACATGATTTAATCTTCACTATTTGTCCATATGGCTCATGTAAAGTCTGTAATATAAATTACTACCTTCAAAATATTTTTTTTTACTGCAAATCACTTGCCATATAGGCCTTTACTTCAAAGTTTGACTTTGAATAAAATTATCGCTCTGACAATCATTAGCATTCTATAAAGGATCACATGCTGTAAGGTGCCAATCTTAGTAATGGCAGTTATAAAAGCCATATTTAGCTATCATTAAAGGGCTTATGTGGGTTGCAGACACATGTGTGATTATTCCTTTTTCTTTGGTTGACATCATGCTAGAAATGGATCAAAACAGAGTGTGATCTGGTGACTGCACATCCTATACTGCAACTTGATGAGTGAACTGATGAAACATCACACAGTATCCTGTCGATTTGAGTTCTTCACACAAAATAGCTGCACCAAAGAGGTCATGTGCCATCAGGTGTGAATGAAGATGGATGATAATGTATTGTGATGACGCATTTCATTTATTGGATGTAGCTGATTATCTTCAGTGCAAATACCGTTTTTATGGTGTAATATAGATCAGAGCTTTGTAACATTTTAAGGCTCATAAAAATGATCAGAAGATATGATACTCACACAACTAGGCATACGATACGTGTACTTGAAGAACACACACAAACATCCTCTCTCTCATGGAAAAGACAGACACCAATCACATTAATTGGTTACTTGGGGAAATATGAATCCCAAGCAGTAGGTCTGCAAAGTCCAATGCACTCAAATAAGAAAATATATTTAAGATTGTGAGCTGTCAGTCTATCAAATTAAAACCATTTTATAAGGCAGACTTGATATACTTTGGTTTGCTGTGAGCTGTGCATCTTTTGTTTAGATAATTATATTAGATTTCAGTTGCAAATAGTGTTAGAAGATGCAGCTGATTAGATTTCTGATTGGTAATGCAACGTGATTAGTTGGCTTGCAGTTTCCTACCAGTTATGAAATTTAAACCAGCAGCCTTTAAAGATGACAGATGCTCCGTGAATAAAGGCAGCTTCCACATGCCCCACTGAAAGCAAATGATTCTCATCAAATGATGTGAAAATTCTTTACGGGTCAATAGGTGCGAAAAGTAACATCATGATAATACATACTGTAGCTCCCTGTGTCATGAAGGAGCAGGAATGGCTGGACCCAAATGCAGAGACCACAAAGCAGGGCTGGAGAAAACCACCTTTATTTCAAGACCAAGACTTATATACTAACTGAACTTATAAACAGGGAACAGGTGGCAAGACACAAGCGGGTGCAACAGAGTGCAACATCAGCCAAAAGAACAAACACAAAACGTCCCAAAAAACAGTCCAGGCAGGATGTGACAGAACCTCCGCCTTAAGGGATAGATTCAAGATGTCCCACAAATGCCATCAAGGGATATGGGATAGATGGTTGAAATAAGATGAGGAGAGGACAAGGCCAAAACTGACAGATCTTAGGCCAGGACAAAGTGCAGGTAGCCAGGGAGGTTTTGCTGAGGCAGACAGCCAGAGCACAGGGGACCAAGAAGGTCATGCTCAGGAAAGTGGCCAGGTCATATGGAACCAGGAAGGTGGCACACAGGCAGGTGGCCAGGACACTGGGAACCAGGGAGATGGCAGCCAGGAGGGCAGCCTGACGCTGAATAGGGGTGGAGCAAGACAGTTCAAGTGGATGGCCCAGGGGCTGGACAGAGGCAGAGCCAGGCCCCCAGGCGAATAGCCCAGGGGAAGAACAGGGGCATAGCAGTTTAGGCCAAGAAACCTGGGGTCAGAAAAAGCTGAGGACCCCTGGCAGGCAATCAGAGGGCAGGAGCAAGGGCTGACGCCACTGTGGAGGTGGGGCAGACGTCTGCCCCTCTGGGGGTCGGGTTGCAGGTCAGCAGATAAGGTAGGGCCCCTCTGGATGTTGGCATGGAGGTCAGCCAGGAGGCTGGCAGCAAAGGCAGTGCCCCTTTGGAAGCGAAGCCACTGGAGATGCTACAGACATTGAAGACGAAGTCGGCGAACCTGGCAGCCAAAAGAAACAGCTCACCAGGATCCCAATGACCAGGGACTCCATGACCCCAGGCAGACAAGGACAAGACAGCTGCATCTCATGAACAGGGGATTGCTGCTGCATGCCAGCAGGAATGGGGAGTGACTGCAGTTCAGCGGGGACAAGAGTTTGCTTGGATTGGTGCATGAGCTGAAGGTTGGGAACTCGGGGCAGGTGCCCAGGTGGGGTTTTGAACAGGAGTGGGCAGCGGACCTGCTCACTGTCTTAGATGCTTGATAGCAGAAAACTCAAACAGAGTCATCTGAGCTGGAACAACAGGCGTAGAAGAAACAGAGTGGTGGTGCTGGTGACTGGCAAGCTTGGAGGCCTGTCTGGCTGATTGAGGTACCCCCAGTAACAATGGGTTCCTTGGAAAGGATTTGTCCCCACTGGGTCCATTAGTGGTTGGATCCTTCTGTCATAAAGTAGCAGGAATGGGTGAACCCAAATGCAGAGACCAGAAAACAGCGCTGAAGAAAGCCATATTTATTTTAAGATGACCAAAAGCAGCAAATGACCAAAAGTACTGAACAGAGTGAAACACAGGAAGCCAAAAGAACGAACACAAAGAGTCCCAAAAAACAAAAAAAGTCCAGGCAGGATGTGACACTCTATGAATGCTATGTAATCTTAGTCTGTGCTTGTACACAGCTAATGATGCTCTGAAGAAATTAACCTCTTCAGTGACTTCAGCAAACATTTCCAAGCACATTTTTGTTTTCTTTTTCATCAACATTGCCAATGTGCAACAGTGTGGGTCTTAAAAGCTTTGACCCTCAGTATTTCTTTCTGTGCTCTTTGATGAACATTTGTAGCGCAATCAGCTAATCCTCTGCCTCTGCCTACTAAAAATATTCAATATATTAGAAAAAGTTAAATAGTATTCATTTTCTTTTACATTCTGAAATTGTTAATTGATGTGTTATGAATGCTAAATCATAGCGTATCTGTGCATGCACTATAATAAGATTTTTTCAGATTGATTAGAGACTTCTAATTCAGTTAGAAAAGGTTAATCATCTCTCTAAGTAAGAAGCTCACACCACTTACTGTTTCATATTAATTCACACACAGCACGACAGCAAAAGATTTGAAGTTTACTTTAGTTTTCTGCTTGTAAACAGTCACACTGCTTCCAGGTTTGTGACAATCACAACCTATTCAAGCCAACAACAACAAAGTAACTTCTTGGTTCATTTGACTAGACCGTTCCGTCTGCTGTAAAATCAAACAGAAAATATAGCTAGTTTTTACACAATTACAGATTAAGTTTGCTACACCTCTTCTTTAGTGGGGCTGATTTACACTGTCTGGAGACAATTTGCAGTGATGTAAATGACAATAAAATGCAGGACATTAGTGAAACCTACAATTATACCAGAATTGTCCTTTCACCATTCAAGCACAGTTATTTTGCCACTCACAAAGTTGCTTGATAATTCCTCTATCTTTTAACTCAAGGGGTTGATTGTAGTGCTGTTTTTGCTCCGTGCACCCAATTGCCCCTTACAGACTGAACAAACATTTCTCTAAGTGTACAATCATCTGAAGTGAAAGCCAAGAAGACAAGGAGCAATCAGATGATCAGTCCAGGACTCATCTACACTTTGATGTTGTGTGAAGGTCATCCCTTAATCTTCCTTCACATCGCAGCCAAGCACATTGTCGTACAACCGCCTGATGGATGATTTGAGCAAGCCGATTGCTTCCTATTGAGCCAACTAGAAGACACACCGCAATGCTCATGAGTGCTTGATGGCTGATGGGCAGCCCCCACAAAAATCCAGCTGACCCAGACAACAAGGTTAACCTTGGCCAACATCAGACAGTGTTCTTCTAATCACTGAAAAGCAGGGATCTTTGTGAGTGAATTTCTGATTTGTTAACATCGTTGACATTGTAAAGATAATTATCATCAACACTTTTGTTAGAAAGCTGAAATGAATGATTGTATGTTTAGTCAAGCATGGTCTAAAGAGAGAAAAACATGTAGTTGACTGCCATGACTTGAAGTCTCCAAGGAACTGCTAAATGTCATGTTTGTGAACATGTGCAGATACTTAAAAGATATAGCTGGTGATTTTCTATTTTTTTCTTATTGTCAACCACTCTCACATGCTGAGCCAAACCAACAATGAACTGATCTACTTAAGAGTATTGTGTGTGTATCCAAAGTGTGATATATTGTATCCCTCTGTGCCATAGACCTCCGTTGTTATCCAGAATTTATTAAAAACACGTAATTTAGCCACACTGCTGCACTGGGTGACACGTTCCTTCACCACAAAGATCACAATCATATTAGTTTGTTTAGAAACAGTTCCAAAGACTAATAACAGCGATTATATTTTCAGTTCCCGTGGGAACAAGGTTCTGTTTTCAGAGCTTTGCAAGCTTGTTGTGCTACATTTCACAACCTTGATGTTGTATTACATTGTAGATTGTAAATAACTTTTATATAAAGTCATGAGGTTATAATATGTAGCACAACAAGGTAGTGAACCACTGTAAAAGGAACCACCTTCCCATACATGGGCAGTGGCGTCTGCCTTATGTGGAACTACTCTATGATGTGATTGCTGTTATTACTCTTTTGAGCCATTAATGAATAAATTACTGTGACCATAATTTCTAGTGAAGGAATATGTCAACCAGCGCAATGGTATGGCTCACTGAAGTTTTTAAGAGTTTCAGGCTTTGGATACACTGACAATACTTGTTAGTAGGATCAGATCATTGTTGGTTTGGCTCTACACATGAGATTTGTTGACAGTAAGAACAATGTAGAAAATTGCCAGCCATATCCTTTAAGATCACAGATGAAAGAGCATACTGCATGATAAATTTAGATAGACCCTTTTAATCAAAAGGATTTTTTTCTTTCTAAAATCTAATGTGGAATCACTATTAAATTTAGATATATAATAAAAATACTAATCACATCATTATTTTAAATCATCCAGTTTTTGGACACTGAAAGAATCATGTTCCTATATATTGTATCAGGCACGGTTTCATTCATAATATGAAATAATTTTGCACTAGTGATTGCAAGTGATCCTTTCTACTTCCTGCAGTAACAGCCTCTTGACTCACCATGCGGCTGCTGTAACAGAAGGCTTTTATCTCACTACAATCCCAGCATTTGTTTTACTATTGAAGTTCAGTATTTGTGCCCATTGAGAGATGACAGGGAAACAAAACTAAAATTCCCCACTTTTTTATTTTCAGGACATTTAAGAGTTCTTTTATTATACAGTGGAAACATCACATTCCCAGTAAACAGAGGTGATAGTTCCTTCAGCATTGAACTATCCTTCAGTACCTCACATGAGCTTCTAGCAGGGACCGAAAGCTTGTAAAACCACATAGAAAGGATTCACAAAGTCAAGCTGCACTGAAAGAGAAGATGACTGCTTTAAAGACCAGTCGAGAAGGGCAGGTTGTAAATAATAGGGTGACTGACTCATCAATAATTTCATCAGCCATATGTCTAGCCATTGCAACCTGTGCACGACCTTGACTGTTGTACTGTGGGGATCAAAGGTCAGTTTTGTGAGGAAATAATTAAGTAAAGCGTCTTTTGATAGCTAGTGACTCAGTGAGAGCGTGCAAGCTGCCAGAATACCTTTAATGCATCTTTACATCTCGACTTAAAAGCCTTTAAGCACTTCTGTCAAGATGGTGCATAGCTTTTAAGTTTTCGCCGGCGGGCAAATTCGCTTACCTAAGCACATGTGTCTTGTCATGATTAAAGAGTGCAACATGTTCCAAAGTGTCCATGCAATGACTCCTCTCAGGCTTTAAGGGAATTACTTCATTTTAACTAAGTAATACTTGTTAAATCTACAGATTGTCAGTGAAGAAAATGTGTTGATAGGATATTGTTACCATAGAAACTGCTTCCAAACTTGGAGCAAACCTACCAGCATCTACTTATAAAAATGTGCCAATATTCACACCATTACCAGGCCACAGTGTACCATGACACTCATTGGAGAGTGTTGTTGCATACTTGACTTACTGTTCATTGACACTATTCGAAGGCTTTAATATGATGGAAATTATTCAAAGAGCGTGATTTCTATGCAGTCGTCTACTAAATGAAGTCTTGAAAAGGCTTTGGTGCAAGTGCTTTACACAATGACTTGTATAAGGAACCTTTAAACAACCAACATGATAAATTAATTAAGACTCACACTGTTTGTAAAGAATCCTACTGAGTCCTTTGTGATTCTATCTTTGTGACTGATTAAACAAAGCAATAAAAAAAGTGTATCCTTTACAGAGAAGATTGATTGCAGAACAACAAAGCAAGGCAGAGCACTGGACTTTTAAAGTAATAACTGAACTGATCCACATCAAGTGAAAATAAAATCACTATATTTGGTGTGCCGAGAGCAATGAAGTCAGTGTTGCACTGTGCCAAGTTTTGAGAGTGCTGTTACCAAATACTACAGATCATGATTCAGATCGGATGCAAGACCTTTCTTGGCAGTATACTTGCAGCTTACAGCAGCGAATTGGGAACATATCAATATTTACCTGGATAACTGCCATCCTGAAAGCTGATATCTCTAAACAACAGCCAGATGAATAACATCTTGTGAACATAACTTATTTCTCCCAACAGCTAATGAACTCATGGACAAAATGTCTTGGTAGCATGAACACTTTTTCTAACATACTTCTTTAACGATTATTATCCAGGCTGACAGCTGGCAAGAAAAATGGTCCATCCCCAGCTGCAGAGCATCAATCTGACGCTCCACCTGTTGTCTCTTCGCTCACGCCCTCCATTGCTCATTAAACAGTGTTGCCTTTCAGGGCGAATCAGCTCAGCCTGGTGATCACCCACTGTGAGACCAGAGCACAGAGAGAGAGAAGGGATCTGGGGTGCCAGATTGTCAGGCCTGTGAGGTGTTATTCCTCAAATAAATATGGAGATTATGTGTAAAGCCTGTATGCCAATTATGCTTTCCCACTTCTTTAGTAAGACCACTTGGAATTCTGTGTGAAGCTATACACAATGAAAGAATGTACAGTTAGGCTCTCTTGTGATTTGATGAATATGTGCAATATAGAACGAACAGGAACTGGAGAAAAGCGAAAAGGTTCTTTCAGTAAATTCTTGTCTGTGAAAAACAGGAAGCGTATTGTTCTCTCTGCACACCCACTGTTCAAGTCTCAACAATCAAGCCCATTGAAACAATAGGTGTTTTGTATGTGAGGGCAGACTCTACCCTTTCCCCTGAGTATACATAATACCAACCACACACAAATATTCTCTTATTTTATGTGTGCAGTGCTACACCATCAAAGTATTACTCCATATGGCACCTTGATAAAATATTCTTTTATTTTATCCCCAGGATGTTGCTAAGAAGTCAGTTTAGGTAAGTCAGTGTTCATGGTGTTCATCATGTGGTGCATTTCTCCAAAGAAAGAACCACCTTGACTGAGCTTGTTAAACATGTCACACTAAATATTCAAGGAATTTTACCACACATTGCATTACCACATATTCAAAAGTGTGTAGTGTTTTTCTACCATTGCAGCTCACTGATTATCTGTCTGATTAAAGTGTGTAGGGTTACAGATTAAAGGTTTTCATGGCCAAATTCTGCAAAGACACAGGTGATATCTTTATTTTATGACCTCTGACCTGCACAGCTTCATGGGTTTGGTTAAAATTATGCTTTGCTGTACTTATAACTGAACTGTGATTTGAAGGTGTAGTTACCACACCTTGTATATAATACTTAATCAATAATCACTAAATTACACTAAACTAAATCACAAAACTTCAACCACTGCAGGTCAGCAAAAACATGATTTTCAGCTTACTTTTTAAAGGATAATATCTACTTTTAACCTAAGTCAACATTGGAACCCGTCTCTATGTCCACTGGATTTAGACATGTTCCTCTCATCGCACAGTATAGGCAGTTACAGCCTGTAAAATTCAGGAACACTGATCAAAAACCGAGCAGGAACTGAATTATTATCATCAGCCATTTTTAGCTGAGCAATTTGCAGCAGTTAAGTGAAACTGGACATGTTTTCTGTGTTAGCAATTTCAATAAATGGATGCTGCCCATCCCCAAGCTGAGTTTGCTCTGTTACTTAGGAAAGTTTTAGCAGACAGATTGAGCAGGTGTTGGAGCAGAAGGTTTTATTCTTGAATGCATTATTTCTATCATTTGCTTCTCATTTTTTAGTAATTTGCTGTGCATTAAAATCTCTCTCAAAAAAAAAGGAATGCAAAGATAACTGCAAAATAACAGCCACTAAAACTAAAACAAAAAAAAGCTTAGGAAAAGGTAGTAAATATAAATGTACAGAGAAGCAGGTTTTATAGAGTTACAAGTTTAAAACAGGCTTAATATGCAATACATGCTGTATAACGTTCATTTTTAGGATGGACTGTTGGAAGAGGTTCAGAAGTGCCATTAAAAAAAAAAAAAGAAAAAAAAAATATGGGTGCTCGCCATAACCTGTCTGAATTTAGATTCTCCCCAACCACTTTTGGCAAAATACAGGTGCCAAAGATCTTCACATTTACAACCTACTGCCAAAAACCTTTGGCAAATTCCACATAAACCAGAAAGAGAAAAAAAATAACACTAAAAGCATGTTTGCATCCCCTGTGATCTGTTAAACACAGATATTATGCGAAGGATACGTCATCAACATCACAAGGATCAATACAATAATTCAAATAAAAAATAAAATATATTAATTCATTAATAGCTGCAGTATGTTGTACAGCGATTCTACTGCTGGTGTGTGTGCGGTTTCACCAGTATGTGTGTGATTTACATGTCCCATGTGAATGGTTTCACTAATGCAAGTTTCAATCAAAGTCTGTCATCCTCTCATGCAGCCCTGCTATATTGTAGTGTATGTGTAGTTTCAATCTACTACGTCATCTCATGCGAACATGAGCAATCATTACAGGTCCTCATGCTCATGTCTTTTGTTCGTTGATTGTTTCACTATCATTGCCGCTGAATCGAGAGGCTGAATGATATTCACAATTTTGTACGCAAGGATGCGCTTGGAAAAGCACAGTCCACCCTGTAAGTGAATGGGTAAATTGATAGCTATGGTAGTCATGCAGGAAAATAGGGATCTTGCATATGACCACTTTCATAATTGCAGTGGGTGTTTTGAATCTTATGGTCTCCTTCTCGGTTGTTCATTACGGTTACCCATATCGAAGACCTGGACAAACAGAGACAATCGCGGTGCTGTAGTGGGCAAAGTACTGTTGAGATGATGAATACTGGAGTCTCATGATGTCAGGGCATGGAAATAACCTGCAAATGAAGGGTAGAGCAGAACTAGCTGTAGAGGATTTTTCATCAATAAAATACAGTGTTCTGGTATGGCACAGGCAGGTGTCCTCCCTCCAGAGGACGTCTCACTATGAGAATAGAGAATAAGTAGATGGCATGCTTGAGGAAGAGGAAATATTTGTGAAAGCAGACATACATATATTACAGTACAGAACTGTGAATCAGCTCAGCTCATAGGGAAATGAGAGGTGTGTAGCCAACTGGGCATCAGCTAATAGTTTTACTGTATGATGTTAAACAGTCTGAAGGTAAAATATATAACTCCCTATATCACTGAAATAGACGAATACTACTCAAGCCCTTCAACGTCCTCCGAGTGCTCAGTGGAGTGCTGGATGAACTGCAGGAATAAGCTTGAGCGGTATATTCTACAGTATATATATTGTATGTTTTATTCGAGGACAAGGCCTCCCTCAAGGGCCAGAGTGCCTATTAGCCCTGCATGTGCCTGCTCAGACTTCAATCCTATCTGCTGCAGGCACCGTCCCTCTGTCAATTCCTGCATGTTGCGCCTCCAGTCCCTCCTCCAGGGAAGTTTTCAAAGAGGTACATCTGTTATGTCACAGTAATGCCAGTGATAACATGATGATAAACTTCTTTTGAGTGCTTTTTTTAAATTAATTTGCAAATTATCAAAAGAGTTCGCACATCAAACTAGTTGTCTGTGATGTGCTCTACAGGCTCACAGAACCCTCATCGCGACGATCAGCTTGATTGTAATGATGCTTGAATATGAGTTGATTAACTACAGTAACCTTATTAATGTGAGAGCTGAAAGGTTTTTCCATTAATCAATAATATTTTAACTTTCCAGCATTAATTATGCATATTAGTAATAGCACCATTCATTTCCGTAATGGAAATAAACATATTCCTGGAAATGTGTGTGTGAGACAACCCCTCAATATAGCATGTAAAGCAAAAATTTGGTTTATTATAATTACATTAATCACAGCATAAAAGAGGTTGAAATTTCAATTAATTTTCCTTGATAGTCTTCTAAGATATGAGCTTGATTAAAAAGTCTAATCCATTCTGACCAGCATATAAATCTACATCAGAGGGAGTGGATATGTCCACAAGGGAAAAGCGCATACAGTAGTGAATGTTGGGCTCTGCTCCCTGTTATTAGAGGTTCAGGCTTGACTAACTGTATCCTTTTCTGTCTAATCTGATTTGCACAGCTAAATGCTTATGCCTAGTGCTACGTGCCAGTGTCACTCTACTTTTAATTAAAAATCTTAGGTCTTTCACTTTTCATTATTCTTGCTGTTTAAGGATTTTCAGTATTCCCATGTGGCTGATCGGATCTGATACACAGTGAGATATACAGTGTGTGTGACTGTGGCTGGACTGAGATGATGTTGAGTACTACCTACAACTACAGCCTCGAGAACAGACTGCCCATGTTCAAGTACTCAAGTACCCTTCATAATGAGAACATTTACATTAGAACTGGCAGTAATGATAATCCTTTTAGTCCATAATCTTGTATCCAGCACCCTTCAAACACTGCATCAGTAACAGTACTGAAATAAGACCTGTATGCATTTTGTGCCTGCAAAACTTATGGGAAAGAGTTAAACAACATGTATGTTGCAAAGAATTTTTATCTTTTCCATCATAATTGCCACTGAGTGTGAAACCTGTATGATGGAAATGAGGAAAAGAAATGTGTCGTGTTGCATAAATCTTTTATGTGGACACTGTTCAAAGCAGTGGCACCGTGCCGCTTTTATCATACTGTACAAAGAGTGCAGGATGTTTCCGTCGTTAAAAATGAAATATTGCCTAAAGTATGTCATTCGCTGGTGGCCAGCGTGTACATCAAAGCTTTTAAAGTTTTTGTGTCTGATTGCATCAGTGTGTAAAAGCCAATAGATATGAGTTTGGTTCTGCAGGCGATCTTGGCTGCCGTCCCTGCAGCTCGGCTTGCAGCCAGGGTTTGGACTAAGGCAGGGGCTGAAAAGTTTGAAGGGACCTCCCATAAGAGAAAGACATTTGAACTTTGGATCTATTGTATTTATTTGATTAAAAGTTGTGTTTTCTGAGAGAGTTTTCCATGAAAACTTCCTGATGTGAGGTAATTTTGTTTCTGCTTTCAACAGAAGTCTTAATACTCATCATGCCAGAGTCAAACCATCTACAGTACAGTCTTTAGTTAGTCACAGATAAATAAGTAAAGACTCAAGCTTTGTTAAGTAAGGGTTTCATGAAGATCTGTACTTGTGATGTGAACAACAGTACAAAGCACAACAAAAGATGTGGTTCGCTTCCAAGAATTTCTAATGCGGACTGCAGATGTCATTTAGCCTCTTTGAGTCACTCAGGTGGTCAAACACTAATTTAAACCACTAACTCCTGCAAATGGACTTACTGGGCTTAATGGGCCTGTTTGGTGTGTAGAGAAGAGATTAGTGACTCAGCTGCACATGCCATTTTGTTTTACATACTCATACAATGATGTAGTATAAGAGAGGAGAAGGCATTGTTTTAATTATTTCAATGTTTTCATCCTTTGTTTCTCCACACATTTAAATAGAAGTAATTAAAGACATCTGTAATCCCTGTGAAAGCAATTGTGAGAGATTATAAGATTAAACATTTTTGTTGAACTATCTTGAGCTCATTACTTTCTCATAATCACATTATTTACACAAAGCATTACATTTACTATCAAACTATTAATCTGCTTAAAATTGCTACTGGTAACCCCTGTAATTTATTTATTTCACTATCCTCTCTGAGTATATGCATAATCTTTAGTTTTATTCCCTTTTTTCATAATCCCTGCCATGTTAATATTTACATCATTCTCAAGTCTTTCATAACAGACAGGCTTCCTTTCATGTATCTTTCTATATAAAGCCTGCTGTCTGCATTTGCTATTGCCTGAACCACCCTGCCATGATTCATTTGCATTTATATGCATCACAAGCCATGAAAGGCTTGACCACATGGGGCTTCCTGGTGACCCAGTGGTGTAAGACACATACCATGTAACAGTGATGACCACTCTGAATCTGGCTTGCGTTCTTTGCCACGCCTCATTCTTTCTGTTGTTTTTCATTCTCTACTGTGAATAAAAGCAAAATGCCACAAAATTATATAAAATATTCATCAAATATTTAAAGAAATACTTATTATTTTAACATAATAGATTAAAAAAAATCTCTATTTTGTATGTAGTATGTAGTATACAGTTTAATAGGATAACCAGAGTATATCGCCCTTTTTGGTTTTGCTGCAAAAACAAGCCCTCATTTCGTTAAAGATGCTTTTGTCATCTTGTCTGCAGAGATTTTTTTATTACATTATTTTTTCATTCATTGCATGGATTTTTGTGAACTGCTGGCCGTGTCGGTTTTAGCGGTAGTCAAGTATGAGAAAACAGGCTCTTGTGGAATTACGTAACAAGTCCTCTCACAAAACTGGAGCGGTGCCAATGGCAGCTTTGAGGGACCAGCTAGACCGGGCTCCTCTTCTCTTTTTAATGTGCTCTGGATACACGGCCATGAGCCATCACACTTCCCCCGGTAGCCTACAAACACTCTCCTCCATTTTTTGTCCTCTGGGTTTGGTCTCAATATTGTGCTGTGTCTGACTCTACCCCAAAACACCAGCATTACACTTAAATGGGCAAGTGGGAGGCCTACTCACCTTCTTACATTGTTTTTATTGACTCAGACAGTTAAAAAGCTCAGAGTGGAGTGAGATACTTGGAGAGAAAACAGAGACAGAGGTGTCAGATACTGTACTGGAGGTACTTAGTTGTGAAACTTGTCAATAGATGCTTTAACAGTGTATTTTTGTACTGTAAATGGCTGGGTGGTGTGGCTAAAACTGATATAAGAAAATTTATATCTCTCTGATATCAATATTTATATTGATAAATGCACATAATATCCCACATGAAACAATTAAATTAATGCATTTTCATTTATTTTCTTTGTTTTGATTGCACTTTTGGGAGAAAAATTGAAGAAAATAAAAACGGTACAACTATATCATGATATCATGATAATAAAGTACTATACAATTTCACTGACAGTCAATGAACAAAATGTTGAATTGTCGCCCAACTCAAATTCACATCATTTTATTTGAATAAGAAAATTCGATTGTAGCCGCAGTCACTGAGAGGGAGACAAATAACTTCCTGTGACTTTCAAGATTTACTTTCCTGTCTCGTCAATCATCATTAGTGCTCTGCTGGATTGGTTTTTAGCTTCTATAAAATACATGTTTATCTGGACACGTATTAGAACTGCCAAGCACTTTGATTGCATGGAGTGTGGCAACGAAGGCCGCACAAATGCCCTGCCACTCCTGCAAGCTGTAAGCTCTCCCATGCACTGCTCTGAATTACCTGTCAGCATCGATTACAGAGAGTCAGTGTGGATGGGATCTTGGATTTTCTCTCCCTCAGAATTAAGATAAGCTCCTGCCTGCCTGTTTGAGATGCCCCTTGTTGACCCACCTGTTGAGTGTGATGCGAGATGGGTGTTTTGCCGCTGTGGCCATATTATCCTCGAGCTACACACACAGGCATGCACTCACACGGAGCTGGCAGCACGCACTGTCCTCATCTGTTCACTTCTCTCCATCGCCCCCGTTCCCGGTCGCTCCTCTCACCTTTGTTTTCAGTTCTTGTTTTTCTTCTCTCTTCTCTAACCCCTCTTGCTAAGCTATCTGTCTGTTTTTATTCAACCTCATCTCTCTCGCCACACCTCGGTGACAGCAAATTCCAAAGAGAGTGTCCTATTTCTGCTGTTATCCAAGCAGAAATAAAACATTCTGCTCATTTAGTTTGTGAAATTGGAAATATATAAATTTAAATGGGCCATTTCCCAGTAGTTAGGGTGCACAAAGCCATTCACCTTGCCTTATGAATACAATAAATGTCTATTTGTGTTTAAAAATACTTTTCCTTTATGTGTTTAAATCTAATCCATCCGAAATCTGTCTTTTTAATTAATATATGACACTGACTTGAAAGGTGGCAGTTTCAGTTATGATGGATACTAATGGTGATAAGCTTTCACAGTGGACAAGAAGTATCAAATTGGTCAAAGGAAATTCTCAAACCAGTTCTGCATCCTTATTTTTGCAAAATAACAGCTGTTTTGTCGGCATCTGGACAGACAGTAGAGAACTAGAGCTCTTTGGAATTTTGGGGGGCATTTTGATACCTTTTCTCCTTGTAAAAACCTGTCACTATTGGAACCTCCATATATTCAAGATAACTGCAGTCAACCACCTAAGGCGCCAGTATACCCCATCAGAAGTTGGATGTTCAAACAGCTCCCCTCCCCCGAAAATGTACAATGTCGGAGTAGGGGGTGCTGTGTCCAAAAGTTCCTGTAACTTTCCGGAACAAACAGTCTGACACTCACACCCACTTCACACTGTGATTGGCCAGCTGTGCAGTGATGAGAAAGTTGGCAGGGTTTGTACTTCTCTCTCTCTCTCTCTCTCAAGCTCATTTTCTCATTTTTTGCAAGTACAACACTAAGGGTATTTTCACACCTGCACTTTTAAGTACAGTTAAATCAGACTCTGGTTCATTTTCCTCTTTGGTGCGATTTGTTTGGGCAGGTGTGAACACAATAATTGCTCTCAGGTGCGGAACAAAACCACACTAAGACTCTTTAGAGGAGGTGGTCTATTGTTGTGGGAACGTGATCCAACCTCAATCCAATCCAAATACTAGGTGTACTCTGCAACTTTGAATGAAAAGGCTCCCATAGACAGGTGAGCTTTGCATAGTGGGATGTGGATGAGCGAATTTAACAGATGCTAACACTGAGCTGGAGAATGAATCAGAGTTGAACCTGGACCTGGACCTCCTTCAGGACCTTCTTCCTGTGTTTACACACATCTGACCAATGAGTGAAATCAACATTTTCAGTTTTTCTGTGTGAAAAGAAACTTCACTAACTCATCCACTGATTCGGACCAGAGCAAACAAACTATAGGTGTGAATACACCCTAAGAATACCCTCCTAGTCTCCAATCTATCAAACCTATCTCCAATTATTGCATCCTTCAAGTGTCCAGCTATAAACACTCTAGCCTTGCAATATTGTCAGACAACACTCTTTTCTAGCATAATTCATCCCTGATTCTCTCTGGAGGACAAATACAAGCAACTACAAGCAACAGGTGTTGAGTAATGTAAAAATTAAATTGAAATAGAGACAGACTTTGTGTACTAATGATGAAAACAACTAAACCTCTGTACCAGAACCGAGGGATAATCCACTTAAATCCTTAACCTGGCACTAAAAGAAAATCTGTGGAATTTGGATCCAGGCTTTAAAATTAATTTCCTATAAACACTTATGTACATATTGATTTTTTTTAGATTAGAACAGATATCTTGCTCTGGACTGCCAAAGCTCAGCCTGAGTACAATTTTAAAACATTATTCTTGTTTTAGAGGACTTTAAACTGCTAACATTTTCTGTTATGATCATTATCCAGATTTTTCTGACCTCTAATTGAATTCGCAATATGTTCCTATAATGTAAAGCTCAACAGAGAAAGAAACTGATTAAAAGATGGAAAAAGTGACCAAAAGAGTTTAGAGAGTATTCTATTCTTGGCACACGGATCAATTTTCTCATTTCTTACCACTAGACTAATGTAAAGCTCCTCGAGCTGTAGTTCAGACAAACTATTTATGAGTCATCCAAGTCTGTTTCCTATTCATTATCAACGGGGGAGCTCTAGGCTGTGCATCAAAATGACACCGCAGTTAAGTACTAGTTCTGGCTTTGAGAGCGAGTTTTTTATCTTTATAGATTCTGATTGGACTTTCTAATGCCCTAAGAAAATGATATGTGACTGTGGCGTTCCCTAAACCACCGCAAAAGGTTTCATCAGGGGATAGAAACTGGTCCTCAAATGAACACTTTGCATAATTTGCACAGCTTCAAGCCTAATGTTAAGTTGATGAAAGTCTCATGGTTGAGAGTCTGGAATCTAATATCATTTCAGCAGAGGGCTGATTACACTCTAAATGGTGTGCAGACTTTTCAATATGTTGGGTTAAGTAGATACTGGAAAAATATATTTTTAGGTTTCTTCAGAGGGATTTCAATTTTACAAATACTGATAGGACTTTTCAATGCCAGAGGAAATGAGATATGACTTTGTGGTTTTCTCCTAAACTCTAAATATGATTTCATCAGGGGAAACAAGATAGTTATTAAATGCTTGTACCTGCAAAAAGTTACTTAGTGAATGCCTCCAGGACGATCCGGAGCATATTTGATGTTGGGTTAAATCATATTTTGGGTTTGCTTTCCACCCTCTAGTCATCAAACTGCGGTTGTAGCCCATTTTCAAATGTGACAGTGACTCAGGCCTTCACACCCACATTGCCAGCCTTTATCAGCCTGTCTCAAACACAGCAGAGTGATTGTGTCCTCGTCAAGCCGTTTTGTTATTGTACTTACAGTTCCTAATCCCCCAAGTAATCCCATCGACTTCACTACAGCTACAACCTTTCTAGTTTCCTGGATAGGTGTCATCTGTTTCCCTTTAACTGCCAAACTGTCGGGACAGATATAAGTTTATTAGCAAGGTACGATGTGGTCAACAACCCTTTATCGCCTTTTTCATGCTGACTAAGTGCACCCATATGAAGACGTGAAGTTTTGTGAGGTGTGAGAATAACAGGCCATAATTGGATTCATTTGGTGATGATCATTGTCCCCATTAGTGCCATTTGTGTACACTGATGTAGACTCAGTCTTTCATTGCCTTCCATTGCCTCACCCTCTCCCCTTGGAAATGAACAATTATCTTCCGTAAATGGATTTCTGCCTCACATGGAGTTGCACATCATACACATGCGCATAAACCATTCTGTCCAACACCCGGTTTCTCTCACTTCATGTCACGTCGCACGCATACCGGCAGCACACTGGGCTTTATCGCACCCTTTGTGAAATTCAAAACATATGATTCTGTTCATGTTTGCTTGCTTCTAATCTCCTTAATCCATTATTGGTCATGCTTAGAATATGCTCCTCATGTTTGAACTTAAGTAGGCTGGAGTGATACTGGTGGAGAGAAAACTCGGGGCTATCATTATCAGCTGATAGTCGATGCCGCCATGGGCAC
This sequence comes from Euthynnus affinis, assembly GCA_029490765.1. Taxonomy (NCBI): domain Eukaryota; kingdom Metazoa; phylum Chordata; class Actinopteri; order Scombriformes; family Scombridae; genus Euthynnus; species Euthynnus affinis. The sequence continues at coordinate 5,673,022 of CM055856.1, read as the reverse complement.
ATCCCACCCCGAGGTTGACACCATTTCCTTAGTACCATCACTGATCTAATATGTCCAGGCTCACTTTGAGGGCCAGTGAATGAGCCAACACTTACTGCACAGTGAGGATTTTATAGTATAATCACACTGCAACAGAAAACGCCAAGATGCTCATATCTTACTGGCTTCATCAGGCAACATCAAACAACAGGCAACATTGACAACATTATTGAGTTTCAGGCTTCGGTAGAGACTTGTGAACCCCGTTTCTTGAGAAATTTTAAATACATATTAGTAAATAAATGAAAAAATGGGTCCTTATGTATTACAAACTAATTTATTATCAGATTATAACCTTGACTGTGCAATAAGAATGTTTTTAAAGCACTTTCTGAACAATAAGATTGAAAAGCTATACTATATACTGTATATAAAATTAAGCATGGTTATTATAATTATTGTAGATATTTATAAAAAAAATCAATACCCTGATCAAAATGCCTTAACAATCATGATAAATGTGGTCTTTTCTGGATCTATCTGAACTGTACAGCAAATATGTGAATATGAGAGTGTTTTGGCTCTGAAGGACATAAATAATTTTGCTGTTTTAGTTAGAATAACATGCAACTCTGAAATTCTGTGGTAAATCCTTTTTTCCTTTTTGTGTCTTAGAGTCGACTAATTCTGCTGTAGTCATTTTAATAGATTAACTGTATTTATTATACCTAATTATTGAAACAATCAAAAGTAAAACATTCTTACTCAATTTTTCAAATTTGCCATGTCTCTTCCATCATATAAGATCATGTAATAACTCATACACATTTTATCATTTAACTGTAGAAATGGATTTACTTTTTTGGCTCTGAAGAATATAAATGATTTTACAATGTTAGTTAGAATAACATGCAACACTGAAATTCAGTGGTAAATCCTTTTTACTGTGTCTTACAGCCTTGTGCAGAGGATTAGTGAGAAAATCCACAACAAAGCAGAGCTGAATCTCTGTATTGTGTCTTCATGATCTTGAACAGCCTGGGATTTCTTTAAATGCAGAACTTTCACCCAAAGTTGGAAGCAGAGCTCAGCATTGTAAAAAAGCACTACTGATGGTTGCTGAGCTTTGTGCAGCACCTTGGGGTGTTGGGCCAGAGGCCGAAGGTGCTCTTAAGCTGCATAAGCTCCCCAGGTGTTGCCTGAGATGCATTTTAGACCTCAGTCTCCTTGCTGCTGCCTCCAGGCTATCCAGCCTCAGCTCTGCAATACAGCTGCTCTTTCTCACAGTTTGTTTATCCTGCCTGCCTCCCCAGATTCCACACCACAGAGAGCGGAGCACTGACCGCCACTGACCATGAGAATGTTTAATAGTCTGTAACATGCACCACATGCAGAGCCTCTTAAGTAAAAGAGTCCACTTGTTCTTGTAGGACTTTTCCTTTTCCACCTCCTCACACTGTGTGTTTACAGTGTTGGTATAGTATCCGGCTCTACTGGCATTCCTTCTTCTTGAAGTTATGGGATGTTGTTATGTTTTATGCACATTCTGAATTTGTGCTAGTAAATCATTAAATGGAAAAATGTTGTAAAGTAGGGGAGTATTTCCATACAGAAAACTAAAGTTGAGAAGGAATGATTGGATCAGATTTTTCATAAACACTGGCATAGACGGGATATTAATCCTCATGCTCTAGTGTTTCACATTTCCTTCTACAGTCAAAATTCAGGTTTGTGCGACATTTGTACAGAAACACACCTACGAATATAAAGTTGCAGCTGAAGAAACTCAGAAACTTTTCAGTGTCACAAAATATAAGAGTTATAAAATAACCTGTGGAAGTTGCTTGAGTGAATTCTGAAGACAGAGGTTCAGTGAGTGATCTAAAAGGTGACAGCACAGTCTCCTGGGATGTGTTAGCTACTCTGCAGGTGGACAAACTGAGGTCTATTCGTGAGGCAGCAAATAAACTAAAAACTCTGATGCTGTCCACTACTCCCAGTGTGATAGCATTGGGATTAATGGAAATCAAATAATGTTTTTCCCCGAGTTTCCTGACCTCTGGATGTGGAACTTACTCTTTGTAGCAGGTACATCGTGTTTGTAATCTACATGTTACAGCTCCAACCACTGTTTGAGTTTTACATAATACAAGTGTGTTAAATGTTTTTATATAACAGTACATATACATAGTTATTTTAATATATTAACTGTATTAATCATTCCTAAATATAAAAAACTCATATTGTTACAGTCGCAAAGTCTATTCTATCATACATGATCATGTAAATTTCAGTACATGTAAATATTTTATCATTTAATTGTAGAGGATGATTCACTTTACTTGACATAGGTAGAAGAAGGACAATGGGGTGAAACATATTTTAGGCCCAGTGACATTACTTAGAATCTTGGTGAATTTCACCTGTGAGTCACATTAAGCAGCACTCCTGCCCTCAAGCTTAAAGGGCACCTATTCCCCTTCATTTGTTATACCCACCACAGTCTGAGGATTGCCTGCTGTAAGGCCATCCATCTGGGTTCCAACAGAACATCCCTCAGACTGACCGAGTAGAGCACAACTCTCAGATACTCCGCCTGTTGGCATAATGGCAAAACCTATCCAGGTTAGGTGCAACACCTGTGTGAAAAATAGCCCATTCCTTGGACCTGGTCAGGACAATGAGGTTGTCTAGTAGAAGAACACCTTCATGCCTTGGTCGCACAGTGGCTGCAGCACTGCGTCCACACATCTGCTGAATGAAGCCTGTTGTATTCATAGGCTACCCTCTGAACAGCAAAACACAATAACTTCCTGTGTTTTGGGACAACCTTGACATCCTAATGGTTAGCCTGCGGAACGTCAGTTGGGCAGGAAGGGAATCAGTCTTGCGACTGGTGACTTCATTTTCAGAGGCACCTTCCACAACACTTTGACACACTGCCAGATGTCCAAACAAAAGTAAAAGCCTGGGCTATAAAAGCCTTGGTTAGCCTAGACAGCTAACCAGTTTTGGCAGGATTGGCAGGATCAGTGTGACTCGTACATGTTCCACTGCCAGAAAACTGAAGTCAGAGGTGGATTTCCAAAGGTCAGCGATGTTGCAGACGAAGATGAGAAGTTGTTGTCATCATCCATCAGTGAAGCCACTGAGACAGTCTCAGCCAAGGCATCCAATGGCGATGGCAGCGGCGGGGCACCAAAGTAGGGGACTCGTCATCGACGCATAGATCTAGCTCGAGCTTTGGGTTGCTCTGATTGCAGACAAAGCAAACAATCAGAGGAAGGCCTCACCTGATATTGAGGGGAGAAGGGTAAGAGCGGCAGCGTAGCGCTTCCTTATATACTGTGTGAGACACACGTAATCAGTAGGCGCATCCTGATTGGCTGGCTATGTACATGCAAATTTCAGTGGATGATTGCATGCATGTTATTGGAAGAGAGTATTACCCATAGAGTCCAGTAGAGGGCGGAGCTTTTGTGTGAGAACATGCTTGTACCGCAATGCTTGTTTGAGTCCACAGCGGCATACTGAGTTGACAAAGCTGAGTAAGAAAGACCGTAGGGAAAAAGCAGAAAACTGTCACACAAAAGTGTTTTTTTCACCCCCTGACAGACAGTGCCATACGTTCCTGAGCACTGAGGCATGAGTCAATCACAAATCTAAGCACAGGACACCTCTGCATGTCCTATCTCCCCTGAGCTCCTTCAATACATTACAGTGATGGACGTGTGTCAGGTGATGAGAAAAAGTCAAGTGACTTACACCAATCATTTGCCGCTCCACATCTTGGCAGTTTAACGGGTTCATGTAAAAGGAAAGATAGACAGAAGTAAAGTGTTGCTCAGTTCTCTTGGAGAAGACAGACCTCGTCCTACAGATCAGCTGTTCAACTCGTTGAACTGACAGTCGGGCCTTTTTCTTCCTCAAAGAAGCTGTAGTCTGCGTCTGCCTGGTGTGAAAATATTCCATTTTTGAAACAGTGTTTTTAGTACAATTCTCCTCTGAGTATGCTGCCTGCTTGGTCTTGGGAATGTTTTGTCTTCCACTGATTTGTAGAGAATGCTCCTTTCTTTAAACTAACAGAGAGAAACAAGTGTTCTGACAATTTGTGCGGTTGTTCAGTACAACCCCACATTGCACTATGGTGAGGCTCCATCAAACATAAGTTATAACAGCCATGCTTGATAGGTTTTAACAACACAATGATATACCGCAAGGCTAGAGAAATCCGTCAGATGTTGCTTCGCCATTTCTACCACGGTAGCTCACCCTAAATATCTCAGGTGATTTTAGACCATTACAAATATTACTGCATATTTTAAAGGATTTTGCTTCAACATAATTAGGTATATTGATTGGTTGTTTTTTAAATCAGCAGATTATGCCATGTTCCTGTCATACCAGAGTTACTGTAATTACAAGTTTGCAACTTGTAAATACGTTCATGTCAACCTTCAAGTCATAATTACAACTGGAAAAAAGGTATTTTTCTAAAAACTAAACAAACACGGATGCCTCCAAAATCTGTTGTTCAGTGTAATTAAACTGAAATTTAATGGGTGTACTGTTGGTATGGTTGGCATGGTATTTTAAACCTTCACAAGACTAAATCAATTATCATACAACCTTCCTGGGTTGTCAGAGTACATGAAACTATGCTCTGTCATGCTTCCCATCCATCTGACATAGCGTGAATGCAGCATTAGTCAAAAACAGCTTGTTATTTTATCTGTTTTTTGATTTTCCAGAAAATCTATGTATGTCATGACATGATAAACAGTATTGCTATCACCATAAATAATTACCTACAGTATACTTTGCAAAGAAGTTGCATCCATATCAACCACTCCTAATGCTACATTATCTTAGATTTTTCAAGAGATCTCAGTTCTCACATTTCATCCAATATTATCAATATTAACATTTTAACAATATTAACATTTTAAAACTTTTTCCAGAGTTTAGGCTTATATAATAATTTAGTTTATAATTACAGCCTTTCACTTGAGAACAGAGCAACAGCAGATGAAGAATGATCTGTATTAAATCATCAGACCACCGTTCTCAGCTGAGAAAATTCAAGTACAGGGGACAGACAAAAAAGTGTTTTTATAAACATTACTTATTACATTATTTACTCATTACTTATAAGATACTGTAGATGACATGTCAATATGTGATATATTCTAACCCTCTATAGAAAAGAGAGGGTTGCAAAATATAATATAATCAAATAGTACAGTCAAACAGTTAATACTTTTAATTTATTAATTTTTCAAAATTTTTGGGCCGTGGTTTGTTGCATAGTTTTGTATTGCATTATATTACTTTGTCCTTCTATTGGATTAAAAATCATAATCACACATTTCAAAATCATTCTTCCTAATGCAATCCAACTTGGTAGCAATAAGATACTCCAGATATAAAGATATTCTTTCCATTGGGTTGACATTCTGGCTTCTTGCAATGTTTCATCTTGAACACTTATGATCTAAAGCAAACACCAATAACACTCAGTGTTCAAGGGGATATTTAGTGCTCATCATGAGCTTCGTTGGTAAATTTCATACTTATTTACTGATTCCAGAAATGTGATATTATAAAATGAAAGCCAGTAAATGGGTGGTCATTAAGGAGAAAGCCATTTATGGAAGCATACATCCTGCAGATTCATTGCTCTTAAGCATCCATTAAGTACAACTCTACATGTTGAACAGACTGACTAAACGTTGCCATGGTAACAATAGGCATGTATCATAACTCGAGTTCTACAATCACAGGCAGAGCCCTTTAATGGGGCTCTTTGCCACCTATCTCACAATCTGTGCTCATTGAAATTTGCATACACTCGGTCATTCAGGAGGATCCAGTTCAGTCCCGTGGGGCTGCTTCCCATGAGCATCAATACCACCACTCATAGGCTTGTGTGGTAAAGTGCAATTACAGTGCCCTCTGCCCTGACACTGACACCACAACATAATTATCTCTGAAGTTGGCCCAATGCAACTCTCATTGTTTAACTCTTGTGTAATAGGTCAGCCAGGGATTCTATCCTGATAGGCAGATTGAGATGGCGGGGCATCAACCAAACCCTGATTGACAATGGACACCTTCTTAACAAGTCAGACAGGAACAATCCAATGTATCCCACTTTTGCTAAGAAGTTGATGGGGGGCCTGGCACAAATGATCAGGACTCTCACTGTGCAGGACAAAACACAGCTAGACACAAAGAATACACAGGGCAGCATTTTACAAATGATATCAATCCAGATAAATACAATCCATGGTGTTGGTGTTTCTAACATGCTCATAAGTTGCACCTGGCAACACCTGCTGTAGCTGGAAATGCTGAGCAGATGAGTCAGTGGTTGTTAAAAAAAAACTCCACCCACATAACTGTTTCTAACACATGTTGCATAAGCATTTGCATTTTTATTAATTCCACAAGATATAAAGTTTCAATAAAGCATTGTTGGGAGTTAATTTTGTTGCTAAACTAACATTACCAATCTTAGAAAGATGGAAAAATAGTTTACTGTTCCTTCAATGCCAATACCTCCTATGAGTAGTAAACAGAATACAAAGGAAATAGCTTTGTGCTGAATTAAGCATAAGCAGTAAAAATAAAAACTCATTCTGGTTGGTAGCTACAGTACCTACTTTGGTCTCTGGTTGGTAACTACAGAATAATTTTTCCCAACCCACTTGTTCTCCCCATTAACATTTATTGTTGAATAATATAATTTAACCAATATCCCTATCTTGATAAACAATGCAATATTTTACTCAAGGGTTTCATTCATGTATAATCTCTTGTAACACTGCTACACTTCAGTTTATACAGTATCATTCTGGAAAAAAGTTCATTACATCATAGTTTTATTGATTCACAGATTGTACATTAGTTGTCATGCAGAAAATTTTAACCATTAACAGCTCTCAATCCACCTCGAAAACATTTAATGTTGCACTTCATGAATCAATATTAAAAGTCAAGGAAGACTTACAGCAGTCTCATGAGGATAGTAATGATAATGATAATGATAATGAGTCTGTAGTTCATGCCTTTGTAGTAACACAGCCAGTGCTTTCGGTCCTTCCCAGGTCCTCTGAATCAGATGGTTCAGGACATTTTGGCAAACATCTGTTCCCAGTAGAACGATGATGTAAGCACACAGGCTTTTAGGTGGCTGGTGTGCAGCCAGGTAGAATGACATATGGCAAGGAGGCATTAGCAGCGTGCTGCAAATCACACTTAGGTGAACACAATCTCTGCCTTGACTTTCAGGTTTCATAAATAATGCAGCACTGGCAAAGGAAAACATTTGGATTTCCCAGGAGCAAAGACAAATAGCTTTTAAATTCCACTTTCAAGTGCACTTGTTTTTTTTTTTAAAAACTACATGATATTTTCATCAACTGAAGCTCAGCTTCTTTGTTACTACACTATAAAAGAGGATACTATAGTCCAAACATTTATAGCTACAGCAGTCTGAAAATGCTACTTGACTGTTCAACTTTGATCTGAGAAAAGAACTATCTATTTTAAAACATGACATACATCCAAGCGAAGCAAGTCTGTGACTTGAGCAAAGCCAGTCCAGACAGAACCAGATCACCTCTGTTTTAGCTTTCATTGAGCATTTTAATGTAAATAATTTGTCACAAATTCTATCAAGAGCCCATACTGATAGCCTTACTACTGCGTCATGTAAACTGATTTTCAAGTGATACAATTGTGTGAAAACAGTGTGAAAAGTGTGTGTAAAAATATTCAATGTCTAGGTTGTAGCTATTGTTAGAAACTGAGTGAGGGTATGGTTGTGATTTAAAAACGAAGTGTTTTGAGTAATTTAATTCAAATGCCATTATTACCAGTGGAATACAGATATTTATGACAATAACTTTCAGGTGAAAGATTTTTTAAATAGTTTTCTTCCTACCAGACAGTTTTTCTGAAAATGGTGGATGGTGAAGTACTCTACATGATCAGAAATTCAAGGCCTCCCTTCTCTCCAAGTATTGTCCTTCTCTGAGCTTGAGGGCAAAACAACAAATTGAAGACATGAAAAAGCCCTACTGTGCAATGAAAAAAATGTTAGGGAACATGATCAAGGCAATAAACTGTTTTATTTAGGTGAATAAGCACTGAATGAAAGAAAATGTGAATCCAAATCAAATTAAATGTAATTATGTCAAAGTGGTTCCATCAAGCTCAGTTTTGTCATAGATAGATGCTGTTTTTAGTGTAGTCACTTTTTATGACTATATAGTTATCATACACATCTCACATGCATTTGGATTAGATGTATTCAGGTACTGCATACACTAGCACTGTAGCATTATGAACAAGTCAATAAATAAATAAGAGAGAAAAAGTAAAATGGGAGGAGGAAGGGAGAGACAAATGAGGAGAGAGACAGAGAAATAAGAAGAGAGGCTTTTCTGCCTCAGACAGCTTGTGGCCTTTTGTGTAATAGCTGGTGCCTGTAGGAGGCTGTGAAAAGATAAGGTTTACTAATGGGTGTTCAGGAGAATATTTCATTTATTATCATACTTTACTCTTGCGAGCGCAGAGTAATATTGAGCGTTGGCGCTATTCATGCAAGCTCTGAGAGGTTTGCATTGTAGGGACTGTTAGAGCTGCTTCCAAAACCGTTAACCCTGGTAGAGAAGAGGCAGCTGCAGCGCTAAGAGGCTGTAATGAACTGTGCCTTTAGAGCTGCCAGGGGCAACGTTTGGTCCACAAACCTGATAAAGAACTTTCAGCAGTTTTAATCCTCCCCATGAACACATTTCCATTGCTGTCTATTCTTCTTTATGTTGTTTACTTTGCTCTTAAAATCAAATTGAAATTACTATAAATTGGCTTTTTTTTTCTGCTGCAGAATATATATCTACTCTGTAAATCACTTGTCCTGTGTTAACCTTTGAGAAAAAAATTAGAAACCCGACAAGATATATACTTTAAATTCTTTGATTCTATGATTGTGCCCCAGAGTTTTACATTAAATACTGTTCTACCATCTGTTTACATAGCTGGAGATCTTATTTCCATACAGCGAATCAAATCTTGAAAAAAGCTATCGTTCTATCACAGGCAGGGTAGACGGTCACACTGAGCCTGATAGCATCCTGCTATACAACATGAGCCACAGACTCTGAACAACGACCCACATTAGCTTTCCTGATAAAGTCATGTTGACATTATTTTTGACTACAAAGAGGGATGATTAAGTGTGATTTCAGATGGACTTTAACAGCTCAATTAAATACATAAATATATAAGTATATCACATCTCTCTATATATATATTAATATTTTCATAACCTGCAAATGTTGGAGTTCTTTTTTTTGCATTTTGGAAATTGTAACTACAGTTTTAGTTATAGTTCAATTTTAGTTATCTTTTGAAAGTGTAACATCCACCTCAACATCACTGTTAAAATAAAGACATGCATGGAACATGATAAGTAAAATATGCAATGTGTTGTCACAAAAGCTGACTGTAATACATTTGTAGTTTTTCTGTGTTACAATTTATCTATCACTTGGCATTGTTTTTCTAAACAAGATTTCTGAATTTGAAAACTTACTCTCCAGATTGCAGTTTTTTGGATAAAAGCTCCCCATGTTGTTTTCTAAGACACTCAATTTCCATAATAAGGCAGTGAGCACCCCAACCCCCCACGCCCCCCACCCCCTTCCAAATAACTTTTGATCCCAAGCCAAAAGCCGATGAGAGAGCAGTATTGTTACTGCAGTATTCAGCATTGTGATATATGACCTCATCACTGAATGTTTCTGTTGGCTCTTCACTCTAATTAGCTCGGTTGCTCATTCATCGCTTATGACTTTATTATTTTGTTACGCTTCCATCACTGGCACAACTAGCTAGATAGTTTATCATTTTAAACCTTTAAACTATGTATAAGGAAGGAAATGATCCATATAAATGTGGAAAGTAAACAAAGTTAAAGGCATCTTCAGAAAGTACTATTTACTTTTAACCAATGATCAAATATTTTGTGTATAATGACAGTAATCTGATGTAGGAGATATTTTTATTATTTTATCATTTCAGTAAGCTGCAGACTAGAATCCATGGCATCAATGTCCATGAGAGGACAGCAAATTAAACTCACCTTGTGCTTTTAAGGCAAGACAATCACACTATAATTGCAGCTGATGAAACACCTTACCAAAGAAACTGTGTTGCAGATGACCCGGCAAATAAAGGATGTCACACAGCAGATAATCAACAGGAGGAGGAACATGTATGCACTGGGCAGAACATGTCCCATCAGTGATCAGCCCGAAGGAGTTCTGGAGGCAGAGAGAGACAGGCAAAGCCCAGGAACACAGCCAGCACAAACAGATGTTGGAAAATGTACTAAAACACTGCACAAGCCAGGTGCCTGATGGAAGAATGAAAATGCAAAAAACAAGGGAAAAGATTACTGAGAAAGAATTTTTTGACTCCAGGTTAAGTAAAACACATCATGGCTAAAGAAGAAAAAGTGAACCTAAAACATATTAAAATTCAAAATAGAAACTTGGGATACTGCAACTATTATCATCATGTAGACAAAGCTGAAGACTGATTTGATCTAGAATCTGGATCTGAAATATACAACAAGAGGGTTCATTCAAAGTGAATAATCTGAAAGAACCAACTGAACTAGAAGATAAAGCAGGTTTTACTAGGTGCTCCACACTAATTAGTTCAAAGACACTACATCTATAAACATTGAATGTAACTACAGGATACAAGGCTACCAAATGTAAATGCAAGATTACTGAGAATGAAGGATCATGAAGTGATAAAGACAGTGACTGCCATGATGATGAACTAGTGTGGACAGATGTTTCATATAATGAAAAGAGATGCTAGAACTCATGTTTTACTAAAGGATCTGGATGATATGTATAACAAACAGAAACAGCAGCACATGATGTTTCCCCACTGAGATATTAGCCTAGATATCTGGAACAGTCATCTCATCCCTTGATGCAGCAAGTAGATTTTGGCAAATCCTGCCGCATTAAAGCAGCCTTGAGTGCAAACTGCTCAACGATACCACATGACATGTTGTATTTTTATTATCAGTGCAACACAAAAATGCAATTAGTACACTGCACAGGGGCTTATAACGAACGGAATAAATCAAAATACTGGTAAACAAAAGGCTTATTGTACCTACAATTCTGGGTATAACTGTGCTCTAACATCATCTAGGGTGTCCACAGTCAAGGTATGCTACAAAATCTCACTTTCTGTTCCCCCTGTCTCACCACCACTCCAGTCCTATTAGAGAGTAAATCCTCTTGAGAGAAAAAGAGAACAGGAACAGGAATGAGAGGAGCAGGCAAGGGGGGAAAACTGGGTGTGCTTCTTTGCCTCAGCATTAGTGATGAGACATTAATGTATGTGTAGTCCTCAGATAAAACAGGCAAGAGTTGATGGAGAATTATAAATGTCACAATTGTTTTCATTGCTCTGATACCCACAATGCCAAAACATTTAACCACCTACATACAGATGAAAAATTATACTGAACACTTTCTAGTAGCTTTTTGTCCACATAATGCACCTAGGTTTGCTGCATCATGTTCAATAATTCATACTTTAGGTATTAAGATTCGGTGTGCTGCGAGATTTGAACTTCAATTAGTCAGTGATGATTTTGCTTCAGTGGAAGTCTTTAATATCCACATACTGTATCACTGCATACAACTTTACACAATGAGTGGAACATCAGCAGGCCTGCAACCTTAAATTCAGTGTTTTTAAGCACCAGCTAGAGAGCTCCCAGGTGAGTTTGTCTTTGTTTCAAGTTCAAGTTCATCTTTATTGTCATGTGTACTAAAAATACAATGAAACACTTGTGCACTGGCTCTCTCTGTCTTAACACAGAGGACACACCAACCCAAATCAGAACTACATCAGAACTACGACTATGTAAACAGTGCACTCATATATATGCATTATAAACACAATATGCAGTACATGATAACAACAAAGTGCATACCGGTGCATCAGCTGTCCAGCAACCTGACTGGCTGTGGAAAGAAGTTGTTACTGAAATTGGTGGTGTGTGATTTGATGCTCTGGTAATGTTTTTTTAGATGGCAGGAGTGAAAACAAAACATAGAGTGGGGTGACTGGTGTCCCCTAATGATGTTTTGGGCTTTACTTTTGCAGCGAGTTGTTTAAATGTTCTAAAGTCATGGTAGTTCCTTGCCGATGACTTGTGCTGCTGTCTATACAGTCCTTTGTAGCAGTCTGCAGTCCTGAGCAGTCAGGTTGCCAAATCACACTGTGATGCAGCCTGTCAGGACACAATCAATGGTACAGCAATAAAAGTTCACAGGAGTTTTGGTGCTCTTACCAAACCTCTTAACACACCTCAGAAAGTACTGTCTCTGCTGTGCTTTATTGAGGATGCAGTTGGTGTATGTGTGTCTTCATGTTAGTATGGCAGTAAACTTGCACAGACATAAATATGGCAATATGCCTAGATATGGCAATCCATCACAGTTAAGAGCACATCAGCTTTTATTTCATAGTGATGTTATCATTGTATACTAAGGCAGTTGGCACATTACCAACATTTCCACCTATAAACTAGGATTATATATACTTTTTTGCATTTTAAAGCAATATTTTGCCTATAGGTCTGCATGTCTAGAGGTTTGCAGAAATGAATTATTATTTATGTTTATTCTATTTATTGATGCATTACACATGCATGACACCACTGAGCAGATGAGCACTAATTTAAACATCACTTATGTTTAAGTCTAATTTTGTGGCAAGTTTAATTTTGGCTTAAATCAAGGAAAGCCAAGTTTCTAAAATAAAACCCCCACTGCAACAACTTCCAACTGCTTGTTTTTAATAAGCTGCTAAATATGCAGTTCAAAAGACAGACTATTACCTTGAAAACAGAAATATTCGGAGACCTTAGTTACCTATTTCCAGAATTAGAAATATCAAATGTTTAGTTATATCAGCATTCAGCAAAAGTGTCAAGTGACACGTTTGATGAATTATATTAAACAAATATTGAAATGGAGCATGGATTTTGCAGAAGTTGTGGCCTAGTAATAAATTCAGGTGTCATCAGCGTAACAACAGAGCTCAACATTTAGCATATTTTGGTCTATGTTATATATATATAAATACATTCCATGTTTCAGATATACTGTACATGATATACCATGTTAAACATTTGGCTTGAGTAAATCATCAGTTTGCTCATTTTATTTACTCCAGATTAATTCAAATGCACGCAAATAAAATGAGACTTAATATCCCACTTGCCTTAGTTGACAGCAACCAAGTTAGAATGAAATAGTATTGCAAGTAAATCAACAGAAATTCTTAATGACAATGCTATAATGCTGCAATAATACAAAATATATTAAAGTAATGCGCTATAATAAGACCTTTAGCTTTAACTAGTAAGTTTTAGTTGTCAAATAAATGAGAATAATGCTGGGAAATGAATTGGTTGCTGCTCACAATTTAATAACAATTTAAATCTTTGGATGACTCAGATCCTGTAGATAATTTAAGAAAGAACGTTTTTTTATTTTATGACTGTACACTTTCTCTATGTCTGCACATTAAATTATATACTACTGTTCTATTCTTTGAGCATAATTGTACCTTTACAGGGCTTTTTATTAAGATGTCAGTTAATACAGCAAAAGACTTAGAAAAAAACAAAAACTGGCTATTTAAACATTTCGACTTATTAAATTCTGTATAGATTCTCCAGTGCAATGCAAAAGATTGACTAACACAGGCATTACCCTAAAGAAATTAGTAGAAATGAGAACTGCATCACTTTTTGAGCAGGAAAGAGACATTATTGATAAGTTATGACAGCAACATAGTACGTTCTACGTTGCTGTCCTGTAGTTTGTTATATTGGCTGTTTTGACGGGGGGGAAAAAATCATGATGCAAAGACTTACGCTGCTTGGCTTCAGTGTTGACACTGTAGCTTCATCAGACCCCAAAGTGCATTAGCTCCACTCAAACAATTTAATGAATCAACTCTGGCAAGAGCCGTCAATATGAAGACACTGAATAATGCCTTTAGTGCAGACACTTAGCTTGTTGCCCTATCCATTCTATAAGTGCTGATTGAAGAAAAGGGGATGGGAGGGGTGGGGGGTAGCTGCAGTGCACAGGTTGTTCTCATTCATGATGTCAAACCAGAATGCACTTAATGATTAATCATTACTTTCATATATTACAGAGCCTCAAACACTGTTAGATAAAATGCTTTTTGACATGACTTTTTTCTGACATTACCTGTACAGTGCACTGTAAATTGAACCATGAAATGTAACACCAGTTTTTTGAACAGGACTCTCACAGACAACAATACCTGTACATGCATGTATCTCAAGTTACTTTCTACTCTTTGTATTATAGATGATGTCTGTTCCTTTTCCCTTTTGAATTATTCAATTCATCCAAAAGAGGCAATTACATTAATTACCATCATCACCCTTAAAGAGGTCCACCAGCAGTCGTTTTTCTATTTTTCAATTTAAATTTGGTGTATTTTTACATGTTTGTTTTCAAATTCCTGAAATAGGAAGCAGAAGCAAACCTCTCTCTCAGCCAAGACTTTGCTGAGTCATGACAATTTATCCTCACAGCCACTGACATTGGTGTCTTACCGGCTGCAGAGTAAAGGCGGAGCATTGTGCTGTGATTTATTGAGTGGGCTTGCTGCAGAGGGAAGCAGGGAGAATAAAGTGCTCTCACCTGGAAAGTGAGGCTCTGTGGTTGGGAGAGATTCTCCACGGCCTCACTCCTCACATTACTGTAAAAGAACCAATGAGGTCTGGATGATTCCATATTCATGAGTGGATTAATGAACAGTCGCAGCAATCGTGTCTGCAGCGCCAAATTGATTCTTAACATTTATCGGTGTTGACCACTCGCTCTAAATAATGAATATAGAGAGACTGTGCATGGAGGACATATCTATATTCTCTCTCCTGCATGTTCAGTTGAGTGGCTACACGTGCCCCTCTAAACTCCTTTAACACACTCTCAGTGTGAGGGCACGCCACATGTTACTTCTTTCCTGGTTTTGCGGCCTCACCAGTTTCCGTGTTAACATGTGTACAGTGCAACCCCATGGGCCTGACACTCCCACTCCCTTGTGCACGCTGAGCTCTGCTACTTGAACAGGGCGACATAATTTGTCCCATTTTTCATGTCAGATCATGTCCGAGATATGCATCACCTACCAGTAAATGCAGGGTGCGCTCCCCATCTAATGCTTGGATTTTTGACATATTGCTCAGTTCTACACGGTGAAAATCCAATCTGAACTGGTTTAAGCATAATAATGAACTTAAACACAAGGGTTTTACAGCCCTCTGTCATCTTGACAACCTCTGCAAACAGCTCTAAGGCCTTAAGGGTGCTCACCAGGGATGCAGCAATTCCACGCTTTTACATCTCACAGTCCTCTAACTCTCCTCTGATCCCATCAATTAAACTGCAAGCTCCTCTTTATGGAGGGCTTATACCTTTTGTCCTTTACACAGTAAACCCTGCCTTTAAATCTACCCACATAACCTGACTGTAACTTAGTCAATCTCAGCAAACTGACATGAGTGTATCTATTAAAATTTTATAATATAGACTATAAAGTATGGCCACTAGTGAAGAATATGAATGGAAATAAATCCCATTAAGTGTACACTGTAAAACAAAAAATAACACGTATTTCACATTTTTGAAGGATATTGTTGAGTGTCTTATTTACAGTTAATGGCTGCTTTTTTTTTAGATTTTTCTGCTGTCAATTTACAATTAAATTATGTAATTCCCGCTTGTTAACGCTTGTTATTCCACAGCGTGATTGTATTTTTACAAGGTTTTGTTAATAAAAACATACCTAGAAATTCATTTTACATTCAAATTTCATGGTGATGATGAAAATACGAAAGACTTTCAGTTGTAAACAGGGCCAGTATGAATGTATTTCATGTTGTAATGGTGATTATACAAAATGGTTGTATTTTTACAAGGCTGTGTTAAAGTATGTACTTAAAATACTGAAATAAACCAGCTTGATATTATATTTTATTCCACTTCTACTCATTACAGAGTGTGGTAGATTTTCAAATGATATCAATTAGACAGACTGCAAAATACCCAGAGTGAACCACGGGATGCTTCATGGATTTCCTTTTCGAGCCTCAGAATCACAGTTTGAATTCAGGTCTAATGATGGCACTGATGACCGGGCTCATTTTAAATTAATGGTGGAGCTGGTGGTAAGATTTTGCGCAGCTGTAGGTCTTAAGTGAATCCTTGCAGCAGCGCTGGAGATGTTCTGTGACTGCTTCTGGATGGGATCCTATTTGGGACTAAGGGATAAGGTGCAATGGCAGCATCAGTGTGTTTCATTGCACCAGATGTCTTCCCATTTTCAATGTTCACTCATGGGAATATCAGAGAAAGTGTTTTACACGAATCAACCCCTGTGAAGCCTTTATTATTAGTGTGCGAATTCCACTTTGTGGTTACACTACACCCTCCAAGATCAATTATTTTGTTAAGAAAACGTCCATAGATTCTCATGTTGGCACCAGCATATTAAATAATTCAAATTTTAAATATTATGTAATACTGAACATTATTACGTCTAAAAATGAACATATATGTGCTTTACGTGTCTTGATGCATCTCCATACTGAAAGTGCACAATGTAGCATGAATCCTTTCTTTTCCTGAAAAGAGCCTCTTTGCATTAGTCTATTCTCAGCTCGCACATGTTCCCTACTGTTCCTATTAGGCAATCCTAGAATACCAGCACACAATGCCCTCTTTAGCTTCGGTCCTGCCCTGAAGAAAATCTGCTAAAAGTAATAAAGGCAGTTGAATAAAACCATGAGGAGTCCCTGTTATACTTGTCATCCTTATCATTCTACCCCACTTATTCCAGATAATAACAAATTACTGCACATGTCACTCAAAGGATCAGACTTTGACCATGAATAAAAGTCATGGTGCTTCATAAGATGTTCCTGATGAATAATCCTGGAGAGCAAAAACAGACATGGGAGTATATGAATGCCTTTGTCAAATCCATGTGTGCAAAGCCATTCTTGGTTGCATACTGCCATTCTGTTATTATTCATTACTATTCAGAGCTTGGCCTGCAAGCAAAGAAGAAGAAACTAAGAAGCACAGATCAGACATTAAATGAATGATTCCCCGGGCAAAACAAAATAGCCCCAGAGTTTGTGCCACTTAATAGCTTTCCTGCTTTCGTACCCCAGGGGCCAGTCTGTTCACAGAGCACAGAAATGGTTCGAACAAAAGATTATGAATGCACCTCTGCAATGAAGTGTCAACAGCAGGGTTTCCTTCAATATGGCAAAGGTCAAGTGCACAGCTTTTGCACATTAAAACAAGTGGTGCCACACATTAGAGTGCTACCTTCCTAATATACAATATTGCAAATGAAAATACTGACTAGAAACACTTTTGTAACAATTTAGAATCTACATTAATAGAGAAATCTTCACTGCTGCCTCCGCCGAGGTCCATTTATGGGAACAAAGGGTTGTATAGGGGAATAGCAGAAATGAGTTGTCAAATATTTCAAGCTGTCTTGAAAAAATATAGTGTTTGCTATTCATATCTCCTCAGTGAGTTGCTCCTGAGGTCAGGGTCTCTCCCTGCAAATGCTTGCTTACTTATCACTTTTGAGAAAGTGAAAGAGAGTGTTGGCAGTAGATTCAACACCACTGTGCACTGGAGTTGAAGGTTATGCAATATACATAGGCATTTGTTTAAAACTAATTAAGATTATATTAAAGTGTAGCTACTGTGTGAGATTATGAGAAAATAGATTTGCAGCTTTAGAATAAAAAAGCTTTTTTGTCTATAACATATTTTTTTATTTTAGAAAAAAAGAAAATATTCTCATTTAATAGACTTTAATAGAGTTGTAAAAATAAGCAGTATGTGATGTTATGTACATTGATATTGTGTATACAGTATATGATTATTAGATGCCTTACAGCAGATCATCATACAATTTAAATCACATAATGCACATTAACTCTTGTAAGATCTTGTAAGATTGTTAATGGGACTTTCAACTAAATATTTGATCATTTCATTTAATTTTAGATAAGGTGGCATGTACAATTTAACTTTAGATGTATGAAATTTTAAATGTCACATGACAACATGGTGGTTTCCTTCATTAGCAGTTTTAAAATTCTTTAAGCAAATTAATTTATATATTTTTATTTTATTTATTTTATTTTCTTGTTTACTGTAGAAAGGCTTTCATACATGCTCAGAGCAGTATTATTTTGTACTTTGTTAGCAAAGTCCGCAACTAGCCATGTTCCATTTCTCTGTAGAGCTATTACGACATCATTATGTGTGCTCTAAAAAGCATGCCATGCTACTTTAATATTGAATGAGTGAAGGAATAGCACACCAGTATCTTGCTTTCATGAAGCTATCAGGAAACCCATTCTACCTCCAAATGTGTTTTTTTTTTTTTTTTTTTTTTTTTTTTTTTTTTTACTGTAGATACCATTTGCTATGGTTGAGGGTACAGTAAGTATTACTGCGTGTCTATTTTTAGAGAGGCAATTTCAAAGTTTACTGTGTGCATACACATGCACATGGGCAAGTGTTTAAATGGAAACATTCTTGTGTGTGTGTGTGTGTGTGTGTGTGTGTGTGTGTGTGTGTGTGTGTGTGTGCCTGCATACGTTAAGCATGTGTGTGTTGCTTTCCTTACGGTTTGTTGTTTGTGGGTTCAACAGGCAGCACATACTTTCTTATCTTCCATAGGGGAACCTAAGCATTTCTTCACTTCTATACCTTCAGGCTTAAATGAGACAAGCTTGAGTCACTCAGATGTAAAATCAAGACCTTCACCATGTTGACTCCTAGAAAACGATATGTTAATATAATAACTTTGCCACTGTATGGGCTGAAAATAGGGTCATAAGTATGCTAGCCGTGTACCACCATATGTGAAAACATTCATATTTGTGAATATTTAAAAATATGTTGATCAAATAAATTGAATTATTTGAATGTCTAAAAAAATATGAACAAATAGATTTAATTTTTGAATAAATTGAATAAAATAGGATAACAGATACAAAAAATAAAAACGTGAAGAACATGAATCATTCAACTCTAATCATGTAGAACAGTATGCACGTATGTGTGCATGGACTTTGCAGATGTATTTCTCACATATGCAGCACATAGTAATTGTTTTACACTCCTTCTTTGGGGAGTGTAAAACCAGCTGCAACCTCAGATGAATCAGGACAAGATTCAACCCCCTGACTAGCTTTCATAAGCGCTGCAGAGGCTGCTGTGCAGGGGAGGTGCTCACTTCTTTGAATGTGTGGGGTTACAAATGCCTTTCCCAGCTGCTCCAGGAACACCCCCCTCTTGTTCCGCTTATCCAGCATCCAGGTAGGGTTGATATTGTTCCATATCACGAAGACATTGTATGAGAACACATCAATAATGTTATGAAAGATGAGCAGGGGCCAGTGGGCAGTCATCCTCCTGCAGCTGCAAACTCCTTTGTTGTGGTTGTAGTCCAGGATGAGGGCTGGCTTCCTGTCCTCATGAATACTGATCTCAGCCGTTTTGTGCAATGTGCTCAGGAGGAACACATTCTCGTTCCTCTTTGGGAGGCAAGAAACTAGAGTGGTTATGGAGGTGAAGACAAACTTTGATGAGAAGGCCTCTCTCCCTCTTGTTGGAAGGAGTACAGGGGGGAGCTCAGGCTTGTTCTTTCTAGCACAACCTGCATCCCCTGGTTCTTCTCCCAGCCTCCACTGGACGGCTTTGTGTAGACTTGCATGTTCCAAGCATAGCAAGCATATCTTGATGCCGTACTTTACTAGCTTGCTGGGCAGATACTACCAGAAAGGACAGCGACCTTTTGACAAAAAATTACTATCAGTAATTAGTATCAGTGCCACAGAAAACAATCACATACATCAATAATATTACAGCAATACATAATAAAAACAGTGAACTTACGCTATGAAAATATATATGTATTTCGAAATGGAGCCAGTTGCTTATCCACTGTTACTCCAGGCCCAGGGATGTAGAGTTACCACTCACTTCTCCCAGAACTCTCTCATGGCCGCCAGTTTGTCTCTCACATGTATTGAAGGTCTTGACTCACGTTTATCAAATTGTAGAATTCTGGAAAATCACCCTTCTTTGAACCTGAGAGACTGGACCTATACACACTAAGATTAGCAGTCCTGTGTAGGCACTCAGGTCAATCTCATCTATTCTTTTCCAGTTGTCTTCAAATTTACAGAAAACCTCCAAATTTGTCATCTCCAGGATTATTTTGTTCGATGAGTGGTGTGATGAACATGTAGAATGGTGAAGCGATGTCCTGGACATGGGCTACTGCAAGTATTGTGGGCCCTGGGGTCATTATTATGACATTTTGTGCTGCTATCCTGCCCTGGTTGTCATATGGTGACAAGGACCATGTTATTTTGCTGTTCTTTGACAAACATGTCTCTCTTTAAGCGTGGGGGGATTTCTTCTTCATCTGAAGATGACGCATGATGCTCTGGCTTGTATTCTTCATCTTCTTCTTCAGATACATCCTCCTCTTCTAAATTTTGTTCTATTGCTCTACCTGGACATCTGAAAAAATCTGTTCTACAAACTGTTGGGAACTAAATGTGCACTCATAGACTCATGGCTTCAGCAAAGAGAGAACTGGGGGTACTGTCATCTGCAGTTATTTTGTTTATTTTGTCTGAAATTATTTTTATTTTGTTTGTGAACTTGAGTCATGATTGGGGTCATGGAGGGGAGATGCTGCACATGCACAAGAAAGTTTTAGTTTTGTCTGAGTACAATCAGTAGCACACATAATCTCAATTTCTGTATGCGTGTGTGTTTGTCTTTGTGGTTTTTGTGTTGTGTAAATGATTTTATGATTGTTGGGTCAACAATGACCCTAACACAATCTTTATGCCCTGGTGGTGTACAGCTTTCGAGGAAATATGAACAAATGTGATGTTGCACTATTTCTAATGTTGGGTTAATTCTAGGAAACGTCTTAAAATTTCAAGTTGAAAAAAAGATAATTTATGGAGGTTTTCTATGCTGTTAAACAGTTTTGACCCTTAATAAAAAAACAAAACTGACTTGCCCAGCAGCGTTCATGACACACCTCCCATCACACTCTACATCAGAGTGGACCTTTTAAAGAGCAGTGATACAGTGTGTTGCTCACTCTGTGCAGTCTGTTGCATGAGACTGTGCAGCATGCAAAAGGTTTATATGCTTTTGCACACCCTCCTCCAACCCAGCTGCCAAGCTGTTAAGTACTGCAAAGTGAAGTGAGCACTCATTGATCGACAGCTCCTGATCATAAATCATTCAGTAGCAAATCCTTCATTGTGTACAGTTTTTGAGAAGCAACATGTTTGTTTCATCACACATTTACATTGAAATATTATTCTGATGCTTGACCACTGCAGTGAAGTGCAGATAATACATTCTATTGTCTGCTTATGAAAGATGTGGTGATTGTATAATCAGGAAAGATGACAAATCAATTTAAATTATGTGTATTGACATCAGAGTAGACCACAGGCTTCATTTTTAAGCAGGCTGGATACCACAGGGAGCAGTCTACAGCATCTCACGGACTGTGTGTCAAGGTCAATACAATTTTAAGGACACTTTCTCTAAATTGTTGATTGGTTGGTAACACCTGAGGCCCACTGGGTTCACCCAGGAGTACAACACTTGAGATAACTCCCACTAGAGGTAGAGGGGGAGCTAAAGTCATTTCTTCGGATCAGCTCCAATATTACAGTTGATAAATGTAAATATCTCATTTTTCAAAGCTGGGCTAATAATGTCGTTCTCCTCCCTCCTTTTTTAAGGAAATGTATGTAGGAGTATGTGACTGCTTCAGTGTCCTGAGGATAATTCAAATGTGGATGAGTTGGACTGATTAACATGAGTACAAGGAATTCAAAGTTAATTACACTTAAAACTATATGAGCTTAGAAGTGCCATAGGCCTGTCTTGTTGCTCAACACATTAAATATCTGACCGGGAAAACGCAACTTCTTGCATTTCTTGATCAAGACTCCACCCTAAGAGATGCCAAGTGATTGTTGTTGTTTGCTTACTGTTCATAAACAGGGAGCTATGGGGCTATGGTAGTATACTGCTGTTAATGAACTTAAACATGTCAAATGTATCATCCAGAAAAATAATGTCTGGCCAACTTTGGTCTCCAGTTTAATCTGCAGGTTATAATAACACATAGTACAGGAGAAAAAGTGAAACATTTTGTACTTTCCTGGCAGATTTCTCAACATTTTGAAACAATATTCATTTAGAAAATCTCACTCTCTGCTTATCTTTGCTTTATAACCATCTAAATGTAGAGGCCTTTACTCTGCAAACCACTTAAGCACACTAATCTCTTCAATTAATGAACGGGCACAACAAGATAGTTTGCCTTTGTTACACTGGAAGATGAGGAGGGCACACATAATTTGACTTGGGGTCAATCCGTTTCTGAATATTTTAACTGCTTTCTTTATTCAGATAGATTGCACACAACCAGTCTTGAATAGTAAATCTAAAGTCTCCCCATTTTTTTCTACAGCATCCACTTAAAGACAGCAATAGCACAAATCAAATAAAATTAACTGAAGCATCCTTTATGTACTTTAACAAAATATTGGCTAACACTTTATAATACAGCCTGTGATTTACAGTGTCATTTAGTTGTATGAATCTAGTACTAGTTCATAAGGAAATTATGTAAAAAATATTACTTTTTGAGAGTTTGGGGAATATTGCTATGTTGTGACAGTAGTCTTCTCAAAGAAGGCTGACGTGAGACCAAATAAATTAGCAGCGATTTTAAATTCTGAACAGTTTCGTCAAGCTGTGGACCACAGCAAGCTATTTTTGTCCTCATATTCATGTGCGCTCCTCTGCACGTCAGCAGCTGGGCAGAATCAGTCAGATCGGTGCCAAGGCTCAACCTTTCAATGCTCTGGGTCAGCATCCTGGAGTTGTGCCAGAAATTCCAGCTCCTCAAGACCATATGGGGTCTGCTTCTCCTCAGCACCTACACTACCCCCCTCCTGCACCCCCCTTCCTCCAGGGCTGCAACCTGACCCACCCTCATGTACTTTATGTCTTAGGAAAAGCCAAACAAAAGATGACAGTCTTAAGACAGAAGGAGCGTGATGGATGGATACTGCTTATGTAACAGCATATATATATATATATATATATATATATATATATATATATATATATATATATATATATATATATATATATTAAGATTAAGTTAATGTTAGTGAATGTTATAGATGATCACAAGAAAGGTGTAGTTTCATGCAGTTTCACAAAAGATGTTACATACAGTAACACCTTATTGTTAAAAAAATATTCTTATAATACTCCCTTTTATTAATGTATGAACATTTGACTTCCTTTCATCTCTTACTGTAAACCAATTGAGAGGAGCGATTTTCGTTATGTTGTCTTGGACCAGAGGGCATAGGGCAGATGGGGGCCCAAGAGCAACGGACCCTTCCCCCATACTCACCTACTGTATATACCCACTGTGAATATAAAAGGCAGTGCATACAGAATCAATAATGTGGCATGATAACAAACAAGCAGTCAAAGCAGAAACTTGACCTTTGTGGCTATAAGCAAATGAAAATTTGTTGTTTCCTTGGGCTCAATAAAATTTCCTATATCACACAATGTATTGACAAATTATCTTATAATTATACAATGCATGAGCAAATAATACAAAACAGCCTATAAAAATCACTTTCAAGAGGAGGGCAATTTTGCAAAATCTTACATCTGCAGTTTTTCTCCAAGATAGTTTTATGTGTATTTACCACCTTGATTGAATTTGGCATTTTTTAACTCCCTAAATCAGTTACAGTGACTTCAGTGCACCATTAATGAAAGAAGTGAAGTCACATTTTTAAGAGATTTTATTACTTGTTTATGTGTATTAATTTACATGTTAGCTTGGTCTTAAGAGAAATACATTTCAAATAAAAAGAAAAAAACATGGTTGCTACTGTTGTCAAGTCTGTCTAACATACAGGACACATTTATCTTATATAATGTCTGACTGAAGTCATTAGCATATCTAGAAGCTTTTATGTGCCAACTTCATGATGGGTACCAATGTGTCTATCTTTAGCTGATGCAATGCAACATTCGCAAAAGAATAATTATTTTCTTCCATTTAATGAGCTCTTTTTCTTCAAAATGAATTCCCTTATGGATGATATACAGTCCATACTGCATTCGTGCTGATGAAGCCAATGTGGACATGTGTGAATGTGTTTTGTAGAAAATTCTTGAGCAACCTGTCTGTTAAAGCCAAGTGGGGGGGAAATAAAAGTTCCCTCTTGGTTGAGCATCACAGGCAGGGGCAGCTGCAGGATTGACCCTGCCAAGGACAGAGAGCTTCCCATGCCTGTTCAACGCCGTAAAACGGGTCATTGAACAGCTAAATGGATCCATTATGATGAGTAATTAAAAGAATACTGCTAGAGACTCCCAAACTCCCCTTTTCTCTTGGTTCCGCTGCTTTTTGTGTTGTCACGGGCCTTTTGGTGAAAGGCAGCTGCCTCGGGCCACTTAAACTATCACCCCTTTCACTGGAATGCAAATAGCAGCCTTAGCGGCTAATTGAATTGCATTATCTATTGTCCTCTCATTTACCGAGAATCTAGCCATTTTGCAGATTTCCATTACTGATTGTTGGAGATTGAATTTTGCCTGTGCTTTTCATCTGATACTGCATGTCATACACTCTGAATCACAAGGGATGAGAACACAGAATTGTTTCATTAGAGCAGCAGAGGAGTAATATGAATACTGATTGTGTGGTAATCTGGAGCTTGTCTTATGCAGATATTAATATGTATGTAGGTGGGAAAATTGCAGCCTTCAACCGATGCATCACTGCATGCTGTAAAGACTCGGTAACCAAAACAATAAAAAGCAAGGATGAGGCATGGATAAAGGATGAAGAAATCATGTTTCATTTCTATTTCACTTATTGTAGTGAATACAAAACATCCATTTCTCTGTAGTACAAAGCATCTGTTTCTCCTTATTTTAACTTCCAATAAAAATGCATGAAGATGTGCCCATGCAGACTCCCCCTGGGCGATGTTTGCAGCACATTCTCATTCACTTTATGGGGCGTCATTAAGATGATAGGGAGGGGAACTGATGTTTGATTAATTAGTAAAACTAACTTTGGCAAGACCAGAAAGTGAAATAGAGGATTTCATTAGCTCGTGCTTGTTAGATAAGGTTAATGAGGTGATTCTTGAAAAAGAGAAAAAAGGAACATTCATGCTGGTGAATTCATTTTGAAGAAGGTTATCCTCTGAAAAGCAGTTTTTTTAATACATGCACCATTAATATTGGCCTCCATGGTTCAGCTTTACCATGTTGACTTAAATATTTTCATGTTACATGGAAAGGTTCATTACTTGACACTGGTCACCACATGAAATCTATTCCCTCTCTATAAAACAAACCTCCTGAAAGTAAATGACGCATTTTAATATCTATCTACATTTATTTTTCCAGAGTCAAGAGGAGAAATCAGTGAACATCTGTACTGCTGGAGGACACCAGGGATGCTCCCTTACACAGAGGACTTTAACCTAGATTACAGAGGTAAGTGCAGGTATTTGGTTCAGTCGCTTGCAGCTTGAGTCAACCGCAGCTCTGCATAAGCAAACGCCCCGTAAGAGGATCACAGAGAATCCATCGCTAATCCACTGGTCAATACACCTGACAAGTACAGTGCCAAAGACAAGTCACTCAAAGGACATGTCATCCTTGACGGTATGAATATCACTCTGTGGATTATAGTTGTGTTCAGGTTTCAAGTGTGTCCCTGTCTCAACCTTTTCTTTTGCATTTATACTAGTATGTCAGCACTGGAAACCATTGTGTTGATTTACAGGATTGAGAAGGCAACATGGAGTTGTATAATATAGTAATGCTTGCATTTTTCAGTTGAAGTATTACCAAAAAACCCTGCTCTTAGCCATCTTAGTGTCTATTTATCCACCGCCAACCCCAAGAATTGTATTCTTTATAACAATAACTCTTTTGAAAATCTTTTTTCTTCGCTCTACTCTAATCCTTATTTGTAAATACTTGTTTAGTAGATAGCTGAAGAAAAATAATTAAACACTATCACAGCTTATTGCCCTGACAATTGTGTTGGAAGGAAAACCAAAGCTCCATCAAAAAATATGTCAATTATTTCAGTCAATTCAATACCTTTATCATTACCCCTCTGCCAATTTACTATGTTACCATGGATGGTCTAATAGTTATTCCTCTACGGTGGCTGTATGTTATCTATTTTACCAAGTTTCCTTTGAAAATCTATTTTTCCAAGCTCCCTTGAACTGCATGTCTTCTTGAACAACACAGTAGTTCTTTCTTTTGTTTTGTTCTCTCCTTTTTTTTCTTTCAGCCAGTGACCAAGCAACAAATATGTACTTTCATTGCCTGATGTAGGTGCAATGACAAGTCGCACAATGTGCGCACACTGAACAATTAGTTATAATTAGGAGTTCATTCACAAAAGATGTGGCCTCAACATTTGAATCACCATTGAGTCACTTTCTAGAAATCCATTGTCATAAGTTGCACAGCCTTTCTACTTAAATGACTCACTAGTTACTCACGTAGTCTGTCATGTAAAGCAGAACAGATGGGGAGTGCCCTATGGCTTCACAGAGGCACATGTCAAGTGGTTGAACAGAAGCAGTGGTGATTGTTCAAAATTGCAAAATATAGTGCCAGGGTGGCAGTTGGATGACAAGTAGTATTAACATTGTTGCAACAGCTACAATAAAGGAAGCATATACTGTACACAGCCTTGATGTCTTCAATCATAGCAGGTAAAAAAAAATCCACTTGACCTTATTTTAAAGTCCAGGGCACGATAGCTCAAAAATAAATTTCTGGAGTCATGTACTGTACGTTGCACAGCTGAGGCTGATGGCATACAGCTGAATGGATTTAAAGGGGCCCTGTGGAGTTTTCTTGTAAACAAACAAAAGTTGACATTGAGTGTTACTCACTGAAACGCAATGTGCAACCCTGTCTCCTAGAAATTATGTTACAGCAAACACCTAATGTTGGCTGAATTATGTTTTCTCTCAACATAATGAGAAAATGTTCATTTACATATTTGGAAAATTCCAAAAATGTCGTCTCGCATCCTGCATCTTGTATGCCCCCCATCCACCCAGACCTCCTCCCGTCAACTTCAGAGTGATACATAAATGTAGCGCTTCATTGATTCGAAAAATCGTTCTTTGTGAATATAATCCAGACAGCAATTATGTTTGCCAATGCAATATAATTGGGAAACAATTTAGTTGTATATAAATGTATTATATATTGGAAACGAGGTTGCATTGTTTGTATCCTTGAGGTATAAAAAAAGGTGTTGAATGCATTTCCTTCCTCCTAAAACATTTGCAAAGTATTTTAAATTCTGTATGGTTACTAGATTGCAGTCTTCTTCTTCTCTGCCTTTGTTGGCGCATTGCAGTGTTTCTTTACGCTCATAAGTCAAGTCAAGTCAATTTGTAAATAGCCCAATATCACAAATTTGCCTCAAGGGACTTTACAATCTATACAGCAATATAACATCCTCTTTCCTTAGACCCTTGATTTAAAGAGAAACTCCCTCAAAAAAACCTTTAATGGGAAAAAATTGGAAGAGCGACAGAGGAGAGATCTCTCTCTCAGGACAGATTGACATTCAGTAGATGTTGTGTGGACAAAATAGACCAAAATAACTAAAATACAGTATGGAGAAACACCGTGACAGGTCCTGACAGTGTTATGTAGATCATTGAAAGAGTGAAAACAAAACAGGAACCCACTCATAAAAAAACTGCTCCATAGCACTGCTAGAGGTCAGAAACTCCACAGGGTATCTTTAAGGTAAAATATTAACTTGCAGTCAGTGTAAAGACACGAAGGTGTTTCTTCATTTATCCACCTAAGAACTTTGTTATCCAGTGTGTTTACAGCAATACAACCTCAAGGGGCTGCTAGCATGGGTATAGGCTGTTAGTCTTATCTTTTATGATTTCTAATTTGTTAACACTTGAGAAATGGCTATAGTCCCACTGCCCATTAAACAAAAATGAAACTATAACAGATAGAAAGATGATCTCTAAATGAAGGGGGCCCTGGAGAGGAATGGTAATAATGATCAACTGAGCTATGTAGAAATAATAAAGACCCGTTTGAAAACTGCACATAATGTATTCAGTGGTTCATGTATCACCATCTAAATCAGCTTGGATCAAGACATTTGTTTGCCAGAAAGCACTTAAATGGCTATTGAAACTGCTGCTTTTGTTGCCATCACTGACCAAATAAAAACTATTTATTGTATTTTTGAGTATTTTGAGTTTATCTTCATGTCTTTTCATGTTTATATCATTTTCAGTATTTTTGTTCCAAATAAGAGTAGCTTTTGGTGGTGTTTTTATTTACAACACTGGAAGTTGTGAGACATTAAGCTTTTTGTATATTATGTTTTGTATATTCTTGTCAATCATATAACGAAAACGCATGTCTGGACAGACTCCAAACATTAAATCCCCATTGGACACATCAAAAAATGTGTGTTTGAGTGCTGGATCAATTGAATGACTTTGATTTAATCCTCGCTGCCTTTCAAGTATGGCCAAGGGGATTTTTCTTTATGTCGAACTGTCCAGGAATATTTCTGCTTCACCAATTCTTAGGGTATAAATATAAAACCACATTATGCAAAAGGAGCACAACGAGCCAATGCAGACATACCATTCACTGCTGTCCTAAAACAACCCATGAAAGAGTCATGTAGCTAGCTTTTTAACACTGTTATTAAAACGGAAGATGTAGTACTACCGCTAGTGAGGTTAAAGTAACGTGTCTACGGGCACAAAGCTGGAGAGGGACTACAAAACTCCCAGATTAATTATTTTATTTAAAAAAAGAGTGTCCAGAACAATATTCTTTGAGGGGAAGTATAATTCCTTGTTTCCCCGCAGAGATACTGTATGTGCTTTAGCTTCACTGATTTGTACAGGATGTGCAATGTGTGCAACAGAAAGAAATATTTAATAGTTGCCTTTAGTGATGGAACTGGAATGGTCTTTCACAGTTTTCACTCCTCCATCATAACTGTGTGTATCAATTTGACCTAGAATCAGTATAAAATATTGTTAATTAAGAATACCATAAAGTCATTGATCAATATGATGATCACTCTCCAGTCCATGTTACGACAGCTTTAGTCCTATCAAGCTGTATAGTGCCAAGTCCTCCGTCAACCTGTATTCCTTATTGATGGCACTAGAGAAGAGTTATTTGAATGGATTACCGTAAAGAGCATCATGGATTAGCCTGTGAGAGACATGGATCCCAAGGGAGCCTTAAATTGGTCACATAAAGTGATTATAAAACATCCGTATGGTTGGCAATTATTGGGCTGCCTTCTCATCAAAGGAATTTAACTCTTCTGTCATCGCTTGCTCAATGCATCAATATCACTTTGGCCTGTTATGCCTCACGTTGCCTGCAATGTGCATCTTTGCTCCGGTCATGTTTGGTCGGTGCCACGTGCTATGAAAAGAACTAGTTGTAAATATGGCACTGATAAATGTACAGTAGTTGGAATTGATGACTTAGTGACTAAGACATCAATCTGGTAACACGGGGTACTGTAACTCCATAATACCAACCTGCATTTTTATTTATCTTTTTTACCACTATGCTCTTTGCAACAAGATCGATTCATTCTCCATGACAGCACAATCCATATTCAAAAGACTAAACAGATGGTTTCCACTTCTTGATAAACGCTAATTTATCACTTCTTGATAAATGAGAAATTCAGGTTATTACATTATCACTGGGAACTGCAGTGCTCAATCAGACTAAAAGAAAATCCGACAAACTGTAGAGCTTCTTCTGTTGGTTCTGTACCGGTGCCTTTCCCAGAATTGAACTCATTCAATATTGCCTTGTCCAGGCTGTCGTCAGTCCTAATGTACTGTAATTTTTTAGTGATCACTTTATTCATTTGAAGCTCTCTCAGTCCATTAATTTCTTGATGAGAGCCCCATTTATCAGAAATATGGCCACCATAAGATTAAAGGCTTTGTCCAGTAAAAGATGGCCGCACTAAAAACAAACATGTCCTCATGTTTATGCTCGAGTCCTGTTGTGTCAGTCAGTGTTAAACCCTCAGCATTACTTGCTATATAAAGTGCTTAAACTCTGGAAAAAATGAGCAAAGTTCATAAATTATAGAAAACTTTTTTTGTGGTTAATTACTTAAAAAAATACAACTCACAATGTATCTAATGAATACATGTATTACAAACCAAAATTAGACTCCAAACTTGTCCTATGGGGCCTGCAAAAAACTGAGCAAAACAAGATAAATAAAAGTAACACAGGGCTGTTGCTTATAATGTAATCTCTGTCGCTTTAATCATATTCTACATATTGTTAATAAAGACTTGTACTGGCAGTTGGGCTGTGACTCGGCAATGAGAAAGGCAATCATGGAGAAAATGAATGTAAGTTAAAACAGGGCTACAGAGATTTGACAGACAGCTGTCAGCCTTTCATTGCAAACTCCCTAATGATTTTTTTCCACATCACTGATAAAAATGCTACGGCACCTTTCTCTGCATGACAGGGGACTTTTCTCCAGTCATGACACCTCAATTCTTCCCTCTTATTACGTGCCATTCATTCAGTCGGACCACAGCAGACAAAGCCTCTTGTTTGCGTGGATATCGCTGCAATATAACACAAAGAAATTGCATGTTTAGTGCACATGCACCATTCTCAAACACAGATTCAGGCATGTTCTTGAGTGACAAAAGAGGAGATAATTGAGGCTTTGGTTTATCGCTTAAAGAGAAAGATTAAAAACCTGAGGCCACTCACCTTTAAAGAAGGATCTGTGGCCATCTGCTTTTGTGTTTCCTCTGCTCTTCATTTTTAAAAACATTTTCCTTAACATTGCATTTTTCATTCTTTTGCATGACATTATGCATTGTTATTTAAGCAGTGACCTAGTTTTGAATGTCTTTTAATATAACATAACACAACCCGGTTAATGAATCTTTATCAACACTGGCAAGCAGGTAGAATTACCTGTGCTCATCAGTTGTGAGTCACTGTATTTAATACGGAGCTAAAATTGATTTAAAATATCTCAGCAATTAATAAGAATAACAAAAATTTCATGTGAAGCTGATTTGAGTAAACAGGCTTCCCAGGACACATTTAGTGTAATTTGGTGATTTTCTTGAGAGGTTTTCTTCAGTCTGAAAGATAACAAGACTGTAAGAGATGAGACAGCAGGCCACTCAAATGAGAAAACTGTCACAGCATCATTTGAAGAAACCATCTGCAGGTACTTGTTTTATTAGCTTTTAATCTCTCTGAGTCAGGTCCTCACTTACAATGTTATTTCACCCCCTTCCTTTCTGCTGCCATCACTTTTTAATGACAGAAAAAAAGAAAAAAAAATCATTATCTATAATTCCCATCATAAGCTGCTGTGTTTGGTTATTTTAACAGGAAGTGACCTCACAATCTGAGGATTGATTTATGTGTTCTTTATTGCCATTGTGCTTCTTTATTCCTTTATCCCTTTTGGAAGATAGCACTAAAGCTGAAAATTCCTTCTCAAATGGATTAAAGATTAGTATCAGTGACTGACTGTCCAACTCGTGTCAGGATTGTGGCGCCGTCCTGACAAAGAATCACTCAGCCAGAGTGTTGTGAAAACCTAGTTGAAGCTGTAATTAATCCACTACTATTGGAAAACAGTATATTGGTGATGTGAGTATTATGAAGCAGCAGGACAACAGATGAGTAAATTAGTTAATATGTTTCATTTATCCATGATCCACTGATATCAGTTGTCTCCAGCTGTGTTCTATCAAGATTTATGTGTATCCAGGTTTACTTTAAAGCAGCTGCATTTACTTATTAATTTACTTTCAGTGAGTGAGAGGGAATGAAGTGATTAAATAAACAGCCGTAACAATTGAATGCAATAAAAATACACACACAGTGATATAAACACAGCTCTTGGTGCTACATGACTTGAATGCAACACCTTTTCTACAAGGACAAACTTACTCTGTCTCACAATAAACAAACTAAAACAAAGAAAAAAACCCTGCTGCCTGAGTCACTGAAGTCAAAACTTTACTTCACTGTTTTGATTATTGTATTCTATAGTTCCTGGTGATATCTGAATAAATTACATGGTTAAAAGCGTAACACCTCATGTGGGTGCAAGGCTCCTTGAAAACAACATTAATGATAAGACACTGACTCCAAACTACACATTTACTTCAATGGACGATCCCAGTTAGATCTTAATCAGGTTAAAATGTTTAAAAAATAGTAACCATGTCAATTTATCTACCAATAGGCTTTATGACAACAACCTTCTCAGTGTGATTAATATCTCAAAATAATTAACAGTTCCTAGTATAGTACACAAGTATGACAACAGTACATGAAATGTATCAAAAATATCTCAAATGTATGTAAGTGTAAGAAAATATGATGCACAGCGATAGTGGAGATTTTCTGGAGAGATATAGTTTTTGTCATGTTCAAAATTTTAATCTTTCTTTTTATGTAACTTTTAAAAAATATTTTAAATAAATTTAAGAATTTTATACAAACAAACAACTTTATTAATCCCATAAGGGGCAATTTGTTTGAAGCACTTCATCACGCACACAACACAATAACACACACACAAACAAATAAATTATAAATTATATGATAGAAGGCACTGAAAAAGGAATTTAATAAACATCAGGGAGTTGTAAGGAGAATAAAAAAGTCCATAAATCAGATTTTTAATATATTTGATAAAATATTGCTTTCATTGGAGGTTCGTCATATTAGCCAGTAGTAATTCAGTAAACTAACTTGAAAAATGGAAGTTGTGCACATGGATATTTGATTTATCTGAACTTTATGATGAATTTTATGATTATGTACCTACAATGACTTTCAATGAAGTAACCTTGCTTTTACTTTTATACAATCTCAAAAAAAACTTGCAGCTTTTACAAAAACATACATTTACTGCTTAACGTCACAGCAAAACCCAAATGTGTCATAGTGAATTTATGGCCTGACAGAAAGCAGTCATTTCAGCAAGTTATGGTAAAAGTAGAACACGCTGGACATTTCACTGGTGAAATGATTAATCACATCACATAAGGCATCTATTCGCTATGTAATATATCTTGTCATATGACCTTTCGACTTTGTTGTAGAATGATAATTGCCTCTGCGTCATCTCCTTAGTAGGTTATGACATAGATGACATTTATTGACTAGGCACCCTTGTACAAGAATTTTACAAGAAGTGCGCAAAAAGCAATGAAGATGAGGAGCATCTGTGGAAGAGAGGCTTGTCTTTATATGCAGGATTTGTATTATCTGTGTTGGTGATGGAGCCTGCTATTAAAAACCTCATTAAAGCTTTTGTGTCTTTCAATAGGGAATTATGTATTTAAATAAAATATCTGCCAGACCGGAGAAACGTGTGAAACAAACCTAGATGTCTTTGTTGTGGCTGTGACAACTGTAGCATCACTTATGAGAGAGAGTGAGAGAGAGAGATGACTTGCTTCCCAGTGTTTAGTATAAAGACATACCATAGTATTTTTCCTCTGTGAAGAAACAGTTTTTTTACATCAGCAAAGTAAATATTCTTTGTTTCTCATCTCAGTTTGTGGAAGTACATTCAAACAGACAACAGCAATAAAAATGCAAATTCTGACACAATGTTATCAGAGCACTTTATGTCAGTTTATCTCATCTAATGCCCATTAGCATTTAAAGCATTTCTTTGTTGCATTCTCCAACCTAACTGGGATGTGTTCAGATCTTCTTCATGTCTACATTTGGCTTTCTGCAGTGTACCAAAAAAGCTCTCTGTTGCATTTCCTGCCCCTTATTGAGCCTGAGAGAATATGCCTTACAAGAAACAATAACTTTCCCGTCAAGAGAGGCGGTTTTATTTCTCAAAATTGCAATCACACAAGGTGGTTGTTTCCATTTGCCTCCCCGGGTTTTATTTCAATCCTGCACTCATCATAGATGGATCAAATTCTAGCTGTTGGAAAGTCAGACATTTCTAACATCCTCACCAGCGCTGCTTAATTTTATTTTATATCACTTTATCACCCTAAAATATTTGTGTTCTGTGAAAAGGAGCTCATACTGGATGAACATAAAGTCATTAATGCTACCTATCTGACCAGTTTATTAAAACCCTCACCATCCCAGCCTTGAGCTATATGTTCAGTTTGCAGTTAGCAAATAGCAACAGTTAGCATCAATAACAGTTAGACACTGCTGTTGCTGCGTGTAACTGCTATTGATACTAAATGTCATTAACTAGCTAGTGGCTTTCATGCTCTGTAAGCTGAAAACACACCCTTCACCACCCCAGTCATCAACTATATATTATTCAATAACTGCTATTGCTGCAGGTACAGTAACTGCTGTTCACCTCTACAATGCAATACAACTATTCATGAAAACCATATACCATAATATAGCTATTTGAACTGTTTTTGTTCATCTAAATGGCCTATTATATACTTAAATTTACATTTACAACATTTACTCATGATCCCATTAAATTCACAGACGCATTTCATCTAGGTTTAAAGATCAAACACTGAGATTTCTCTACCTTATGTACCTTATGTCAATGGGATTTGCCCCAGAGTAAGGAAATACATCACAAAACTTCTCCAAATATTATTAGCTGGTCTCACTAAACTATATGTTGAAAGTCAATGTTTTCTATATATTACATGTTTCCTACTTGATTTAGTATTAAAATCCTGGCCACAAACATGACTACAGGAGGCAATATGCAACTGATGAGGAAAACCTAAATTCAAATAACATGTGCAACCTAATATTCAACAATATGTTTTTCATATTACAAATATTACAGGTATACCAGTTTGCAGTGAGTTTTTATTAGCAGCTGAGTTGAAAATCTGGGCTGGTTATCACTATAAAAACAATATAAATGCCCATGAATATAGCTAAGACATTATTCAACATACTTTACCTGCATAGACACATCAAAAGAAAGGGCAAAGTCATCGGTGAGTTTGGCTGATTCAGGGTAGAATGTAAAAGCTACCTTTTCAAGATACAGACAATTGGAGTTCAACTTTTCTTGCAACTCTCTTTGTGGAGCTAATCTCAGAGCGATAATGTCCTCTTCCTTAACTTGTCAGATAGTCTATTGGGTCAGACAGATATAAACATTCAGTGCAGGGAATGGCTTTGCCGCCGTTCACAGCTTGTCAATCAGAACACAGAGGTAGGTTGAGCTGTCAGTCAAGCGCATGGGTCCTGCCATAGAGAATAATTGAATTAGCTCCAGTCACTTTCTGAAGGTTAATTGGTGGGAAAACCTTGGCTGCAGCATGGCGAGGTAATTGACAAAGATAAGGAGACGGCCGTCTTATCGCAGATTTTGTCAGCATATGTGAACTTTATCATTTCTCTAAATATCAGATACTAATGAAATTATAAACATAAAGGCGTTGACACTGAGCTTAAATCCACCTGGATAGTGAGTTTTCCATAACTTTCTGTCACATTCAGGGCACAGTAGGTCCCATTTTACTATGACATGTCATGAGTCAGCAGCTGAAGACATTGCTGGCAGATACTTTGGCTTGGAGGCTAAAAATAACGTGCCGAGTTGATGGTCAGTTGATGGCCTGGAAAATTGCATTTAAACCTTCAGGTGTTATTCCAAGCTGTATCTTACTCTCAAACGTACAGAATTAAATTAAAACTCTACTTTCCTCCTGTCCTTTTGATAAATGCTTTCTGTGGATCAGTTGCTTTGCCTCCTGTTCAGTATGCTTCCTGTAGAGCTGGACTGTTACAGTTTTGTTATAGAATAGTATTTTTTTTATATCTAGAGTGCAGAGATCACTACACTAATTTTGAGAAAGAACCGGTGGAAAGACTTGCTGTCTTGTTTTCTGCTAACTATTGTGCTAGGCTGTTTTAATTCTCCTGCAGGGTTTCATTGATGCATCAGCCTCCATCAGCACAGTGTGTGATCCCATGCCATTCTCCATGGCTTATCATCTTTATAAGTGGTGTCACCCAAAGTAGAGCTTTTAGTTTGTAATGAGATTTTTTTGCTCTCGTCTAAGCTTGAATCGTACTAGGTCATGAGCCTGCTGAAGGACTCTTGATACACTGAAGAACAATAGAGTGAGATATTGGGAATTTACAAGAGATGGCAGGGCAGTAAGTCATTTAAAGTTTTACAAAGTATGACACCTGTGTGGAATACCAAGTAGTTAGTGGGTTGGATGTAACTTTGGAGTAGACCAGAGGCAGTTTCACATTCAGAATGCCTGTGCATAACTGTATCGGCCCAACCTTTGCACTCAAGGCTTTAATTATCCAAAAAGGATCTATCATTTGACATTTAGCACTAATGTATCATCAGCATTAATTGAGATCAACCCACACTTCAACAGTACTTATTATCCTGATGCTAATTTGCAGCTAATGAGCAGGGACCAGTGCTAATTGGCAGTAGTAAGATGTTATTTGTCCATTATTAATCTCTGCAAAAACTCGAACCTCAGGATACAGGAAAGTAAATAATAACAAAAAGATGTTTTTTTTTTACTTTCACAATTCTTGTAACTAGCAGTATTTATATTAAATTCTGTAAGATTTTGTAATTATGGGAAATCAAGCTAATAAATCACATTTACTAAGTTTCTATATGGTGTTCTCAAATGGATTTTTGGTTCTTATATGATCAAATGTCTACACCTTTATTATGTTACTCCAAATACCGTACCTTACCGTTCCATTTATCACTTTATTTCAGGCTCAGGATTTCATATTGAGATAAATACCATGGTGAAGGCGTACTCTGGCTCTGGTTTATATGAGGAAGCAACTCCAATTGTCATGTGGGGAAAAAAAGGCTTTGTGTGGAAAACAAATGAATTCAGTGCATGGAGGTGGCATACAATACTCCCCACTTACAAGGGAAGTTAGGTTATACTAACTAAAAAAATCCATTTGCCTGTCTCCTGAAAAGAACACACCAAGTCCAACATGTATATCACTGAAGCCATAAAAAGAGATGAACTTTCAGCAAACAGTATTCAATGAAGACAGGGCCATCAATTCTTTTTCAGGGCAATATTCCCCAAGTAATTAATGTATGAGTTTAATATCCTCTGATATAACCCAAGCATATGTGCCCTCGTTCTCCCCTTCTCCAAAGCAATTCAGTACCTCAATGAGCACAATGTTTTCCTTCCCCAAGAGCAGTAGTTCCATTTCAGCTCAATTGATTCTCCATTTCTGGTTTCCCATCTTTACTTTTTTCATTCTTCCCAGCGAGAAGTGCATGCATTTTCAATGACATCAAATAAAGGGCAGTCATTGGTATGGATGAGGGGGGTCCTCAGAGATTGAGGCACCTTCACCGTCACAAAGCGCAAGATAAGGAGCACGGGAGAAACAACAAAAAGCAGGGCTTCAAAACTGTAAAAACAGATCCTTTGATATTGCGCTTTTGTAGACACTTGGAGATAGAACAGAAAAATATTCATTTAGTATGCACAGTGAAATTGTTTGGACAGACACACTGACAAACAAAAGGGGACTGAGAGGCAGAGATAGCTAGTGAGGATGATGAGGTTCAGTCTGGTTGGTTTGCATACAGAATTCTACTGTTCGTGGGGGGACACACTAGTTTGAAGGTCGGATTTCTCCATGTGGTGTTCTGGAGCTCCTGTCAAAGTTTGCCTTGAAGCACTGGCTCTTGTGGCAAAGCAACACTCCTGAGGCTCTTTGTGGCAGAGGACAACTCTTCAGCTTCACTACTTCAGCCAGACACAGAGAGCCACTGCAGCTGAAAGATTCCCCTTAAAGCGCTATCCAAACTGTCACTTTCACAAAACCTGCTTCAACCCTCTCCTGTAAGGCTGTATCAACATTTGACCTCTGTTTTTACTATGTCCACTGGACATCTCTATCATCAACTCTTTGTACAAATTTAGTTGTTTTACATACTGCCAAAAAACTATTGCTCTATGAAAGATAGGTCTGTATTTCTCCACACTTACAGCTGCATATGTGATGTCTTATTGCTTTTCTTTTTTTCAAAAAAGGAGCCAATGATTTACTGAGTAGAAGAGGAAGTATGAAGGGTCCCTGAGCAACAGAAATTTACAAGGCTGTGTTTGAATCATTCTTCAAGAGCAGGGTTTCAATAGGTTATCCACAGAAGAGGAAAAGAAAAAGAAAAACCTTCATTACCCAGCGCATAAAGTCTAAATGGAAAAGAGACTGTGGAATGGCTGCCTGTGTCTGATAGAGGAATATACTCAGCTCTGATGCCTTGGGTGTTCTGGCCTGCTGCACTCAGGGCTAGCACTGGACCATACAGATTGCTGCCATTATGGAAAGTGGGTCTGTGGTGGCAAATAGACCTAAGC
This sequence comes from Euthynnus affinis, assembly GCA_029490765.1. Taxonomy (NCBI): domain Eukaryota; kingdom Metazoa; phylum Chordata; class Actinopteri; order Scombriformes; family Scombridae; genus Euthynnus; species Euthynnus affinis. Next base: position 5,634,309 of record CM055856.1, on the reverse strand, counting down.
TCTCATAAGGCAACATACGCTACTGGCTGCCTTAGGCTCCTTTGAAGATCCGAATATACAGTTTGGTGTGATGTGCATGAAACTAAGGCACTATAAATTAATTTTAATGTAGTTGGTTGCTTTGTTTGTCCCCTGACAACTTAAGACTACAGGCGTTGTTTTTGTTAGCATATGCTGTGGAATCATCTGAGCACCAGTGCAGAAGATACAGTGTTTGAATGCAAAATCTGTGTTTTGTCTTGCAAAAACTACGTATCAGTGGAAGCATACTTATGTATTTGTGTTTATCCTAACAAGGAGAAGTAGCCAAGCTATAATTTATGCATGGGTTTCAGTGGTGAGGCAGTGAATCAGTTGGAGGCTCACTAAAGTGAGACACCGTGGACAAACAAAACACGGCCAATGCATTCTAAATGAGAGGAGACTTCTCAGGTCTAACTTAAACTTCTATTTAGCCGCTAAAACGGATCTTGCACTACCGCCATGCTGTGAGCGAGCGGAGGTCAGGTCAACCTCAGTTTCAGCCATGCGGTATTTGCGATAAAGGTCAGACACTGGGGAATAATAACAAGACACCGTTTTTCTTTGAGAGATTTTTTGTCTTGCCAGATATTCTGCAGAACAGAGCTGTATTTTTCATATTCATTTCATGGAACATTTGATTTGGAACCTCTTTCCTCCCAGGGGCTTTGAGAGTGTTCTTTTTTTCAATGCTCCTCTACTGCTGCTCTTTTGTCGTCATGAAGGTGGTTTTGTAATGGCAGCCTTTGGCATTCAGTAGCTGTGTGTCCTCCACCACAGCGTTTATTTCTCTTTATCTGTGCTTGAATAGCTGACCTGTGCTTTTACTAGATCATCTCAGCCCCGCTGCAGATAATTTCTTTAGTGGTGTGTGAGCCGAAATAGAATAACAATTAAGAACATTCTATTCCCTAAAACTGCACTTCATTTGTGTTTAAATGTGCAGTCTTTTGTGTGCCTTAGGTCATTTCATTTTAAGTGTGTATGAGCAGTGTTGCCTGAAGAGTTTCAGAAAGCTGTAGTTTTAAAAGGTGTGACATTCAGGTGCTGCCCTCAGTTGTGGAACGTTGTTATATTGCCTATAAATACTTCTAAACAAAATATCAGTTTGTTGAAAGTGGTTTTTGAATATTCCACACACAGCTTGCTGTATCACATCTGGCTTTGGTAAGGACTGGGAATGGGAAAGCAGAAAAGGGGAATTGGGGGTGAAGAAATACAGCTTACCCCTAATATATAAAGCGCAAATTGGACTCTATTTGAGCCATAGATTCACATATAATCTCACCCTCTAGGCCAATCCAAATCTATGTGAAACATACAAAGCCTTAAATTATAGCACCAATGTTCCAGTGTATCAGTTTATCAGCATTCAGTAAAGTGTTTATTGTTGAGGCAAGATTCAGATCTGGCAATGCATTTTTTTCTCTCTGGAATGATTCTGTTATTATTATTCTGTTGAACTTCTTATGTAATTTTAATATGATGTACAGCATGCAGTTTTTACAAACTGAAGGTTTTTGCCCATGTATTAGAGTGTGTGAATATTAAATGTAGAGAACACAGACATTTGTTATTGGACTGTGCAGTACAATCATGGTAGCTGTATTAGATTCTGTGATTGAACCCATAAATTAGGTTCAGTAACAGTGTACGATGTAGTGTACCCTGTATGTCGAGATAAGGAGTGAAGTAAGTGTGTGGAGGTTTAGGTGGATGGGTGTCCAATTTTGATGAAGGAGACCAATGCTTGCATCCCATTACAGACCTATATCCAAATCTTAATCAAGTGTTTTAATTGCTTAACCTTAACCATAGCCATAACCATGACTTTTCCCTAACTTACATCATACTATTGTTGCCATAAATAGATACTATAGAAAGAAAAAAACATTGGCATTTAATGTTAAATAAGACTTAGAATCTACATCCATGCTAGCAGCTCTGGACAGTGCCTTAAGCCAAATGTGAACGTCAGAATGCAAACATGCTTACAACGAGAGAGCTAATTTGATGTTTAGTGATAAAATGTTTACCATTGGCAACATCTTAGTTAAGTGTGTTTGCATGCTAACATTTGCTAATTAGCGGCAAACAAAATGTAGAATTGAAGTTAATGGAAATGCAACCAGGTTTGTAAATATTTGGTCTAAAAACAAAGACATCTGAAAATTTTGACCCGATAACTTGACCAGATAAGTCAGGGAATCACCAAAGTCATTGGGTTAAATCTTCTGGAAGCCACACATTTCTATACAAAATTTGGTGCCAATCCATCCTAGTTGTTGAGATATTTTAGTTTGGACAAAAGGTGGACCAACTGACAGCTGACTGACATTGAGACCTAGAGTATGGCCAAAAACTTTGTCATTGATCTCATTCAGGGGCCCTGCAGACTTGTTCTTTATTTGGTAGAATTTCAAATATTCCTACCATTACCCTTAAAACCCTCAACACAAGCCTTAGAACTAGCACTGATCCCCAGTTGGTACCAATCTTAACTAAGTGTGATTGTAATGTGATAAACTAAACTCACAAAAAAGGTCAAATGACAGCAGGAATGCTCTTTAGGTCCACAATGGCAATTGGAGTTTCAACTTGAAGTATATTCTGTCTGCCATAAACTGTCACATCTACTTTATTCTAACTGTGTGAGTATCCCTGTTGTGTAGAGACACGTCCTCTCACACACAAAAGCAACTTCTCACCCCCTGTGTCCCCCCACCATGTGTAGTTCACCAGAACTGGTGAACTACACGGGAAGAATAGATTACACACATAGCACATTATGTTTTCAACAGAAGTGTCTTCATTACATTTACAGTACTTATATTTTGATTGATGATTAATCACAAATTAGTGGCTATTAGATTATACTTTTTAATATCAATATTTCATATTTCTGGGTTGCATAACAGAATAGTGATCACTTCGATGTAGTCCATGAATGAAAAATTAATTATTTAATACTGTTATCATTTCTGTTCACTACACTTCATATGTAAATACTGTATTGTAAAAATGAAATTTAACAGTACAGGAAATAATTGAAAATTAAAGATCTTTTAATGCACTATAATCTAGTGACCAGAATTGAGTAGATGAAATCCTTCCAAATAATCACAACAGACGGCAGTATAAACACCCCCTTGCTGCATGTTAATATCAATCTAATAAATTGTTTCAAAATACATATTATTGTTGGTGATTGCAGTCTTTCAATCACTACCACATACCTGTGCAGCAGGCAGAAATATGTTTGTTCTGTTTATTTTCTTGTCAGTAATAAGTTTATCTTTGATCTGCACTTAAATACTGCAGTGGAGGCTGTAATAATACGTGATTTGATGAAGTAATAGAGTAAGGTTATGCTCTGAATCTAAGACTGTGCTGCAAGAATATCTACAGAGAGAGCTGTAATATTTAACCTTCAAATGTAGCTTCAAATGGTATTCTATAGTGTTTGAAAATAAGAGAAGAAATTAGTTTTCAGCCCAGTTCAATATCTTAGACTGTATCTGTTGCTGCAAACCCTATCACTGAAAGTGCAAAAAACCTGAAGGAGTATTCAAAAGCACACAAAGTGCTTATGTAGATATTATATGTTGTATTTTGTATTTCAGAAACAAGATCAACATGAAGTACCAAAACATGAAAATCCTCTTTACGGAGATTTGTTTTTTCCTGTCTATAATAGCCTCTTCTGAATAGAGACCAAGAGCTGTTTCTTGCAACAATGGCAAAAGATTAATTTAATTTAAGACAATCCATCAATCTTACCCTGTATGTGATTTCCCTCTTTTTCTTGTATATGCAGGATTTTTTTTAATGTATGCATAAGGGTTTTTAGAGGAAAATGCTAAACACATTGATCCAAAGTGTCATTTCACATGGTGTTGTATAATTGATTTAATGCATCTTCTTAACATTGGCCTCCGTTGCATCCTCAGTTGCATCTGACAGTCCTCAGGTTAATGGTGTGAAAACAGGGACCCTGCTTTTCTCAACCTGTCAAGTGGTAATTGGCCAACGGTTTCCTTTAATAGCAGTCTGCCACAGGGACTGCAAACACCTCTTAAATTGTGTACAAAATAATTGGTGGGGCTGGAACAAGGAGAGCATGCAGTAAACATGAATCCTCGGCTTTGAGTGCAACATTTCAATACCAGCATATGCAATATAAGTACATACTTCTCATCTTATCTTGATAAAGGCTAATTAATGTCTTCTTGTCTCTATATTGCAGGTTATCCATCCACAAGAGAGACGCAGAAAGGAAGACAGTGGAAGAAACAATAAGATGAGACCATTTAATGATGGTAAACACTAAGGAGAAAAGCACAAGCCAACCTGAGGTTTTGAAATCTCTTTTAAGCATCATCACTGCAGGCAAACCTTAATGAATGAAACTCAGTATAAAGGCAGATTTTTTTGATTGGTATATGGGGACAATACCATCCATCAATGAAGAGGAGACAAATAAATGGATTGTTTCTAGCCCTGAGAACAGTTGAACATCAGGCTAATTTTCAAACAAGATCATTCCAGCTGTTCTGAAACCACAGTGGTATCACCCTCCTCTCATTTTTCTGGCCCTGCACATGACTCTCAGAGAAGCACCAATGGCCTGCAGCTTAGGCATGGTGATGAGTGCCTTGTTTTGGTCTGTAGCCATTGTGTATTTGACTCATATTGATAGAGTCAATGGAGACTGCTGGCTAATTGAGGGTGAAAAGGGCTTTGTATGGCTTGCAATTTGTAGCCAAAACCAACCACCTTATGAGGCCATCCCACAGCATATCAACAGCACCATTGTGGACCTTCGCCTGAATGAAAATAAAATCAAAAGTATCCATTATTCTGCCCTTAGTCGCTTTGCCAACTTGACCTACCTGAACCTGACTAAGAATGAAATCTCCTACGTAGAGGATGGGGCCTTTTCTGCTCAGTTTAACTTACAAGTCCTTCAAATGGGCTTCAACAAGTTGCGGAACCTGACAGAAGGGATCCTCAGGGGTTTAGGAAAGCTGCAGTACCTCTACCTCCAGGCAAACCTGATTGAGACTGTGACACCCAATGCCTTTTGGGAATGCCCCAACATTGAGAACATTGACCTCTCCATGAACCGAATCCAGCAGTTAGATGGATCCACGTTTACCAGTTTGACTAAACTTACCACATGTGAGCTGTACACAAACCCTTTCAACTGCTCCTGTGAATTACTTGGTTTTGTCAAATGGCTCTCAGTTTTCCCTAACAGGACAAATGAGCGGATGGTCTGTGACTCCCCACCTGGTGTCTCTGGTTATAGTTTATTGAGCCAGATACCTAACAAGCCAACATATCGAAATGCTCTCCACCTGCTCACCACTGTGTGTACTGATGACTATGTGACACCATTTTTTCCTATGCCCATTGAGCCCACAACACCTCCTCCAGACATGACACTTTGTGGGCTAGAAGATTGTCCTTCAGGGACAGAACCAGAAGACATTACCATCAGTACGACCTACAATGATGTGGAAGCAAACCCTGTGATGAAACTGAAGCAAGTAACGAATACAGGCGCCACCATCACGGTTCAGATTCCTCATCCCTACAAGAAGATGTACATCCTGGTTCTGTACAACAACAGTTTTTTCACAGATATCCAAAACTTGAAAGATATAAAGGAGGATATTGAACTAAAAAACCTTAAACCACACACTAACTATACATACTGTGTTGCTTCGATTCGTAATTCTCTTAGACACAACCACACTTGTCTGACAATCCCTACTGGCCCTAGGAATGGAAAGGGTAGAGTTGTAAACAATGCTACTGCTACTCACTACATTATGACAATTTTAGGCTGCCTCTTTAGCATGGTTATTTTTCTTGGGGTGGTCTACTATTGCTTGAGAAGAAAGCGTCAGCAAGATGAAAAGCACAAAAAAGCAGGAAGCCTGAAGAAGAATATTATGGAACTCAAATATGGACAAGAACTGGAAGGAGGGACTATTTCTAGAATGTCACAGAAGCAGTTGTTGGCCGGAGACAGCATGGCGCGTATGCCATACTTACCATCTGCAAGTGAAATGGAACAGTACAAATTTCATGATATAAGTGAAACTCCTAAAATGATGAAGGGGAATTACATGGATGTGCGAAGTGTGGACCACCATGAACGCAGGGAGTGTGACATGGGAATGGCAGGGAATAGTCAGGGGTCAGTGGCAGAGATTTCCACCATTGCAAAAGAGGTGGATAAAGTCAATCAGATAATTAACAACTGTATAGATGCTCTGAAATCAGAATCCACGTCCTTTCAAGGGGTGAAATCTGGAGCAGTGTCCACTGCAGAGCCCCAGCTCGTACTATTATCAGAGCACCCACAGAGTAAATCTACCCTTCTGTCCCCAGTGTATAAGGACAGCTACCATCATTCTCTGCAGAGGCATCGGACCTCCGATGTCTCGCCAAAGAGGCCCAGCACTGCCACAGGAGGGCCCATGCGAAGCCCCAGGCCTTATCGCTCTGAATCCAAGTACATAGAGAAAACCACCCCAACAGGAGAGACCATCCTCACTGTAACACCTGCTGCCGCTATCCTGAGGGCAGAAGCAGAGAAGATCCGTCAGTACAGCGATCACCGGCACTCGTATCCCGATGCTCAGATAGAGGAGCTTGAAGGACCTGACAGCCACAAGTCCTCCATGTTGGAGCCTCTTACTCACTCCCGCTCCAGAGACTTAGCATATTCTCAACTCTCATCTCAGTATCACAATCTAAGCTACTCCTCAAGTCCCGAATATTACTGCAAACCTTCACACAGCATCTGGGAGCGATTCAAGCTCCACCGGAAACGGCACAAAGATGAGGAATACATGGCTGCGGGCCATGCACTGCGTAAGAAAGTCCAGTTTGCAAAGGATGAGGACCTGCATGATATTTTAGACTACTGGAAAGGTGTATCAGCCCAACATAAATCATAACCTCTTTTAGGTGTTTTTAAATGGACTACACATTGCAGAAATGACACAAGAACCTCATCAGACAATTGAATCAATGGATACTTCCATATTATAATCAACTACTCGCTCACGTGTATCACATTCTCTTTTGACTGTGAGGAAAATTGGGCAAAGATTCTTTAAATTTGTCATATTATGTAAATCATTCATCTGGAAAACTTTTATCTATTAAAGAGAAAATATATTGCAAATTAATAATATATATGTTACAATGGATTATAGGTTTTTGGGTATCGCATGGCCAAGTCCTGTGACAGTGGATTTGCTGTTGTGTAATATGAAACTACTATATGAAGATATGTCTACTGAAACTTCAATATTTTTTGAAGAACTATCTGGACCCTTCATTCAAAAGGAACTTTTTTTCGTTCCCTGCATATATTTAATTCAATAAATCTATGTACAGATATGGTTTTCTATATTTGCAATGTTTGCTGTGTAAATGGAAAAGTATTAGTGAATGAATCAGGTTTATCAAAGGGAGTGCTGTTCATTTAGAATATCTTGTCACTGAAGAACAGCATGTCCCACTTTAAACCTGTCAGAACATTTGTCATTTTAACCGTTGCCGCCTGTTTTTTTTATTCTTCTCTTCTTTTTTTAAAGCTTTTACATGCATTTACAAGATACAGATGGATTCAGTTTTAAAGTCCCCTCAATCACACTACTCAGTATTCACTGGATGGAAATCTGATAGGCTTCATGCAGGCAAGGTGTAGTATCTCACATGCTGTAATGAAGGTCTCAGTCATCAGTTTCATGAACCATCATTTGTATCTTTATTACCAAAGTAGATAAAGCTGAAATGTTTACAATGCTTCTGCACGGTCTGGGAATCGTATGAACATACAGCAGTAGGTCTATGTTGACTTTTTTTTTTTTCTTTTTTTTGTATCAGTTACTCCTTCAGAAGTGAGAATATTGGGAAACAATCATATCCTCATATAGGATATAGTATTGAAAGCCTACTATTAATCACTAACATTTCAAAGGGAAGGCAGCTGTACTTTGTCACCTGTGTTTAACTACAGAGACAGCTGTTCTTCCCTGCAGGAGAGCCCGATGGATGAATGTAACAGATACATATTCTGATCTGTCTATGGCAGCTTTTATGTATATTTTCAAGGAAATATTTATTTAATGCTATTAACGACTGTGTGTTTTTTTCCCTTTGCTTCAGTATTTCTTCCAGTGTATTATACTGCATAATGTCTGATCCGATAAACACAGGAAAGTAGTTTGTTGTTCGGATGGGCCTTGTTGTTTGCTGAGAAGTTTCACCTTATTTTGAACTGCTAGGCTGTTATATCTTTTGTATATTATGAAACTTACGTACCAGACAAATATCAACATGCTAGAGTAAAATTTGAGAATGTGAAACTGAATCCTCTGACTTACTGGCTGTGAATTTGTATATCATGAAATTTTTTTGAGTAAATATAAGACGCTTTTCCTTTGTAAGATGCTTATAGAGCTCATTCCAAACAGGCTCATGATCATTCATCGCATATTCATGAATGAGCAAATAATATGGATTTTAACACCCTTACTCATTTGAAGACTTGCAATAGTGTAACTTTAAATGTATTGTCAGCGTAGGATATGGATGAATTCAAAAACAGAGAAACAGCTCATCACATCAGTCATTCTATGGCTACCCTAAAACTCTCAATTGTGATTGTAAAAATTTTGCTAGACTGTGTTCATCCTCATTTCAGGAAACCAAGAAAATAGCAGCAATTCTTGTTTTTATTCTCCTTTTCTGTCCATCCTATTGTGATTCTCCCTTTATAAATAAATTACTACTTTTGCATTAGGGTTGTGATATATGATAATTAATCTGTACCTTTTCGTCATGTATCTTCAGAGGATAGATTATGATCAGTTTATAGAAAATTAAACATTTTCTGGATTTTCCTCTGTAACACAGGACAAATAACTATTGTACACTTTGCATACAAGATACTCTTAAGATACTCTGTCATGTCATCCAACCTGCAACTTTACCTTCACTTTAAGAAAGTTACTCAGTGTACAGGTACCAACATCAGGCCTGTGGAGGAAACAAAACCTCAACACTTTAATATTTATGAATGAAAGGATTTATGGTGCAAGCATGAAAGCAAGACAGACATATACTGTATGGATTTTGTTTTGAGGTGAGGACCAGAGTCTGCACTTGTAATAGGAGAGCTTACCCAAGGGAATCAATTTATCCAGCGACATATTTCTCCCTAAACCTTTTTTCTCCTTTAGACATTGAGTATGTAACTGCAGGCATTAGTTAGCCCTATTTTTCTATGTTCTAATGCTGCGTCCATTTCATGTAAGTGTGTCATGACGCTGTTATTATTCATTAATGTGAAATGAACCATTCATGAGCCTGATGTGAATGTGTTACATAAGCACCTTGTGAAGTGTTAACTTGGTTGTCTGACTTAATATTTCAACCGCCTTAAGATTTTGGGATATGTGTACAAGTGTAAATTTCCTTTGTTTTATTTCCAACGTTGATACTGTTGACAAGTCTCCATTTGTTGTTATTTTTATAAAAGCATTTCAGTATATTCTGAGAGCTGTCAGGTTTCTAGTTCATTTAGCTATTTAGCAACATGTTTTTATACTGCATATTGTAGCACTTGTGTCTAATAAGAGTTTAAAGTGTTGAGAAAACCTTTAGAAAGATCAAAAGTTGTTGTTTCAAGTGCATCAAAACAAACAAGAGCACAAAAATGTGTTTTTTTATTTTATTTCTTAATACTATGTTATCTGCTTTCAGACAAAGTACTGTGAAATAAAGTTAAGGGTGCACATACAGTATATACTCAGCATCTTCATTATGACTTTTATGCTAGAATCACTTTAAAGCTGCTCTACTTAGATACATAGGTACAATACAATAGGTATTACTATTGTATCTTCAATTCATTTATTCTGTGACTTAAATGTAATATTATAGGCCAGTTGAGCAAAATGTTTTTAAAAAACATCAATTTATTTCACATAATATGAAGACCTCCTATCCAACTTGTGTTCCACTCCACTCTAAAATGTGTTTTGTTTATTGTTACTTCAGTTGGAGGCTTAGGCTTCACTCAGTAGAATGTTGTATATGCAGAGTTTGACACAAAAAGGATTTTCACAATCATCTCCCGAAAGTGGAAAGTTTCTCTGTGCCCTTAAATCATAGTTAAAAGTGTCTACCTACAAGCACAACTTGTGACATAATTTAGGAGGCAATAATGGTCCATTATGCAATTTACACATTTATGTGATGGAAACTTGAAGCCTACAGTGCACATGTACTGAGAATGGAGTAGTAGTAAATGGACTTTTCAGTAGTAGTAGGAGACATCTTGTGTCTAGCAGTTAAACATTTGAAATGAACAATATTTGCATATTCATAATTCATTGTATTCACATAAAAACACATCATTTTTAATTCACTATTAGGCAGCATCTACTGAGTATTAGTATTACATAGTATTATTAAGTATTTTTAGATGTCTTTAAATATGTCTGGAGGGGGCCTTTAAACAAAACCTGCCAGGACCTGTCCTGACATTGTTACTCATTAATGCACGAACTTAGGCAGCAAGGTTCTGCAAAATGTAATTAGGACTAAATCTGAACAATTGTCTTATATGAATTTTCTTGTCATAGTAATTGGCCCCTTTGTGTTTTTCTGTACAAATGAAGCAAACTGACTTTGCAAGTGTATTTTTCACCCCACCCATTTGTGATTTTGTAGCTGATCACGACATCGTGTGTGCTATAATAGACATGGAGTGCACTAAAGGAGGGTTTTAATACAAATCAGGTAAGCTTGCACAGCTGGTGATGGTGCATCAATATAGAACTCCCCAAAAAACACATCGGCTCCTTTCATGTTGGTTACGCTTGTCTGTCTGATTTTGATATAAATTCTTCAACCAACAAACATGTTTCCATGCAAACCTAGTCACATGTTTTGATGTGATTAGACTAATAATGACAGTAAGTACTGAGCGATGGATTAAGAGCTTATTCTCACCAAACTACCTTGTATTTCTGAACCCATGTTGTGGTTTATACATGTTTTTTTCTTGTTCCTGTAAATAACTGGCCAAATGCACAATGTGCTGTCGTTTGGTGGTGATATTTCCAGTGCATTTTTTTTTCAGCTATTGAAAGCATTAACAGTAAATGCAAGGTTTTGATCTCCTCCTCCTCTCAGAATCAAAGCGCAATGGTGTCTTTCCTCACCATTTAGCATCCATCATACGGGGAGAAAAGAAGCAGAAAATACCCTTTTCTCCACCCAAAGTAGCCTCAATAGACCCTAAATCAAAGCAGCCCCTGCCATTGTCTGCCATTGTCATGATTGCGTGGCTGCAACCATAACAGAGGGTAAAAGATAGCATTCGAAAGCTTTTGATATGCCCTGACTTCCACCTTTCACTAAAAGCAAAAGTTCATGTGTTTGCTAGTCCAGTTCTGTAAGCATAATATAAGTAGTAAACATCTGCAGTGGTTGCTGATTACTAGAGTCAAGAAAAGTAAACAAGTCAAGGTCCAGACATTTTTTTTAATGTCTGAAAGTCTACACATTTCATTTAGTTTACGTACATTTTCTGGCCTCCACAAACTGTGAAACTTGCTGTATATGACATCTGCTAATGCCTGCTCATTACTACTCTCTTAAAAAATACAATGAATCCAACAACAAAGCAACAACCATATTGCTTTCCTTTGCTTGGCTCACCTCAGCCATCGATAGCTTGTTTACAGTTCTGCTTTTGCTGGAAGTCCGCTTGCCTCTCTATTGCAATTTACTTGCTCGGCTTGCCTGGAGGGAAATGAAGGGTAGAGACTGTGCAAGGAAGGTGTCGACTTTGATTTGTTGTTGTTACTCACATCGCTGAACAACAGAGGTTAACATTAAGGCAGAAATTACAAACAGACTCCATCCGTAACTCCTCACTTAATCTTTGTATGGCCGAAGCAGTGCAGCGCTGACCTCCGGGAGCTGAAAGTTTTACAGCTGTACTCAACAAATTTTCCATGTTGATTGTGACTTGCCGGTTTATGATGAAAATTCAACTGCTGACAAAAAGCATTAATGCTGTTCGCTAATGTAATTTCAGATCTCAAAGTTTTAAGTCTCAGCAAGTCAAGTTTTTCTGGAGAAACCAACGGCTAGGAGATAGGATAGGAGAAACACTGCAGTTTAAAACATATATGGTCTGCTTTGGACCAGGGTCTGCATGCAGGGTCTATTCAATAACCTACTGAGTGTATATTATGTAGGGAATAATGAAAGTGAGAACCAGTGAGTGATTTCAGACTCGGCATGGACTGAACTCCAGGATGTGGACTCCATCATGTCACGGTTGAGGAAACAGGGTGCAGTACACTGATCACAGAACTGGGGCTTTACCCAAGGGTTTATGTTGATCTTGCACAAACAAATGTTTTAGGGGATACAGCATAACAGCTAGGTAATAATGAGAAAAAAGGTCAACCTAATCCCCTGATGCTTTTGTTTATGTTGTTTCTTTCCTGAAAGAACAACACTGTGATAAGACAAAATCTCACCTCCATAGTCAAGAAGGCACAGTGGAACAAACACCACAAAAGTTACTCTCATTTCAAGACATTTTTTCTTTAAATCACAAAGTTTTAGCGATGGAGACCCTGTATCTTCAGACATGGCACAGATTGCATTAATCAGATGTCAGCAGGGCATGACTAAGGCTGTGATTTTAAAGTGTTTGAGGAGAGGAAACACCAAAAGTTCCTCAGCTCTTGTCAAATTCAATGTCTAATTGGACATGGGTGATCAGCTGAGAAGCACAGAGCACCTACAGTGAGCTCTAAAACTGAGATGTGCACAAGTATCTAAGCTCAAATAGCTGGCATAATTAACAGGTCGAGCTCGTATAAAGCTTCTTTGAAGGGTGATGAAACGAGCTAATAGCATTTCCAGCATGGATAGTGACCAGCAGGGTCTCAGTGATTCTATAGATTTTAAGAGAAAGGAAGGGGAAATACGCCTTGAAATTGTAATTTAAAAACGTAGTTGAATATGAACTATTACTATTAATTTAGATATTAAAAGCTATTTGCATTCAGCTGTAACATTTCACATGGCTCCTCATAGCTAAATGACCAATGTGCTTACTGCTGCAGCTTCTCCCCCAAGAAAGAGTATTATGAATGAATCTATCATGTTTTTACCAAGGGGTGTTGAAGCCTGTGATCTATGAGTACCTTCATGTTGATGGGCTGAAACTCTTCACTCTTGTTAAAGGAGATTTATGCTGATGGATGATTCTGACGAGCTGAAAGAACCCAGAACCCGCTCATTAATACACGGCACAGCAGCTCGAGACGAGAGCTCCAGTGATCGCCAAGCAGAACAAGTGAATGATCCTTCAAATGAGCGCTTTGCAAAGGCAGGTCACAGGGACCACCAGTCAACACTACTGGCAGGGAAAGAGAAGAAGAAGTGCTGAGCAAACTACACTACATGTTGGAGCAGGAGAGACCGAATGGCTCATTACGATATGAAAGTGAGAGCAAATCAAAGAGTCTTCACACTCTAGAAAATATAAGATGTGTGCCCACACAGGTCACATGACTTTTGTTCCTGGAACTTTTGCTTCTGGCGATAATGAGCCTGCCTGTCTCTTCTTCACATCTTCGGTCCTCTTCTCTTTTTTTTGCCTCCTAAACAAAGACTCCTCTGATCATGGCAGAGTACAAACGGGAGGAAGCTGAGCAAAAAAAAAAGAAAAAAAGAAAAAAGAAAAAAATAAATCAATGGTTCCATTCTTGTGGAAGATAAAAAGCTTTTAGGCTTTAATTATTTCCCCCTTGTAGCTTTATGAATTTGCTTACCATTCAATTCAGAGGTGAGGACTCCCTTGAACATCCTTACAATAGGGTGGATCAGTTCATTTCCTTTCACCACATTTAAAGTAGCATCTTAATTATTTGCATGTATTAAACACTATCAATGTATTTGGACACAAACATATTTGTATGTACATATGCTGTACATACAAAAAAAAAAACTTCAGATTTTGAAATGAAATCCAGCCCCATTTTTGATATCATTTGTTGTTGGCATTATCTTTTTGTAATAGAAATTTGATGTTTTTAATTATCTTTCTATATGGTAGTTTATTGGATATGACAGAATCTGCTATTCCCATGCTGGATTCAGATTGCCTATCTAAGCACACGGGATTCACATGGAAACGCTGCACACACATAATCCAGCGCAATTTCATCTCATTGATAACAGGCTCACTATTTGCTGTTCACTCTCTCTACACTGTATCAAAGCTACTGTTACTATTTCACATTAAAAGCATTCAACTGGAGTGTCCTGATAGCCAAAGGATTAAGGTGCCTGTGTGTGACTCTATAGTGTCTGCAGTCAAATATTTTTTTTGATAGTTCTGATATCAATACTACCATACTATTTAGTATGCCAGAAAAAGATTTAATATGTCCCAATACATAGTATGTCAAATGCAGTATGCCAAAAGTACCAGGATGTCCTTCTATATCTGGTCACATTTTGCAGTGTGCAAGCCAGCATGCTTTTCTGGCTATTCTGACCCACAGTCATCACAGTTTAAGATGCATCACATTGACTGAGCTGCGGAAAGAGAATAGACCAATGACAGCGCACTGACAATGCAATGATGAAGGCAGTGCAATGTCAGAAGCCACAGCGATAAACACCATGCGTACTGCATGCAACAGTACATACTTTGTAAAGGCAGATGCAGTATGTACTAAAAGTAAAAGTAGAAGTAGGCGATTCAGAATGCAGCCATGCTCTGTGAGGCTTAATCACAGTGTTTGTGCAATCGTGCACTAGGGTCGCACTGTGTTTCTTTTTTATGTATTTATATGTAGCGTGTTATTGTTTGTTTTTGTCTCAGTTTCAGACCCGCCTCCTGACAGCAATTAAATCCAGCAAACAACTTGCTTGACACGCAGGTCCATACTTAATGTTGTTGAGATATGGAAGGTGTGCACATTGGCTCCTCTACAAGCATCTGCAACCTACAGTAACCCATAACACCCATCTCTACATGTTTATATTTACCTGTGGAGAATCACAATTCTAGCTTGAGACCGAGGTATTAGATAAACTGACAAATGAAAACTATATGAAACAAATGAAATTTTGACCTGATGATAAACAGTCAGGGGATCAAGGTTATTACAGCTCATCCTGTGGGAACATGAATGTTTGTACGGATTTAATGGCAATCAATCCAATAGTTGTCAAGACATTTCACTAAAGGTCAAAAATGTTAGCACAAGAGGAGAAAAGTCAAGGAATGAGAAAAGTCAGTGGTATACGCCCCTTTGGAGCCATGAAAGTCTTTATAAAATATTGTGCCAATCCATAAAGTAGATGTTGAGAAATGGGAAATATCAATTTCTCACATCACAACTGTGACAATTTCAGAGGGAAGAACTCTGCTGGATGTTATCATAACCTTATTTGTTAATGGCAAGTTTTGCAACAAAAGTGTTGCTGGGAAATAATATTATCTTGTCATCATTTGCATCTTTGAAACAAAAATGTTTTTGAATTACAGAGAAACTGTTTTGTTCAATGTAAAGACATTACACATGTACAGAGCAGAGGATGTTAGAAACTTTTAAAATGATGTCATTGAAGCACGTCAGCAGGTAGGAGTATGTGGAAAAAAATATTTTTCAACAAAATATTAATGAAACAGTGGAAAAAATGAACCCCAGGAAATTCAACAAAAATAACATAAGCTGAAGCAGAGAACAAACAAATAAAACCTGCAGCCTCACAGCAAGCTGCCGCCTACTCTCGTCCCTTCTCCGTCTCAATTGACCGGTGACTGGCCTTTTACCTTTTCAACCTCACCTAACTGGAACGTACCATCTACTCAGGTTACCACAGGGTGAGCTAGACTGACACCAAGCTTTCAAAACATACAGAACAACACTGATGTAGTTACTGCTGACAATAACAATTTTCTACCCACAGCCATGAGTGCAGAAAATTATACAGAATGTCATTTACTTCAGAATAGTTTTATCCTTTCTACAATACCTCAACTTGATAGAGCAGTGACTCACTGCTTAGTGCAGCTAATGATGCACACCCGTTGTCACTATCACTGATTATGCAGACAATCTGCCCCACCATCACAAAACTCTCTCAAAAAAAAACAACACAGCAGGACTGAAGTCCTTCATCCAAATATAACATTGTGAAACACAATCCACCCAAATGAAACCCACATTAAACTTTCTGTGTAACATGACTGATAAATTAACAGAAACATTAGACTGAAATTACTGATTTAACTCAGACACACTAGTAATATTGGGAACCTGGGCTCAGTGAAAAAGGAGAGGAGCAACCTTTTCACACCTACCCACACAGGTGTTTTCAATTATTTTGCCTGATTATACCTCAACTGAGGACTGTGTGGGTGGACATGCTTGACTGACATCTGACCATCCTATTACTTTTGTATCACTGGCTACAGTGAAAGGGATAACACCTTTATTATTCTTATTGGTTCACAAAGTTTGAAGACAACATGTTACAGCGTAGCTCCACCGAACCTAAATCTAATCAGAGGTCTAATAGCCAGAACAAGTGAAATCACCTGTGTGGACATGCAGGGCCTGAAAACACACAATATTTGATTGGATGACCTTATATGACTAGTACTCAAAAGTACTGAGTACTCATTCCCATTTTTATTGGGATTTTATACTGTGCACATTATGAAAAATATATAAAACTACTGCAGTAATAAAAGTAGTACTGAGTCTGACAGAGTAGATTTATGAAAAATGCACCAAAGGTTTTGATGTAACTGAATAAGGGAACATTTTTAGAGAATTGATGTGAGGAAAGAAAAGGAGAACAAGGAGGTAAAACCAACTGGAACATCAGCTGTTTGCTCCTGTTTTATGCAAATAGTCAACAAAGATGAGAAAAAGGTTCTCACAAGGGAACTGAAGCCAAACCTATTTTAGGAAAATCCGTCATCTACAAGATTTATGCTGGTAAATTAGTTTTGGAATTTAATTCACAGATATTACATTTATTAGTCATTTATACTAAATAAAATAAACATTGTCTTTTGTCTGTCTAGACTATCACCCAGTTGGCTACAGAAGATTTTATTGTTGGCATTTTAAGCATTATTAGTTATTATATTATATAGTATAAATCCGTGTTTGAAGCATATAAACAAATTCATTTCTTTTCTATGACTTTACATTTGTTCTTGGGGAATTATTATTATAATATTGCTGCTCTATCCCACCATGGCTGCTTGTTAATTGATTGAATTAAATGATAGCGCATCGGGCAGATTCCATTCTGTCTGTTATATTCGGGTCTGTTTGTGTTGGGTCTGGCTGTGCTTGGGTCCCCATCGGGTCGGGTCTCTCTTTTTTCAAAGTTAATTTATGCACATTGGGTTCAGGTAGGTTTTCCATGGGTCCGTTCCGGGTCAGGTCCAACATTTTGGACCCGTGAACACCTCTAATGCACAGCAGTAGCTTAGATGCAGTATCATTCTTAGCAGAAAATCACTGTGTTGAGTGAAACAATGTCCTGCTGATGTGCTGTGCTCTCTATGTGTCACTACAAGATCTTGAGCAATGATGTCATGCAATGTGAGATTTCTTTCTGTCGCACTTTGTTGATGCTTTTGTCCCAGCTTGGAATTCTCTATTGCTATGCCCTCAGCGTGATGTCTTTTAATCTCAAAGCCTGTAATCACAGGTTTTTTTTTTCTTTCTGTACTGGAGGACGTGTTTCTGATTACTGAGGCACTTGTTATTTCCTGGATGAGGCTTTGATGCATACTACAGTCCTCTAATCTGTCCAGCAATCATAAAGTCTCTGGAAGCTGTCACTGATTGGCCTGATAGTGACATGATTTCAGAGGATTTCACTTGTAAAAATAAATAAATAAAGGAATTATTCACTCACTGTCAGTGAAAAGCACTTATAACCATGATCATATTACGTCCAACGGCATCCCATGTATTTCTAAACAAACAAACATTTGAATACAAATTGGATTTCAGTGCTCTCGAAGAGCTGGAAAAATAAATATGGATGTTGAGTTGTCAGTATATGTTAATATTATTCACATGTATTTGGCATTTAAGTCATACATCGTTGTGAACAATTCTTGTGAATTATTAACCAACTTTGCAGCTTTCGACATGACTATGGTGCAGAGGAGAATGCAATTAGGCAGAGGCTTCATGATTTTAAATAGCTTAGATTGCAATCTATTGTAAAATGTCATTTACCATCATACACTCAAAGCAGTTTCTGAATCCTCTGAATAGTTGACACTTTTGTGCATTATTTTCTTTTTAGTGAAAACAATTCTCTATTATCCCACTTCTGTTGATGATTAAATCACATAGAAAAGGAAGGAAGTGCCACAAATTTTCATTAGTGGGTGTTGTCAATGTGCAAGCTGCTACACCTTCTGCACAAATGCTAACTATTCCTGTTTCTCCCTCTCTCTTTTTTAACATATGAATCCAAGTATTAATCAGACTGTGATGGTAACAAGCACACAGACATTAGGAAATGAAGAAGCTGATGAACATGAATGGGACATCTGCACAGAGTCACAATGATGGAGACTTAACACTTGTGTCAGATATGACACAACTGTTTTAGACTACCAACATATGTTCATTTACTCATTAATTTTCAATGCTCATGGGTCAAATTGAGGTTAGAGTCTATCCCAGCACACATTGGGCTGAATGCCAAGAAATGTCCTGGACAGGTTGCCAGTCTGTCACAGACCAGAGAGCTGCAGACAGTCACGGAAAGACAGGTAATGTGACTCTTGCTCATATTCAGCCCTATGGGTAGTTTTAAAGGCTATAGCTTTCGATTTTCTATATATTCCTATGGTCACCAAATCACATGTGCAGAGCCAAACCTACAATTACTTGATCTATTTACAAGTATTGTGTGTATGCAAAGTTTGATATACAGTATCTTATTCCTCTGTGGCATAGACCTCTGTGTCCAAAATCTATTAAAAACACATCAATGAGCCACATTGACACACCTCTTGTCTTTGTACTAAACATTTACAATGTAGTGCAAAGTCAAGAGGTTGTGATATGTAGCACCACAAGCTAGCATAGCACTATAAACGGACCCACATTCCCATGCATGTGCAGAGGTGTCCGCCTGACACAGAACTACTCTCCGGAGACTGTAAACATGATAGCAGTTACTAGTCTTTGAAGCCATTTCTAAACAAAATAACCTGACCAAACTCTTGATATATCTGGCTTTGGATACAAGCACAATACTTGTAAGTAGATCAATTAATTGTTGGTTTGGCTCTGCACAAGAGATTTGTTGACCATAAGAAAAATATAGAGAATCGCAACCATATCCTTTATGGGGAGAGCATGCAAACTTCCCACAGAAATTACCTGAATTTGAGGACATTGTTGCTGTGTTCTGACCTATAAAATTTGCAAAGGCTCAAATGATCCTGTAATTATAGCGTTTAAGACATTGCATTTTGCACATTTGTATTATAGGGCTAAAGAATGTGCTTTGTCACTGCAACAGAAACTCATTTTGAAGGATAACGTTTGAAAAAAAAGAAGTGATAATTTGGTCTGAACCTCCTCTGCATTCTACTTAACAACAACACTCTTGCTGAATAGAGAATGAGATGCATCAGACCAGAGAAAGCTGTGTTAGTATGCATTGTGACTAAAATTAAGCTTTGTTCTTCATTTTACATCCTTGCCATGCAGAAAAATCTGAATTATTTGGAAATAGCCCTTGCAGGTGACTGTGCATAATTTCATTACTCTAGTAAAAGCGTTTGCTTATGTGTCATGTAAAGGAAAAAGGAATCTGGGTTTCAAAAATAAATGGAAATAACTGGAGTGAAATCAAAGCAGAAAAACAGTAATTATCAAAAGGATTCCACGGTTTCCTTATAATTGATATGTAATGGGACAAAGGTTAAGTTTCACAGTATGAGATTTGTCTTCTTTCGTGTGTCTTGGTGTGAGCCTGGGTGTTTTTATGTTCTCTGCTTGTCTGCATGGGTTTCCTCCCACAGTCCAAAGGCATGCAGGTCAGGTGAAAGAAACTCTAAATTGCCCGTAGGTGTGAATGTGTTTATCTGTCTGTATGTATTAGCCCTATGATAGACTGGCGACCTCTCCAGCAGTGTACCCCGCCTCTCACCCAGTGCATGCTGAGATAGGCTCCGGCACCCCGCGACCCTGAGCAGGATGATGTGGTATGGATGGTGTGAGGCATCTAAAATCTCGGTAAATGCTTCAGCTGCAGTGTTAAGATTTCACACAGATAGATTCACAGGAAATGTCATATCAGATTAATTTGTTCCCATGGAATACTGAGAACTCAGATGTAACAGAGCAATCGTTAATATTGTTAGTTACACCTGTGCTTTTCCTGCTATAAATATGTGAGAAAAGGTTACCTGTGAGAAAAGTATAAACAAGAAACATCACTCCTTTCAGCATTTATCTTGTGAAAATAAGAAAGAAAGTAAAAAGTCAAAACATTGCAACTATTCAATGTCATTGGTGCCAGGATAGTGCAGGATGTGATTAAGGCAATTAGATCCACCTGTTCTCTGCTGTCCCCTGTGTCCCCAATGTTCTAAACTCATCTAAACTGAGTGATCAGGGGCTAAAGGCAAAACACTGCCTGACTGAACAACAGACTAGGACTCAAAAAAAGTCTTTAAAATTAAACGAAAAAATACTTAGTTGGTCATTGCTCTCCAGAATAACACATACAGCCTAATGCTATCTTCAGACAGAACATGACGCATCATTTATGCAAGTTTGATGATTGATGATTTCAACGATTGTTTGTGTTAATTTGCCTCAAATAGCCAAAATAGCAACTCAGATAGCGACATCAACAGGGTCTGTGGGAGTATCTATGTGTGTTTGTGTTCAGCTCAGCCTCTGACTGAACTCAGAACTCACCAGAGACTCCAGTTCTTTCCATTATTTCCCTCCTGTCTCTGTCTTTTTTCCTCTTGTCTATACATCAATGAAACAAATTCATAAACCCCGGGATATGAGCAAATATTTTTCTCAAGCTGAAACATGTTCAACTCGTGTGGACAAAATCAAGTCAAATCGCATCCTTTCATTTACTTTGTATAGACTAATTACACGGTATCTAAAATTCACTTTGCTTTCTGTATGAACACACAGTAAGCATTTTCTGGTTTGACATTCCCTTCTGGCAGGACAACAAAGATAAAGCCGTTTTTACACTGCTACAGTTAAGGTTCGGTTAGGTTTAAGGGAGCTTCTTTATCATGGTTACAGTAATAAACACTTAGGGAATGGCATGGTTGAAAAAATTCAACATTGACTGTTGGTAGGAAACAGGAAAGTGTTAAACTCACATTTTTTGTTGATCCACTATCTACCCTGACCACCTATTCTGTGAATGTTTTTGCTCCAGAACACCAGAACACTGTCACATTACTTCCTCCTTTGCTCCCAGTGGGCAAGAGTCCTAATTTCTACAGCTGCTATAATGTAATCATATGCTGTTTTTGGCATTTCCTAAAATGATTGATGCTCTCGTTTTTCATAAGGGGACAATCTCTCCCCAGTCCTCCTGAATTATGCCTTCTTAATTTCCTCCCTCTTCTTCAGGTTAATCTAGTGTGGAAAGGCTACCTGAGCGAGTGGGTCAGGTATTCAGTTGTAGTGGGGTACTTTCACTGAGAAAATGCCAGCATCACATTATTGTGAAGTGGTGTAGATGGTTTAGGAGAAAGAAAAGCCAAAAGCAGTGTTTCATTATTTTTTTTCCCTGAAAACAAATGTCTAGCTTTTCAAAGAAATTTGCAAAGGATATTCATGGTCCCCAGAGGACAACTCCTAACATTTTCAGTGAACCCCTGAACTTTTCTCTAGAAATATACTAGAGACACAAGTTATCTCATAATGTAACAAGCAGAAGTCCAAACACTTTCATTGTCTCCCTCTTTTTTTCTCTTTACCAACACAATTAATGTTTTAGACTTGTTTTTAAAACCATTATGTTTTGGATGGTCAAACAAAAGATCTTGCGTAAACGATGTTACAATTGCCCAAATTGCAGCCTTAATGTATAGGCCATAATAAAATTAAATAGTTGAGAGTCGTGTAATTTTACAGCAAGAATCAATAAAAAGCAATCTGAAAGTCTCTCACTGTACCCACTCATGCAGTATCATCCACAGAAGGTGAGAAATAAGCACCTCAACAGCTGCCCCCTCTACTCCTACAGTACCACTGCACTCTGCTCAATTCTTAGCACAAATGCAGTCTGTGTAAATATTAATACTTTATCAGACTCCTCCATAGTAGCTGCACTCACACTCAGGACAGCAGATCATCAGTCTCAAGTTTAATAAAAAAAATAATAATAATAGTACTTTTTGTATTTGTGCCGCACTTTTCATTCATAGTGAATTCATAGATTTTTTTAGGCTTTTTTTTAAAAGAGACTCAGATCTGTGCTACCCTCATATGGTTAGATAGACTGTTCCACAAGTGTGGTGTAGCAGAGCAGAAGGCTCGATCCCCCATGGTGCGGAGCTTAGTACTGGGGTCCCGGAGGAGCAAGTTGCTGGCAGATCTGAGGGTGCATGTGGAGGTTTGTGGTATGATCAGTTTCTGTAGGTAGGGAGGCGCATGTCCATTGATGGATTTGTATGTGAGTAACAGGACTCTGTAGTCAATCCTGAAGGAGACAGGGTGCCAGTCCAATGAAAACAGAATTGGTGTTATATGTTTGTGTTTTCTCATCGGGATTCTGACAGCGCTCTTCTGAATGTATTGGAGCTTCTGGATGATCCTGCCAGGAATCCCTATGAAGAGTGCATTGCGGTAGTCCAGTGTAGAGGAGATAAAGGCATGGACAACTTTCTCTGCATCTGACAAGGTGAGAGAGGAGGAGTGGAGTTTAGAGATGTAGAAAGAAATTATGCATAGATGTCTCATATGGCAATCAACCGTCAGCTGAGGGTCAAACCTAACAACCAGATTAATGACTGAGGAGGAAAGGGGTCAAGGATGTCCTGGCTATCAAAGGTGAAATGAGGTATGGGAGACGACTGAATCTGATGTGGAGTGCCAATAAGGAGAGCTTCTAGATTGCTGCTGTTTAACTGGAGGAAATTGGTGCTTGTGCTTATCTCCTTAAGACAGATACTGAGGTGTGACACATCTGCAGAGGGGCCTGGGGTAGTTTTGATGTACAGTTGGGTATCATCAGCATAGCAATGCAAGTTTGCAAATGTTTCAATGACTTGCTTTGATTAGAGGCACTTATTTTCCAGTGGTTAAGCTGTGTTTTTCAGTTAAGTCTACTGTAATTACTTTGCACTGGGCTATTTGAAAAATTTCAGATGTACTAACAAATACAAAATACTGAATCAAACACTGGCTTCTTGTGCAACATGTTAAATAAAAAAAAACATTATATATTCTCTATATTCAGAAGCTATACTGTACTTCTGTCTGTTTATCTGCAACTTTACTTTATGTACATGAACTCAGAGGACCCTTTTGTTTTCCCATATTCATTAAAATTTCAAACTGTTGCCTTAACTAACACAATCCACAATCCTTTTATATAACACGTCATTTGTTCCTAACATGCTTTGAATGCTACAATCAACACAGTATTATCAAGAGCAGAGAGTAGGTCCTGCAGATCATTATGTCTCTCCAGCTAAGTTGTCTTCTCGTCCACCTAAGGGCTTATTTGAAATAAGGCAGAAGAGAAATAATGGAAAGAAGTGAAAAAGGTCCCTATCAAATGGATAATTAGCCAGGTAAGGTGAAGGTCTAACTTCGAAGTCAAAGTGAGTTTCTACCCACTGTTTGTTTGCTGCAGTAAAATGCATTAATAAAAAGCAGTAACATCAGATTTAATTGTGAGATTAATGTATAGCCATTCACTGTGTGTTATAAAGATAAATATTCATTGTTAGGGCACAAAAGAACATTACCCTTGCTAGATCTTACCTATCATGAGACTTGCCAACAGCAAACATATGCTTATTAATAAAGCAAATGAATAGCAGTGGATAAATTGTCAGTAGTCATTAGAGTCACTGTGTTTTCTCTATAGAGAACACCTGCTAAAAGATGTAACATAATGAGGGATACTTATTCTACCGCTTAAGTTGTGCAAAATGAACAGAAGGAATACTTATTGAGAATGTTTCAGTGATCTCTACTATTATCTCTCAATGTTTTAACTTTGACTTTGTGTAAATATATCATCCTTGATGTGTATATTTAAATATCCCATTCAGACATGTATTACAATGTATAAAAATGCTTGCGCTTTGAACAATAATTTGTGTCTGATACATTTTTCCACAAGATAGTGTAATTACCACATTAAAATCCTTAAATGGCATCACCTCCCCCCTCATTCAAATTTCAGAATCTATTAATACGTAAATATATTTCATGTCTAAAGTTTGCTGGACACAAGGTGTCACTAATTTACTGAAAAGTACATTCTCAGTGTTTGTGGACTAGAGGCTTCAATTTTCCACATCACACTTGTGTAAGTTGCATATTGGACTACGATTGGCTCCAAACTAGTTGTGATGTCCCAGAGAAACTCTCCACTGTCAGCAGATGAATGTGAAAACAGAGTCAAAGTCTGCACGTACATTATTCTGCACAGTGAAACTCAAACATCCAACTGAGGGAACAAGAAGAAAAACATTTTTGAGCAAAGGGGGGCTTTAATCATTTTGCTATGATTAATTTTAGCAACAATATGTCATACTGAAAGGAAAGACAAAGAAGACGATGCATTGCAAGTTCCTATTGATATTCAACAACATCCTATTGCTTTAAAAATCTGTAACAAATGTTGAATAAAGTAAAAATTAACAGATAAAAACTATGACAGGAAAAACCTCACTGTTATATTCAAGATCACAGGAGTCTATGACCTACTATGTACACAGTGGGCAAAAAGGATGGAAACACTCTTCACACATTGCCAGTCTGTGACAGAGCTAACAAAGACAAATACTTCACCTTCAGATCTGCGAGCAAGAAGATGGATTAGTCACCAACTCTGACTTGCAGGCCTTTGAACTAAGAGGAAACCAACAGAAACATGAACAGAATGTGCAAACCTCACAGAAACTTTCATGGACTGTCTTGTGTGCAACACACTTCAAAATCACATTTCTAACACTTTACACCCCAACTGTTATTATTGGGAGTAATTAGCACAGGGAATAGTGTTGTCACAATACCAGTTCTTACTCTGACATACAATAATATCTAATATCTAAAACCATTAAGAAGAGTCACAGATCATTCGCTGTGCTGCATTTTAACAAGATACACCAGAGTGCATTCATGACTTCAATAACAACAGCTGAAATAACCAAGCAATACCCTGGCAGCACTAATTAACAACAATGAGACTGAGAGCTGGGGTTTCTGCTAATATGATGTGCAGTTATTGACTAGATCCTTCTCATTAATATCACCTGTCTCCAAAACAGAACCACAGGAAACTAATTTGCCATTAATTCTTTGTTCAGGTCAGTGTGTCAGTCACTAAGGAGCTTTGACTCTGTCAGATTTGTCACCTTTGTCGGCTCAGTGAACAGAATAGATTCATATTTTGCCTACTGGCAACCGTCTTTAAAACTGGACTGCAGTCAAAATGTGGTGAATATGGGGTGTTCTTGCAATGTTTCCAGCGTCTGTATCTTGTGAAATTTGACTGCAGCAGTCAAATGCCAGGAGTTACACCATCATTAATTCAATCCTTTTTGTTCTTGCACGTGAAACTATTAAATGCATTTTCATCTTCAAGTTGAGCACAGTGCACCTGCACACATTAAAATAACAAAACTGACATCATGTTCACATTTGCAGACTGTAACCAACTTGTGAAAAATATAAGTTTCCTAAATGTTTCAAATATGGCGTGAAGGAACCAGGAGATATTAGGTAAATACATCTCAGATTAACGCCTCTGGCACAGCACTGAATAGAACTAAAAATGTCTTCAGTGGATGGAAAGCCATTTATATCCTCTGAGACGAGCAAAAACTCAGTCACACTGGTATTATCCTTATGGGGTCGCACCGATTTTAGACCTAATACATTTTTTTTACATTTCATATAGCTGCTACAATGAATACTCAATTCTGAATGACTCGAGGGGTGTTGATTAATTTCAGATAACAGCATATAGCTTTGATGGAGTGGTCTTATCACTTTTCCATATTAATGCACTACCATGATGTAAGCATGCTGCAGAGCCATCCGGCTGATGCACAGTCCTATGAACCAATATGTGTGAATCAGGATAATAATTATGTGTCTTATACTAATATGGAATTACAGAATTTACTCAGGTTGCACTATAACTATTGTCTTTTCCTATTACAGTACATCTATTGTAGCAACTTTTTTTAATATGAAAAGTTGAGAGGTATTCATTACAGTGCCATTACTGCAGATACTCTTAAGTAAATGAGAGTAATTTTGAGTCATTTACATTACTGTATTCCTGTTTACATAACAGAATATTGTAAAATATAAAGAATGTTTTTGTCTTGAGTCTTGACATCTTTCGGCTTAGGATGTATCCTGAGTGCTTCCTATAATCCTAGTGATATCCACTGTATAAATCAGTCTGATGTGTAAAGATGTGCGCGCAGTGTCATGAACTTTTATTGCTAAAGCCCTGTACTGTGTCATAAACTTATTTAGAAGTTCACACTGGGTCTCATATGTCCTAGTGGCAGTTGTGGATGACATTATAGGCAACAATCACCCAGCATTATAAACAAAAGTCCAACATAACTGAAAGGACACTGCTTCTTCAATGCATTCTGCAATTCTTATTTTACCACATCTGTTTTGTGCAGTTTGTGCTTGTCATTCTGTCTGCGTCTGTGCAGGAGTATCACCGTTAAATTCATCACCTGCCAAATTGGCTTGTAACCTGATGACACTACTTGCCTCGATTAATTTTTAACTATATTTGGAGGGTGGGCAGGTGCTAATTTCAAGCCCTGCTGGGCACCTATAAACACAGTCTCATTGCTTCAAAACAAACACACAGAGACCGAGGGATATTGTTGTAATTATTTTGTCCTCTATTGTTTACAGTCATGGTTTAGCACTGGAAACGGCTGACAATTTTTAAAGCTTCTGTTAAGGCAGGGTGACTGTTTGGCTGCAAACTCTCCTAATGTCTCCCAAGTTTGTTAGATAACATCTCCCTCAACAAGCTATAGCCTCAGCATTTTCTGACTTAACTGCCAAATAATCCCTTTTCTAGATTTGATCTATAACATCACATATAACGTATTTAAGCCTGGCAGACATGGTAACATCATCCACGTAGAATATATGTGATTATCAATATGATGAATAAAATATAACGAAGAAATTAATGTCAAATTGAACTGAGAAAACCTATTACTGAAATAATTTATATTAATGCGTCCTTGTAGTACTTCCTCAAATATCTAAAACATTCAGACAAATTATCTTTCTAAGCAGTAAAAGTAATGTTAGAGATAATACATTTTTCTTTAATGGTTACAGCCTAAAAGTTGTACAGCAGAAGGATTTCTTATGAAAAGCTTAAGTGATCAAAAGCATGTGTAAATCCCAATAGATATGAAAGTCTTTTCATCACAAATGAGAATGCAATTAAATGAAAATGTATCACTTCATTTGGCTCTGATCTAGAGGGGGTTCATATGCAGCTTTGCATGTATCATCATGTCAGCATGTTGCATGACAAGATGGTCAAAGTACTTATGACATTATAATGCAAGGCCATTAAAAACAAAAAAGGCTTATTTCTCATAACAGTGAGCATGTCCACCCACTCTCTAAAAACTGAACTTTCTTGTGAGGGATTACACTACGAGTGTCAGTGTCTTAGACAGATGTTTCCAAGCAAATAAAACTATAAAGGCTATTTTTTAAAGCAGAGGAATTATATTTTTTGATTGAAGATTTTAAAGATTCACACTCATTATTCAACTGTCTGAACCAGTTGAGGCTGAGGACTGTTCTCACTTGTCTTTTTACAGACTCTCTGATTTGTTCCTCACTTTTTTGCTTTGTGGTCACTTCCTACATCCCTTGATCTCTTGCACCATAATCTAACACCCACCGTGATAAGAGGCAGGGATATTGAGTTGGTGGATATATGGGAACAGTGGTGGCTGGGCTGTGAACAGGACTTGCTTTAAGACAAATACCCGAGCAGATTTGTGATAAGGTACAGCAGTGTTTATTTTTCCCTGCACAAGATAAACTGCTTAAGCATGTGTGTTAAAATGATGACCTTGCCTCGGTGAATCTGTTTTAACATTTTGTTGTGAAGCCTGGCTTGACAGCTTGAGCTTAAGGAATAAAAACTGACTGGGGAGTGAAATTCACAAGATGGAAAGTTCCATCTTGCTTTTTATAGCAAGTGCTGTTCACTTTATAAAAGCTTAAACACCATATACGTGCAGTGGCGAAGGTGAAAAGCAAGGTACATGACCATTAAAAAATGTGTATTAAATCGGCAAATAAAAAGCAGAGCAGATACCTGACTGACTGGATGGGAAGATTGAAAATCATGACCTGCCAACAAAAAGATGTAAAATATGACAATAAAATTCAATATTCAACCTAATTTTGTCTTTTTACCCTTCAATAAAAAATTTTAATACTGATCTTGACCCTTAAAAATACACCTCTTGCCAAATTTAAGAATGAAATATTTGAAAATCTGAATTTTTTCTGCA
The DNA here is from genome assembly GCA_029490765.1 of Euthynnus affinis. Taxonomy (NCBI): domain Eukaryota; kingdom Metazoa; phylum Chordata; class Actinopteri; order Scombriformes; family Scombridae; genus Euthynnus; species Euthynnus affinis. The sequence continues at coordinate 5,605,391 of CM055856.1, read as the reverse complement.
GCCTTAAATAAGTTGGTCTTAAAAGTTATGAAATATGGCTTGAAGCAGAATGATAAATTACTTTATTATTTAGCCTAGACTATCCTAATAGTATATTTTTGTTACTCACCCGCTTCTATTCACACCTTTAAAATGTTTGTCATATTCACCAAATGTCCTGAATGCAAATGCTACAATAAATAAGGAGGCAGGAGGCTACAGGCTAGGGAAGGTAACAAATTTGAATCCCAACATTGCCTGGTAAAAAAAATGGAGTGAGACAAGCTCTCCACTTCCTCGGTGACTACTGTCAAAGTGCCCTTGAGCAAAGTATTAATTTCCCTAACTGCTCCAGTGGAGCTGGAGAAAGAGTGTGCAGGCTCAGTCAGCTCACACTATGGTAAAACTGATAAAAACTGATAAAAAACACAAAAAGAAATGCAATGACACAAATGATCACACTAGTGATTCAATGTGCATAATTATTTATTTTGGTCGTTCAGTGTGATATTTTGCTCCCTTTTTGTAAAAATAAACTTTTTTAAACATCCATCTGTGGTTTTGAGGTAGTATTTCTTCTATCTGGTTTGATTTGTTTAATCACACAACAGGGACTTTATGTCCAAAGACACTCAACTGGAATATTAGAGTTTAAAAGTAGGAGGAGCAATGTACATTGTATCTAAATGGAAATAATGATGATATAACCTGCTTCAACACACCTCACAAATTGTTGATTTTGCTAGTGACTTTTGGATGAAAGTAGACCTGTGCATCTTCTGTGATGGCAAGAGTTTTCACAGTTGGGAACTAACATGTCCCTGACTGCAAAATAAGTCTTTAAAATAAGAAAAAGACATTTCATGGGAAAAGCAAAAATTGAGATGTAAAAAAAAAACCCAAACATGCATTTTTTCACACATTTTGGCATGCAATGATGGGCAACAGGACAATACACCCAAGGCCACAAGGTAACATAACAGAAAAGACATGTTTCATTTCCTGGGACCTTTAAGCCTTCTGAGTTACACGGGAGTCATTTCAAATCTGCCAATACAATTATGTTTACTATCTGAACACTCACATTGCATTTAACTACAATGTCTCTCAGGAAATTACCACTCTGGGTTGTTTCAACATCACACAGCTGGCCCACTTTTTTGTGCAATGACCTTTTCAGCCCTCACGAAAACCATTTATATTATATTCCCTCCAGCACAGTGGCATTAATTCATGCTGAAACTCTGTTCTAAGCTCTGGATTTGAACTCTGTTGCACTCGTTGCAGCCCATCTCACCTCTGCTGGTTTTCACTCTCAACAACAGATCAACTGAGTGACTGAAGCCTGAAGCCTATTTAGTTCATTGGGCTTCCTGCAGCAGCTGACTGGGGCAAGGCGGCCGTCAGAGCGGCTCTCCTGCAACACCTGTACTCTCTCCAGATTGGAACTTGTCGCTCTGACGAAATGCCAAGTGTCAGCGTTCATGAAAGCTGAAGTGCATCGGTTCCTACAGACTCGATATCATGATTCTAATAAGCCTCATGAACTTTAGGCATAGACTTCTTCTAATTATTTGAACATCAAACAGTAAAGACCGGCAAGGCTGCATTCATTTGCCACTCTCAAGAAGATTAATGGGTTCAGCAATGATGGTGCACTCCACCTACCTCAGTCAGGAAACAAAGCACACAAGCAAATAACATCAATATGCAACTGTGATGCAACTCTTCAAAAATGATCTTCAGCTCTCTTTGAACAGATTGCATCTGCAGGAAAAGGTCTGCTAAGTCATCTCTAACACAGGACATCTGCAATGTTAATGACCAACTCACATAACAGATTTCTAATCAGTCTTTGAAATTACAGAGATGGGAATGTCTGCTCCATTTATCCATCTATTTTCACACCGTCTTGACACCAAAATAGTTCAACTGGTAGAGCCAAAGCATAATAAAAAAATAATATCATAACTGTTGTGGATATTTTCTGAGCGATGGTCAACACTTCAGTGGAGGGAAGCACACACAGTCTTTGATGTCCTGAAGCTGAAAATTTTTATTGACAATACTTGATCAAGGAGAATTGTAAACAGCGAACATCCAAGTTGTTGTAACTTGGATGCTTTCTCTTTCCGTTCTGTCTTCTGAAAGTCTGAGTTTTAGTCTTTAACCCGAGCAGATCGGCCTACAATATGAAAAATTAATAACTGGTTCACTAGTTTCAAAAATAGAGCCGTGACCTCTTAAGTCACATTGCATAGAGCCTCAGGTCATTGCCAACACATTGTGTTGTCTAGACCGGGTCCTCTCTGGCCTTGGCTTATCAGACAGGCTCCTGCTTTCCCAAACATCACAGACAGCTGAAGTCTCAGGGAGAAAGATTAAGAATTACAATGTGACCTCAAGGCTCAGTTTTGACCCAATCTGTAACTAAAATTTGTAACCCCTTAAAGATGGAAAATTCCATAACAATAATATGTTGAACTTGTCCACTGGCTTTATGTATACAAACTGTACTTAAGCCTCCTGAAAACTTATCTGAAGATTATGCATTTTCACATCACATATGATCACAATTTCACAGCTAACATTAAATGGCTAAGACTGCCTGAAATGACCTTTTATGCTCATTTCAGGCAGTCTTAGCTCCTGTCTCTTTAAGGCCCCCCTCCCGATGAGCCGACTCTGTTCTGATTGGCCAGCTTTTCGGAAGTCTGCCAAGGGGCAGGCTTATCAGAGTTGTATTAAGTTACTACTGATGAAAACCCAATATCTCCTGCTTTACTGCTTTTAAATGACTAAATAATAGGAGACTTTTATTGTGAAGAATTAACAGAAAAACGAAAAGTGTTCTTCATAGAATTAGCAGAGGTTCATTAGCGGTGTTAAAAACCAACTGACACAATAAGATATGAAGATATTTGAAGGTCTATGTTCAGCAGATAAAAAGAAATAATGCAGGGAGGAACTGTACAGCAGAAACAGCCACAGTGATGATGATGTTTGATAAAGAGCTGCAGATGACCAACACACCTCCAACAGGTAAACATCTTATTTTACTTTGCCATGCTGTGTAATGGAAAAACACTCACAGCGTGCCAACTCAACTCGAGTCATGGCTCAGTGTGACTACCCCCAAAACAACGGAAAAATGCCATAATGTTAGCGGAGTGGAGCAGTGAACTTGCATGCTGTGTGAAGAGCAGATGCGTTCAGAGCAGTCTGAAGCTGGTTGCTCACAGGGATAACTTCTACATACATTTACCTCATTATACATATGACTTGAAATAAGGAAAAGCATTTACAGATAGGTTCACAATTTTTCAAGTCTGTCAGAAAACAATAGTCGAATGTCCAAATGATCATTGGCACATTTTTCTCACTGTAATTATTCCTCCTGATCATATTGGCCATTAAGAGATCCCTTCATAATGCATTTTTAATGTCAATGGTGGGAGACAAAATCCACAGCCCTCCTTCAGTGCAAAAATGTACTTAAAAGTTTATTTGAAGATAATATGAGGCTTCAGACATCTGAGTTGGTCAAAAAAGTGGATAGCTTCCACAGTTACAGTCTTTTTAGTTTAAAAAAATCCCTCTTTTTTGTTTCCTTGGACAGTATTTTCCTGTTCAGCTGCAGTGAAAGTATAGTAACAAAAAGAGAGAATTTGGCAGTAGAATGACTGTAACTTTGAAAGATATTGTCTTTGACTAATTTTAATGGCTAAAATGTCATATCAACGTTAAAAAAAACCCTCTGGAATACATTTTTGCATGCAGGGAGGTCTGTGGGTTTGTTCCCCACTTACACTGAAAGTGCATTATGAAGGCATCTGTTAATGGCAAGTATGAACATGTTTTAGGATAGACTTGACAAATTGTTAACCAATCCTTTAAAATACATTTATTCAACATACGTGTTTTTTGTAACTGTTTTTACAAGGAATTTTTCTGGATGAAATGGAAAACAAATAGAAAAGTTAGCATTGCATTGTGCTGTACCTCTTCTACTTCGTGTGAGTGTGATGCTCATCTTGGGCTTGTTGTGTGGTGTGAACAGCATCCCAAGCACAGTCATTTATTCTGAACTGTCTTCAGCAAGCAGGATTTAAACCGAGTCTAACCTTGGCCTTAGCAGCATACAAACTCATTCCCACTTGGGATGTTTTACAGTGAACATGTTCTGCACTGCAGAATCCTGCAGAAAACCCCTTAAATCCAATGTGACAAATGAAATAAAGAACATCACAATGGTTCAAAGATGGTCAACTGTTAGAAGGATTTCAGATCACTCGACAATAAAGAACACGATGATAAGATGCCATGGTCTAATAATTTTTATTCAGCACAGACATGCACAGAATGAAGGTTCTGCTCTAAATATCATCTGCCCTCATTTATATGTACAAGTACCTGTCCATCAAAATGAATATGTGCCAGCTGCTTTCTGAGCTTTGTTAAACACACACCAAGCAGCTCATTTACTTTGTCATTTTCATCCACGCTCAGCTGGCTACTTTCAAAGCAAGGGCACTCTGTGTGTGTTTTAAGTTTGTAGGCCAGTAGCTCTATTAGTGAGTCTGTCAGCAGCCATATTTCAGTATCTGTATGTGTTCCCACCCCTCTGCTCCCAATAACAAACACCATAAAGTGTCAACTGAATTATGAGCCCCGGTTTCTGCCTACTCATTTTGATAATAGATTTTGAGATAAATCACAGAGCTTTGTTTGGTGAGTAATGCTGGGCTGACAGGATAACGGAGGACAAATCTCCCATACTGTAACCTCTATATCATGTAACACAGTAACAAGAAGCTGTTGGGTGTTTCTCACAACAACATTTTACACCAGAGACCATGGATTGAATTTTTCCACTGTTTCCAAATCCATGGGTGTTAGTGATGGAACAGAGAAATCGGCTGTATCTCAGCTAAGTACTGCAAAACATTAATACAAAGCAGGCAGGGATCTTTCCTGCCTTGGTAAATGGACCCTGTTTAAATTGCTGGAAGCCCACAACTCTGCAATGACAGTTTTGCATTGTTCATTCCCCAATTAATAACTTCACCGTGAAAGGTTTGCAAGCAGTGCTCATTGATTCTGTGTTATTAAAACTCCCAGTGCTACCCACCAAGTCCCCCGGCCCTCGCCTGCAGACTGCTAAACAGGAACCCCCCCCCCCCCCCCACTCTACTGTCTGCTCCTCTAATTTGGGCTGTTTGCTATCGATATTGATTACTTCTTGATATTTCCTTCAGCTGGCATATCTGTGGAACTCTCTACTGTAAGTCATCGCTCACCCACATGTCAATTGCTTTAGAACAGGAGCACACCACTCTGTCTTAATGAAAGCAGATGAACTGAGAAGTTGAACAGTTTGCCTCTGTTGCAGATATAAAGGGCTGTGCTGAGCTTGTTGGAGAAACTGTGCAGCGCTACCACGGCAAATAGAATAAAACTGTGATTACAGTCAGGCCCAGTCCTAGATATAGGCGACCTAGGCAACTGCCTAGGGCACCATCTAATGGGGGACGCTGATATCAAATGCACTGGTGTCCTCCATGGCTCCTGCCCAGAGCATTGGTATGTTTTGATATGTCATGTGAAAGGTTTCAGTCATTTGTCATGTATTAATTTTAAAAGAATCAACACATTTTGAGGCTGTAAATGTAGAAATAATTAGGAAGAGAATAAGAAACATCCAAATCTTCAAGCTGTGTTTGTACATTATGTATATCATAGTAAGTGTAGAGCATAACATTTTAAAGTACATGAGATTTCTTTTTAAACACATTATACATGTTAGAAAATAATTGCTGAAATCACATGAAAAGACTGTGAACTATATAGTGCTGAATTTTGAAGTTGGAGTGTTAAACAGTTTTTCATCATACTGTGTTCAGGGTTTTTTGGTAGGCCTGAAATGATGGCTTGACAATGTAAAGGGGTTAGTAGCATCACCCTTCCCCCACTATATAAACATTAGACATACTCATAGTTACTATGAGTGTGTGAGAGGTCCCCGGCCGGAGGGAGAGCATTTGCCGGGCAGCACTTCACCAAAAAGCATGGCGTGAGAGGCTTTTGCTTCAAGGGTAACAGCCACAATGAAGCCACCAAGGACGTTTCAGTAGAAGTGTGAGTAACATTAACTGCACTGAACTCCACTGAAAAAAATGACAATTTAACAAAACGATTGGTGATGGATTGCTTGTTAACTAGTCATTTAAGTTAAATTGTTACTGAAACAAGTCCACATTTACCTAAAAAAATATGTGCTGAATTAAACAGTGGCTTCTATCATTACTTTATTTCTATGTTGCTTGCCTTACACCTACAAACAAGATATTTTAATCTGTGTATTTTATATTTTTATACTGACATTGTTAGTCCAGAGGCTGTTCAGTAGGGCTGTGCTTTCACCGCCTTGAGCAGATGCACCCTCTGTATTTCAGAGCAGAGAATACTGCTTATTTTTTTACAATTTTGAAACCTAATTTTATATACTTGGCAATTTTTTTATCATACAAATTTGGCTGGGAGGTTAATTACACATTTTTCTGTGGTGTGACAAACTCAGAACACATATTTGTTATTGCTTTACACAGACTTTAAGAGGTTTAAATTCATATGAACCGTAAAGAACTATTAGTATTTATGTCTGCACCAGTTTTGCAGCTTGTGTTTGGAGATTATATGATTATGTAATGTAATTAAATTCATCTACAGTAACACTCTCTTTCCTAACTCAGACATTGTGTCTTGGTATGAAGATCTCTGTGTTCTTGACACCTACAGAACTATAAATAGTCTTTCTCAAACCCGCGTGCTGTAGATCTACTGTACCTAAAACTCAAGATGGAGAGACAGTCAGAAAACCTAAAGGGTAATTCTGACTAAATAATGACTAAATTATATGATGCAGCAGGGCCTCATACTGACTGTTAAAAGATCCCTTCCTAATGCGCTCTCTATGTAAGCGAAAGAGGACAAAATCCACAATCCTTGATTCATGCAAAAATGTATTCAAAAGTTTATCTGAAGTTAATTCGAGGCTTCTGCAGTCTCAGTTAGACAAATCAAATGGATATCTTCCAGATTCATGCAAAATTCCCTCTTTTCCCTGCACAGAGTTCACAGTAATTGTGAACAGCTGAAACCTCATTTTTAAACAAAAAGAGGACAGTGCATTCATTTCTAAAAATCTTATAGTGGTCAATATTTACAGAAGGAATGGCTACAGTAGGCAAAACCTGTTTTCAGTGTCCATGGCTATTGTTTTAAGGTAGAAGTTGAAAAAATTAAGAACCTATCCTTCAAGGCCAAATTCAGATTTAGGTGCAACAGCCACTAAATTTAATGAAAATACAGTAGACAGCTGTTGGAAATGGAACAGCACCAGTCTGCATCTGATATAGTATCATTGTGCGCGAGCTAAAGAGAAGGATATGTCACTATGCAATAATAATAGAGCACAATTTTCACTTTTCACTTCACCTGATTACATTCAAATTATCCATCAGACATCAGCATAGGTTCTGAAAACATTTTATAGATGCATGGCTCAGGAATTAAACACGGCTTTATTAGGCATCAAGACCTTGAAGTATGTGCAATCATGATTCTCGAAAGCAGTTATTAGAACAATTTAGTCTGATGAGCCATTAACACGTCAATGGAGATGATTGCTGAGATGCACATTTCCTCACCACTTGCTGCATTTGATTATCACTGACAGAGAGGCGGAAACACCATTCTAAACTTCAAATCAAAATCTTAATTTAAAAACTTTCAAACAGGTACACTGTGCATGACAACTCAATAAAGCTGAGACACTTTTGTCCAAAAAGTTTTCATTATTTGAGTAGGAGTTTACTGTTTTCTTCTATAAGGGAGGTAGAACAAAGTTTTCATATCAATTGTGTATGGGTTTTTCTGCCAGTGATGGAAATGGCTGTAAAATTGAATGAGTCCATTTTCTACACTTCCTATCTTATTGCAGCAGCTGAGTGATGGAGCTTCATGCATGAACAAGGTTGATTAAAAAGGGGGGAGTTGCATTCAAAGGAAGAGTATGATGACTAATGTGGGGAGACGTGGAATATTTGTACAATTTCAGATTAAAACCGAGCATCCCCTACTATCAAGAGATGATCCTGAACAGAAAGACAATGTGGATGACAGAAGCAGTGGGCCCTGGGTCACTGGAAACAGGGTCCAAGATAAAACAAAAAAGAAAAAGCTGTGCACAGCAAATTACTCCTTAAAAGCACCCTTGTCTTCTCTGTGATGTACAGGAGGAGAGGACATCAGAGTGATGTTCAGAACTCAGAGGGGACTGGGGTGGTGATAATATTAGACGTGAGAGCTCTCCATTCTCAGACATGATAGGTAATGGCATTTCTACCAACCTCCCATCACTAATATGTATAGCTCTCCCTCTTACCTATTCCATTACATTGCACTCATAGCCTCTGTCAAGCAGGCCTTTGGGTTTTATGGCTGTTATACAATAGTCAGCATCAGATTTATGCTGACAGAAAAGCAGTAAACATGAAATAAAAAATAAAAAAACATGAAGAATTTGGAAAAGTTCCTGCAGAAGGACAAATAAGAAATTAGCTGCTGGAAACACCTTTATTAAAATATGTACACTGAAAGAATGTTTAATGATGAGAAAGTATTCATATCACAGAGAGGTCATGGATTTTTATGATACTGCAGCAGACAACATAATTTAGTAGACATTGTAGTCAATTTTTGTGACAATTATGAAATACATAATTTTTTGCCATTAAACTGTTTTTGAATCACCAATTGATTAAAAATTGCTTGTTTCCACAACATAAATCAAGTGTATTTTACTCTTAAAAATGGTAAAACTTTATTGTATGTAAATTACGTACAAATTGGACCTGCACTTCGAACGATACCATGATCTACATATCTGCAGACGCTCGTAAAAAATCTGTGAACACATCTCTGATTCTGACACAAAACAATACGATCAAAGCTTTACACTCTGCACAAACTGCATTATTTTTAAGTCATCAGCATGTTAAGAAACAGGATGCAAGCAGCTCTTGGAGGCATTGGGGGTGGAGGTGATGATGATGGTGGTGGACTTGTCTAAGCAATGGACCGCTGGGTCATCGATCTACCACAACACATCGCTCCCGCTCCATTTACAGAACCAATCACATCCCCTGCTGATTGATGTGCGGATAATTGAGCTGTCGCTAGGGTTTTCATGTTTCTCCTCTAGCTTGCTCAAGACTTTAGGAATTGTATTGTATTTTACTTTAACACCATTTACAACAAAGGACATCCTGATGTGTATTTATGTCAATATTCTGCCAGACTGCTGTCAGAGCGACAGAGAGATGCTAACTCCTGCACTGGGCATATTAGAGCACTAGCCTGTCCAGGCTAATTAACCTCAGGGGCTGCTACCCTGCAGGGTCAGCCGGTGTGGCAGCTGCTCCATCCTGACATCACACAGTCACAGGCTCTCCTCTGGCTCTCTCTAACTATCAGACTTAACTCACTACTTCATAGCTGTGATCTAATTCTCATGTTGTGTTCACAAGCTGTAAAGAGTATTTTTTTAAGTATGTAATGTATACATTTTATAGACATGCTGTAAAGATTTTCAATCAGATTATTGCTGATTATAAAAATAAAATAATAATTTTCTCAAATTCCAAGCCTTTCCAGTATTACTTGTAGGGATTAACATTACTGGGGGAACATATTTACAATTTCTAACTGGACTGCATTGTGTGAATGATTTTATTTTCAGTAGGTGAATAATTCCTGATTATTATTGTCATAAAATGCTTTCTTGAAACTACTGGGCAGCCTCTGCAAAGGTGATGAAATTCACTTTTTATTTGGCAATGAAAATGACAAACTTTTGATGAATTATTCAATATTCAACTTTGTATTTCTTTTAGGTAGCAATGTGAGTTGTTCCACTTTAACATTAATCCACTTTAAAGTGGACATGTCCTGCATTTTGTGATTTTCTGTTATTTTTATACTGTTATGATGTTGGATGTCTATATCAACTATGGTCAAAGGTCCAACACTTGAGGTGAAATGCATGCAAGTCAAAATCCCAGGCTCCATCCAGCTCTGAAGGCTTTATTTTCAAAGTAACTTCTAGCTACTTTCTGCTCTTGATGACCTCAGATCATTTGCACATGCCTGCAAATGGACATTCGTTCTATAGCTTCTGTTGCTAAGGTCCATAAGTTTGTGTTGTCCACTCAAGTGAAATCCTTCAACTATTGTTTGTTTATGTAGCCTCCTGAGTGGGTGGAAGTTTGCTGAGGGGAAGTTTCTGGGAGCTGGCCAATCAGAACCTGCTCATTGGGAGCAGGGCCTTCAAGAGGCAGAAGCTAAAATGGCCTGAACTGAGGGGCAGCGTAAAGGACCAGCATATAATAAATAAGTAGTGTTTTGAACTGTAAATCATACAGAGATAAACAGGTAGAGCCCCAAAATATGAAATGTATTTCCAGCTCTATGTATTTAAGATGCTACCCTATAGTCAGACGGCCCTCCTAAGAACATTGTTTGGAAATTTGTTGAAGTAACATACTCTTACTTTTTTCCACTTCAACCGTTTGGCTTGTATTCCCTTTGTTCTTTTCATCTTTTAGCACCAACTGCTGCTTTGCTATGGGTTTTTTATATCCATTGATCACCTTTAGCTTCTCCTTGGTTTTAAGGGTTTTTACTGGTTTTGCTGACGTTGTGTTTTATGTGCAGACCCAGCCATCTGTAAAACCTGCTTCTTTTCCTTTTGTTCTCAAAACAGAATTCATCCAGGAGGGACCTATCATGGTGACCAGTCTACTTCTTTCACTGAATGCATAAGTGTGTAGTGGGCTGTATTTGTACTGTGTACTTGAAACCTCAGTTTGTGTGTGTATGTGTGTTTCATCAGTTCTGCATTGACCTTTAGTTTCGTGGGCTTCCCACCCCTTAATTTTCCCCGACTTCAGTAGGCTGCATCCCCAGCCTGGCTCAGACCTATTTTTATGTTGTTTTTTGAGGTTCTCTGTACATTGTAGAGTTGTACAACTTCTATTATTAACTAACCAATCTTTATAGGTAGTGGGTTCAAATGGTTTCTTTTCTACCCAATTGGGTCTTCTTGTGATTTTCTGGCCTTAGTGAATAAAGTGTCTTTTCTTTGCTGCTTCTTTATCACATTTTAGTGTTTGTTTTTGTGTTAAACAAAGGTCTTTGTGCGGATCTCATGGAGTTGTGCGGAGTTATGTAATTACTGTGATTGTCTAAATATCTATAATTGCAAAGATGATATGTCAAAAGCTTCAAAACAACATGCAACAAAGAGACCCCAACAAAGAAAACAGGAAATCAGAATATTTCTCACACCCTGTTCACACCTGGCATTAAAATATGTCTTGGGTGATCCGATCACAAAGTACAGGTGTGAGTGCACTCACACACTGAGATCCGATCACTCGTACCACATTCAAGGGTGGTATCTCATAAGCAGAAGTATGTAGCTACTCATTTGTGCCCCAATAGCATCATATTAAAGTGTGAAACAACAGAAGAAGAAGCCACAACAACAAGCAAAATGGATTCTCATGGAAAGAGTACACACAAAACACACTGAACGATTTCCATTTGGCCCGGAGAGTTTTGATTTTGCCCACAGGCCAAGGTCTTTGCAAAATTCTTCTTTTAATTTCTGGCAGACTAGGGACGGAAAGTGCACTGCTGCCTCCAGCAGTTACAAACAACAATGCATTTGGTCTTTGCAAATGGAAATGATATACGTGTTTATTTGCATATAGAGCAGGGAAGTGAAATCTGATCATAAGTGGTCACTTGAGACGCATGTGGAGACGCATTCTAATGCTAGGTGTGAAATGACGTACTTAGAGCTGTCCACTTGTGATTAGATCACCGAAGACACATGTTAATGCCAGGTGTGAACAGGGTCTTATTTATGCATTGTACTGGTGACAACTAGGCCAGATGGCAGTTTACAAGTGTATTGGGCAAATTTTCGCAGCTAGAATTTACATGAGTCCCGTCACAATTATGATGAAAATGGATTTTCTCTGTGGTCTGGACAGTGCCACTTTGCAGAGCACATTAGGCCATAAGAACCTCCTATGGTGTCTTTCGGTCTGTGGATGGCCGAGCAGCAGGTTAACACCGTCCACATGGAAAAGGCTGTTGCCAGAGTATTAATAATTAAACAGGCTCTGCGTCTCTGTTCTTGCATCGTTCCCTCTCGTGATGGCCATAAGCGAGTTGATTATCCTTTTCAGCGTCGACTCGGCAAGATTATCATCTGCTGCCAGCTGATACAGCGGCCATCACATAAAAGCTTGCTTTCCAGCAAACTGCATCATTGCTCCCAGGCAATGGCAGCTTCATCAGAAAACTCAGCCATGCACCGTGATAGCTGATGATAATGCCTCCACACAGCAGGCTACAGAAAGGCTGCTTTCTCTCTCTCCTTCTCTGTCTCTCTCTCTCTCTCACAACAATGTAGCAGTTGCCTTAAATATCAGTGTCATTATTTTCATTAACATATTATGAATAACACATACATGCCTGAGGTGGCTTCGATCAATAAATTATTTGCCAATATGACTGTTGAATGTCTTTATAATGATTTCTACGAGGGCAATAAACTAGACATTTGAAAAAGCTTTCATGAGGGAAAGTATAGGCTTTAAGTCTTTTCTTGACTAGACTGTCCAAGTTCAAGCACTAGCATTTAATCCCTGTTAGGTGTAGGATTTCTATACAGATGGTGATCATGACCCCAGACCTCTAAAGGGGCAAAACAAAGAGAACATTTCCCAAGGATTGACAACATAAGTCATATGTTTTATTATATGCCACGATCCACTGGGTGCTTGTAGATTGGGTATCAAATTTAGTGACAGTGAGAAGTGGTGAAATTGAGACTGGGTCAAACAAAGGGGGTTATTTGGTAAAGAGACTGTTCAGATGCAGAGATGAGGGAAGTTCTATGGGTCACTGAGGGCGAACAGTGGTAGGTGGAGACTGAAGTTAGACAGCAAGGCACCAGGAACCTCTAGGAGAGAGTGCATAGAATACCAAATTGATAGTATTTATCTTCTTTAAAGGGCACAAATATATTAAAAACAATTAAAAAAAGAGTTTCAGAGGAACTAATCATGGCATTTAATCAACAACATTTTAAATGGGCCTGGGTTAAAGTTTAAATGGACTGGAGTAGTGGACTGACTGACAATGTCATCCCTAGAACCATGGTGGCTTAAAATTTAAGTCTTCCAAGTCAGAGGTGAGGTACACATTTTCACAAAACTTGTGAAAAACTTCTTGCCCCAAACTAGTAAACATGGGAATCTGAGAGAATGTGTGCAATAGGCTCATTCTAATCACATTTGATTGACAAAGACTGTCCATAAAAAATATAATTATCAAGCTAATTAGACGGAAGATTTGGTTAAAATCCTAAAAACACTGAAGTTAGAAGTTGCAGATTTCATTCCCCTGCAGGTGTCGTAAACAGTTTAAGACAAGAGAGCTCCACATGCTCATGATGCAGGCAGACAGCAGGCAATCTGCACAGGAGAAAGAATGAATGACCAATAATGAGTGAGGCCATTCTGGTGCTGATAGCTCAGCTTAATTTGCTGCTCAAAAACGTCCTCCAAGTCCTCCAAATTAAATGCCAAAATGCATTGGTAGTCTGTGCACTACAGAACGGAATAGGCTATAGACAAAGTGTTTTCTGATCTAATGCCTCTATCAGCAGGACAACATCATGTCTGTGCCTTCTAAAACTGTTACAGATTACTGTTGAAAAATAACTAAGGTCTGGTAGGGTTTAGGGAAAGATAGCAGTTTGGGTTAAAGTTACAGTGTTTCCCCTATATAAGCACAGCTGCTAAAATTTTACATGATCATTAATATCAATGGGCTACTAATTACACACTGTGCAAGCATGATAATAGCCTACGTTACCATGGAATTTTTTAGAGTCATCCTCCCTTTCCTCATTCTTCAAATGGCATCTAAATGTGAAAGGTATTGTTATAAGAGTAGCATAGCTCCATTAAGGAATAGGGCAGTACGTAATGTGTGTGCATAGTGAGTGTGTAGTTGAGTGAGTGGCAGAGCGGAGCAGAGGAAAAGGTTAGCAGTAAGTTGTCAGCACGGCAGTAAATGTACAGTACAGGCTATAGTGTGTCAGTTAATAAATGCCGCAGAGTCTCACAACCAAGAAAAGACTTCAAGATAGCCCTGAAGTTGTCGACAATGCGTCAGCATAACCTGACCAGGCTCACAAAAGGTGGACTGACCTTCAAGATAGACCAGCTTTTCTTATTTTAGTGTCAGTCTTGGCTGCTCTTAATTTCTGTCACTTGAGCATAAATATATGTGGTTTTGGAGCACAGATTGTGTCATTTTTCTTGGGGAGATATCCTTCAAAAACAATATTAAAATATACATGGCGGTTATTGGATAAAGAGTCTGTTCAGATACTGAGATGAGGGATATATACATGTAACACATGCTATTATAGATATGAATTGGATTTAAATTATAGATATGAATACCGGTGACAGACCTACCTTGGTGGTCTGTGTTCTCAGAGATACTGTGAGACCATGTGAAGACAACATGATATACTAGATGAAGAGATAACATGTCATGTTGTTGTTGAGCTGTAATACTATGTAGGAGCATCCTCTGGGAAGAATGATATGGCTGCACATTCCTATTCGTGCCAGATGTCCCTGAAGGGGGGCAGCTAACCCCTTTCATCTGTGTGCTTGGCTTACCCGTTATTCATGAAGCATGTGAGGCTGCTTGCAACTGGGCCCTTTACTCTTTATATGGTCCTTTAATTTGAATGCCTGACCTCCCACAGCTGACAGAGATGTGGACACGAAAAATGGTGGTCCTTACAGGGTGGCGTGGATGGGAATGATTTAGACATTTGTTCAGGTGTTGTCCCATTTCAGCATGGATGAGTGTCCACCACACATCAATTTCACGTGAGTTAGATACAAAAGCAAACGCGGCCAGAAGGGCTACAGCTGTCTGGTGCTTGAATCTTTTGGAGCAAGACCTCTGGACATCACAGTCCAGAGCACAAGCATACAACATACGCTTAGCAACTGTACCTCATCTCTTCACTGTGCCTCTGCTGCTCCAACAGGTTTATGGTCAAGCAATATATGGTGTATGATATATAGTATTCCCAACAGCAGGAAAGTTTTTTGCTCCAGCAGAACCAATATTCATTGAATCCTCTGTGGTGCACTCAAACTAAGACCATATATGAGGGTGCATCTGGGAGAAGGGACATATATGAGCCCTTACTTTTATTTCCTCACATGTAATCTAAGTTGAATAGATATGCTCGAGGCAATTAATTCAATAAATCAAAGAAAACATCTCTTTATATATTTATAAGTATTTAATAACACCATTACTCTTGGTGACATTGCATTAATTGGTTATGTATATACTTTGTAAAGAATGACTCAGAATCGTATTTGCAATGGCAGAAACAACATTGTGCTTTGGAATATGGAGTTGCTCCCTTGTTGCACATTACAAGAGCAGAGGCTCAAAGTTACAGCTCAGAGATGTTTACTGCAACAGGCACAATAGGAGGAAGTTCCGTGAAGTGGAAAGAGATAACACCAAGATATGTTTGACAGTTTGTTGGATTTCTACAAATTAAAGGGAACATAAGGGTCCTCAAGTGAAATAACAAGTCTGATGTAGGAAATGGACAAATAGACAGTGTGAACAAAGTTACAGAGCTGCCTCAACAGATACATACTGAGAGAGCAGCACAGTGGTGCATTCAGCTCCATGTTTTTAACCCTTTGTGCTACCGCAACAGGATTAACACATTTTGGTTCATTTAGCACTTGTTTTTTCTCACTCAAGTATGGAGCTGGAAAAGAGTATAACGCAAACCATAAATATGTATAAATACAGTGAGCTTCCAGCCGCATGTGTGCACAACATTTTTATTATTTGCCTCCACAATAAAAATAATGGAAGGTAAAATGACCAGATTAACACAACAATTACATGTGTTGCTATTACTGTATTTTGTATACTATGTAGGGCTGCAACTAACAATTATTTTTGTTTGATTAATCTGCCGATTATCCTCTTGATTAATTGTTAAGTCTCTGAAAAGTCAAAAAGAAGTGAAAAACCATTAAAAAATCCATCACAACTTCCCAGAGCCCCAAAGCAGTGTCCTTATAATTGTTTGTTTTGTCAGACAGTCCAAAAACCAAATATATTTAATTTACTACCATATATGTGCTATTTACTATACATATACATAATATTAGCCATAGTCCAAGTTTGAATTGTTTACAAAGGTATCAGGTCAGGTATAAAGGCATTATTTGTCCACATTGTAACAAAGGCAGTGAAAGACACTGCACAATACATGTGGCTGGTTATTGTGGTAGTTGTATGAAAACTTGTCGCTTAGGTGCTAATGTGTTTTACAATAATAGACTTCTTTCATTAAGTGCAGGTAGCCGAGCGTTTGAGCCCTGAACGACCTTAGTTTGCCTCCAGGCTACAGTTGCATATGATTACCATAAATCATTATATGTATGTAAGAGACATACATGAATTAAACTCTTACACCATTGTATAATTTGCATGTCATTAATTATTTAATGAATAAAACACTTTAAATTACTTTTGTATATGAAATGTGCTGTATAAATACCCAGTCTGCATTATGGAGGGTATTTTATCATAATAACTATGAGGCCATCTAATTTCTTTATCAGTCTTCCTAAGATAAAAAAAATAAAGTGAGAGCCCTCCCTGCAAGTTACTTCATCAGTCCTCAAGGGAAATCCATCCTCTGCTGACCCACCCTGACTGTTTGGGAGCAGTGAGCAGTTACAGCACAGCTCCCCTCAAGTCCAGGTCTGATGTCAGTTCCTCATTCAAGAGCAACAGCAGAAATATTTCCAACTCTAAAGGAAAGGTGGAAGGAAAAATGCCACTACTCCGAGGACCCAAATTTCCTCAAAACTCAAGATTTTAGAAGCTTCTCTTAAAATTCAGACATTTGATCTGAATTTATGAGAGACAGTGGTGAACAATGGAATTTTAATGTGCTGTTCCTGTCTGTTATGTGAACTGTGGCGCACAGGCTAAATGCATGAGTGAAACAACACGTTGAGAGCCCGTCCACTGAGCAGGCAGAGTCGCACAAAGCAAGTCCTGCTGGTTTAAATGGTTCTGGCTTAATGAACATTGACTTAGAATAATCTTTACAGCCAGGTCGCAGGTGCACACTCCAGGCTACTGTTAACTCAGTCAATCTGACAAACATTGATCAAAGGCACTCAGGCTCACAGAAGTGTAGCACACATCTTATACAATACTACTTCTCATAGGATGCGGGGGGGGGGGGGGGGGGTTATCTACCAGAGGCTTAACTAAGTGAGAAAAGCGGTCAGAAATTTGATCCCAAGAAGACTCTACACTGACATTTTAAATCAAACATACCAGTTTCATTCAATGTTTCTTACAGACAGCAGAGGTATTGTTAGTGGTCACACTTTGTCGACCAATATACAGTATTTTCCCAATTCCAGGCCTGGTGAGGATTATTTTTTTTTAAAGATGACTGCTCAGTGCTGTGGACCAATTCTTCAGGATAGCAGCGACCACATTCCAAAATATGCTTGAGGGAAGTCATTAGCAGAAAGCTGAAGAACTTAAGTTTGGCTTTAGAGTGGCTATTGAATTTTTAATTATCCTCTACAGATTTTGTTTTTCATATTTTTCATGAAGTAGATTCAACATGTTCTTGTTCATGCTCCAGTCTCAGTGGGAATAGGTGAAAATGAAGATATCCCAGTGATTAAACTGGTTATTGTTTAACCTTTAAGCACAATTAAAGGAAATCGTTAAGTTTAATGAAATACTGGTGGGCTACTCTACTTTCTGAAAGGTTTTCCTCATTAGAATGGCCTCACAAGGTCAAGTATGTGTTTCTGCTCTGTTGACTATATGAGTTGTGCCTTTCTCATTAGACTCCTTTCCCACAGGGAAGATCATGTCAGATTTAGCCCTCTACAGTAAAATTATAGCAGGAGCATTGGTTTTATTAAAGTAAATCCTGTTCTAATCCTTTAAGGAATGATGCTGAATATTTTATATATATATATCTTAACTTACTGCTGATTATTCACCCTCCGTGGAATTCTTTGGTTCATTTCATAATGTAACACAGAAGGTCCAGGATAAAGCTATTTTAAGCATCATTTTGGCCAGAGTCTCACCATCACTACACCACAGAGCTACTTGTCTTTTGCTTGACAAGGTGCAAGCCCCAGAGCAGAACACTGAGAGCTCTACACACTCTCAAGGAAATTGAAGGGGCAATGGCTCTAAAAAAGAGGCAGCAGACAAAATTCAGACTGTATGATGATAAAAGGGAAATGAGGTACAGGTTCAGAAACTGAATTATGTTTCAATACAGACTCTATGCACTCTTTCTGCTAGCAAGATTTTCACCAAGAAGATCAATATCATCTCCAAATCCTTTCTTAACAAACAACCTTTTTTGTCCACTAGCCAGTTAGATTTAGATTTGTGATAAATATAATTGCATGGATGCTCCTTGATGGAGGTTGCCTGATCCAAAGCTCAAGCACACTAATTAGGAATGTAGGAATAATCCAATGCCAATATTAGGTTGCCCTGAGCACCAGCTCTGGATAAGCATTTGTGAAGGTCATCCCCCTCAATCAGCTCTGCTGGTTATCATGTCAGACCAGAAATCGTGACTCACAAGGCTTTCAGACCCAATGAATGTCTTAACCTGTGACTTTTATTCCTTTTAATTTAGAAAGAATAAACACATCACAAGGGAAACTATACTGTATGAAAAGAAAATTGAAGTGAATACATAAAAAAACAATTTCCTTGCAAACAGGATGCACTAAGCTCTGATACTCCAAAGTAGAAAAGTAAATGGTGAAAAAAAGGATAAAAATCACTTAATCATTTATCTTCAGCAGCATGTATTTTATAATCATACACTTAAACAACTTGCATGTTCTTTTAACCTCATGGGCATGTAGTGCTAATAGCAATGTCCTGTCCTCTTCAATTAAGTTTTAAATCTGCACCCCAATTGCTAATTTTCTTTTGGCCACACTCAAAATACTATCACTTCAGATATGTGATTTAAAATCTGACATTCACCTTAATGAATATTTTTATTCAAGTACAAATTCAAGTATCAGAAATTGCAGCTGAAATCACAAATTTTATATTTTGCCGATCAAAACACTGTTCTCTAATGATACTGTTAGACTGGCTTAAACTGTTAATTAAACATTTTGAATATACAGTAGTTTATGCTAAAACAGCTCTAATTTTACCAACTACTCTAGTGTTCATCAGGACCATCCACATATTGTTTTTTAGGCATCACATCGCAGTTACACACTCCTCAATCATAGTTCTGAGTCTCAGAACCCAGAAATTTTCACTTCAATTGAATATGTTTGTTCTGAGGCACAACTAAATCAGCTTCTGTAGTGGGAAACCTGAGCTGTACCTTGGAATAAAAGGGACTCCACAATGTGTTACACTGATATTATTGTGGGCAAAGATCAACAGCAGCCACTAAGCTTGGATACTGAAGCCATTTTGTTGGCACCTTAAGCTGCAGTTTCTCTAATGGCCACTAGATGCTGGCTCTCAACAAAATGTGACTGTATTGAAGTGACTGAGAAAACTCACTTCTTTTACCTTTGAATATCTATCCATCTATTTTTTGTACAGGATGATGGTATGTCATTAGGTTAAGTTTGATCCCTCTAATGTGTGTCTTTATGATAGTTTAAAGAAAAATGTGTTTCATCAAGATTTTAATACTTAAGGAGAGGAAGGTCTCTATTTCTCTGCTGCTCTTCTTCCAGTATTGTATTGTGTCAGTCACTACTGCCTCCCGTATGATAACACCCACAGTAAATCTTACACCCCTAAAATGTCCTGACATCTTTAAAGTATGAAATGTATGCGAATAAGAGGGGGCACTAGTGTAAAAAGCTTCATAAAATGAGCAAAATGTCTTAGAACAAAAGTGAAACACAAACTTTTGTTATTGATTTCATTGTTTGTCTTATATTTATCTTTCCTTTTCTTTGTTCATGTGTATCTCATTTTTCAATGTCCAAGTTTAAGAGGGCTTTGACTATAATATACACTCTCAGACTGCATAGAAACCTGCATATACTACTAAATACTATACAATTTTTCTACCTATTTTAGAGTAAATCAATGCTTTAACATATACAAAAAAGCTTAGAATACCCTGATGATAAGGATATTTAAACAGATAGTGATGTAAATGGGTGATTATTGAATAAGCAGAATAAGCATTTGAAGGAGCTTTTAGTGTCTGATTTCCATCCTTCTTGTAGCGTAGGTAGGGCCATTCCTCTCCCCTACTGGGGCCTCATGCTGCCAGCAGCAAGAAAATGACAAGACAGAATGAACAGCAATGTGGAAGGCTTTAAATTTCATAAATAAGCATATGCATAAATATTTGATGAGGACAATTAAAGAAAAAAGCTGCACTAAGTGAAAATAAACATCAGATTCTTTGAATCCTTTTCAGTGCTGAAGGCCTCTAGTGGAACAGCCATACACTCATTTTTTAAACTTTAAGGTTGAGGCTAATCTTTAACCTTGATTCAAAACCTACAACTATAGGTACACTATACCTACAGTATGGCTGCATTTCAAACCTAATATATGTAAAGCTGCTTGCCCTTTACTGTTGGTGTTTATAAAGAATTGAGTGCTGAATACAAGACAATGTTCTTTCTACATTAAATGACTGTCGAGACACTGTTGTTCTGAAGCCATTAATAATGAAGTTATTGACGAATTTTCAAATTCAAATTTGAGTCTTCCACATGTGCTCTAGACCCCAAACTGCTTACCAACTGCTACCATAGCCTCTCCCAAGTAACAACAAATATAATAAAGTCCTCTCTTCATTTAGGCATCTTCCCCACAGCTTTCAAGAGCTCAATGGTAAAACCTCTCCTCAAGAAATCCAATCAAATTTACTTAGAGTTAAACAATTACAAACCCATTTCTAATCTACTTTGGTAAACTTTTAGAGAAATGTGTTTTTAATCAACTACTTGCTCATCTAACCAATAAGGGCATTTTAGAAAAACTCTATTTATTGAGCATGCCACAGCACTGAGACAGCCTTGCACAGTTTTTTGTCAGCCTGGTTGCTTATGTATCAGAGACTCATGGTATAGAATATGGTGTTCCTCAAGGAAGCACTCTTGGCCCAATTCTATTTACATTATATATACTCCCACTTGGAAACATTATTAATCATCGCCAGTTCCATTTTTATGCTGACGACACACAATTATATACGCACAATATCACAAAATGACCCCAACGCACTGCATGCTCTCATTGCCTGTCTCACTGACATTAATGTATGGATAAGTAAAAACTTTTTCAAATTAAACGAGGAGAAAACTGAAATTATTTTAATAGGACCAAAAGTAGCCAGAGAAAAATTGCAATCAATACTTGGCGGTCTTAGCAAACAGGTTTAAACACAAGTCACAAACTTGGGAAGTGATTTTAGACTGATTCAAATTTTAATTCTCATTTTAACATTATAATATCCTTTATTTTTATCTCAGAAACATCGCCAAAGTCAGACCTTTTTTTAAAACAGGGAGATGCTGAAATGCTCGTTCATGCTTTTATTTCTAGACGTTAAGACTATTGTAATTCCCTTTTTACTGGATTACCTAAAAAGTCTACAAGGAAACTACAGATAGTTCAGAATGCTGCAGCCAAAGTCTTAACTAAAGCAAAGAAAATAGATCACATCATCCTGCTGATTAAGACACTGCACTTGCTGTATCTTTCAGAACTGATTTTAAAGTTCTTTTACTTATTTATGAAGTTTTAAATGACCTTGCTCCTCCATAAATCAGAGATTTTCTTTCCTTTTATGTTCCAGCCAGACCACTGAGGTCCTCCACCACTTCTCTTTTAAATGTTCCTTATGTGTCTCATAAAAGTACCGGTGAGGCTGCCTTCTGATTTTATGCCCCTAACCTGTGGAACACACTGCCTCTGGATATTACAATGGCAAACTCTCTCAGTAGTTTTAAAAGGAAATTAAAGACCTATCTTCTGAATCATCCCTAGTATTTATTTTATTGACTTTTATTCTATTTTCAAAGTGTTACTGCTTTACTGTTGTAAGTCTTGCAAAAATGTATTTATTGTTGTCTATTTTGCTTTTATAATATATTATGTAAATTAAGGTGAGTCGAGTTGAGTTGTCTCTTGCCCCAGTTAGGCTGGATGATATATTGCTGGACAATTCTGTTTCTGCACAATGTGTAAAATTTCTACATTGTGAAGACTGTATTATTACAACATGCAGAAAAAAATGTTATATTCATTCAAAAGGGAACATAGATGACAACTGTCTACATATGTTGTCTTGAATCACAACAGTAAACTGTGGCAAGAATACTTACAATTTTACTGTTGTGACTTCAGGTGGCTTGCTGACTGCAGTTATCTCATAGTGAATTTAACTGTTGCATCTACAAGGAGGACAGACTGAAAAAATTCTGCACACAGGTCAGCACTCTAAGCCTGTCTATGTGTCGTTTTATCTCCTGTTACAAGAGGTGAAGCCTCGAGAGTTGACCGAAAAGTGTACAAATTCTACTTTGTTCAGTCTGTCCTTACCTGATGTGTAGCTGACGGTAGTTAGCCAGATGTCTGCAGTTATAGGGTGACATCAAGAAACACTAACAGCAGTGTGCAGACTTTTCTGTTTTATCTGTTTTATCTGTGCTGAAACTGATTATCAAAGTGGATGGTCATGCTGTCCTTAGTTAAAGCATCTGGTACCAATAGCCCATGGTCATAGTGGATATCTTGTATCTTTTTTATATGAATAACTGACAGCCTTGCAGGTCTTTGATTAAATCAAATGAAAATAGTAAATCATCCAAAAAAAATGTTAGATTTTATTTTTTGACCATACAGCTATATATCTCAAGGTGCTTCACATCATGAACAGTGAAATAAGAAAAAAGAAAAAGAAAAAAACCCTGACAGACATAACACATCAATACACCAGAATGTATCTGGTCTGTTTGAAATTTAGTGCTTTTATACCTCAGAATTTTACTGCATTACATAAGGTTTAATTGAAACACTGTTTTCAGCTACACTTCCTCATATTGGTCCCATAATCACACTAAGATAACAACAAAAGGAAGAATATAGTTTAATACATCAAAACATGTTACATTGGCAGAGTGATAAAAGAAGCAATTATCACTGTCATGTTGCTCATTGAGCTTTATTGTCGCCTCTTAGCATGCACGCCCAATATTGATATCTCTATCCACCTTCATCCTAATTACGCTCAGAATAATAGCTTGCTGACACGTGAAAAGCATGGCCTTATGGGAGCACGATACTAAACATAGCCTTCAGGACCTTTCATAATTATCTTCTCGGGGCCTATAATTTACAACTAAGATTTGTATTGCTGTTCAAGGAGATAGAAGTGCACAGTCATTTACCAACCATGAGTTTATTTATATGCACCACAGGCAGCGATTTGCTTTTGCAATTTTTTTTATTGGCTTTGTGCATTGCCAACAAATCAATGTTCATCAATGTTCACTGTTCATCTTTATGGATGCTATACTGTTGTATCATCATGATTTTCAAGGCAGTTTCCCTTGATGTACAGTAGTAAATAATTTAGCAGGATTTTGACGGATACAAAATCCTTTTGCAATTGACACAAACAATCTGGCCCCTTTGAAGCATGGTTAGTCGGCTCATCATGCTTTGAAGACTCAGAACCAAAGAGCTAATTGCCAGACATTACAGCTGACAAATGTTGCTAATTACCCTCATTGGAGTGTTTTATATTTGAGATAAAGTTATCTTTAAGTAACCTTTGTCGACACCTTTATGCCTCAAGGTACAATATAAATGTCCAGAGGCAGATTAGCATGGATGCTCTTATTTCATATTTAGCTGATAAATTAGGCTCACGCCCTTTTTTTGAAGCTAACCGCCTGCACTGAGACTTCTTATTCAATGTGTTATGTAACATGTAAATTCATTTAAGTGTTGCTCTTTTGTCTGTGTCACACAAACTACATATATGGAGTGAGCTACAGTCTTACAGTCTTAATTCCAAAGAAAAGTTTAATTCCAAAATGTAATCAATTAATTTTACTGCTACTACTAAAATGTCTGCAGTTACTACCACGTTAACTTTGGAAGCAAAGTTAAATGATAAATGTCACACTGGTTCATTGTGACTAAAAACAACTGTAAAACTTGCTGCACCCCACTTTCACAGTATGAAAGTAGTATGCAGTCTCATTGTAGGCAGACTTTTTCTATGTTTCTTATTTTATGTAGCTTGCAAGCATGATGAATGCCTCATAGCTCATTCAAGATGTGTAAATACATTTATTTTGCATGAATCTTGCTTTATGATTATCTGATTGGCCGAAGCAGAGTTCCCAGGTTTTAATTCAGTCCTTGTCACACATTTGTCATAGTAAATAAGTAAATAAGTAAGTTAAAGCATTTGTGAATATTTCCAAATAAAACACAGACACCCAAGTAGCTCCAGGCTCCAGGTTCTTGTAAAAACAGAATCTTTTCTGTGATACTTATACACTGTATGTTTTGTCTTGATCACTGTTAATATGAGTCTGTGTTGATCACAATCATACCTTCAGTGCAGTTCGTGAGAGCAACACTTGATTGAAAATGGCGTGCTGGGCTTTAGATTTGGAGCTGTATGATAAGCAGTTTGTTGAACTAATAAGAGCTGAACAGCTCTGTTAACAGTTGTCTTGGGAGGGGCAACATCCAGCTCTTATTTCATCAGTCCACTGATTGCAGGGATTAATTGACTCTGCAGTCCTGGCATGTGTCTCGCAAGAGTGCTTCCATCACAATGTGGGAATTCTTGATACAGATTAACTGTTTCATAATTGGTTTTGGCAAGATTTCATAACAGAGATTTTTAACTGACATCAAGAAACACAACTTTGAAAGGCCAAAAAGGCTAAAAATGCTGACAACACTGCTCTGCATGGGTTACTTTACTTGTAATTAATAACTTCTCAAGATGTCTATCCATAAGTTTACAAGCATATCTAAGCTCTACATCACATGGTCAGCTTTGATAGCGTCTGGACCCACAGTTGGACATATGAAGCAGCAGATTCGGGCAAAAGAGAGATGCTTTAATCTACCATATTCATGCACAGTTTTAGTGATAATAGTCCACAACCCCTGTTTTAAGTCTTTTCGTATGGTTATATCTATTTCTTGCTTATGTTATGCAATTTTTGAACTTCTGAAGCATCAATTAAAACCAGAACCTTTTGGCTGACTGTTTCCTTTCAAGCATCCGGGTCGTTAGCCCAATACCCACCAGCCTACTGTTGCTGACACTGATGTTAAGTTTGGGAATTATTAGTGATACCATGGGCTAATTCTGAACCTTAAAGAATGCACACTGCAGTAAATACAGTGTACTGCAACTTCAATGAATGCCCAGAGTACTGTATGTATAAAAATGGTGGTTGTGGGATATCAGAATTAAGTGCTGAGCCTCCTGTAGGCTTTTCACATCTCTCAATGGAGGTGCCAACTTTACAACCCTAATGAAATACCAAGCCTCCTCAGGCCTTTGCCCTACTTTTACAGCACTTAAGACAGTCACATCAGGTACCCATGTACTATTTTTACCTGACAGTGGAACAGTTCAATCAACCAGAGGAAAATTAATGAAATGCATGGCATAGCTGAAATGTTCAACTTGAAACTGTCCAGGGCAGTGGCCCAAAATGCGAGGCGTGGGGGAGGCACACACTAGTAGCAACTGGTGTTAGGGTCAGATGGCTGGTTCCATTTTGGATCCTGTTCCAGTTAGTAAATACCAGGATTTTAAACTATGAGTCTCACAAATCTTTTATCTCCCCTGAAGCTTTGTAAATTTGTAAATTATTTTTCTAAAAATATTAGAAAACAAAGATGTGCAGGACTCATTATAGGATTCATTTTATCTTGCAAAACAAGAGTTCTATGTATATCAATGTCAACAAAATGACTTTTCAGTATTTGTATAGTCCACTGATGCCTCCCTCTAATCAGATTACAGTCAGTGAATAGATTTGATAGAGGACTTGAAAAGGATTCTACCAATATTAGCACTATGACAAAAACAAATACGCCTTATTTATCTCAGGGACACACCAGCCAAAATCTGGCAATAAAAGTTGAATCCCACTTTGCAACTTTGCAGTATTATGTACACAACACATTGCAGTGCAAATTTAAGAGAGAATAACTTGTATCTGCATCTGTTAAGCCTTATAACTCATGCATCTATTACTCAAACTGGACTTCCTGGATTGTGTTTCATCTTCTCATCACTACCTGTAGGCACATGCCCACACTAAAGCGGTCCTTCCCTTTCTTCTCTTTTTTTTTTTTTTTTTTTAACATAGCTCTATTTTTGGCTTGAACGCCCACTAAGGAGGTTTCGCCAGGAGAGGACATGTGGACTCAATCATCACACCTTTTATCTTAGCCCTGAATCAACCTTTTTGACAGTTTCACACTTTTCTCTGTCTGAGCCAGAACTGAGGGTACAGAATAGGTAAAATTTCAAAAAACTGCCAAAATTTTCAGAGATAAGGGGTAAATAGGTCATGCAGTTTCATGTAACCACAAAAGTTTGGCTATCCAGTGGAAGGACATATCTGACAGTACGTGTCTGTGCCTTGGCCAGTGAGCAGGCAGGACTGAGTGGTCCTCCCCCGGGACTGCCACTCTTTGCCTTCTATGTCTACTGACAGAGGAGGTGCGGTGGTGAAGCCTCTCTCCGCAGCGCCCTTGGGACTCAGGCTTGTGAACGTTCTGTCACAAGCAGTGAGCAACCACACCAGACTCAGTTTGCTCTGTTACTTATACTCCAGTAGAGGCTTTAATGAGTCTATATACTTCAGTTTTATCAGGAAAATATGGTCTATTATAAAAAAAGGACTTTCTATTTTCAGAAATCTCCACCTGCCATTTCAAAGAAAACAAGCAATCCATCCATTGGAATAATTGCAATCCATACTTTTTACTGGAGAGCAAAGACATCCAAATCTAAACCACAATGCCTTTATACGAATAGATCTGTAAAATAAAGCCAGTCAGTCCCTAAAGCCCCATCCTGTCTTCACCTAAGGCCCAATTAGAGGAGTTGTAGTGACAAGTCAAGCATTACTGGCCTCCACAGGCCAAAGAGATCTGCACTCTTGTTTATCTCTCATTTCAATTGTAGAAACCACATTAGAATTCTCCTTCAGCATGCTATTAATAAGTGCCACAACAATGTAAGCTGCATGGCCAATATATGTTCAATTAGGATTATCCAGAGACACAATTCGTTGGGAGTATAAAGTTCAAGTCTTCATGAAGCTTGTCAAACTGCACAAACTTCCATAAGGCTTTAAAGAGTCCGGATTTGCAATTAACTAAAGCGACAGCTAGGAGAACAATGCACCTACCCCAGCCATCCCCACCACAAAGCTTTTCCATTATTTTAACAAGCACAACAACATATTGCATGTTAATAGATTTCTTCCCAGTCCTCTAGAGCTCACCCTGCCTGTTGTCAGTCTTGTTGATTAACAAGAACACAATTAGAATTTCAGGGGACTATTTAACATTAGTATTCCTCATATAAGGCTTAATGCACGTACACGGTCTTCTTAGTGTCACACCTCCTTTACCTGGCTGTTTCATCTTCAGGAAATGTGTCTATTTGACCTCAGATGAGCATTATACTTAAACCTTTTCTTGTGTTAATTTGAGATGTGATTAGATCGACACAAACAAACAAAGCCTTTAGCCTCTCTGAGTGATTCAAGAATACTAATAAGCAATATTGTAAGTGCATATGTTGAAATAGAAATGTTCCCTCTATTTACTCAATTAGGCTCATTAAAGGTAGATCATTAGTAAGACAGGGAACCTTTATTGCATGTCATATACTTTTTTCTACCCACCTGTCTCTATACTGTAAACTGTCCAACAAAGACAAAAATACATAAAACGAATTATTTGAATTATTTACCAAGCCAAACATATTCGGTAAATTATATAGTGAAACTGGACTCTTGGTCAAAGTCTGATGACATTTTATATTTTTCTTATTGTCAATAAACCCCCTGAAAGGCTCAAAACCAAGAAAGAATTGATCTTACTAACAACTATTGTAGTCAAAGCCTTTTCTGCCATTGACTTGCAATGTTGTCTAAAACTATTTAAAAAACATCAGTGAGCCACATTGTTGCATTTGGTGATGCTCCTTTATTAACACGAACACACACTGTTGTTTATTTTGAATCAATTACATATACACCATCCTGCTGTCAAAAAACACTCACTAGTGCACTAAATGTTTATTATAGTTTTTTTATGATTGGTTACATTTATGGTTCATTACTGAGTATACATCTTCAAAACACGTCAAACAGTCAACACAACAATTATGGACCAAATACTCTTCTCACTAACACAAACAACTAATAAAACAACCAGCAGCACATTTTTCAAATGCTTGCATTCTTACTTCAAAAGTCTTCAGTTTATGAATGTAGGACACTTTGCAGCCTTTTCATTAATTGCATGGGATAAAACAACCGTTCTTTAATTTCAAACTGCGGAGGTGACTGAATTCTACAGAGACATGGCTGAGTGCCTCACCCCTGGATCCCCGAACTAACCTCTTTGCCAAGTAGGGATCTGACAACAGGACAGGCCAAAGTTAAACACTGACACAAAATAGAGATTGTACAGACCTCCTGAGAAGCCATTTCTGACTAATAACTAAATGATGGCCTCAACTAAAAGCATAAATGACCTTTGGGGTCATTTGAACCAGGAGAAAGAACCAACTCCTCCACGTAACCATGGACAGAAAACCTTTTCTTATCCCAAGACTAGAGTCATAAACTCTAACTCACATTCCTGGAGGACATTCATTGAGTCTCTCTGCAAATCTGAGCCAAATCTAAATATGTGTGAATGAAATATTTAATCATTAAGTTAATCATGTGATGTTGTTTGTTATAAAGAAATCATAGAGAATGGTATAAAATTGATAACTGAAAAATGTAATGTATTTTGTTACATGTGGCAACCCTGCCTCCATTGATAATGTTAGAACTTCACATTTAGTTTTTAATGTTAATGAATGTTTGGTAACTATGGAATGGTATTTTAAAATCACCTTAGTGCTTAATTCTTTCTCTAATAACCTTATAGACATTCATATTTTAAATTGTTAGAGTTGTTAAGTTTCTGAAGTAATGGGAATGTAATAAGAAAATGTGTGAAGAATTTCAAGTTTGACGATTTCTTTCATTATGAGACATTGGTCAAATTGAACATTTTATATGTATTATTATTATATTATTATATATTGTTTCTCAAAGTTTAATCACATAATTGTTGCTTTAAACTTTTATTTCACTACTAGATGTGTAGATGGTTTGAGAAGGTTGAATAAATGAAGGTTGAATGTCTAAACATCAGGGGAAGCATTAATATGAATTGTTAATGTTTGGTATGTTGATAGGAACGACTTATTATTAAATGAATGTATGATGTTGAACTGTTTTTCTGAATGGTTTTACAATTTATGAGTTACAGTGACTATGTTTACATGCCCTTATTCTGCAAAAGGCTATATTCTTACTAAGGTGTTTACATGGCTGATGAATATTCCACTAATATTGCTGTTTACATGCAGAGGATTTTCAGGGTTGCCCTCTGCTGTAGTGGGAACGGGAATCACAAGATCTCCGCAGGCAATGAAGTTAACCAGCGAGGTGAAAAATATTACTGAGCTGCTGCCTGATATTTATAAAGGTTAGGGTTACTGGGGATTAGGAATATTGATATGACTGATATTATAAATGTATAGTTACAGTCACATACAATATCTATTGTCCCATAATGTTTACTACACTGCTGAGTGTTTTTGGCGCATCACAACAAGACATCATCATCAGTCTATGGCTGCATGTCAGGATAATAACCAATCCCCTCCATCCCCATCGTGGAGAAGGTGCACTCTGTTTTTCTAGCCCACCCTGAAACAGTTCTCCACTCTCCTCTCATTGTTCTCCTCTGTCTGCCTACATGTCACAAATTGTGGTGAAAACCCTGATTGAGACACATATTCCAAATGCACTGTATACATTTCCAAATAATGCTCCTTAATCAGAAAATGCTACATTCAGAATAAGGCCTAATTCAGAACATCCAAACAGAATATGCTGTTAACATGACACGTATCAATTCAGAATATTGTCATATTTGTAATAATAGTGGAATATTATTGTTCACATAATCATACCCAGTGTGACATTAAGTATTCAGACATAGAGACTCTGAGGTGTGAGTTTGTGTTTATTGCGGACATTAAAGGTTCTTTATAGGAGGCGGTGCCCTGATTATACAAGGTTATATATTAATTAAAGTACATTAATTCCTGCATGTATGAACATGAAAGAAAACAGCCCTAATTCCAAGAAAACACATGCAAAGGTCGAACACACAGGTTTGTTCCACCGCATGTTTGCATGGATATGTTGAGAGAGGAATGATTCAGACCACTTCAACCTGCTCGCATTTCCCCTAGGACGATGGAGGAGCTTCCATTATTTTGCTTCTCTCCTTATACAAGTACTGCTGTAAAAACCCAAAGTGGCAGCTTAAATGTACACCTGATCAAACAAAGTCCTGTTATACATGTGATGAAGACATCAGCTGTTGGTAGCCGAGTCGTTGAGGCATAATTCAGTGGATCCTGCTTCTATCCCCTCTCCTACACAGACATCCCACACAGTTATCAGACACTATGAATAATCTATTCAGAGCACTCCACCACTGTGATAATATGTTGGAGGGACCTGTCAGTTAATGATACACTTGTGATTCTGTGTATAAAAGGTTTACAGGTTCTTTTGTTGTAAAGCACTTTGAGATGCATTTTTGTATGAGAGGTGCTATACAAATGAAGTCCCTTTATTATTATTATTATTATTATTATTATTATTATTATTATTATTATTATTATTATTATTATTATTATTATTATTATTATTATTATTACAGACAAAAAATGTTATTACAAGAACATCATTTGGTGGTCTGAAGCTTTCCATCCATGAAGACCGTTTCTTATCTTATTTTAGGAGTTGAAGCATTTACATAAAAAGATTGTGTACTAATATGCCATATGGACAATGTTAAGATACAGTAGAAAAATTGGAGCCCATTGATAACTTTTGAAGGTGATAGGATCCTTTTGTCTAATAGTGTAAACTATCATGTGATCCTTAAATCCTGACAAAGGACACTATAGCTGAAACACACATGCAGGTTTTCATTTTGAAGATTTGTCAAACCATTGCTCAAGTGTTGCTGGATTATTTTAATTCTCCAGATTTCACCCTTTCACATGTTATGTTTAATTTTCCACTAATTTCTGCGCTTATTGGAAATGTGGATCATTACCGTGCAGAGCCAATCACATTGTCTCACCAATGGCCTCTGTTTCACCTGCTATGTTGCGTCGCTGACAATTTACAGCTCCAGACTGCTTTGATTTTCACCTTGTAAATTTTCCATTTTTGATTTACCAAGCTGAGTACCACTTAGTCATCAAGCTTAAAGCGACTGCTTATGTCTTTAATGAGCTAAGTGCATTCCCATTATAAGCATCAGAGTTAGAGAACAAAGCAGATAATAAGTATGAAAGTCATACAGCCTGCATGCTTCATTCAGATTAAAGGCAATAATACGACCTTGAAAGGCTCCCATTTCAGTGTTTATGTTACAACTTCTTAATAACCTTTTGACTTGTCAGTGTCTTTTTTCCCTTTTGCTTGAACTGCTGTTCATTAAAACTACAGTTTGTTAGGACTCTATGGGTGCTTGGCCAGCATGCCACAGCTCATGAAAGACAGAGCCCATTTTTGCAGTCTAACAAATTGCTTTTCCCTTTTATGTCTAAGATCCTAGCAAACAACGAGAAGATTATGCAGCTTGTATATCATCTAAAGCCTCAAAACGCCTTTTGTTCACACTTAAAACAAAACCTGCTGCAAACTGTCCGCATCTCCTCCTCTTTGATTCGACAATTTCCAGTGGGGAAGAAAGAGAGATATTCAAGTTTTCTAATTCAAATGACAAATGACAAAACTGCCAGGATGTTCAGGGAAAAAAGAAATGCTCCGCTCTTGTCTGTGTTTTTCATTGTATTCCTGCTCACAGCAATATTAGCCAGTCAATGTGCCATGAAGATTGTATGAATATAAATAGATATTTTATTGAAATGATGTATTTCTCAAACATCTGTGCACTTTACATTCTGCACAAACATTTCAAGCACTGAAAACCAGCTGAGCAGGTTTTCTCAGATGTTCACATTATCCTTAGACAAACACAAGATAGCAGTTTACAAGACTCTGCACCATCTTGGACAAATCATGTACAATTTCAGTAACATATTTGTTTGAATCATGCTGGGGAATAGCATGGTGTTTTAACCTCGGAAGCAGCAGCAGTAGTAGTGTTAATATCACTATCGTCTGCTGTAGTTGTGGCTGTAGCTGCAGTATTGGTATCGATATGATCATATAGACAATATCATATATTGCAAATGAGGCAACACATTTTCTTTCAGTGTTACCTTCTCCCTGCAAAGGAAAAACACGTCACACTTGATCCTTTTTTATTGCACCTGCAGCTGATGTCTTCCTTCCAGTTGCTCTCCTCTTTTCAATTGCGCTGGGTGTCTAAATGCAGCAATTAGCCAAAGTCATTTACATCCCAGGGCTCTATATCAGGCAATACTTTGCTCATCTGATCACTTTTGTGTTTCTGAATTGCACTTTAAGGTGTTGTATAAATGCAGGAAGCAAATTTGAGCACAATTTAATCGATTCTGTTAAAGACCCTTCAAGTCATTTTAATGAAACATACTGTGGAATTAATGCTTTTGTCCGCCTCACTGTCTTCGTCCATAGAATCTTCAGGAAGGTGAGGCAGACCTGTTTTTCTCAGCTCAGAGAAAAATGTTTAACATCTCAGAGGAACAGAACAAACCCTAATTCGGGCGGTTGCAGCCGAAGCAACTAGACGTTTAGCTTTGATGTTGCAGTTTTTTGGAACTGCTGTGCTCAGACTGAATAGTTTACAGTGTATGAATCCCATCAAGAATTACAGATATATGACAGGCAGCAACCTCATGCAATTACTGTAGATTCCCACTCCAATCGAGAATGCCTGGAAGATAGTTTCCACCCACAGAATGTGGCACTTAAACAGCTTTGTGGTGAATTAAAGGAAGTCAGAAATGAAACATTTCTTCATGAAACAACCTCAAATGAAAATGAACTGTTACATGTCAAACAACAGGTGGTTCCCTTTCCATCCACCTCCACCTGAGTTTATCATTGATCCAGTGGGGAACAATGATGTTGCATAATGATGGTATTTTGAGTGTCTCAGGGCTGCAAAAGCCCTTTATTGGCCCTGACTGAAAAAACTGAAAACATCATACAAAAAAGCACCTAAACCTCATTTCCAACATGTATTAATTGTGAATGTTGCTATCTAAGTTAAGACACATTTTCTAATTCTATCTGCTCCATTGCATTAAGTGCTGACAGAGATCTCCACCTGCTGTCTTTCATGCTTCTGTAGACCTACTTGAGGTCCATACCGTCCTCCAGTTTGAGGGTGTTTATCATGCACAGCGTGGTATGCTGTGGCTAGATGTCAGCTACATCAAGACAAAGATCTATAATATTGTGCGATGCCTGTGCCCTTGCTTGACCATTTGAAATCAGTGTTCTCATTAAAAAAGCAGATAATAAGCAAGAAACCTTTTTCAAATTCATCAACCTGGACAAATAAATTTCCTTTTGGAGGTTTTACAATATGCACTGCTTCAGAAGTCTGTTACTTGTTATCAGATTTTTCCCAACTGACAAACTGCTACGTGTCACCTTTACAAAGAACATGGTACCAATAAAAAAAAGCACCATGAATGATGCCACAGACCGAGAAGAAAAATCTTCTACAGTAAGTATACAAAAGCGTATGTATGTTTTAGTGCTGAAACAAATTAGTTGATGGCACAAAATTACAACAAACTATGTTGTAACTTAAGTCATTTTTTAAGCAAATACCTTAAACATTCACTAGTTACAGTTTTTCAAATGTGTGTATTTGCTGCTTTTCTTTGTTTCACATCACTGTAAACTGAATTTCTTCAGATTTGGATCTGTTGATGGAAAAACATCTGATTTGAAGATTTGAAGAAATCTTGGGTTCTGTGATTTGTATTATTCAAGATTTTAGATTTTTATATCTTAAATAATTTATTAAAAACAGATTATTCAGTGATGAAATTAATAGTAAATATAATCACAGGCCAGAGTAAGTAATGCAAAATTTCAAAGCTGATTAGTTATTTACAAATTACACAATAAATACTAAAGGCAATTCTATGCTGAATTCTGTGCAGTAATTTTTGAGATATTTTGGACTACCTGAGCAAGTTTTCACCACTATTCTTACAGTTTCATATATTCATGATATACCACTGACTTCTAGTCAGCTCAGTGGCAGCTGGATGGCTGTATTCTATAGTTCATTATCCACTTCCTCGTCTACTTTTTTCAAGATTATCCAAGGATTTAAACCAACAACCCCCTCATCAATTTCCCAACTTTTAGGTCCCCACTGTGGCGTTTAAATGAATATGGAGGAGGAAGTTATATGTTGAACCCTTTTCTTACTAAATTACAAATGTGCTATGAAAAGACTTTGGAATATTTTGCATTTGAAAATATGAAATAGTTTCTCTCTGATACGACTGAGTAATACATTGGGGATTGTTTCACACTATAACAAGCAGAATTTACTGGGCCAGCAGCATAAACTAATAAGGGAATGTTTATCTTCCAAAGGACATGTGTCATTTAAATTTAGGCACAACTTAATATGAGGACAAAGCAGAGAAAATTGCTGCAGGACATACTGTTTTAGTTAGCTCATTAATTGGGTGGCAATTATGGAAACAAATCTTCCAGGCTGTTCTGTTTTCGGGAGTTGTACTGCTTACTGTATTGCTCTTGGATCCATTAGTCATAATCTCTTCGGTCCATTTTATAAAAAAAAAAAAAAAATAGAAAAACAAAATATAAAAAATGTAAAAGATGCTCCAAGCTTTAAGATCACTTAAAAATTTTCATTAAAATGTTATGGTTTGAAGCCTTTTGCTTTTTCAGATGCACAACATTTCTTCATGGTGCCCGATCTGACATTGAAAACATCATTATCTTATAAACTCAATACATCATCTGATCTACAAAAGTTTAATAAATGAAGTCATCCTGCAACTACACAAAGTATAAACCTCATATCACACAGCTTATAGTAGATGCCAAAGGCCACAGTGTATCTCTTTGGAAATACTTAAACAATTTAACCAACAAATCATACAGTCGAAAAGGAATTAAGGAACTGAAAATAAATGGTCTGACAACAGATAATGTTACCATTGCACATGACTTTAACACATATTTTATACAATCAGTAGAGGAATTGACATAATTTTGATTCTCCAACTACAACTAATAACACAGTAGCTATAGAATCACCAGATTCATTTCATATCCAAGAGGTCAATGAAGCAAAAATTGCAGCAGTTATTAAGAAATTATTAGATTTTAAGGTAAAAGACATATACAATTTGGATACTTGTTTCATTAAGAAGTACAGCTCTATATTGATGTGTGACTCATCAATTAGGACCAGCAAATTCCCAAATAACTGGAAAAAGGCAGTCATAACACCAGTCCTCAAAGCAGAGGATCATGATCTGATATGCACCTATATCTCTACTCTTCCTGTCCTGTCAGAGGTTCTTAAGAAGAGACCAACCAACTCCTTCATCTGCTAAAATTTGGTTTTTGACCAAAATATTAAACAGAAACTGCAAAGTGTTCACTCCCTGTGCAGCACATCAGTTTCATGCTCCATATTGGAACTATGTGAAATTGCATCGCCACTATCAAATAAATAAATTCTAATATTTCTGTAATATGATTATAAGCAGCTACAAGTATAGTTAAGGTACTACAGTTTCGCATAGCAAGACTGGAATATGAGGAGGCATTTTCGAAGTCATCAATTATACATATATCATATAGATAATGTGGTTGTTGTTATTGTTGTTTTGCCATCCACAATAACTTTTGATACTGTACTTAAAAGTGTGTAATGCTTCTGCTGAAATGTCTCTCATAAACTGACTTAAAGATGAAAAAAATACTAGTGTTTGTCTGTTTTGTATAATATCTCACGTCATTCTAACTTTTGAGACTTTCCACGGGTTATTTACCCCTGCATGACATTGCAGATATAATGTGGAGGAGGGTTTTTAGTAGTTTTGGTCACTGTCATTTCAAGACACATTGTTGTTCTTCAAAGCAACAAATGGAGCAATTTTGTGACAGCTCTCACCAGCCCATCAGGCATCGATGATGAAAGCTTGATGGCTTCATTCATTCACACTTAAGAAACGAGAGTAAAACTGTATTTAGAGACAGACAGTATGTTCAGCAGTGATATCTCAGCAGTGGCTGTCAGATTTTCCTGTTGCAGTAAGATTGCAATAGAAAGAATTTGTCTGTTTAAATTGTAAAAGCTTATTTTATACTCACATAGACACATACAAAATACTTATTTCTTGTGTAAAGACTTACACAAGAATACTTTAAAACTTCTATACTAATGGAAAACTACTGTACTTGCACGTATGATGTATTTGTGACTCACCAACAGCAGCAAACGTCAGAGCAATGCATCAAGTCCAGATTCAGCATTTGAATTCAGTGGTGGACAAGGTGGGATACCATTCTCAAAAGTTAAAGAAAAAAAAAAGGAAATCCACGAAGGCCATACAAATGACTGAAAGCTTCTGCTGTCACAGCACAACAAATAACCCCTGTTCTCTTTTAGTAATTTATTATTTCAGTAATACAGTACTATATATCTGCTGCATTTCTTTTTACATTTTTTATTGTAGGTTTTACTCTTATTCAAAGGCATCTTTACACTGCGAATGGTACACTGAATGCTGCATTGTTGTTAATAAAATAGGAAAGATGAGAAGATAAAGAAGATTAATAGGGAGGATTTCAACAAATAACATACTTTTGTGATACACATGTTGAGTTTTATTTCTCTGTATCTGATTCATGTAAATAAAAAGTTGTTTTGGTTTGATTATTTTATATTAGGTTACATATTAATATTGCGCTGTACCAAGCGATGCATTTGTTGTGTGAATTACTGATATGATATGAGTTCATATTTTGGCCTGTAGGCTCTGCAAGCACCAAGCACAGCGCAGCAGAGAGTCGGGAGCATCGATTAATAAACTTCACTCTGACACTGCATTAGATACAATATTGCATTAAACACAGAGCCCAACACCAGCTGTTCTGTGGGATCCTCTGTGTGGGGGACGGTTATACAGCAGCAGTGAGGCTATTCCCAAACAAAGCAACTCCAAACATTGCAGGAAAATACTGGTGAACAGAGGTGGATAAATCGAAACACAGAATTCCACCTGATAAGCAGCAGCAGGGGAAGAAATGTCAGTAATGTTGTTTTCATCCACTTTGCACCAAGACAACGAGAGTCACACAATAAAACAACAACAACAAAGAAGATGAATCTGTCATTTCGACCTAAAACACTTATAATACTCCAGCTTCACCAGGATGTAAATCAACAACATAAAAGCATCATCACGCAGGTTCCAAAGAACAACTAAAAGAGAAAAAAAAGCTATTCACAAGTATTCACAAGCAAAGTATTTCACAATTAGCATGAATGCAGCACAAATTAGCAGCCAGCAGAAGCAAACACGTTGCCCAAAATCAACACACAACACAGATGTGAATAAATATATAGCCTTTAAAGCACAATGACACACACAAGATTATATGTGCACTTAGCTTGCTGAAGTGAAGCTGTGGTCTCCTCTGGAAAACAAACTTGCAGACTGCAGGAAAAATTTTGGTGTGAAGATTTGCTTTCTTTTGAAATGCTACACACCAAAGCAATGCATGAGGCCTTGACAGGTTAAATAATTACAACAAAGGGTGGGTTGGATGTACTGTATGTACATACTGCAGGCTTTGCTCCATCAATGTAGTGTTGTTAGAGCTATACAAGTCTGAAGTCACATAGTAATTACAGAGCAAAGCATTACTATAAATCCATTTTTTAAATTAAGAAAGGAAATACACAGCAGATGCAAAAAAGTAAGCCTGCATAATAAAGTAAAATATTATATGCAACCTAAATGTATAATACAGAGCAGATTCAGGAACATGACATGGGAGGTAAAAAAAAAAAAAAAAAAAACATCTCTTAAATTAACTTAAATCCACTTAAAACTTAATCTGAAGCTTGTTCTAAGATTTTCTAGTTAAAATAATCAATAGGTGAACATACAAAAGCATCAGGAAGTTGCTATCTACCATGTTGAGGCAGACTGTCATGTCAGCTCCTAATAGATAATGTAATGTGGTAGAAACCTGGTGCACATTTAGGGTCAAAATTGTTTTAATGTTGAACACAGCAGCTCAAATTTGTTCAGTATTTTGCATTTTAATGTGTTTTTTTCCTCCCCATTTAATCTGAGCCTGAAGAGTCTTGTTTTCCATCTTTCAAATGATCTTTAGTTGCTTTTTGTTTCCTGTGTTTCCAGCAGATTTCTCACCAGGTTTAAAAGGTGACTGGATGAATACAAAGCAGTTATTATGCATATCAGCATGCCTTTATTTGCCAAGTTTGTAAATTTATTATTATAAATTATCCTTCAACTAACTTGTGACTCACTCTAATCATCCCTTAAGAACTACTGAGGACTGCATATTGACTGAATTACTGTTTCAAGTCATAGCTCTTTAATTATAACACAATAGCAATAATTAAAGAGACGCAATAACCAATTGTTTCAACATGAAGGCACAGATACTATGTGAAGGCACAGAAATTCAAGAACTACTTGTTATTGAAAAAGTAAATCTGTAGCATTATTGGATTTGGTGTAAAACAAAGTCATAATTTACCACAACGAAAGGAGTTGGGGCACACTTGAGACAACGAGAACCTAAATAACAGACTCCCCCAGTTTTTATAATCAGAGATAACATGGTCATTACCTTCACTGTAATGGCTGTACATGGCAGTTATTCAAATACATCTCTGCAATATGAGGATCAGCGCCTCATAAAACTCATCTGAAATCACATAAAGAAATAGAAGAATTACTATTTTGTTATTTTTGATATAATGAGACCATTGCCCTGCAGATGAGTTACAGGTTTGATTACTTAATTGAACAACCTTGAACATTTTCTACCCACAGAGGGATGTTGGGGGAAAAATGGCTGATAATGGAGTTATGTGATGTATTTCTAACATGTTGCTGCTCATGAACTTCTTGTAGTTCAGTCTGAATTCCCATGTCTGAACTTGTATTGCTTCAAAATTCATAAACTGTAGAGATACAAGCTAATCAAACCAGAACAAATAACTCAATATTACAGTTGCCCCAAGTTTAATTATGTTAAATCCCCAAATATGCAACCAGGAAATCTTTTTTTTTGCATTACTTACCAGGAAGATTTTCTCTCCATATGATGGGAGTTGTTATAATCATACCTAAAGCATCATCAGCCCTCAGACATAGATAATGTTTCTTGCTATTAGTTTGTAAAAGACAGAAACGGCTCAGAAAGACTGTAATGACAAGTCCTTAGAAGTGCATTTTAAATTACATCCTTTGCATTGTGAAATAAAAAATATATAATGTTATTTTGATATGCAGCATATATTTGGCTTTTACAGTGTGCAGGTTAACAACATTCTGCACAAGCAACCACTACCACAGCTTAAGCCAATATAGAAGTACCTTAAACTGCAATGCCACCAACAGCCGCTAGATGCTTTTTCACCTAGTGGCAAAAAACATTAACTTCTCTCTAGAAATATCAAGTGAATCATTTTTTTTCAATGGGTCGTTATAGTTTTAATAGCTAAACTCTAATAAGTGTGCTGGTAGTCATTTTGGAAATTATTGCTCCTTTAATAGGCAAGGTAAGGCAAGTTTAAAGTATGAAAGGCATCAAGACAGAATATGAAAGCAACACAAGGCAATATAAAAAGACATTTAAATGTAATTAAAAAGTGTTAAATTGGAAATAAAAAGAAGTTAAAATGGAATAAGGAAGATAAAACGGGAGAATAAAAGTTACAGCGCCGTGTAAGACATTAACCCTTAAATTTGGCTTAATAAAAGGCAGCGGCAAACAGAAAAGTTTTCAGGTGTGATTTAAAAGAACTGAAAGTTGCAGCAGACTTGCAGTTTTCTGGGAGTAATAAGATTTGAAGACGTAAGTAGCTTTGATGTCTGCTGCGTGGGCACTGATTGACAGTTTGCTAACCTGCTGCTGAGTTGGGCTATTGCCACAATATTTCAGTAAGTTGAATGTTACGTGATTACGATACCTGCCTTGTCACAGAGTTTAGCTTAGGTAGCTAACATTAGCCCAAGAGTGCACAGCTCGGTGTTCCCAGTAATCATTTGTAATAGCAGGCCATGTTTCAAATGGAAAGTGGAAAAGGTGACTCTGACCATAAGCAGCAACACTGGGCATCTTTATATACAGTTTATATGGTCCTACACCAAACCTTTAAACCTATAGTCACTTTATAAAATTTATACAGTAAACCTATGAGCAAGCACTGGCTTTTTATACATATTTAGTCTTGTTTCCTTCAGTCATTCACTCTCTTACTAGCTCTATTTTGGTCTGCACCTACATCTACCCCTTGTGGTTCATCCATACAAGCGACATCTTTTTTCTATACACAGTTATTTGATCCTTTTTTTAGTTAAAAATATTGACTAGGGCAGTTTTAAAACTGAAATTGAGATTTGTCGATAAAAATATTATAAAAGCATGGCCAGAACAGTCAACGTGCACCAGTAGGTTTAGCAGACTCACTGCAGTAAAGGTCACCAGCAGATGTAACCTACCCATAGAAGCTTTAAACATGCCATTAAACACACAAAGTCCCACTCGTTTACAGCTGCTGCCAAAGATATATGGGACGAGTGCCTGCCTGCTGACCTGAATTAGCTGTTTGATGCCAGTGGCTGTGCCATGAGAAAAGGACAGTCTGTACTTTGAAGAGTGACTGTCAGTCAATGAGCTTCACACCCGCTTCAGGTGGAATAATGTTAAAAAAAAAAAAAAAAAAAAAAAAAACATGTACATATCTGCAGCAAAATGGATGAAGGCATGTGAAGGA
Organism: Euthynnus affinis; assembly: GCA_029490765.1. Lineage (NCBI taxonomy): Eukaryota > Metazoa > Chordata > Actinopteri > Scombriformes > Scombridae > Euthynnus > Euthynnus affinis. The sequence continues at coordinate 5,563,802 of CM055856.1, read as the reverse complement.
GGCTGAGATGGGGTGAGGGACATGAAAATGAAGTGTTACATGTTATACCTGACATGAGTCTTGACATGTCGTGGATCTTTAACATTTCTGTATCATGTATCAGCTCAAGTAAGGCTCATGAAATTGGAAAAAAGGGTAATACATCAGTCACAATAAATAACCCAATTACATATAGATATTGGTGAATAAATCTGGGCTCTGATTACTTCATACTTTAATACAAAAATGACTTTCACATCTTAAATAATAATGACTGTCTTCAATAAAATATGAGCAGAAATGTCTTGAGTGCAAAGTTTAGCCGTCTCCCAAGGTGTAGAAACGCAATTAAGGTGTAACACGAAATTGCTCAACCAGAGTAGATTTGTTTTTGTCTCTCCCACTCTTAGACCGGCCTCGTGATGATAGGTTTCACATCCATTGTCACTATGATTGCACTTCCAGTGTGATAATGGAGAATAAGCTCATTTCAATTTTGCCATGGATAATGCCACCTGATTTTCTGCCGCTGAATCTCAACAAAACATCTATCAAAGTGTCCACATAAATCATCACCGACAGGGTATTTAAAAACAAATGCACGTTAAAATCATATATAAATAAATAAATGCAGAGTGAGTTACACGGTGCCTTGGCTGTGCGCTGACTCAAGTTCAGTGACAACAGACCCACATTTGGCACCAGATCATCAGTTATATCTCCTTCTACTTCTATCAGTGTCCACTATTACATTTATTAATAGTGACATTGCATTCCATTTTGCAACTTGTAATTGCTTTTTGTGCAACAATGTAAACAATAAATAGAAGTACACATAACAATAAGGACAGTGGTGTTTTATGTGTGTGTGTGTGTGCAGGCTTGTGTGTTTCTGTTTGTGTATCTGCGTAACCGCCCAGGCGGACGGCTGTAAGCGATGTGATGAGAAGCAACGTTCAGCTACATGACTCACGTATTTGGATGAACACACAGAAATGAAGATTTCATTGAACGCTGACGCACCACTGGCTTGGAGACAGCTTTCCTGCTTCATGAAAACACACAAGACTTTGGCCAAGAATAATCAATGAGTGTACTCTGAAATTTCTGACTTGAAAACCTGCTGGTGTCCTGCAGAGGAAGAGGCAGCACTTGTGGAACTTACTTTCATTTCATTTTGCTGTTTCCAGTGGATAACCAATAATTTCCATCCGGACTCCTGCTGAGATGATGCGGCTATTTGCCAGTTCAGCCCTGCGGTCGACCCGACTGTCATATTGGAATGTGCCACTGACTGAGGATGCTCAATACAGTTTTCCACGATAAAAATGTGTTTGTCTCAAGTTTGTCACTGAGATGTGAGAAATATGAGACAATATAGTACAGTAAACAAATTACTCAAATCCACTCATTTTTCCCAGATATTGTTACGTGTCTCACAGTTGGCACTTCTAAGACTTGAATCTGCATGAAACTCTCCAAGATAAATCATCAGTACAAAGCTCATCATCAAGTACAAGCTTGTGTACATAAAAACATTGAGGGAGAAGACAGCTGTGACGCCCTAGGCGCATTTCCACAAAAAACATCCAATCACCAAGCTTAAAATTCTGTTACATGTGTGGCTAATGTTGAGTGGAAGCTAATTATTACACTGTTGGAAAAAAAAAATTAAGACACAATCTAAATCACTTCACTTTTAAATTTGGGGTCAATTGTGGGTGAAAATAAGTGTGTATTCCTTTACTTTAGTTCTTTTTTAAAATACTTAACTATCATGATAATCTTTTCTTAACCTTAAACCTGCATCATCTGATTCATAGCCACTTTGTGGAAGTGGAAACAAGTTGTGAACACAACACTGACATATCTTATCTTTTAAGTTGATATGGCGAACTCTGAAAAGTTTTCCATATCAACTCTGAAAACAGCTCCCTGCTGTGGCCAAAAACAAGCTATTAGAGTGGTGAGAGTGAACCAAAACAGTAAAGTTACAGCTGAGCAGCTTAACAACAAGCAGAAACTCTGTAAAGCTGAGAGAAGCTGCAGAGTTGGGTGATGCATTGTCATCTGATACATTGTTATTATAAAAAGAATATAAATATAGCCACTTTAACCAATTTTTTACTTGTATTAACCTGTCCTATGTGTCCTAATCACTTTACAAACTTTTTATTTAAACAAATCATTCTTTATCATTCAAACTATTTAAATCTGCTGGATTGAAATACATCTGTTTACTGCAATACTCTAATGATTTTTCAAACCAACAATGTGAAAACAACCAGTAGCTGTTTGTTGTTTAATTCTACTGAGCCACGAAGCAGGCTAGCAACTGCCCTGCGAGAATAGGACTGGCTCAGGTGTGTGCGTGAACAGTTCAATGAGGGAGGTGATACAGACCATGCGTGTAAATGTACAAAAAGTGTGGAGAAAAGGTTGACTTGCCAGCTGCCATTTCTTGCAGCTGAACATTGTGTTTTCATATTTCTCTCAACATTGTGTTTTACTTTTGTTTCTCGTCAGTATTTGCTATTTTCCTCAAGTAAATGTGAAGCAAATGGGGCACTATTGACTGAAAAGTCCAATTTCATCACTCTGCAGTGGAGCAATTGTGTTATCACCATGACTGCAAGCTATATAAACTTTCATTCTTGAGTAATAAAGCTTCAAATTAATCAGGCAAATCGTGTTGTTGTGTTTGCTATCAGTGGCCCAGGCTGCAATGTTTCATCAACACACGGCAAGCCTATACACGCTGCTTTCCAGGAAAGCACAGCCGCTGTTTGGAAACAACTCAGTTTCTTCACATTCTGAATGAGGGATTGAATGGGGCTTTAGCAGAGTTCTCAACAATGTAGCGTAAATTGAGGCTGTGGGGCCCAGAGGATTCTGGTGTCCTCATTCTCGCCTCTATTGGTCACATCTGATGAACAGAAAAGAGTTGAAACCCTTCCTTAAACAGACAATCGGGCTAAAGGCGCATCACAGTCTACAACCCTATTCTTGAAGGTCACAGTACTGAAATGCACAAATTTGTGAAACTGGATATTGCTACCCGTGATTCTTTATTGTGTCCAGATGTAAAAGATTGGTTTTTACCTTTTTTAGACAAGGTTTTGTGCTCAATAAGAGAAGACAGAATGAAACTTCATAGTATTATTATTTAAATAATATTTAATAACCGCAAAGCACTGACACTACCCACAGTTGTTGAATTTTAAACAAATATCATACTGTATGCAGCTACATATCTCTGTACACATCTATATCCTTGTATAAAGAATCAAGCAGTAAATGAAAAGCATCAGTCACATCAGTAAGTACCTGCAGCGTTATATTTTGGCCAGCTGTAATAATGTTCTGATCCGAAATGGCTCAGTAACTAGGAAGCCTGTCAAAAGGTAAAATATATGCCTCTTATTTATGGAACATCAATAATATGGACGTTCTGTCTGCAACTTGCTCCTTTGATTAACTCACTTCATTCGGATCTACTCTCATGGGCTTGTTTCAGTCCCAACTTAAATCGATGCCCTTTCTGTTTGTTAAACAGTCACATGATCCCGAGATGTATTTTTAGCACCGGTAACATAATCATTTATTGCATTGCCATGCTGATTCCAGATTATGTGGTAAATTCCCTATGTCTGCTATAAAACGTGAAAATGGCAGCATCAGGTATAGGGAGTTGGTATACATTAGAATGTGGATTAACGCGTTATTCTACGGTCGGACTTCACATTTTCCACTGTGTAACAAAAGTGCCTTCATAATTTACTATATTGCACTTGTTATTCAAAGCTTCACTATTGTGTTTCAGTTCCCATTTGTGTTCAAATCTCCACTTTGACGTCTTTGTAGTCGACTGATGAACTACATGCCATTGCAATAGAGAAGAAATAAAGCGGGACAATTACTTTGACAAGCTCTCTTCATTAGAAAAAGAAAATCCTCCCTTTATCAGAATTGAGACACGTTATTCCCATGACTTTCAGACTGAGATCACTTCATAATGATCCAGTTTCTTCCGTGTGAATGTGGACCCGCTCATCTCTCTTATAGCTGAAACAACAGAGCCACAAATCTCATGAGGACTGTTAAGCTGCTACACTGACAGTGACTGTCAGTTACAGTTAATGTGATAGATGGATGCAGCCTTAAGAGCAGGATGAGAGGCCATTTGAGAGAGATCAATAACTATCATTTTGTTTTTACCTAAGCTGGACCCGAGGTGAATAAATGTGTTTTACATAACCCCAAAAATGTGAATGGCTTTGGACTTATGGAAATGTAAAGAAAAATGAGTCTACCTATGGCAGTAAAGACTGATGCACCAGGAGTGGAATAGGATTAAACTTTTTCTAAATGTCTTGCTAAACATCACTGTTCTGGTCTCCAGCAGTGTGCCATCAAGTCTGCTGGAGCAAACTGACAATAGACCTGCATTGATCATTTATTCAGGCAGACAAAAACAGAGCCCTCTCAGCAGAGGTCAAAATTTTTGCTTCATTAGTCATTTTTTTGTTTTCATTAATTCATACTAAAATCACATCCCCCGTAGAGAAAAACAGCCAGTTGTTCCACATGAACACAAACAAAATGCAGCAAAGACTTTCTTCCTAACACGGTCGATTAACTTTGGCATGATTTAAAGGAAAATCTGACAAAGAGCAGCATCAGTCTTTGACTGCTAATAAACAGCTTATGTGGATGTTTACAACAACAAAGTGACCAAAGATTTTAATGATTTGACCAATATATAATTATCTTCCAAACTGTTCTTTAACTATTCAATAAACTCTCAAATGTAGGTGCTATTATATGAAGTTTCATCCAACAGCAACAGTGTTTTGTGTAAGTTATACAGGTTGATTTAAGTATTAATATTCATTGGATCATTTCTGTGGCAGAGCGGAAATAATTATGAATATAATGCAGGTATTCTAATGCATCACATGTAAAAGCCAGAATGTCACAGCAGATGACTCATATGAATATAAGATCAAATATTCCTTAAGGCAGAGCCTTCAGTCCCTACACCTGTTCTGCATAGACCTTGAATAAAAGTATAGAATATTGTACCAGTAAGTTTGTTGTTGATCATGTCTCGAGCCCAATTGAGCTCATTTTCACAGGCAGATAAGATATTTGTATTAGCCAACTCCTGCTTCTAATTATTTTCAAAGTGGCAAGATTCATTTGTAGTCACACAGCAAGTTAGAAACAATGATTATAAAAAAGCTGATCTGAAAAGGATGAAGCCTCAACTGATGCAAACAAATTTCCTTCCCTTCTGCAAACTCTGCTGCTCCTATGGACATATTTTTTTTTAGTTTTGTATTTGACCTTCATCCAACCAAGGATTTTTATAAAATTGAAATGTACTTTTTTCCAAAATTGCAACACAAACATTACATAAATCAACACAGAATCAACACAAGCAGAAGGAAGAAAGAAAAAGAGGGTAAAAAAAAAGTATCAAAGCAAATAATTTCCTGAAAAACTATCAATTTAAACATTTGCATTTCATGCACTGAAAAGACAGAGGAAATGTGAAATATATGCACCTAAAAGCATATGAAATCCTGAAACACATTCACATATTACTTACTCATGCAATTACCAGAGGCATTTAGAAGGACGTTTCACTGCGTGTATCTCAGAGTCTCAGTTTATCTGAAAGGCAAAAGGAAGGCAGAGAAAGACAAGGACGGAGTGACCCCTTTGGTTATTGAGAGATCATTTCATTTTGGCTGGCTTGACAATGGCGATTTTTCTCTATTAGGTTCCATTAGTTTTAGTTTAAGACTTTATCAAGGAAATTATCTGGCATAATTTTCTATCACATGAAAAATGTTGGTGGGGTGGTCACACAATAGCTCCAACAGAGTAGTAACACCATAATACAGTGCTGAAGACTACATTTATATTTATGCAATAATGCACAAAAATGCATCTTGATTTGTATGACAATCCACTCATCGGCATGTACTAATAGGGTAAACCAATTAGATAGAGATATTTGTTTCCTTCATCACATCTGTATCGTTAGTTTTGAGTATGTAATGTATATGTATATACAGTATAGAAACGCACATTACTATACACTTATACACATACATAGTGTACATGTTTGTAAATGTCTGGCAAACATTTGTCTATTTGTATGGCGGCCTCAAAGTTACATTACAGCACTCCCACAAAAGTCCAGCTGGAAGAAAATTGAAGAAGACATTGTAGTAATAGATCATTTCAATTAAGTTTTAACTGTGTGGGGATGTGGGTAAAGCACATATGTCATAATCCAGACAATAGAAAAACCAGAAAACCTCCCATCGTTTCAGTTTAGAAATGTCCATGGGTTATTCCAAGATGATTACCCCCCATGCTAGCCTTATAGCCACTGTTAGCTACTTTGCTGTGGTCCGACTGAAATTGAGCAGCCTTCCTGTGTTCCCCTTTGAAAAATGGATATTCTAAATTCTTCGATTTCATGATGGCTCCCCCAATTTGCATCATTCTCCATAAATAAAGTGGGTTAGGGTTGGTAACCTTGTTTCGGTACAGCAAATCAAATCTTGAGCAAAGCAATAATGTGGCATTGGATCATAGGCAGAACAGACGGTCGCACTTAGCCTGATAGTAGCCGGCGACACAACACAAGAGCCACAGACTCTGAACAATAATCCAAATTAACCAACCCATAGTTCAGTACTTTGCCTTCTTCAATTAGGATTCAGAGTGATCTCAATTATGTCCTATTCAGCTATGAATATTCAACTGCCCTGATAGTAAGCACGTCATTGCTTGGCTTTCACTCTTCTCAGCAACCCTAGCCAAGCCCAAAACGTCAATGATGCCCGTGCGAAAAAAGGCACAGGAGCAACAAGCTCCAAATACCAAAGAGAGTTGTTTTTCAGGCGAGATGCTTTCTTTTTGCTGGAGCTTTCTTTCTTTCCTCTTGTATTTCACAAAACCAAAGGACCATGCCACGACAAGAAATGTTCATTCATTTAACAGCAGGCTGAGGGAAACAGATGATAGAGCATTTCTGAAATAAAATCAGAACAATAAAATTGGAAACAAAGAGACTGCTCATTCCGCAGAGGGAGGCAAGTCCTGTCACAAAAGAGAAGTTTTCAACATGGTGGCTTCTGCCGAGACTCCCCTGAACCTGAAAAGAAATGAAAAGCGGAGGATGGCAGGAAAAGACTATTTTCATGAAATAAAGCCTGTACAGAAAAAGATGAAGCCGCCATATGGTGAGGCGGTAGGAATAGGTTGTGACTGTGCAGAAGGATGGGGATAGATATAGAGACTTAATGGGACTCAGGTGCTGCTCGTTGTCTCATCAAGCCGCCCCTCACCTCTCTCCGCTTCCTGACCAACAACCCAACTCGGCCCTGCTTGCCACCCACATCCATCTTTTAGTGGATTCTTTTCTTGTTTTCATACCTCTCACATGGACACGTTTTTATACTGTGTCTTCAAATTGTTTCAACACTACAATACATATAAAAACTAATTTGAAGCCTTCCCCTTTATTTCCCATAAAGGCCTCTAAATTCTGATGAATGTCTCATAAACAGATTTTCACATAGTTCACTTCAAAGACTTTTCCCATGTTCCTGTGGCAATTAGGCAAAACAAGAAACATCCCAGAGCAATTACTGCACACATACAAAATATTCTCTTAAATCCCAGTTGACAATTTTCCCTGGAGACACTGCTGTAGAGAGGCATACACAGGAAGTAGTATAATCTAACTCAAAAGATGAGTTAGATTATAGCATTTTATCTTATTACATGAGTTTGCTATGATGGTTTATTGTATGTCAACACTGATAACAATAATCCACACCATCTTGCAGTTCCTGCAAGTTAACACAGGATCCTTGTAAATTATATGAATATTTGAAATCACAGCTTGAAGCGACCAAAACTCTAAACCGGAAACAAGGATAATTCAATCCTCTTGCATAACAATGAGGACATGTTTTTCCTCTATATTCATCAACCCCCTGCTGCTTTCTACTCTGAGAGAATGTTAGATGCCTTGCCAAAAGTGCTGTCTTTCTCTCCTGCTGGTAGAATGACAACTCCCCCAATAGGTGAAGCTTCGCACCTTCCAGGAATGAGACAAGTCAACCATAACAACCACTAGGGCACTGTGAGAGCCCCGCAGACAGCTCGTCCGATCTGTCTCCCATTCTGCTTGAGAAAAACAAAAGCCAACGCAGTGCCTCTGGTCGTATAACCAGCTCTCCATACAGTGCTGACATAAACCCAAGGGGCACCCACTGTACAACCATGTCAAGTCCTGCCTTCAGCATCTTTAGAAAGATTAATGAGCAAGCACACTCTGAAAGATTCCCCTGCCTCCACTCTCACTTTCTAAGTAATCCAGAGAGGTTCCAGTCATTACCTGAGATGCTAAGTGGGTGATTTTCACTTCAAAGTCTTTCATTTGATGAAGATTCTTGATTTATATTGTAATAACCTAGCAGTCTTCCAAAACTGGCAACACAAGTGTAATTTTGCCCCAACAACCAAAACATTTTCAACAGTTAACAGAAGTTTCTGGGTGGAAAAAAATGTGTATTTGTAAGTAGATAAAAAGTATTTTTTTGCAAATCAGCCATGATTACTGATCCTCTGTCCACTCTGCAGAGTTACCTGAAGTAAGATGTCATACAGTTACCCTTTTAATCATCTGTCTTACCCTGTCTTCATTCACACTTGCAGCTTGACTTTTTTCTATCCACTAAGAAGCAGATCAGCTCTACAATCCCCAGAAGAAAGCCACCACACCTGTATCATTACAAGTTGATTAGATGAAAAAGAAAACAAAGATCCAATTAAAACTCAAACTTTTCTGTTAGATTCTTGCACAATGTGCTTAAACTAAGAAATACTGTTCTGAAATAATGATTACTGTGTCTTTGAGCCAGCAAAAAAAAGAAAATGAAAAAAAACATGCACAGGCCATAAAATCTGCTTGTTATAATGTAGCTTGTAAAAGACAAAAAAGCTAATATTACCTAAAATCATATATAATACAGTATCCCAATGGGCTTGAAAGAGGCATAACATAAAGGGTTTATGATCCAGCCAGAGCTTTGTGTGCTGCAGTTTTTATTATTCTACCTAAAGTAAAGTAAAAGTATGCTTAAAAAAATTTAAGATTTCTGCATGCAAATTATGGAAAACGTAATTTTGCTCATAAACTGTATAAAAATAGTGAACATAGCCACCTTGATGTCACCAATTGGTTTGTGGACTCACAATTTGGCCATGGTTTTGAATGTTTTGAAGCCTGGAGTTTGGCATTTTGATCGTCACCAACTTGGATTTATGGAACCAGAAGTGATGAGAAGTAACCATATTTGGACAAGAGGGTGGAGCTGAGCTTAACGCCAGCTGCTAGCTCGGTTAACACAGTGCATTTACAGCATGGATGTACAATAAGAGCTGGATAGGGCACCACCACTCAACCTTGCAACCAATTTTTCCCAGTGGCCACTTGCAGTATTGCAGCGAAAAATCCCTCTGCGGCTCAGTAAGGATTTTCCCCATCAACCATCATTGTGCCCATCAACACCTGTAAAACTGTTGACATGACACCTTGAACTGCAAACAATGTCAATTATGACTCTTTCTATTATGAACTTTTGATCCATGGAGGTTTCATGTTTGTAAAACTTTCCTCAAGCCAAGAAAAGCGATTTCATCTGTGATCAGAATATAAAGTTTATGGGCAGAGCGGGAGCATAATATACAAAATGAGTCATTTTCCAATAGACTTCTATACAATCTGACTTCTTTTTGGCCCCCTGTTGGCCATTGGAGAGAATGCAGGTTTAGGGCACTTCCACATCGGCTTTAATTTTCAGATGTGGAACTACTCACTTGGGCTTTATGTGGGTACATCTGAACAGCTGCACTGTACTTGGGACTCCCTCCTTTTTTAACAAAATACAACAGATACAGGGCAGGTAAATGATGGTGGACTAAATAGTCTAATGCAACATTTTGATTCTCATTTGAACCACTCGACCCTTAATCAGGAGTCACTTCACTGTTTTGCAGTGGCTCCACCAACATTATCCCAGCGTAATGACCAGTTTGTTCTTAGATGATGATGAGATGATTAAAAAATTAGACCCTCATAGCAAGATATAGTTGCTTATTCCAAAAAGGCAGTGCTTCACAGTAACTGGGCACAGTCCTTGTCCAGGTGATTTTTGTAGTTTAAAACCTGTTTTTTGATCCTGGAGTTGACCCTGACTGAAATCTTCACTGCCCTCCTCTTCATTCACAAATTGCAAAAAGCTATGGTTGTAAATGATGTAAAATGATCTGTATCTTAACAAAACATGCCATCTGTGCTTGCACGGATTAGACATGGATCATGTCTTTACAAGAAAAGAGGGGGTGTAGCAGAAGAGAAAACAAGCAAATTCATACCTACTTATTAGCTGATTCATATGAAACACAAAGATGTTAAGATCTAACCATTATAGAGACTGAAGTGTTTGAGACTGATAAGTGGTCTTTCTGGTCTTCAAAGGATAGCTGATGATGATAATGAAGCATTATTATTCATGAGCTCTAGACTCATGTCTCAAGGGTTTAAAAAAAGAAGCTGCAAATTTGGTCATAATGTTTCATCAGCTTAGACCTTCTCTAGAAAGTATTGCAACTAGCAATACAGAGTTTATCAATGAAGAAAAAGCTGAGTGAAAAGGTGTGTTTGTATGCAAATGCAAAGGATACAACAGAAAATGTTGGTACTGACATTTTTAAAAAGACATTGCAATATAATCCTCATCTTCCACTCTACTGCCTCAGTTTCCACCACATATCCCTTTAAGTCTATTTCTGTTCCTTTTTTTTTCTTTAAATAACCCATTTGTTCATGCTTGGCAGAAGTTTGGGTTTGGCTAAAACCATGTAAACTTAAAAACTTAAGAGTCCTATAAATGCGTCTCACCTGGAGGAAATTGGCATTAGCAATAAGAATGTCAACATAAGGTTATTCGCTTTCAGTTTGCATCTGCAACCATCATCTATTCTTCCTTGTAAATGTCAGGCTCAGTTGATATGGGGATGCAAAATGGTGTCACCGAGAGCAACCCGTGCTTTGTTTGCCTGTGTTTTGTTTTTCCCATGTCACTTTAACCCTTCTCCCGTAACCATCCTTCACCCTGTTTGCAATAATGTCTCTGACATTTTTCTGCAGGACTGCTGCAACCTCGATAAAAGCAAAGATCAAGAGGAGATTGTGTGGTTATTCACTGATGTGTGTCCTTTTGCATGATATCGACAGCGAAGAAGAAGACAAAAAATTGAAGGTTTAGGTAGAATTTAACATTTTGTGTTGTCCACAGCAATATCATGTTTGAACAAGCATGAATATTTTAATTGTTTCAATTTAAACATCCACATCCCTGAAGAAACTCTGTGTTTACAGGGAAATTTCCCAGTGTCATAATGTCAAATGGTTTGCCAAAACATCAACATCATAAACTGGGAGTGGTACCAAAAAAAATAAAAAAGATTTTAAAAAACAGTCATCATACAGTCCTGAGATTTCAGATTCATTTATCTGTGAAGATGGTATGAAATTATCATCATAATAGTAGTCATTACTTTGTGTCAGTGAATGCCTGCTTGGCTCAGTCTGCTAACATTCAGCGACAGGCTCGGGGAATGATGAATGTTGTCAGACGAGCAATTCATTCTGGCAACTCAGGTCAGCCAAGGGAATGAATGGCACGATGGTTAGAAATGATATTACCATTTCTTTAATTTCCTGTCAATTTGAGACTTCCACTACGTTAATATTAGAGTGATTGTTTGTTTTTGTTATGAGACAGAGCAAAATGTAAAAAGGAAACATTACCCTCTTTTACAGAGGGAAAGTTTTGTTACATCTGATAAACATCACAAACATCTAGTTTGCATGTGAATATGATGGCGATTTTTCTAAATCACTCCATAGTCCAGCAGCCATACAGTTTCTGATGTAGTATGCAGGCGGTGGAGCAAATCAATTCTGATTGCATACCGTTCAAGAGCTTTTCTAATTCCATGTCTTCTGCAGGCCTTTGACACCACAAGAGCAAATAACGTCAGAGCGCATAGGAGGAAGCGGATGTATCTATTAAGAACTCACTCAAGTGAACACAATTTTATTCATAATAACCTGTGAAAAAACCCTTACTGCCAGATTGTGTGTTTATGTGCAGAAATGTCCAGGTAACAGCTGATTAAGGTGACATTAAGTGTCAGCAGATTATACTCTTCTTCATAGTCGGTAAACCACTTTACACATAAACTGAGAGAAAAGGTGTGATATTTAAAGTGTTTTACCTCTAATATTTATATATGGTGATATGTAATATATATTGGTAATCCAAAGGAGCTTATCCAAGCTGTTGTATAAGGGTTTTCAGCATGTGTCACCTTTGATATCTCAAATTACGTCACACTATTAAAATGCATTCATACGTATTCAACAAAAAACAAATTAAAGCAGTTCAAAGAGGTTTCTGAGAGGTGTGGCAGATTTGTTTTCAATTGTCAGCCCATCATAGAAGTGATTACAGCATCTAGTGTTGGATCTGAATTTAAAATTTGTGGCTCTCCAACTGTTTTTCTCTCTTAATTTCACTAATATTTACATCTGAACCTGCAGCTGGCAAGAGAAGAATGAATTAACCTGTGAATGAATCATCATTCATCCTGAGCCCGAGTGCTCAGCTCCAATGAAATTAACATAAATCCCAAAGTAATTTTAGAATAATTTAAATCTAAATAGCAAAGGGCCGAATAATCAACAAGTAATGAGAAGTAAAATTGGTCATCTGTTCACATCTTTCACTATCAGCTTCATCAACAGGCATGGCCGTCCCCATTCATTCCAAACAATCATCTTTAGAGGTCAGTCCCCCTTCTATCCAGTTAATTTTACCAAGAGGCACGAATGTTTCAGTTCATACTGTATTACTCATCACTCCTGAGACAGAAAGGCCAAATAGCAGCCTTATTAATTTATTCATGCGAGCCATCCCTTCCTTTGCTGCCATAAATGCAAATTCGAGCTTGATTAGGGTTTCCAATTTTCATTTTATGGAATGATCAAGCTTTTGGATCAATTTTGGAATAATCTGATTTCAATAGTAATATTATCAGTAATTCCATTTACTTTGAATTAATTTTAATTTTAGAAAAATGACGATTTTCCAATTAAGCTGTAAGGGACATGTATTGGGCTGGTAAATCTAACAAAAATACTTACTGATATCCATAAAGTTCAATGTTTAATAGAAATGTTATCAAATGTACTTCACCTCCAATTACCTCTTCTCAAAAGGTTATTTCCAGCATCCATAGTGCACAACGCCATCTAACTGTTGCTTATCAGACCTGTTATTAATCTGTGAATGGAGTCACTCACTGCATATCAAGCAATTGTCGAGCAATTATTTGCATGAAATGATAGGCAAAGATATGTTACCAAGACCTACACAGTGAACCCCTGTACATTTTTTGCGACATCAAACACATGACTCATCCGACTTACATTATGCACCTCTGAAATGTTCTTTTATTCCAGTGGTTTCAAACTCTGGTCAGAACAGAATCTAATAAATATAAAAAAGGACAGAAACAAACTAAATAAATGGTACATTCAAAAGAATTCAGCAGTGTTTTTTTTAAAGGAATCTTAAAAGTCCAGTCAGTCAACTGGGCTGAAAATATTTTTTCCAGGAAATGGACACCTCTCTGCTGTCAGAGAGCAAAGCCTTCAGTATCATCCCACTTCATATTAGTCATGCCGCTATGTGACTCTTATGCATTAGGTTTCAATGAGAGAATAATTACATATTTTTACATGGCTGGCAGTGCAAATTATTAGCATAAGCAGCACTAGTAAATGACTTTCTGTAACAAAGCAAATACCAAACTGCGAATGTAGAACAAACACTGTGAGGCAAACAACAACTTGAGAGAAACCATAGCATTTGGGCTCTTGAGGAATATCACACAGATGATTCTTGCATAGGTTTACCTATTAGTGATTCAGGGCTGCTACTTTGTGAAGTTTGCAGGGATAAAAATCAACACCAGCAGTATGTAATGTGTCTGTGCCTTCAGCAGCGAGACTCACTGATGCCTCAACAGTGCCACCTCTTGATGAAAGTTATTAAAGAGAGCCTCTTCTTCATGTTCAGACTCATCAAAAACACTTTTGTGGCTCTCAAGAGAACATCTAACTTGAGCAAACTGGTCCTTTTAGAATACAAGTTAGACAAATAAAAGACAACTACCATCATTTTATTGGCTTTCTGTACATTTTAGCGAGGAAATATTTCTCAGCTGAGTCCTTCCTGCTGGCATTTGGCTTCAAAGTCCGAACACTACCGAACACACTTGAAAGTTTCTCCTGGAGTTTGTGAGAGAGGATCCCGTCCCAGTATTTACAAAGCAGAGAGCCCCCCGGCTGTAAAATCTTCCCCGCCAAGTCTATCAAAGACAAACACAAAGTGATGAGTTTCTCGTGGTCCATCTCTCTAAACCCACTGGCGTTTGGCGCCATGTCGCTCAGGATGACATGAGCCCTGCTGCTGGGGAGCAGTTCCAGCAGCTTGGCGTGTGTGGTGGTGTCAGCGACATCGTGATTGGACAGGAAGTGGGCGCCATCCAGAGGTGGTATGTTCAGCAGATCTATGCCAACAACTGTACCACGTGGTAGCTCTGAATCTACAATGAAAGAAAAGATTTCCATTGATTCTTCTGGCACCAACAATCTCGCCAGGTCCCTTCAGCAAATTCTGTGTTTTTTTACACAAAACAAAACACACCCACAGCTTCACTGCATAAATAAGAGTAGCATGTAAGTATTATGACATATCTTTATCAAATCATCCTGCCTAATAAATAAGTACATTTTGCATAATTAATAATTTTTTAAAAATGTCATCTGTTGAGTTTTATTGCTGACACTATTTTAAATCTACATGATACATAATAGTTTTGGATGGCTGTATTTAGGATTAGCAGACAGAACAGCCAACCTGGCAAACTGGTAAACTACTACTACAGTTTGTAGTTACTGTAGGTAAAGAATACAGGACTTAATAGAGGTTTTAAACATGTGGATTCAGCTGTAACATCTGCTACATAAAAACACTATACATTATGTTCAATATTTCAGATATTATAAAACTAGGTGTGTTGCTGTGGCCTTCTGAGTCGTGCTGTGCATTTATACAAAGTTTAAAGACTAATCAAAGAGTCAAATGTTGTGATAATTTATAATTAAGTAACTTGTAAAATTATTCACTCACTGATGTATATGATTGTGTTTATTGTGATTATGTTTATCTAGAGATGCAACAATTAGTTGATTAGTCAATCAACCGAAAATTAAACAGCAATTATTCTGATGATCGAATCATCATTTTGAGTCATTTTTTAAGAAAAACAAAAATCAAAACGATGGTAAACTAAATATGTTTAGAGTGTGGACTGCTGGTCAAGACAAAACAAGACATTTGGATTTTGGGAAACAGTGACAGACATTTTTCACCATTTTCAGACACCACAAGGAGTATGAAAACAGCACACAGCATCATATATCATGGGCAGATACTGATGGAAAACAAAAGTTAAACCAAATTCAAACTTGTTATATTTTTCAAACTGAGGTATTGAGCCAAAGATATAAAAAATGTCCATATATAATATTAATGGTGTCCATAGTAACCCCATACTGTACAGTACCACCCCTATCACTTCCTCTTTTTTAAACTGTTTTTCCAGTATTATTTCATGCAAAGATAGTCTACAAATCTTAATTATAAGTCAAAAGTAATGCCAAAAAGTTGCATTAACCACGAGGCTCATTCTCTTATAAATGACAATATAAAACAACTTATTGATTAGGCTTTTGGGGTAAATTAAGACTAATAATTTACGTAGGTGTGGTCATGTTGTGGTCCCCACAGTGTCGCACGTGATTAGCTGTATCTATACACGCCTCTCCTCTCACCTGTCCCGGCTGAGTTGACCCTCTGGACTGCCACCTGGCTCCAGGCTCCAGGTGCAGCTCCGCAGTCCACCACACTGTACCCAGGCTGTAACACCCTGAACTTGTCATCTATCTCCAGCAGCTTGAAGGCGCTTCTGCACCGGAAGTTTTGTGCGTGAGAAGCTTTGACATACGGATCGCTGAGCTGCCGCTGCAGCCAGCGCTGCTCTGCAGGAGTTTTGCCCTTCATCTTCCTCAGGAGACATAATGACGAGTGAATAAACCTCCTCTGTAGAGAAGGGCACCACATTGTTTTGACTGAGCAGGGTCATGTCATGTGCGACGCTGGGTCAACTGCGCCTGCGTCGAAATACAACTCGCCATTGGTTGAAGAAAGACACAGTGTGTTATGCCTAAATATGTCCCCCTTAGTGAAAAATAGTTCCTACTTCTAAAACGCTTATGGAAATAGTTATGTTGCTGTTGTCTTGTATTAATATTTTTCTCTGAATATTTAGGTTTAATTATTTTTTATGTCTATATCTTGTCATTTCTACATTTTAATCTTCCCTGTCTTTCATTATGATTTATACTTTAGGCACTTTGGAAATATAAAATTCCAAAGTTAAATTATATATGTTTATATATATAAAGTTCTTAAAGATCTTCATTTTATTATTATTATTATTTCATCTTCTACTTCTTCTTTTTATTATCATTATTATCATTATTATTGTTATTGTTGTTAAGATCGGGAACTGTGACTTTTTACTGGAGGAACACGTTGGCCAGATTTCTATTCGATCGTATTTCGGGGTAACACACCACGACTGATCTTTCAAAATAATGATGGACCTCGCAGATTGAGTGCAACATGATTAGACCAATCCGTAGTGTTGCATTATCAGCAGGTCACGTGAGCACGTCTGTCGCGTTGCACGCGGGAGTCATTCAACGTTAAAAACTCATTTTGTACTGCGTGCAGACAATAAATATTTTCTTATTTATCTGTATTTTGTTTTTCATCAGGTCACAGACTGAACAGGTGAGGATGTTAACATAGTGTTGAGTGTGCTCGGTCAGTGCAGTTTGGAAGATGATGTTAGTCGTTGCAGTATTTAGCCCTACAGTGTGTTTAAGTGGGCCTTTACTTCCCTCCACAGACAGACAGATGTTGACCTCCAAGCTGCTGACCCTGGTCCTGGTGGTCCAGCCGGGCAAAGTGCTGCTGGGCATGAAGAAGAGAGGATTTGGGGTTGGGAAGTGGAATGGGTTTGGGGGTAAAGTTCAACCTGGAGAAACCATTGAAGAAGCTGCAAGAAGGTAAATTCATCAGACACCCTTCCTGTCACTTTAAAGGGAAAGCTGTTTGTTTTGTATTTAGTATATGAACTATATATAGACTAATAGACCGTGGAGGAAGAAGAAGTCAGATCATGTACTCAAAGATCCCCTCCAGAAATAGAAAAAACATATTTTTGAGAGGAGGGGGAATTTAAGTAAAATTACCAATACGGCAATATAAAAATTACAAAATTATAAAATGTTATGGACAATAATAGGCCTGCATAAAAAAAGTCCACCAAAATCCCACTTAAGTAAAAGTACTAGTATTAACAGCAGAGTGTAGCCTACCTAAAGTATTTGCTTGGTTTCTCTGACTGATATATTATTATATGTGACAAAATTATATTATTAATACTGAAGCATCAGTGTTAGAGCAGCATGTTACTGTTGTAGCTGCTGGAGGTGGAGCTAGTTTACTTTATATACAGTTACCCAGTTTGGTCCATTGTTTCCCACCCTAGGGCTCAGGTCCCCCCAAAGGGTCACCAGATAAATCTGAGGGGTCATGAGATGATTAATGGGAGAGAATATTAAAAAAAAAAAAAAAAAGTTCTGATACACAAATCTGTTTTCAGTTTTTGGACTTTTTCTCTAATCTTTGATTTGTGGTGAAATATTGGATCATTTGAACATTTATTGAAATGAAACCATGTGAGAAGTTTAGAGGGAAAAATCATTATTTTGCAACATCTGAAATGTGACCTTGACTGCACACTGCTTTTTGTAAGATGTGAAAAGCTATTAAAGGTTGGAAATCACTGGTTTCATCTTATTTTAAAAGCTTGTTATATTATCCATTGTATCAAATCTCCATCTGAAAAGAAACTAAAGCTGTCAAATAAACATAGTGGAGAAGAAAGTAAAATATTTCCTTCTGATATGCAGTGGAGTGGAAATGTAAAATCAATTCAATTCAATTCAGTTTTATTTGTATAGCACCAAATCACAGCAAAAGTAATCTCAGGGTACTTTTCACATCAAGCAGGTCTAGACTGTACTCTTTAATTTACAGAGACCCAACAATTCCCCCTATGAGCAAGCACGTGGCGACAGTGGTAAGGAAAAACTCCCCTTTAACAGGAAGAAACCTCAAGCAGAACCAGACTCTAGGTGGGCGGCCATCTGCTTTGACTGGTTGGGTTGAGAGAGAAAGAAAGCGGGGGAGGGCACAGCAGCAGCAACAACAACAACAACAACAATACACAGCCTACATAACTAGCAACAACAAACAGCAGCAACAGCAGGAGAAGGACATCCTCACAGCCAAGGGCCAGAGCCCGGTCCCTGGGGTTTTCCTGCGGATAAGAAAGCACAAAGAACTCCGGGGGAAGGAGTCAAGTTATTAGCATGCAGTAATGGTATATGAATACATACAGATGGAGAGGAGGCGAGAGGAGCTCAGTGCATCATGGGAAGTCCCCCAGCAGTCTAGGCCTACAGCAGCATAACTAAGGGCTGATTCCAATGTCAAAAAGGAAAGTTTTAAGCCCACTCTTAAATGTAGAGAGGGTGTCTGCCCCTGTGGAATTAAATGGAAATACTCAAGTAAAGTTCAAGTGCTTCAAAATTGTACTTAATTGAGTAAATGTACTTCCACTGCCAATAGATGAGGGTCAGTGTGATTTCAGATCAAGTGTTTTTTAAAAAGTGGTTCAAGTACAATGTAGTGACAATAAGTTAATGAGCAGAAGGAGTATAAGGACACAATCAGCTCACAGTTCAGTGTTACATAATATAAGGTAGGGAAGTGAATTCAAACCTAAGATAAATTTAATAAAGTCTAAATTAAAAGCAGTATAAATCATCTATTTATTACTCCTTAGATACAACATATGCAAATGTTTATATTAGTTATGAATGCTGCGTAATGTGTTGAAGGAAAAACAGGAAGTTTGATAAAAAATGTAGCTGATTTTGCAGTTCATATTCATCTTCACAAGGCATGCCGTCACATTTTTGTATTGCTAACATGCATTAATGAAAACAACATGCCCAAAGCTGTGAAGCAGCTGTTGGAATCAAACAGTGTGTCTATTTGGATATAACAACAGAGGCAATTACAGTGTAGTGTTCAAATGTTAAAAGAAAGATAAGTAAATAGTAAGAGGGAAAAATAAAGACCAGCTAATTAAAGATGTGAGTTTATGTAGTATATAAGTTCGACAAAATAAATGAATGTTGAGTGTTTGATCAGTCATCAGCAGGAAGTTTGCTCTAAAGCTTAAGGAAGGAAGCCCTGAGGGAAAACATACCCAGTCCCAAGATGTTTTCACTCAAATGTGAAAAACAGACCTGCTTTGTCTGAAGAATATTTTGGGACAAAAACTTTTAGGACATCCAGAGAGTTATCAGTCATCAGAGCTCCATGTGTCAGTAAAAATACTTGTGATTGCTGTTTGTATGCTGCTAGATTGATAAAACGATCAGAGGAAAGATTTTTTGCCACTGAATTAAGTGTCTACACTGAGGAGAATCGTTTTTTGTAATGTCTAAGATACAAGATTCAAATATTGTACACCATGTCAATGTTTTACAGTGATTTATCTTTGCTTTTTTGCGTAAGAATAAGAGAAGGAAATGGGACTTAACATTGTAGATGTTAACCTTGGTGGGAAAAATCAAAGATAACAGTGTCTCGTACGCTATGAGAATACATATTCAGGGGTCAACCTTGAGGGAGGTAAGGCACTGAGCGTAAGAATCAACCACAAACTGATCTCTAATGCTTTCAAGTGCATCCCATGGTCTTCATCAGCAAATGGAAATGGCTCACAATAAATCCTACGTCTGCAAAACACTCATATTTTATTACTTTACCATCTGTTCACTTATAGCGTCTGTGTGAAGTGTACCGTGAGCTTATTTTTTAAAAAAATACCTTATCAAAAATGTATGTGATGTTTTCATTTCTTAGAGAACTGCAAGAAGAAAGCGGCCTCACGGTGGACGCTCTCGAGAAGGTCGGAAATATCAAGTTTGAATTCGTTGGAGAAACGCAGCTGCTCGACGTCCATGTTTTCCGAGCCGACAACTATAATGGACAACCAACAGAATCAGACGGTACAAGTTCCACTGAACCACAATGAACTGTGAGGAAATGGAAGTGGATGCTGTTAAAAGGATATTTGGAAAGCGCTTTACGTGTCACTAGTGTTTAATATCTATGGGATAACCGTAATTATAGCGGAATAATCAGAAGAACACAAATAGAGAAAATAAAACAAAAATTAAACAGCTATGTGCAAGAAAATATACAATATGTAGCAAGTCTCGAAAATAAAGCTAGATTTTACACAACTGAAGCTAGACAACAGCCCTCTTGAATGAGCCCTTTATAATATAAAAAATAGCATAACCTTTAATACAATAACTGTATAAACGGAAGCATCGGTTCCCATAATAAAATGTCTTCACACACTTGGGCGGTGGAGAGGAACTATATATTTTGGTGGAACATAATTCTAAGTAAATGAAGTGTGGAAAAAAGCCCCTGGAACCCTATGAAATTTCTCTCTTCTTACTTTTGGTTCCTCTTAATCTTGACTTCCTTCTAAATGATCTACCTCATTGCCACTTGAGACTACATGACATTTAGAGTTGAGATAATGAGGCCGTCTGAGAATCCAAAGAATAACAGCCAAATGAGCAGTTTACGATCATCACTTTTAAAGTAAAATAGACCATAATGTTCCCTCAAAGTGTACTGATTGAAACAATTATCCGGGAACATTTTTCACAGACATGACTGTGAGCAACGACAGCATATTAGTGAAAGGGAAGAATTTATGAGTGTGCTCTTAACAGACTAACGTTAAAGGATTGTAAATACACGAGGACGGACAGGAGGCATTCGAAAGAAGGAATGCAGAGACCCTTCACTGATCTGTGTTTCCTGAGAATGTAGCCAAGGTCCACCGGGGAGGGGAAGTCTTGAGACACATAGCAAACCACAGCTCAAAGAGTAGTCAGAGAGCCTCAGCATTGAATGGTGTGGAGGGTTAGAGAAGTCAAACAGCCAGGAGGTGAAGAGATAAGAGGAGAAAAAGCTTGAATGAAATGTCCTGAAGTTAGTGAAAGGGAAGAATGTGTTTTAAATTGCCGAACAAATCAGAGAAGTTGGCAGCAATTCAGAGTTGTGGAATCAGACTAAGAAGCAGTCTGGGTAGTTGATGCAGGACAGGATGCGAGGTACTCACAAGTTTGTGAGGAGAGATTACATTTCCTCAAAGATGTACAACACTGTGCGGAAGTTTTAAGGAAAAACTTGTGGAAATAATGCTGTAAAGTGAAGATTCTTTCAAAAATAACGCCAAGAATAGTTTTAATTTGCCACAGTTTTTTTTTTCTGTGGATTTAGGCATCTCAGGTGCTTCTGTCTCCTCATGTTATCCCACACTGACTCCATGATGATGAGATCAGGACTCTGTGGGGGCTGCACCATCTGCTGCAGGACTCCTTGTTCTTGTCGATGAAGATAGTTCTTTATGACTCCGGCTGTATGTTTACGGGTCTTTGTCGTGCTGCAGAATTAATTTGGGACCAATCAGACACCTCCCAGATGGTATTGCATTATGGATAAGAAACATCTAAAGTGCCTAAAACTTTTGCACAGCACTGTATGTACTCGCATCATTTTTCACAGTCAGAAATCCTGATTTTGCTCTTACTAAAGAACAAAATTATGCCTCCATATATACATAACAGCCCACAGCTGTGGTGGCACTGCCATTGCTTGCTCAATTCAAACACTTTAAATCATATTTCACTCCCTTATTCCTGTTGCTTCACCGAATTGAAAGTATAATTTAATATTCCACTCACAAGAACTTCCCCCGTCTTTGTACGGAATAGATTAGATAAAGCGCGAAAGGAGTTTGATACTGTTTTTATCTGCTCTGAGGTTAATAATGATGTCTGTCAGCTACATATAATTTTGCAAGTCATAATGCAGCTTGAATTGATTTAATGATAATAGCGCTGCGCTGAGCAAGGACTGAAATGGGTCAGAAGTGGCACAGAAATGGTAATGAGCGATAAACTCTGGGATTCTGGCGTCCTCCTGTTATATCAAGGCGGATGATAGAAAAAAAAAGCATTTTGTTTTTGTGACGTCTAGTAATTATTTTCTCTTTTCGATTTCTAGAAATGAGGCCTCAGTGGTTTGAATGTGATAAAATCCCCTTCAGTCAAATGTGGGCTGATGACATCCTGTGGTTCCCTCTGATGCTCCAGAAGAAGAAATTTGTCGGTTACTTCAAGTTTCAGGGTCACGATGTGATCCTCAGCCACAAACTGGAGGAGGTGGAGGAGCTGTAACGTCTTTGTTGCTGATGTTATTGAAGACTGGATCAGCCTTTCAGACTTCAATCATCTTCTTTAAACGTTGGAGAGGTCAAACTGTTCGTTTGAGGGAGGAAAACGAAGATACTATACGTGTAGATACACTGTAATATATCAGGATGAAACTTTTTTTTCTGTATATAATTTTAAGTCTATTCTTTAGAAATATTATTAGCAGGATAGTTTGCTGGTATTCATTGCTGATCACATCCTCTGTAATAAAAGAAATCAAGGCAGCAGTAGACTGACATGTTTTTAAGTTCTGTATTTTTATTTTTCAGGATAACTGATTTTATACAATTCAGCATTTGATTTCATTTTTTTTTAATAAAATATTTACAATATCTACAAAAACAGTTTTACAGTTTCATTGAGTGTCATATTCTGTTCAAGTTAACTTGATTCGAAATCCTTTTTTTTGCCAAAACAAATGTTTTATACTGTATGTATGTACAGTATTACAATTTAATTATAAAATATCTGCTGAGAACTACGTGCCTCAACAAAAGCACTTCAACACAGTCAGTTCGGCGTATTTGAGATGACATCAGTTGGTGACAATTTCTGAGGTAACTTCTAAAATATGAGCCCCGATATTTGACAAATTGTCCATTTGATTTACCTTAAGAAAATAAATGTCCATCATTGTTTTCATGCCAAATGTATGAAAAGTAGAAAGTCTGATAATATATGGAAACATATTAAACGTATTCAGATGACTGACATGATACACGTGATTACACAAATTTACATTGTGATACCTGCAACTGTGAAGGACAGCCTTCCTTTATTTCGTTAGAGTTGAAAAGCTTAACATTTTCCAGTAGAATGAAGGAATAAAGTTGTTGATTCATTGAATTCATGACTATGTCGTATATAATGGAATCCCATTATATGATTTATTGCACAGGTGAGTATTTAAGTGAATTTATATCATTTATCTTTGGTAGTAAATCAATAGCTTATAGTGTTATTACTAACATATTATGCCACTAGTGCCAGTATCATTTTATCAATAAATCTCAAATCACTGCCCTTTGTAGTATCCTATAAGTTTGAAATAGCTTATGAAATAAAACTGGGAGTTTTAATTTAACCAGAGAAAGCAAATACATTGCATACATGAAAGTAAACACTTTAATAGTAAGA
This sequence comes from Euthynnus affinis, assembly GCA_029490765.1. Classification (NCBI taxonomy): domain Eukaryota; kingdom Metazoa; phylum Chordata; class Actinopteri; order Scombriformes; family Scombridae; genus Euthynnus; species Euthynnus affinis. Next base: position 5,539,945 of record CM055856.1, on the reverse strand, counting down.
GAAATAACAACAGTGTCCATAAAAATATAAAGTATGTTGCTACACATCCTTATAATCTGAAATCTGTATCAAAAACACATCGCTCAAACGTTATTTAATCGTAAAATCTAAAAACCTTCATGACTGGAAATTTAAAATAATGCCGTCCTGTACTAGAGTAAAACCTTCTGTCCCTTTGTGTTACTTGTTTTTAAACTTAGTGTATATAACTTTTTGCAAAGTAAGTTAAAAACATGTAAATTAGGAATAGAGTTATATACTGTCATTCTTTACGTCTGACAAGCTGACAGGTCCCTTGTAAAATAAGAGCTCAGAGGACTCTCCTTTCGTGATGGCAGTTGCAAAAGTTGATTTGGAAATGGACATTAATTCATGAGCCCACAGTCTCTTCCAGTTACAGGTGATAACAGGTTGTTGATCAAACCCAAGAAGGCATAACAGTGAGAAGTTGAGAAAGCCACTTATACAGTATTAAAAATCCTCTTACTGAAGGTTGCGCAATAGAAGACTATGTAGAAGAAGAAAAGTTGTGCATTCTACATTTTTCTTGAGCTCACAGAGCGAGTCATTTTCCAGTTTGTGATCCTCATGTGCGGCAGTGCTTCTCTCCTGCACCTCGTGTGTGTGTATTCAGGTCTTAGAGAGGGGGTTTCAATCCGTTATTACCACCAAAGAGACATCCAAGTTTTGGCTGGAGTTCATTCCACACCTTTCCCATCTGGAAAGAAAGTTAAAAGAAAAAAAAATCAAGTCAATTCCAAAATGAAAAACCTGGAATAGCTCTTACATGATATGCTGCATCAAAATAACACTTAGTGGTTTGCAGCTTACAATTTACAAACCTTTGAAAAGAGAAACATCTCAGTAAAATCATCCTGAAGTACTTCCTTTCCTCACAAAGCTGGCATATTGGAATTTGAGTCAAAAAGACTAGGATCAGACAGAGATATCTAACCAAAGAAATGCATACTGTGTGCTTTATTTGATTTTAAAACTGGCTAAGGTATATGTGAGATTCACTTGTGAAATGTAAGCCAAGTCAAATCCTAGATGAGAATATTATCCTTTCAACGATACCATCCATCATTATTAGTTCTTTTGTAGGACTTTAAAAGTCAATTTAAAACTGATTTGACCCTCCTGGAGCTGTACTGTGTCGAAGTCGAAAGAAAGGTCTGTTAAAAAAAATAAAAATAAAAAGATTTCCAGACAAACAGTCTCACCTCTCTGTGTCCTTGGACCTGGGAGTTAACAAAAGCACCCAGAATGTGGGATGTGATTGGAAGGTAGTTGAAGATAAGCTGTGTTTCTTGATGAAGGCAGAACAGGGAGAAATAGTTCCGCAGCTCCATGGTCTGAATGGCGTTTTCTTGCTGATAAAAGAATAATAAAAAAAAAAATCTTTTCCTCAAATGATGCCAGAAATAAGATGATAAAGTTCTCTGCTCATGTTACCTCAACAGGGATATGCTCAGAAAGAATTTAATCACGCTTAAAGTGACATGCTGAATTATTCTCAAAATATTACTCTCTTAAGAAGCACAGCTAATATTAGCAAATGTAACATTGTCATAGACCATAGTCTTAACCGCTTGAGCCCTTAAATAAAAAAAAAAAATCCTTAAATCTGACTCGTGGAAGCTTTGTTTTGAGAAAATGATTAGTTATTGTACAGGAAACTAACAGCTTAAAGTAACTGACATGTAACTGTAGTCAGATAACTACAAAAGTACCTCATATTCTCTAGGGGGAACATGATGGAAACCACAAGCCACGCTGACTAAAAGGAAGTACTATCACAAGATGCAAATCAACAATGATACAACAGAATACAGTAAGTTAATGAGTGTTGTCGAGCGCGGTAACATAAGTGACTCGGTTTTGAACTAGTTTTTGAGATGACGATTCAGCCCCTTCAGCCTGAAAGCTCTTACTCAGGAAGTTGTGTTATTATATCCGACCCCCTACACTGAAAATTTCAATAGGATTGATTAACGGGTTTAATCCTGTCACATACAGATGGCAGAACACACAAACCAGAAATATACTAGGCCTATTAGCAGTGTTTATTCTCCAAAGAGTCTACATTCAATTAACAGAGAAAAAATATCCGATTTCAGTAAATACACTCAAGCACTAAATGACTTAAAACTATATATTATCAATCAGGGAGTATCCTGAGAGCCTCAACATGTGGAAAGAGAGAGACTGAAAGAGATCGATTGACCACCTGAACAATTCGTGACTCAAGCTGCTCCACAGATGCCTGCTCTTTGGGTTGCACAGTTGCGCTCATCATCTGCCTCTTCATCATACCGTACTTGTGCAGGGCTCTCTGGTGCTCGTGGAGCACGCCTTTCTCATGGCGCTCACAAAGATCCTGGAGGGGGAAAAAAAACACACACACACAGCTCTTCATATTTGCCTCAAAATGGCAGTGTAATATATGCAGTAACTATGATACATTAACAGCCAATGATGAGAGTACTGTAGTTTGTATAAATTATGTAATTACCATATATATTATAGTTAATAGATTTAGAGGGTAAGGAAAATGTCGCCTTGTCTAACTTCAACAAGCCACTACTATGAACTGCATTTCCACGTCAGAAAAATTGGTGCGTATCCTGTCATTTGAATTAAGTTAATAACTGGAATTGGTTTAAATATCATACAGCAGCTTAGTGTGTTTGTCCATCGGTGAAAAGTAGTTGATGCCTTGATGGATAAAAACAAGTTTTGAACAGCTTCGTACAATGAGCGTCGTTGTCCTGTGATGTGAAACGTGCAAAACACCAGCACAAAATTACCTGAAATTAAAGTTCAGTGACCTTTAAATGTGGTCTGATCCCTTCGTGTGTGTGATGATGAAGTGTAAACAGCACTTGAGTTAAATGAGCACAGCGAAAAAACCAAAAGTGAAACTGACTCACTCTGTATGATTGTAGCAAATCCAGGAAAAGATTCAGTTTTTCCACAACATCATCCTCTTCCCGTCTGCCCTGAAGACATTAGCAAAACAACATTTATTTCTCAGTGCCACTTTTGGACAAGCATAGCAAGAGCAGGTGGTGGGTAGGGAAGGACTCAAGGCTATACCTGCTGAGCAGATTTGTCAGATAGCACAGCGAACTCCACAGATAGACTTTTTAGAGACTGACGCAGAGTCCCCCAAGTGCTTTGTGAAGAGGCCAAGGAAGGAAGAGCTGTAGTATCCGTGCCCAGCAAACTGCAGAAAACAGCATTATTACAGGATATACGTATCACAGAATGTATATAATATTGTAGCTGCCGAACCTATTTCACGTTAACAACCACAAAGAAGACATTAACTCCGCACAGGAGACACAACAACACAGAGGATTTGGAATCTTATTAAGGAAACATTGTTTTCTCAGTACAGCTCCTCTGGATAAAATAGAAATACTTTGACTTTATACTCATAATAATGAAATACCTGAGCTCTCTGCCAAACTGGAGGAGATCAGTTGCATTATCCTTAGAGCGCTCCGCTATTTTCTCAGCTCTGTCCCGCAGCTTGTGGAAGCTATTGTGAATATTCCTGATCAGCTCTCTGCTTGTCGAGAACTGAGCCTGAATATCAGCGGGGAGATATTCCTACAAAACAGATTTTTTTTTTTTAATGTAGGTAACTCTTTTGGGAGGGAACAACTGTCAGGATTTTTCAATTGTGCAACAGCCCTATGTGACAAACCTTTGCCAAAGTTGCGATTCTGTTGGTCATGAACTCATCACCAGTTTTCTTGTAAGCGTCACGCAGCTTACTCTGAACATCCTGTTTGGGGAGAGGGGTGAAGAATGGGTGAGTGGAAAAAGACGGTGAAGCAACTGGAACAGGATGCGTTTCACTGTCATTGTCGGTCTTCATAATGATAATGCTTATTGTGTAACAGCACTGGCCAAGCAAGTAAAAGAGAAAACAACGAAATACATACAGAGCCACTGAAGGTGAGGAAAGTCTTGACGAGCTCGTCCTCTGAAAAGAAGGGGTGCCGCGCCACCAAGTTAATGAATCTGCAGAGAGCACGCCTCCTCCCCTCGATGAACTCGCGCTCAGAGACAGAAGTCAGGACTGTGGAGGTATAACAGAGCAAAACATAAACCTGTGGCATCATTTTGCTTCACTGCAGCTAGTAGCACAACATGAATAAATTCAGCAGTTTGACCATTTGATAAGGCTATAAAGGACAGAATGTTAGAATAAACGTATCATAAATATATGTTTTAGATCAATTTATTTAATGTTGTAACCATTTCAATTGAAAAAAATACTGCATGTAAATTTTATTGTGAAATTCCTCTAACTGCACTGATATATGTACAAATGAGAACAGATCTGGGGCTTCACACGTCTGTAAGAGAAAAACAGCACAGATGGCTGTGTGTGGTACCTTTTGGATGCATTTTATACTTGATTAAGATCTCTAATTGTCAAGTTATGTGTTGCAAGGATCCCTCAGTGTGTGTGTGTGTGTGTGTGTGTGTGTGTGTGTGTGTGTTGTGTGTGTGTGTGTGTGTGTGTTGTGTGTGAGTGTACTGACATAATTATCATTCCAAAGCTACAATAAGTCTTTGTGAACTGAAACAGGCTCATTTGACACATCACTGGTTTCCTAGTTTCTTTCAGGCAATAACTTTGATGAATAGCAATGACTGAGTTTGAAACAGGAATAACAGTTTGTATTAAAATGGACAGTGATGAATATTTATTCTTTATCAAACAAAAAACTAATCAACTACTGTAGCCCCTGGAAAGTTACACGTTTGCTACTGACCTTCAATATAGGAGATAAAACCCAAATGATCCCAACAGATGCTCTGAATTCAATACTAGTTTCAGAAATAATTAGTAAAATCTAAGATAAAGGAGGTACAGAAACAACAAATGACAGAGACTTCAGACAAAGTAACATACCTCCCTTTAACATCCTCTTAGGTGGCAGCGCTGGCACGACTCTGTAGGCAAATCTCTGAAGCAAATACTCGTGGAAGACGTCAAAGTCACTGTAGCGGCGATAAACTGATATCTTGTAACGCTAGAAATCAAAAAGCAAAGAAGGAAAATAATCATAAAATGGGCAAGTGCATGTGACATTAGGTTTTATGGTGATTTAATTACAGGGTTTTGTGGAAGGGTTTAAATCAATTTAGAAACTGTACATAGGAATAGTCTTTTACGTATTTGTGTTTTACTTTACTGGAACGACATTCTTGCTGTTGAGTTTATTCAACAGCATCCTTACTAGGTAACCACTTTAATTTCTATGTAGCAGGTTTTATGGGATGCCTTGCCTGGCTGGTGACCTGGTACTCCACATGTTTGAGGAACAGGCCCTTCTTCTCAGGTATGAGCTCCACCTGGATTGTGTCTCTGGCCAGCAGTTTCTCCAGTGTCTGGGGCACCGTCAACACATCATCCTGAGCCGGCTGCATCCTCAGTGCGCTTAAGTCCCTCGGCTCCCCGAGTTGAGGTTTCGGTAACTCTATTAAACACACAACCACCGCCAACTTCTAATATTTGTTTTTCATGATTAAATCAATATATCTAGGATGAAATTAAGCAAGCAATTTCTCCACTGTGAGGAATGCTGCTGTTAAGAGAGATTTACATGTCTCATTGTGTTTGTCTCTGACTAGCTGTGTGCGCATGTTGCCCATGTGATCTGTTATTCATCCCTTCCTGTACATTCCAAGAAGGTCATGAATTGAATGTAATGTACTGCGACAAATGCAGAAAAGTTGTTCTTGCACAGATGAGGAAGTGGCATGCAGCTAGCTGCCATACTGGCCACACCTGAAATAACAGAGAGGGCCTTAAATAATCACAGAAGGTTGGGAATGGATCTAACTCAAGCCAGCATAATGGCTAGCTCTATGAAAACCATAAAACTGCCCCTATCATCTTCTCACTCTGGATCTAGTGGAAGAATGCAACACTTAAACATAGTTAAGACTTCTCTACTAAAATAAAATAATACAAAAATAAGTTTAGTTCAATCAAAATGCTCACTTTTCTTCTGTTATGAAAGAAAAGATTAAATTTTTGTACAACTACATCCTCCCACTCTATTACAATGATTACGATACTATTACAATAATATATATATCTCATTGAATACATGGGTGTATCTGCAGTGACTAATTGTCAGCAAGATCTTCTAGTAATAATGCAACCATGAGTCTATGTGAGCCAATAAAGTAATATTGTAACACTAGAAGGATAGCTCAGGTTGCCCTTGGACACACTGAAGAATTACCAAGCTACTCATTAAGCAAAACCTTTACTGCGCTGCTGTCACTATAATAGCGTCACCTACCTTGTATGCAGTTCTCCAAGAGTTTGGGGCTTGGTTGCTTTCCTTGCTGAGCGAGAGCAATCAAAGCAAGTGCTTTATAGAGGGACAACTTGCTCAGAAATCCATCTGTGGACTCAACTTGCTCAGCAATCTGAGAAGGACAAAGATGATAATATGACCTGAAGGTCGCCATTTTTTTCAGTCCAAGATCTAAATTCAACTGTGGTTTGCATTCCTCTGTGCAAAAAGTGCTCACTAGACACAAAGCCAATGATATGCTCAGAGGTCAGGAAAAGGGAAATTCTAGTGAATCATGCACTGTTTCAGTAATATTCAACGGACCTTATACACACAGAGCAATTTCATAACACCAATGTATTGTGCCATTAGCCTATAACTCAGCATTACAGGGGGAAAAATTGGACACACTGCCAATTATTCATCCTTGTGTCTTTAACAGCCTGCTACACAAAGCTTCTGCCAACTTCCTGTCAATAAGGCACTACACCTACATACATACTGTATATCTCCTTTATCTGTACTGCCTAATATTAATGCACAAAACATAATGTCTTATAATCAAACAAATACTTGAGCAGAGATGTATTATACTCGGGTGTTTAACTGATTAATGTATTATTGTGATTAAAGCAATAATTAGATGAAGCTCTTTAAATTAATAATACATTATTATCAGTATTTATTTTCTGTTCTTCTTGTGCTCAGTGCACACACCACAATAAACTCCATGGATGGGTGGATGGTTGGATGGATGGATGAATGGATGGATGGATGGGATACATCTCTATTATGTAAATTTAAGGTATAAATTTATTTACTGTTATTTATGGTGGGTGCTGCTTCTGTATCATTAAAAAATACAGTTATATCACAGCCTTCAATTAATTACTGTCTGCTGTAGCACAGTCCTTATTTCTCCCCCACAGCAAAGTGTGAACCCCTCACCTGGCCTAGAACAGCCTTGGAGAGATCGGTCCTTTGGAGCAACCTCTGAAAAACTTCAACCTGCACTCTTTCATCTGTCCTACAGCGGACGGCCTCATATACTTCTCTGTAATAGGCAGGAACTGAGCCTAAAAGAGGAACAACACCTACATAGCATCACAACCACCCAAGTAAGGAACAACGTCATCAGCAGTATACCTCTATCCAAAAAAACATATGACTATACCCTATGTCTGTGATAGTCAATGCTGAGTTAATGGTGACCTTTTATTGGCCTTCTCATTTCCTATCATATGACTCTCTCAGTTATATCAGTCACACAGATTATACAGTTTTGCACTGGTACTTTTTTTAGTATTCAAAACTAAGTTATAGCACCCCCAGGGACATCTTATAGAAAAAAAGACCTAGAGGTTCCGTACATTAAAAAATCTTATCAGAGCTTTACTGACGTGTGAGGTTGATAAAATAAAGCTTAGAGATCTCAGGTTGTTTCAGTATAGGCCCGCTAAACTGCTCAAGTACCGCAATGTACTACAGACCGTTTTAAACGTGGCAGGAAAAAAGCATCAAAACTTTCAGAAACCTGTTACACTTCTGACATTATCTCTAATAGTAATATACACTGTTATCGCTCGTCAAGAAAACGTTAACAAGTGAATTAAAGTCGGGTAAGTCAGTTCGTGGATGGTGGGGAGATGGAGCAAAGATAAATTCCGATCTTGATGTACCCAAAAGTTCTCATTTCTTACTTCTCATCGCGATTTAGACGAGCAAAAATCGACACCTTTTCAACACGTCTAATACATTTTTTTGACCGGCTTGACACTGCATCACCGAAGAAATTAGTAAATGATCTGACAACATTGTGTTAAGGAGACTAATAAGAAGTTTTTGCACTGTACCTTCATTGATCTCTCCTGCCATGGTTCAGACTGTCATGTGAGCACAAGAGCACCTCCATGTGATTTCCTGCAGAAAAGAAAAAACAAGTCATTTATTTCTTAAAGTTGAAGTGATCTCTGGGTAAAGTCCAAGTCTTGAGTAAGGCCATATAAACTGACACTCACATGCATTTGGCAGCTAAAGAGTGTGTGTCATAAAACCTACTACGAAAGTGAACTGAACTGTAAAGTGTTTGCGTTGTAAAGAGGCGGTGGTTCTTCTGTTTATTACCCAGCTGCTGTGGAGCGACCAATCAGCAGCAGTCTGGTCTTCACTTAATAATCTGGGAAGTAAAGAAATATAGTTTTTTTTTTTTTTTGGCGTGTTTATTTCCTGGTTTCACATGTGCAGGTTAAAATAGTTTGATTTTCTGTTCCTCATTCTGCAAAATTATGCTGCCTTTAAGTGTTCCTCCTATATTCCAGTTTCTCTGTTTCTATAGTCGTAAATAAATGAAAAAAAATTTACACAATAATTGTCATACTGTTAAAATAAAGAGGCATAGCTGCAGAATGAACCAAAAAACTGACATTTTAATTTACCTGCTAAATGTTGCTATGCTCGTCACTTTACTATTAATTTTGCGAATGCTGTCCACAAGCAGGCGCAATATTTCTAACAGCACTTGAACCTCTCATTAACCCAACACTAGGGCGCCTCTGGGTGGCGCTACTGGGTCATTTTTTACAGCCGGTGAGGGCGGTTGTGCTCTGGCCGGGCCGGGTAGGCTGCCAGCTGGGTGAATGTCGTGAACAGTCGCTGTGTTGGCTCCACTCTGGATGGAGGTGATAGTGTCGGAGGGGGCTTGTCTGAGTTGTTTCGGTGGAATAAAACTGCAAGAGATGAACTGAGGAATTAAGAAACTCGACAAACCAGGATGTAACTAACCGCAGACCAGAATGTCAACTGGAACAAAAGAGACTTCTTGTTGTTATTCGCCTCCGTGCCCGAGTCTCCGTGGACTGAACTAACCAGCAGCTAAACCGGCTAACGTTAGCTGAGTTAACGCTGGATATATTGCGGGTATGGCTTGCTTTTAAACTATGTTTTAATTGCAGTTTGAATGAACCGCGACGCTGCTGATTTTAAAAGTAAACATTACAGCAGGATGTCCTCTAGCGACAAAACATTGGCTTTGAGTTGACAGGTTAACAAGCTAACTAGCCCCCTACTAGCTAAGCTTCAGGTCGCCTTGGTTAACACTGTAGCTACTAGTTAATGTTAGCAGGATAAAGCAGTAGCTAGCTACATTCACGTTTGTTAAGTTTGCGAGTTTTTCTTTCATTCAGCGGGCTGTGCTGCTAACTATTAAATAGTTATATATGTGTCATTTAAATTATGCATCCGGGTAAATAAAGATATGTGTACGAAATAACACTTAATTAGGTAGTAATATGTGTTAACGTGAGCTAGCTTGCCATTTTGGTTTCTTATACTAGTTTAGTAACACTGCTTCTGCTTTTTGTTTTTCATCCCTGATACAGACACGCTGTGTGAAGTGGACTCCCTTGACTGTTTACAGTTTCAAGCATCCTTTCTCGCTTCTTGTCTGCTAAGTGGATCGCATTGACATTTATTAACTAACTCGCCATGGCAGCAGTGGTGAGCTACTCTCCACCATGGTGGGTGAACCTGCTACATAGACTTCCACATTTCAACTTGAAGTTCGAGCAAACAAGCAGTGATTTCCAACCAGAGGACTGGACATATCAACAGGTAAAATGACCTTAATCCTGTTTGTTTTTTACATCCAATCAAGTGACCCTAAAATTTGGGATTCTCAGGCAGCATGTACACACCTTAAGGGATTTTTACAACTAATGTTTCATTCATTATCAGTATGACTCAAGTGTCCACCCTCAAGTCCATTATGACAAGTAGGATATGATGGTGTACAGTACTTTCTCTAAGTCTGTAGTATTAGTTTGAGATTAAAATGATGTGTTTCTCTCAGTGACCTGTTTGCACCTGTTCCTTCTCTTTATCTTTTGATCCATGTCACCATCTGTGTGTAGCTGTTATATCCATGTCTTGACCTTTTCTGACAGCCAGCTGGCATTGTCTAGTCTGATCCAAGCCACTTAAATTGACCTAAGTAGCCTCTCAACTATTGTTTCCCTTATGATATAATCATAACTGGTAGTCGTTATTCCATTTGACTGGAGCTGCAGTGATTAGTCGATTAATCAATTAGTTGACAACTATTAAATTAATCGACAACTGTCCTGATTCCAACTTCTCAAATGTGAATATTTTCTGCTTTCTTTAGTCATCTATGACAGAAAACTGAATATTTTTGGGTTATGGACATTTGAGGGTGTCGCCTTGGACTTTGGGAAACAGTGGTTTACAATCTTCACCATTTTCTGACATTTAACTGTGAATCAATTCACCAAGAACTTAATCAATAACGAAAATAATTGTTAGTTGCAGCCCTGCATATGATATATATACACCATTGCTAAAAAAAAAAAAAAAAAAACCAAAAAACATATGCACTCAGGTTAAAGAGGTTAAACTGGCAGCAGGGGTCCAGAGGGAGACCACACAGCATTGATTGGGGGAGGGGAGAACAGCATGGCATTTGGTCACATGGTTAATATTTAAAAGAATCGTCCAAATTTAGGTCAAGTGATATTTCATTTCTTAAATGAAATGGTAGTTTTGGCATGTGTGTACCACTCCACCCATATGCCCTCATTTATGCTGATGTAATTGGTTTTTGTTACCCCTCAGTTGGTAGCTTTGATCCTCAGGATTCAGGGAAGTAGCTCAGTGATTAGTCTGCTTCACAATCTGAAATACAGGATATTTGCAACAGCATTAGTCAGCATATGACCATGTGTCAGATGATAGGGTATACTTAAATTCTGTGGAAACATCTGATTCAACCGTCCATGCAGCTTTATCCAGTGTCTGGCAATGTGAAGTTTTTTTTTCCGTTTTATTATAATGGAACAGGCAAAATAAAGAGTTATACTGTACCACTTACAGGGTACATTCAACCACAAAACGATAACAATTGTCGTTAATTCATTTGTTTTATGCTGCTCCTTTTTGAAAATGCGTCAGTACCAAATATTCTGCGGCATTGTGGTTTTTTAAAGGCTCTGGGAGACTGGGTAATGAGCATGTAGCATTGTAGTTTCTGAGAAAACTGAGAGAAGAGAGATTCACAAGAAATAAAGGGTAGTTTTTAACAACTTGGCAGACATTAGTGATTTTTGAGTGTCATTTACAAGCTCTAAAATAACATCATTTCCCTTTTTTTATGTAGAAGTGTGATTCAGAAAATCCAGAAGTGAATCATGATTCTTTAGAAATGGATCAACATTTCCTGATGTGCTACAGCTGGTAAAGACATTCGTGTTTGAAAACGAAAGTAATCACAGAGGTTTAAGTAAATATAGTCTGATTTCGCTGTGACTCATTTAATGTGGGTGTCAGTCAGATACACCTATCAGGTTTCTTCAGTTGATAATGGTTCATTTAGTGGAGAATATGGGCTTTAGTTCAGACAAAATGAGGACACACTGGATTCCATTTGCTGATAAAGTTCACCATTGCACCAGCTCACAGCTGTTATTGTCTAGCTCTCTGAGGTATATTTGGGAGCCTTTTCCTGGTAGGACAGGAAAGGGTCAATGGCTGGATAATAATGGCTGCTGCTGTGTTAGTTTGGTGCCCAGAATGTACAGACAGAAGTTCAATGTAAACAACATCACTGTTGAAAGGACGAGGGTATTCAGTGGACGCAGAATGGTTGAATGAAACTCTTACGTACATTTTATCAAGATTCCCAGCTAATTCAGCTGTTTGTGCACTTTTTTAACGCAATAAGAGCAAAACAAAGTGGTTAACATCAGGCTAGCTTGATCATTTGGCCCTTTTGATGACAGATTGTTGCACTCATTAGGCTTCAGGGAGAGTTAGGGCGCTCTATAGGACTAAGTGATGATGAAGGAACAGCAACTCCTGGATTTATGTTGCACTCGGTGAGCCCTGTCGGTCTTAACTGTGCAGAGCGACATGCAAGAACCAAGTCATTTAATGGCATTTGTGTCTGATCAGTCTGCAACTTGCCCTCAACAGGACAACAACCTTTGCATTCGGGCGTGTCAGTAACTCACTGTGATGCATTGTTGGAAAACAAAAAGATCAACCCTGGGTTGTTTTTTTTTAACAAAACAAAAGTGGGAGAATGGAAATTTTCCCTAGTGTTGAATCCTCAGGAGTATACAGTGAACACACATGCCCTCTGTCTGACCTACATAGGGCATGTTGCTCTTGTCTGGGAGGTTTGACTATCACAGTATATCACTGTACTTACTGCTGGCTTTGAAATTCTGCCAGTGTGTAAAGATGGCTATTGTAGCATTTATCAGATATTACCAGTTTTGTGCATACAGACAACAGAGTGCACATAATGAAGAAGACAAATATAAAAGTGTTGTTTTTTTAATATAACATGCAGAAGAAGAAGTAGACAACCCATTTGAATCTCATTGCTCTTCTTTAAGCAAACTGTGTAGTGTTTCTCCACAGGAGTCTTCAGTAGGTCATTATCTCCGCTGTTATTGACGTGGAAGTGGTGTCGTCAATGAAGTTTCCATAACCCTTTTTCTTCTGTCCACCAGTCAATCCTGTTACTGGGAGGTTTGGCGCTTGCCTGTCTGGCTCTAGACCTCTTGTTCCTTCTCTTCTATTCCATTTGGCTTTGCTGCCAGCGGAACAAAAGTGAAGACCAGCCCAACGCAGACTGCTGCTGCACAGCCTGGTGTGTTATCATCGCAACACTTGTCTGCAGGTGAGTGTAAACACAGAACGAAAATAGTCAAGATTTACTTGTCATACCACCTTTTTTTTTTTTATTTCCTGACAGACAAATTGTGATTGTAAAACTTTACCGCACCCACAGTGGTGGCAGGAGAGGTTAATTAGACAGTATGATCTTGTTATAGATCACCTGCCTCGCCCTACTGCACTCGTCTTGGAAAATTCTCAGCAGGTCTTGGGTTGCTTGCCAGAGGATCAACATAATCTTTAAGAGGCATACTGTATGCATTTCCTACAGATGGCGTTCACCAGTTGCGTAGTTATCGTATGTTCATGTGTTCAGATACAAAGATACAGAAAGGTTGTAAGTCAACGACTATCCAAACTGTGCTGAAGTATAACGATGTAAATGATGTGCTAAAGACAACCTGAAAGCTACAGATTCAGCGAGATGGAAAACAGCTTGAGTCTTTGTATTTTTATGACACCAAACTAATCAACAGCCCCTCCGGGAATATCCACTTTTGTGATTCCATTAATAGGCACAAAATCAATAACTCTCCACATTTGTAGAGTCTTGATAGTATCGCTGATCCCTCTATATTTCTGCATTGAATAACCTCATTCAGATTTGGCAATTGACCACACTTCATCACACATAAGAGAGACATAAATTCTTAGCATTTGAGGCAGGACTGACACCCACACTGACAGCCCCAGAAAATTATTGTAAAGGTAAGTGGATGAGTTATTAACTGCATCATAGTTTTGAAAGAAAACTGCTGTATCCATATTACACTCTCAGGTAATGTACACAAGTGCAGAGGGAAATGATACTTGGCATGTGTGCACGCTTAAAGCCCAAAGACTAGAAGAATCATAGGATATAAATGTACATGGGCTTCATTTTTATTTTTATTTTTGAAGTAGATATTTGAAGTGTGAGAACTTTACCATCTGGACAAGCTTTATCTATCCTTGAGCACTGCATTTGTTTCCTGTTTTCCTCCCTCTGTTGATGGGCCACTAGAGAGCCATCATGGTTGATTCAGAGTTGCACAAAGAGCGTGGGGACCTGATGAGTACAAGAACTGCATTACAATCATTGTATCTGTGTGTGTGTGTGTGCTCGTACCCACGCGCAACTGTGTTTTTAGTGAAAGTGGTGAAAACAGAGTTTTAGAGAGATGAGACATTTCTGTGCTTTTGTTTTGCTTTTGTTCTTTGACAAAGAGTCCACGCTCAGCTCCACAAAGCCCTGCACGATATTTGGATTATCTTGAATATTTTTGTCAGCTCTTTAAGAAAAAAAAAAAAAAAAAAAAAATTGTTGCTTTCCCCAAAATTGAAAAAGCAGTAAAGAGTTTCCACAGCTTCACATGCCAGTAGGGAGGCTGGTTTTATTTTTGCTGTGACATCGCTCCTGTTCACCTCTTTCTCGCTGCAGAGTGTGAGAGGAAGAGATTAGCAGCCGTCCAGGAAGAGGGAAAACCCATTGATTCACTGAGTGCTGTTAGCCTGGTCTGACTTAGGTTGAAGTGATTCACTTATCATCATCCCACTTGATAAAATTCTCTCTGGCATAGGATGGGTGTTAGCACAAAGACCGACAGCTGCAACACAGGAAGAGATATCGGCACAGAAGCCTCTCTCTTCAAATTGCTTCCCAGAGTGTAGAGAGGGCGTTTATTTTCTGTCACTGAAATACACATGACATATAAAGCAATATCACTGCCAGTAGCTACTCCTCTATCATAAATCAAGATAGAATATCAGAAGTTGCACACAACAAAATTGTCCCATTATTGAAAATATTTTTTCCAGTTCATGTACCTATAGGGGGAAGAAGAAAAAAAAAAAGAAATTTGTCCATGCAGGTGCCAGAACTGTTTTTCTGCAACTTGAGGCCTGTCTGTGCAAATGAGAGCCGATCTCCTGCCTCAGTACAGCCTTTGTCAGCCCTAGTGTGGGGTTTGGGGCATAGCTGGTCCATTCCTCCGTGTTTCCATGGTTCTGTATGGAGTCTTTCTATTGGAACTGAAAGGAGCCTGTTGACTGGGGTCTGAACCGACAGGGTTAATGTGGAGTTCACACGCCTCTCTCCCTGCCTCGCTATCTCCCCTCGCTCGCTCTCTTCTCTGTCTCCTCTCTGTCTTTTTTAGCTAATCCCTCCTCCTCACCACCCTGTCTCCCCTCCCTTTCTTTTGTTTCCCCCCTCAGCGCTGGCATTGCTGTCGGTTTCTATGGGAACGGCGAGACTTGTGATGGAGTGAATCGGCTGACGTATTCCCTGCGCCATGCTAACCGCACAATCACTGGCGTGCAGAAGCTGGTAAGACCGAGAGCACAAATTATACAAACATGTTTAATAATTCATAACCCTTCTGCCATGAGCATTCCCAGTTTCCCCTACCACCACCACCACAAGAGATGTGTATTGAATTCCTTTTTTTTTTTTATGAACTCCATTGTGACCTTGTTTGTGCCTGTGTTGTGTCTAGGTGGATGATAGTACATCCTCATTGAACCAGACGGTAGATGACAATCTGCAACAGCTTGAGGTCCAGTATGCGCAGCATGCGGACTACCTGTCCATCATCCAAAAGCTGCAGGGACAGCTGGACGAGCTGGTCAGACAGATGGTGGAAATTCCCTTCTGGGACAACAGTAACATCTCCCTGGAGGAGCTGGCCGTCCAGATTGAGCTGTATGACTGGTACAGGTAAGACTGTGATAGTGGAGTCCAAGAATCATCATTCAAACTAACAGAGTAATACAAGAAAAATAAAACTCATATTTAAGACCTGATAGTAGTTTCATGATCATCATCATCAACACTTTATTATCAGCAGTAAAAGTTTAACTGTCAACAATCTGAGACTGATGCAGCAGAGTTATTAGCATCAATAACACAAGCAGCAACGCCAATAAGAATATGAACAGCAGACTGATTGACAATAATACTTTTTTATAACTGCATCCCTTTTAACTTTGAACATAGACACACTTACATCACCACAATTTACAGTGTTGTGAAAACTCTCTCTCAACTCTGAGTTCATATATTGTTGAAAGGTTGAGAATTAGTTGATTTTTTTTTTTTTCCCCTGGTGAGACAATGTTTTCAGAGGCTTCTCTGTTTGAAATGTGTCTGAATTAAAGTCGGAGTGAATCTAAAATAGGAAACGGAGACGGAGCACAGACAACAAGAAGGGAATCTAACTTATTCAGCATGTCATTAGGCAGCTGACTCGCCAAGAATCTCAAACCTGTCTTGAGTTTTTCCTCTTTGTTTAGAAGATGTTGAAGACTGTGTTGTGGCATCCCGCTGGGCTGGATTGACTTTGCATACATATATGCATAAAATTGCAAATATGCAAATTGGATCAGCAAAGGGTTTCTCAAAATGACTTGCTATGTTTTCATGTAGTGTACAAACTCCGTGAGGCACTGACACAACTGTTACAATGACTAGTAAATTGTTTATATGATAGGAATTCAACTTTTCTGAGCTAAGTGTTAAGCTCGCTGTTAAGACGGAGACGTTTTTCATTGAGAGTTACTATGCTGCGCCGCTCTTGGCCTTGTGTTGGTAATGACATTTGTCTTCACAGGTGGCTGGGCTACATAGGCCTGCTACTGTTCGATGTCCTCATCTGCCTTCTGGTGCTGTTTGGCCTCATTCGCAACTCCAAGGGAACGCTTATAGGGTGAGTCTCATCACGAGATCATGTGCACGAGAGCACTTAAGGGAAAAACGACTCTACCCTGGGAAATCATTTTAGCCGTTGTCACTGAATGAGTGGCAATTATTGTCCATGAAAGCACCCACCCCCCCCCCCACCCCCCCCCCCACCCCCCACCCTCCTACTCATCAGGGCCACCTTGTCATTTTAGTTTAGTCAAGATAAATTCATGCTCTATAAAATATCAGCCCAGTCACAGTTCATTTAGCACAAGCAGAACACCATCCTCAGTATTTTGGTTATTATTAATGACACTTCATGACATGTTTAATTCCACAGGTTTGCCCTTTATTGTTTATATTAAGTAGATTAGCTATTAAATGCTATTTGCACATAAGGGGCACTTAAAATAATACAGTAATGACTGCCAATGAAAATGAAACATTCATTTATCATGTAGTCACACAATTAATTTGCACATAATAACTTATACTGTGTGCATAACTTAGTAAGTAAGTTAATTGCAATGCTTGTGTTGAATTACTTTATATTGTTTTCCTTATTAACGATGGTTATTCTAGTGTCTCTTATTTCTCTGCAGTGATTCAACCAGTAGTTTGTTGAGCTTTTTTTTTCTTATTTAGAGTTATTATTTAGAATTTCTTATTTTTCTTATACCACATTTCCCCCATAGTGTTTCCAGCACATCAATATTTAGCAGCAGTTGTCTTTAATAATGTATATAATATGTTATCTGTTGTGGTGATGGGTCTGCCGAGCTCCTTCTGTTGTAGTTCTTCCGCCTTCTGTTGTATCTGTAGTTCAACTTAAACATGCACAATTTGAATACAGCGTTCAGATTGGAGACTGAGTATCATACTTTAGAAAAAACACTGGTCCGATGGGGAGCATGAAAAGGCTTGACAACATATTAAAGAGCGACTTCAGTATATCTCCCTTTGCTCTCACGCTGCCAGTTAAAAATCTCTTAAACTTTACATCTCCTCTTTCTTTCCTCAGAGTGTGCTTGTTTGGTGTCGTGGCTCTGGTAATCAGCTGGGCCTCCCTGGGGCTTGAGTTGGCCGTCTCTGCGGTAAGTCTCTCGGTCAAGAGCATGATCCTGTTTTCCAGGTAGAGCCTCACAGTTCATTGCCTGTAATTGGATAACATAATTTTTGCGTCCACAAGCGCTGACTGCTGAATTTGGCCTCGGACCGACGTTTTATTTCTCTTAATGAGTACAGTAAAAAAAAAAAAGCTAAGATGTTGATCAAATGTGACAAGTAACAAGAAAAATAGAAACACTTGTTTGATGCAATTCAAGGCAATACATTCACCGTTCAACAAAAACAACCTTAATTAAAACTTTGTTAAAACTTCTACATTAGTTGAAATAATAAGTAGATGGTTCACAAATGTTGTATTTGATACATAATTGTTGTATTTGGTTGTTAAAAGATTTCTTTATTTTTCTTGTCACTCAGTGTTTTCTAGAAATCCTGCAGATTAATGACGGTGATTAAGACATGTGATCACAAACAATAATTAGGATTAGCACTGTAGCCATAATATTGCAGCTCTTGTTCACAAAAAGACTAAAGCAGCAAATTCGGCTGCTTTACGGAGAACAAAACTACTTTAAACCAGAACACAGTAGCATGAAACTCATCAACAACAAAAAAAACGATTAAGATCAGTCGAAAAAAATGTTGAATCTATATTTAAGCAACTGAAATATCAACGTGGAGGATTTCCTCCTCTGCAGATGAATCAGACTTTTGACACCTAAATGTGCTGGATGCAGTTTGTGTGATCGCTCTCAGCTGAGACACAATCTGTCACAATTTAAAAGTGTTTTTAAAGCTGCAATCAGTTTTCTCACATGTTCCATCAAAGACGACAACACATTTAATGTCTTGTTCGTGAGGCTGAGAGAAAAAGTCCCCACGACTGTGTCTCTGTCATCGTCAAGTCTTTTATTTTTAATTTTTGTTTTGTTTTTTTCCAGACCTCCAGTGACTTCTGTGTTGCTCCTGACACATATGTCACCAAAGTGGCATACCAGTATGGAGTCATCAATCAAGGTATGAATCACATATAATAAAAAGTGTCATTCATATAAATTGAGACTAACATGTTGTAATGAGCTGGTTTTGTGTTCTCTTGGTGGGGCCCTTTTCTTTTTTATAATGGTGAATATTAGTCATCTCTAAGTAGAGAGGGCACATTAGACTGAATTGTTAAATCTCCTCCCCATGGCCCATAAAAAGCCTCTAAAAATTACTACCACATCTGCAGCAGTGTCAAAGGGCAATGGGCTGCCTATTTAAGCAGTACAGAAGCCGCTAACGCTTCTCATTTTGGTAATTGCCCAATCTGTCCCATGATGGGATGCGTGTAAAAGAAGAAATTATATTGCCTCTGGTCATTGTGTGTGTGTGTCTGAGTGTGTGTGTGTGTGTGTGAGGGAGATAAGAGCAGTGGAGGAGAGGATCAGACACACAATATATATTCTGCATCCCTCTTCAGTCCTTAAGGAAAAGATGATGTGGTGCTTGGAAAAAAAAAACCACACACATACTCCTGCTTACTTTATCTTTTTTCAATATCAGTGTCCAGCTTTTTCAATCTTTTTCCACTCCCTTCTTGACAATATGCTGATTGCTGAATACACAAGCCAAGCTTTTTGGGGCCAGTTCAGAGCACAAATCCAAGCATCAGCTATAAATGTGGTGTGATGTTTTCTTCGTCTGAAGCTTGAGCACCAACTTACTTTATTCACTGGACTGTATTATGCTGCAGATATGAAGCTTTTTTGCCTCAGGGCTGATTCTTGAAGTATGGGGGGTTTTTGCCGTTCTATTTTTATAGTCTTGTAACACTTGTTAACTGTTCAGCAGTTCCAAGAAATCGTTTTCTTTTTTTGAAGAGCACGTTAAGCACTTGTGCTATTATGGTAATAGCACAAATTAATATAAAAAGTAGCACATGATTAAGGTTACTTTTTGCCTACATCAGCCTTGAAGAGGTGAAATCTTACTCGGTGTATTTTTGCTGATCTGATCTGATCTCTGGATAGAAGACAGAAGTGTGTTTGTTACTAGAGTGGATTTATCGCTTTCTTTCCCTCATAGACTGTCGTTATATTTAGATGTTTTCTTGAACGTGCATCATTTCAACAGCCCTCATTGTTTTTGTTTTTCATTCCTCTGCTTTCTCGTCATTTCACAATTATGTCTGACAGTTGGTCTCAACAGGGAATGAGGGTTTAATCTGTGTAGTTTGTCATGTTGCAGACAGTATTTCTCTTCTGTTTATCTGATAGTTTAATTTGTAGAATGCTTCACCAATAAAAAGAAAAAAAAAAAAGCAGCAGCGACAGTAACAAGCTGCATCTTTTGATAGAGATGCAGAAATAAAAATTCACTGTTTTTCCAAATATGGTATTTTGAATCAAAACTTGTAAACCAGAATAACCTCATCAAGGCTTAAAACAACATAAGCAGTACATGAGCTTTGTTTGGTCTTTCTCTAGAACATATGCTTGTTCAGTTTGATTGGCATTTCCTAATGCTGGGAAAACTTCTAATAACAAAATACTCAGGAAGTATTTGACAAAGCTCTAGGGACTGGAACTAAATTTGTATTGACTTTCTTACTCTGCCAAAGTCTTAAACCTGGTGGGATGTTCTGGTGGGCGATCATGTACGACCGTAGATACAAGCCGTGGTTTACTGATAATCAATCTGTTCATAGAACAGAACAATAACTCTGGTATTGTCCAAGTCATTGTAACATAAGTTTCACTCTTTGTCATTGAAATGTGGGCAGAACAAATGGAAAAGTGGTAAAAGTAACAACAGAATCATACAAAGTTGTTTCCTATAATGTGTCTTCTTTCAACCCACTGTGTACTAGCAGCAAGGTTAAATTCTTTATGTCTGCACAGTTGATACAAAACTAAGTGAAACTAGCTCCAGCCCTGCGATGAGGCATCTATAGTTCCACCCAAATCGAGTCAGACTTGGAAAAGGAAATCTGCTGCCCCTGATATTTATGTGAGTGGGTGTATATGTGAGGGCTGGATCGACAGAGACTTGCTAGATATGCACTCTACACCGGAAATTCTGTCCACATTAGTTTGCTCAACTGTGTGGGAAAGAAGCTCCTGACACAGCAGTGTGTCCGCACGTCACTCACACCATGTGTTAGGTAGTCGCTGGTGTTCTCACAGCTTGGTATTTGTGGACATTTGCCGTAGCTTTCTGAGTCACACAATTGCGTATTAAGGGTTTCTCATCGGCTCCTGCTCACACTATTAGGTGGAAAAGGGAACCGGAGTAGGAAGAAATGGCATGTGAAAGTCCAAAACCTTAATTACAAGCTGTTTGGATTCGTGGTGTACTGTGAACAGCATACAAGTTTGGTCATGTTGTAATTAACAATACCTCAAGATGATGAAACCACTCTTTGTGTTTTCAGGAGGTTCTGTGCAGTAAGAAGGGTTATACATAAGCTTCTCACTTGCTTAATTGTGGCTGTGTCCAGGGGGAAAATACATTCATTTATGCTCTTACAGCACATGTGAACTTTATGCTTTTGGAACATTTCACTGCAGAGCTCAGGATTAGCTCAGCAGGTGCAAAGTAGCAGGAAAACTCTAATAAGGCAGCAGGGAACGCAACTAGACAGAGCTAGAAAATAATAAACGGCTATGTATTGGCCTCTTGCTTAGAATAAAATAGTAGCGGCTGAAACACAACTCAACCTGAAATAAGAGATACCAGAATTAAGAGATTAGCTCTCGAACTGTATGACCGAATGAACTCGGAGTAAAATACAGCTGTTGATTGCAGAATGTTGCATTGTTGAGGTCTACTGGTGCACTGTGCTCACTGTGGTCTGAAGAAAAAAAAATGTGTACAAAGCTCTGAGTGCCCCCCCCCCCCCACGCAGTTTATCCAAGTTGAGAAATAGTGAGTTACTGGGACATCAGGGTCATTTGTTTGAAATGTCATAGCATCTGGGTTTCAAGATCCACATTTCCTCCGCCCCACAAGCTCCACGTTTTCTGAGCTTCTGAGTCATTTTTGTGGATTTCATTCATAGTTTCATTCAGTCAGTTAATCAGTTAGTTGATTAACAGAAAAGTAATCAGCAACTAATTAATCACTTTTTTTTTTTTTTTTAAGCAGAGAGCCTAAATTTTTTTTTAGTTTTTGACCATTGGTTGGACTTTGTATGTCTCTGCTAACATGTTCCCTTTCTGTTCCTACTGTCCTCTTTACTCACAGATATCCTGCAGTACTATCTTAGCTGCACTGTGGAACAAACCAACCCCTTCCAGCAGGTTTGTTGCATATGAAACTAAAGTTGGTTTTGCATCTTTGAGTTTTTAAACTTGTCAAATCAAACCATCTGCTCCTTAAGACAAATACATGTAAGCTGCCTGGCTGTTAACTTATAGGCTGGACATTAATGTAATGCTGATGATACTCACATTTTAGCAGCATGTTATAAACATATTTTCTGCATGATGTATATCCCTCTGATTGGCGAGAGCATAAGTGGGCACAATGAGTCATTCCCATTGCCTCAAAGAAAGATTTTTTTTTTTCCATGCGAAAGTACAATACTTCCCATTCAACCAGCAGGAAAACTGATGCACAGCAGCTCTTCCTGTTGTCTGTACTGATAGCATGTGCTCGCTTCAAAGGATGTTACACTGAAGCGGAAATTCAATTTGCTGTGAATCTATAGTTTGCCTTAATGGTCTACCTACATTTTGCCTTCCAAACTACATAAATAAATCAAAACTATTGAGGGTCTCTCAAGTCCAGGCATCTATTGTTAGTGCAGCTGTAAAGAAGCTATATATAGATCCAGTATATACAATATGTAAGGCTTTCAGCTCACATCTGTAAACTGTCAGCGTGCTTCCACCACCTACAGCATCTGAAGGCTCTCGGTTATGATTGTTTTGAAATACTGTCGAGATGTTCTGAGCTGCTACAGTATTTATACTTTTATTTCAGAAGCTTTCCGGCAGCCACAAAGCATTAGTGGAGATGCAGGACGACATGTCCGAACTGCTGCGCTCTGCCACCAGAGAGTATAAGCAAACTAAGGTATGTCTCCAGCCTGGTCGATACACTCTCTTCCTGTAAATGCCCACATTACAGGGTAGCTGTTACCATACACACTTACCCACCGGGCCACAAGCTGCTATTGTACCATTTGTGATGACAGAATATCTGAGTGAATGGGACCAAACGACTGACCTGCAGAGGAGTGAAGTGCACCTGTCCCACATAAAGATCTGCTGACGGCCCACCTGGGACCTGCATTATGTCCCATTTTGCTGCATTAGGCTTTCACTGGCCCTTGTCAATACAACACTGCGGTATTGTCCAGTGCTGGTCCTTACACTGTGTTGACTGAGGCACAAATGAGAGCTGACACCGAGAACAGAGAGAGGCATATTTGACTTCACATACCCACACAGAGAAATGTGCTGAGGTCGTGGAAACGTTTATATCAGGCAATCAGACACATTTTCCGCTGGAACTGTAATGAGAACAGAAGGAAGAAGGGAGACAGTCCATTAAAATGTATCGTACATTAAAATCTGCTTCTTCAGCTCGAGCTGCCGTGCGGTGTTGCATATTGATGAAAGACGCATCCTCAGATAAATGTGCTCTGAGTGGATAATCTGTGTCTTAATCGCTATCAAAAAAAAAATTATGGCTCAACTTTTTATTTGCTTTCTTTTAGGTCATTCTTGACTTCTCACATCCGCAGGTGCCAAAGTTAGATTTCAAGTTAAGCCTCTTTCAACAGGTCTAATAAAGTGTTTTTCCTCGTTCATTTCCAGGGAACTTTGGAGGAGATCCAGGGGATACTGAACACCACTGAGATCAGCCTGCATCAGCTCACCGCCCTGGTGGACTGTCGTAGCCTGCACATGGTGAGCCGGGACATGAAGACTTGCAAAACCGAGGCATTCTCACTGTAGCATTGCTCCACGTCTCTTACAAAAGCGCCTGGGGGACTGATCTATTGTGACATCTATGTAGTGCAGCTTAGTTGTATAAAGCAACCCTTCTTTTATGCTCATGCAGCTGACTACACCTGTCATTATAAATAACATTTGCTTTTCTGTATGTGAGTCCTTGTCCAACTGATGCTGGCTATGTACCATTTATGAAGCTGGCTGAATGACGAGTACTTGGCAGTCTTTATGCTTTGGAGGATTGTCCCTCAGTGGCGTCCAAATTCCGAGTGCACATGTGCAACTCTTGTTTCTTTCTGCTCTTCCCTTCCCTCTCAAGCAGCTACACCCGTTGCCATGCCAAAACCTTCTTATTTCATGAAAATTAAAGTATTTTCAGTAGAAATACGCAATGTGTGTCAGCCCTGTGCTGTGTTTACAGATTGGAGATTCTCAGTCACGATAATGTGGAGTGTAGTGGCGTTTTTCAAACGCTAGGTAAAAATGCAGTGCTTTTCTTCTAGTGGGCCAACTGTGAGCTCATTGCTTTGACCTAGTTTAAATGAAAAATCAAAGTAGATGCATTTAAAGACCCTTTTAGAGTCCACACACTGCAACTCTAGCATTTTACTACTTCTTGTTTTTTGCTTTTTCCTCCTCATGTTTTGTGAAAATGCTTCAGATGTTTCCAGTTAATCGATCTGACCTGCTTATACCTGCTATAACAAAACCGGTGCCTCTCTTCTTCCTTTTCCTTTCTTGCAGGACTACGTCCAAGCCATGACAGGACTTTGTTACGATGGACTGGAAGGCCTCATCTACCTCGTGCTCTTCTCCTTCGTCACCGCTCTCATGTTTAGCTCAATTATCTGCAGTGTGCCTCACACCTGGCATAAAAAGAGGTAAGACTTCTAACCGCCCCGCATCCGTCCAGTAACTCTCACCACAATGCACAGGAAGCGGCGCAAAAGCTTTTAAGCGTTGTTTGTTCGCGGGGCTGTGTATACAGTGAGAAATAGCTGAAGAGGATAAGCCTATCAATTAATTATGGGTTTACAGCATTTTCCCCCCCTCTTCAGCTCTTGTTTTTACATGGCATGGGAATGAAGCAAGCAAAGTAAGTTAGTATAAATCTGCACAGATAAGGAAACATGATTATGTTTGTGTAAAACGTATGTTTGTTTGCTGCTCAAGGTTGGCTCTGTTTACCTCTGGGACATGTCCAGAATGCTCCAGCTGCTTCCTCTAATAAATTACTTCCCCTTATCCCGCATAATTGCGTAGAGTTGGCCTAAATCTATCATAACCACCGCGTGAGCTGGTGTCATTTTCTACAGCAGAGGGGGTGAAATTATTCTAATGTCTTTGTCCTATCAGCAGCCGACAAGGTTTTGCAGGATCGCTACAAGGAAAAGTGGTTTCCCAGGCACAGCTCAGCTGCACCACATAATTAACTGATCCCTCCTAACCATTGGGGGGCATGTTCATCAGTTTGATCTCAGCTGGAGCTTCCTGTTATAAAGCAAAGGCTTACACGCTAGCAGACTGTTTTCCTCAGTGGTTCCTGCTAAGCTTGTTTTGTTTTACTGTTGTAATGATGCGTGCACACTAATTCCTTTCACCTCATCCGGAATTATAGCTGGAAATAGCAGATTATTATGAGGATTTAGATTTGATATTAAATGTTATAATTTCTAGATTATTATTAGTTTAATTAATATGTCACTTGTCTCTGTGTGATGTGAGATGTACTAAATGTAAGTCATGGGTTAGATATGTAAGTAGAAGCCTATAGGTTGAACACTAGAGGGAGACAGGCTCCATGATGTCATTCCTGCTGTGTTTAGACAGACCTTGTTCAGTGCATCAGTGTTATCTTATAGACACTGTTGTGCTTCATTGTCTGAAAACAATCAAGTCATGTTTATTTGTGCAGAAGTGGGCGACTGCTTTAATTTGACAATTTATTGTTATAATGGAAAATGAGGGGTTTTACGTTTTCTTGTAGAATTTGAACCAGATCCATGAGGCTATTTTTACAGTCTTTGTTCAGTTCCATTAAGGTCAGTGGAAAAACTGCATTGTCTGTGCTTTAAACAGCAGAGAATTCATCGTGTTTCTCTGTCCCTCGGGCAGTGATGAAATTGAATCAAAACGTGACTGAGAATGAACACAATGTGACCACGTGGCATCTCTCTGTGCTCCTTTTGTCATCGGTTCGATGGGACAAGGGGTCCCTCTGGTGGTGGTTTGACAGTTTGGTGTTTTGTATTATTTTTCAGGAACGAGGAGGACAGCGAGGACGAGTCTCTGAGCCACGGGGGAAGGCAAAACCCTGATAACCTGTACCGGGTCCACATGCCCAGTTTGTACAGCTGTGGCAGCAGCTACGGCAGCGAGACCTCCATCCCTGCTGCCGCCCACACCGTCAGCAACGCACCTGTGACAGAGTACATGTAAGTCACCACTTCTGGAAACTACTCTGAATTTCAATGCAAAGAGGCACTAAAAGAACTGGGGTGCTCGTCAATGTGGCTGATATTAGATATCTCATGTACTCGAATCGGTTTATACGTCCCCAGAGAGGAACTCAGCCCTCCTATAGAAAGTCATGCCTTGGCCAGCAGAGATGCAGCTGTTGCTGTCCAGCTGTGATGCTTGTGAAACCCAAAGCTCTCTGCCTCATGAGTGGAGCTCAGTGTTAGGGAAACTGGGGGAGGGAACCACCCCCCTCCCCTTCTAAACTCCATAAAGAGCGGAAGGCCTTGGTATGCTGCAAACAGACTTTGCAAGTTTCATCTATGCAATATTTAGTTTCAAATCTACAAAGCAGTGTGTCCAGTTTTTCTTTCAGTTCTTTGCTTGTTATACCTGATTTATTGTGTGTTTAATTCTGCAGGGCTCAGAATGCCAACTTCCAAAACTCTCGCTGTGAAAACACGCCTCTGATAGGACGAGAGTCTCCTCCGCCCTCGGTAAGTGAAAACATAGGAATTGTAGAAACACCTCCAGGTCATTTGGCAACCTTTTGTGACGGACTGATTGTATCAACCCTGCTCTTGATATCAGTGAACCCATTTTGATATATATCACATTTTGAACAGTGTAGTTAGTAATGTAGATAGAGGTCACTTTTCATGGAGAATTCCCAGACTCAAGCTCTTGTTTCTGTGAGTATCCACCCTGCCAGTGACTCTGTACTTTACCTTTTTGATGAAAACAAAAAATAAAACACCTGCACAGATCAGTAAAGTGTCAAATTGTCACATGACATCATTTATATCTTTAATGGCAGTGTTTTCTGTCTTCACTTGATTTAAAAAGCTGCGATGTTAGCGTATGTATCACGAGCCAACCTCACTCATTCCCTCCCGCCCCCCCCCCCCTCGTTGGCCTTGAACCTCCACCAGAGATCCTCTCCTCCCTGGTGTCCGTGTGTCTGCCTGGACCTAGACGCTGCTTCATGTATCTTCTCTATACTTTTCTTCTTGTCGTTTTTTTTTTTTTTTTTTCTGCGAATCCATACAGTTGTATTTGACTGCCGCGGACAGTAACAGCGGTCTCAGCTGGCAGTTAAAGCCTTCGGAGAGTTCAAGATCGTTTTGGTAACCTCATCTGCTATGCTAACAGGTACAAAACATGCCCGCCTCCTCCACCCCCGCTGGCCTGTTCCTCCTCTGTACCACTTCCCAAACCCAGCTCTATTCACCCTCTATTTAGGTCCCACCAGGGCTGTTGGACCCACCCACCACCACTCTTCCCCCCTCTCCTCCCCTCCTCTGTCCTGACTCTTGTCCCACCTGGTGTCTCACCTGATGTTTGTTTCCTGTGGCCCCGGGCTGCATGTTCCCCTGCCCCTCTGCACCACAGATGTATTGGGAGGAACATGTGAAGCTGTAACTCTGCCCCGAGGCTCACTGTGACCTATGAGTCAATGACGAGTCAACGTCAAATTAAGAAGCCGTTTAACTGCACCGGTCATGTGGATTTTCTTTGTCTCGATTCATGGGTTTGAAGGTGAACTAATTGGGGTTAAGACCATTTATATTACACTTTAAAACCACAACAGGGAAGCAGCAGTTCTACTTTTATGTCTCTGGGAATACGTTTGTTTGTCATCTTGGATGTTTAATACAGAAAGAAAGTGTTTTATTTCCTTTATATTTGCTTTATTGTCACTATTTGGTGGTTTAACTATAAAAATAGTCAATAAACTCACACCAATTTAACAAATATTGTATACTACACAGAATAAGAAAGTAGTCCAGGTAAATATCTAATGATACATCTTCGCTCTTCACATCCAAGGTAAGTGGTGTTGTTTCGTCGAGCCTGTTATTGGTGCCGATGCTCAGCTTTCACATCCTCAACAGGCTGTCCAAATGGCTCTGAAGGGGGAAAGCAGCCAATTCAACATATTGTTTCCACATGAGTTTGAAATGCAGCCTTTTTTCTTTTTTTTTGCTTGTATCGCCTGTATTTATTTTAAATAGACAGCATGGGTGCATCGTAAATGTTTATGAATGACTGGCCCCGCCGATGTGCACGCAGGTCAAAAACCAAAAAAAAAACAACTTCCTTTTTAAAATCGGTGTCTATTTCTACAATTCCTCTGATGTCCTCTGTAGCTGTTGGCTGTGATCTTCTTTCTGTATATCTGAATAATTTAAAATCCCTTTAGTTTCCAGCACTGCGGAGTAACTAGTTTGAAAGGTAATCCGTGTAGAATCTACTCAGTAGCAATTTGTGATGCATGTATATTTTTATTCTTCACTGCTGCTTTTGATTTATTATTCAACAAAAGGAGTTTTCTTCCTTCTCTGCAAAGCACTGGGTCCAAAAGACACTGAGCCTCTCAAATTGTTTGAAATTCCAACAGATAAAAATGTCCGTGTTTGAAATCTGCATCTTTCAATCAGGTTATACAATAATGAGATAATCCTACATGGACTGTGATTTTAAAATATGTTATAAAAGTGATATTTTCTAACTGTAATTAACTATAAAGTGGCATTTTCTGTTTTCGTCCACAGTACACCTCCAGCATGCGGGCAAAGTACTTGGCTAACAGCCGACCAGATCCCAACACCCCTCCGGCGCACTAGACGACACCGGACCCGTCGCGTCTGCAGCACTGACGTCTCCGAAGTCACTCAGTCAGTCCTTTTTCTCTCATCGATGATTTTTTTCTATTCACTCGCTCCACCGTCTGCTTCCCCACACCATTAAACGTCTCTCTGGACTCAGTATGGAAAACCAAATGTGCTTTTTGCTGGTTGTTGAAACAGAACTGAAGGACATCCTGCAGAAACTCTTCATCTCATGAACCAGAAGTGGAAGTATTTTTAGTCTCTCATAGCTTTGTTTATTTCTGATATCTACAATCTTCGGCTGATGTTTACTGCTACAAGAATCGTCATTGTTGCTGGGAATTCATCTGTTTTGATGGAGCCCGGACTGACATACACTCCAGTTTTTTATTTTTTTTATTTTTTTTTATCATTTGTCTACACATTAACATGACATTTTCAGTGTCACATCTAACAAGGCATTGCAGTGTTGAGGACTCTGGAAGTGCTCATAGACGGTAACACTGATTACTACTGGTTGTTGTTTTGTAAAGTACTGTACTGCACTCTCTCCTCGTTGTGGCGGGAAGTAAGAGAAACGCCTTACACATAAATATAGGAGGAGGGTATCTACTGTTTTTTCTTCCCAACCTGAAGGGTAGATGTCCTTTCTCACAGAACACACTCAACACATCATCATCATCATCGTCGTAGTATAGAGTCATCGTACAGTGCAACATCTCAGCTCCTCAGGTCAGCTTTCTGCTTGTGGAACTTAATGCAAATCTGCATCATTTCAACCAGTAAGATTTGCATTTTCCTCCAGGTAATGTTGACATACTGTATATCACACGTGCACAACACATGAATACGATTTTTTTTTTTTTTTTTTTGTTACATTGGCTTGTTGTTGGATTTTTGTCTTAAATCTAATATGTGGGACCAGTCATCCTGCAGTATTTGCATGTCTTACAGTTCTGAAATCTGAAAACTGTTATTTCCTGTGGCTTTGTTTTTTTTTTTTTTTTTTCTTAAATACATAGATGAGCCACTATTCCACAGCAGTGACTGTAACAGATTTTGAACCCGCAGAGTGCTGCGAAGCTGTGAACTTGATTCTGGCACATGCTCTCAGAGGATTTGATAAGGACAAAGATGAGCTGCATGATGGCGATGCAGCTGTCTTGACAAGAGTCTCGGCGGGATGACGACGATCATCAAAAAAAAAAAAAAAGAAATTGAAGCGTAATGAGAGATTTTTGTACTACTGGAAGCAGAAACTTTTTTTTTTTTTTTTTTTAACACCTCCATGAAGCCGATGGTGAATCACAGGAGGACAGAGAAGTCTTCTGGGACGTTACTCCAGACTTTTTAAGATGATTTGCAGCTCCCTCTTCACCACACTGCTTGTTATTCTCTCCGTGTTCCTGCTCAGTTGTAAAGCCTCACTTCCCCTAAACAGAACTGGGAACTTGTCCACACACATCCTCGAGTCTGCACGGCAACGATTATCTCGACCAAACGCGACAGTTTAGAGTTAGAAGAAAAAAAAATCCTCCCACTGATTATCCCCAAAAGATGTCTTAATGCAAGTTTACGTGATAATACGCATATCACTATTCGTAGGAGAATTTCAAAGAGAAACCTTATGCATTGGCAATGCAGTGTCTCACAAATGTGTTTTAGCATTTATAACAACAACAAAAAAAAACAAAGCAAATAGATAACGGTGAGTGGATGCTGTGAAGGGATTGTTATTAGCCCGATTAGCTTCTGCTCTCTATCATGTGTCGGGGCTCCTTTTCTTTTTTTTCCTTGTTGAAGCATGACGACGATCCTTCATACGTGGAGTGAGATGTTTGTACTACTGCTGCTGCTTCAACTCGCTTCTCTTAGATGTGCATTGTGATCAGTACAAGAGGTGTGTGTGCGTGTGTGTGTGTATGCGAGCGTGTGTGTGTGTGTGTGTGTGTGTGTGTGTGTTCGAGACTGTGCCAACAAGTGAAGCAAACTTTTTACTATCTGAATATCTTTTTAAATGTCTTTTACTTTTAGGCCTGTTTGTAAAGTTGACAGCGCCCGGTTGCCTGTGCAATCAAAATGAGAAAATGAGCCTGACCTTTTTTTCCAAATCATTTACGCTCTGTAAAACATTACACTGATGCAATCTCTCTGTTTTTGGGGTAGTAGTCATATTCTCTTTGTCGTTTGTTATGCAAAGGCTGTTGTACAGATTTCAAACATTTTTAAAAATGAAGAAGAAAAAAGAAGTCGCTGAAATTGACATTAACGTTTTTTTTTTTAATTCATTTTAAGCTTATTTCACATTTTTAAACTTTTTTTTTCTATTTGATTTGCTTGTAGTTTTTTTTCTTTTCATTTTAGAATCTGTAGCAAGCACAGATGTGAACATGTGTTGCTTCATTAATGTGAATATGGTAAATAGATTTAAATTTTTCTTGAAAATTTTTTTTGTTTTTTTTTTTTTGAAAAAAAAATCTCTGTAGATGTAATCAGTTTATTTTATACATCATTTTTTGCTATCTCTTAAAATGTGTACATGTAAAACCTGTGGTTATATTGAGCTTGAATGCTGTGTTTTAAAATTAAACCTTAACTGTACATCAGCAGATTGTTTGATTTATTGATTTCAGATTATCCGATAAATCTATCCTGACCAGGGACAGACACTAGGTAGCAGCAGAACATTGCTGCCCTCCACTGCCTGCTTGGTTCTTCCCCTAATTTACTGAACAGGCATTTGTCATTTTTTTTCTACTAAACAGTAGTTCAGGAAGTATATTTTAGTTTAATGCCACCCAGGGGATTTGAATGTCGCCTTAGCAGCATTTCTGTGAGAAAGAATCGATGTATGTTGGTGTTTATTTCTGTTGCGGTGCAGTGACGGACCACAGGCTTGGATGGAGATCAGCTTGAGAGGGGAAAAAAGGCTATCTTGTGTGTCTGACCTCTCTGGGCTGACAGCAGGCGAGAGGTCAGTGTCAGCACCGGGCCACCAGTCTGGTTTTGTCAGCTTCCTTCATACCGCCGGCCAGCTGCTGCTGCTGCTGCTGCCACTGCCCTGAACTCCTCCTCATGTGGAAGTTTGGGCAGTTGAAATGGATTATGAAAGAAAGAGAGGGAACAGATTTTACAAAGCCAGATTCAGTTAAAATATGCACTGCTAAAAGATTTTTTAGGCAATCAAAAATACAAATTTTGGCAGTAAATACACTTTTTTCTCTTATCTTTTTGAGTTATTTTCTGTCTCAAGAGATGAATATAGAGATTACATCATCTCCCGGGTTCCCTGCTGTTTATTGTGGGGGCCGAACTAAACAAAGCAGTAAACAAACAAAGCATGACGGCGGCATTTAAGTTTTTACAACCCGTCCGGCACACAGAGAGCAGAGATGCAAATGAAATTTCACACGGCCTCACTGTCGAGGAAATTGAATTACCCTGCTTGTTGCTTGACTGAAGGAATGCATTACTAATGCTTTGAGGTGGGGAGCTGAATGGAGTGGGGGGGGGGGGGGTTCCTGCACCCTCTGACCCCCCACACCGCACCCCCCCACACACACATACACACACAGACACTTCCTGAGTCTGGCTGGGCTCTCTGCCAGGTGGACGGACCACAGCACTCCCTCTGCCAAGCAGCTGCATGACGGACAGGAGACACACGAGAGTGTTTGAGCTGCACAAGGCAAGACTTCCATTTAAAAACGCCCCCATTTTATCAGCCTTAACAACAGAGTAATGAGCTTACCACCACTTATAATGAGACGTTAGTTTATATCTACTTTTTATCCAAATGAAATGCTGGTGTAAACTTTCTTTATACCCACAGGAAATTATGTATCAGAGCATAAATCAGGAATTTTGTATGTTTTAACCTTATCTACGCAAGTCATGTCTACAGTTCATTACTGATTTGCATTTTCCCAAAGCACAACATCAATATTTAGACGTATTTCTGCACGCAAGTAGTGTGGAAATCAAACTACAGAGGCTCACAGTGGACATTAGACTCTTCTCACTGGTGCTTGTGAGCCCCAACAGGGACTACCGCAGAAAAGTGTTGTATGTTGCATGGTTATTGTGAAAAGAAGGATGAAAAACTTGTCATATCCTGTATTAAAATGTTACTATTCAGCAGCCAAACCTCAAATCAAGAGAGTGCTGCTCTAAAACAAAGTTCTGATGTGATCTCATCAAGCTGATTTTCATTGCTGAGTGTTTAAAGTTGAGGAAAAAAGATTTGTATGCTTTGGAAAATGCTTGGAATAATAAAAAATATATAGGATTTATAGTTAATGACATAAAAAAATATGCACTGTTATAGTCCTTTATAACTGTGAAGTCTGTGTAGAGGAGGTTGAACTATAAGCAGCACCGGATCTTTTTCTTCTTCACTGCTCAGTGTTCACTTTTACCGCTCATTTGTCAACATGTGCACCTTGTCATCACAGGACAGATGAGGCAAAGCGAAAAGTGAATGCAAACGCAGGACGTGAGCACCTTTTGTGCCCCGCTTCTGGAGGGAATCCTGCTTTCCATTGTTGCTGCCGCGGTGCCTACGAGGGAGAGGCAGTCAAGGAGACAAGGGAGTCTTGCTTGTCTCTATTGTGGAAGAGCTCAAAGGGAGGCAACTGTGTCCTGGGAGTCGGTGCTCACGTTATTCACACCTCACCTCCTCCTTTATACGCGTCACCCGGACCAGCCAGAGGGAGCACGTATCCAATGAGGGATTTATGGAGCTGTCCAGTTATCCCCGTCCTACTCCACACAGAGATCTTCCTGCTCGCCGTGATGCTTCATGACTTTCTCAAGCATTTCCCCTCTTCCTTCCTGTTCTTTTAAAGTCATCTGAAGTCTCCGTCATGATCCAGCGGTTCACCACTAACTCCACATCAGAGATTTAACCACATTATGTCAGCTCACAGCTAGTACGTTAATGTTTCCTTATAACCAAATTTACAACAAACATTTAAAAAAAAACACAATTTATACAAGGGGAACAGTCCAGGTTTTTGCATTAAGATTCAGCCTTTTTAAGTGGTTTTGGCTCAGTTTTGCAAGGCTAACCTAACATTTTGTCCTCACAAAGTCCCAAAATCTTCTTATCAGGTTAAGTCAACACTGATCAAACATGGCTGTCTTCATTTGCATCCGGATTTGCATTTGTGCAAAGATGACACAGTTATTTTACTTTAATTCAAATCACCTTATTGTTCATTTGTTGCTGCTGTGACTAGACCATTTCAATCGCCAACAGTTATGCAAAGATATGATTTAATAATAGATTTTTATACCTCTAAACAAACAGTACGAGGATGAATATCACCTGATAAATGAAGTTCACATCAGTGAAACTAACACTGAATGTATGAAGATAAACACTTTCTGCAAACTTGTTGCCACTAAAAATGAAGGATTATTATTTATCTTTTTATATAACCCATCATTAATAAGTACAAAATTACTTTTATTTATCTTTGTATGTCACAACATGATGCAGGATGATCCTGAAAAATAATATATTTTAGTCATTATACTACAATTACTACTGCTACAACTTAAAAAGACATTTTAAGGGTTAAAATCAATAATTATGGTCTGTTTGCCTGGCGGCTAAGACATGTAACCCTTTGTTGCATGTCTCTCATTCATTCTCTCATTTCCTGTCTCTATCTCTAATGTCACTATCCAAAAAAAGCCCAAAAATGTTTAATTATGATTATTTATGTCAAAAGCCTGAATGTTTTTCTTAAAATATTAAGATTATTACAGCAACTGGCAGGATTACTTAAATTTATCTTAGAAAAACAAGAAATCATTTCCTGCAGGACATCTTCCAACAGAGACGGAAAAAAAAAAGGTCCAGGTCAGCTTGAGCCAGGCATTCTGGTCTGCCTCCAAATTCTTCAAATCCTCCACTGAAGTGCTGGTTACTACAAAGTTCAAGTCCCTCTGCAACAGCGATACGTGATACCTGGATTATACTAGTATACTCCCACTTCGGCAGCCCTTTGGAGCACATGTTGAGCAGGATTAAGGCCTGTGCCAGTTGCTGTGAGATCTCTCTGTGGAGCCAATGGGAATTGTCCCGCCACTCCTAATCCTGCAGACAATGCGGGCTGTTAATTGGAGACTGACTGATATAGCGAAGGAAAGTCATGAAGACAATGTGCAAGTGGCCACCGTCTCTGTAATCCCCTGCACTCTGAGGAATGTTCCTCTGCGGCGTTCAACGGATCAGAGTTCATTTCTGCTCAAACTCCCAACACCTCCTCGCCTTCCCACCCTGGGGTTTTCCATTTTTACTGGCAGTTAAGGCCACTGTTTTGCATTTTGAGTCAAGCAAATAAAATCACTGTGGCTTTGCAGAGTTGTGAAATTTCACATCTTGTACTCACAGCGCTGTCATGGGAGGTGCAAGAAAACACACTCAGGTGTTTGTGTTTCAATCAGCGGGGTACAAAACTTGCAAACAGAGTTGCAGTGTTTCCTGTCACTCAGCATGGAGACAGCACTGAAATAATGTCATTGTTAGGACTTTGTGTAGCCAGTGTTATAAACATATTTTTATGTGTTAGTAACTCTATCTTCGTGTAAATTAAAACTGCACCGCTCCAGAATAATATCACCTCACTGTTTGACAAGTTTTAAAGGATAATCAACTGTCACATGATACTCATGAGACTGTGTTTCCACTATTTTGTGTATTTCCATAAACATATTTAGTTTAAATGACGGCTTGATATACAGAATATTCAAGTTGTGGGATTTTAAGGTTAAAAGTTAAACTCTCTCTCATTCAGAAATGGTTGAGAACCAGACGCAACAATCATAAAACTCTCAACTGCTGGATGTCAACTTCCAGTTCAGGCAAGTGGGTAATTACGTGGGTGACAAATAAGACACTCACACATGTTTTTTTTATTTGCTTTCTCCCTAAAGTGAAAAAGAGTGGGCAGAGGAGCTTCATTTCTCTTAAACCGAGACAGACATAAGTCATGTGGGACGTTTTGTGTTTTGTAAACAGAATATGATAGATATTATGGATACTGGATCCTTTATCACTGGTGGATAATCAGCCACAGCAACAGCCTCCAGACATATTTCATCATAGGCTCTGCTGACAGGCAGGTGGTGCAGCGGGGTTGGACGTCTGCAGTTGGATGTTTGTGTTCTTTTAATCTCTCACCTGTCACCACGCCGGACGTATGCAAAACTGAAAATATTCCACCACTCAAAGTCTTGTGCAGATGTTATACCAGATCTATGCTTTCAGTCATGATACTGACATTTCATTTAAAGACTTAAAGGCTATATCTGCTATTATCATATGTGTAAGTTATGTACATAATATACATATTTGTATATATATAATATATATCAATATGAGACTACTTTCCTATTCATATGAATGTTTCAAAACTTTTGACTGGTACTTTAAAACTGTATATTCCTTCTATATATAATATCATTTTTCCTCTTTAGTGCAGCTTTTATACACTTGTTTTTTTAATTGTTTTTCTCTATTCTATTTTAAAATATTGTAATATTTGTAAGCACGTTGTATAAGTGTGTAGTGTGGAGAGGACCGCAACTGAAAGTCATTGTGCAATCCCGCATTGTATAATCACAATTAAAATGAAACTTGAACTTTGTGGTGCAGTTTGCAGAGGAAGAGGAAGCCAAATCGTTTTGGGTTAAAGTAAAAGTAAAGTAAAAGTATTGATGCCTCTATGTAAAAATACTCAGTTAAAAAAAAAGACTAGTCTGTGGTGAAAGTGCAATTCAGAGGTACTTCAGTATATACGTTCTACTTCACTACAGTTCAGAGGAAAATATTGTACATTTTACTACAATAGTTACTTTCCTGAATAAGATTAATACATATTGTAAACATCTTACCACTAATCTGCTAATCTAACACTGTCAGAAGCCATTATGACTGAATAATGACTCCTTTTATACTTTAAATGACATTTTGCTGGTAATACTTATGTTCTTTTACTTGAAGGCAAGACTTTCACCTGTAATGGGCTGTTTTTAAACTGTGGTATTGTAAATTCTTCTTCCAACATTGTAATAAAAAAAATGCAGCTCAGGAACATTTTCCAAGCATAAGAATCAGTGAAAAAAAAGACTGAATATTTGCGCTTTTTCCAATTATCAGTGTAAAATGTCATCACTATCAACCACCAGAGGCACATGCGGGCTGCAACCTAGTGAGCACATAGCCAAAGATCCATCACCAAAGCCTTCCATGGGAGACAAATTGCTCGGAGCAAACATCCCCACCACAAACCATAATCATAGCTTTGCCTTCCAGAGATGTATAGTGGGAAAAGATGAAGCCTTTTATGTGTCTAAATCTCATGTTCAAACAGACATCAGTCTTTTTTCGCCCACTTTCCTCTCTCTCTCTCAGTTGACTCATAAAATGTTTCCAATGAATCTGTACAGAAGTTTCAAATCATACTGTGTATGAAATGAGACAATCAAGACATTTGTGATCGGTAGCTTTAACCATTAATTCACCGACAAATACGGTTGATGAGCTTTCTTCAGCTTTGCGAACACGAGGATGAGAGAGATCCCTCCTCTGGCACTGCACCCATGGGAAAAGAGGGCATGCGGCTTAAGTGTAAAACTCTCGTATGATTAAATTGGCAAGCTGTGAATGTGCAAACAGTAATCGGATCAGAAGCGGTTTGATCTTTTCTTACAAAGGAGAATGGTTTTTACACAAATAACAAATCATTAGAGTGTTGGTCTAATCGGCCTTAAATCTTTTTTAAAGCTCAGATTCTCAAAACTGTCACTTGTCTTTAACTTTTTTTAAGTCATAACTGAAGAGACATGTCCGGTGTCACGGTTTTACAGTGTTTGGTTTCACTTGGAAATTGTTAAAAGGCATTTTTTTTTAATCAGTAAGAAGTCTACATGTGCAGCATTGCAATAAAAGGAAATAAAGTGGACATGTGAGATTTAAAGTAGCCTAAAACCATTTCCTCCATCTCATTTGTAATCCCTCTGCATCAGTAATCCTTCACACATACCAATCTGTCACATCTGTGAGCAACTTTGAATGAATGGCAGTTGTTATATGTGATTACTGTCCTTTGGTGGTTTCCCACTGTTTATCTTTTCTTAATGTTTGCTATTGCAATTATGTCTGTTCCCAGACTAGCAGCTGCGGAATAATAAATACAGTCAGACTGAGCTTTTACGCTATCAGAATTTCAATTTACACACAAAGGCAGAGGCCCAAGTTTTCAGCCTCGCGCAGGGAGACAGTTTGGACAGGAGATGAACCACTTCACACTAAATGGAGCTTTGTGCTGCCAGCATCAGTATTCAGATCCTTTACTGGAGTAAAAACACCAAAATTTTATTCAAAATCCTACTTAAAGACCCCCTTCAGACATGTTTTAAGACATGAAAATCAGCTGCTTGGAATAATAAATTGTGTCTGATATGCTGTATTTTTTCATAAAGTTCAATAGTTAGAAATTCATAAAGTGCATCTACTCCTCTCTCATCCAGAATCTATGAATGTATGTAAATATTTTCAGTTTCAAAGCTTTAACTGTGAGAAACAAGTTGTCTCCTACTGCACTGTAACATCCATTCTCGGTGTATGTGCGCTGGAGGCTTCGAGTTCCCACATCGTACTTGTGAAAGTTGCATACTGGACCGTTATTGGCTCCATCTAGTTGTGATGTCACAAATCATGCTCATAGATACAAGCCTCACACTCATCTTTTTGCTGAGCGCAGAGAAACTTTCCGACATCAGAGGATGAATGTGAAGACAGATTTCTAATGTCAAACTCTGCAGAGTCATCGTTCTGCAAGAGCAATGAGAAACACACATCTTTGAGTGGAGGGAGACTTTAGTGAAAGTAAAAGTAAATGTATTTGCCTTTCTTACTGAGATTGTTAATACTAATGCATAAAATGTGTAAGCAGCATTTTACAGATGTAGCTGGTTGAGTTTTAACCGCTTTATTTACAGTTAGGTAGTTTAGTCCAGTTTTCCCAACATGGGGGTCAAATCTATATATCATTAATGTTATAGGAAAGAAGAAAAAATAAAATTCTGCTACAGAAATTTGTAGATTATGTTATTTTTGGACCATTTGACCTTCTGGTGACAAAAATGGTTATTTAAATGAAACCCAATGAATCTCAGAGGTTTAGAGAGGAAATCTGTCTTTGGTGGAACCTCTAACACCACATAGACATCTGAAACATGACAAGGAGCCCCAGTCAGCTACACACTGCTTTCCACACTCATCATTCGTTTTTTCATGTAAATTTTTTTTTTAAAAAGTAACCAATAACTAACTTTTTAAGCTGAAGTATAAAGTAGCATAAAATGGAAATGCCTAAGTCAAGTATAAATACCTCAAATATGTACTTAAGTATAGTCGTTAAATGAATGTACTTTCCACCAGTGGTTGACTAATGGCATCATTTCCTTTGAGGTCAACACGTTGTTTCTTCTGGTTTTCGCTGCAACAACATGCAACTGGTTGTGTAAATGTGAACTATATGTTTTCTTTCCACCAGATTTTCTACTTGACTAAACGTCAAGTGACGTTAAAACACTGAATAAGTAAATAATTGGTTATTTTGAACATGAAAGTCAAATAAAGACATGACCAAAAAATGTAAAGTTTCTCAGTGGTTATGCACTTTTATTCAAAGTTTTAGGTCCCACCGTGGGTCCCATGGTAGTTAATACCAGGATCAGCTCATAATCCCTGAGAAGCAAGTATTGGGAATGAACTGTTCGAACCCTCCAGATACTGGAGAATAAACACCACAGTCATTTAGCACAGTTCAAAGCAGTACAAAATCATGTCCAGGTCATTAAAAGCATATGTAAACCACCAAGGGAATTACATTCTAAACATATACAATCACTACTAATTTAAACAAAAAGTACAGTACACAATACTGTAATCAAGATGTACAGTGCAACCCAATATGGGTGAGAGATGACACAGAGGGAAGGAAACACCTCCATGTGGAAACACTGATGTTGCTCTTGTTAAGTTCTCACCTCACAGGCCTCGAAAGCCGTTATTATGTGTAAATACAGAACATTCATGTTAATAAAAACAGAGAGGCTCATCAGTCTTTTGTGCAAACTATTATAGACTGCGGCTCAGATTACACATGTGGTTGTTATTTAGATGCCATTGATTCAAACTGCTTCTTTCTTTTTTTTTTCTATTTTGGGCTCTTTTTCAAATGGCATCCGTCCAAGCTAGGAGTCGGAACTGTTGAAGCTTTGGAGGTGAGCGTCTTTCCAGGAGCAAACAATCAGCTCATTTGAAACTAAGCTGTGCAATTTCAAACAAATAAAACATCTTTTTTTTTTCAAAGCATTTCAAAAGCTGATTGCGACCCCAAATCAAAATCTCTTCTACTCATCATTTTTCCCTGATTGTTACAAATGCAAGGAGTGTTATTAAATACATAAGAATGAATAGATGTTGAGATTTTGAGGTGGGTTTTTTTTTTTTGTTAGTTTAGACACAAATCTGAAGTATGTCATTATAGGACGTAAATTAGGTCAGGCCACCTAAAATATCAAAAGTGCTTTGTCCTGATATACCTCAGATTAGGTCAGCTAAGGATGCATTTGGAAATCTGCCTACTGCCAGCTCAAGTTGTGGGAGAAATAACACTGTTAACTTAAAAGCACAACAACATCTTCATATTAGAGCGTTTGTCCGGAGTCATCTGAGTAAAACGATCTAAACAAAATACCTGGAGAAGCCAATTATATGTGATAAAAAAAAGCCCAAAGCCTACAAAGATAGACCTGTATGGCTTCCACTTTTTAGAAAGCTAAAACAAAAAAAAAGTAACTGTTAATGTGAAGCTGGCAAAAAGGCTTGAATATATGTCAATACATTCTATGAGAATTGCAGATACATTTACAAGCAAAATATACGTACATCACAAAGCTCAACTGATTGCCTGCAAAGCTTAACGCTGAAAGCAACTTCCTGTCCGGGAGCTGGAATCCTCCGCCCGAGCACTATGGGGCGAGGTCCTGGCTCCGGACAGGAAGGAATAGTCCCGAGGCGGGCCGCACAGCAGCCCAGTAAAACTATTAAAGACCGCGCACCACTGCAGCAAGAATACAGCAGCTGCGCAGTCTAATACCAAACACTGGTCCCCACGAGCCTTTCAGATACCGAGGCACGACGGGGACGAGGATGAGAAAAGAGCGGTCGCCCTAAAAGGCAACCTGGGGAGGACACCATGGGGTGTCTGGATACAGGAGACAGTGTACAGACTTGAACCTGAAAGAAGGAGAGAGGGGGGAAAGAGTCAGACTTTGATTTTTTTGTTGAAACTGAGGTGAAATGTGTCATTAAATTCAGAGCAATCTCTCACCTTGATGGATCCTCCTCCACAGGAAAAGCTCCTTTCAAATTGATGATATTGCTCTTGTTTTCAAACATCCCATAACTGAGGGTGATCTGAAAGACAAATGAAAGGGAACACATGTAAAAAACGCTCTATTCTATGCTCCAAAGCACTCCGATGGTGTATTAAAAAAAAGGATGAGCTGAGCCTCTCACCTGCTTGTGAATCTCAGATCTTGACACTTGTTGCAGGTTCTCCAGGTGGGAGTGAAACAGGTTGCTGCGGGTCAGAGGAACCCCCAGAACTGACTCGATGATGTAGCCGATGGTGCAGTCGTCGGGCAGGCGGATCTTCTCTGCTGTGTTCATGAAGTGGCCGCCACTGAAAAGACAAGAAAAATGAGCAAACGCCTGGTCAGCATTGATGTGACACACCCTAATATTGGAGGCAGAAGTTGAAAAGTGAAATAATAATAATAAGTCAGGATTGTGAATCTTGTATCTTACCTGGCCCACGGGCTCATCTTCAGCGCCAGACCCCGGCTCACACAGAAGCCAGCTCCTCCGGTAGCAAACCAGAAGTTGACGGGTTTCTACAAGAGACGATAGAAAAGTTTAATATACAGTATTATCTGAAAAACAACGACATGATCTTGAAAATATTACGCGCACAAAAACCAGATTCTTCAACGCACCATCTTATTGTCCCCCAGCCTCTCTGTGGCTTCTATGGGCCGGTCCAGGCTGGGTTTACCGATGTACATGTCCTGGGTGTGAGGATACTGGGACAACTGCTTCACCAGAGTCCGAACATTCACGTAGTTGTCGTCATCAACGTGACAGAACCACCTAAGAAGCAGAAACAGAAGCATCGTTAGATCCTGAGACATTCAGACTAATGCAACAATCATCAGAATCTGAAATAAACGTGAACTTACTTTTTCCCAGACTCTATGAACTTGTCATATTCCACCGCCATCTTGCAAGACAGAGCTTGTCGGCTATGAGCTGCGGAGCAGTTGGTGTTGATTGCATGACTCCCTGTGGCATCGGTAAGAAAGAAATACGAGTTAGATAAGAGAGCCACATCAATGGAGGCTCTATGTGTTTTAATATCATCTTTCATGGAGGGAAAAAGCTCAAAGCAGAATTTTTATGACCTTTAAGATGTGATTTGTTTTCTCATAAATTCAGCCTCTTCCTAATACAATGTGCATCTCTGTTCCCAAACATGAAACCCCCCTCATAAAACTTACCAATTTTCTTTTTTAGCTCCTCGTCTTCTCCGTCTGTGAAGATGTAGGTCTGTAAGCAAACAAGGGAAATAACAGATAAGTGGACTTGGTCTTTGAAGTCCACAAAATCAAAACCACTTGATCATGTGAAGCGGTCACACGATCGACCCCAATTCAGCAGTGTGTCCAAAGTCCTCCTTCCTCATATGAAGCCCGGTGTGATTAGCATCAATCAACATGTCTTTTATGCAGTGGAAAACACGTTGAGTTAAACAACCTCCTGCTCTAATAAGGGCCTTTTGTCCTGCGTTTCACTCTCTCCATGGCAACTATGCAGCCGTCCCGAAGCATCCCAGACATAGAACAAAGGAGGAGGCAGACTGTCCGCCCCCACACACACACACACCCCATTCATGCATCCCATCCCCCGGCCCGAGCCCCATCCGTTGTGTTGAACCTGCTGCCGAGCTTCAACATGTCGAATGAAGCTAAAACAGTAGCATTCAAATGTTACAGTCGGTGCATATATGATAAACCGCCAACACAATCCTCTCTGTCCTCTCTGCTGTTGCTGTATGACTGACAAAAAGTTAAAAGAATCAAACCACGAGACTACAGGTGCTTGTTAAATGTAGCAGTTAGTCATAAAAGGAGTTCACAACAAAGGGTACCTTACAGGAACACACTTTAAAGAGCAGGGAGGGATTAGTCTCCTCTTTATGATAGCTCACACCGAGCAGGTGCAAGGTGGTGAATAGTGCTGATGAAAAAGGTGCCGGCCTCGGGCTTTGTAACCGCCAGAGGTCTGTTTACACTTCACCTGAGGTGAGCCAGCACCTGCCGAACATCACGCTACCTTATCTGTGCCACGTGTCTCTACATGCCAGGTCATGCTGCCTTAACCTTCAGTGACAGAGCACCTTTTGTCAGCTTTTATCCACAATCATGCAAACCCTGCTGATCGTTGATCTGCATCTCAGCAGTCCGCTGACTTTACTTGAAATAAAAGACACATCTTTCTACTGCGGTTCTCTTTTTCTTTTTTTTTCTTTTTTTTTGCACAAAGTAAAGCGGCTCGAGTCGTTTGTGGCGTAAACTGTGAGCAGATGTTGCACGATGCTAAAGCCGTGGGCCTGTATTTGTTTAAGGAAGGGTGGTGATTTCACTGGTGAAGGGATCAGAGGCTGGCGCTGTTTGCTTTAAATCCTGTTGAATAGACAGCCTAATCACTGAGGCAGCTGCCAGAGCTGCCAGGGCACTGACAGAAAGAGAGGAAGGGAGGGAGGGAGGACGGAGGAGAAGGGGTGGAATCTCACTGCTGATTAGTAAATCGAAAACCGTGTGTGGCCATTCACCCCCACTTCACCCCCTACCCCGCTTCCCCCTCCGCTCCCTCTGAGCCACATACATGGCCAGAGCCTCTTGAATAGAACAATGCTGTGAGTTTTCATGCTGGGTAAAGTCTCCACTGGGTAAATTCTAAATATGTTTGCCAGCATTTGCATACAGCTGCAGGAGTTAACTAAAGAGAAACCTCCCGGGGAAGGTTTTTTTTTCTGTCTTTGTTCTCTAACTGAAACTTAAAAGCACAGTTACTTACGTGGAATACTAATTTATACCAAAAAGAAGAAAGAAAAAAAAAAGATGCCTGTGTGTGAAGTAGAGATAAGACTCGAGGGGGCATGGGGTGAGGAGAAGAGGGAGATGAGAGAAAAGAGAAAAGGGTGGGGGGGAGAGGCTGCACTCCTGACCACAGGAAAGCCTGGCACGGCCCTGTCTGAGCTGAACGTGGTGCCTGGCTGGCTGTCTCCAGCTCCACGGGAAGGAAGGGCACCGAGCTCCCCTCCTCCTATCAGCCACCTCCACCCTGACTCCTTCCCCCTCCTGTCCCGCACATTCAAAGCATTTCAGCACTTTTCATCAAGACAAACGATTTGTAAAACAGCTCACAGGAGAGCTCGAATCACTGCCGGACAAAGCGCTACTGAAAAGTGGGCCCTTTAAAGTAATTTCTAAAACAACTGGCACACAATTTTAACAACAGGCTGTCCTCTTCAATGACACCAGCTCACTTTCTGAACACTTGTACTTCATAGTTGAGCCATTTTATTGACCCAACTACAGCGCCAAGTGTTTTTTTTTTCTTTCTAAATGCTAAAAGCGTTCATTGTTGAAGCGCTGGCTAATTATCCTTCTCCTAAAAGAGGAATGCATGGCACACCACCATGAGGATGTTGGTGCCAGCTGTTCAGACACTTGAAAAATGAATATAGGCTCTGATAACGCAGCTACGTGCCAGATTTATAAGTCAGTCTTGGAAAAGGGAGGAGGATGGGCGGGCAGAGGGGGGTCTAACGTCTCCAACTTTAAGATTAAGCTGTCTTGATGCTGCTGATCTGGAGTCTGAAGCAGGAAATACTGTGATCCATTTTATTCTTTTGTTTTCAGACCTCTTTCTCTCTCTCAGAAAGGCAGGGTGGTGA
The DNA here is from genome assembly GCA_029490765.1 of Euthynnus affinis. Taxonomy (NCBI): domain Eukaryota; kingdom Metazoa; phylum Chordata; class Actinopteri; order Scombriformes; family Scombridae; genus Euthynnus; species Euthynnus affinis. Next base: position 5,495,068 of record CM055856.1, on the reverse strand, counting down.
TGAATGGGGAAATAATAGAAAATAGGAAGAGGTGCTGTATATGTAAAAAGTTGAAAGGAGACTTTTTGTTTCAAAAGCACCAATTAAGAGATAAATTGGGTTTGGAATTCATTAACCACAACAGGTAATCATTTACATAAAGATAATAACTGGTTGGATTTTCCCCCTCCCCCCCAAAAAATGAATGGGCTCAAAGATTATAGAAGACCCCAGGCACTATTGTGTCAACAAAACTATCAGAGAGATAATCTACCTTCTCTGTTCTCATGTAAACAGCAGCAGATAGCAACTCCATCTGAATGAGAGCAGAAGAGATCTCACTGTGAGCAAGACAAGTAACAGGAGCAGTCAGAAATGAAGGTCATCTAAACAGCAGATTTTGTAGAAATAATACTTTTGTCCCTTGTGTCTACAGCTATAAAAAAAAAAAAAAAGTGATCCACAGATGTTCATCAGCTGAGTGTGAGAATCAAACCTGAATGTGGAGGATGGCCATATGTACACGGTGGGAACTGGGAGCATCATATGGCTTGTCTTTTGTTCTGTCTCTCCTGACCACCTGGCACCCTTCCTCCAGGAACTCCCTCTTGTATTGTGGGCTCAGTCTATCCTTTTTATCCGCGCAGCCACCCACCAGCTGCCTTGCCTATAAGCCCTGCTGTTGTCGGATATGGGTTAACTAACATCATCCAGTACAGTAATTACAACTAATTAGCACCACCTTTTCACATATACACACTGAAGAAGTCTGGACGGCTATGAGGGGTAATCCTAATTCTGTCTAATCTGTGAGCAGACAGTTTTAGAGGCATTAAACACATCTCAGCCTTATCACCACACAAAGAGAAGAAACTTCTCACCCAACCTGTGTGTGACAGCACCCAAGACAAATTAAACAGACTTTTGGAAAAAAGCACATGTGACACCTCTGGATGCAGGATAAAATCACTTTGACTGGCCACTGTTTTCCACCACGCTATAGCCATGAGTGTCTTTGTGCACCCTCTTAAAGGAGCTTGGTTCTCAAGGCCGCACATTTTCATTCCCAGCGTGCTACTTCCCGGCACAAACTTGCCTATAGATGCACCCCTTTGTCCCTGGCATCCCCTTAACGAAGCCCCCGTTTTCCCATCCCACCGTATGCTTGACCCAGACTCAGCTCCCACGTTCCCATGGAGAGAGGGGAGACAAGGGGCTGGGAAAGCTTTTTTTCCCCCCTTCAGAAAGACGCTTTGTTAGTGCTGGAAGGGGGACAGCGCTGGAGTCGGTGCTGTGAAGCATCCATTGCACCAGGGGCATTCACAGGGACACCCACAAGAGGAGGGATAATAGAAAGTGGGGAGAAAAGGGGGGCTGCAAGAGGGGAGAAGAGGGAGTCCTGAAACTGCTCCCTCCGTTTTCAGGAGCATGTCACTCAGAGGAGAATTAAAAAAAAAAAAAAAAAAAGTGACCGAGGAAATTCAGGATGGTGAACAGGGGGTTGTGTGGACAATTCAATGTCATCTGGTGACAAATGGAACAATGCAGAAGCAGCGATCAAAACAGGCTTCACCTGCATGTTGGCGGCACAGCAGCAACAATGACATCAACCCAGAAAACAAACACATCATCCCTCCCCCTCCTCCTCCCCCCCAAAAAACACCCTTTAAACTTTAAATTTTCAGCTTGTGCATGAACAGAATTCATTTTTTTCTTTCTCTCTCTCTCCTTTACCTGCTGCATGTTCCTTGAGATCCAGGTGTCCAGAAGCAGATTCAGCCTGGACTGGTGGAACTTCTTGGTGGTCTTCACTGCGATGAAGATGTCATCAGCGCTGATGTCCTCGGCCGGAGGAGGGTCAGCGGCGGACGCAGAGGAGCGTGCGGGTTTTTCTACCTCTCTCCTTCCCCGGGTCAGTTTGGTGAAATACGCCGAGAATCCTTTCTTAACCTGCGCGCTACCGGGCTGTGCGTCGCCCCCATCCTCCTCTCGCGCGGCATCTTCTTGGAGGAGAGAGCGCGTCCCGGAGTCCTCTCCGCGCGTCAACTCATCCACCTGAATCCGGTGATGCTGCACAGCGACCAGAAGCAGCAGCAGGCAGAGACATGCTGTACTGGCTACAGAGATAGCGGTCTTCTTTCCATTATTTTTCAACATGATTGAAACTTTAAAAAGAAAAAAAAAGAAGAACTAAAAACTATGAAGCGGAGCAGCGAATTCCCAATGCAAAGTCCATATGGTATTTTTTTTCTCTCAGAAGAACAAAAAATGATAAATGAATGGTTCGTTATGGGGCATTGCTAGACAGCAAATAATTGTAATAGTATGAGGGGGCATATATATAAGCTTCCATGCTGGCCACGCCTCATGGGAGGTCCCTGAATGCAGCATGTCAGCCTGTGACGCTGCGATGGGGCGTGGTTATAGTTATCCGTGTGTGTGTGTGTGTGTGTGTGTGTGTGTGTGTGTGTGTGTGTGTGTCTCACTGGGAGTCTGACTTTTTCAGATAATATGAGTAAAAGACTGACCCAAAGAAAACAAAAGTGCAGGTGTTCAAGAGCAAAGGTGTGTTTCAAACCTGTGACATTCACACTGTGACTTGTTTGATAAAAAAAAAAAAAAGCTTGAATCTCCAGATCTGAGTCTGAAATCTGGACTTCAGAGTGATATTTTTTCTCTTTCAAGGTGAAGCTATTTAAATTCAGCCGAGTGTGAGCCGGGTGTTCACCAGAGAAACAGGCTCTATTGTTCCTCTTTGACCTTGTGAGGACTCTAAACAGTTGGCCATTCCTGAACACTTGTTATTCAAATTCTGGCTCTCACAACTGAGTGCCGTCTGGTGCTGGGACACTGACCAAAGACACGAGTTCCATTTAGGCCCGACACGCAGCTGGTGGAGCCTCAATAAACACCCGACTCTCAGCAACGAACAGATTTAGTATCAAAGGAATGTCTGGTTAAACTGAGTTCTTAAAGGACAGCTTTTAATGTGGTGCAACACTGGTGCCAAAATGACCTCTCTGTTTATCATAAACACTAGGTTATCGTGAGATAATTGTGATGGTTTTGGTCCCAAACTCCCAAAAAGTCTGTGTTGTCCTTTAATGTGTTTGACACCCTTCATGTCTTTAACGAATCTTAAAACACATCCTGTTTCTCTCATTAACTCCTCTGTGTTTCTTTGCATTTATAGCCGTATCAGAAACGTTCTCTTCCAAAAAAAAAACCTGAAAGAGAAAAACTTCCTTTCTACTGCAGGTGTTTTATTCTTTTAAATTCTGGGACACAAGGCACATAAGTTACCTCTCTGCTTTGTTGCTCCTGACAAGGCCTTTTGTTCCCTTTTTAAAACTGTGCATAAAAAGGCATCTAAGAGCAAGTGTAAGAAACCAGGCAGGGAGGGTTGTCTCTGTGGCCTTCATTCTTCTACCATCAACCGCCCTCTTTCTGCCGGGCTTGCAGGGCATTCGTCCCACTTCGGAAACTCTTTTCTGGTCTTTTGGACCTGTGAAAACAATGTCAGCTGTTAAAAAGGCAAAGGGAAAAGTAAAGTTGTGTCAACCTCCCCCTGCACTCTGAGTGTATTTCAACCTCGTGCTCCCTCCACTGACACCAAACACAGTAGAGAAACACTTTTGAAATCATCCCACAACCCCATCTCATCTTTGACCCCCTCCCCTCTCCTCCAGACAACACCACTGCTGAATTCCTGTGAGCCCACTTCCTCACCATAATGCTCACAACCCCGCAAATAAACACCACAGTTTGCTTGATTTTTCCCCTGATCATATCAGCATGTCGAGGGGGGGGGGGTCTGAGCGGCCAGAGAAGCCTCAGCCGGATGGTGAAATTAAAGGGCTGTTCTTTATAGTTCCTGCTTTTACAAAAGATGATTACATACTGTAAGACGCACAAAACAGCAGGTAAAGAATGAAAATATTACAGAATTATCTCTGTGATCGTCTCACTGCTATCCAAAAGACGCCATTGCAGCTTTTTGTTCACTGATACACGCTGCAGAAACTGGAAAACATATGTGTAAGATGTCAGCTATAACTTGATACACTGCATAATGTACATAGATCCATCTTGTTTGAAAAAAAAAGACAGCATGGAAGGCATTAGCACAAAGCCACATCTTTCCTTTGAACACATCATGTTTCGATTTGGTTTCTATTTCAGTCTGTTTAACATTCCTCAGGATGATTCCCTGAATGTTTCTCCTTTTTGAAGCTTTTGTTTATTAGTGGCTGGTTTAAATATGTATCAGCCAGATGCCAGTTTTTGACGACATATTGAAAAAAAAAAAAAAAAAAAAAAACTGCTGTTCAAGGTCAGTCGTGTTCGTCCTCTATGTGAACGAGGTTTGTAAAAGTGTAAGATGAGTGATGAGAGCGATGGGATCAGTGTTCGGTTCAGTTTATTTTCCCAGCGTGGACACACTAGCTTCGATGGAATTACAGGTCACACCAGAAGTGAGAGCCAGGGGACCGGGCGTCCCCTCAGAACTCGGTTTCAGTTTCCCTCCTCCTGCAACATTAGAGGCATCTCTCTGAGGACCATGGCTGAGAATGTTTCAGCTGCTCCAGAAACAAATAAATACGACCCTTTTTATTGATCTGTAGACTCAGTTCCCATAAGTTTTAATTGACTTCCTTCAGGTAAACACAATGTAGCGTCAAAGTAGACCTGCAGATCCATTGCTGAAATAAAGACAAAAATATACCCATAATGCACAAGACAATTAATGTTGATAAAAAGTTTACACAGAGGGTCTTCACTCTCTGTCTTGAGTACCTACATGCATCTTCCAGTAACACATTTATGAAGCCAATGGGGAGGAGAAATTTTCAGTTGTAACATTATGTTGTCCGAGACATCTTTATTTCTGTGAAAAATGTCAGTAGAGGAAGAAAGCAAAGAAACACAATGAATACTAAACATAGTGTTGTGTAGTTGCCAGTAAAAGGGACAATAGAAACAAAATGGAAGTCATTATCTAAATTGCACATTGAACAAATCCACCTTTGTTCTCCCAGATTTGACCTTCAGTAAGATCTTTGTTAGATTAATTACATTAATTTTTCAGTTCATATTTTATCATTCAAAATGTGCACAGTTTGGTTGAGTCCATATCATTTGCACATTGTTCTTTACCCTCAGCTAACACAGATTCTCTTAACGGGCAAATATTGATCTTTTTATTATTCAAAAAAAAAAAGAAAAGAAAAGAAAAAAATGCCTGATCAAACCCATAGTTGTGAAATAATGTGCATACATATGTTTATATGACCAAGGTCCAATAAGTTGCGTATCCCCCCCAAAAATATCTTTCTTGTCAGAAGTGTCAGATTACATGCCTGGCAGGTCTGCACATAATCAAAAGGGGCCAAATACAATCAAATGTTTTGTATCATAAGAAATACCAACCTTCTTTGTTTCACACACTGCACAAACCCACTTATTGTTGCGAGAAACACGATATACACTAGAGACCCCCCAGTTTTATATTTTCACTAAGAGCTCTGTAAACTCAAGGGAGGCATAAAACCTGCTGACAACTTTGATTTATTCGCATATCACAATGTACATTTCATGAGGTGGAAAGACGGTGGTGTTCTGTACTGAAAAAAGCCCCCCTGCCCGTTGAATGAATGGTCATTTTCACCAGCTAATACACAAAAGTGTTCTCAGCTTTACTGTATTCAGAGCCTTGCCTCCTTCCTTGCCACTGATTACTCTTTGTCATTGATGTGTACATTTTTCCAGGGAATTATTACATCACTTGTTGAACCCTCCACATGTAAATTATTTGCCTCAGGTTTATTTAGATGGTTGTTTTGACTTCGATAATGAAGTCATTCTTGTTTTGATCAGTGTGAAGAAATTATATTGACAAAGAGGATTGAATGATTTTTCATCTACAAATCACTCAGAATGAATAGAAAACAGCACTTTGCTCTGAACATACCAGATTTTACTTGATTTATTCTCTTATTCAACATAGAGAACACCTTCTTCCATATATATTTCTATAGCATTTAGCTACTCATTACACAGCCCAGCTTGAAAAAGTAATGACAAGACCACCACACGGATCACAAATCCCAAAGTGAAAAGTAAAATTTAGGTAAATGCAGTTTGAAAGAACTTTATTGAGACAAGTACACAACAAGTTAAACAGCACCTTGTGTCCACAAACACATCAGGGGGACTAAAGGCTGTAAGGAAAGAAAAATGAATAGTTAAATAAATATCTCTTAAAGCTTGCAGGACTTTTAACAACTTTTTGTGGTAAATGCAGGTTAGTTGAAGACTCCTGGTAGTCTCTGTCCATGGTACTGATTGTGTTGGTTAAAACATTAGTGGGTCTGGCTATAACATAACACAAATGGTTAAATCAATGGAAACAATGTATATTATGACCACATCAACATTTGCTCTGCATAGCTACAGCCACAGTCATATCTTATCATTGCCCATTAATGTTAGCCTTTACACAGTATTGCACTCCATCATATTTTGGCTTGGTGAACTTTTCAGGTGTCTTTCTTGATGTGTTTTAACATTAAATACTGAGGTTTTATATTCTTAAAACTAATGATGTGGGTTTGCTCTGCTGTCGTCATCATATCTGTGGATATAAACTCAGTCACACAGTGTCTGAAGGTAAGAATAAGAGTGTCATGGTGGAAGTGTTGATCTCTTTAAAAGCATATTTAAAACCTACCTCTTTAGTCTGGCATTTGATTGAGTGATTTATAGACTCTATTTACTTTATTTCATTCACCTATTTCATTATATTCATATTGTAAAATTTTATTCGAGTAGTTTTTAGCAAATGTCACTCAAACAGGGGTAAATAGTGTAAATAGTATTCACAGCAGCAGTAGAATGTGTGCGTGGGATTGGCTCAAAATAAACTGAAGCGGTTGCTTTCGTGGTAATGAGGGAACATTTCACCAGTGTGACGGGATGGCAGAAGAACAAAGTATATGAAAGACACAACTCTGCTGAGCCAATGAAAACAGAAATCTCACGTCTGGTGGTTGATGTCCTATTTTAAAGTGGTGCTCCCGTCATAATTGTTCTCTTTTCACTCTCCTCCACATAACCAGGCACAACACAGGCTATTTGCATAACTGTTCAGATCTGCTCGTCACCCCCTGCTCCTGCCCTACTTCCACCCTGTCAGCCTAATGCTTCCCAGCACTTTCTCTTTGTGTCAGCCCTTGTTGTTCTGGGAACATCAAATGATCGACACTTTAAATTGGGAGGAATCTAGTCTAGTCTAGTCTTTACAGCCTCAAAAAACTGTGGTTCCAAACAGAAATGTGTTTAGTGGGAGGCCCCGAATTATGAATGATTGGGTGGGGTGTGTGTGTGTATGTGTGTGTGTGTGTGGGGGGGGGGGGTTAGCATGGTTTCCTGTTTGTTGTCTGTTTTTTTCTCACCATGTGTTACAGGGAGGGCTTTATGTTGTGGAACATGAAGAGGTGCCGAGATATGATCTGTTTGTGTGTGTGTGTGTGTATACATGTGTATGTGTGTGTGTGTGTATTATGGTGGAAGAATAGGGCTGTGGGATCTGATACTGAGAAAATGACAGAGCAGTCTGATGTGTCAGACTCTCACGGGACGACAGGCAGAGTAGAGCAGCAGCGGGAAGCTCCGGTGGGAAACTGCTGAGGTTACACTCTGTGGGTGTTACGCGCATTGTGTACTTTCTCTTTTGTTTTCCAGAGGGAGATCTGAGTGGCTACAGGCTTGTGGGTTTAGTAGTAACAGCTTCAGTGACAAATGACTGGAGTTAGATATTAGAATATGCACCAACAGTCAGAAATGAACTATATCTTAAGTTTTAATCATCAGTTCTCAACCTCTACATTTGGATATAACTGTTTTTTTTAAGAACAATCTTGTTCCCTCCCTCCTAAACTGACAGTTTGTCATTATTCAACTTTGTTTATCACCATTTACACATATGGGAGTGTAGCTTAGAATTAGAGCATTTGACTACAGATCAAGAGGTCTCTGGTTCAAGTCCAGATGCTCCATTTCCCAATATAGGAGTCAAAAGTTTACAGAAATAATGTCCTGGGAACGGAGTTATGAGTGGAAACACTGAATAAAGATGCTCCTATTAGCAACTTAGCTGAAATTAAAAATGTTTTATTTATTTTTTCTCAAATCCAACTTATAGATCATCTTTAAAGCAACTGGCGCTATTTTTGTTATGTAAAAGGCCAGAAAAGCAATGTTACATTATTAATTGCTGCAAAAAGCTCCTGCAGTTAAAACGAGACTACTGGTTTCCATGTGATCACAGGTAAAAAGTTGAAGGGACTCCCTTGGGTCTCACACTTCAGAGAGTCCTGTTACTTGATCTGTTTGGAAATGACCAAACCTCTGCGACCTCCCCATTTCCCAGCTCTCGGGACTTTGTGGTATCTCCCAGCGGACTGAAAGGAAACTACCGCATACATTCCCCCATCAGAAAAAGGCCCGAATATTTCCGAGATGCTTTGTGCCCCCTGAGCTTTATCGTAATATTCTCCACTGATGCTGCGACACCCCAGAGAGACAGATGGTGACAGAATTTCAGAGTTACTCATCTCCACAATATACTACATCTGCTGCTATTTAGGAGTTTAATGCATGTTTGCTCTGCACTCAGAGGTCTATTAGCAACTTGAATGATTAATTACCCCCCTTTGATTTTACAGCCTACAAGATTTCAACCTTTAACTTGTTATTTTTAAGACTCATGTGGGTCTCAGCTCGTGTTTTTGTAATGCAGAGAAGCAAAGTTCAATCATGGTTTATTGTTTACCGAGAGCGAGCTCAGCAGGGAGAGAGGGGTGAAATGCAGCAATATGAGAGGCCAGACAAATTAGGGAGCCATGACAATGAAAAGCAGATGTGACTGTGGGGCAGTTAAGTGACTTTATTGACATGTGAAAACAGTGAGAGACAATATAGTAAATGCTGACTAATTGTCGAAGACACGCTGGTAATTGATAGAACACGCAATGCTTAATAGAAGTTGGAAGAGATGTTTTTCCTTTTCTCAGGATAGGTACATTCATCAAGTCTGTCTTAAAACAAAAGCAAAGTATCTATACGTGCATTGTTTTTCTTGTCGTAATCATTCCTGTTGCTCATACTGACCATTAGAAGATGCTCTTCCAATGCAAGATGGTGGACAAAATCAACAGGTCTCAATTTGTGCAAAAATGTATTCAAAGTTCATCTGAATCTTATACGAAGCTTCGGTTAGTCAAATAGAGTATTTTTAGTACAAATTTCTCTTTTTAAAGCCAGTATAAACAAGAGGAATTATTACAGCAAGAAAAAAAAACATTTCAATCTGACAATGTTGAAAAAATTCTGTCATTCTGGGATCTCTCATCATATTTCCAGCTTTGAAAGCTGTTATTTATTTTCCTGATCCGTTAATTGCTATTAAAATCAGGGAATCTGGTGTTAAATGACAACAGGAGGACTGAGTATTAAAGGATAACGAGTATCAGGGCCAAGCAGGGGTTGCCACATGGCATATATTGAGCATGGCACCTGTTAGGAAATAATACATCATTATGGACTATGCAAACACACACATAAACACACACACACCTTCTTCCCAGACTGTCCAACCTGGGTCAGCTGAGGGAATCCTTTCTGTGTGTTACTGGGATTAATTCCTGGCACCAGCCGTTGGCCCACCTCCAGCCGGGGAACAAGAGCAGCTTCCAGCTCACAGAGCAGCGGTTTATCCCTTGTGGTGGGTCCAACTGGGCTGATCCTCTCATATTAAATGGATTAGCAGAGGCCTTGTTCTACTGTCAGGAGCTCATGAAAAGAATAGGGACTTAGCATATTGGCGTTTTTTTTTTTTTTTTCTGACAAAAATCTTAAAAAGCAAATGTAAAAACATGTAGAGTCGCTGAAAATAAATCGACCAATCTGCGCACACTGGGGCTACATTATTTTCTCAACTGTATTTCCGCAGACTGTCAGAAACATGATTCTTTGCTGACCTCTGTGAGTATCAGCCGCGTTTAGCTCTTGTAGTATCCGTGGGAAACTGTAGCATTAGCCCTGCTTACAAGCCTTTTTGATTTCCCATGGGAGACATCCATGACAGGACCAGGTTAGGTTTGGACCCAAATGCTGCATAGCATGACCGGGATAGGACAGATCATGTTACTGATATCAGGAAAAATCACATGAAGGGTGTAAGGTTTACCCTGAATATCAACTACACATCAGACTGGATTTACTCTCAGACATATTTAACTAAAACACCACTGCTTCTTTTTGCTGCACCTCACAAGCATGAGCCATGAAATTATCAAGTTATGTGATGTCATTTGTGTTCCTGGAAGACTGTACTTCAAACACAGATAGTGTTAGATCTCATCCTCTGCCGGTCTTTGAGTAGACGGATGGCAGGTGTTCCTCCCTGCCTGCTCTGATATTAATCTCCTTCAGAAGGCAGACACCCCTCACCGTCGCAGGCTTCCATACAGGCGCCACACTAATCACGTCTGTGGCCGAACCCTCACACCAACACAGATGTTCTGAGATCAGGCTGGGCAGCCCTGACCCCAGATCAGACCCCGGTCCCTGCTGGGGAAGCGTGGAGCTTCACGACAATGTTGCTGCAATCAGGAGTTATTTTTCAAATCGGGCATATTAATGTGATTTGTTTGCTCCAAAGTTCATAAAAGCAGATCTTGAAAGCCCCCCCCCCCCCCCCCCTCCAATCAAAAATGTCTTTTGGTTTATTGTTACTTCACTTGAGTTTGAGCTTCCCTGTGCAGAATGATGGATGCACATGAGTTTGATACTAAAAGGCTGTTTTCACATTCATCTACTGAAGAGGGAAAGTTTCTCTGAGTTTAAGGGGTGGCTCTGTGAGCATGATTTGTGACATCACAACTGTATCACAACTGTATTGGAGCCAATCGTGGTCCAGTGTGCAACTTAAACAAGTGAGATGTGGAAACGTGAAGCCTCCAGTGCACAGTGGACTTAACAGTGAAGTGGGAGATATCTTGTGTCCAGCAGTTCAACTTTTGAAATGAAACATATTTTTGCATATTCATATTCTGGATATTTCAATAACAGAGAATGTATTTTTTAAGTTTTTGTAACTACAGTACCAGTCGAAAGTTTCTCAACTCATTTTGTGTGAAAACTGTATCAGACACAAGACACAAAATTAAAGTATTCAGAGTATTTCTAAACGGCTTAAAACATGTCTGGAGGGGATTATTAATCAATGATCGAGTACATCCAGAGGGTTTTTGAAACTGCATTTATAGCCCTGCTTTATAGGCTATACACTACTGCAGATCAAATTTAAACCATTTTTTAATCAATTCTTCCTTTGTATTGCAGTGATTTGGATCACTGAAGCCTTTCAAAATCCCTGTGCAATCAGAAACACAAGTCTCTCACTGTAGCACAGATGAGAAGAACACAGCTTTGAACTGTTATGTGAATTTTAGGGGAATCTTTTGTTTTGGTGTCCTCCGTGTGGATCCTGCCCCTTATGAAAATGTTCTGAAAAGGATAGTGTTGGCTTAAAAAATAAACACAACTGAACGTCAGGAGAGATCCTAGAAGTATGTAATGCTAACTCTCTCTCTCACACACACACACACAGAGTTACTGTACATCCATGCCATCAGGTCTCAACAGTCTTCATTACGTGATCTACAGTGAACCCCCTGGCTCAGCTGGAATCAGTATCGTTATGGTGTGTGTAGTCCATTCACTGAGGCCCGACTGGGCCCCGATTGAGGCCACACTTACTCGCCGGGCCTTTCCCACAACCTCCAGGCACCTTGGAGGAAGTCATCCATGCTAAACTGTGCTCCTTAATCAAAGGCTGAATGCAGAAGTTGTCCCGGAGGTTGGCTGCTGCAAGTGCGGCATTAGCAAAGCACATGCTCTCCTTTCAGCGAGAAACAATGGTGCCCATTGTGTCCGGCCACAAGTGTCTGTTTTGATTTAAAAGGGGATCTCACAAGCAGATAGACAATGAAGAGAGAATATCACCGAACACAGGAATAACACACAGGACGGTTACGGCACACCACCAGAAAATTAACAAGCTCCCGGATGTCAGCATCATCCTCAAAGATAAGAGACGCTGCATGCTTTTACGAAAGTACCGGTTTCCACTGGAGCTGATATCAAAGAAAGAAAGATATCATCAGCCGCCTGAGCTGCGGAGTAATGACCTCTGCAACTTTTCCGACAAGTTGAATTTATGTCTGTTTTTATCTGATGTAACGGCCCTCTATTGGCCCTCTTACAGTTGTCAAAATAAGAGCTTAGTATGATAAATGGATGACACCACCGGATCCCTGGAATTATCCTGATAACAGCATTAGACCGGTCATTAGTAAGGGAGAGGCTGACACACAAGGCAGCCATGCAGGCCTGATAAATGTCATGAAATCAGCTGAATATTTAATTTGTGATACTTTTTGATTGCGATATATTCGGAGGCTACATGTTGTCTTCAAGTTTCATCCCACCTCCTGTCCTCCTGGCCTCTTGACTGCTTTATAAATAGCAGTGACCCATCTGTAAATAGGACATTGTTTTGTCTATTGTCTTTCCATCCCCGTGCTGTCCTGATCACTGATGCTGAAGCGCTGCAGTAAACATCCTCTGACCCTCCTAACCCACCACTCCCATGGATGAAACTATGACCTCCCTGCTCCTAATCCTCAGTTGTACTATGCAGACCTCTGTGTTTAAAAAATAGTGACAGAAAAATGTGGTTCTTATTGGTACCAGAAATGTACATAACCACATTCAGAGCTCTGACATTTGTGTTTTGCAAACATTTCAAAATGTATGAATTTTGAGTTAAATGTTAGTTTAGAGAAGTTTTTTTTTTTCTTTTGTACATTTGACCTTTTTCTACATTATAGCTCTGATGGCATAGATCCTCTTTAGATGCATGCTTCCTTTTATGAAACCATTTTCTTTGAAATTGTTGAGATGTTAAAGGAAAAAAAGCCCGGCTCCAGAGGCGGGAAATAAAACTTGCTTAGACATGGTTCTTCTTTTCAACATGATTAGGCTCAGCATCAGCCTGTTTAAGAGGAGCCCTTTAAAGGGATGTTTAGGGGCTTGGGGCAGGGGGTGTGCTGGAGTGGTGGCTCCCCATTCTTCCCATTATCCGGCTTGCCATTTCCATTGGAATGAAGGCCATCTATCAGGAGCCCCTATAGGTCCTTTCAGAGCTGAATAAAAGGATCACTGTGAACAGACCTGTCTGTGGGTTGCTCAGACATGGGAGACAACAGATGTGTTAAACGTCGCCAGCTCCCTCACAAAAAGCAGAAAGAGCTGGGGTTGCATGCTCTCTAATGGAGAGGCAGCTTTGTGTTAATTGCTGAATGGAGTCAGTCAAAGCTGCTGCGTGCATTTGGTGAGCACGTTCAAGGGATCCCACATCATAAAGAAGTCTTCCACTTTCAGGAAGGGAATAGAGATGCAAAGAAAAGGCTTTAGCCCGGGCCATAAAATAGTTACAAGGCTTATAACCAAGCTGCACCTTTAGATCCCACAAAGACCTGCTAAGTAACTGTATCTGGGTGTAAAACTGGACTCGGTTTCAATTTCAATATGATTTTGTAATCTGTTTCCTCAAAACTTTATTTTTGGCTCATTGCTTCTTGGTTGCAGACAACAATTAATAAAAAAAAACATGGCTGCCTGTATGATAGCAAACTGTGGGATCCTGTTGCTGTTTGCCTGCTGGGGCCACGCTTACCTTCTGTACTCCTGTGGGAATTAAAGCCGAGGGTAATCCAGAGAGATCACAGCTTTTTGTCACAGATTTTATTTAAAAAACAACATTTTACATCAGGTTAAACATGCTTATAAATGTATGTAATGCAGTTTACACTAAAACATACATGAAATGTTAGAAACAAAGTTTATTTAAACGCATATAGAGAGCTTTGAATTCAACTTCTGCACCCCAGTATCCTTCTGTGACACTGAAGGAGGAGGAGCAAAGGTCTCAGCATCAAACCCTGGAGCCTAAACAATGGGAGCTTGGCGTGGACAGCCTGAGGCACAGCCATCTGCCGCGGAGAGAGTGGAGTCCCTTTGTCAGCTATTGTGGAATGTGGAGGCAGATTGATGAGGGCCGGGTGATTCCTTTAGGGCCTGGCAAGGCAGCAGGCAGCGCAGCAAGCCGAATAGACACCACAGGGAACTCCCTATCCTGCTGTCTCCACATTCCCCAGTCACATGACGGAGCAGCTAGACGCTACAACCTGGGAAAATGAAAAGGGAAAGTGTTTTGAGAAGCTGATGTCATGTTTTATTAAAAAAAAAAAAATCCAGGTCACTTTTTAGGCGGTGTCATACACATTTTTCTCCTTTGCTATCTTGTATGAGAATGGGTGTTGGCTGGAGCTGGTAGTGTGTTCATGCTTAGATGATGACCTTTAACCTTCTCAGCAGGTGTGTGTGGATGGCCTTTATTGAGAAAAGCCAGTCCAGAAGCTTTTGGAGTGGGGTGGGTCAGATGAGGGGCGGGGGAGAAGACAGGGCAGATGTTGTATGTGAAATCCCCGAGGGAAAGTGTGCCGCCACCAGGGGAAGGGGTCAGGGCAAAAGGGCGGATCTCTGCAGCCAACACAACAGACAACTCCGGTTTCCACGGCAGCAGGCTGCATCACTAAGCCGTCTGTTCTCTGAGACATAAAATAGGACTTTAGGCTACGGGATCACAGACAAAACTTTTATTCAGCTTCTTATATCCAGAATCTCAATCAGAATTAGATTTGGTTCCATCAAGTTAATTTGTAGCGACAAGGAAGTGGTCCAAAGAGCCAGCAGCAACAAAGATCCATGGAGTCACTTAAATTTAAAATTTCACACATATTAAGTTGTTCAGTTTTTATTTGAGTTCATCTTTTCAGTATCTAGTTTTCAGTTCGCCGTCTCCTCATACATCCTTTGGGGCTTGTTTAAAGGATCAATATAAAAATGTAAAAATACTCCATTACAAAATCATGAGCATCATCAGCAAAATCTAAACAATCAAAAGTACTCAATATTATTTTATTACTATTATTGATACATTAAAATACGAGCTTGTTAAAAGGGAGTATCACTATGTTCCATGCAACAAAGCATATTTTATAAATTGATCGTATTTAAAATATACAAAATAACTACTAACTTAAATAGTAAGCAAGTAAATATTACAACAATTCCTCTAAAGTATAAAGTTGTATAAATGGAAATAAATTACAAATATTTCAAAATCGTACTTGGCACTGCACATGACACACTGTTTTTTTTAAGAACAATATTTGTTCCTCTTTCTCTGCAGACCAGACAAACATAATGCTAAATCTCAAGCAATAAACAGTGACTATAATAAGAAATTTTATTATGGGGATGGTTTCAGCTGCGGAGCTTCGAAGCCACAGGGTGCAGCAGAAATAAGACAGAGATAAAAAGCACAGCTTGTTGTCCTGGCTGTTTACTGTAGCTGGACTGTGAGTCATTTCCTTTGAGGCAATGACTGCACAGGAATGTGACTTTCTGCTGATGCCTTTCATCAAACCCTGGCTGCATCAGGTTATCTCAGCATGCACTAAATGGGCAATAAACCATTCACTTCAACTGGCTGGCAGACAGCCCACTGCTTCTGGTGAGCTGATCACATCCTTGTTGCAAGGAAATTTCAGGGGGGTGTTAAAGAAAGTTATTATTCAATATAATGTGACATAATGTAGCTGAAATCCATCATTTTAGAGCCAACGTGTACTGTAACATGTTACTGTCTAGCTTGTTGAAGATAATTTATTACACAGAGTTTTACACATTTTCAATATATAACCTTGGTGGCCATAAAAAGCATGTTCCAAATCTCAAAACTCCTGCAGTGTTATATAATTAATAAACCCCACTACACTGCAACACTAAGAACTGTGTTCATTTCCAGCATCTCTCAAAGGAGGAGCCAACTAGAGTATTAAATGACTTGAGGGAAACAGAGGAAATTTCGACATTTTCTGCAGAGGCACTTTTCTGCAGAAAGTTTTGTGAATAGAAAAGATTACCTCACAGCCTCGGTGTTTCTTTTTTCCTGACTGTCTGTAAAACCAGGGGCCAGGGGTCTCTGTCCATCCACAAAGAACCCTCAGACAATAGTCACAGGCCAGAAGCTCGCCTCCTATACCAAGCTGTCAGTCCCGTGATGCATGACATTTGTATAACATTACCGGGGTCACAGCCTTTGGTCAAGATGATGTGGGTGAACCACAGAGAGTGGGTCAGGGTTCTGGACAAGTCTTGAACTTCAGCCGGTATAAAGAAAGCACAGGTCAGATCATACTTAGATATGCATCTGTAGCCAGATCTTGGCCATAATGTTTGAAAAGAGCTCTAAGAGGCTGCTCCCGAAGTCCCCCAGTCATCTTTCTATAGAGCTATTGTTCAAAAAGTTGAAGGAACTTCTTCTACAGAAGAAAACACAAGGAGTTTCATGTCATATCTATATATCCATCAAAGGATTCAAAAGGCTATGAGCACGTGTTGAATTCATTTTCTTTTTGTGCCATGCAAGTATTCAAGTACAAACGAATCTGTATTAGTTTGATTATTCAGAATAAGGAGGGCATTGGTGGTGAAAAAAAACCTTGATGTGATCCTCACCTGCATGCCTTTTTGTCCTGGATGAAGAAATAAACTGGAAAGGAAAGGAAATGACAGGCAGACAGATAAATTTGGGACTGGATTGCTTGTTTAAGTGGAGTTTAGTTGTGGCTTAACAAGAACTTTGTTTATGGACTATATTATACAAGGACAAGTGCAAAACAATGTAAAAGGAAGCAAAATTGTTACATTACTCTTTATACTGTGACAACTCTCTGAGCACCATGCCTAAACAAGCCAAACATCACCAACAGAAAGGAAATTGACTTAAAATTTAGAGGATGATAAACAAACTTTGGAGTGTCTTTGCCATAAAAAGCCAGAGATCGGACTCCCTGTCTTCTGCCAAAAAGGATACAGGTACCTTCATACCTCAATGAGCCAACACAAACATGGAAACCCCATCACTGGCTGAGAAAAGGTGGGAGGGAGGAGTCCTTTCCTCTCCGCGAATCTCCCCCTGATTAGCAGGAAAGGGTCATCATCCCCTCTGACATCTCTTTGTCTCTGTAGTATTGACGGAAAAGATCCTGATTTCCTAGGTCACCGCTAGTGCTTCACCAGTCTTGGCCAAAGTTTGCCTGACCCGGCTCGCCACGACCTCCGTCAACACAACGTGAGCGCGGTCACATCTTCAGGAAGAGTCCTCATTGTGATTTCTCCTTTGTACTCTGCATGCCGCAAATACCATCCATATTTTTTCCTGTAATATCCCCAAAATACTTCAGGGATGTGATGACATACCAAGACAGCAAATACCAGATATAACTCAATAATCATTATGATCCGACGTCAACAATGTTACATGGTTCTTTAGCTATTTTTGTCCTGTCTCAAGAAGGTACTGTTAAAGATCTCTGCTCGTTCCACAGATACATCTAACATCTGAGGATGATCTTTCCCTGTGTAAGCCATGAAAAACATGACATCACGCCAAATCCAGCAACAGCCTGGAAATAACATAATACAAGTCCTGCAAAGAATTCACAGAGGGATATCATGTATGGAAATGAAGAACATCAGTTGGAGGGTCTTCAAAGCCTTTGAGGATGTTACACTTGCCAGCTCATGCTGTAATGTTGCATATGGGGTCCTTTGTAGATGACAAACAGTAATTCAAAAAAATCTGTCTAATTATATCCTGCTACACGTAACTTTTTAAAGATTTTATGGCAAATTCAACACAGTGACCACATTTTATAATAATAATAGTACCGTTTCATGCTTACATGTTCATGAGTTAGATGTGTTGACTTTAAAAAAAAAACCTCTGTGAAGCAGAGCAGGGGAAAAACAGGATTTTTGAGATGATTCCCCATGGACACTATCCCCGATCAGGATCCTGTCTGTGTGTTGGCGGAGATTGGAATAACAGGACAAATATTGAGTAGGATGTGAGCCACCCAACTTTGACCTCCATCTACACAGCTTCCTCTCCAGTCTCCCTGGGTGGGACTCCCGCCCCTCCAGGCCCCTAAAACTCACACATATCTACTGTTCCTCAATCATGTCTCCAGTTATGCGGTGTTATGCCTTTTCACTCGCTATAGAGTTTCTCAGGGTGCTGAGGTTAGGGACCCTTGTAGTCAGGGGTTTGTTGCAGTTGGGCTGCTGCCACCAGAGATATTAATCTGCAGTCATGGAGCAGGAAATCAAAAATAAGCTGTAGAACACTCTGAATTAGTGGAAACAGCTAGTTAATCCAGTTTCTCCATAACAATCAAGTAACAAACATGTTTCTGAGAAAACATCTTTGTGCTGAGATCATCTACAAGAAAGGGAAATCATCTTAAAACAAGACTTTGTGGGAAAGTGAACTATGGCTGTGTTTTATTTCCTGCTGTAATTTAAGCAAACAGTATCATGGAATAGATTAAAATGTGCATATAGAAAATCTTAAGGTGTAATTTGCTAAAATTTGGGGGTTAAAACCGAAAATTTCCCACGACAGTAATGCCTGTTTAAATTAAAAATTGGACATCTGGTAGAGATTCTGCAAACCCCCCCTCATTATTTGTTTCAGGATACTTTGCACATCTCCCATCTATTTTGTTTTTACCTGCAGTAACATGAGGAAATGGAGACAAACTAGATCATCATGTGGCTTGAATTTGCCTGGTTGGTCTGTTTGCCAGCAGCATGAAACACTTCCAGCCTTTATGGAGAATGGGGTTCAATCTGATGCATCGCTCAATCCCCTCAGGAAGTGTGTGCACCAGTGCAAGCAGAGGAAGTTTACTCTGCTGCTCAACAGATCCCTGTTTATGTTGGGGCCACCTCGCTAGGATGCAGAGCAGCTTTGATTTTTTTTTTTCCATGTGTGTGTCATTAAACAAGTCACTTTTTTCCACATGATAAGTGAAAAGCAAACAAATTGATAGTGTTGTTATTGATAGAGCGCAAGATGCAGCTCTGTGATAAGCCTCTGAGATGGGTTTGATGTTACATCAGTGTTGTCTCAAACCGGTGTTGACACAATTAGTTCCCTTTCCTGCAATGATACATTCTGTTTTTTGGGTTAACTGAGGACTGTCAGTTGTGTCTCTAAAAGATCCAGTGTCCCGACTAGACCTTTAGCATGCAGCAATGTGATTAGCATCTGAAAGTGATAATTTAACAGCTTGAACCTGTTTTGAGCCATACATCTGCAAACCATGGATACGTTGAATATCTACGTTTCAACACGTGTAATATGTAGCATATCAACATTTCTAAAGCGATGTACTACGCGTGAGATCTATGAGTTGACTTTCTTATTAGAAGGAGGAGGAGGGGCCAGTAGATGTTTGTTAACAGAAAATGGGAAATGAGCACGGGAGAGTACGATTCGTGACCACTGGTGAAACCAATGCCCGCTTCCTGTTTCAACCAACAAAACCAAGGGTTTTTAGCAAGACATCGGGGCATTTGCAGGCTAACAAGACCTTACACAGTCTTGTCACATCATAAAACATCATTATTCAACTGATAAGGACAAATATTGAAACAGAGACATTCAATGAATCCATAGTTTGCAGAAACGTACAAAGGCAAGGTTTTATTCTGTCGATTGGGTTGGGAATGTGTAACTTGGTGTTACCTATACCAGTTATTAAAAGTTTTAGGATGAAGAATAGCAAATGTGTTTGAAAAACATTGATTACAGCTGCTTTAATCAGTTCCCTACACTTCTTGCTCTATTGTGGTTGCTTATTACAATAAGTGTGCAATGTTTTTTTCCCAGGATGGCAAAGTCATGACCAACCCTACTCTGTCTCTGATTGGCTTACCCTGATATTCTTACCCTAACTCAAAATAATCTCATTCCTCATGCCTAAATCTAACCAACCTAACCAATGAAGGCATCAAGTACTGGCCAGTCAGAGGCAGAGTAGGGCGAGTCATGACTTTGCCATCCTGGGAAAAAAAAGTTGGCACCCTGGGCACACCACTTTGGCTCATGAAAAAACACAAAGCCTGCTGTGCCTATAAATGGTTGCCAAGCTATGATGGGGCAATCGCAGGAAAAATGTACAGTATGTCACATCTGAAAGATAAATCAGTATTTAGAAGTCATATTTCTTTTGTAGGGGCGTTCAAATCAACAAACTAATTGCTCAGTTGGAACTAACCTTTATATGCCATTAAAGTGATTTATGAAGTAAAATCAAGCAGGTAGTTCCATGTCTGAAAAGTGAAGCTAATGTGGAAGTGAGTTTAAAAAAAAACTCTTGTTCATACACACAAACGTACATTTTGTTGTAATGGTTTTAAGCCTGTTTTTTGCTAGCAAAAATTAGCATCAGTATTATCACAGTCAACCACAGACTGTAAATGCACTGTGCTAACCAAGCTAGCAGCTAATGTTAGGCTCAGCTCCATCTTCTGTTAGGCTTCAAAACATAAGTCAACAAACCAATGGGTTATGTCACAGTGGCTACGTCCATTATTTTTATAAAGTCTATGAGCAAAATGTTGTTCCCCCTAACTGGTATGCAGCCAAGCTGTATTGAGTCTGTAAACACATACACTTCTCAGTAAGTGCTTTCTTTTAACAAAGTATATTTTCATTTAAGTTACAAAATGCCCTTTTGTCCCCAGAGGAATATTACAAAACATCAGAATTTCCTCTCTTTGAATTGTGGTGGTCTTAAAGATCCAGTCTATCTTAAGATAAGGAGATTTGCTATTTGCTTTAGTGTGAAGGGAAAATGTGGGATTTGTTTTTTTCTTTTGGGGAATGTTTGGGATTTGCTGTTATCTCCATCATGTCTTACACACTGCAGTGAAACAGAGATGTTCTAGCAACCAGGCACACAATGGCACAGGGTTATCAGTTGTGTCACTTTGGCTTCTCTCAGTGAAACTCCCCTCTGTTTCTCAGGGAGGGGGTCTTGTTTGCCTGGAAAAAAAACATGTCAACCAGGGCCATAACTATTGCTGTGGACATGGAGGTCATGCTTGTTGTAATTTTCTTTTTGTAATTTCCATTTTTCACACAAAGACACCATTTAGAGGGGGAGGATAGAGGGAACATTCCTCTCAAGTATTCAGACCTCTAAGGGAGATCTGTGTCTTCAAATCACTCTGAACGTCATTATCAGTCTCTCAGTAAGAAAATGCTTCCACAACCAAAAAACTACAACGGTTATTTCAAAATGTTCCTGTCTGTGTTAACAACTTTTTCCTGCGCCTACAAATTAGAGGACTAAATTATAAACTATATAAATGTTTTCCTTTGATTGTGAATTTGTGAGCTTTCTTATAGAGCTACTACAACCATGTATCTGTGATGTATGTGATGTCTGTCATTATGTCAGTTCCCCTCCTATTAGCAGAGACGTTTCAGGATCCACCCAACATTAAGACAGTCTTGGTTTTCCGAATTTGAGTCTTGTCCAAACTGTTTTTAAACTTTGTAATCTTATGATAATATGAGGACTCTTAACATTACAGATAACATATGTAAACTTGATTTAGGGCGTGTTGTTGTTGGAAAGACACAAAATGTCTTCCAGATTCTCTGAACTATAAATCACAAAGTTCATACATTGAAACCAAGTCCAACCGAGTCATATGTCACACAGTATAGGATCTGAGAATGTTTCACTTCACATAGGCAGAGGTGACCTTTAATGTTTGATAAAGTCATATCTGTGAGAACTCAGCACACTGTTTCTCCCGGCATTGTCTGAGACATATAGAACTCCATTTCTTCTCTCCTGGTTACATATTGATTGTGTGACTACAAAGGGAAACACAGTAGAAGTCCTTCAGACAGTGATAGGGTGTGCTCTTCTATTTGATCTCTTTTGTTCTCTCTTCAGCGGCAATTTACTGAGGCAATGAGATACTGCTGTTTTTGTTCATATAGAAAATGAAACAACTCATTTTGAAACTCCCTTCACTTCCTTCCCTTTATGCTTGCAGCACATAAGCGGAACTTGAAATATAACCTCATCACGCTAAACTGCTTATTCAGCCTAAAGACTCCTCAAAGGATAAGTCTGTTAATACATTATTAGTATTGGTGCCAATAAATCTCAGGATAACACCAAAACCTACAACAGATATTGCCTGTAGAGCCAAATCCTGATATAAACGTTGTTGTTCAAAACTATTAAAAACACATTATTGGATCACCAAGTTGTACTGTGTTGCAACATTGTGTTCCAAGCTTCTTCATTAAGAGGAACATGGGCAAATGTGGTAATATCTGCAATAAATACTCACCAGCACATGAAATCTGCACCTGAAAATAGTCCCTAATAAATGCACAATGTGCTGCTGTTTGAGATACGTTTGCTAAAAACTACACTATACCTTATTTGAAACGCATTTTTTAAAGATTTACATCTTCATTTTGGCTTGAAGATGAGTGCACACATTGTTGATCATAGATTTTCTACGAAGGACTGCAATAGTTTAAAAAGTGGAACTGGATCGTCTCTTAAACATTCAGGAGCGTGCTCGTTATTTTTGTCAAAGCAGGTCACTATTCCATCCCTGTAATAAACAAATGTACTGCATGATGAAGAGCTGCACATTCAGGATGAAGCAATGACAGTCTAATTAATGATGAGCTCAGTGAGAATTGGGCCGCTTCGACAATATCTGACCAAGATGGTGGGAACCGAGGTCACACAGGAACTGGTTTTATTTTTTCACAGGGAGGATTAAAACGGTGAGAAGCAAGAAAAAAAGAAGAAAACAACGACAAGATTCTCCACAACACTGTGGTTTGGCCAAGTAGGTTGTGAGAACAGCAACTTTCAAAATGCAACCAACTGTGGTTTACCCAAAGCAGCAAATTGATGGTCTGACAGTTCATGAACAGTTTATGGATGCAGTGAAAGAGTGTAAATGCAGCATCACTGTGAAATTACACCTTAAAGTGTTGGAAAAAAGGAAAATGATTTTTGGTGGCACATATTTACATCAGAGTGTACATTGTTATATATAATAAATATCGCCTCTTATTAAAATACTGATATTTTCTTGAAGTGTTGTCTTCTATGTGTATAAAAAGTAGTGAAACCTCAATAACATGCTCAGTACAGTAACTAGAACAAGAATAGAAATGTCCTCTGCTCTCATACTTACTTCTTCTTTATGTTCACTGTGACATATCAGGACAGAGAAGTAGACGACACAACCACACTTCATTAAAAAAAAACCCTAAAAACATGCCACTTATATAATTAACCGCCCTGACAATCAAAATAATCTGTGCCTGACTGTAACCACAAACAAAACGGTAGCTGTCTGTGAACCGTGATAAGAAATGAGATCCACCAGAGGAGGCAAGATGGAGAGATCGATTACTGTGAGGTTTCCCATGATCCTGCCTCTCTCCAGGGAGAGTGAGCTCCCGCTCTGACACTGCGTGGGTCTCTCAACTGTCATTATCACCGATGGGAGCCACAATAGGTCAGGGAGATGAGATAACATTGTGAGCGGTGGAGCAGCAGGTGAGAAGCTCAACAGGGCATGATTAGGTATCCGGGTCCCAGGGTGTAGCGTTGCCTCGGGTCTCAGGGGCCTCGGCCCCACCATCTGCCAGGGTGAATTCCTCCTGCTGTAGAGGAACTGCTCAATAACAGCACAAACTGTTGCTGTGGGGCGTTGCTTTGAGTTTCTCCTGTTACCTTTTCTAGAGAGAAGTGTTGCACTTTACAGTTCTTTTGTTACAGACTCAAACATAAGCTCAAAGAATGCAAGAAACTATTTGCAAACAAAAGACTGCAACTTCTGGTTTTTGTGTAGTAATTCATTTGTTTTGCTTTTTGCATTCATTAATAATAATCTGTCTCTATCTGCTGTGCTTTAAAATGAAAAGTTCTGCTTTGTGTGTGTTTAACAGAGCGTGTCCTTGTATATAAATGCATTCCAGCTGCAGACCCAAGTCACCTGGCATCGCCCATGAAGCACTGAAAATAGTATTTGTCAGATATATAGTCCAGATCCTACCAGTTTTCTAGACTTTAGGTTTTGGGGCTCTAGTGTGAGGCCATCAGTCAGTGAGAGCACACCCCAGGGATGCTCTGATGACAGGCATGCTGGATGGTTCACACATGACCTAAGAGCGCTGCTGCACGCAACACCCTGTCCTGTGACCTGCTAGCACCAGCCCACACTTTGATCTGACAACATGGTGTAAAATTGGAGATGCCAACCGCACTCACACATGCCAGACATGTAGTCTGTCTGACAGACAGGCATGAAGACGGCTGAACATGAGAATATTGAATTAGGAGCTGTCGTGCAAATCTATATGTTGTGGTTGTAAAGCTCTCAGCTTACCAGACAGGCCAGGTGAGCGACGATCAATCAAAGTTTTGTAATGGATACTCTTTGATATAGAGCTCTGCAGGAAATAAGCAGCGGGATCAGCAGGACCTATCACATCATTTTCACCCACTTATTTTTCACTCACATGAAAAATAAGAATGATGAGTATATAACCAATGTTTTCACAAAGCTCCAACACACACATTTTCAGAGACAGAATAATCTCAGCAGTCTTGATGAGATAACAGAAATGTGCGAGCGAAGAGCAAACAGCCACATCTGTTAAATCACTTCAAATCAGTTAAGAAGCTCACGGTGCTGCTGGAGATATCAGACACTGATAACTGTGACCAGGACCTCTAACCTTTAAGTGATAGATCCTGACATGCTCATATATCTGCTTTCACTGACATCAAGCCCCAACAGCAGGCCACCCTGACCCACATCTGATATGTACAAGTACAGTATATGAGTATTTATTTGTGGCTAAATATAATAGCACACATTTTTTTAATCGGATGTTTTCAGACATCAGTCTGTCTTTGAACCAAGAACATTGGCTGTCTTTGTGTCTTTGTGCAGATCCGGAGGGCTATGATGACATGTCCAGATGTGGAGTTTGACCCCGCCATGACCCATAGTGGAGCCCACAGTGTTCCTGCTGTGCACCCCTGCAGCAAGCTGCTGAAAACCAATGGGATTAATGGTTGCATATTATATTGCAGTAAAAAACTAGCAATGACAAAGTAAGCGGCAACACCAGCATAAGTTTTCCTCTTGAAGAGTAGACTACGTTAACATTTATAGCTTGTACAGTAACAAATGAATAGTTTTATTTTCACGTCTGGACATTTACATGACCTATCCTTCATGGAATTATTCTAAAGTCATTAATCAACTGCTATGTATACTAACCAGCATCTAAAAGCACAATATGACCTCATATAAATATAAATGACCTCCATATAATGTCTCAGGAAATAAACTGAAAGCCTTACAAATATAAACATGATAGACTGTATAATATAACCCAAACTAAAATCTATATTTATGCATCAGCTTATGTCAATTACATCACTGTATATCTGATTCAATTCATGGATAAATAGTCTGTATTAACTAAGTATTTTTTCTCCTCCTATTCTACACTTATGTTCAGGAATAATAAGAAACAGATTTGATCATTATCCATTTCATTTCAATGAGTTGTACAAGTAACTGTTATGTATCAGCAGGTTTTTGTGGCAGCTTATGTTGGCCAGTAGTTTACTCAAGTAATGAATTTGCACTTTCAAAACAACTAAGATACCCAAACACAGCAAGGATCTGTTAGAAATCTCTATAAAAGAGGTAATGCATGTTGCAATTGTTTGACTTCTTAACATTTTGTTTTACTGAACAGTAAAATTATCAACTTATTCATACTGAATGATTGAATGAATGTCTGTAATCAATGAATTACGCAATCAATGCATCTATTGATTTTATTTCAGATCAATACATGTGACAGACTTAATAATAAAAAGTTAAAAAGCAGCAAAATATATAATATATTTTAACAATTTCAGCCTCGTCTTTGTGTACGACCCTGGTTGTGTATCCAGCACAGCCTGAGATGAGGCCTGTTTTCAGTGTTGACAGAGCAGACCGGAGGATGAAGGGCTTTATCTGTTCCAGCCCCGGCTCTACCACATAACATGGCCTCCATCTGTTCAGCCCATCAGATCTGGTCTACTGCTGCCTTTTCTGGTTGGAAAACAGTTTGGTCGCTGCTGACAGCCACCAAACAACCCTGAACGAGGGGTCCAGCATGGGACTTACGACCCCCCCTCCTGCTCAAGCTCCTGCTGGGCCACCAGAAGGCCTCTGTTTTGATAGTGGTCATTACCCTCATTGGGCTGACCCTCTGAGCTAACATCCCTGCCATTAGATACACAAGTAAGCACGACCGCAAGTATGCTCCATGACACTGGGTAAACATGTTGGCAGACTGGAGGAATGTGAAATGAGGGAAGTACGACAGTTCAAATAACTTTATGTCTGCTGCCACAGACAGAGGAGGGACGCCCATATAGAGTAACTATATGGGTGGCAATGTTCTAAACATTTTGTGGTTTAAGAGCTAAATGTGGTGATGTTATTAATCCAGATGTGAAGATAAATAAAGTCCTTATAATGTCTGGATTCATTCTCTCTTAATTGAATAGATTAGTTTAGAGCACCATCTGTTCTGACCTTGCCAGCATGGATGGGTCGCCAGCTTGTGACGGATGAAGCACTAAATCTCACTCTACATTGTTCACCTTTGCCTTTTGGTGATAACTCCAAATGGAAAATTGTGGTTGTTTCGCAGAAGCATGAGATGGAAAGAAGCTGGCTTCTCCATCACTGTAGCTCACATCACCACCTGGAGAACCTTTTAAGACGTCGAGGCAGAAAATGCTTTGTTTGAATGGTTTTATAGCTCATCCTGTGGTATCAAGAGCTTCACGTCACATGTAGGGACTAACTTCCAATAAGCCAAGAACAAATGCGTCCATGAACTGTAGTTGTAGATAATGAAACCAAAAATAATTTGGGAGATTTTTTTATTGCAGGAATGGCATAAAATCAAAAGACTACAAATAGTGCCATAAAAAGTCATGTAGCTTGGAATATAGAGTATAACAATGCCGCTGTGTCGCTTTATCATGTGGTAGTAGTTCAGATTTATTAGAGCTAAACATTTGTTTCATTGCCTGGTAACACGGATGTTTGTGTTCATTCTGAAAACTCTGAAAACCAAATGCTTACATCACTTCTATACTACAATTCTTTGCCCGTGACACACAATAAACTTGTGGATCATGAAAATATGACTTTTGTTTTAAGGTTCTATGTGCAATTTCATTAAAACTGTAAGCCAATTTCTTCAGTTTTATTGTTCAAAAGGTTTTTATCTAATCTTTGACACAAAAAATGCAAAAATGCACATAAATCAGCAGACAACCAGCAGCTATACTAACAGACTTCTCTAACAGCGCATATTCATCACAGTGCAACACTGTCAAGCTTGGGTTTATTATGGTTGCCGGACTTTTCGGGAGATCGGACCTCTGCCCTCAAACAAACACTCTGTGGGAGCATGTACTCATGTGGGCTGGGTGGCCTGCTGGGCTTTCTTGCTCCCTGGGGTGTCTGCTCGTGAGAGGGCCTGTTATTCAGAGAACATCCTGAGGCCCTCCCACCCTCCCGTAGTGTCTGCGCCTGCAGAGAGCAGGAGCTGGGAAAGCCCCGGTACAAGAGAGTACAAATTGTGGTTTGAAGCTGAGACACTGCTGTTTAGGTAAATATTGTAGCATGGGCGGAGAGCTGGGATTTTTGTTAGCACAACAGAAACATAAGTGAAAACTGTGATTGAGGGTGTTTTTTTTTTCCTTCAAAGCAAAACCATCATTAAACGATAGAACTACTTGCACGGCTGAGCTCAAATTAACCACTTTCTCCTCTTCACGTCATCACCATATGGTCCACATTCACTGCAGCATTAGGAAAAAAACATGTATGGCATCATTATGTTAATGCTGACGCCTCTGCTGTGGCCCTTAGCAGACAGAAGGCCGGACAGAGAGGAGGGTGGGTGGATGGAGGGGGTTTACTGATTCCCATACAGAAAAGCTGTCGCAGAAATAAGGACACATGCAAATGACTCAGCTGATGCAGACAGGCCATGAATACACTGACATCTATGCTTGTTGAGTGTATGTATTTGCATGTGTTTATCCGGATCTCAGACACTATAGAGCATCATCACGCTTGTAACCGTACAAAGGAAGGAGGTCATATTGGCCATAGCGTCATTAGAGTGATGCTGAAGGCATCATATACCAGTTATAACATGTACAAAATGAATGACACATCAAGCAACCTGATGCAACTTCAAATTTGAAATAGCATTTTCTTTGTTCACTGAGAACAATTCCTTCACCTGTTAAACCAAACAGCTGATCTCTGTCTAGAAAAACATAATCAAAAATGGAGGAGATTTTAAGTTGCTGCTGCTCATATGAGGTGAAATAGAAATTGTGGAAGAACTAATTCTTTCTAATTTGCTGATGTCATAAATGCTGCACGTTTTTTTATCCAATCAATTCCCTGATCACAAATTTAACAGGTTAGTTATATTGCTTACTTAATCACTAAATTAGGAAATTGTTAAATTGGGTTTTTTTTAAAAGCCTTTCATTATAATACTTCTGTAAATGAGCAACTCTTCTACAAAATCAGCACTGTGAATACAGGAGTGTGCAGAAGTTCATTTAAAAAACTGTAACCAGCTGAGACATCTGAGTAGCTCTATTACAGTGTCCTCATGGATGTGTTAGATTGGTGTTGATCGATTACCAACATAAACCAGTCATCTGTCGCCCTCTGCTGGTTTACTGCTGTTTGTGAATAACATGTTGTAAACCATTAGGGGGTGCTGCAGTGTACAGGAACATGCAGACGGGCGTCAAATTGAAAGAAAAACTGGTACAGGTCTGAATGCTAGACCCCTACAGTGAGGGGATCTGGTGGCTGTTATGCTTTGGGGGGGCATTTTGCTAGCATGGTTTGAGTCCACATGTCCCCTTAGAGGGAAGGGTCACTGCTAATCAATACAAGCTTGTTCTGAGTGATCATCTTTATCCTATGATGCATATTTCTATGCTGATGGGAGTGGTCTCTTCCAGGATGACAATGCCCCAGTTCACCAGGCATCACTGAATGCTTTGGTAATATGAAAATGATGTGAATCATTTACTAAGGCCTTCACAGTCACCAGATCACTGTAGGGGTCAAGCATTCAGACCTGTACCAGTTTTTCTGCTAATTTTTCACCCGTCTGTATTTAAATAGATAAAAACAAACACTTTAAAATACTATACTGAATAATATATAATCTCTAAGTATGGATAATATCTTTGCATTATACTAATATCTTTATATATTGGGTTCTTCCACTTCATTGCACACGCTCCAGTCATCATTGTATGTTCTCTATACATTTATACTTTGATTTGCTCCTCACATGTGAATAAGTACATTGATTGAACACCTTGTACACTCTTTAGGTTGTAAATTCCAACCATATAATAGTTAATGGTTTATGTATTCACCCTTCATCATAAGGCATAAGTCTCGTTTTTATATCTGAGAAAATCTTCTGCCAGTTTAACTAATTGTTTTGTTTAACCTGCCTTGTTATTCCCACTTGCTAGTTGCCCTGTCTGCAAAAGAAATTACAATAAAAGGTTTCACACCTGAGGTTTGAGAATTTTTTCCCCAACTGATAATTGTGTATTAACTGATCAGGCATTTAAGCACTATGTCATTTTAGGCCAAGGTTCCTTTTCACCTTCAATAGTCTGGGGTTTAGTTTCCAGCAGTCATTGGTTTCTATAAGACTGATAATTGCTGTTGCTTTTAACCCATATGAAGTTGACAACCTACAACGTACTAGAGGATCAAGTTTGCGTACCCATAGACTTAATCTTATGATGAAATTGAGATATCAGTTTACTATGAAGTTTGACATACACCATGTTGAAAATAAAAATTTCAAACTTGCTTTTAGGTGTTCTACATGATCTGATCACCTTCAACATTTCAAGTTTCCCAATTTTAAGTTTCATTCAAAATCTTCAGATGTGATTAAGGTACCGCCCATTTTCAGCAAGTATGAATAATCTGATTGACTGCAGCTCAAGTCAAGCACATTCATTTTATTTCATGGATGGCTCCATCCCACCTTGTCACACACCAAGTGGTAATACTCACTGTACCACCACATCTGTTCATTACACACCAGCAAACCACTGGATATACTTGGGAAATAAAAATTAAACTACAGACAAGCCAAACAGATTGTGCTCATGTATGATTTAGTACCAAAGCCAAAGGGGATGAGAGTTGGACTAAGAAAGACAAACAGCAGAAAAGGCAATTTAAACAAGGTTTTCTTTATTTGACAGTGAAACGAGTCAGTGAATGGCAGCCTTCCCGTTCACAGCCATCTCGCACACTTAAAACTTCTGGAACTGCTTCTTGGCTCCAGCAGCCTTTGTCACTTTGAGGACGTTGAACCTCACGGTCTTGCTGAGTGGTCGGCACTCTCCGACGGTCACGATGTCTCCAACCGTGACGTCTCTGCAGAAAGAAAGAAAAAAAAAAAAAAATAATGAGGAAAGAACTTCTATCTGCACAAGACCAACCTAAAATCAAGATCTAACTACGCCTTAGCATGATGGGGAAAGCTGCATCAGTGTTGCCATTAGGCGTTGTCGTCAAAGCTCTGAGCTTGGAAGACCATCGTGAGATAAACATCATTTGCAGCTAAATATATCAATTACAAAACAATCAACAGAAATGAGATTTAAACAGACTGGAGATGCACCAATAATTGTGAAATTAAGCTCAACATTACATCCAGCTGAGTGGAAACAAGTTACTTCACTATTTTCCAGACTTTTCATTACAATTCTTGTTAAATATCCATGTTTGGAAACTAAAACATGAGTTTGACTGCTACATCTGCTATAACTATAAGAACCCTAAACTGACAACATGTCCGAGGTTTATTACCTGAAGCAAGGTGACAGATGGACAGACAGGTTCTTGTGCCTCTTCTCAAAACGGTTGTACTTGCGGATGTAATGCAGGTAGTCACGTCTGATAACGATGGTCCTCTGCATCTTCATTTTGGTCACCACACCTTCAGACCACAAACGCACAGAAAAATAGAATTAGACTTTCCCAGCAGCACTGAACAGCTTTTTTGGACATGGCATCAAGGTCAAGACACTAGGAGGCTTCTTTTTTTTTTTTTTTTTTTTTAAATAAAACTGTCACTACATCAGTGTTGCCATTAGGCATTGTCGTCAGAACCCAGAGGGTTTGGAAGACCATCGTGAGAAAAACATCATTTGTAGAACAGTGACAGGAGGAAGGAAGCAATATGAAGTTTGTAGCCAAGTTAGCTTGTAAAGACATCAATTCTGGTTTGGGTTGCTTTAGCTACATCTGTATAAGGATCTGTTGACTTGCTGACCAGAAAACTGCACACAGAGCCAAAACTGAGGCATCAATACTAAAAAGTACACAAAATCCGTAACCGAGTGGATATTAATTTCCCACTAGTTGTAGGAAATACCACACCATATTCAACTTACATTCATAAAGCTTTTAGTCTCCAAGATGAGGAACCCTCCACTGCCTGGTCTTGTTAAGTAATCTGTAATTATGTCTTCTTGAATACAATGTTTCTGGATTACATACAGAATAATTGCATGACAGAATAACCATAGCACAGCTTTATATACTTCAGTTTTTAAAAACAGGGGTCACCATGTGTGCAGTTTGATTATAGAGTACAGTGTGATGTTTTCCAAGACAGCAAGTCCACAGGAAACCATACAAATGTCGCTGCAGCACCCCAAACAAGTGCCAACAAGACAGTGTTCAAGTGTTAAACTGACCAGAGAGGATACGGCCACGGATGGAGACATTTCCAGTGAAGGGGCATTTCTTGTCAATGTAAGTGCCATCAATAGCCTGGAAAAAGAAGACAGTCTTGTTAGTGTCATCACTATACATACACATAATACCCAACTGTCAAGTCAATAAACACCAATTTTTGTGACTTTCTAAGCTTTACTAAATAGGCACCATCTTATGAACCCTTTAAGCTTGGAAGACAAGAGGAAAAGAAATATTTGCTGCCAAATGTACAAACTGCCTTTTCATCATACTGACGCTTCCAGACAGTTCAAAGTTACCCCTCTTGGGTCTTTGACAACCTTTATTAAATAAGACTGTCACTACACTACATCAGTGTTGCCATTAGGCATTGTCGTCAAAACCCAAAGGGCTTGGAAGACCATCGTGAGAAAAACATCATTTGCAGGATAGTGACAGTAAGGAAGACTTCATTAGCTTTGCCAAATCTTTGACTTTGCAGGCTTGGAACACCAGAAACAAAAAAAAAAAAAAAAACATTTGCAGCCTAAAAATGTACAAAATGTCTGTTCATTACGCTGGACACGTTTCTGGACAGTTTCAAGTTACCTCTCTTGGGGTTTTGAAGCCAAGCCCGACACTTTTGTGGTAGCGGGGGAGCTTTTCCTTAGTCTCCTTGCCACCATCAGCGACCAGAACACGCTTCTTGTTCTGGAAGATGGTGGGCTGTTTCTGATAAGCCCTCTCGGTCTGTGAAACAAGGAGATACAAGTTAACACCGTGCAGCACAGAAACCACGTTAACTCATTTTCCGGCCTTGCTAGCTAGATCGAGACTAATTTCCTCTTCTTGAGACACAAGATTGATCTTAGCTAAAAAGTATGTGTTAACCTTTCTAACAATGAAAGGTATTTAATATGGGAGTTGTACCCCCCGTCGATAACAATTAGACAAAACAAGGCGCATTTAATGTGGATCGTTAGCGGCACATCAGGCTAAGCTAAGGGAGTTAGCATCCCGGCTAGTTCAATGCAACGCTACACGAGGGTTTGCCGAACGGCAACATATTTCTGTTATGAATGCTTGCATGTGATTTGAAATGGCTCAGAATCATGTATAAGGACAAACTAGAGGCATATACACACTATTAAGTGACTAAATTATTCGTTAAAATGTAAATATATCGATTTAAATTCACCACGCCGTTTCTCTGAACGTACTTGTGCATCCGCCATCTTTGCCTGCCGAGTCGTAAAGAGGCCTGTAGACACGCGCGACAGACGGAAGAGCACAAGATACAGGAAATGACGTCATGAAAAGGCGAGGCTTAAAAAAAAAGCCGGACATAAATGTGTTTTATTGTTTTATAAGTTTTGCTACTAGAAATACAGCGCCATAAAAACACCTCTTAAATAATTTATCGTCCACCTGCAGTTCAATCTTTTACAAAGCGCCGTCCATAATCGTGACAACTGTGGTGAATAGATCTATAAAACATCAACAGCGCCTGAACCCATCGCCCTATTTCGTTTAACGTCATGGCATCACATCAGTCCCATCAGCTCCAGTGGAGATTAGCAAATCTGATTTAACCGCCATCCGGTTTCGGTTGCAACAAACAAATAAAATGTGATCACATGATGGTACGGAAGCAGATCTAAACAGAACAGGACAACAAGATGGCATCGCACCCGGGAGGAGGTGATCAAGGTAGCAACAGCAATATTATGATATTAAATTAATCGTGACAGTGTTGCCAACAGCGTGGTAGACGTAGATCATTTGTCACTTTAACTGTTAATTCTTGTTTTGTGGTTGTTGCTCGTTTGTTGCTAGCATTGACATTAGCCGAACTGATGTTAGCATGATAGCTAAACGTTAGCCAAACGCAACCGAGCACTCTGTGTTTTTTATAGATAGCTTGGTCACAGCTAGACAGCTGTGAATAAGCAGAACTGAATGAAAACCGAAACATACTTATCAGGAGGCTGCATACTTTCACCTTAAAAATGTCGAAGTAGATGTCCTGTATTATACGTAGCCACAACAGTGTCAAACTTCGGCCAATTAACTTAACGTTAGCTAACAAATAACAAACTGTGGGTGTCTGTGTTGCCTTTGTATACTGTAAATGCCTCTCGCCTCGCGTGGTTGTTTTATATGTAAACAATAGAAAGAGGAAATAATAGAGATCAATCTAAACGTACCGATTTTTTTAAATGTATTTTTATTTTTTACGATCGTTATTTCAAGTGTGTTAAATCTAAATCAGTTCATTTTTAAGTGTGGTCTTCAATTCAGAAAGCAGTGACACTAAACACATAGGAATATTAGCACAAATTATTTCTTCATTTGCGTATAATATGAGAAAATTGTTTGTAAAACTATTATACTTTGCTTTGCTTTGATTTAACATTGACCTTTGTCCTCTAGGAAACAGCAAAGAGCAGATACTGGAAGTTGGAGCTGTTTTGTTAAAGGAGTAAGTTCATACTGTACACTTTGCCCTCTCATTATAGAACTGTGAAAAAAGTGTGATTTCATACTTATTGTCTGTCTTTGTATATATCTGTGTAGCTTCATTTACGAGCGTGTTCAGCGACATGGAGACAGCAATACTAAAGTAACAAGGGCACAGCTGGGTGGAGGAGAGTTATGTGACCCAAACCAAAAGAGGCTTGCCCAGTGCCTGCAACAGATTGGAGATGAGTTGGATGGAAATGTAGAACTCCAAAGGTAGGCTGCTTATCTTGTGTGTTAGTCCCAACAAAGTCCACTCCTGAGGAATCATGAATTTACAAGATTTCACCGTTAATAAAAGTGTAATTAGCCTGTCCCTAATTGCTAAATGTTATTTCCCCCCAGGATGATAAACGACTCTTCACTCAGCCCCACGAAAGACATGTTCATGAGAGTCGCCATCGAGATCTTCTCGGATGGAAAATTCAACTGGGGCAGAGTGGTTGCGCTGTTCTACTTTGCCTGTCGACTCGTCATCAAAGTGAGTGTAGCAGCTTCCTCGTATCCCACTTCTGTGCTGTGTTATGGAACTTAGGACTGCGACTAATGATTATTTTCATTATCAATTAATCTGGTGATTGTTTTCACAATCACATAATTGGTTTTTCGGTTGATTAAATGTCAGAAAAAGGTGAAAAATGTTAATCATGGAAGAAAAGAAAACAAAATATTCACATTTTAGAATATGGAACAATGGAATTTGGAGTTTGTTTGTTTTTTTTCTTTTAAAAAGACTCAAAATGATTAATCGGTTTATCAAAATAGTTGACAATTAATTTAATAGTTGGCAACTAATCAATTAATTGACTGATTGCTGCAGCACTAATGGAATTATTGTTGAATAAAAAAGTCTTAACAGATCCTCCCTTCGCACTTTCTTAGGCTCTTGTGACCAATGTTCCTGATATCATCAGAACAATAATCAGTTGGACCATGGACTACCTCCGGGAACATGTGATCAACTGGATCAGGGATCAAGGTGGCTGGGTAAGGAGCTATATAACAAATTCAGTTCAAAATAATAACCAATAGTTACTTGTATGACACTTGTATGTTAATATTCATGTCTGTTGTTCCTGACTTTTAGGAGGGCATTCGCTCCCACTTCGGCACTCCCACATGGCAAACAGTGGGGGTTTTCCTGGCGGGCGTTCTCACCACTGTTCTAGTCATTCGCAAGATGTGAGGGGTCTATGAAGAGCCGACAGTGGAAAGATGAGAATAACTGCAACGATGGGGAACGTGGGAGCAGAAAGACGACCAGGACAACAGAAAGAAGCTGTGGCATAGTGAACAAGTTGAACAGGAAGAACTTGTATTTGGACGTAGGGAAGGAAACACTCTCCGTTTCTGCCTCCCGTTCACTTCTCAGAATCGGGAGTTGGACTGAATGCGCTGTCGTACCCATAATCCCTATGCCGCTGAGGAAGTGAGCGGTGCATGATTATGCACAACATGGGAGGGAGGGGAGAGGTTGTCAGACTTGAACAGGGAACGTATTTTAAGTAATTTATTTTTTACTTGGTACAGATTTAGAAATGTCACTGCATTCTGTTTTCTGCCCTAATTTCCAAAACATCTAAAGACTGAAATCTTTTTTTTTTTTTGGTTTTTTGTTTTTGTTTGTTTTGTTTTTTTAATGAAATTAGGGGTTTCCTCTTTGCGTTATTTTCATTGTAGTTTTACTTTTGTTCCACTCGACTTGCTTTTCTGATCGCCCCACTTTCTCTGTTCATCATGTTTGTATGCTTGAGAATACATCTTCATATGTATTTGTGAGTGTTTACCGGTGCAACTCTGATGATCTGCTGGCTAGAGGATGCTCACATCCTATCAAGTAAAAAAAAAAAAAAAAAGAGAGAGAGAGAGAGAGATACATTTTACCAACAATTATTACATTTGCTAAGAAGATAATGAAGCTGAAAACGAATAACATCTCAAATGACATGTAATCTTGCACAATCCTGGATAATTCCTCCAATTTCTTCCCGTGAATACATACTTTAACTTAATTTCACTGGATAACAAAAAAAAAGTGCCACAGCAGGAACTGGTGTCCAAAGCTTGACTTGACCTGCACCATCATATGTTTAAAAAGAAAAAAAAAGTGTATGACCTCAGCTAAGTGACAGAAAAAAATTGACTACTACTACTAATCCAGCATTTACTCGTAGGCTGCAATTTGATATTTTGCCCAGAAGTGTGATTTTTTTTTTTTTTTTTTTTTTTTTTATGTGGCTCCCACAACGATAAACGATATTTTTTTCTGTGTTGTGATTGGAGCCGCATGTCATGAACTGACATATCCTGTTGTCTATGAAAGAAGTTATACTGCAGACACAGAAAGCACTGGACTCACAGATGCTTACCTCACTTTACAAGTACTGTATTTTTAACATGATTTTTTCAAACTGCAATCTACATGGAAAAAAACCTGTTTTTTATACATCATTCTTGTTTGTTATAGTGCCTTTGTGTTCATTTTTTTACTATGGAGTCACTTTGATATATTCAATTTTTTCACATTTTTTCTATTACATTTGTAAAGCTGAGTCTTTCAATCCTTTTGCAGTGACTTGTATGTTGGATAAGTACAATAAATCTTACACTCTTCATTTTTGATGTATTTATTAATGACTAAAGGCTTATAGGGGCTTATATTGAACCTTCTTACAGTGATACCACCATGAAAAAAGAATCTAGTTATAAAACATGATTATTTACCAGCGCTAGATTCCAAGAGCCTCAGAAGATACACCCAATTTTGCTATTCTAACTAGTATTTGAACAAAAAATATAAATTGCTATTGAAGGATAGTCCTTAATATGCTTAAGTAGAGGACTTGATTCTGTCTTTAAAAGGTTGTGTGTTTTACTGGAAAATAAGTAACTTTAGTGTCTATCTCTACGTTGTAGCAGGGATCCTTGTAGATTTACGTCTGCACTTCAGTTCACTTCAGTTACGCTGTGGAGTTGTAGCAGAGTGACTCATTCAGGTTGTATTCTCACTCAGGTGATTGCCACAAGGGTTAATATTTGTTTAATTAATTGTTAATTTACTTCATCCTATACCTACTGAACCCAGCCATATAGTGACCCAAGAGGCTATGAATGACTGTTCCTACTAAAATTTTCAGTAGTCTGTCCCTTTTACTTAATGATGGTGCTCTAGGAAAAGTCACTGGGTCACAAAACCTTTTGAGATTCAACCTCAAGGGTTCATGAATATCCAGAGCAAATGTCATGGATATGTAGGCATTACAGTACTTTTCAAGTCATTTCAAGCAAGACTTAGCAAGACCAAACTGTTGTTATGCAAATGAGGAAAGTCAAAGGGTCATGAAATCATCACAAATGATTCACTGGGGACCAAAAGCATGAAAATCAAAGTTTTGGGCAGATGTACAGAAACACCACCAAAGCGCAGAGCCTGATGATGTTCAAACAGCATTCAAAGCCTGGAAAAGACAACTGCTATTTTGATCTACCTTTATATAAGTTAATAAATCCCATATAAAGTATTTAGATAACACAGAAATGTCACTGTGTAGAATGTGAACTAACTAGTTAATATGATGATGTTGATTTTACAGATTTGATTGTGAATGAAGCTAATAAGTGAGATCAATGATCATTTTGCAGAGTTCAGCACACCGTTTATTGGCTCAATGTAAATACGTTACAAGAAAACATGTCAACATATAAACATCACAGTGGTCAAATAAGCTCTGTACTTTCAAATCAGAAGCATGTAAAAGGCAAAAGGCTATATCCTTAACAACAACAAAATGGCATTTAAATCTTAAGAATGTTAAAAAAGGCAGTTCTGGTACATTTTTAACACCTTGCATGCATGGCTCTTATGCAATAAAACAAATGAAAAAGAGTTTCAAAGACTTCAACAGTAGTACATTCAATATGGCACTACAGCTCATGGATGTGTTGTGGGCTCTATCTTGTTTCCAGCACTCCGTCTCTGATCCTCCATCTCCAAGCAGGGCTGAAGTCTGGAGCAGGAACACAGCAGAGCTCCAGCCCGGACTCCTGCACCTCCTCGTCGTGGGTGACCTGCTGGCCCTGCTGTGTTTCCAGAGTGAAAACCCTCTCAGAGATCTAAAATAAAAAAGAAGAAGAGACACACGTTAGCATTAAACAAGCGTGATTTCGCTCTTTACGAAGACTGAGACCGACCAGACAGAAAAGCTGTCTCGAAGGCTGCTGGGTCTCACCTGATCACTGATTCCAGTAGCGATGTGGCCCACCTTCACCCGCCGAGTCTCTCTGATGCGGATGCTTTTCCTGTTGAAGTCTCGGATGCAGACATCCACCCCTGAGCCAATCACAGAACAGAGATACACGTAAGAGAAAAGGCATCACCTGTTACAGTTTGATACTACATTAAGTTGTTTAAAACAGGAGAGACATGAATGTTTTGTTTTTTTTATTTCACCTTCAAAATAGCTGGGTTGTGGTAGTTGTGTGTGAACCAGCAAGTCCATACTGAAATCCTGCCCATCTGGCTGACTGTTGTTGGAATAAAAACCAGAGCTGAGGTCATCTCCTGGGCTCATGGAAAAGCGACCAGAGTCCTAGAATAAAAGATAAAAGAATAAGGGTAAATGATAACATATAAACAAGGTTTTGAGTTACTAACCTAAAGTCTCACCACTTCAAAATTGGGACATATAACGGCCAGACGATTATAGCAACGAGACAATGTGATAAATTGAGTCATAACTGTATTCATCTGTTCCTGATCTCACTCCAAAACCTTCTTCATATCATGAAGTAATCCAGAGATGTACTCTATCATAAACTTCAGTGTGTACCTTTTTATCCCATGGCTCCCGATTCGAAAAAGGGTCACTGCTGAGACAAGACAGGAGTTGCTCCTGCTTCTCAGCAGAATGAAGCTGAGACAGACTGGTCAGGTAGAAATCTGCACACAAAGAGGAAAAAAAACAAACAATGAGGAGGACTTGAAAAGTACAGTTCATCTGACACAAGAGAAACAAGCAGAGAACTGAGAGAAACCTCACCTCGCTCCAGCTTACTCCAATCCAGGTCAAGTTCAGACACAGTGTTGATCTTGTGGTTTGGCTCAGGGACAATTCTTTGTAAACAGAGCGGTTTCCCTCGCTCTAACTTATCCGAATCAGCCTCCTCCTCCTCCTCTTCATCCTCGTCATCCGATTCCTTCACACTCCAGGCTGTTATCACTTTGTCAACGGACTCTTGATGTTCTTCATCCGCATAGGAAACGCTGCTGTTGATGAATTGCAGGGAATCAGGAGGTTTGTTGGCAGTATACAGAGGCTCTGTGTAGGCTCCCTTCACTGGGCTGGTGAGTCCTCCGACTGCAATCACACAAATACAATACATTAAACATTTACAAACTGTTAACGCATTACTGGTGTTGATGTAAAAAAAAAAAATATATATATATATATATATATATATATATATATATATATATATGGAGTGCAGCTTTTGTTACCTTCTTTCAGAGCTCTGTCGGTTTTTTCTCTGAGTTCAAACGCTGATGCTCTCTTGATTGGATCCTTCTGGAGCCCCGCCTTAATAACTTCAGCCGTAAGAGGGCTACAGTCAGGTGGGATCTCTCGCAGAGGTGGAGGCTCGTTAGCAATCTGTTGACGAAATGAACTCGATCAGGGTCTGATGTGAATACTGTGAAGAGCTCATTGAACGTCTGTAATGAAACAGCATGGTTGTAGTGGTCTGTGTGTATCTCTGTGAACGATACCTTCAGGTAGAGAATACAGGTGTAGTATCGCGTCCACGGTTGACACCCATTGAGCATGTGCAGTAACATGCAGCAGCTGCTCCACACATCTGCTTTGGCTCCACGGGGATCCCCTTTCACTATTTCGGGGGCCATGTGGGTCTCTGTGCCTTTCAGATCTGCATTGAATTACATCGGGAAAACAGTCAATTAAGATACGAAAGCGGATACGTTACATATCTTCATAACAGGAGGGCTGAAGGCACAGTTTTTTTTTTAATATACCTTTGGACACACTGAGGCTCTGTCCCTGATTGTCGAGTCTTTCTGCATGTCCAAAGTCACACAGGAAGGTGTCTCTACCGTCCTCCGACAGCAACACGTTGTCAGCTGCGGGACACAAGCAGAGTTCAATCCATTGCATTTATCTCAACACCGCTCAGAACTCGTACGGTGGAGTTTATGGACGACATAATTAGAAACAGAGCAGCTGCACAGACATAAAACAGCCCCCAGACAAAGGAGCAGAATAAAGGGGAAATATGAAGTCATTGAGAGACAGCTGCTGTAGAAAACACTTTAATGTGGAATGAATGTGGAGACTAGTAACAAACAGACAGCAGATAGAGATTTGGCTTTACTTCCTTGTTGTTCCTAAAGTATTACAAACACCAGGTGGCGCCTGAGCCACAATCATACTGTTTGTGTTTCCTCAAGTTTTTGTCTGTTTTTTGTTCTTCCTATAACTCTCTTCCTCTGAGTTTTTCCTTTCTCAATCTTTTTTAATACTTTTCCCCTCTACTTTATCTTCATCTTCTTCCTTCTCTTTGTCGTTGTACTTATTCTCCCCGTGTTCTCTCACTGACTACTTCCTGCTCCTCGTCCCATCCCCCCCTCTCTGTTTCATTCTCCCTTGCTTTCTTGCTCTCCTTATTCTGCGCACATGCGCCGTTTCTAAAGAGCAGCGGTGAGTCACACTGTGGGAAATTCCCAGCTTGCCGTCTTCGCTGTGGTAGTCTGGTTTCACAACACAGGTGCTGCAGATCAAATCTAGACTGTATCTATGACACTTGTGTTCCACACAACAGCTGCACAAAAAAAAAAGAAAAAAAAAAAGGCACAAAATCCTCCGATGAGAACTAATTAGAA
Source organism: Euthynnus affinis (assembly GCA_029490765.1). Lineage (NCBI taxonomy): Eukaryota > Metazoa > Chordata > Actinopteri > Scombriformes > Scombridae > Euthynnus > Euthynnus affinis. Next base: position 5,453,718 of record CM055856.1, on the reverse strand, counting down.
ATCTGACTTATTCTCTCGGTCTGTTTTTGTTTTCCACCAGGTACCATAACAAGTAAAAGTCAAGCTGACACATTTTGTTTTACTGTTTTTACTATTGTGTTACTTTGATCTGTTTTAAAATTAATCTTGAAAGTGTTTATGGGCCGATGCCAATATCTGATGGGTGTGTTTAGGTGCGATCTCTGATGTTAATGTTTTTTGTCTCAACATTCACATTTTAGGTAACTGATTGACACTCATATCCCACCAAACTTCAAGGTTCAAGGCTGTATAAAAACAACATGTACATAATCAGTGATCAGTTCATTTTTGTATTGTTGTAAAAAAACATTTTTTGGCAAAATATTTTCGCATTTTATAGAATCTTTCTCTCTTCCGTGCCTTTAAAAACTAATAATGATGGTCAAACATGTTAAGGCCAAGTACTGCATGTCTTTATACATCTGTTTAAGGGATTATAGTTATGATAGATATGTCAAACTTAAGCTATCGTGTGCCAAAAGGATACGGATTTCAACAGATGACTCAATTTCTTTGATTTTTTTTTTTTTTTTAGAATAACTCAGCTAAAACTTTAACATTAATCTGACTGTTGTGAGATTTGGTGTGTTTAAGAAAAAGAAATTGCCATAATAACCCTTAGCATGTCATACCTTTTATATCTAGATGCGCCACTTTTTTCTTCACCAAGTAGTCCAGCGCGGTTAAAACTTGTGAGTGGTAGTGGAGACTCAGGTCCTCTGGCAGTCGTCCCCGCTCAGCTATCAGCTGGCCCAGAGAACCTGTAATAACAGATGAGGTCAGACCAGGACAATGACTATGTCATATTTACCAATACACACCATCTGATTCAACTATTCCCTCTGCTGTGAGGAAACCTAACTTTGATGACAAGTGGTTTGTGTCACTGTGTTAATGAAGCTGGCATCTCCCATCCCAGATGTTTGGTGTAATTCGGACCGCGACACTTCAAGGAAGCTCAACAGTCATTTCTAGCATCCCAGAACCACCCACTTCCACATCTCGACACTAATCACATCCGTATTTCTCAACAGTTGAAATTCATCATCCTCATGTTGTACCTACTGTACATGTGTTTGCACTTATTCATCACGTCAACGCTTTTAAATCTCACGCTCCATCTCAACAGCAGCAGTGTGTACTGATAGATTGTGCTGTGCGTAAAAGGCATTAAAAAAAAAAAGAGGCTCGTTTACCAGATTTGTGATCCATCAAAAGGAAAACATTAGGCCCCTCTCTGACCACTCCAAAGAGCTCCAACACACGGGGAGATCTGAGGGCACTCCACGCACCCACCTCCTCACTGTTGAACCTCTTCAGGGCGATCTGTTAGGAAAGAAAGGAAAAAGGAACAGTAAGCAATCACACAAAAACACTCTGAACTAGGAACTGACAAAGAACAAAGAGGGAGATATGCTCTGTGTTACCTTCTTGACAGCAAATTTGAAGCCTGTGTTGAAATCTTCAGCAATGTGTACTTCGCCATAGGAGCCTTCCTTAATAAACTGTGTGAGATTGTACTCCTTTCCTTCCTTATATTCTGAGTCCACAGGCTGGATTTTCTGATAAGAAAAGAGAGTAACAGATTAGTTTGGTAACTTAAACTTCAGCAGAATGAATCCTATTTAGACAAATACATAGAGAAGAAAGCAGGACCTACCTCATTGTAAAAGATTATTCCCTCGTTGCTGACAGAACCGTCTGTTGAGAAATCGTCTTCCTCCTCCTTTGCGTCCTTCTCCACATCTTTGAAAAAGTCTCGCGCGTAGCACGGGTCCCCCTGACTGACGCTGCCCCTGAGGCCAGCCAAAGCCAGCGAACAGTCTCCCACACTGCTGAGGGAGCCGCTGTCATGACTGTAGGACTGGACACTGGAGAGGTTACAGAACAGGCGTCCCCAGTCAGCACGAGAGCAGCTGGGCCCTGTGTTGTAGATCTGTCGGTTGTAGAGAGGAGGCCCTCGGTCCTGTTCTTCTGATCTTTCAATGCTGCTACAGCAAGAAGAGCTGAGGTTGCTGATTCCTTCGAGAGATGACTCTTCCTACAGGAGAAGAAGAAGGAAAAAAACACAGTTGATCAGACTAGAAGATGTTTACATTCTCAGGTGAGTTTGCTCAGGGGTTGAATGTTCAAGGCCATGAGAGGCAGCTTTGTTTGAATCCAGTGATTCACTTCCACAACACAGGAAGGCCAATGTTTGCATGTGAGTGTCTAGAGATCGAGCCTCAGACTGCCAAAGAATGTGGCAAAATATCCTTGAAGATGATTCACAAGAAAAACACTGCAAGCACTCTCAGCTCTTTTAAGAATACGAGAGTGTAGCATCCACCAACCAACTTTTTTTAGCGGTGGTTTTAATATGTGTTCTTCACCATTAATAATCTTATATGCACAAGACTCAATTTGATGTATAGAACAATCAAGAGTTCTTACCAGAATCCGTACCAGAGAACTTCCGCTCTCCTGTTCAGGGACTCCAGAAGGCACTCGATGTCTGTGTCTCTGCTTCTCCTTCTTCTCCAATTTTTTCTTCCCCTTGCGCTTCTGTCTTTTCCGGGTCCTCCTTCTCGGGATGAGCTGCTCCTCCTGGACGGACGCCGAGGTCGGGCACGCCACGTTGTTGTGTTCAGAGTGACGACTGAGGAGAAAGTTAACGGTGTGAATTCCACATATGGCAATAAAAGAAAAATTCACGAACACAAATATGAGGGGTGAAATGGAGAGGCGGTGATGTCAAAGTAATCCCGTACCTGACGTTGAAACAGTGGGGGGACGGAACAAAGGAACGTTCGGAGCAGGATGGACTAAACGCTTGAGATTCCTGGGGTACACCTGAGGAAAGCACAGTGTTAATGGTGAGTTTTCTCTGTTCTGGCACCGTTATTTTATCTATTATAATAAATTCTGAAGGGGATACTTACATTCTTGGGCAATGATGGTTGAGGTCTTCAATGGTGTTTCTCCAACTTGCTCTGCAGTCCCATGTGTCATCACTTTTTTCAAATGTACTCCATATGGACATATATCGTGTATGTATTCCATTTTGCTGTCCTTCCCTTCCTCTTCCTCCTCCTCCGTCTCCTGGTCCGTGGCTGAGCAGGCTGGATATGACCCCTTCAGCTCAGCCTGGGGTGACCCGGAGAACGGTGCTGTAGAGTTGAAAATCCTCTGCCTCACCGCCATCTCATCTGCTGGACCTTGAAAGACAGAGCATCATAAGTAAGCCAAGTGTTGTTTATATACTCGTACGGGCCAGTTTTTTAATGACAATATCTGTCAAATAAGTAAGTAAATAAGTAGAAATTGCAATAACATATAATCATATATGCCTGAGGCTGCAGCCTGGCTGGTTAGAACAAATCGAAAGTGGTTGTAGATGAGTATAGTTGACAATAAGTGACTCACATATTGGTTTGTGTTTCCCTGTGACTTTTCAAATGGCTCAAATGTATATATTTAGCACGTTTACACATATATATATATATATATATATATATATCATTTTACTGTGGAACTGCAATGCCAATTTATCTTCGTTACAATCTGCACTTTCAAAAAAGGTATTACACGGAAGTGACTTAGTTGAACATGTTGCCTATGTGATGCAACACAATGTTACAATGCCATGTCTATACAGTGAATCACATGGTTCCTGCTTACCATCAATAGATTGACCTTTAGGTTTGTGCTGGTGAAAACTGGTTCCCCAAAATGTAACAAAGAACTTTACTATCAGCTGATATGATTTAAAAAAAAAAACCATGACAACCAAATAACCTCTTTTTTTCTTTAAGACAAGTCAAGTGTATCTATTCATTTATATTTGTTTGTTGTCGCTCGTTTGATTTTTAATGTAATTCTTAATGTTTTGTTTTTATCACCAGGCCTGTTTTTTCTTTATTTTGCCATTTCCACGACCTTCAGTCCTGATCAAACAAGGCAGATGAGTTCATCCACTTGACTCAACAGAAGATGAGATCCTTACCCTTCTCCACAGAAAAGTGCATCCACACTTCAATACAACAACAATAGGCTTTTCACTGTAGTTAACTACATGATAATGAACAGCCTCTTAACAGCTTCTCTTTTTTTTAAATTTGTCTTTGCCTTGTAAGCTCAGTATCATAACGATCGCTTAAGCATCGGAAATGTACTGAAACTTTGAAAGTTTGCGGTGGGCAGATGAGACAGGAAATTCAAACCCTGGCCTTGTTTTGACAGTTGCAATCGTGTCGTTGAAAGCAAGTACTCTTTTTCAGTCAGAGGAAGTACACTACAGCACATTAGGCATGGCCAGGGCTGAATTTCCAATAAAGATTTGCATGACTGACCGCCAATGGCTCGGAGGTCAACGTCGTCAAAAACACATATGACTGTATAATCGGCACACTCATTTCATCTCAGCGTTGCTTATTATATGCATTCAATGCAGTTTCAAAAGACACAAACTTAAGGATTAGGACTACAGTTGCAGCTTGTTGCATCAGTGTATCCATTACACTTAACCGCAGCTTCTCCCTGTCACTCAGCTTTTTGACATTTTCTGCACAATATAAACGTAGATATATTCTTGATAGAGTTCAATCCTGACATCTCGAACCAACTCCATACTAATACAAGTAATACTAAAGAAGAAGAAAAAAAGGCTGACATCAAAAGATATGCTGGCAAATGTACTTCAATTTCAATTCAAGATAATGCAAAAGTTTAGACTTTAGCGATGTCGTTACCTTGTGTGCCGACTTCACGCACCCAAAGACATATGTAGAACAAAGCAATTCAACTGTCACTTCCTTCTTAAGACGCCGCCGGTACTGTGAAAGCACGGCGCAACACCACACCCCGAGTGAATTTACGTGGAAAGGAAATAGAGAGAGAGAGGGGGGGGGGGGGGGGGGGGGGGGGGGGGGGAGAAAGAGAGAAGAAAAACCCACTGCAGTAAACACAACCACAAAAACAACTCGTATGTATGTGTGAGGCTGAGGGGCGTGTGTGCGTGTGTATGTATGTGTGTGTGTGTAAACGTACCGACAGATGCCAATCTGAACCGCTATCTCTCTCTCTCTCTCTCTCTCCCCTGTATCCACTCTGAGCGGGCTGACATCTACATTAGCAAGAAAGCCAGGCGCTCTGTTTTAACTCTCTGCCTCGTCCTTGTTCGTGTTCTGATTTCTCACTCTCTGCTCGGTCTCTGCCGCACTTCTCTTCTGCTCTGCTTGATGCTGGCTCTCCGCCAACCGGGAGGAGGGGAGGTGGAGGGGGGGAGGAGGAGGAGGAGGAGGAGCTGGCTGACAGTGACTTATGGGAAATGCATCTCCACTTCCCCATATTCCCCCCCCCCTCCCTCACCTCCCTCCCTCCCTTCTGCTCTCTCTCTCTCCAACAGGGCTGGTTTGCTTGCTTTGCTCTTCCCTCTAACTTGTATAAAAGGATAACATGTTTGGTTATGCTTTTAATGACCTACTGGACTTTGAACAGTGGTTTAAGCAGAAAATAAGCAGGCCTGCACCCATCAAGATAATGTCAGGTTTTTTATTCCATGATGAAATGGTGGATATTGTCATTACAGCATAACGTCAAATTAAAAGCAGACAAGTTCAATTGAAACACTGCAGAGCCTAAAATGGTTGCCCCGTGCATTTGATAGCGGAGGTAATCATGTCATCTCATCTCATATCTGCTCTCACGCACAAATATGAAGTGAAATGTGGGGAGTTTTGTAACCTTTCATGTGCTCTGATATCCTAATGATCATGTGGTCCGTAGCCAGTGAATACACTGTATATGAGCATGTGTCAGAGTCATGTCACAACCCACACACTTCACATTCGATGTCATGTCGTAAGAAATAATAATAATAAAAAAAAAAAATTAAAAACGAACATCAACAAGAGACAGAAGATTACTCACTCTACTCTCAAAAAAAAAACTGACAATCTGTTATCTGATATTATGAGGATTTGCTTCTGGAAACTATTCGCCACTGAGAGAGTTTGGAGCGAGCGTATGAGCTGTCACTTAAACAGTGAGGTGTCAGAGTGGGGAAAAAAGGTTGTTCTTCTATATCTGTCTGAAATTATCTCACTTGCTTTTTCTATGCAGCAGCAAAAACAACTTACTCATATAAAAACTGGTACAGAACACAGGAAATTCAGAATACCACTAGAGAGCCCCCCCCCCCCCCCCAAGAAAAAAAAAAAAACAAGTAAGAAGTTGCTCTCTGTCTCCTTAGTGACAAGGAAACTGTTTTAATGTCATAACAACAATATTTTCGAAATAATGGTTAGAATTAAGAGCGCGGACGTTGTCGTGAGTTGAGTTTTTTTGTTAATAGCTGCCAACTTTTCTTTTTTTTTTTAACTTTTGAATTTTACAGGGAGGGAAAAAAAGTCATGTTTTATATTTCCAGCAGCAGTGATTCATTTTCAATCAGCAGAACGAACGAGAGTTGGATTATGAATATTAGCAGCGATAGTCAACATGGCTGAACATGGACAGCTCTTAAATCTCAAACTTCATTAAAAGATATAGGCCTATAAAGTATATGAAAATGATGTAATGCACTTAGGGTTGCAGCTAAGGATTATTTTTTTTTATCATCGTTTAATCTGCCAATTTCTTTCTCGATTAATGGTTTGGTTTATGAAATGTCAGGGGAAAAAAAACGCTTGTCACAAAAAACCAAAGTCGACATCTTCATATTTTTTGGTTTTGTCTGACCAACAATCTTAAACCCAAATATATTTAATTTACAGTGACAGAAACAGAAAGAAGATAAGCTGGTACCTATGAATGTTTGGCATTTTTGCAAGAAAAACTACTTTACTAACTAATTACTTTTCTCTTGATGGATGAATTGTCTCAACTCTAAATGCAATCCAATACAAAACAACCACTGACTACTTCCTCCAAATTTACAATCAAGCTGGACCAACATTTCTCCAACAGTGTCAAAAAAAAACAAAACACTATAAGCTTCACAAAGACAGAAGTCACTGCAGAGCTGCTGCATTGTAATTTGTAATTTTGCAGAGAGCTTGTACTCCGCATACAGACGGCGGCTATATTGAGCTGACTCGCTGCTGTACACCCACACAGATTAATGAAATTCCAAAGCCTTTAGTAAGGACAGTGAAAAGGGACTCAACCTGAATACACACAGCCAAGCATTCCTTAAGGGAAACGCAGGCCGCTTCTCAGGAAAACGTCCTGTATCCTGAACTACACACAGCGCCTGCACGCTACAACTGCAGACAATGCCCGCAGGCAACGGTTTAGGTGAGACTCACACTGTTCAGTCACACCTCCTGTGTCTCTTCTATCAGCTTCCCTTTTTTTGCCCTTTTCCTACATCACTATTCACAATAATATGTGTGCTGGGACTTATTTTCATTCAACTGATAACCTGTTAATTAAATATTTGATAATAAAATGAATGGAAATGATGAGAAATTCTGGTCAGAGAATGTAGGAGAAGATATCACAGTTTGTTCATGTTGGTGTTTTTCTCTGTTTTATACAATTGTAAAGTGAATATCTTCTATTTTGAATTGTTGGTGAGACAAAATACGACATCTGAAGATGTCAGCTTGAACCTGAATTTGTAAAAATGAGACTTTTTTTTCCAGCAGTTTACAGAAAAAAAGAATATTCAATTAATTGAGCAAATGATCTCCAGATTAATTGATGATGAAATCATTGGTTGCAGCCATACAGTCAACATAACAATTTGAAAATTCATCAAAAGCATGCATCCCCTCCAATATCACTATTGTGAATTTCAGGATATTTTACCATATGCTTTTTTGATGAAAAACTGAATATAAACTGAACATAAATGGGCTGAAAATTCACTTTACATTAACTTCCATAAGTGATATTCAAATCAAAGGCAAAGTAATGCTTTTTATTAAGATTATGTATATTGTGGACAGATTTATAGAAAGTCTGTTCAGCACTTTCTCTCTATTTTGTACAGGAAAGGGGAAAGGACAGTCAGACTGACAGGACACCATTGGTTTCTCATTCAAAGATGGATCCAGGCCAGTGCTGCCTAGCAGTAAATGCAGGCCAGGAGTTTGACTCAAGGCCAACAAAAGGTCCAGCGTGTTGTTATGCAGTGTGGAGAAACACCAGAACTGAGACCCAACAAACAGTACCTGTCAGTGTGACTAATGTAAGGCACCCAAAATATGACATAAACATGAGATTGTAATGGCATAATGTTTCATATTTCCATACAGCAGATAAGAGGTAATAATGACATAACATTCAGTACAACCTGGAATGAACATAATATCTCCTCTTATTAGGACTAACATACTAAGTTATGAAGTTATAATGATATATGCATATATCACACCTTTGTATGCATTATATACACTGTGTATGCTTATGGCCTTAACGCTCTTATTTTGACATTGTAGGCCTACTTCTTTGTCTTAGAGGTAGCCTAATATAAGGAAGTCCTTTCATAGGACTTCCATAACAGACAAAAGCATCCAACAAAAGCCAGCAGTGGCACTGAAAAAGTACAACTTGGAGTACAGAAGTTGTTTTAATCATAGACAGCTGGATTCAATAGGCGTATGTGCGGTTTTGAATAACTTTGATGACCTAACTGCCAAACTTCCAGTAACACCAGTTTAATACCTTTATTTTATACTTCTAACTTTTATTGTTTTCAGCTATTGTCACAATTTGATAATATATAGTCTATAAATATGTAATATATGCCCGTTTGGTTGTTTGAGACTGCATATAAGCGCTCTCGGTGTATTAAAATAATAACTTCCTTCTAGCCACGCCATTTCAAACTTGGGCCGAAGTGAAGTTACGTCTTGTAAAGTCTACAAATAGTGACTAGAAATTGTTTTCTCGAAGACAACGGGAGAGATTTGACATATAAAACCAATTACCCGGTTAAAGAAAATCATTTTGTAGCTTACATACAGTAAATTATTCACTTACAGATCTTCCTAAAGGCGTCGGCCGGTGGCGGCGGTAAGGCACTGTCAAGTTTGAATGAAATGATGCTTTTCTGGTTATGCTTTTCAAAGTATTACTATGTTCCTTTATTTTTTACGATAAAGACATGTAAAATGCCATGATGCTGACTCGGCTTAGTGCTATTATTATCATTCATTGATTGTTTTGATACGTTTGTATTGTTTCATTCGCTCTAATAGTATTTTTACATGCTTTGTGAATTAGAATTATACTTTTAATCTGTAGATAATATATCGGTGCTTCCTGTTTTGTAATGAGTCACGACGCGGCGGCACAGCAGCTCCCTGGGGAGGCTTATAAGAAGGAAATGGTCGTGAGGTGTGAAAACAGAAGTGACATTTCAAGCCACAGTGTTGTGATAAAACGCACAAATACATGTCATATCTGCACTATTCTTCTGATCTTTTCTTGATTTGAAAGATGCCACATCTTTGAAGGAAAATGGGGTTAATAGGATGTAGGCTACATGTTTCATTGGTGTTGCATTGCCTCTTTTAATAGGTGTTAAATATTAAAGTTGAAATATTCTGTCTTTTTCTTCTTGCTGTTTTATTTTTTATTGATGTAATCTTTCTTTCTTTCTTATTTATTTGTTTTCTATCCACTCCCAACCTCTTGTGTTCAATTTCCCTTTGTGTTGCTTGTCTTTCCTATAATGATAAAGATCCCTTACCATAAATAAAGCCAAAAGTTTAATGTTAATGTAATGTAGACTATACTACATTACATTATTATATTATATTTTATGTGTCCAAATGCCCATTTTCAATATGTGTATTGACACAGATATACCACAAGATGGAGTTATGAACTACTTACTGAAAGACATTTTCCCTTATATTGCCTATATTTAGGCTGAGTGATGTGCCATCTAAGGTAATTAACAGCAATGAAATGTAATTAATGAAGATATTGAGAAGTGTCTTTCATATGAAACATTTGTTTTAAATCTTAATTAATTGTTGGCTCTAGCAGTGATGTTCATCATGATATTGTGATTTATAAAGTAAAAGATATGACCAAATTGTTCAGGTGTAAAACAATGACACGTTGTCATTGGCATTCCCATTCACACCATTATTATATTAGAGGTAATACCAGCTAACAGATCATGTATCACTTACTATATAAACTTAAGCACTACAAGCTCTCCTTGCACTTTTACACACCCTTATACCACTTGTATACTTGTCTACAACTTACAGAGCTTCATATAGCAGGTACATGAAGCTATTACATTTGCTTATTTTGTTAAGCTTTGTTCTCCTTGTTCTGGCTGTATGTCTATGTGTTTCCTTGAGCACCATTCTTGGAACTGGGTAAGTAAATTGAGAGAAACCAGAAGTTGGAGTCAAATTCCTTGTATGTGTAAACATACTTGGCCTATAAAGCTGATTCTGATACTGCCTGTTTAACAGGATGTTCAATTTAAGTTCCAAAAAAATGTGCAAATTGCCACAAAATTTGAACAAAAAGTTAACATATATAGACATAATGAATCTGACTATTTTTCACTACTAACTACCAGGGTTTTATTTTAACAACCATTGCTAAGTTAGTCCACCAGCACTCTAACTGGTATGACAGCTTGACTAAAAGCAGATTTTAAATTGTAATACTGAGCCCCTTAATCAGCTTCATCCAGAAATGTTCTGTGTCTGTTTCATGTTTGAGTGGATGCCAAGGAGGATATTGATGATCTGGTAATTTCCCCTTTTCAAGACCAGGAAAATCCCAGGATATCTTCCTATTGTGACACTCATGTAAACAAAAGCCAAATGATTCTCAAATTAAAGCAAACCATGGAAGTATTTTGTTTGAAAAAAGCAAGCAGAGGAGAAGATTTCACTCAGCCGTTTGGTCCTAAGCACTTGTTTGAAGCAGAAAACAAGAAATGCAAGTATTTTTTCATATCTGCAGATTGCACAGATTCTTACACAAAGCAGCTACCATGTGAGCAGATGGAAGACATTACTGAAATGTTCAAACGGTTTGAAAACTACAGATTTTTTTTAACAACCTTTTCCAGTCAAACTATGCTCTATTAATACAAAAAATCAAAGAGGACTTGTAAAGATGGTCATCTTTATCAATTTCATTTATGGGGAGAATCAATGCAATAAAAATGATTATTCTGCCCCAGTTAAACTACTTATTCCAGAGCCTCCCATGCTTTTGAAATCCATAAATGCCCACATTTCTTGATACATATGGAATAACAAACATCAAAGAGTGAAATTCTCTACATGTACTAAACCAAAAAAAGTTAGGGGGAGCCTCCCTGCCAGACTATTTGTCAGCCCAAATTAGAAATATTATTAGTTGGTTATTGGACAAGAAATCTTGTGGATCAATTTGGAATAATTTGCTTGCCACCCAAGATCACTCAAATCGCCTCCATTTATGTGTAACTATGAAAAATCTTTGATTAAAATCAAATAATCTGTAACACACTTTTGGTATGAAAAGATGTAAAACAACAACAACAACTAAAAAACAAAAACAAACAACAACTTTGCATTTACCAATTTTACACAGTCCAGATCTGTCCAGATCAGGAACATTGGACTATCAGATTGGACATCAAAAGGCATGTCAGGCTGTTTTACTCAAGACTCTCTGATGTCTTTTGAACAATTAAGATCTAAATTTAATATTCCTCCAACTGACTTTTACAAGTATCTTCAATTAAGACATTTTCTTTTTTTATTGATTCTCTTTCGAAAGAAAGTAAGTGTCAGCTATCAGAGTTTGAAAATGTTCTCCTTTCAGCTTACTCACCCAAATACAAAATGTCAAAAACACCTTGTTGTTCCATGTGTTTTCTTCATCAAATGACTCACTGAAACCAGTGTGGGAGCATGATCTGGATGTGATACACAAGACTGGGACAATATTTGCAATAAGATTACTCCCAAATGTACATCTAACACTGCACAAAAGCAAAACTTTTAGTTTGTTTTTTTTTACAGACTACATTTTACTCATCTCCAGAGAATGTTCCTGAATACTTCAAATTTGTGTTACAAGTGCAAATTATATAAAGGCACTGTTATTCATTTGTTTTGGTCCTGTGATGTGATTCAAAAATATTGGAAAACAACATTCACTCTGTAATTCGGGACATCATTGGGAAGCAATTTGTAATGTCCTCAGTTTTTTTTTATTTGTTAAACTATATTACTGATAAGGGCTTTGATGCAAAAACCATTATTATTTTCTTGGCCAAGAAATATATCTTGTTGTTGTGGTCCAGCTCTTATGCTGCTTCAGTGGAAATGTGGCTATCCCAGATTTCCTCTCTACTTCCTTTGGAGCGACTGACACACGACCTAAAACGTCAAACAAATTCTGGGAAATCTGGAACCCCCTCTAGTCATTTTTCTTTGGGGGGGGGGGGGTATTATAGTAATACCATCACAGCTGATCTGGGCCCTCAGGTTAACCAGAAAGTAAAATCTAGCTCATGTTTGATAAGGTAAATTTGAACTTATTTAGCATAGAGAAATGTTAAGGGAGGATCAACTGATGAACAAACTCAGTTTTGTTACTCTGCAATATAATGACTGAGTTTGTTCATGTGAAGAACCCTTCAGACCAAATTTAACCCTGCCCAACCTCTCAAGCAAGAGCACCCAACAAGGAAACAATGTCCTCACTAATGCCATGTACACTAGAAATGTAAAGGATACTTGTAAATTGCAAAACTGTCAAACACTTCATCATCCAGGAATAGTTAGCATACATTTGTGTTGACATCTGTTGATAGCTTCATCCATGGATTAAGTTGTTTGGAGGCGCTGGGACAAAAATCTACTGTTGGGCCCCTGTACTGTTCAGACGTGCCAACATCTGTCCATTGTGCATTGTTTATGTACGCTTATCAAGTACCAATCAAATATGACTTCCCTGTCCCTGTACAATACAAACTGACTATAACAAATAATGTAGAATAAATAAATGCTAGAGTAACACAACTTGTCCCTGAGTTTTTGAATTTGATTAAACACCAGTTTATTTAGAAAAGTACAACATGAGCACATATATACACATATATATATTTTAAAAAAATAAAAAAAACATGGGCCTACTACAACACAGGGCAACAAAATTGATTTAATATTTATTTGTACAGGGACAAGCATATGGCACAAACTTATGCACATACCACAGCATTTATAGCCTAGTTTGCAATGCCCATCCCTAGATAGGCTTTTGAAATACATAAAACTCTCAAGAGATATGTTTATGACTAGGTCGTAAATGCTCAAGATTCCCTTTCAAAATATCCACTGAGGGACTTACTCTTTTTTTTTAAACAAATTAAACACTATCCAATGCTGGTTTTAGCCAGCGGGGTAATAGATGCCTTCATAGGCTGAAGGACTTATTTTCTGGTAATACAGTAATGACATTTGAAAAAAATGATGAAATGAAATGATAAAATATGGTGTTCCAAAACAGCACTTCTTTCAGTACCTGTAGATAAGGAACTATATAATACACAGCACAACATTAATGGACAATCCTAAAAGATCTCCTGTTGAGAAACTGTTATTTCTAACAGCTGAAGCTATACATTTTACACCCCCTCACTTTACAGGGGCTTGAGGGAATAAGGGAGAAAGAGTTATCTGTTACAATTGATGACAAAGAATGGAAAGATCTCTGGAGACATGCTAAATCGATTTCAGTTTCCAATCGTGTCACAGAATACCTATATCCTCCAATCATAGACATCATTTTAACCCTACTCTCTCACCCATGTGCCTTAAATGCACATGAGTGAAATCTGTACTCAGAACAGAAATCTGTACTCTGATTCACTGTTTTTGGTCATGCTGTAAACTACAAAGGTCTAATGTCTTATCTGAAATAGAAAAAACATTATGTTTGGAACTAGAGATGGAGCCAGTGTCCGTCATCCTGGGCCTCCCAAGCAGATACATAACCCCAGAAAACAATAAGAGACTGTACTGTATTCTTACCCATGCTGCGAGGAAAAACATTATTGAAAAAATACCGACTGTAAAAGGCTGACAAAGAGCACTGTTATATTGAGTGTCATTAGAGCACCTTGCATGTATGCTGCATTCAAAAACAGACCAAATCTATAAAGTTTGGGAACCCTATCTGAACTATGTAGAGCCTGATAACATCATGCTGCAGGACTTTTCTTGATTGCCCTGGTTGCACATTATCACTGTAAACCATGCGTATATGAAACTGAGCTGATGTTTTGTATCTTTGGTTTGTTTGATACGATTTAGTTTTTCATGCTTTTTTCTTTTGTTCAAGTGGATTTCATAATGTATGTCTTTTACTTGTTGTAACGGCAAAAGTCAACAAATATTTAGTTAAAATATACATAAAACCCAGCAGTAAAATACATATGAAATTGCACAGGATATACATTTAAGCACAAACACACAAAGCTCATCAATACATATACACACATTTGAGCACTAAATACAAAAGTCAACAATACATATGCACACATTACAACATGAAACTCAACAAGGTACATGCAAAGCAGCACAAAACACAAACAACTTGTAAAACATAGATCACCTATGACTACATGACTGATCCCCCTTTAAAAACTGTTTCACTTTGAGATTAAAATGTTCCCAGTTATGATCCATTTTGAGTTTTGAGGGCAATTGGTGCAAATTCGAAACAAACAATGCAATTAATCAAATTAATGTATCTAACAAACACAGTGAAATATGTACTTTTAAGGACCCTGCAATCTCCTCACCCATTCCTATTATTATTCCAAAATTTTCTGCTCTGTCAGCAAATTAAGATTGAATACAAACCTTTGTGTAAAGTCAAATATGCTTAAATGCAAATTATCTCTGGACATACAGATTTACTACAAGCATCAGTCTTTTTTAATATGGCCTCATTACATTGCCTGGGTAACAGTGTAACAACTGAAAGGTCAATTCACAGAGAGTGAATCGTTTGTGAAGTGCACATCCTCCGCACAGCGCGCTTCTGTCGGACACAGACGGAGCGAGCAGAGAAGCTGCTGCTGTGTTCAGAAAATGGCCGACAGATTTTCTAGGTTCAACGAAGAGCGTGATTTCCAGGTAATGCGTGCTATACGGTTGAATATTTGCAGTCGATTTTCACCATGCTCAGACGTTTTAGCACATAAACACGGCTCGAAACGTCAGGGACAGAAAATACATATTGCAAACAGCATCGTGCATTTCGGTGTAGATGTCGCTCGCTAGCGCTGCAAGCTAGCTAGGCTAACGCTAGTGCACTGCGGCTCTTGTGAATTTTATTTCCCTTAACTTACGTCTCCCTGTTTGACTGCGACATCTATCATGGTCCGTGGACTGTAACGCAGTGTTTGCATGCTACATTAACCCCCTTAATCATGCTACAGCACACTAGATATTCAGCATCAACTGGCTAGTTAGTGACCTTGGTTATTTATCGACATATGCTAACGATAGATAGCTAGCTAGCAAATAGCTATCTGTTAAGTTGCGCTCATTGGGGGATTGTAGCATTAGCCAGCAATAGCTGTGTCATTTAGACAACTAGAATACATCCATCACCGCTATTTAGCACTTTGTAAATAACCCAGGGACAGTCTGCTATCTGTTGGTCCAGATAATGACATTACACGAATTTACATTACATGAGTCAAAAGCGTACAAGTGTGCGACAGGCAGTTATAGATATATTTTACAACAGCGGTATGTCTCGGGTTATTAATCTGCTGTTTTTCTCCTAATCAAACAATGTATAACTTGTTTGTGTATTTGCATTTTCCATATGTAAATGTGACGCTGTTTCAGTGTTGTTTATGCTGTTGTGACGTTGGTCGGGTCCAGTTATTCCACCTGGATTTTGTTTATGTATTCAAGTAACATGTCATCATCAGTGGAAACCATGTAGGCTGACCACAGTGAGATAGAAATAAGAGTTCCTTATTTTGCTGTAGTTGTGTGAAGTAATTTATCAGTGATATTAAGAAATACAGCCCATTACTACATATTGATTGAACTATTATTGTGACAGGCTTTAGGTTGTGTACATAGATCAACCTACAAACGAGCTTTTAATCTTTTACTTGCCTTCTTTGTGACCGCACCCACTAAAAGCCAAACAAACACAACATTAAGGGCCAGACGACAGAATTAACTTAATCCATATTTATAGTTTGTCACCTGATATTTTTTTTGTCATCATGAACATGCTGCCATTCATCATAGTAATTACTTTTGTAGACCTCAGATTTCATTAGAATCTCTCTGCTTTACAAAGAATCATTCATTCACTGTAAACACCTTCTTTTTTTTTTTTCTTTCCTCTTTTTAAAGCCGGCGTAACTGGTTTTCATTTCATGAGAGCTTCCCACTCATTGACTGTTGGGACGGTTTTGTCAGCCATATGTTTTCATTTCGTTTTAGTGTCCTGCTGAAGAAACACTTAAGAAAGACACTCGA
The DNA here is from genome assembly GCA_029490765.1 of Euthynnus affinis. NCBI lineage: Eukaryota > Metazoa > Chordata > Actinopteri > Scombriformes > Scombridae > Euthynnus > Euthynnus affinis. The sequence goes on along the minus strand of CM055856.1, from coordinate 5,437,216 downwards.
GGGTGGATGAATGGAGCTTGAGCCCCAAGTGTTGCTCCGCTGCACATGTTGTAATGTGTCAGAAAGTAACATGAAACTGTCTTTGTCAACTAAAAACAATCCTGACAGTCATGCCAAGACTTTTGGGATTACAAGGGGGCGGTTATGCCCTCATATTCACGCTCAGATTTCATTTTTATGTGAATTTCAAAACTGGGCACCACACATTTGTGCTGATGTTGTGTTGTAATATTAATGTCCGAACATAAACATTATCATGAATGAAACTATGAGATAGTAAATGTGTCTGGTGCCCCTTGTCAGAACTTTCCTACTTTTTCTAATCTTTGTTTTTTTTGTTGTCGTTGTTGTTGTTGTTGTACTGAAAATGACAAGGAGTTAAGTATTTCCAGCAGCGATGTTGTGGCGAAATACTTACCATCAAGTATATCAGTACATCAAGCATATCGAGTCATCATGCGGTGTGAACTCAGGACAAGTTAAAACATGTGTGGAAGGGATGGTTTGTGAAATTGCTTGTGTTTTGTCTTGTGTGTGTGTGTGTGTGTTGGTGTCCAGTGGGAACTCAGTATTCTGCTATTTTGTTAGTGAGAGGTGAATGGCTGTGTGGTCTGAATGAGTCTGTTGAGGGGAGCTCCGGCTCAGCACAGTGGATCTCTGTGTGCGAGATCTGCTGTGAAGGCATTCATATGCTCAGTATTCAGAAAGTTTCTCCATGACTCCATGAACTGAAGCCTGCTGCCGAGCAACACAGCGCAGGAAACACCCACAGATGGTCCACCTTAATATCTACAGCACAAATCAGTCCAACAGCCCCCCCCCCCTCGTCTGCTCTATTGATTTACATTGTCGTCGGGGCTTTAGCATGCGGCTAATCTGGGCTTGCAGAACCAGATCAGGCAATTTATAAGGGGTCCACGGGGCTCGCAGGCAGTAGCTCTCTCATATCCTAATGTGCGGTGGTGTGGAGAGAAGCATCTATTTCACTTGTGTTAGAACAAATGGTAATTTACCCTTGTAATGCACATCAGAGGGGCAGAGCAAAGATCATTTCCATGTTATACATTGCTGCGGTGTTGTGTGCCACAGTAGGAGCAATGAGGAAGCAAGCGGGCAATGAAAATAAGAAGTCAGTTGAGGTGGGTGGGGGCTGAGCTGATGGCATATTAAGTGGTCAGGAGGAAGGGAGATGGGGGGAGGGGGAGGGTGGGGGCATCGATTTATTCATAAATAAATCCTTTCCTCTTCCACAGCATCTCCCTTTCTCATAATCCCCCCAGCCTCACTCATGCTGATGCAGGGTCCTGTTTCATCAGAATTAATGACTGCCAATGTGGCATCAAATCACCTCATTATTGTGGGGCTGGGTTGAGCAGTTGCTTATCTTTGTAAAGCCAGATTCCCCAGAGAACGTGGCGGGGTAAAGCCTCTTGTACGGCCCAGCCCATGTTAGCATTGTGTTTTGACAGAAACGTTTACTTTCACAGTTCCTCAAAATAATTAGAAAATGCTGGAGACAATGTTCTTCCAATGTCACAAGTCCTTAATAATAGACAGGCAATGTAAATATCGTTCCTCAATTAAACTGGGGGGGAAGTGAAATCTCTATTATATCGCTACATTAGAGTTGTCTACACACGTCCTATTGTTTAGCTGCAGGCTGCTAGTAAATAATATAATATGATGGACAATTTTTTGGAATCTCTCTGTTTTCTGCTTGTGTGTGAAGGTCAGGAGAAAACAAACTCACAAACATGACCTTCATCTCTCCTCTGCCGCTAAAGACAGGAAGCCATCTGTCTCAGAGCAGAAACTGCTCTATAAACACCCTCCTTTTGGTTAGAGGAGCAAGTCCATCACTCACTCTCTGTCCCAGCCGGGGCATGGACTTTAAATATAAATGCTCAATCGCTACAAGTAAAGAAAATCTCCTTACCTCATTATATGCTGCTGTCACTGCTTGAAATAAATTTACCAGTCAATGAAGAGACAGAACTCGACCCTGTTAAGTTATATATATATATTTTTTTAGCCGTGGCTATGAAACTGAAGCCTGGGCTAATTAATTAAAATATGCGGGTGATAATAATAACAACAACCACAGATTGAATTAAATGAAGAAGGACTGGAAAATGGAAAGGGCAACAACAGTATTGACACAGTGTCAACTTTCTCATCATAGCATGAACCTGCTGACCTTTTGCCTGGTGCATGAAACTCAGCATCGGTGCTGCACCTTATGGAGATGTTTCCCTATGTTTTATTATATATATTCTTAATAAACTGTGTATTTCTCTTTGTACACTAAACAGTATATGTTTCATGTATGTTTTACTTTAATTTTTATAATTAATTACTATGAAGAAAGCATTTATTGGGGATGATTTTCATGATTTGACATGATAAAACACTGCAAAGCTTTACTTACTTAAGCACTGGTTGAGCTGAATTTTGCCCTTGATGATCATTAACTTGTGCTGTGGATAACCTCTACAAAATTGTGCCCGTTCTGCTATTCAGTTTGTGTGATTGACTATTATCCAGTGTGAATGACAGGTAGTAGGCGTGCCAGCTTGCACAGTGCTGCCCGGAGAGACGGCAATGTGCAAGCTGGAGATGAAAATAAACTCTGATTTTTTTATTTTTTTATTTGATGGTATTTGGTGCCTCAAGCAAGACTGTTCCCAGATATCTTTTCTAAAAGAAGCTTTTTTTTTTTTTAAATGTGTGTCACTCAGGGTGGGAATCACTTTGACCAGTATGAAGAGGGACAGTTGGAGCTGGAGCAGGCGTCCCTGGACAAGCCCATCGAATCGGTAAGGCTGCATCCATCATCCCACACCATTGGACCAGCTGTGAGAATGGATGATTGGTCCAGGGAGAAATTTAAAAAAAAACCCCACACCTTTTCTTTTTTTTTTTTTCTTTTTTTTTTTACTCCATTCATTCTGTCCATGTAGATGCATCCAGTGTTTTCTTGAACACATTTTTGCCACCTAACCTGTAGAAAATCATTTGTCTCGTGTCCATTAATACCCTTTTAAGTCCCTCCCACTTCTCATGTCCTCTGCCTATTCCATTTCCTGTGTGACAGTTAAAATTATGATGTATATGCTAGATCTTCCTGTTTTTTTACGTAAAGCTTACAGATAAATGTTTGATTTTTTTTTTGTATCAGTCTCCCATTAGTCATTGTTTGTCATCTTTGCACTATGAGATGAGATGACACTGAAAGCATGGAGTGGATAAAGCACTGTCATTAATGGCCGCTTTCGAAATACTCTCGCTGTTAATTCATTTTAAACTCATTCAGAAGAAAATAACATTCGGTAACGACCAGATTTTATTCTGGCTATTGGATAAAGCTTATTTGAGTAGGGTTTGCTATACTGAGCCTTGTAGTGTTGTTATATTTCTATGAACCATTGATGATCTACCTATTCAACTACTCTTTGATTCAAAAGCTATTCTGGAGGGAGGGCGGGGAGGGATCATAAATGGAGCCCTTTTCCATAAAGAAAAACACGATAGATGTCGCAGAGCAGATTAAAAAACAGCTTGATCAGGTAAAGTTTTCAGTTTAAAGTAGATTAGTTTGGTTTTTTTTGCAGTGCCTCAAATTATATTTATTAGATGTTGGCAGTGCTTATTCCACTCCATTTAGCAAACAAGAGAGTGCACATTAGATGGTATGAATGGCTACATTTGTGTTTGAGTGAGTGTGTGTGTATGTAGCTTAGAATTTATGTTTGTGTCTATAGGACAGTTATCTTATTGTACACAACTTGGGGTGTTCGACATTTCTCTCCTGCAGCGAATTGGCCCCTATTAGCTAAGCAGCAATGACCCGGTTTGTATTTGCACGCTCTGCTTTCTTACTCCTATCTTTAGGGTCCTTGTAACGCTTCTCTGACTGTCTTTCTCTCTCTCTCTATCTCTCTCTCTCTTTCTGTTTCACTACTGTTACACTCTATATCTATTCTCTCTCTCTCTCTAGCTCTCTCTATTTCTATCTTGCTCCCTCCCTACTACACAGTGATTCGGTGTACAGTACCCTCTGTCATTCTGTGCTGGCATGGTGCTTGTGCAACTGGGACTGCATTTTTCGCTGAAGAGGCACATAGATAATAGCGCAGGCAGCTCTCTCCTTTCTGTCTTTCCAACTCTCTCCATCCCCTCTTCTGTCTCTGAAGCATTGTGGTGAGCAGGCCCGAACTCCTCTTAGCTCCACAGTGTCACAGGCCATCTCTCCTCAACATTATGGATGTGCTTTGTGAGCCAATCAGATAGGATCAGCAAGCAGGTATACATCAAAATAATGGTGTGGTTATTGTTTTTTGTTTTTTTTTTTCCAGTCTGAAACAGTTATATTGAACATTCATGCATATCTAACAGGCATGACAGTTTCCTTAATCATTTGTAAGCTATGTTAATAATCAGTGATTGATTAATGATTAACAACTTATAATATACATGATGGGTGTTTTTCCTTCATAATAAAAGCTATATTTAAACAATCAACATGACTATTTTTGCAGATATTGGACTCGTAAATGAAACAAAATAACAAATTAATAACAAATAACTATTTCCAAACATAGTAGTTCTTTGCAGTTTACTGGATTTTCTGGAGGACAAATTAGATGAGCCGAACATGGAGGGTACTTTAAAAGAGGCCACCTCATTGTTATATCAATGAAAAGAGCTCTAGGCCACCAATGAATGTTATCAATTTACCGAGTTACCATTTTGAGTTTTTGAGCAGCAAAAGGAGGAAATTCGGTCATCGTTGATCAAGGTGATATTCATGTCCTTCTGGAAAGTAAAGGCACCATTTACATATGTTTTTCTTATTTCCACATACGTATGAACATATCTGGAGCCTGAACATGTGTTTTCCATATCAGAATCTAGTGAACCAAGAACATAATTTTTTTTTTTTCTTTTCTTTTTTTTTTTATTCTGGATGAGTTTTAGGTATGACGCACTTTCTCACAGGCGCACAAACATCCCGTTGTGTGTGGGAGGTGGAGAGGGAGAAAAGAAAGGGAGAGAGGTGGCCTGCTCACCTGGCTTGAGTGGCTCTTTTGCTCCTGCGCTATTATTTGTGGAGGGGCGCTGAGGGCTACGCTGCAGCATCACACAGTTCTTCACACATCCGTGGAAAAATGGCCACATTAGAGGGGCTGTCAACTGTCACTTAATCACCAGTGTTAATACTTACACACCTGATGTTTTGAAAGTGCACACCCAAAAAACAAAAAAAACAAACAGTCAGACCTTTTTGTTTTTTCATCTTAGTGGATTTGTTAACACCTGTTATGACGTAAAGCATGATTTCATAGCACAAGTTCCTACCCGCTAAGCCTCAAAATATGTATTACACTTAAATGAATAGTTCACATGTTATTTTAAATGGTAAAACTCATAACCCGGCATACAGTGTGTAACCATGTTTTTGGCTACACGGGTCTGTCCCTGCCTTCCCCTCTAAGGTGGTAGGATTTGTGGCGTTGTTGTTTCATATTTTGGAGCTGTTAGTGAATGCTTCGGCCCAGCTTCTCGGAGCCCCTCCCCTGCCACTTATTGTGTGTGATCTATAGGCAGCTAGAGGTCTGTGGTACTTTATTGGGATCTTTTTTCTCTTTCTGTCTTTCCCCTTTTGGTCTTTGCTCTTTCTCTCTAACATTGTTTTTGCATTGCATGTGTTAACTTGGTAGCATTCAGTACTATTTCCTCTCAACATTCTGTCCTAATCACTACTACAGTTTTCCCTCCCAGACTCATTCCTCCCACGTCTCCCCGACCCCTTTCAGTCCTCAAACCACCCCTCCTCCCTCCTCCCCCTTTACCTGTCCCCCCTCCCCTCCTCCTCCCCCCAGTCCCAGAGCGATATGCAGCGGGCAGCCTCAGAGCCACAGAAAAACAAACATAGACGCTGCTAATCTAATAAACACATGTATACAGGCCGCTGAAAGATTAATTTCTCAGTAAAAAGATTTTTAAAAATATTTTTTTATCCAACCTAGTCATCCTTAATTATATCTAATACAATCACTAAGGCCCATTAGGACTTTGGCTACATAAAGTGTTGGCGGATTAACTGTAACTGAATCTTGAACACATGAGCTGTCAATTGTGGTCGACGGAGTGTGTGGCCTTTTGCATTATAGCCAGATCTTATTTGACACAGCTGTTTATCCCTGTAAACTGACTATTATCACCTATTAGATGAGAAGACGAGCAAGGTCAAACCCAACACTTTAAAAAAAAAATCCTGACCCACTTTTTTTTTTTTTCTTTTCTTTACGAGTGCATGCTCTTCCATTCGGCACTAGTCCTAACTCAGTGAGCAGCAGGGGTGATGAGTTCAAGGCCATTGACCTCCTTTTTAAAGTGTTTGAAGTCAGAAATAGAGGAATAGCAGGGAAAAAAAGATAAGTATACAAACAATACCAAACCCCAAAATAATCTGTAAACGAGTCAACAATTTTTGCTGACTGCTTCCAGCTTTATTTAAAACTCAATGGGACTACAAATCTCTGTTCAAAAATGTTGCCGACTTTCTCAACCTTTGGCCTTCAGTGTCTTTACTTAACTTTGCTAAACGTCCAGTTGATGAATTATGAGGTAAGTATGTATGTTAAATTACTATACTTGCAACTTCATATTAATCGGACTCTGCTGTTTTATGATTTCCCCTCCCCTCGCAATCACGTAGCTGATCTAATCTTTAATCTGTCCATAATCATTCTGATACATCTACACTAACCTCCGTTTTACTGGGTAGTAGGATCCTTCTGTTTTTAGTATTTTCACTATTAATTCACCAAGACAGTTGTTTCCGTTTAGTCGCACCCTCAGTAGCCAAGACTTGGCCAGGGATTTACAGAGCACCGAACACGTGGAGCTGCAAGAGTTAATAAGGAGCCACAAACAGCAGACATTTTCCACCAACAGCATTTGCCAAAAAGACATTCAGTAGGGTCACAAGAGAGGATGATGACTTATCTGCAGCAGCTCACTTTTTTTTTTTTTCGCAAGATAAATCCCTTAAGGGTCTTTCTCAGTTTTCTTTTCCGAATGTGCAAAATGTCCGATCAGTTGTTGAGAACAGTCATCCAAGGACAGTTGCATTAAATATGAGGGTTTGATTAGTATAGTTTCATTTAGTCACTTATATGGATTAGTATGCCTGTTCCATGTTCCATGTTCCATCCTCTTGAGTGATTAAAACGATAACTCCTCTGGAAAACCCAGAGTAATCTGAATCAGAGTAATTTCTCATACCTAGCTATGGAGGCTCAAACACGCCCATACTATACACATATAAATGACTGCATAGACCCAAGACTCCTTCATACTCTGAGGCCTCTAGGTGGGGTCCCCTGCATATCACTTCCCTTTCCCATATCTTTTGCCATGCACTGTGCCAATGACAGCACAATGCACACTTTAAAAAAAAAAAAAACACCCCCTTTTGTAGATCTCTTTTGTTTGGATAACATTTTCTATTTTTCTTTTCTCCTGTATTAACAGTCAGTTGGTGGATTTATTGACATGCCTACCTTTTCTGTTTGTATACAGTATTATGTTTGTTTAAAAGCAGAGAGAGATTTGCATTTTTAAGAACTAGAGAAGCTAGCAGAATTGCAGTTGAAAGCGTTTGGCCGGTTTCTTACGTTGTGTCACGTGTGACTGTTTTTTTGACAGCCCAGTATTTTAAAGCCAGGTTCGTATGGAAATGCCTTCACTCCACTTGCACTGCTGTTGGACTCGCCGTCTTTGCTTTCATCCGTCTGTCTGTCTATTCTTTTGGTGCACTCATCTGTTGTTAACACGCAGTCTGCACCTCATCTCCGCCCTCTAACCTTTGCTGAGCCCATTTTGAACTAATCTCTTTATTAGTGTCAGCAGTTGCGACCGGTGCCTCATCCAACCTGCCCTTCCTGTTTTTATTTTGTTTTCAAATCTGAGAGGAAAATACGAAATGTGAAGGGTATGTGAGAGGACACACGTTTAATTTAAGGTAGGTAGGCTTATGTTTGTTATATTTCTATCCCTCAGTGGGATTTCTCTGACTAAAACAAAACCAGCCGACAGGGAATTGTGTAGATCCTGAGCAAGAGTTCATTTCTTAGGCTTCTAGCCTAGGGTGCATTTTATTTTCTCTCTTGCTCCAAGCCTCACATATCAGCTTAATCCCCCAAATCAATAGAAATGTTCATGTGTAGTATTGTTGCACCATAATACTGCAGTAAGGGACAGAAGCATGCCCAATGTCGGTGGGAGGGGAGGTGTTCACTGCAGCAAATTCTGCAGTGTTTCCCTGTCAGGGGACATGTCGTCCACCAAGCAGGAGGAAAGACTCTCCATACAGCCTCAAATTCTGTATCCTCGGACATGTCCAGCAACAGCCAGACAGGAACATGTTCTACATACTGATGGCATGTTAATGTAGCCTTTAAATGTCCTAGTTGTGAGTTGATATAAGCAAGCTGTCTCTAGTTCTCTTCCTACCATGTGAGGCCTAGCAGAGATTCCTGTCTTATCTCATCCCACAGCGGAAGGGATCTGACAGTTACACAGAGTAAGCACAGCTCACACATCCATGAAATGGAAGAGAAAATGTCAAACCCTAACAAAAACAGGAAGTGGTGCAGTTTAGCCTCTCTCTCTCTTGGGTATTGCAGGCAAACACCAGCAAGATGTGTTGGGATATATTTATTTTAGTCATGGTAGCTTTAAACGGCTTTTAACAATTTAGTTTTTTTTTTTTCTTCCTTTTTGGAAATAATAAATAAAGGAAGAAGAAGGCAACAGGTTGCTCTGAAATACCAACAGTGGTTGAGAAAAGGATTAAAAGCCAAATGTATGCCAATTGAGACCTTGTGGGCGGAGATGCGGTGTGTGCTGTGTGTGTGACTACCACTCCCCTTCACATGCACTAACCCATACAAGCCCAGCTCACCTCCACCACCCTAGAAACTCATCCACACCATGGCTCAGCCTGCTCTGTTCTGCCCCCTGTCCTGACCTCTTTTTTCCAAAAACAAAACAAAAAAAAACAAAACAACTAATTGAGCCCTGTTGAGCCATCACCTTCTTCTCTGTGCCTGATCCACCTGAGACTAACACAGTTGGAGTTCTGTTAACCCGCCCTCCACCTCCCCCTCAAGCCCGCCCCACCCCTCTGTATGTGTACCATTCACAGTGCGCTACTAACACCGACGATTCTTTTTGTTAAAGCTCTTTAACAAAAAGCTGCATGCCGTTTTTTTTTTCTGTTTTGTTTCAACCTCTTCACCTTCTGTTTGTGAAAGTTGATGTCAATCTCTTTGTGATTATAAATATCCTTTTTTTTTTACTTTTGTTTGTTTGGTTTGTATGTTTTTTTTTTTGTTTTTTGATAGAATGCAGCACTCTGGTGAATGTTAGACAAGCTTGGAATAGTCATAATCACAACAGAAAAAAACACTGCTTATTAAGAAATCTCATTGTTTCCTGTTTATTTGTGCTTGAGGATGTACTGTAGTGTGTAGTGGTGGGATGGTCTTGCATTTCACTTAATGTTTTTGTTTTTCTTGCTGACCCATACTAGTGATATAACGGTCTCAGACATGCACATTTGGCCCCACAGTGTGTTAGGAATTCCTGTTGTGCGTGTTCTCACACTTCTCTCAAGCATCCTTGACTCATCATCATTCGCCTGATCTTGTCCACGTTGCTTTTTGAATAATTTTTGCATACTTAGTCATAGCATAGCATCATTAGTATTAAAAGAAAAGTAGATGGCCTCACTGCGATTGCACTCTTTTGGGGTTACACTGATTCTAATGAGCTTGTTGTAAAGCCACTTATAAGTAAATTTATGCCAGTTCATTGCTACCTTGCATTTTGGTAAAGGCCATCTACTCTGTAAAGTATATTTTCTAGTTCATTAATACTAATGATATCTATGGGAATGATCAAATTAGAGGCACTCAAACACATACGTTTGTTCTAATAATGGCTAAAAAAAATCCAACGTGTGAACGTGGTTGGGACCAGACTAGAGATGCTGGAGGTGTCCAAGAACAAGCACAATAGCTATTTCTAATATATCTAATGGGGCTGTATGCACACAATGTCTCCCTCTCTTCACCTGCACACCCACATGTTCCCCTCACACATGCATATGCTGTCTACCCTGGGCCTTGTAATGGTAATCCAAGGCCCACTAGTTCCACTTCTGTCTCTTCCTCTTGCTATATATAAATATATATTTATTTTATTTATTTTTTTATTTTTGTGACAGCTGCATATGTTTCATGGTGCTCCCCCTCCTCCCCCCTTTGTCATGGTTACGGAATCACAGCAAGCTTGGAGTTTCTAGTCTTCGTTTTGTTTAATGCAAGATTTCCATACCTGTTCTGTGTCACTTTTCTTTGTGTACTAAGATCTTGCTCTGTAGCGGTTCATATATGTATGCGTGTGATACATATATTGCCCTCTCCTTCCTCCTCCTCCTCCTCCTCCTCCTCCTCCTCCTCCTCTCAACTTCTCAGTTAGTAGATGTGACTTGATGTGTTATCTTTAATCATCCCCCAAAAAATCTAAACATATATATAAACGCTCATGCCCAATATCTTTGCCTTAAAAAGGTTTTTAAAGTGCACTCCTACTGTAGGAGGGTATCCTGTATTTTTACAGACTACACATAGCCTTCATGTATTCATCACAGTTGAAAAAAAAAAAAAAAAACCTCCTTGTCCTCTCCAAAGTCTCCAAACCTCTCCTCCCTCCCAACCCCCAACCGCCCTTACCACTCCTTGTGCTGGAAGACACTGATGTTACACGCTATAGGTGATGTGGATGACGATAATGATGATGGTGATGGTGGTGGTGGTTGTGCTGATGATGATAGCGTGATCTGAGTGTTTTGTTTTTTTGTTTTTATTTTGTTTGTTTGTTTTTTATTTGTTTGTTTTTTTTGACCCATGCCCACGGGGAAAAGCTCCTCTTATTATTGGAATATTTTTGGTTTTTTTCTCCTCTGTTCTCTCTGCTAGGATAACATCGGGCACCGGCTGCTTCAGAAACATGGCTGGAAGTTGGGGCAAGGGCTTGGCAAAACCATGCAGGGTAAGGACTCACTCCTCTGTGCACTTATGGTCAATGTATGCTGGTGGCACTCGCCACCGTCTTCTGTCATTTTCTTTCCCCTCATATTTCCAGGTTTTTTGGTACCAGCAAATATAGTTTTTTCTTTTCTCTTCACATCCTTTCTCTCTTCTCTTTATGTCTGTTACTGGGTAAAACGGATTAAACGTCATTCCAGTTATTCCTGTCGCTCTCATGCTGCTGTTCCCCTCAAAACTTGAAGAAGGAGGAAAAAGTTCCTGAGGCCTTGTGATGGATGAAGACTGAGACAGGGACCCTCAGGCAGGGTTGGGAGATGGAAGTGAATAGTGTTTGTCTTCCCGTGATGCATTTAGTTTACAATTCAGATTGAAGTGGACTTTTCCCCCTTCTAACACAGTTTAGTTCACATCCAGTTGTTTCAGCTAACCAGCTTGGAAACAAAAAGTACTTATGAACTCATGGATTGCCAGTTTGTTTGTTGCCTTAATAGCTCGTAGGTCTCTCACCTTCTGTAGATGTTGTGCAGCACCCCCGGTTAAAAACAAACACGCTTTGATCATCTTACAGTACTGTATCTTGGTTACAGGAGCAAAATGTTGTTGCTCTTTCAACGGTGGGAAATTTATTTTTCCTTTGCGGCAGTGACTCTATCCAAAATCTATGCAACATGGCAGCCTCTCTGCTTGAACATAAAGCACTTGAATTAATGAGCAATATACAAGACTGTTCTTGAGTCTTGTCTGGGCTAGTTGTATTTTTCAATTACAGACCAAGTCCCTGTGGCAATGAACTTGGACCCAATCCAGACCTAAGGTAGACCAGAGAGTCTGGTTTCGAGATGCTCGGCTTGTGTCGTAAGTTTTTACAAGAATCTCAATGCTGGTCTAGTTCTTCTGAGATTCCTTTTTGATACAAGATTTTCCATAGTGTCTTCTGAAAATGTGTGAACTGCAACATCAGAGAATTGTCATTTTTGTAGTGTAGTGAGAGCTGTACTTTTGAAAACACCGTCAGGCTCTGCACATTCATTTTGTAAGATGTAGAAAGCTGCATTCACGAGGTTTACTATCTGAAGACAAGTGTCACTGGGTGGCCTTGTCGATATTGACTTGCTGTGAGAGGGAGCAGGCTGAACAGAGCTGACTGTGTGGGTTGGTCTTGGCTGACGTCAGCACCTTATTAGTTCGACCCCGCTGTGCTCATAGGCTCAGAGGCAGTGGTGCAGAACCCTGGCATGTTTCTACCGAGCCCCATCCAGTCTCCTCACCCTCTGTCCTCTCTTAATCAGTTTCTTCATATTTTTTTTTCCCCTATCTTTCTTACTTTAACTCTCACTCCACAGCCTCACCCTTCCCTGTACTCTCTCCAAAGAGGATGATGTATAACATTGTTCATGAGTGATGTCATCACTGGCAGGCCAATTAGGGCCTTTGCAGTCTGCTAAGAGTGGAGCTTGTTTTTCCACATGACTTCTGGCATTTAGTCTAGTTTACTCATCCATGTTCCTTTCTATCCTCTGGGTCTGTAGCATTTTAACACCAGATCTACCATTTTTAATTTTGACATTTCTCATCAGCAGTTATTTCTGAAACATTAATTTCTCTCTTCTTTTTTTTTTTTTGCAACCATTGCTCAAGTGAATTGCCCTCCCAGTAAACTCAGCAGTAACAGTCATTGGTACCACTCATTCTGAAAAACTGACCCACCCCAAAACTATAGACAAGTTTACCCTTGCACAGCTATTTAAGGAAGTGAGTCACTTAAATTCAGAATGTAAATCATAAGATACGGAGGTATTTGTGTCCAGACTTGTGCTGCTTAACTCAATTTGTAGGCAGCATAGTTAGATTATTGAAATTACTGTCGCCAGGTCGTTGCATTCCTTGCGTTGATGCTTCTGGGAATATGATTCTCAACTCCACGTAGCTCTCCTGACATCAGAAACAGAGCATGGGCCTCATTTATAAAAGAAAGCGTAGGATCCATACAAAAAGTGTACGCGTGCCAAAAAATAAACAGATTTATAAAACTGTGCGCGCGCACGAGCGCACATATTTTCCCCTTCATAAATCACAGTCAACTTGAAAATGTGCACACGTGGACGAAACTCATATCCCACCCTCTTTGTAACTCCCACAGTTAACCATAAATGGCCAATGCAAAATGCACCTCATGAATATTTATGTACATGTTGATCCTGTGGAGAACCGCAGCAGTATCAAAAACAGAAGAAAGCGTGAGACGGCTGCAGCAGCTGGTGATGCGGTCGGCGCAGAAAACGGAACAATTCACAAACACACTGTGAGTGTAGGGACCAGTGGAGACACCAAAGCTCCCAGTTTGGTATTTTGTTAAACATCATATACATAACTACTGAGACCACACAGTCAATATCTAAAACACAAGAAACACTGTATTCATTTATATTTACTGCAGGTGTTTCTCTAATTAACTTGATCCATATATGAGTGCAGGTGGTGTGTGACAGCTGCTGTAGTGTCACCAATGCACTTGATGATTGTTCAGCGCTCTGTTCTGCAATTCTTTAAAAGTTATTTGTTGTAATCTTGGATTTCTACAACTGATGATGATGATAATTTCATCAGTTAATTAACGTGGTTGAGGTGAAAAGGAGTCAGTATATTTACGCTTAATATCAGGGAAAGGCGAGCCAGACTTTCCAGACTTTCTCGCCACCTGTCACGTTCTGGCATCATCCTGGTGTTTGAGCAGCCGTGGTGTGATCCACAACTGACTGTGAGTGTGAGCACTATACAGCCAGACCCTCTCCTGTGCACTCTTGGGGTCGGCAATGTGACGGTGAGACATCACATTGAGCTCAGTGTAACTGGGTAAGATTTGAGTTGGCTTGTGTTTTATTTAACATTGAAAGGTGCTTATGGAATAATTATTGCTTACCAGCACAAGTAGAAGTAACACTGCTGGCTTCAGTGTTTATAATAAAGTGGATTTATAATTAACATTTGATATGAAGCGAAATTAAATGTGTGAGAGGAATTATTATACAATCTGGCTTCAATTCACCACCTCACCATCTGTTTCGCCAGTTTCTCCTGTGTCTAAAATGTTCACACACATGGGTCAGAGTTTCCGTACAGCTGTGCACATTCTCCCATCAAGTTTGTATTTATAAATCCCGACTTTTTCATGGGAAGTGAAGTACGTATCTTTGAAGCCATGTACGCAACAGTTATAAATGAGGCTCCACGTGGTGACAGAAAGGAGGGTTTACCTGTTTAACCAGGCTGTGTCTGTTTACCGGACGATGGCTGTGACGCTAAACGTTGTTTACCCATCAAAAGAAGGGAAGGATCAAGAAATGTAGCCTGTACTGTTTGGTGTTTTTGTATGTTTGGAGAACCTTTCAAAAACAACCTGAAACTAGTGTGACTGGAAGTCATTTTCACTTTATATATGTTGTTATCGGATTAATTTATTTGAAATTCCAGCTCTTAACAGGCAGGTATGGATATAAATCACTCTTGTCTTTACTTAACTCTTGACGATTTGTGTCTGACTGAAGAGCCATGATAAATTATGGTCTGACATTCAGACATTAAAATATACATTGTGTGTATTGGTCCGCTGCCAAAGACCCACTGATCTCATGACTGGTTGTTGAGCTTTGCCTTTGCTGCCCTTGCACCTCTTGTGCATGTACATATATGGCCTTCATTCACTGTGTCGTCTAATAGGTATTCTCAGCCGGACCATAGCCAGGGACCAGAGTAGACAGGGAAGCTGCTGCATTCTGGGCAGGCTGTCAAGTGTATGAAGGCGAACAACATAGCAGCAATTCCTGAGCTTAGCATTCAGTGTCTGTTGTTTATTTCCATCTGGCCTTTAACAGCTGAATACCAATCTATTTAACGTGATAAGGATGTGTGCTTTGTGTGGAGGAGAGAACAAGTTGCAGGGGCTGACTGTGCTCTTGTTTTTTTTTTTTTTTTTTGCCGCTGGCATCACTGATGTGTGGTTATGTAAGCATCCTGCTTTGTGGGCAGATGAGACTGCGGCAAAGTGTGTCCAGTTGTTGTGTAGGAATTAACGGTCCAGTGTTTGAGCCCACTATCTGCTTTCAAATTTGCCTAATGTACTTAGGAGTAGACTTGCAACACAATTGCACCATTGCATCACATTGAAGTCTGCTGGATAATCATAATAATCTTACTCTCCTTTCCTGTCCTACTTGACAGAAGAGAAGGTTTTTGAATTTTGAAGTGAAAGCATTGTGTCCCCTTTTTAAGTTTTTCACTGTATTGACTTTGTTCTTATTCTTCTTTTGTCCTTTTTGCCCCTTTTTAGGTAAGGTTTGTTGGATCCCCTCTGTATGTCAGTATGTGTGTGTGTGTGGGTGTGTTTTCTTTCTCCCACTCGGCAGTTGACCTCAATGTAACACCCCTTTTACAGTGTACTGTAGGCTAATGGCCTCTGTCAGCTTCCTCCTCTTTGCTTCATAATCACTAAACCTTTATTTCAATCTGCTCAAGAGTAAAGTGCTTCGATTTGAACAAAGAACAAAAATCCATTTGAAATCAAGGTAGATTTAGGAAGCCGTGATTCCATCACATCCCTTAGAATCATCATCTCCACGTATTTTAGATTTTTTTTTTCCTCTTTGAGTTTCCGTGGCTGCTGTCGGGTATCTGATTGGCTGTAACCACGGCTCAGACTTTGAATGGCTTGCAGAGTAGACAAGTTTTCCCCCTCTGCTTGTTTGCCTGTTTCAACCTCCAAACCTGTGAAACTTGTGTATGTGTGTGTGCGTGTGGTCATTATGTGGGACTGAGACGTGTGTGTGTGTGTGCGTGTGTATGTCTGTTACTGACCGGGCCATAGAGTCAACTTACAGGGAAAACCTCACCACCCCTCTACACCCCGAATGTCTCTGTCCCCATGGTTACACGCTCCCATCCTCCCCCTCTTTCTTTGCCCCTCCTGCACAGCATGTTTTGTCCCAGAGGTGCACTCCTGCCTGCCTCAAACTGTCACACTCACCTGGGGCTTTAAGCAGTGTTGGAGGTAAAACACTGAAGGTGGTTTCACATGATAGAGTGAAATGTAACACTCCAGTCGGGTGCACAGTTGACATTTTTAAGTGTACTTTGGTTAAAAAAAACAAAACAAAATTGCTGTTCCATAGCAATGCAGAACCCGCTCTAAGCACTGCTCAAAGCCTTGCTGGCTATTTCCTCAGGTACATTTTATGTGTGTCATGTGTTCACTGTTCTGGGGTTAAGCACATCCCAAAAAACGAGCTTGCTGGCTGTAGGCTAGTGAGGAAATGAAAGAATCTCAGGGAGATTTGCTAACTGGGCTGACAAGCGTCAGCGAGGCAAAAAGCTCAAAGGGGGAAAATGGTGGTTGTCCCTAGAGGCATCTGTCATCTCAGTCTAGATATTTGACCACATGTTTAAAAAAAAAAAAAAAAAAAGAAGAAAAAAAAAGGCCACAATCATTTCTCTGTATTAGACACTACAAAAGTAGATGTTACTTTTGATTCGTGACCAAAGCAGCTCTTGATAGACAGTATGCTTCTTTTTTTTTCCTTTACCTGTCAGAGTTGATAAGACTCAGCAGCTTTTAAAAAATCATTCCCTCACCCAGTAACAGCTCCTCCAAAAGTACTTATCTGATGGGGTTTCAAATTTTCTCCTGCTTGGCTAAGGTGAAAGTGACAGAACTCGCTGGGTTCTAACTTATTACAGGGTTAAAGGACTTTCGGCATACTTTTGTTTTTAGGGGTGGTAGTCTGGTACCTTTTGGGGCATATCCTGGTTGAGAGAGAAAGATGAAACCAGACTAGGAGCCTGGGGACTGGGACGAGAGGTTGGGAGAGAGTGGTGAGAGCAAATCCCTGTAAGCACCTAGCCCTGAGTGAAGGGATGAGGGGGGTGGGGGGGTGACACACTGAAGCCCCTCTGGTAATGAACCCCCCTAAACCCCACAACCACACTCCCAACCCCACCCTCCCTTCTCTATGTGCCTCAATCTTCCTGCTTAACCAATTGGTGTTTCTTTTTTACAGCGATTTGATCCTGCCCATGTTGTGCTGATGGTAAACTTAGTGGTAAATGTTATTTTATCCCCCAATTGAATTGTTTATTTTGTTTTTAATTTCTCCCATTTTCATTTTCCTGTCATCAGAGCACCAATGCTACATAGGCTTTCAATTCTCCCTGTATTAGTCCTCATTCTGCTGCTTGTATATTATCATGCATATGTATTACTCTTAGAACATTGTCATTTTGTTTGTTTTCAGTTTTTTTAAACCTTGTGATTCACACCCTGTGATTTAGATGCACATTGTTTTTGTCTGGTCCCTTTCTTTTCCACTGGAATGGGTAATGTGGAAGTATTGTCACTGTGTTTTTTTAAAGATTGGTGATAGGTTTGGGATGACTGTAATTGTTCATTAATCTTTAATTCTGGGCCTGGCTTGTGACTCCATTCAGACAGACCACTGCAGTGGTCTTGCTTAACAGACCCAACCCTGTTTTGCTTTCACTTCCCTTTTTGTACGCTGTCAGGCAAAGAGCATGAACACACATGTTTATCAGTAGATAGTCTTGTGATCGAGACGTCACACAATCAGTCCTCTGCTCCCATTTCCTCGGTTTATTAAGGCCCGCACAATAATGCAATCAGGAGTCAGGTTTTGAGTTTAAAAAAGCCCACCCAGCTGACAGACACTGCAGTGGGACTGGGAGTCCAGGCAGGCCATTATATGTTACAATGCCCATGCATCTATGATTTCAGAATTAATATGTCATTGGGCTGTGATGACTAAATTACTCAAGAAAATCACAGGAATGACTCAGATATTTGCATAAATATATATTCTTACCCTCCTCTGTTCAGGAAGGTAAGAATGTCTCAGGAAGTAGCTACGCCTACAGTTTGAAATTAATAAATTCATATTTTAAGGAAAGCCAAAAGCCTTCAAAATGCATTAGTATTTAATACATTATGCATGTTGTCTCTGGGCTGTTTTTGGCTTAAAGTATTACTTTTGCAAGACAGTGGAAACGCATATTATTAGAATTCTGGGTTGTTTGTCTGTAAGAGAAACTCCTTAATGTGGAGCTTTTTTCATTTAAAATCTCACAACAATGACACTGGGATTGTACATTCCCAACCCCAGTGCCTGTAGCTATTCCATATGCCCAATGGTATACATGTAAAATTGATTCATTGAAGAATAATTAAAAAAAAAAAAAACAACTTGAAAATGTGTGAGGAAAAAACTGAAACCAAACTGAATTGATAATCACTATCAGTAAGATCGATTATTGTATCTGGCTGGCAACAGGAGCAGCAGACTAGTCCAAATTCTTTTTATGCCTTTTGTTTTGAGATTCCCCTGTCTATCTGTCTGTCTGTCCTCCCTTCTCCTTCTACCCATACCCATGTTTTACCAGGTAAGTATCCCCATCCCTTGCACTGTCACCATGGCGATACCTGGCCTGTGACGTCACTCTGCTGTAGTTCAGTGCTTGTGTCCTTTTTTAATTTTACTGTCTTTCTCTCTGCTTTGTTTGGCTGATTATGAGTGGATTAAGCAATTCTGTGTCAATCTCCAAAGTAGTTTTGATTTTTATATATTTTATATCTTTTTTTTTTTTTTAATGTTTCATTCTGTTTTGTTTTTGGTTGTCTTTGGTTTGTTTATTTTTTCTACAGTTAATTTCCTTCTGATCTAGCTCTTTTCACAGCTTACGTAACATAGCTTAAAGTAGATAGAAAGAAAATAATCTTTCAGCTGCAGTCATGATGAGGAAAAGGGGCCTGGGACAAGGGACCAGATTTGGACCTCGGGACAGTGAAAGGGGCTTTCAAGGGTCAGCCAGCCTGCATACAGTTCAGAAAGAGATGATGCAATAGGCCTTAGATAATATTGGGAGGCTTTGTTCTCCTCATGGAGAGTGTCGCAGTGTCGCTCAGTGAGCAGTGGCAGCAGCTGCGCAGGCCTGTTGCAACTCCCCACACACACACACTCACACACACACACACGCACGCACCACACGCAGTCCCTCAAGCTGTAGCGTCCTTGATAAACTTGGCATTCTGGTTTAACAGGACTGCAGCAGTGAACGGGTGGAGGAGGGGTTGTTGGCATTGACAGCACAACGACATTAAAACGCGTTTAGATATAGAAACAGATTGGTTTACTCTAGCAAGACATATTGATGACCCTGATGCCCTTGACTTCATTTAATCCACCAGGATAAAATAGGTGCAACCAATTTGACTCATTCAAAAATCCAAAATCAGCAGCCTGGTCAAAATGTAACAGGAAGTCTAGATAAATCTGAACTTAGTGGCTGCAGTAAGCTGTGAGAATGGCTGGTGTTTGGTTCACTGTAGCTTTCTGGTCTCTTTGCACTTAAAGGCAAATTTCTCTAACCCCAGCACCCTATGCTCTAAAAGCAGGCTGTCTCCGAGCTGGCCCTCCTTCTCAGTTTCAAAAACTCACCTAGTCATCTCTCTGTCTCTTTTCCCTCAGGACGCACCGACCCTGTGCCCATCATCCTCAAATATGATGTCATGGGGATGGGAAGAATGGAGATGGAGGTAAGATGCTTTGTTTATTTTATTTACTTACACTTTGTTTGTATGTTTTACTTAATGAAGACACCTAATAAAAATGTCTGGTAGTTTTTAAATGCATTTGTTTTCAACAGCCCGGCATATTGAGTGTCCAGCAGTGGTTTAAGGAATTTCGATAAAGCTGCTGTTAATTTGTTTTGCTATTGGACCAAATCCAGTTCTTAGTTGAGCTCTCACCACCGTAATCTTTAAACCTCATTTTGCTGCAACAAAATTTCTTCTAAAATCTTTAACAACTATTGCAGAGAGGTGCATGTAATAAAGAACGAAGTGTCGTAACACAACTAGGTAGTAGAAATAATATTGAAGAGCTCAGTGGTTTTGAGCATGGCGCTCAGATAGACCAAGTTGAATTTCTGCCACGCTAGAGCCGCCCTGGTGAAGTGTGAGTGTCGTTAAAGATCAGTGGAAACAACCAGGAGTTACGACGGGCTACTCGGCAATACAGACTCACAGAACAGGGGGGTGAAGCTTTTAGACAGCCTCTGGAAGAACCTTTTAAATCTATTTCCAGGGCATAAACTATAAACATGATCCTAATAGCACCACGCACAGGGCCGAGTGCCAAGTTTCAGCTGGAGTCATGTAAAGCTCAGCAGCGTCGGATCACGGAGCAGTGAAAGCATTCTCAGAAGTTATCAATCACGCTTCACAAACTGGCAGTCTGACAGACGGAAGTGTGGCGAATGCCAGGAGCGCACTACCTGCCTGAATGAGTAGTGCCAACTGAACAAGTCTGTCAGTGGAGGTCAATTTATGGCATGGGTTAGGCTCTTTTAGTTCCACTGAAAGGAAGTCTCAATGCTACATCCTGTGCTAATCCCTTTTGCGATGACAGTTTAAGCATAACAATGATCCTGTGTACAAAGCCTAGCCCATACAGAAGTTGTTTGTGAAGATGTCTGTTAAAGATCTTGACCTCAAACACCTTTTGAGATGGACAGGTCTTGAAATATTGTATGATACAATAAGATTAGCCACCTCTTTAAAGATGCAGATGCTTCAAATATAGTCGCCGCATAAGCTTAATTTGGACTGCTGCCGTTCACTCAGGTGTGTTTTTGTTTTCTGAAAGGCCGACTTTGCGTTTCGTATCCTTTTTTTGTTTTTTTTTGTTGCATTTCTGCATGAAATTATTTAAAGCTTACTTGTGGTTTCACTGTTATTCACACATGTTCTGTCACGGCTGTGTTTGTCCTCTTAGCTTGACTATGCAGAAGACGCTACAGAGAAGAGAAGAGTGCTTGAAGTGGAGAAGGAGGATACAGAAGAACTGCGGCAAAAATACAAGGTAAAGCCCCTCAAGCCTCGTTTCATTCTTATGATTAGGTTCGGCTCTGTAACCTATACTCTATAGGCTGCTATGTCAAACCATGCATACGCTCTGAACACAGTCTAAAATGAATTCACTTATTCTCCTGTGTATTTACCATGAACAATAGGACCAGATGGAAAAGGAGAAAGCCATCGCAAAGGCACTGGAAGACCTGAGAGCCAATTTCTACTGTGAGCTGTGTGACAAACAGTACACCAAGCACCAGGAATTTGACAACCACATAAACTCTTACGACCACGCTCATAAACAGGTACCGCTTAGCATCCATTTTTGCATTCTCAATGGTGATCTGTTTTGCCTTAACACAAGAACTTCTCATTTCATTTCTGTGACAGCAGAGATCCTGACATGCAGTTTTTCTTTTGTGTAATACAGAGGCTTAAAGAGCTAAAGCAGAGAGAGTTCGCTCGTAATGTATCATCTCGTTCCCGGAAAGGTGGAAAGAAACAAGAAAAGATGCTGCGCAGATTGCATGAGCTGGCTGAGCAGAGAAAACAGCAGGACTGGTAAGATTTTTTTTTCCTAGAGTGCCCTCTGCTGGTAGGATTTTAACATTTACTTATTGGTAGCACAATTACATCTCTGTTGTGCTTTTGAATGATGATTGTACAACTTGTTTTGGTCAAACAAAGTCCACATACTAAAACAAAAATATAAATAAATATTTTGAACAGTTCACAATAGGTCAAAACATTGTAGAATTTAAATTTGGGTCTTGTCTGGAGGGCATTATTACTAAAATGAAAACAGTAGATGTGAAAGATCTACTATAACAGCCTGGAAATCCCTGGAATGCTTTTTTTTGATACTTAAGACTATCAGGACCCTGTTATGACCTTTTGTGGTGAGAAACAAATACAACAAGCGTACGATTCCTGGTAAACTGTTACTGCAATTATGTTTGGTATTTCTTCAGTTGGAAACATTTATCCCACATCACATTATTATCGTTCTTTTTGTGTTTCAGTACTCCAGGAAGCGGGCCCATGTTCAAAACTACCACAGTGGCTGTGGATGGAGAGAAGACAGAAGATGGCGACAACATGACGCCTGAGAACCCTGCTTTGACAGATGGTGCCCTGGAAGGATCACTAGCAGATAAAACTGGGCAGGCCTCCCCAAAGCCTGGCCCGACTATTAGCTTCTCTCTGGGGAAAAACAACTCCGCCTCCCCAACCCCTAGTGGTGCATCCAAAGTCAGCGTGTCCTTCTCTTTTGCCAAGAAAGCCCCCGTAAAGCTGGAGACAGCAGCTGCAGTGTTTGCTGATCATGGAGAGGAGGCTATGGAGGAAGAGGAGGGCCAGGAGGGAGAAAAGGCTGGAGGACAGGAGGAAACCTCCATCTGTAGCACAGACAGCCCCAAACCAGGATTAGGTGGAGGTGAAGGTGAAGGAGGAGAGGGCAGTAGCGTGGCAGGGACAGAAGAGGTGCAGCAGCCTGACGATGGAGGCTCTCTAGCGTCCACTCTCAACAAACTGAAGATGATGATGAAAAAGGAGGAAGGATATGCTGGACAGGAACCTCAGTACTATCACTACATACCTCCAGCTCACTGCCGGGTAAAGCCTCACTTCCAGTTTTTGCTGTTCATGAAGGCAACTGATCAGTGTCAGAGCAAAGAAGAGGAAGAGGAGGAAGAAGGACAGGAAGAGAAAAAAGTTGAAGATAGCTCTGAACAGACGGAGTCCAACGTTGCAGAATGTAAGACTGAAAAAGAACAAGATGTTGTCACTTCGACCCCTGACCCAGAGCCGACCCCTCCATCACCTAAAGTGAAGACGGAGGAAGTCTCGTCATGCGCAGCGGACACATCTTCCGCTGTGCCCTCTTCTCCTACACAAAAAGAAGAGACCACACAGGAAACCCCGGATTCCAACTTGGGCCCTAAAATTCCCACAGGTCCTTTCTTCCCTGTTCTTAGCAAAGACGAGAGCACAACCCTGCAGTGGCCCTCTGAACTCCTCGAATTTACAAAAGCTCAGCCGTCCCTGTCTTACAGCTGTAATCCCCTCTACTTTGATTTCAAGCTGTCCCGTAACAAAGGAGTACGTGGGGGAAAAGCAGTCAAGACCCCTAAGCCTTGTGAAGAGTCCGATGACAAGGGACAAGAAATAGCTGCTTCAACAACTAAAGTAGATACAACTACTAAACCTGGGACCAGCACCGACAAAGATAAACAAACGAAGGGGGAGTCTGGCCAATCAGAAGGTGATGAGCAAAAGCTCGCAACTGGAAGCAGTAGTGCCAAGAAAAAAAAGAAAAAGAAGAAGCATAAGAAGTCTTCGAAGCACTCAAAGCGTAAAGGAAAAGAAAAAGGAGCAGCAGAAGATGCGGAGGGAGAGACTGAGTTAACGCAAGATAAGCCTAAAAAAAAGAAAAAACACAAACGGAAGAAGAGCAAAAACAAGGCTCCAGATCAAGAGGAGGCAACCGGCGACGACAAAGAGAAAGCGAAACCAAAGTCAGAAGATAAAACCGTTGCCTCTTCAATTCAGCTGACACCTGGAATGGGAGGAACTACCGGAAATACAGGAGTAGAAATGGGGAAGAGGAAACGTGCTACTAAGGAAGTGCCTTGCAAGTCTGGAGCCGAGGAAGGAGGCACCGGAAAAGGCACGGACAAGGCTAACTCAGAGGAGCGCAGTGGCACCAAGCGACAAAAGACTGACTCTAGTGCACCTCAAAGTGCCTCCTGCTCCAGCTCAGCCCAAAAGAGTCCTGGTCCTGGAAGACCTCCCAGCAGTGACAGTGAAGAAGAAGGGGGCTCCACTACTCAGCGCTCACGTCATCACAGGTCGAGTCCACGGGAACAACGACGCCACCATAGCGAGGAATCGAGGCGGTCCTGTAGCCGCTCGTCAAGACGAGGGGAAAGACGGGGTAGCAGTCGTCGTCGGCACCATCGTAGCAAAACTTCCCGAAGTCACTCTTACTCCAGCAGTTCGGAGCGCTCCTCAGCAGGCAGCAGCGCTTACAGCCACCATAGCCGCAGCTACTCGGACAGCTACAGCGACTACAGCACAGAGGGTCGGAGACGGAGGCACTCCAAACGCTCGTCAGACTCCGAGTACGAGAGGAGGGGTAGCCGAGGACGCAGACGATCCAGGAGGCATCAGTACTCCTCTTCTTCCTCAGAAGACTCCCGCTCACGATCACGCAGTTACAGCCGCAGAAAGAGGCACCGGCGGCACCACCGGAGCAGTTCAAGAAGCTCCAGTAGCTGGAGCCGCAGCACCAGTGCAAGATCGTGGAGGCGCAGCTACAGTCGTAGTCACAGCTCTGCCAGCCGCTCCTCCAGTTCCACCAAAGGCTCCCCTCACCGGCGAGGCCCCAGGAGTCGAGCAGACAGTGACTCACACCGCAGAGACTTCAACCGCTCTCGCATCTATCGCTCCCAGTCTCCACGTTCATCTTCGTCACGAGGCCTTAACCGTAATACCCATTCATCTAGCTCACAGGCTCTGAGGCCAGGAGGGTCCCGAGATGCAGGAGAACAGAAAAACACCCTCACTGCACGCCAGCTGCTGGAGAAGGTTCAGTCTAAAAAAAGCTCTGATGATTCTGCCACAGGAACAAAATCTGGGATTAAGATTAAGGACCCACCACAGGGATACTTTGGTCCCAAACTACCCCCAACCCTGGGAAACAAAGCCCTGCTGCCACTTTTTGGTAAACTTCAGGCAGGAAAGAAACCACCAGTGATTCCCTTAACCAGACCTGACGAGGGGGAGAAATCAGGAGCAGGGAAAGGCTCTGAGGGTGAGGGAGAGGTAATCCTGGTAGAGCCTATAAGGGAGTTCCCTCCTCCACCACCACCTCCAGCTCCACCAGTCCAGAAAGTTGAGGAGGCCCCACAGACCACAGTGGTGCAAGAAGAGACAACGCACCCCACTACAGAAGCCCCGGTGCACCAAGAACCCCGACCACTGTTTGAACAGGAGCCTACCATAATGATGCCCCAGTACCAAGCAGAATCAGGACAGGACCCTTCTCAGAACCCCATGATGGAATCCCTCATGCCAGAAATGCAACAGCAGCCTCCAATGCATGCATATCCTGCTTACCCACCACCCAACCTGGAGGAGGACGGCATGGAGGCAGAAGAGGATGGATTGGCTCCTTTGGAGAGTCAGCCCATTACATTCACACCAGAGGAGATGGAGAAATACAGCAAGCTGCAACAGGCTGCACAGCAACATATCCAGCAGCAGCTTCTGGCCAAGCAGGTCAAGACATTTCCCTCTGCAGCTGCAGCTGCCGCCGCCGCCGCAGCAGCTGCCAACTTGGCCCCAGCCCCCCCTCCCCCAGCCCTGCAACAGATCCACATTCAGCAGCCCACTGTGTCCGTAGCCTCCGGCACATCGATCACCACAGTGCAACACGCCATCCTGCAGCACCATGCTGCCACTGCTGCAGCCATGGGCATCCACCCAGCACATCCACACCACCCACACCCTGCCCATGCACAGTTGGCCCAGGTACACCACATTCCCCAACACCACCTTACCCCCATCTCCCTTTCTCCTTTGGGCCCCTCCCTTGGTCATTCTCTGGGACACTCACTGGGACATGCTGGGCTGATTCCAGCCCACCATACAGCCTTCCTCTCTGGTCAGCCTATTCATATTATCCCAGCATCTGCACTACACCACACACCCTTAGCTCTCCACCATGTCCCACACACAGCCCTCTACCCCACACTTTTCACACCCCGGCCCTCACAGGCTGCTGCTGCAGCAGCTCTCCAGCTGCACCCTCTCCTACACCCAATCTTCTCAGGGCAGGACCTCCAGCATCCACCTAACCATGGCTCATGAGTAATGATGCAAGTGAAGGAGTAAATTCACAGCACCAAACCACTGGAGGAAAGACTTGACCTGAACCGGCTTGGTTTAAGGTTTTAGATGAAGTCTTTGCAACAATACACAGGCAGTGTGACAGGAAGCTAGTCAACACGCCGCCATTTTACTGGCCTACACAGTGCAGCAAGTTGTAACCACAAAGTGGTGTTGCCTGTGTTGGGCTCAAAATTGACACTAGCATTTTCTTCTGGCTCATGTGAGGGTTTTTCTTTTATGTTTTGCCCTGATTTTTTTTTTTTTAAAGACAGGGTGTAGATTTAAAGACACTGGGTTATGGTCTACCGTGGTGTATATTAACAACATCCATTTGTTTCTGAATGACAAGTCAGAGAAACCACTGGAGTTTTTTTTTTTGTGTTCCATATAAAAAAATTATTATTCTCAGTTTCTGCTCATTTTTGGCAGCCAAAGAGAGATGTAACGGCTGAAGCTATACGCAGAATCATGTAAGGAGTAGAGGAAGAGGAAGAGGAGGAAGGTATTGTTCTAGAGACAAACATTCTGCGCTTCTGTAATGTAACCTTCAGAGACAGACTGTTTCATAATTACTGATACTCTGTTTATATTCTCATATGACTACTTGCTCTCTATTGGATCCTTGGTCTCAAAAATAATTTGTAATGCAGTAACTTGTACATATATCAGTGTGTAATGTGAAGAATCCCACCAATGATGACCATATGAAATAACAGCTATGGTGTCCAAATCGGTATGACATTGTCACATGAGGACCCTTCCTTTTCTAAAGGAGGGGAAATGTGATGTAGGGGTTTTAACATCCCTGATGCTCTGAGGCAAAGCTCATGTTCCCTGTGCTGAGGGTACACCTGAATGAATTGCACTGAAATCTGTACATCGAGATGGTGCTTTTTGCATCATGTAACAATAAGATTGTAGTATACTCCAATAATTGTATTTTTATGTTTTTAAATTATTTTCCAAAATGCTCTTCAGAAGAAGGGCTGTGTTTTGCTTTTGTGTAATTTTGTAAATAAAACTGCTGTAGATCAACCAATTAACATTCTAGAGGTTTTAGACCGCTACTGGAAAAGCAGAACGACAAGTTCGATGGAAGATTGACACGTTTATGTATTTTAGCAAGGTTGTTTCTAATTTCCCCTGCTAAGATGGGCAGGGGCGACAAAGGACGGTGATCTGTCAAACAGTAGCAACTCTGTATTTTTTGAAAACTTACTCTGTTTCAGCCAATAAAATCTTGAGTTCATCTGTGTTTTTCTATAATATGGAGGGTTAATGAAATGCAAGCAAACACTTAAACTTTGAACTACACAAGCAATTACAGCAATAAAAAAAACACCACAACAGTTTAAGGCTACGTTCCTGTAACTCATTTGGGTCAGTCAAGCAATACTTAGTGTCACACATGAAACACTAGATGGTGTCCTAGTTGCCTTGAATAGACCTGTGAAAGCAGCAAATCCACAAAAGGCATATGAACAGGGAATGCAGCAGGTTTAAGTGTATAAATGAATAAACTACCAGATTACTGTGAAAGAGAAGACAGAAGATGACAAAAATCAGTTTTAATCGAATCCTGTTAGTAACCAGCAGAGTCATTAGATGAAGATATATCTAACAAATCAAACATGTTTTATTCTTTTAAGAGAATTAAATCACTCACATAGTGAGACTAGACTCAAACATGAATCCAAGAAAAAGTTTTCAACAATTACAAAATAACTTCCATTGTTGTTTTTTTCTTAGCAGATCCCAGTTGCCACCTCATTTATCTCTGATGTATAATGTTAGATACACATACATAACACAAACAAATGGTTCTCCAGGGAGTATTTGTGAACTGTAATGTAATGAAACATGGAGCATTATGAGCATCTATTTTTCAATGAACCATACTTCAGCTAAGCAGAATGACAGACAAAATTACTGACATGGAACATAAACAGCTTTTCACAGGAGGTAAAAGTAAGTGGATGTATTTTTAGAAAGCCATTTGGGTAAAAGTCAAGAGTGATTTACAGTTTCAAAGTGGTTTTCATAAAAGAAAAAGACATAATCTGAGGGAAGCAGCAGACTTATCAGAAAGTTCATTGCTCTCTTGGAGCTTCAAATGAAATAAAATACTGAATGTAATTTAAGATCTTCAACCTCACAATTTTGCAGGTGCCGCAAACATTTAAATGTTGGAAAACAAAATATTATGGCACAATTTAATTTTTTAAAAAATTTACTTTAATCTGATGTTTAAAAATTCAGTTCTGCCACTTTTCATATCATGAGGGATGATGCTGCAGAAAATGTCCACGACTGATCAAAGACCGCCGTTGTGGATGTATGGAGGTCAGCCCAGGTATCTGATTACCAGGAACATGAAGACGCAGGTCAGCAGCATGCCTCCAATCATGATGAACTTATCTTGGGTGGCTCGCCTTTCTATGAGTCTCATCACCGTGTTGGAGAGCCCTAACATGTTGGCCACGTCTAGCATCTTCTTATGAGTCCCCTGTGCAGAGTCAAAACACAACCATGTCAAAAAAAAAGCAACAATCACATGTATTAGATTAGACTTAAAATCAGCCAGAAACACACAAAATCTTTGGGAAAATCTGGACATCGCATGACTGCGTTCTAATTATCGTCACTAATTCATCTGATTTCGGGAGACGTTGAGTGCCAACACCCTCCTTGACGCGCCGTTCCGTCGGAAGTTTCTCATGGCTAGACAACCAGGCTGTCAGTGCTGATCAACAGACACACCCTGATAAGAAGAGGCCTGAAGCAAAACCAGGAAGACCATCTCCTCCCTGGAAACAAAGACTCACGATCTAGCCGAGCATATACGCACTAACAATAAGACCATTGTGATCAATGGGGACACCAGAAACTGAGTCAGGGAATCTAAATTTTAACCTGAACGTATCCAGAGAACGTCATTTCCCTTCACTGGAAAACCTTTTTCTTTTAAAGTACAGTTATCTGCCTTGTTACATTTTTCTTTTTGGCTTGTGAATAAAGTCACACACACACACACACCTTCAATGTAGATCTTTGATCTCTGAGGCCGTTGAGGATGCTGCTGCCGCTGCCCAGGAGGTCATCCATGCCTCTGTGTGCGTTCTGCAAGTTAGAGTTAAACTGTAGGGTCTCATCTATGGGGATGGAGGTATCTGCGTCCTGTTGAACAAAAACAAACACTTTTTAATTCCACATTCACCTTGAGACTAACATATTTCATGTTTTACTGTAATATATTACTATAGGTCAGTAAACTAGCTGTCAAAGTGTCTGATCAAAAAAGGTCAGATTGCTGGATTCACACCCAATAAAGTGATTGCAAACTTCACTAATCACAACCTGAGTTTCTATCATCAGGTTGCTGGTGTTTATTCCCCACCCCTGTTTTAAGGTACATTTGACTTGCATTGGTTGTGAAGGTGCGGCTCATGAGTTCCTCCCTCTCTCTGTCCTGTGCCTCTCTGGTGTAGCGTCGGTGCTGGAAATTTTGCAGTGCGGTCCGGAGGTGTTGAACGTCATACTTGAGCTGGTCCACTCGCCTGAGGGAATATATATGATATGATATAATGTCTGACAAGGCACTTCATTATATAATTCTTGCTGTTCATAATCGCTCTGAACGATGAGAACATTTCTTTTCCCTCAAATGCATTTGGAATGAAGACGAGACAACCGAGGGCACAGTCTCGCCCTCTCCTGAGCTTCACTCAGGCCCCACTAGAGATCTACTAAGATCAGAGGAGTGCTGTGGGACGGGGTGTACTGTGTCCCCTTAGGCCTGTTTACCCAGCTCAGAAATGAGTCTTTGCCCAATGCAGCAGGAATGCTGGTGATGACGGGGCTTCTGAGGAAATGTTTTCATAGAGCCACGTCGCCACAGGGCAGGACAGGGCTGCCTGTCTCATCTCCTACACCCTCCCCATGTCTGTATGAGATATGGTTTCACCCTGCCAGCTCTGGGAGCTTTAGGGTCACCATCACTCCAAACTCACAATTTGGCGTTCTGGCGGCGGTTCGGTGGTTCCTTGCTAGCCAGGATCTCAAGGCGCTCTAAATGATTGAAGATCTGGTCGATTCTTGCCTGCAGTTCGTTCTCTAACACTTGTATATTGGGAGGAAGAAGAATAAAAAAAAAAAAAGAGAGAGAGAGAGAGAGAGAGAGAGAATACAAAAAAAAAACACAATTAAATTGGTATAATTATGAGAAGGAAGATATTAGATCATATTTTCCTTTTAGGTCTTAAAGGAAAATGTGCCACAACCTCACAAAAATGTAAACTTGTCGAAGGTGAAACATCTTTGTTTGAAATAAGGACTTATTTATAACTTCATTCATTGTGTGGGTCCTTGTTTATCTCAGAGTGACGGCAATGGCATTCATCAGTGGAATGATCCTATCTCATTAGTGACTGTTTAAGCTTAGTATGTCCTCAACTTGGTTAAAATACACGTTGATGTCATAATTGGGGAAGAGGCAGGAAGCTTGTGTGCAGCCTGGCTCCCACCATTATCTAGAAGAAGCCCTCCCAGCTTCTGTCACTGCACCCAACCCTGCTGCTTCCTGTCCTGGCACCAGCCTGGCCCCGAGCTGATCAACCAGGGAG
This sequence comes from Euthynnus affinis, assembly GCA_029490765.1. Classification (NCBI taxonomy): domain Eukaryota; kingdom Metazoa; phylum Chordata; class Actinopteri; order Scombriformes; family Scombridae; genus Euthynnus; species Euthynnus affinis. The sequence goes on along the minus strand of CM055856.1, from coordinate 5,406,665 downwards.
ACACCAGACCCCCCCTCCCCCCGCCCCCCTTGTCTATACACCAGAGAGGGGTGACACGCAGTCACAACAAGAAGAGCCTGCACTGAATGGAAATTAAGAGCCCATTCAAAGAGTTATCACTAGGCACTGATACACTAATACAATAACAGCACTCACATACAGAGCAGTGCTGGATGTGAATGAATGCTCAGCTCACTACTCACAGTGTACTGATTGACGGTCTGTCTTCTCCAGGTTGCCCATAAGAGACTGAACCTCCTGGATTTGCCTGAATTAAACAAACAGTTAAACGTCAGTGGAGGCATCAATCAACACACGCTGCCAAGAAAGGCAATTTCAGTGAGTTTATGAACATTTCTCATCGTCAAAGAACAACAGCGGAAACATTTTAATGGACCCAATATGTTTATATTGGTTCACTACAGCTGCGAATGTAGTTTAATGGCTAGTTTCATAACACTTGTTAGCAAGATAAGAGAGTGTAAAGACGACAGACGCACTCACTTGTTTGTCTGATGGTAAAGCGTCTCCATTTTCCCCCCGGTATGATGAAACACTTTGCTTCCCTTTTGCTTTTCTAAAAAAAAAACCCTGCTTTAATTCAACACCTTTACTCTAGCAGGTAACTCAGCTAGCCAGCTAGCTAACGGTGGTGGAGTGTACACGTCATCAGCCGAACATTTGTGTACGGAAATAGGAAAGCGGAAGCTCCTCTGCGTCATCTCAGAGAGGAGGGGGGAAAAAAGAAGAGCTCTTACTCTGTCTCGACTTTTGGACACTGCACACCTGTACTTCAGGTTTTGCTTTGTTAATGGCTATTTCTGCGACTTTTCTGTGAGGTAAAGCTTCTTAGGTTTATTGGCCATAGTTAATATCATGGTTAGCACCTACCTATATATACACACACAAACAGTATATCGATATTTAGTTAATCAACAATATTTGGTTTTATACGCAAAATGCTGAAGAAACATCCCCTAGAGTCAGTACCACTCAGCAGCAGACAAAAATGTAAGACACCTACTAACCTCCTAAAAAATTCAATTGTTTGTTCAGTTTTACAAGTTGTCCTTGGTCCATGGTATTAAATTATTTATAATGTGATACATCACTATGGTGAAATATGTTTATTTTTAACACTGTGGTATGTCGCGCTTTGGAATTCACTGACAATGCAGTGCAAATTAAATGTATTATTATTGTCCTATTATTAAATAAGATGTCAAATTCAATGTCACATACACACTGAATCCTGTGTGATTGTTCAAAATCCCCATAAACTTCCCAAATGTAACTCTAAGCTGTAGGCTACATGTTGCATTATATTTGATATTCCCTTAAACGTAATAGCTGACAGGTGTGATAGCAGAGATCCTTTCCCCTACTAAGTCAACCTCTGAGCGCATATAGCATAATCTGTTGACATGTAGACATGTGACAACAAAGACTCTGTGAAACATGTCCTGGGGCTAGCTTTTGTCAGCTCACCCTGACTCGGTCTAATTAGGCTATCCTCTTTTTCCACAGATATGTGTCAGAATATTCCTGTCTGTCCATCCGGAGGCTTCCTTCTTGCCTGCAGACAGAGACACCAAAACTAATGATATCAAACTTTATATAGTCACAGATCACCGTGAAGAAGATGTATGCGTAGGCAGACAGGTTGTTTATGAAGGTACCCGTCACAGACTGACTGTCACGGAGGAGTGTGTGAAAGTGCCATGATTGGATTTCCCAGAACAGGCTGTAAAAATTTCACAATAGTTCCTTGGTGATTTGGTGGGAGGAAAATCATCCTGCGGCTATGCCTGTCACCTTAACAAACCTGCATCTCACCTTGTCACCTTGCCCCAACTCTTCATCACTGTCTACTTATTTAGGAGGGGAAAATCAATGAGTACAGGAGCAAGCAAAGCTAATCAAGCGTCCTTTGCCAAATTAGTGCAATGGGCTGTTACAAGCTCCTGTTTGCCAATGATAGCTGTATTTGTTTACCTCATTCAGCACAGCAATCAACAGTCAGCCCAGACAGTTTTCCGTAGCTGCCTGATGGTACTTGAGTTGATGGCTGTATCTTCAGGCTAGACACTTCTCAACAGAGGTCTTTTTTACCCATCCCCACATGTCAGAGACGTTGAGATCTGTTCATGCCACTTCTTGCTCTTGCTGTTCACCGTTTTCGGTTGTCATAACACATCCCCAGGGCAGTGGTTGGATGTGCACAGTTTTAACCTGTTGCTCAGAATAGAGAAGAAGTAGAGAAAAGGGAGAAATAAGCCCCCCCAAACCATCTCTGAGCAGTTACATGAAGCACATTTACCTCTCTCAAGGTCATGGGGTTCTCTCTGTCTGTCCTTTATCTTTCAGCCCCGAGGAAAGGATGAGACGAGCTTACTGGTTTTCCTCCACACCTGAGCACCACGGGCACAAACTGGAATCCAGACTCCAGGTGTGGAGCATGATCACGCCACTCTGACTGACCGGGAGATCACATGTGGTTTGACTACCATACCTTAATGCACAAAGTGTAAAGTTAGGGTTGGGCTTTGTTTGTTTGTCTTAGGTCCTGTTTGTTTCTTGTGTTTGGTTGTTAGTTATCATTATATATCAAAAGCTTTTGAACAGGTAAAGTGTGATGATGTTTACCCATCAACCAAGTGTGATAAAGGCATGATTCCAGTAATTAGTTTTGTGGATGTGTTGTGGATCCAGGATTTTGAGATATGGTATTTTTGAAGATTTTAGCTGTTTTCTCATGTATTACTAGACTGGTACGGAAGCCCTGAGTGGCAAGTTAGCAAGTGTGATCTAAATTGTTTTCTCTTTTGTGTTTATGACTTAAGAGCAGCTGAAAAGAGGTTTTGTAAGGATAATCTTCCAAAGTTCCTTAATTTTAAGGAATTTAATTAAGTTTTGCCAGGATTTTTTAAGTTCTAAAGTTTTGGCAAATTATTTTTTTGTGTTTGTTGTTGTAATATTAATTTCAGCCACAAGAGGCTGAAGTGCACCACTGCCCCATGTTCTAAATAGGGCTAAAAACATTCATGTTTTCTTCCAGGTGAGTTTTAATTTCAATATGTACCTTGCTTTTAGAGTGCATGGAGAAATAAAAACTCACATAGAAGAAAACATGAATGCTTGTGGCTGAAATGAGTGTTACAAAACAAATGCTTATAAAAAATGATCCTGACAAAAAAAAAAAATCACCTGCCAAAACTTTGGAACTTAGAAAGATTATCCTGACAAAACCTTTTTTCACCTGTTATTAAGTCATAAACACAGGAGACAAAACAATTTAGATCAGACTTGATCAGAGTGAGTTTTTTTTTTCTCACTTGCGTCCCAGGGCTTCCATACACTAGCTAAGAAATATGTATTTTAACTACATATAAACTTCGTATTTTTCGTATTTATCACTGTAATTCTGACATATTTAGAGGATTGCACAGCCTTGGTAATGGGATCAGATTTAATTCTTAGTAATTAAAAAATAACAAATAATAATTGAATAACATTTCCCAAGAAAACAAAAACAATAATTGAAAGTCAATACAAGTAATTTGAAACAAAAAAAAGACCCTTTATATAAACCTATAACACTCTGCAACATTTTTGTTAAGAAAACTTGGAATTTGTCTTCATTTTTTCCAGTTTCAACGCTGAATTTTTTTCACTTGCTGCTCATCCAGACCGCTGACCTGTAACCGGCCAATGGGGATGCAGCCCTCTAACTCCTGCCCAAATGAGAGCTTTGTGCCAGAATTTAAAAAATTTAGCAGTGAAACTGAAAAAAAAATTCAAAAATCATTTTTTGGTTTCAAATTATTTTTACTCACTTGGGGAATCTTGGGAGATTTTGTTCAAGTATTATGAAACAAATCTAATCCCATATGTCGGTGGAGGTATTAGATTTATGTGAACGCATAATTTAAATGAAATGTGTATATATATATTGCGGAAATGTGTGTCTTTGTGTGTGCGTGCATGGACTCTTCACTGGATCATCAAAGAATGCTATTTCCTGGTGCCAGGCTTTGCTCCTTTGGGGGCAAAATTTAGTGCTGGATCAGTCTCCCTGTCCCGGTTAGACAACACAGCAGCACAGTTATTGTTCATTAGAGGAAGAAAGCGTTCAGTGTACTCAGTGTGATTACCCCCATGCCCCACCCCTATAACTCTGTTTTGTTCACTAAGGAAAATTATGTGTTATTGAGTCACTTCTATACAATATACTTAATGATGTTTTCCAGGCAATATAACACATCATAACTCTACAATTATTGCCCAAGACAGACAGAGTGAAGAAGCCAATTATGAGGAGCAAAATTGCCTTAGGTCAACAATTTTTGGATACCAGTCATTTTTTGACGGCACACTGATCTTCTCACTCCCCCCCGAGGGAGATGATCCACTAGACTTTGAAGCCGTGATGAGACGCTGAATGAAAGCAAAGGAGGGCCTGTCAGAGACGACAGGAGAAACTCATAAGCTCCCAGCGTCTTGGTGGATTCTGCTGGGAAAGGGGTCTAGCGTGGAGAAAGGACTGCCTTTTCTGAATGAGAGAACGTGATCAACCTTATTGTTTCATTCTCTTGCTCTTTTTTTTTCTTCTGACCTCAAAGAGCATTGAGTGATCATATAGCTGTCAACCACTCATACCCACTCAACGAGACACAGCCCTGTGGCCATACCACCTGTGACACCTAGACCTCTCAGGATGAGAGATGCTGTCCACCCCTGTGGCTGGATGACAGCTCAGCTTGGATGAGAATACAAACAGCAATATGGCACGGAGCGCTACAACGGGCTTTCCCCCTGCCTGGCCTATTACACAGACTGACAGCTTCCTACCCACAGTCATGCACCCAATCTAAACCACACTCTCATGATCAAATCATGTGTGTCAGGTAGATGAAGTGTGTGGTTCTTAGAGCTCAGAAGATAATAGATTTTTATGGTACATTATTGTGCATCTGAATCTTTTAACCTCCGTGATGGCTTAAAAAGTTTGAGCACTCATGGAAGTACAGACAATAGACAGTATAATTGTGTAGCTACAGATATTACAAATAATCGCAGACAACATTCCAGACTTATTTTTCAGAGATGTTGCTTGTTGAGAGAACACTAGGCTCTCCTTTTTTATCTGTGTTTTTCTCTCTTGGACATTGTTGATCTGGGAAAGTTTTGTTTCGGTTGTAATGGAGGTCAGGGCGTGTGTGAGTGTGTGCAGCTGAGAGAATGCAAGAGGAGTGCCATATAGCAGAGGGAGTCATAGAGTTATGAAGGTGCACAAGGTCTTATCGTGTCATATCACAGCGGCTGCAGCAGCGCTCATGGGAACGGCCTCCCCCAGGAGTTCCCCAGAGGGGGAGAGGGGGTGCTTATTGTGGACTGGTCAAGGGAGACACCAGTAAACATTTGGAGGGCATCGATGCTGTGTGAAATGACTTTACAAGCATCATGCTGCCCTATCTGCTGTGTTATGCTTTGTTTTGCTGCTAGCTGTTAAGTCACATTCCCAAGCATCCAGTGCCTTGCACAAGCTGAGCCCGACTTTTCACAGTTTGCTGTTTTTGTCTTTGCTTCACCTGGAGAGCTTGTTTGTTGAATACATTTGTCGAATATATTCATTTTTCACAATATTGTTGAACAGAGCAAGCTGATGAGTGCTATCACTGTGACCAGTAAAGCCACAGAGCCAATCAGAGAGGTCTTTGGGCACTAATAATTATTTCTTGATTAATTGGTGGGTTCATTTCTTTGTCCATTAAATGTCAGAAACTAGTAAAGAAAAAGTTGACATATTCAACCTGCTTGTTTTATTCAACCAACAGTTTCAAACCCAAATGTTCCTTGTGGACCCGATGTTCCTTCCAATATCATAGAAGAGGCTAGAAGCAGAGACTTTTGGCATTTTACTAAAAAAAAAAAAAAAAAGACGTAGCCAGATGATTGATTATCAAAGTAATTGTCGATTCATTTTCTGTCATTTAACTAATTGATTAAATGACTATATATTGGGTGAGGACAGCTCTGTGCCTCATGGAGGAAACTTCACATCCTCTCTTCTCCTGCTTTGAAAGGCAAAACTTTGGTTGGAAGCCACAGGATTTATTGTACAGTCAGTTGATTTGCTCAATTTTAATCTCTCTCTTTTGTCTGTTTAAATATTCTCTATTCAATGTTCATATAGTAAGAAACTTCTATTCTACCCTGTTCTTTTTTTTTTCCTCCTCTGTCATCAGGTGAATATCCATCATTTCAACTCTGCTGCCCGCTCAATTGACCATCACACATGTATACACCTTCTCTACACCCATGCGACTCATCACCCACTGTGAGGAACTCAGCCACCGTCCCGGTCCACCCCTGCCTCAGAGTTAGGCCCCCCCATAGAGGTATGCACTCAGCCTTGTCATAGCTCTAGGCAGTGCATGTTCTTGTTGTGGGTTGAGCAATTGCATTACTCATTTCACATTCCAAATTCCTACCCCATGCTGTATTCACAACTCTCTGTCTCTCTCTTTTGTCCCTCTTTTTTTTTTGTTGTTGTTGTTGCACCAAATCCATTTCTATCCTCATCATCTTCATTATTTAATTCTCCTTCGACTGTGAGATGTCAGGGTGCGGGGATTAGGGTCGGCACTGATGCTATCTAAGTACCCTCTCCTCAGAGGCGGAAGTCTCGTAGGGTTTAGATGTGTTTGACCTGGGGCTCAGAGGTTCCGATTACAGGACGGGACTGCGCTTTGTGTCCTTGAGCAAAGTATCAACCAAGCCTTCTACGCTTCAGTTAACGTCTACTGTTCTTACACAAATGAGTGATGTATAAACCTGAAAGCTATGTAAGTTGCTATGGATAATATCTTTTTGCTAAGCAACGCAAATATAATGCATATCTCAAAAATGCCCCAGCCCCAGTATGCCAATTCATCTTCATCTATCAGAGGACAGAGCACCACCGCAGCCCAGCCCGGCATAGTAACCTCTACCTGAACCAGGTCAATGCCGACACAAGAGATAGTGTTACCAGCAGCGTCACCCTACATTATCTGTGTCATTCAGTGTCTCGGAGTGACAGACAGAAGCTCTAGCAGCTCCAGTATACAGCGTGCAGACTGTAGCCCACACCCGCACAGGAAAACCTGACTACAAACACACGCTCACATATCACTCCGGCTGAAGTGACCACAGGTGTGCACACACGGCAAATATGCACACACACATATGCAAAAACCTTTCTCTGCCTTCACCTGTCTGCTGTCAGGACTGTTTCAAACACACACACACACACACACACAGACACAGGAGCTTGCATATTGCACCCCTGCTCCATCCAACCCCCCACCCTGCTCAAAGCAGCCACCCTCGGGGCTTGTGCGTGCGAATCCGGCTGTGGACTCAGCAGCCCCCATCACTGCACCCCCTCCACTCAGGGTAGTGAGGGAAATGAAGGCTTTAGGAGTTCATTATAAAACAACAACAGCAGCAGCAGGGGATAGGCCTCCTGGGGCCACAAACTATCCCTTCTCATCCCTCCATCCTCATCTTTTTCCTTTATGTCCCACAATATCTCAACCCCGGTCCACCCCGCTCCCTGCGACACACTCCTCTGTCTCGTTCCTTATCACACGGCTCCGCTGAGAAGAACACGGCTTTTTAAAATACAGCATTCATGTTGGATAAAGTTAAATATTGATCCGCAATATTATAATATGGTGAGTTAATATGGTGAGTCAGTAGTCTCGCCATATGAACTTGTTTGACCTCAGTCATCAGAAACAAGGTTGATGCATTTATGTATCGTTGAATTGAAGTTTTCATCTTTATTGTCAAAGAGGGGAAATTCATTCTGTATCAATAAAATACATGTATTGTGTTATTAGATAAAAAAAAGCCTGGAAAAATACGATTTTCAGTGCTCAACTACGTTTTAAGGATTTAAAAACTTTCAAAAAAATGTTATCTGCACTTAATTGACATTGTTTGATTTCAAACATCAATGTAGAAAGAAAGAAGAAAAGTTCAAGATGCTTTTTTCCCTTTAATTTACTCTTTGACATGAGGAAAACCCTTTCCCCTTATTTTTTTTATTACCCTTTGTCATATGGCTCAGATTAGTGCATAACATTTATCCATCTCTTAGTGTTGTCATCAAGGCTTTTCTTTTTCTTATTTTTCTTTTTTTCAAGATTTTTCTAAAAGTTACATAAAAAAATGCTTGCCCCTAAGACATGCAGTATTTCATTACGGTGAGAGATAATTTTCTCCAACAATGCAATGTAATTTTGAAATTTTCTTTTAATTCACTGCAATGCTTGGGGTCTCAAGTTGATGTTCTAATAAGGAATAATAATGTGTAATCATCGTAATTAGAGAGCAACATCAAAAGCAGCATAGCACACACTATAAATACCTCGTACAATAGCCTTCTGTGTGCTGTAGGTTCACTGATGCCTTGCAAATAAGTGGAAAGTTATGATTCACGGTTAATAGCACGTAAAATGCTCTCATCGTCATTCTGGGGCAGCTAAGTGTAACTTTCTAATGGCGTTTCGGGGGTCAAACGCTCTGTTTACATTTGTAGACAGCATTCTTCTGAGTCATCATCTTTGTCATCGTCATCATTATGATTGTCATCGTGGCTGGTGTGCTGGCCAGAGGCACAACACCTGTAAACGTGCGTCCCACCCACCCACCCACCCCCCTCGCCTTTTAAGCGGGCGGTTAAAGGGTGATGCAGCGAGACCACAATGCTCTCAGATGAAAAGGAGAGGCAGGGCAGTATCAGCAGGAAGTGGTTTTTGCTCGATAGGTGCAGTTCGTAGAGTTTCAGGCAGGTGTACTGCGCTTGCTTTCCTGTGGCGTGTGGAGTGCGTGCGTGTGTGTGCGAATTGCGAAAGCACGGTTGAGGGCAACCGCCTGCAGCGACTGAACAAGACACAACAAACACGTAGCTCTTACAAATGTATTGTCCATTTATTCATCTTATTTGTTTTAAATAAGAATATAATGCAACAAGATTTTTAAAAAAAAACAAAACATTTACCTTTGAGATACAGAGATATATTACCAAATTCAAAAGGACTGTACAAAAAAAAAAAATCTAAAATATGATCTTGTCTTTAAAACAAATGCAGAGGAAAAGACATGTATCTACAGAGAGAATAACTCCGCACAGGTCATAAATCTTGCTGATATTTGCCAAAAGATGAAGTGAGGTAGAAAATTATGATTCCACATTGTCATATGCCTGGAGCCCTGACATGAGTTATATTCATATCATATATACAGTTCAGACCCACTCAAACAAAACACAAACTGGCCAATAAAATAAAGCTTTTGGGTCCAACGTGCACTTTTGACCTGCATTCTTGGACGCATAGAGTCGTCTTGGGTATGAGGATAAGGGAGTAAACACAGTGATTTTCTTTGATTAGCAATTTGGGGAAAATAAGGAGCATGATTAGCCCACTTCAAAGGCATTTAGAACAAAGATGTGGCTTAATTAGACTTTGAAGACCAAATGATTCAGTCAGGGCAATTTTAAACTTGAAAGTATAGCATAGTGTGTGCCTCTATAAATAGAAGGAATAGAAGAAGAGGGCTGGTATGCTTAGAAATTAACGTTTTCTTCATTCTTTTTTGCAGACGTTGTTTGGTGTTCCCCCCACTATTACCCCTGACTGTTTCTCTTTGTTCTGCTAAGTACACATTAGGCTACATGTAGAGATTTCCATAGACATTTCCATAAGAGCAACTGAAACCCAGCGTGTTTCTTTACACAGTAATCCTGTTAATGCAAGTAGTTACAATGTATATTAGTGGCATCAACCACCCCTCAAGGCTTCCAGTGATTAAATTTAGACATTTAAACATACATTTAACACTTTTTTTTCTCTAATTTCTATGATTAATTACACACTATGTATCATATGTAGCAAGAGCAATGTAAGTGCTTTTTACTCATAAACATTCTCCACAGCAGAAAATGCAACACAGCAGACAGAAAGACAGACAGGTTGATTCCTTTTAAGGCCTTTTTAGCCTTAGTGGCACCACTCGGTTACAAGAGGGTTAAAGTATAAAGCAGCAGTACGACAGACACAATGAATGATACAATAAATAGTAAAAATAATAAAAAGTGGAAGGGGCCAACACAATTACAATACAACAAAGTCACTGTCAGAGGACTCCTGCAGACGGGGTCGGCGTCGTACTGCTGGTGACGTCCAGTCCAGTACCTGTTTTAAGAGCTCATTTCCCTCCTTCCAAAGAAGAGCGGGATTTCAGTGCATCCAGTGAGAAAAAAAAAGCAGAGTAGTTCACCTAAGCTGCTGCATATCAAAATCGGTGATGATTAGCAAATAACCAGCGATATTATAATGTTACAATTCTATATTCCTGTCAAAATAACATGCAATGAATCTGTGACGACACGTCTCTGATGTGAGATCCCTCAGTGTATTGTCTATAGGAGATTAAAGGTCAGCCATGTTGATATGTGCATGATGAAAACGAAGACCAGTGATGATCACCTCAAAACACTTTGTCTCTCACACATTTTCCACTGACTCAATGGATCATTCGTCTTCACATACTACATCATTTCTGTCCCCCTGCTTATGAGTTTTTGCAGGTGTAAACCTCCTCCTCTCTGACACATGTCTGACACTCCACTTGGCAGCACCAGCGTACCTGGCAGTGGCAGGACAGGCTGGTGAGGCGCATGGCTGTGTTGTAACCGCGCCCGCAGCACAGACTCTGACAGCTGGTGTCTTTGGCGCACGAGCGGCCGCCTGTACCCGGAGAGTATCGGGAAGGTCTGCAGAAGCTGGGGGAGTCCTCCAGGTAGACCAGGTCAGTAGTGCGCAGGCTCTGGCCGTGGCGACGGGGCCCCGCCAGCTCTGTCTCCCCGGTGGCTGTGTTGGTGACACTCTGCACTCGCACCGCGGTGTCATACCTGTACTTCAACAGCCGCCCGGTGTCATGGAACGGAGAGAGCTGTTTCCAGCAAGTCCGTACGGCGCAAGAACCGGAGACACCGTGACACTTGCAGGTTGTCTTCAGACCGCTCTTCACTGCCTGAGATAGAAGAAAAAGAAAGCATGGGAGGGAAAATGGGAGATGTCAGTTCTCTCAGTTTGATTCATTACCTGGCCTCTTATCTGGGAGGTGTATCTGTACAGAGTCAGCCAGTTTCCTGCAGGGTGGGTAGGGGGGTTAGGGGTGGTGGTCTGCAGCGAGTACGCCTTTAGCTCACCTCAGTCAAAATTTTAAAATAATGGATTGAGGGGAACTGCTCAGCATGTCGTATTTCATTTACCTTACATTGCTCACTTGGACAGCTCTGGCAGATTCTTTTTTTTTTTTTTTTTTGTCTCAATGTGTTGAAACTAGCTCTGTCTGCCTCGTTCCTGTCTCTCTTTTCTAAAGCCTGAGGCATAGGTGACAAACAGTACAGACAGTGGAATCTCTCCACCCTGTTCTTTGTACATGCCTGCTCATGGAAAACATTGATTAGAATTTCTGCGCAAGAAGTGCCAAAAAAATGTAGCCGCGGTTTGTGATGTTGCCCCTGATTCAGGTTAATAGTTCACTGAGGTTGATGGTCAGCGATGAGAACGCGATCACTCAGCCTGAGAGCCTCTGTCTTGGTGGGGGCCAGAGACAGGTCAGATAGCACAGGGGTTAGTCTGAGAGGGAGGGAGGGGCGGGCCAGAGGGTACTTCTGGGTTGAAAAGTTCTGCTCAGTTCCTCCCTTTGCAGGTATGAACCCCTCGGGGGCTTCAGAGTACTATTACTGAGAGATGGGGTGGGGTGGGGGGGGCGACTCTAGCCACTTCATGTTATTGTTAACACGGCTCCTCTCTTCTCAGCCACATCGGTATAAAGTGAGGAAAACATTTAACTCGGTGAAGATGAGATAAGATAGTCGCCCCCCTCAAGTTCTTCCTGTTGTGTTTTTTCTTTCTTTCTGTTCCCCAGTCTCCACCAACTCCGGCCCTTCCTTAGGTGTGAGCTGCAGGGTTAGGACCCTGGGGCCTGCTATTTCAGAGCTACACGGTGGTGGTTATGAACATTAGGGGGATTTATGAAGAGCACAGTGATTTAGTAAGTGGAAAAAAATGCTCGCTCGTATATTAAAAAGAGGCCACGCTTATAATCGTTCTCTCCGACATGAGACCTTTAATTTTCTGTAGGCCCGCACAGCAAGCTTTATCATGCCTGAGAACACCTGGCTCCAACGATCCCACAGCCGTCTTGTCTCCCTGCCTCACCCACTGCCTCTGTATTATCCACCAAGGCCAACGACTGCAGCAAATAAAGGGGCGTTTGTCTTGGCTGGCAGCGTGAAAAATATGCAGGTGAAGATTACAATTCTGTATCCTCTGATGGCGCAGGAGCATGTCAGAGGTATAATTGTCACGTGAAATTGCAGCCCAACTAATTGAGCCGAGTGCGGCTCGGTTATAGGTGATGTTTTTGACGCCTTGGACTTGGGAGGCAACTCACCCGAATTCCAACGTTGATGTTGTGAGTGTCGACCTGAGCCCTCAGGTCCTTGCTGACCCTCTTTTGGCCGAGGAACTTCTTGAGGAACTTGGTGCTGTATTTCAGGTTGTCACCGCAGACCCCCCACTGCCACGCTTCTCGGTGCTGGATGCCAGGGGAGTCGTCACACGTGCATCTCTCCATTCGACCTGAGCTGCACGCTTTGGCGAGGGCATGGGTCAACGCCGCAGAGGACACTGCCAGGAGGAAGGCGGTCTCCTTGAATGCTGGGATAGATGCATAAGACATCAGAGGAAGTAGAATAAGTTTGTGTGAAATAAATAAATAAAATGTTTCAGTCCGTTTTTATCTGAGAAAAGTTTGGAGAGCTGAATTTACAGAGCTTTGAATGCAAGAGTTAATTGTGAGCTAACTTGTTGTGCAAACTGTATAAAGGTCATGGGATTAATTCATAATTCACAATCATTGGAATGTCTGTTGTGCTATTAAGTAAACCTTTAAGCCAAAATGTTTACAAAGAGCTCACCACGTTGTCATGGTTAATACTACCTCAGCATTATTCTGCAAGTTTTGTTGTGTCATAAATCGTTTTCTGACCCTTCCTTATGGTTACGCACTGTTATTTGCTTCACCCAGAGCCGTCACCAGGGTATATTTTGATCCAATTAATTATTATTTTGACTAGGAAGGATTTTCCCAGATGAAAGTGGGTAATCACGCCACCCTTTTCCTCTGGGAATGGGCGCTTTCCCGAGATAAAAATAACCACAGGGCTTGAGCACTCTCCACCGCACCGCATTTCTTGGCTTTCTACTCCCTCATTACCTCCATGCTGACCTGTTCATGTTCTCCCACACACTGATATCCATATGCATAAGGCCTGGGAGATCCTCAAGTATTTTCTGCGCACAGCTAGACTTGCACTGGACTTGAGCTATATGCAATATGGTGATTTAGCTGAGGCAGAGATCCCCCCCCCCCCCTCCCCAAGTGTAGCTAATAAATGATTTTATCAGGTCGTGCAAAAACATTTGAGAAGGCAACTTGAGGAAAACTTATTTCAAGAGTCGTAGCAAGTCAAGAGTGCGTGTAGAACATATCAAGTTACAGAAAACCTGGTGTCATCCTTACAATACTTTGCTTTACAACTGCTGAAGTACACAAGAACGCCTTTTAATAAAATGCACTACAGAGCTCATGATGACAAAGTCACTTAAAGTAGCAATCTGTCCAAAGGCAGCATGGCCGAACAATTGAAACAAGTGTTGTTTGTGAGTAGCTGAAGGTAATTTCTACGTTGTCAGATCAGTGATGCTCTGAGAAATTGTGGAGAAATTTTGAGTCTGACTTAAAGGTTTGTGATAATTTTAAAGCAGCGACAAGAAATGCACAAAAACGTCAATAAAAAAGTGTTTTGTTTTCATTTTGTTCTTTTAGAGATTCACATAAAATACCAATTGATATTCATTTTATACTCTTCTCTCTGATGTAAAACATCCATTTATATTAAAAAGGTCAAATTAAAAAGGTAATGATAACTTAAGATACTTAAATTCCATTACATTCCTGCCTGAGACTATGTTTACATGTGGCTTATGAGTCAAACCATTAATAAGAACTATCAATGTAAATATTTTATTTTTAAGATGAACAAGTATCACGTGTTACTACTCAGCCCACAACTTTTGTAACCAGCTTGAGATAAACACTTTGCTCTTCCAATTTTTCTCCCTTAACCATTTTTTTTCTAACATATTCTAACCAGGATGCAGGCAGATGTTTATCATCCTGCTCAGACACTTTGGCAGGACAGATGCTTAAATATAAAACACATTGCATGACACCTAAGGTAGAGGTAGAAATATCATGCAGCTATGGAGCTAGAGAAAAGGAGACTGTGCACAACTTGAAGGTCTCAAGTTTGATCTCAGTAAACCGTGCGTCCTCCTGAAACGCTCCTGAGCAAAACCTGATCACTACTTATCACTCCAGATGTCGGATCAACTAAGCGACAAATTTAAAAAGCGTTTACCTCTTTTCAGAAGGCTTCCGCGGCCATCCAGACTGCAGTTCCAGCGCTCATTCCTGAACTGATATCGACACTCCAGCAGGCTGAGGCGCACCGACTCGCGCAGCGTCTCGGCTAGACCAGGTTCCCTGCGACATAGTCTCTTTTGCCGCCTGGTCAGAGTCATCTGCTCGCACTGCTTCAGATGGGCCTTTCCTGTAGGAGCTTCATTGGAAAACGGACCCGGTAAAAACACCAAAGGTTCCCGACCTGTCAGCCTTGGAGTAGAAAGAAGAAAAAAAGCACACATAAGGAATTGTCAAGTCTTGGACAAGTGGTTTTCTAAATTTTAAAAAACAAAAGAATACAGTATGCTTCTATACTATTATGGTGAAATAACTCTCAATCAGTGTTATATCACTGCCATTATTATTGGACCAAATAAAAAGATGTGACTACTTTCGCGTGTTGTAGTCACTTTGATTTACGCTGCAGTCAGCCACCTGAAAATGATAATTTCACAGATGGTAACTTTAATCAAAGAATGGGTGTTGTTTTAGTTTTCCTGATTAATGTCCTATTGTCGGCTGAACAATTGGAAATCCATATACAGGAAATAATAAAGAATAATTCAACAAATCCATGAAAAGCGCGTCAAAGTAGCCAAATAATTCATATGAATTTGTTTGGGATGCATCTTAAAATGAATTTGGTTTATTTCCATAAAATTAGCAGTAGCAAAACTGTAGAGGTTTCCAACACTGCGATAACAAATTAGCTCAATAGTTTGTGCATAATTACGCGTGCGTAATTTGGCTGAGGCTGTAAAAAGTTATTGTTATGATCTCATCAAAGCTTTTAAAACGACAAAAGCAAGCAATTCATGAGAGCGATAAAAGTAAAAGAAAAAAAAAAGAAAATCGTCTGACCCAAAATAAGCTGCAGTGTGCGAGAGAAGGATGCAGAGTGCAATGAGTCGCAATAGGCAGGCGGTCCGTGGGAGCCTGGAGCGCATGGTGCCGGGTTGGCGCTGCTCTTCATCTCGCTGATTCTTCAACGGAGAAAGTCAGTGCCGTCTGGTCGGCGCACCTCTTTAAGGGGCCCCACACACAGACTTTCTATCCGCTACGCCAGGCCCAGTGCTCCGCTGAGAGGCAGGGCCCTTTGAGGGGGGAGGAGGGCAGAGGGAAGGGAGGAGGGGGGATGCACCGTCTTGCCGCATCCTTATTGGATTTTCTCAATATTGTTACTGTATGTTCCCTCCCACTATAACGCCACCCAGGTGGACGAAGCTGCAAAATGACTGAGTTTACCTGCTGTAATATATAAATCTCGAATACACCCCAGTACCACCTCTAGGACGTCCAGTTCTTCAGTCATCCTGGTTATGAACTGGAATCAAAACCACAAATATCCAGACCATTTTTTATGGGTAGAGACTCTTGGAATTAAACATACTGGTTACTTTGATGTCAAAGGTTTTTATTTGTGGTCAGTCTGTCTCAACTCCAAACAACTTAACTATCCTTTCAAATTTGCCACTCAGATTTTATTTTTGCATTAATTTCTATTACTCCAGACCCCCAATTACCCTGACTGGAGAAGAGAAAGCAAAAAAGATAATTTCCCCTTTTTTCGCTCATATAAGTTATTACATTATAATCATTGCCATTAGGCAGCATAAATCCACAAATATTACAAGCTAATTAAAGAAGCACAGCAGTCAGGATTCAAGAGAGCCCAATGGATGAGGAGGAAATGATCCATGAAGTCTGAAATTAAAGGATGCAAAACATATTATTAAAGATCCTATAGCCTGTTCTTGCAATCAAACTACACACTCTGTGTTCCTCCAAACTACTCAAGTCCTTCTGAGAAAAACCAACCATGGATGGAGCCCCATCTAGTGGATTCAATATGGTAACATGATTGGATGACTTTGGCTTACCAAAGTAAGACCAGTAAGCCAAAGCTGATGAGATGCTAAATGAATAAGAACCGTAGTTGTCACTGTGAGTCAGATGAAGCCTAGAAAGCAGCTGTCTGCCTCAGGTCACAGTCAGCAGCTACAAATCAATTGCCAAAACAATCACAGATGCCGGGTCAGTATTTTCAACATTTTAACTAGAAAGTGTATTAAATTACACTTTTATATGTTTTTTTATGTAACCTTATGTCGTCATGATACATCAGAGGGCATATGTTTTGTTTTAATGATAGCTCAACTATAATTGTTAGTGACACAGCTTGGTTATTTGAGTGACATAATGCTACAGTGATGCACTGACAGGATGCAGTAATACAGCAAGTTACTGGTCACACTGGTTAGAAAGGCACCCATTAGTCCATCCACAGGACATGACTGCACTCCTCAATGATTTTCTTTCAGCAGCTGACTCCGGCCGTTCATCTATTTTAATCCTTTAGATCTCACCGCAGCCTTTGATACCGTAGGTCGTTCAAATTTAATTCTGCGTCTTAAAAAGTGGGTTGGCAAAGTAGGATTTTTAATGTTGCTATTGGCGTTTGCAGATCTTCCACAGAATCTGTGTTTTGTGGAGTACCTCAGGGGCCAGTCCTCGGCCCCCTGCTTTTTCGCCATTTACATGTTCCCTCTAGGAATAATCCAGAGACACAATATTAGTTTCCATTTTTACGCAGATGACACAGCTTTATTTCTCTTTCAACCCCACCAATAATGACCAGTTAATTATTCTCCGTGCACGCCTACATGAAGTTCAAATCTGGCTGTTGAATAATTTCCTTCAACTGAGTATAGACAAACCCAAGGTCATTATCATAGGCCCAGACACCATACGTAATCACATCACTCCACAACCAACAGTATCACTTCTAGCTGCAGAAATCTTGGTGTCACTTTTGATAATAATCTTAATTTCAATAAATGTCCAGTCTTGTTTTACCTAGTTCTTTGAGATCTGGTCCTTTCTGTCTCCTTTTAATTCAAAATGCCATTGCCAGCCTCCTCACTAATTCTAACAAAAGAGTCTAAATAACCCCAATTTTAGCTTCATTACACTGGTTACTTGTGCATTTTATAGTCTATTTTAAGATTTCAATTATCAATTTCATGGCCCAGATGGGACTGGCCCCTGATTATATCAATGAATGTTTAATCCCATATGAGCCTAAGTGTAGCTTGAGATTCTCTCATGGGTCTCTTTTAGAGATTCTAAGATCTAGATTGAAAACCAGGGGCGACTGATCCTTTGCTGTCAGGGTCCCGTCACTCTGGAACGACTTGCCAGAGGACGTCAGGCAAACCACATCTTTGTCCTCCTTTAAATCTCTTTTTAAAAAACACTTCAAAAAAAAAAAAAAAAAAATTCCAAAAAAAAATGTTTTACTTAATTAATTTCTTGCTGAATATATCTAATCTATTCTATTGTTTTTATTATTTTGATATCTTATATTCTTTATTTTAGTTTATTCTTATGTTCATGGATTCTGGATTAATTTTATTGGATTCGGCCTTTTATTTTGTCATTGTGAAGCACTTTGTAACTATGTTTTGAAAGGTGCTATAGAAATACAGATTATTATTAATATGATGATTATTATTAGTATTATCCTTAACCTATGATAAACTCATTTCAGAATAACATCTTGGTAAACCAGATAATTTCAGGTGAGTCATTTATCAGCTATATATAATGACAAATGAGTAAAATGGCTGGTGCAGTACATCTTAACAGCTGCTTTTCCTCTGTCTTGGTAATTGCAAGGGGCCTCAACATGATCTCAACGTGATGTGTGCAACTCGTCTTAAAAGGGAATGTTAGTCACTGATCGTGAAATTCAAGTAACCAGACCTCCTTTCGTCTTTTCATGTATTTAGTGTTGTGTTTTCTACTCTTTCAGAACCTGCTTGATGCCATGAACGCAGCTGAGGTTGCAGACAGGCTACCCCTGCGCTCAGTGCACCAGCATAACTGGTGAGGTCAACTACATGAGGGTCTGGACCATCATGTCTGTCATCTCTGTCTGCAGCGTAATGGCTTTGCTCTCTCCCGTCTTTCTCTCTCTTTCCTTCCTCTGAAACATTGGACTTTTGGCCAGTGCTCCCTTGCATTGTGTGTTTGGATGAGTATTTTTGTATGAATGAATGTGCGTACGTGTAAGCTGAGTGGGAGCTGCCCTGTTGTTCCTGAACACAGTAAACTCTCAAGAACCTCCTCCCCAAGTATCAGCACAGCCAGAGCCACTGGTTTCCACAAAGCAAAGAATGAAACAGGATGTTAAGTAACATGTTTTTTTTTTTTTTTATTGTGTATGTAAAAAAAACAAAAGGTAATAACATTCAGTAATGTTAGAGCCTTTATGATTTTAACTTGGAAATACACACAGTATATCATGATGTAACCTGTATCATGTTTTGGGGGACAACAGCATAAACTATAAAGATATTTAAAATATTTTAATCTCTCAGAATTGTCATTTGAATTCAGAGGTTGATATACTGCAGGTCATGTTGACGGTCAACATGTAGCCACATTCAGCATCTATTCCTGTAGAAAAGACACATTTAACACATTGTTAAATGTTTCCTTCATTTAAAAGTTATTTAAAAGATATTTATGTTCATGTTTTTGCACACAGTGGATTAAAAGATCCTGCATGATGTGCAGAAAAGGCAACAAATGTTTTGTACGTGTTTATTTATGTGGTTGAGTGTTTTTTTGTTTTTTTTTAGAATTGCTCACTTTTATTTTATTTTCTATTGTGTGTATTTCTCTGGATCAGGTTCTGTTTTCTATTTAATTTAGTTTCTGATGATACTGTTGGTGTATGTATGACCTGGTTTACTTTAGCATGGGTGAACGTGCCAGGTGTGCAGGACCAATTGTTTGGATTCAGAAAGGGCTCATTGTGTGTTTGTTTCAGTTTTGAACTCACCTGCAGAGCATGAGGTTGCTTCCTCTTGTGTTTTCCAGAGGACGCACATGCTCTTAACCAAATTGTCAGCGGTGTAATAGACGGTACAGTTTGAATTGGAAGTGTTTGCTCTGGCCTACTGTATGAATCAGCACTGTTGATGTCCCCTCGGTGCTTCAGGCTTCGTGGTATTTCCCCTGCATGTATAATAGATGCCATTAAATGCACTACAATAAAGAGATCTCTATTGTACACCTGCTTCACTGGCCTCTTCATTAGAATTGAATGAATGAATTTCAAGGCGTTCATATGAGAAATGCATGCAGCACAATGATTAATACAACTGAATAAATTCCTTTATGGTTTAGTGGGTAAATGTAATATTAAAATTGAATATCAAATAAAGAATATAATGGAGGTGTATTCATTATGAATTTAGGAAACATCTTGGATCATAGTGTCCTGGCATATTGAGCTCAAAATATTAATCATTAATTTTATTCTTTAACCCATTAGCTTCTTTACATTCTGCATGTGGATCATGTCAGACATTTTCTGTCAAAGCTTAACATATGTTTTTTTTTATGTTTTCAACGTTATCGAAGACATGACAGCTGTCAAGAATGCGTGTCACCTTTTGGATCTTGTTTTCCTGTTCTGTAAAATGTACAGACTCCCATCTGTCACATCGTCCTCAATGTGTAACCTGTCAATCAGCAGGATCACAACCCAGATCTGTCCTCTTGGGGTTATTTTTACAAGCCACATGATGTTTGTTCAACAAAACTGTTCCCGACAACTATCTGGAAACCTTCCCTGACTGTCAAGATATTTGTTTATTAAATCTGCAGCAATATTACAATTCTGTACAGCATGTTAGGTCTTTCATGAGGGTTTTTTTTAAATCAGAATGATGATGTGAAAATAATCTGCCAGCATGTTTTAATATTATTTCTCTCCATTTTTCCTTTGCCATCAGGAAGAAATATAATGTCTGATAAACTACTTGTGATGATTTAGTGTGTTTTATGTTAATTGCAGTATTAGAGTTATTATGCTTTGAAGTGAATATACAGTGGGCGTGTGGCTTAAAGAAGTAGACCTGTTCTGTTTCCAACTGTGTTTTTTCCAATAATAGCACACCAGACTTATAGTGAAAAGATGCCAACACATCTGAAGTGTGTGATGAACTAAAAGCAAGGCTGTATCAGCAGATATTTTTACACCATGTTGGTTCTAGTTTGTCTAACATACCCTTTAGGCCTACTGCATACACACTAACATAGAAACTATTTGGAATTCAAGGCATTATATATATATATATATATATATATATATATATATATATATATATATATATATATATCCATATCATAAATCATAAATTTGCTTCAAGGGGGTTTACAATCTGTACAAAATCCTCTATCCTTAGACCCTCAATTTAGATAAGGAAGAAACAATAAATGCAATAGATGTGTGTACAGAATAGACCAGATAACAAATTACAGAAACACAGAATGGAAAAACAGGATGGGCTGATGAACACATATGAATTATCTGATTGGTAGGACATGGAACTCTGATGTTACCAACAGCTCAGTGTGTGCGTCTGCTTTGCTTGGACACCTATATAACAGATGTGAAGAGATACTTGCCTAACAAGGATTTGTGTCCAGGTGGGGAAAATCTAGAGAAGCAATCATGTTAAAAAATAATATAAAATGTTTATATTAAAATCTTGAAAATCAAATAAATGAAAAAAGAAATAATTTTAAATTGTGGTAAGTAAATGGATAAAGAAAAATATGTATTTAATTTATTTTATCAATTTCTTTTGAAAGTATTCACTGGTAATATTAGTAGTATTGCTACAATTCACTCAATGCTTATATTACTGTTTATAATCACATTAATAATAAATCCAATACTGATAACACTGATAGCAACACTATTTCTGTTATGCAGGAATTAAATTAAATGTTGCAGTTCCTCACTGTGACCACTGGAGGGCAGAAATTACTCATAAATATAAAACACTCACTTGTAGTTACTCCTCTGAGTATCAAGTCCAAAGGTGGATTACTGAAGACGCGCATACTGGGCCCAGGCCCAGGGGCCCAAGGGCTCAGGGGGCCCCTAAGCCAGAGCCTCTGAGTGAAGTTGCTGTTAATAGCTTTGCATTTTTTGTCACATAGTCAAAAGGCTTAGTCATTCATGTCAATAACAGAGCCCCCAAAGCCCTACTGAAAAACTGAAGGAATAGCCTAAACATTCACTTTGAAGATGTCACAAGAAAGAAACCATCATGATTCCTAATCCTGTTGAGGTAGAGGTGAATTTAGTTATTGTGCTGTTGGCTGCAATTCAGTGTACCTGCCCTGCTAGGGGGTGGGCGTCCGTGACCAGGGACCCATTGTCTCCTAATCCGTCTGTGGTCAAGTCAGACACAATAACATACTAATACTTACTAATACTAATACTTCTAGTAAAAAAACTTTAAAAATACAGCAATACAAAGAATGAAAATACTCACCAGAAGTGCTATTATGTGTTCTTGACACCGATGGGAACATCTTTAGCAGATAAACTTTGGGAATGTGTGTGATCAAATCTGCTGATAAGTAATTTTCCATGGCCCCAAAGTGCACTGCAGTGATCTCTAGCTCTTGGACTGGAGTCCTCCAATAATTTGGTCCAAGAGTTAGATGATAACATTGATATACAAATGATTCACTCAGCTACAGATCAGACACTAAACACATACCCTGACACTAGTGGGCATCATCTGTAGACTCTCTGTCACAAGCCTAAAGTATACCTGATTGATGGTCCCAGGGGTCACACTGCAAAACAGAGAGGGACAGATGGTGACGCACTGAAGCTGAGGGTATTTTCGTGACAATCGGAGAGCCTGCAGGCCACTGTTCACCCTCCTCTCCCACTCCGTCTAGATTTCAGGTGGCCAATTCTCCATAGAGTTGTTACCTTGGAAACAGCACCTTATGTATTTATAGAGAGCGACTGAGCAGACATGGAGAAGGGAGAGCAAGAGACACGGACTCTGGTACAGGTTTTCATTTAGCTTGGAGCGCACACGCTGGGTTAGGAAGGTGCAAAGTGAGGTGGGAATTTTTACTTTTCATTTGCTAAGACTGTATTTAATTTACACAAGCACAAGGGAAGCCTATACTGAAGTGATGAACTAATTATCTGATAACATCCTTGTAGACACATCATCTCTCACCTTCCAGTAGCTGCTTGTTGCCCTTTATATTGGAATTACAAGATGCTTGATGACTTGATCTGATCACTTTCACTGGTTGAACACATTTGCCATCTGCCCTCAAATACATCCCATCTTTCCTGCCAACATCTACCTCACATGCTCCGCCTATCAAATTAGGCTGAAATGACCTGAAATAATTCGAATAGGCTATGTAGAATCACACTCTGAGCTGCACTTGACCTTTGGCTGTGAATCCGCTAAGTCTCACCTGGATGTATGACATCACAATCCTTTGTTTCAAAGCACATTAACCCTTCCTTCACCCCAACATGATGACGACTTTTCAGCATCCCTATTTATTACTTCTCCCTGACCTTCATCCCAGGAGAGCAGAGGCACTGCACCATTGTTTGTTATCGACCAGCTGTACCAATGTGCAACCTTTGAAGATCAATCAAAGGATATTGGTGGTGAATTGTAAAGGTTAGGGGGAGTAAATGAAGAAGTAGTCGCATACACATAGTCCAGTATATCATATCAGTTTTACCTTTGCTTGGTGTGAATGTTCAGCAACAACAAACAACAGAAAAGGAGGTGTAAAAGGTTGTGTTTACTGTGTACTGCAGTGATTAAGTTTACTGACAATGCAGATAAATCTCTCTTTCCATCACAACATTTTCTATCTACTATCTATCGTGCTCAGACCATGTATGTGTAACATTAATGGTCACTTGCATTTCTTGGCGTGCAGAAGTCACAGAAGGTGCTCAGCGGTGTGTCTGTGGCTGGGCTGGTATTTTATATCCTGTCCATACACCCACACAGACCAAGGGAAACAGAGTTCCTCTGTGACTATACTATACTTTCTATAAAGAACAAGTCATTTCTAGCCTTTCACATTGCCATGGAAACACAGGATTTGTCCAGTTGATTGGTTGTGAACTAACACTGACCGAGGCTAAGACCTCTTTCATTTCATAATACAGTTGAATCTGTAGTCTAGTAGTCAAAGAAAGGTGTCTGCTGCTGTGCGTGAAAAAACAACAAGCTATATCATTTATTATGATTAAAGCCTTACAGTAAATGCAGTCACTGTAGTGTGCTCTATTAAATGCATTGCATGCCAATTCAATTGTAGTAACTTTTTACTTTCCTCTTTATCTTTTTGATAAGGTTTTGTATATTAACAAGAATTATTTTGATCCAACTTTGGAGAGCAGGTCAACCATTAATTACAAGTTCGGAGGTTTGATCTTTGACTTCTCCTGTCAACATGTAGATGCAAGACACTGAGCCTGAAGCCTATTAATGTAGTCAATACACCATTTTGACCATTTTAACCTTTGCCCAACATGTCAGGATATAACTGTCATGTAAACTGAATGTTTTTAAATACACTCTCTTTTATTTGTGGAACTGTACATTATGATTTGTCATGTGGCTATCCCAGTTATTGTCTAGTGTCTTGTAAGGCAATATGGGCTGGGCACCAGAAAAGATGCTGGACACGCAAATAAACAAATCAATTAACCAAGTTAACAAAACACACACAAAAATACAGCAGGAGTGACATTATAACACTGACTCGAAAATCAGCATTTTCCGGCACAAGCCGTCCCCAATCAACTGGTGTGTTTATGTCCCCGAAAGTGAGTTAAGACATACCCATACACACACACAATCACACACACACACAAAAAAAACAACAACACTGACAGTATGAATGAATGAAGTGCAGTGCGAAGGTTGAATTATTCATTTGATGAAAGAAAGAAGAAATGTAAAATTAGAAAATGCAATTTCTGAAGAAATTGCGTGTGATCGCTGAGAGCTGAAATTGATTGAGTTGCATTGCTGGAAGCTGAATAGTATTGTAATTCTAACAAGGTACAACAGTCACATTTGTTCTTCAATCACTTTTACCATTTTCCGATGATTGGCTACCAAATTGGAGTGGGCAGGGTTTTTTGGGAATAGAAGCCTCTCACTCTTCAATGCAATGACTAATTTCAACCAAAATTGGGTCACATGTGCACAGAGGCCCCTTGAGCGAGCCTATAAAATTTCATTCAGTTTCGTCAGTAGGGGTAGGAGGGGTGAGTTGGCATGAGGCTACAGGAGGGTTTATGGGAATAAAAGGCTTTAACTCTTCAATGCAAGGACTAATTTCAACCAAAATTGGACCCAATGTCCATCTGAGCCCCAAGTGAGCGTATAAAATGCAATTTCACTACTGGGTGGCGCTACAGTTTTTTTTAAAATAACTGAATTTCTATTAACATTACAGGACTGATACTTGCAACTCTTTAAAGTTCAAATGAAGTTTGTATCTAAAACTATGTGGACACAGTAAATGTTCAAAAGGCCGTGGGTTCACTCACACTCTCCATTCAAATATGTGAGTATTTTTCTGTGTCCAGCTGCAGTTGCTTATTATCTCCACACACCTGACAGTACATGTCAATCAAACTTTCAAAATAAAAGCACACACCACTTGTGAGAAATATCTCTCATTTTTAAAAAGCAAAATGATCTGATCCCGATGGGCCAGATTGCAAGTTGCAGCTTTAATTTTAATAATAATTTGAATAATTCAAATACTATTTTCATAATTTTAATAAATTAAAAAAATAAACTATACTATACTAATAAACTCAGCTGTGACCACTGATGACCTCTGTGTAGAAAACTGATATCTCTTCAAAATGGACACCAATGCTTTCTTTAAAGTATCTGACATATGAGACCATCCTCTTTCGAGCGATGCTGCTACCAAGCCGAAGTAAGTTACATTTGAGTATAATATGGTGTTTCTGTGAGTTGATTGTATGTTTAATCTGTCTTGCAGAAAATGATGCTGAGGAAATTTGTGCTCCTGAAACAGCAAGATCAAGTTCCTGATCACATCACTGTAAGACAGATGAAGACCTGGCTGAAGAAGGAACTTTATGGTGGAGTAAGTCAAATTGACTCATATGCTGATAGAAAATTAATATATAATATTACAAACATGTAAAAGCTGTAGAAAATAACATATGTATATTTTTATTTTTACAGGTTTCAGGAAATGATAATGACGCATTATGACGGCAGACTTGAGACAAGAGATCTCCTCATGGCTGAGCTGGTGAGTAAAATATAGTGAATCTTCAGACTGTAGTGTGATATGTAAACCTATATGTAAGACTACTCCACTATAAACCTTTATTATCTTACTGTTGAGACTAACTGAGTGTTGTTGACAGGCCTTGACCACAACGAGGAGATCCTGTCTCAGTCAGATGGAGCAGGAGGTCCAGGAGGATCTGGACGAGAAGCGACTTTCACAGCTGCTGAACAAGACGGTCTCACTGGATGAAGAGACAACCACTGTGACGGCCTCACATAGTGAAAAATTCCTGTCAGTTCCCCACAGCCCAAGGTGATGTCTTCAAATGTCTTAAACTAACAGTTTATCATCATGTTAAACAATGAAAAGCAATACATTTCGAGGTCCTGACCAACGCTGCTTGCAGCTTTAATTACTATTTGGCACACAAAAAGAACAAAAGAAGCTAGCTAGCCCGATGATACTCACTGAATTTGTTGTAACGTTGCCTAGGTACACATGTAGAACTGTGATGTAGAATAAAATTAGTTTAGCTCTATGTTACTTAATGAAATAATATGGTATGGTTTGGCTGAATTAAGATGCATGGTATTAATTAAGTTAAGGTTATAACGTTTGGGTAATTTGTAAACCCTATCTGTGACATGCAACTTATATGTTTGTTTTCACATATCCCACACTTAAAAAGTGAAAACGTTTGCATTTTTGGAAGTATTCATTTTAGCCATATCTACAATAATGCGAAGAAATGTGAAAACACATCTCAAGTCTATGAGATTCGTAGTTGTGATTGCCAGTTGGATGTTGACATGAACGTGCCACACCAGTATTGTAAAGGTCTTGTCAACCAGCACAGGTGATTTCACTAATTTTGTCTCATTAGTTAAGTTGAAGTTGTGTGCGTCTGTGCTTCGTTGCTGAGATGATTGAACTGCACAGTCCCCTGAATCGTAAAAGTGCAAGTTGTCCCACTCTTAACAGGTGCACTTCAGACTGAGTAGAGAACTTAATTAGCTTACTGAAATGATGTGGGTGTATTACACCTTTAGGGACCATGACTCTTTGGGAAAGTGTAAAAGTGTTTTTGATGAGATGTTGATGTGTGTAAAAATAAAAATCACACTTTTTTTATTTGTTTCAAGCTTCATCCAACAGTTTGCAGGGAAAGTATCTTTCAAAAATCCATTTGTGAAGGCTCAAACTACAAATGCCAGTTCTGCAGCAAAGTGGGAGTATTCATATATTGTGGCACATATGCAGCTGTTAAACATGGACGTTTCAGTTTAAATAAATGTTGCAGATCTTGTATACAAATGTACAAATGGTTCACTAATAATATTAAGCATTTATTTCCAATGTTAATTTGTATAAAGTTTTAATTTTGAACATTGCCTTAAGAATAACGTATGTATCAGTAGTTTGTAAACTGGATTTCTCTTTGTAGGGTATAAAATGTGGATGTGTCAAAAGCCACCATTATCACTGCTGCTATTGTGCAAAGATTATAACCTGGCAAAATTTATTTTAGAGCCATGTCCGGGGTCTCTGCAACCTCCAAGACCACTGCAGCCGCAAGGGCCTCTGCCCCCTCCAGTGTCTGCATGCTCCAGGGCCTCTGCAGCCTCCAACATCTCCAGTATCTCTCACTCCAGTGTCTCTGCAACCTCCAGTCTCACTGCAGCCTCTAGCGTCTCTGCAGCCTACGGGGTCTCTGCACCCTCCATCATCTCTTCATGCTCCATCGTCTCTGCACCCTCCAGCAACTCGGCACCCTCCATCATGTCTTCACGCTCCAGTGTCTCTGCAGCCTCAAGCATCTCTGTAGCCTCCAGGGCCACTGCAGCCTCAAGCTTCACTGCAGCCTCAAGCGGCTCTGCAGCCTCCATCGTCTCTGCATGCTCCAGTGTCCAGTGTTTGACAGCCCGCAGGACAACATCTTCCTATCCAACAGTCATTACACTGTCTAACAGTGATGACACCCCTAGCTGAATGTCCTGAATATATGAATTACAGGAAAATGTGCCTAAAATGATGCACAAGAAATCAAATTTTCTGTTTGATGTGATGCAGCAGCCATAAAACAATGGCATCTTGGCTTTGAATATTTCACTGTACTAATATTGTAGCAGCATCAGTGGGTAGGTGTTTCCTTGAAGAGGTATCGAAGCTGAGTAGCCTGGAAATTGTTTGTATCTGATATAAATGACAGCATTACGAATATGACGTAGCTTCAATGAAATTCTGCAACCAGTAAGAATATGACCTTTTCATACAACAGAATATGTGGTATTTTCATACAGTATGACTGAATATTTAGCTGATTTTTATAACTCAACTCTCACAAGATTTCAGAATGAAACTTGAGAGAAACTTGATTAGACACAATAAAATACCAGACACTTATAATAAGAATCTGAGCCTGTCTGTAGCAAAAACAAGCACTTTTACTGGCCGTACATTGACGGTGCACTATTGCCCCAAAGAATTACATTGCAATTCTTTTAGTGGCTGCCTGCAGCGTTCTCGCTCAATACTGGACCAGTATCAAAAACTGTTGATTTCATTCTGGTCTCTGAAGTTAGTTGGTGCCATTTGCATGCCATTTACATGTACTTTGACTAATTACCCTTCTGAGCTTGTCTGCAAAATGTTGACAACATGGCAGGAAGAGTATGATTGTCATACATTTTAAATATTGCCAATACTGACAATGACAAATTGTTCATTCATTATGTACTCTGCAGTGGAGGTAATCCACAGGTTTTCCTTTCTCACCACCTGAACTCACCATTACTCTATGTGGTGAAAAAAAAAAAGGCCCAGCTAGATTTACATTGATCAATAATGCACTCATGAGATGGACACTGTTACCCTTTGTTTGATGATTTGATGAATAATTGCTACCACTACACATAAATAACATAAGAAAAATATTATTAAATGCATCAGTTTAATATGTTGATAAACTATCATTTGCAAAAATCTTTTTTTAAATCACTAGTTGTTTTGATCTGTCAAGCATAAAGAGTGAAGAGTTGTACGCTTTGCTCTTGATGCAAATTCTGCGTTTTAAATGCTCATTGAATATCAAAGTACATTTTTTACTTCAAAGTTATTTTTTTCTTCATAGTAGCTGATTAAATTTAATTTGAACAGATGAAAAAAAAAGAACGCCACAATGAGAAACAGATGAAAGCCAGAATGCCCTTTGAGAATCATACACCTTTAAGAAAGAAGGAGGGCGTAACTTGGAGGCAGCGTAACTTCCTCTGTTTTGGAGAGATATGTTACACCTTTCAAGTATGTTTTGGCATGCCCAGTTGACATGTGTACTATGACGTTTAGTGGCGATGATGAAGGTGCTGGAAGTTATCCCAGCAGGAATACAGCTTGCTTGGTAAGTTGGTGCTTGGCATATGGGAGCTGTTGGCTTGAGTCTTCATTAGTCTGATGATTTTATTTTTGTCTATTCTGGGCTACTGTAGAAACATGGTGGTGCAACATGGCGTGCACTGTGGAAGAGGACCCACTCCCTTGTGTGTTTCATCTTGTGTCTTAGCCCCTCCTGCCGAGGATGCATGGAGAGAAGGAAGGAAACCATGCGAGGAGAGAGATAAACGAGAAAATATGTTTTTAGAAACATGAGAATCCTTTCCTCTGAAATGTCATGTGAAGCGACCTCCATTTCTGATGACGACGGCAATTGATCACAGCTGGATCAGCTGTCAGTCGGATTTATCCGCTGTAGTGACTTCTGATAGAGGTTGTGTCTGCACACATGTGCACTGTGCTAATACTAATAAAGGTGCACAGTTATCACTGCCAGCAGCTGTTTCCTCTCTGAAGCCTGTTACCTGTTCAACAAACACCTGCACATGAATAAAAACCTACATTCAGTATTTATACTGTGTACTGTGTCCCACTCAGACACACATGAACCATTTCTACTGACAGAATGTGTTTCTATTATTTATTCATTATTTTCTTCTGTATTTATTGATATTCTAATTCTGAATTAATTGTTTAACAACCCAGAATATGATCAGGGTGTCTTTTGAACACTGGAAATTATTTACTAGGCTAAATGTTTCAGGGAAATTTTAAATTATTTAACTTGTATCAAACCTGCTCATGAATAAAAGTTAATGGGGGAAAAGAAAAATCTTTCTAATAAATGATGAAAGTTGTTCATGGTTCTTTTGTTGATCAGACTGACAAGTAACAGATGTTTCACTAAATGGTGAATTGGGAAACAAAGAAAATGTAAATCTTGGGAGTGATGCATCTGAGTTTAATCTGTAATGTGTCTCCAGTCAGTGTGATGTTGTGATGTAGCAGATCAGTCTGATCAGCTGCAGCATCCAATCAATAACTGATATTCAATAAGGGGGCGTGTCGACTGGTAAGAGATTTTTGTGAAGACTGCTGTTTCTCGATTCGGAGGAGGAGGAGTCTACAAAACAATTTGCCTCATTCATGGCTCCTCAGAGATCCCTCCATGCTACTTGATCCTCAGAGCAGATATAAGAGCTATGAGATGGTTTTCGAATGACTACCAGTTCAACTTAAGAGCAAGGAAAGATGAAGTAAGAGACTTGAGATGTAGATATAAAGGGCTCATTCTATGCAAACAAAACACAAAAATTCTCAGTTTAAAGTGAGAGTATACACTAATGAAAACTTATGAATATTAAATTCAATTTCTGCCAGTGGAGCCCCCTAAATATTACACTCTGGTCCTTGAACTTTTCATTCATCCTCTATGGTGGTCCATTTCATCACGGGTGTAATTCCTCCTCTGACCACTATGTGGGTGGCAATGCCAGAGTGGCGCTGTCCGTATTTCCGCCCGCTGACTGCAGACTGCAGAAGCAGCGCCTCAAAGGCTAAGACTGACTAGATCGATGAAATTTTTTGCCAAACTATGAGATATTCGTGTGTTTTTGTTTGAATGAAACTCGCAAGACCTTCAAATTATGTTAGTCTAAAAACTTTTTGAAGTGTTTTAGTTATATAAATGACTTGTGTGGGAATTCTGCAGCTTGTTTGTCAGAAATTGACACAGACGCTGAATTTTCACTATTTTATCGACCCTTTATACTGAGATGTATTATTTTAATTTCATTTCTCTCATTCTTGCACCTACCCCCTAAATCTGTCTTCTGTGTTTTGATAACAGGCTGCAGGTTCAGTAAATCCAGATTTCTTTAGCTTTAGTCTTAAATCAGTACCGTTCAGGTCCATTCAGCTGCTGAAGAAGTATGAGACAGCATGTGGAGCAGCAGGACTGATTGATATGTTTGTGAATGTATTAATGTATTTTATATCTGTGCTTATATTTTTTCTTGGTGAAAGCAGAGTCACAGGCAACAGGAGGAAGCAACAGAAACAGCAGACACCTGCTCAGCCTTCTCGTCATCACCTCTGACTCTCAGCAGTGGCCCTCACCTGGACCTCTAATCCTCCAGGTCTGGTGGCTCCAGGATGAGGATAGCACACTGGGTGAGCATATAGCTTTCTCCACAGCTAATCTCTATTCTGTATTGTACTTCTGCTTTTACTTTAGAGGAAAATACTGTATTTCTACGTTTACCTTACAGATAGATGTTACTGGTTATGTTGCAGATTCTGATTTTACTCAGAAAATATAACAATTAAAATATGATGCATTATTATTCATTAAACTATCCGGCATTATATAAAACAGAATTAATTATTTACTTCAGAAAAAGGTTTTGAATACGTCTACCGCTGCAAATAGAGCACCAACATTCTCAGTTAGAGAAAGGGTGAAAAGTAAAGAAAGATGGCGTTTGTCTGAGCGTCCCAAATCACTAAATCCACCTCTGACTACAATCAGCCAGACTTTTTGTTTGCCATGTCTGTATTTACTTTGCGTATTCATCACTATCATCAACATGTGCAGAAGTTTGTGTCATGTATCATTTGATCCCTACAAATGTCTTGAATCTATATATTGTTGCAGTGATTTGTTGTGTGAATAACATTCAGTGATCTTTACACAGCGTAATGTTTATCAAAAATTACTTAGTTAATAAAATGTATACATAGTGTATATATATATATAAAGAAAAAACCGTTACAGATAATAAATCCCTCTGGGCCAGGAATCTGCTAAAACAACAACAACAATAATAATTATGATGTCTTTAAATGGTAACTGTTTGATGGTCAGACTACATTTTACAAAACATAATTTTACTGTGTTAGTGTTTGAAACATTGCCTATTATCTAAAAAAAAAGACTAATTTTGGCATTTTTGCCATAAATTTCTTTCTATTGTTACTGTTATCAAAATTATATTTACACAGAACGTAGTGAAATGAATAGCTACAGGAGTAAATATTTACATATTTATTTTGTACACAGGCGTCTCTTGTCCATCTGCTCCGCTCAGTGACAAGAGGGACCGATTGCTCAGTCTTGTGGTTGTTTATGGCGTGCTGACGATGACTTCTGACTTATCTTGGTCTTTCAGCCTGAGATCTGCCTGTAGCAGCGCATGCTTTAGGGGCGGCCGCGCCATGTTGCCTGCACAATTTTTCTAGTTAAATATTACCATATTCCAGATGTACAAACATGAAAGCAGTGTTTTAATGTTGTAGTTGGTTGACGTGGAGCTAATTTGAACAATTTTACCCTCTTGGTCTGTTTGATTTATAACAAGTGATCGTATGTTATAAATTAATAATGTGTTTTGTATAAAATCTTTATCAGCAGCTAAGCTATAGATTTAAAGCAGTGGAGTGAAAAGTGAAATATTTCCTTCTGCCATGTAGTGGAATAAAAGCAGAAACTGGCAAAAAAGGAAATATATGAATATTTATGTTTGGTCATTTTTTGTCATTCTCATTTTAACAACGAACAACAAAACTAATAAAAAAATAACATTAAAAAATATCAATAGGCAGCTATATAAACATAAAACAAACCCTGGTACCGTGATGTTTTCTTCCATTCTGTTAATTAAGATATTGCAGCCTTAATATACGATAATCCCAGATATGGCAAGTTTGTCAAGTACCTCAAATCTGTATCCAAGTGCAACACTTGAATGAACTTTGTTATCTTTCCCTCTGGGTTATGGGCTTATAATTGCAACATATTGCATCTGTAGCTTGATATCTGTGTTTTGCTCTCTCTTTTTTTCCCTGTTTATGCAGATGGTCATCTGCTGCCTACCAATAAGAAGTGATTATCTGCTCCTAGCCATGAATTTTTGTGAGTATGTTAATACGTTAATGATCTGCTGCATAGCAGATGTAGCCTGCAGCTGTATCTCAGGTGGTTTGCTGATTTTATATCAATCTCAATAGGCGGCTTGTGCCTGGTCCTGACACACAGTATATTCCCCTCGTGGTCTGAAATGCCTCGCTGTACAGCAATCGCCTCCCGGCCCACACATAATGATGTTTATTATCGTTCTTTGTGACCCGGCAGACTGAATGTGGCTCATTGTTTAAAATGATTAGATGATAAATGTTGGTCATATAACTGGAACAGTCTTGGTTTACTGTAGATTGCAGGCGTAGGGGACATAAGGAGGAGTGATATCCATCATCGTTGACATTTAGGCCAGCACCGTACCTCTTAGATGTTCCTCCTGTACCCAGAGAATGCCACACACAGCGCTGCTAGCTCTGAATGAACAGTGTCATTGGTTAGTGCTCTGAAGGTTGCAGTGAGACATATGCAGCTGCGCGCATTAGTGCACGTGCATGCGTGCGGCCTGTTCATGCGTGCATGTTGTGAAGGCAAGGTTGAAAGACGATTGATGTGTTATGACAGCTACCTCTTCTTCTCATATACAGTAAGAACACCTCTACCTCCTGCCTGGCCGGGTTGTCTTTTCCTCCCATGTCCAAGTCACACACTTACATTGACATTCCTCCCCAGCCCTCCCCAATAACCTCAGGTGGCCAGTTTCCACTGAAGCGAGGGCAGATCTATTGTGCCACAGAATGTACTGAAGGGTTTCTGGGTCGATGAGCTCGTACAGGACAACCAGGACAAACTGGGATCTTTTTAACTCCTTAAAGACAACCAAAATTTTTCTTTTAGAGTCATGCCTATAGAACTTGTGAAGTAATATCTAAAAAAGAACATAAAGTCATTTTTGATTCTCATAATTAACTCCGCAACATGTTCAGTTCCAGAGCCAACAGTAAAACAGCAGATGTCATTTTATTAGAAAACAGTGGCAGAGTGTGCTCATCAACTCCACAGAGTTCCTTACTCAGCAAGTTGTAGCTCTGCAATAAGCTGCTTCCTTCTTGGGACCAACAAGGCAGCCAATATACAGTGTAAAAGCCCTGAAGCGAAACATCTCATCAGCCTTCCCTAATCTCCTATACCGCTTTCTTAAACAATGTATCAGACAATAATATGGTAATCTGTTTCACAAATGATGCAGATCATCGCAATTATCACAATATGACAACTATAGTGTCCTTGGGCTGATCCTCTATTAGGCCTACTGCAGCGGATTTATACTTGTTTTTGTTTAATAGTACACAACATGAAATACAGCCACACAGCAGTGGTATATAAGGAGTAATCAAATATAGGCCACTTGTATATATATTACCTGTCAAGTGCATATGTGTGGTGTGAAGTACTGCACGTCAACATATATATCACATGAAATGAACCAGTGAAAACGTCACTGTGGGATGTAAATAGCGGGAGCTTTTTTCTTCTTGTTAGCAGCCTGCTTATGTTGTTAATCACAGCGTATTGTAGAGAAACTGCATTTACATCATTGTATTTTTCTTGCCAGTTGTCCATTGGACATTAGAGGAAGGAGGCACGGGCTCATCCTGCCCATCAAAATCCTTTTGTGGGCTGTGTATTCTTTGAAGGATGCACTTTAACAAGGCCGCCCCAAGTCAACCGTAATGAGGCTGAGTCCCATATTGCAGCAAGCGTGCATGAGTGCTACTGTAGGATAATATGAATACCTTTATTTTACATATTTAATGGGCTGATGAACAGATATTTGGCTGCAGATGTACCTGCAGTCAGTAATTAATCACGTGTATGATTCTGTTCCACAGCCTGTCTTTAAATGATAGTAGCCTTCAATTCTACATCGTTGGGGTTATGAAATTTCAGTGGTCATAATTTTATTGCCATAGAGACTATAAATCTAAAACATCCAGTGATGTAATTAAGGTGCTGATCAGCAGTCATATCAGACATGTTATTTATATGCTACAGTTGGAATTGCCACTTTAAAACTAATGTAATGTTCCAATCTCAATGTGGGATCATGTGCTATAAATAGTAACCAACGCCTACTGGATAACATGCTTCTCACCGTTTGTGTCGTTATTGATGGTAGACAGTACATCTGCATGACCTTTTATTTTCCTGGGTAATTGTTTTAGAAAGATTGATCTGCAGTTGTTGTATAGGTCAAAATTGTCCAGAGATGGATGCGCAAATACACCTGAATTTTATGCGTTTTTGCTAATTATGATCACATTTCGGTGACCTAGGATGCACCTGTAAAAGATGTCATGGACTTGTAAACTTAAATCAGTTTTGCTTTAACTTGATGTGAGAAATAAATGTGTAAATTTGTGCTGTTTCATGGTTTTGTCATCTTGTTTGTAGATCAGGTGGACAGGGGCTGAAAGCTGAAAGGCGGATGCATCCTCTCCATGAGCCTGGGAACCAGCTGGACATGACGGACAGGCCGGTGTGTTGTGTAAGTCAAGTGCAGCCTCAGCATACATTATTCATGGCTCTCATCATGAAGAGGCGCTCTTTTATCTCTCCATCTCCTGCCATTTCACTTCCTCTTCTCTCGCGTTCCCCCTCTTACAGTACTTTCTTATTTCATCAGCACCCATTATCCACTACAGCAAACTTTACAAAGAGTAGCCTCTCCCCATTCGACAACAGCCCACTGAATCTTATCCGCATGCACAGTTCCTGATAGTTGTTAGTCCTTGATTTGAATCCATATTCTCTTCGCCACTTGTTGCTCATTTTTTGTCCTTTATCCTCCATCAGATGCAATCAGATTGTGCTTGATTAATTTCAGTTTCAGTTTTTTCAAGGGCGTTCTTGAAAAGCTGACATAACGTTGGTCTCTGCCCTAGTTCTGGGCTGCGATGACTGGAGGTGATAGTTGCCGGGATTCAGAAGAGTAATAATTTATGCTTGCAAACAAACATCCAGCAGCGCAGAGCCACAGGCCACACTGATGCTGAAGTTGCCCTCCTGTGGCGTCCTTGTCATTCTCACCTGCCACTGCACTCCGGTTGCCATGCCAATCCACTGCAACCTCGCCTTGGGCCCAACACAGTTTCATCATTAGCAGCTGTTGTCACTTGGGGATATTTCAAGTGTTCACTCTTCTCTCTCCCTTCCACTCACTCTTTCTCGCATCACCAGCACCCCCCCCCCCCCCCCCCACCCTTCCTCCCCCTCATCCTCCCCCATTCCTGGTACAGTAGATGCTTCAAGCATTTCTCCACCCGCCCCCCTGCTAGCTCAGCTGCTGAGCCCCACGCAGGACCATGTCCCTGGACTCCCCTTTATTACCATATCATGAGATGTGCCTAAGGCATGTAGCAATGCAGCGTGCCGCCTGTGTCTTTAAGAGAGAGAGTATAATGTGTAATGGGGGGGAAATAAAGCATGGAGCGAGCAAGTGAGAGAGAGTGGGAGAGGGTGTGTGAATTTATCACGGGCAAAAATTTGCGCTTCATTCTTGGCTGCGCGCTGAGCATCCCTGCACCGGCATGCTCAGTCTCCCAAGGCTCATACAGCTGAAGAGTACGCCCCTCACTCTCTCTCTCCCTCTCAGGCTCTCCCACCCGACCTCTCCCTCTCCATCACACACGCATACACACACACACACGCACGCACGTGCTCGCAGTCACACACGCGCAGTGCTGTCAGGAGCGCCGCTGCTGGATCACAGCCATCTCGCGCAGGAGGTTCCAGAGGAGGGAAGAGAAAGCCAAAGCGAGAGCGAGACAAAGGGAAGGAGGACGGTAGAAGGAGCGGAGCGAATAGGAGCGCGGGGGAACCGGCACAAGGAAGGAGAGACCTAACGCTTTGTGAAGAACAGAAAGCGAGGGACAGGAGGAGGGAGGAGGAGAGAGGAAAAAAAGAGGAGGGGGAACAGGAAACGCGATCACTTTCAGCTGCAGCGGTCCGTGTCGCAGCATGGGCAATGCACCATCCCAAGGCATGTCAACCCTATCTCCATGCATACTTGTGTAGCAGGTATTTTTTTGATTCTGTGTGTTGTGCTGTCCAACCGGCTGGCTGTCCTCCTGTCACATTCTGTGAAAGCAGGGGATGGGGGTTGGGCTCAGGGCTCACGGACAGAGAGGCATCACTTGAGGAGAGTGATGCTGTAAGGTAGCATCAGTTAATGAGTAGTAGGTTAGGAGTGAGGCGCCTAGGGAGAGGCTTGCAGGGATGTTGAATATGAGGATGTGAGGGCAGAGGTGCTGGAAACACTGGGTGGAGGCACCATGTGTGGGAGCAGCAAGAAATGGGAGGGGGGGGGGCTGGTGTAGAGCAGAAGTACCATCAGCGAAGCAGGTGGTGCTGGTGGGTGTGAGTCTGTGTGTATATGTGCGTGTGTGTAAGAGAGAGGGAGGTGACTATTGAGAGAGATTTTTGTCAGGTGTGTAGTTGAGCGCAAAGTGTGAAAGTGCGATTGTGCTTGTGTGTGTGCGTGCGTGTGTATGTGTGTGTTTGTTGGAGTGGTGGTTGCAACTGCCGCCGTCAACCACATGGAAAACCTCTGGGAAGTGAAGCGCTTCAAGGGGTGTGTGTGAGTGCGAAAGACAAATAGATGGAGAAGAAACAAAGTAGAATAAAACAAATAACAAACCAAAAAAAAATATGGGTGGATGTAATGATAGCTTAATGAAGGCACTAGGCAGCTTTGCCTAGAGAGAATGGGGGATGGTACTGTAAATGGATGAACGGGTGGGTCAATCCCTTCATGTGATGCTCTCTCTATTCCCTTTTGGCCACTATCTCTTTTTTTCTCCCTCTTTCAATCTTTTTTTTTTTTTTTATCTTTCTCTTAATCTCTTTATTTCAGACACTGGGTGTGGGAAATAAGTCGCAGTTGTGAGCTTTGCAGCCTGAACATGCTGTGCTTGAATATTAACTGAAGGTCTCAGTGATTCCTGGTTAGAGGCAGGCATATGTCTAGATATTCTACATGCAGTATATTCTGTGCATTTGCATTTGTGTCCATATTTGACACCTGTGTTTCAAGGAGAAGAGGGTGTGGGGAAATGGAAAGACCAATGATAAAGAAAGAGTGGAGAGGATGTGTGGAAAGGGTGTTTGTGTGTGTGTGTTTGTGTGTGTGGGGAGGGGGGTTAACATTAGAAAGACTGAGGGAAATAGATCTCATGACAAGTAGAAACAATCTCGGGATGGAAAAGCTTCTCTGACAGGCAACAAAGGGAATACACCCAGTATGAAGACGCAAAGACATAAAGCAAAGAGAAGAGGGGAAAGGCATAAACGCTCACTTCTCAGAGAGAAGGGCAGCACTGCACAGCTCGGGAGAATTCATCCACCTTCATTTCCCTCCCTTAACTCTTCGTTCTCTCTCACCTATTCCTCCCTATTTTCTTCCTCTCCTCCCCTCCTCTTCATCCCGTGCTTGTGTATCGCCCAGAGACGGTCTGGGTAGCTAGTAGGGAGCCAGACACCAAGAAAGAGGATATGAAAGACGGGGAAAGAATGAAAGGAAGTTTGAAAGAACAAAAGCCAAAAAACTGGTTGGCACGTAGGTGGACAGGTAAGTTGCGACGCCAAGTTCTTTTGGTGGCAAAGTAGCAACGTAATTCTCTTTAACAGTGTCTAAATAAGGTCGTTACTCCGAATGATTGCGAGGGCCCAACAGTGGAATAGCAAACAGCTCTTTGAACCCGTTCGCTTGTGAGCTTCTTCTGCACTGGTGTAGAATATTGATGCTGTCAACTTGTGTGGTCAGTTTCTTGGCTGCTGGGCTTTGTTTTTTTTTGCAGATGACCTTTTGGAAGGTTCCCTGCTCCAGCGAGGCTTCATTTCTCCAAGTTAATATTTGAATTTGCTTGTCAGACACTCTTATCAGTCTCTTTTAATGCAGGGGAAATCGCTGCGGTCAGACTCAGGTGAAGGAAGACTTAAGTGTCATGAGACCTTTTGCACCGGCCAGAGTTCTCAGTGTGTATTGGATTTTTTTTGTGTGTGTGTGTGTGTGTGCGTTATCACTTCAAAGCTTGTCCTTGGACTCCTGTCTGCAGTCAGTGTCTATCATAGAGGCATTGACATGGATTAAGCTGAATACCGAGCCGCGGGTGTCTTTTTATGTTAAAACAGAGAATACATTTGGCTGATTGTTTGAGCAATTAGATTATTTTTCATAGAAGCACAACAGTTTGAGTGGTGCTGTGTTGTTTTGAACAATAATTGAATAATTTGCTGGAACAAAAGATTTCCAGCCGTATAGATCTGCAGTATTCAGAAATATCATTTCTGTCGGTGGCGATTAAAGGCGCTAATTTAACCTAATGCGGCCACAAACAATGCTAATGGTCGGGATGTGCATTCAAGCCACCTGTGAGCCAACAATTTGTCAGATCAGGCTTAGCTTTACCGAGCTTGCCAGTAAACAAATATGGCATTTACATTTGGTAATCACAATTTAACCACTGCCCATCATGGCAAATAGATACACCAATATAAGCCCATTAGAGTTGTTCCAGTTCACACTGCTAGACTAAACCGTAAAGAATAGATTAAGCAGAGTCAAGCATTAAGCCCAGTATTAGCCTGCCGCAGAGCTAATGCTTATCATAATGTTGCCATTGTGCAGAGACGACAGATCCTGGTAGCTTTATGCTTTCATGTTATACCTAGTATGTTCAGCTTAGGTTTATGTCAACACACATGTCTGTCTATCTACTGATCCTCTCCAGTGAGGCAAAGCCAGAGTTGTGTCTTATAGAGGCCTGCAGTGACTGAGATGCTGTTATACTGCATACTGAAGTGATGATACACTGTATAAAAGGAGAATGCGAGCCAAGATGTGGTTGTTGATAACATATGATGTATGTAAGGGGATGATGTATTTGTATAGTAACATGCTGGATATAAACCAAATCCAGTACCATATGGATTTGGATGGAAGTGTGAGGTGATGTGATGGCCTCTTGCCCACAGAAACCTGTGTTACTATGCATCCACGCTGGCTACAGCCATGGCTGGAGGCATCAAGGAGGGAATTTCAAATTTGTCATTCACTTGGACTCAAGGATGAAATGATTAGTGGTCAAAGGTCAAGGTCACTGTGACCTCACATCCATCCCATTCTCGTGAATGCAATATTTCAGGAACACCTGGAGGGAATTTCATTACATCTGGCGCAAACGTTCCAATCAGAATTCGGCGGTCAAAGGTCAAGGTCACTGTGACCTCACAAAATACACTGTCCCATTCTCATGAATACGACGTTGCAGGAATTAAGGGAATTTCTTAAGGGAATTTCCCAAATTTGGCAAAAAAAATAAAATTGTCTATCAGAATCAGCTTTATTGGCCAAACATGTGAACAGACTTCACACCGTTTATTAATTCCCTCAAAGTCTTCACTACATATATTATATGAGTCTTGACAGACATGGATGTCAACTGCAACTTGACTGGTTGGCAGAGGAATACAACCTCGAGACGATATTTCTAGTTTTCGTTAATTTATTAAAATCCAGTAAACAAGAAATGTAGCGTACTTTGCCTTCACACTGGTGCAGACATATTGGCAACGTGACGACACTCCGTGCAGCCGAGTGGATATACTGTAGGAGTGTGAATGTAGGAGGATGAACCTTTATAAACTTTGCTGAGTGATTTCACTCATATTTCTTTCTGACATTGATAAATTCCCATATACATCATAATAATTAGTACCAGATTGATGTAAGCTTCATGAAGATTACATTTGGTGAGAGAAAGAATCAGATAATTGTGTTTGTGAAAGTATAATAAATCATTTTTTTTTAAGGCAGCTGGGCTTTGTTAGTGTGTTTACCATCCTTTGATTTCAGAGGACAATACTGCAAGCAATAGACAGCTGGACCACACTGAGTCATGACATCATGTGCCTGTCAGATATTTATCTAGCATGCAAGGACACAACCTCGAATGAACCACATTATATCCTTGACTATTTGGTAGAAATGTTTGTTCATCACCAAATCCACAATCGCTCGAAGCTTTTAAGCATCTGTCACTTACAGCATCATGCAGTCGTGTGTAGATCTCAGTATGTTTGTGGAGTCATTGTTTTGTAGTTATGCACCTGCTTATTCCCTAGGTCTGTGCCACACAAAGCCCCATGAATGCTGCCTTGTGATTGGCTGACGATGATGCAATGTTTTATGGCAGTGAAGCTGCATGTTTTGAGGGCATTTCTGAAGTAATTGACCCTGCTGGGAATAGTGTTGCTGGAGTTGCACTGATGTTAAAGTAAATCAGCTAAACAAAATATTAACATGATGTAGAGACTCTACAAATTTTTGGGGCACAACCTCTTCTGCATAAATGGGGTTGAGCACATAATCATGGTGTGATGGGAAAAAGCCAGACATCTCTGTCCAAACCAGCAAGCTGTTCCTTATGTTAGCTTTGCTTCATACGGTGTCCTTGTCACAGCAGGTTGTAAATGCACCAGGGCCTGAGATCATACATGTGCCCCCACATGCACATGTGAAAATATGGCGCTTTGCATTTGTGTACAGCAGAGGGGTAATGATATACATGCAGCATTTGAGCATTGTAGAAGGAAATTGATTGAGGCATGTGTCAGTGGAATATATTGTTCTATGAAAAATTGATCACTACAGAGCTCGGACTGTCTTCACATCCCTTTCTTGAGTCTTTGCGTTTTCCCACATTCCCACGTACTTGTCAGGATTCCTTAATGTGAACTGACGTTGCATGTCAAAAATCAAACTCTTTGTGAATGGTTTGTGCTTTTTTTTTTACTCCCGGGGTTTGTGGCTTATATGATGAGTCTCTCCATAGTTTGCAGTGGTGAGCACTGTAGTAAGCTCTCAAAGTCATTAATGATTCAAGAGTTTAAATATTACATGCATTTTTCAAATCTCCTTGTTTCCATGCCACAATTATGTGCGGGGCAGAGTTTAATATCTGTGCACAATGATGTGACAGATAAGTATTAGCCTTTCATGCAAATTCTGATTTTTATAAAAGAGATAAAAGTACAAGTTATGGTAAAAATCAGAGTATTTTAGCCTCTGTAGAATAGAAAAAAAAAAACATCTCCGGTTTCATTTAATTTTGACCTTTTCAGAGAAAATTTAACAAAGTAAAGAAAAGAGAAAAAGAGAGATATTGACGGGTTGCTGTTGCTAAGCAGTCTACGACCTTCTGTTCTCTTAAAGCCCTCTGGATGCCATGTTAAATGTTATTGTGGAGCTGTTGTAAGTTATTTGTCCCACTTATCTACCTAAAAAATAATAAG
This sequence comes from Euthynnus affinis, assembly GCA_029490765.1. NCBI lineage: Eukaryota > Metazoa > Chordata > Actinopteri > Scombriformes > Scombridae > Euthynnus > Euthynnus affinis. The sequence goes on along the minus strand of CM055856.1, from coordinate 5,364,367 downwards.
TCAAACATGTCGCGCTCGAATAAATTATTTAGTAGTAATTTACTGTAATTAAGGAAATAAACACCACTTTTACACATATTATGAGATGTAAGTATTTTACTTTCCTGATGAAAAGATCTTTTTGTTCTGCTCATATGTATCAGGAATAGACTGGGTGGGTACAGTTCGGGTCAGCCTTCTCTTTGAACATCTATAGCGTCTGCAGCTCGTTGGTTAGAATCCCAAAACAGCTTGTACAACATGATCCTGAAGTGATTTCACTGTGGCTCCAACAGGACAATATTTACTTCATTGTCCTTTAGATTTTCCTCCCCGCTCACAAAGCTCTAGTTGGTCCGCAGTGATCTGTGCGTCATGAAAGCTCCGAGCCTCTGAGTCATAAAAACAACTTGTCGTATATTCAGGTGTTCTGTAGTGAGACATAACAAAATGGACCCTAAATCAAAAGTAGCTTTGTGACGACTATTTTAGAGACCGAGTGGTTTCGGAGCTACTTTGTGCTGCAGGAAAGGAGAAAGAAAAGGGAAAAGATCCACATTAGGAAGCGAAGGGTTGTGATGTTCTCGGCAAAAATGTTATGTGTGACACAAAAGTTAAACTACATTTAATGAGTGTACCACATTGTAGCATATAAGAGATGCAAAACTCTATTCCCTTTTGGCCACTATCTCTTTTTTTATCCTCCCTCTTTCAATCTTTTTATCTTTCTCTTAATCTCTTTATTTCACACACTCTGGGCAAAATACCAGTTGTGAGCTTTGCAGCCTGAACATGCTGTGCTTGAATATTAACTGAAGGTCTCAGCGATTCCTGGTGAGAGGCAGGAATACGTCTAGATGTGTAAACACTGTGTTTCTACATGCAGTATATTCTGTACATTTGCATTTGTGTCCATGTGTGACGCGTGCGTTTCAAGGAGAAAAGAGGGTGTGGGGAAACGTAGAGACCAATGATAAGGAAAGAGTGTGCATTTCTCTGTGTGTGTGTGTGTGTGTGTGGAGGGTTGAGGGAAATAGATCTCATGGCATGTTGAATCACTCCTGGGATGGAAAAGCTTCTCTGACAGGCAACAAAGGGAATACACCCAGTATGAAGACGCAAAGAAATAAAGCAAAGAAGAAGAGGGGAAAGGGATTAACGCTCATTTTTTCAGAGAGGAGGGCAACACCGCACAGCCCGGGGGATTCATCCACCTTCATTTCCCTCCCTAACTCTTCGTTCTCTCTCTCACCTCTCTCCTCTCCCCCTCCTCTTCATCCTGTGCTTGTGTATCACCCAGGGATGGTCTGGTTAGCTAGTGGGGAGCCAGAGACCGGAAAAGAGGGTATGAAAGATGGGGACAGAATGAAAGGAAGTTTGAAAGAATAAAAGACAAAAAAAAAAAAGGGGGTTGGCACATAGATGGGCTGATAAGTTGCGATGCCAAGTTCTAGTGGTGGCAGAACAGCAATATAATTCTCTTTAACAGTGCTGAGTGTCTAAATAAGGTCATTACTTCGACTACTTTGTTGGCTATTTCACAGTTTATTAGTCAGTTAAAATGTACCCTTCCAGTAATTACACTACTTCCTGACAGTATCTGAAGGCAGCATCTGCTTTGCTGCTTTAGTGACAGTTGGTACAGTGCAATCGATTTGTGAAAATGTAGAAGATAATGAGATAAATATTCAAATTTGGTCGGCAAAAGGCAACCGCTTGGCTTCAGATCTCCAACTGCAGTGTTTAATGGTCACTTCTCGCCTTTTTTTTTTTTTTTTTTTTTTTGGGTTCTTTGAAAAGCTTTTCTGTTTCTGCAGAAATATGCAGTGAGGCTGCTCAGACGACAGACTTTCACCATGTGAGCGTTCACATAGATGACTGACTGGATGTGCTGTAGTCAGTATTTTCTCGATGGTGACATCTTTAGTCATTAATGCTCACCCGGTTTAGTTTTGCAGAATTTAGGCATCATTATAAAATCTGCCTGCGTCGATTTTAAAATCATCGGATGGTGTGTGCCTGTGCGTGTGTGTGTGACTGTAAATTTTTGTTTTCGGTTCATTTTCGGTTTATACTCAGATATTTCAAACATTAATTCCCTGGATAAACCTCCCGATTTAGAATGGATGCGTAACCACACTCTGACTTTTAGCCGTTTTGGTGAAAATCTATATTTCTCTCGAACAGTTTTAACTGTCAATTCAATATTTTCTTCTTCATCCAGTTTTTGCATGTTGCGATTTTTTCTTTGCAGCCATGTCAGAGCCCAAACAACCATCTGTTTATTATTTACTGCAAGTAAGCCTTCAAGTTAAGATATGTCTTCTCTGTCAGATTGGAGACAGGCTGTGAAGTCAGTCAGACAATCATTTGCCCTCTCTGGTGTTTTCTTATCCACTTGCATACACACAAACACACACACACACACACATCACTCTGGTAAAGACTGGAACATCAAATACGATCTCAGGGCGATATTATGGTTTCTTAAGGTATAGAAGTTATTTTAAAAGGTTAAGTGTGCTCTTGTTTTTAATCATTTCTGATGAAAAAGCTGCTTATTTGCGTGTTGATTTTTGTCATGATTAAATATATCCTTACTTTTTATATTCTTTCTTTGGGGGCCACGATCTAGAAATGAAAGACTACTGTAGGTAGAAAAATAAGTTGATATATGAGCCTCCTGACAAGATTTATGTATCAGGATGCCACTGTGTTTATGTAATATTAAGATAACATTTATATCTCCAGAACCAAATCTCCTGTTGTGGAACAGAGATGTTTTACATCCCATATGAGCCTCACCTGGTGTTTTCGCATACCTGAAATAGCAGCATGCATAAACTCTCTGCTTTTAATAAATTCAGTAGAAATGGGACACATTGTCATATTCAAAATACATCTGCTTCCTCCCCCTGCACTGGATACCGGTAGTCTAAACATAGGGGGATGCAGATCATGTTGCAAAGTTCACCTTTCCTGCAAGGTTGTGTTTTGTTACCGGGGACCGTGTTTTTTTTTGTGGTTATTATTAAACATTTAAAACCAGGTGAATGTTTAAAAGCGTTCAGAGCGAGTTGAGCTGAATCACTTATGAACATGTTACCTCTGTGTGTAGGTTAGAGTGCGTTTCATATTTCAGATACCTCTGGGCTAAAAACTCATTTCTGGCATCTGTGTCACTTCACAAATGGTGCTGAACTGCGTTTTTTTTATTTTCTTCCTCTTTCGGGTTCCTCAGCCGCTTTAGTTGTTCCTTAAAACTCCCCCAGAAGAAAGGGAGAAAGGAAGAAAGGGTGTGGGGGGGGGGAAGAGTTAGAAGAAATGAAACTGGTGATGTTAGTGAGGTGGTAAAAGAAGCGGTAATAGTCTGCTTTCTTCTCTCTCGTTTCTCACTCAGACCGTTTCCTCCTACGTTCTCCTCCCATCACTTCTGATTTTCATTCCCAAGATGCACAGGCAGGAATACAAAGCAGGCAGCGTAGGCTCTGATGATTTTGGGCAGATTAGCCTCCTTCTGCTACTGACTGGATCCAAATATCCCCTCATCTCATTCCGGTCCCGGTCTCGGTAGACTCGTTCACTTCGTCTCCCTCTTTGCCCTTCCTCACTGCTTGACACGCCTTGACTCTCGCTCACCTCTTTTCAGACTAAAAAAAAAAAGAAGAAGATGTAAACCGAAAAGAGAGATTTAGTATCACTTTGCAAATTGAAACATCATGTTTGAACTGCCCTCGGCTACAATTTAGATTTCAATCTTTCACTCTGTCCCAGTCAACATTTAAACATCCGTAACATCTACTGTCATTTATGTTTCAATCTGTGAAAATCTGACTGTGTGGGATCCAATTTAAATGCTAGTTCTGTTTAACGTGTGCATATCCTCCTTGTGTGTGTGTGTGTGTGTGTGTGTGTGTGTTCTGTGCTGCACTTCTTTCAAGTCTCTGCAGTAAGAATGGCAATGCTCTGCTGAAACCTTGAGGATCACTTTTCATTTCCTTCCTCATTTTCCCCACTAGGAGCTACCCTTCTCACAAGGAAACCAATTCCCAATGTTATTGCCCGCTAATATACATGTAATGACTTGTAACCGGCTGAGAAGCAGATACGGACTTATCCAGTAGTCCAGCCGAGCCTTAGAAGATTTTTTTTTTTTTTTTTTTGTAACGTGATGTTGCAGAAACATTGCATTTGAAATACATGGATGAGCCCGAACCCACTGCCAGAAACTATTAGAGCATCGAGAATGAAAAGGTCAGATCTGCCCCCTCCCCTCCCCTCCGGAGACGGACCTGTATCCCCACGGTTCATCCGATGCTGCATGTGTTTTGTGTCTCCTGATCGATTAGCTGGGTGGCATCCATCTCCTCAGTCTGGGGCATTAATGGGAAACCAGGAGCTCTAACATAGCCAGCCTGCAAGAGGAATAAAAAAAAAAAACAGGCAAGAGAGATATACACTTTCTTAAATTATGAGCGGAGAGAGGTGCTAAAATGGATTGGATTTCTGACTGTAGTGAGCAGAAGGTGAGAAAGAGAAAGAGGGAGGAAAATGGCTGTGCTGAATATGACTGGTTATTGTTTCTGGTGGTAGTGAGTCACTCATTGATCATAATTTCAGCAGCAAGGAGTTCTTGCTTCTAATGTTTGACCTTGTTCAATAACAGGAGCTCTGTTGAGGACTGCACGCAGAGGTAATCACAAAAGCCGGAGCACAGCCTGTAGGTTATAATAAAGATGATTGAAGGTTTTCATCATGTGGTCGTATTCCCTTTTTTCTGGGTTTGTTTTTTGTTTATTTCTCTGTTTTTATGCATTTTTTTTAAGGCTGCAGCTAATGATTATTTTCATTAGATTATTTTGTCACATTTTCTTTTTGATGGATCAATCCTTGCTTAGTCTGTGAAATGTTAGAAAGTAGTGAGAGAGCCCAAGGTGACCCAAAAATGAATATATGAAATTTACAATTATATAAAACAGACAGGGAGCTAATGCTTAACATTTTTAGAAGCTGGAAGCGGCGAATATTTGATCATTTTCGCTTTATAAATGATTCAAACAATCAGTTATCAGAATTGATAGGCTAAATGATAATCTTTCAGCACTACCCGTTAAAATTTTAGAATTAAAACGGTGTTAACGCGCTTTAAATCATATGTGCACACACGAACACATGCAGCTAATCGTTTGCAAATCAACGCGTGCATGCACACAGCTGACAGACACCTGACAAATATAAAAGCTCCTCTGTGCGCCGAGTCCTGCATTCCTCCCACAGTTACTAGGAAACAGGAGGCTCACAGAGCGGTTGGCTGAGGCTGCGGAGGTGTGGCGAGGCAGCAGACCGGCAGCGAGGGGGTAACGTGATTATGAGGAGTGAGGCTCTGGGGTTAAACACTGTATAAATGCGAGATGCTGAATAGATTAAAAAAAGATCACTGTGTCATTCAGTTTGTTGGCACCAGTAACGCTGACACCTGTGCATGTGTTGCGCTCTCTCTGTTTTGGTTCAGTGATGGTGAATACATATCATCGCACGCATATGCTCATACGTTATCTCCTTTTCTTCCTCCGCACCTAAACTCAGCAGCCATCCAGAACATTTTCTTGTTTGTTTGCTGAAGTTTGTCCCCTAAAGACACACCTTCAGAGTCTCCGACATTGTAAATTCACGTTATCTCTGGTGTGATAAATGTGTCTACATTCCTAATGACCCCACTTACCAGATCCTTAAGACTGATAACAATGTGTTAACCTCATTGTGCATGCATGTTGTATCACCCGGCCATACATCAAGCAACCGATCTTCTAGTAGGTGTTTGGAGACAAAGTGCAGCGATTGCAAGGCTTGTTTTGGCTCACATCCATGTGTATCTGTTTAATGCACACTCATGTCTATTTGTGTGTTTGCCTGCCTTTATTTTGTTTTTGTGTAGGTCGTTTTAGTGCAAGATTTTCGGTTCTATCATTTCAGTCTCTGCAGAGGAGTGGGTGCGGCGCCATCGCTTCCTCTGCCTGCTCCTTTCGGTTTGGCTGATGTGCTTCTGCTTGGCTTGTTCGTCCAGTGTTACAGCTTTCCATTACTCCCCCCCCACCCCCCCGTGCTACCTCTTGGCGCACCAGGAAGCCAAAGGCCATCATGGTAAAATATCAGCTCCACCTTCTAGGTGGCAGCAGGAACCCTGCCTCGACGGATGCAGTGAGAAGGCTTCAGGGTTTGGCAACAGGGCTCATCCAGCTCGGCCCACTCCCTCCTACTGCCAAACAGATGCTCTGGAGATGGAGGAGCATACGCAGATGGGTTGCTGCCTGTCATTCAGACCTCCATGATATTCGTTCATTGAGTTGAATATTGCCAGGAATTTAATTTCTAAAAAATGTTGGATGGTGTCAGAGATAAGTCACAGTCATATGAAGATGATCGTGTTTTGCATTTATTCCCCCTACGAGATTGTTTCCCTGTCCGTGTCTGATGTCTTTTCACATTATACAGCCAATGTCTGGGCATCAGCTCATTTAATCAATATCGCTCATCTCTTCTTAATATTCATACCTTGGTAGGATTGTTAATGCATGGTGCGCTCTGCTCTGGGGATGAGGTTTTTTTATATTTTACTGGATTTCATTAAAAGACATTCTATTTCTCAGCTGTGGAAAATGCCAGAAAAGGTTGCTCAAGCCACTGTGGACCTTCACTTATTGCTTTGTCTTTAAAACTGCACAGCTGCTTACTTTGTCTCTCTCTCTCTCTCTCTCTCTCTCTCTCTCTCACCTGTGTTGCGTCAAGTGCAACGTGAGAACAGTGAAGCCACATTTCAAATGGAGAAAAAAAACCCACCCATGGTTAGTGTTTGACGCACTGCTGGGAGAAACAATAATTACGTCTGTTGACAACAGCATATAAAAGGCACATGTGCGTTAACACTGTACGCAATAAATCAACACAGTAACACTCTATGACTCGCTTGCATTGCGGACATTGACGTGTTTTAAATTAAATAGAGCCCTCAGTAGATATTAGATGTGATGCGGTTAATAAATTCTGACTCCCAGCTGAGTCCAGAACAAATTGACAATTCCGTTGTAGCTCACTGGGTTATCATTGACCGTCCTGTTGTTTGTCACAGCGCAGCGCTTGTTATAATGCAAGACAATCGATGTCAAGTACGACGGTGAAATGTCGAGGACACAAAGTTGTTGTGCCTTTGTAGTTTTGCATCTCCACTGAGCATGTGCACTCTGACTCACACACACGCACACAAACCGAGAGAGAGAGAGAGAGAGAGAGAGAGAGGAGATGGTAGTATCTTTATTTTGAAGTTGATTCTTCCTGTATTAGTAGTCTGTTGAGGTGTGGTGTGTAAGCACGTTAAACACAAACAGTTGTTGCACAGCATGCAAATGAGATCTGTAGGAGAGAGGTCTCACCTTGTGCAGGCAAACAATGAGCTTTTGTGTGTTTGTACATGTTTCTTCATTGTACTTCAATGTTAGTATAGATTCTTTAAAAAGATCTCGGATATATATGAGGGTTTCAAGTCTCAATATCGATTCGAATTGATCGTTTTGTCTATAAAATGTTACTACATGCTGGATCACAATTTTCCAGAGCACATGTTGATGTCTTCAGATAGTTTCTTTTGTCAAAAAACCTAAACACGTTCGGTTTACAATGATATAAAAAAAAAAAACAGAGAAAAGCAGCATATCCTCAGCAGTGGTGTAGCTGGCATTTGTGCCTGATCATTGCAGCGTATACAACTACCAGCACACAGTGCGCATTTTTGCCTGAATATTTTGTATTGTGTATATTTTTTTTTTTGTGTGCGTGTGCCACCAAGTGTGACAGTGTGTCGGTGTGTGTCCCCCTCTTCAGCTGTTTGTGATAATGACAGCCGGCTGTGTTTGAATGATTCATAGCTGAATGCTAATGAGACATGCTGCAGATGTCTTGGAAAAGCCATGCTGTGCCCTTTAGGTGTCACTCAGCCCTCGGGGATGCCGGTCACCTGCACATCTCGCTTTTGTGGCTCCGCACAAGCTTAATGGAAAATGCCAACTGATGCAGCAAGAAGTTCTTAATTTCCTATTTGTTTCAGGCTTGATTGAACTTTTTTTTTTAACTTTGTGTGCTGTCATGGCACTTTGTGACATTTGTACAACGCGTACATGATTGAAAGAAATATGAAAAAAATAGATTAAACATTTCTGCAGATGCTCTACAATAGATGAATTTTGGAAGAGAGTACTACAAAATCTCAGAGAGGAAGGTCACATCAAAGAATATCAGAATTGTGCAGTGGAGGGAGGCAAGGGAGCTGTCTGATAACAATAGGAAGCTGCTTTGGCCTTCAAAAAGAGTCTCATTGCTCTCTTCCTCTCCTCATCTCCTTCTTTTGCTCTCTCCCTTTTTTCTTGTTTTGTCTTCACGGTCGAATATACCTGATGCTGCCTGAACATAGCATGAGTCGTTATTGATTTCTCTTCCTGCTGCTCCCTTGGTGGGTGTTTGACGCAGGAGTTCAGGGACACACGGGGCTTTGTTGCCGCACTTTGTTCCTTTTCCACTCCGGTCCAGCCTATCCATACATCACAAAAACACCCTATCTCTGCGTGCCGCCCACCTGACAGGATGCCCTCTGAACGTGGCCCCGCTGGCGTCACAGTCTGGAGCCCACGGGAGCCCGCAAGACTTTTTCAGTGAAGCAGCAGGATGCAGTGAATTCTCAGCGGAGTCTTTTAAACGGTGAAGAAAATATCCTAGTGACTGATTCCAGAGCACCTTGGAAATCCATGTATATTAAGCAGTTTGATGTGGAAATTCAACAAACTAATGGAGTTTAAAATGACTGTCGATAGAGTTATTTGATCTGAGTTTAGAGCCAAGAGTACATATAATGTACTATTTACTGCTATAAACCAGATAATCTGTATGTTCTCAGCACTGCAAGATGGAGACTGTAGGTAGCTCTGGAGGGGAGCGTGTACAGTACATATATACCCTGTGACCCATGGTAAGATGATTATAGAGAAAATGGGTTTTCAGGGTCTTTAACTGGGCAGATCAATACATGTCTAGTCTAGAAAACATTTTGGAAAATATATATTCTCTACCCCTAATATAAAAAAATCAAGTGCCCAGCAAATGTATTAGGCTTCTGCTCAGCATTTGTCAGTTTCATTCATATATTATCAGCATAAATATGCTGAAACTATACAGTCAATTGACAGGAAATAATTGACCTCAATATCAAAATTCTGAACACTTGCCGCTTCCATCTTGTCAATGATAAAGATAGTCTGCTTTATTCTGTTTTGTGGTGATAGAACTGCTTCAGGTTAAGGACTAGAGGCCACAACTGGACTTATAAACAGCAGGTGTTGCAGTCATGTGGTGTGGATCTTAACCAGTAGGCTACCAGAGCTCACCATGAGCTTGTATACAGTTCATATATTGAAACAAGATTACAAAGAAAGTTATTTAAATGTTGAAATAATTCTATAATATATATTTTTTAATTGTGCTCAGTATAGGAATTAATAATCTTCAAACAGTTTTGTTGTGGTTTGATTCTTGAAACGAGCAAAGCAGTCTTGTTTTCTCATAACAGAGATGGAGGGATTATCGTGTGAACTTGACAGACAAATCAAGACCAGTTTACCTTGTAACAAATCTAATAACCGAGGGTATATGGTGCTTGACAAGATTATTGATCTTTAATAAGAAGATTTAATCATCCTAAAATAAGGTATAACACATACTCCACCTTATATGTAGGAACATTTTTACCACCCAAAATATCAGCGGCTATATAAAATCCTGTACTGGGGAGCGTTCCAGAGGTTAAGGGTTAAGACGCCAACCACGAACAGAAACATCAGCAGTTCAAGTCTGGCTGAGAACCTTTGTTGCATCTCTCTCTCTCTCTCTCTTCCTCATTTCTTATTCCCATAATCTCTCCACAGTCTGTAATAAGAGCATAAAAAAGATGGCGATTTTAAACTGACATTCTGTACTAACAGATTAGTCAATAATAAAAAATAATCTATTTCAAAATTTTATTACACATCAGACAATTTGCACACCAACCGGAGACTACAGCAACTGTTTTTTTTTAGCTGATTCATTCAACTCTCTTAACATACTATTAATTTCCTTGGCTTTGCTTGAATTATTAGCACACCAGTCAACCAGTATAATGAATTCCAGGCACTGTTCAGACCCTGCAGACCACTTAAATGAAAGCTGCTGGTATCAATTCCCACAGCTTCTGTTGTAAATCAGCGTAAGAGCAATTAAGAGATATTGGACTGTGACACCTGTATCTCCTTTCAGCATCAAGTGTATATTACTGTCACAGGGAGTTCAAGGGTTGGCTTTTATCCCATATCTTTGCCCGGTATGGTAACACATTCCTGGCTCTCGTGTGCAAAACCCTCCGCTTGGGACAGAGAGAGATGCCTGGGTCTTTGCTTTGCACCTGTGCCTCATTCACAAAGAGTCATGTCTGTCTTTCACTGTCATTAACATACTCATAATACTACTCTTCCCTCTCTGCCACGTAATCACTTTAATTGGACTAAAGCTAGAAAAAAAAGAGGCAATTTTGTGATGGTTAGGAGATAAGAGAGGCATTTGGCAGAATTGAGATGAAACCCTGTGTTTCCTCTCAAATATATGAGTAGGTTTAGGGGGGTTATCTCAATGTGTATGTGTGTTTTTGCATATTATCTCTGGGATTAAGAGGGGTAATTGTCTGTCTTGCTGTAGATTTGACGGCAGTCTTTTTTTTTTTTTTTTGCTGTAGCCATTTTTATATATGTGCAGCGTAACATCAGCAGAGCCAGGGGTGTTTTAATACTCATTTCTCTCTCATGTTATCATCCATCACTGGCTTCTGGAAATCTAATTCACTACAACTCATGTCTCATGACAGAAACTCTGGTACCGTAAATCTAGCACACTGGTCAATTCATTTCGGTCACATTTGATTGATTTTAATCGCTTACATTGCAGTATCTTTGGCAGATTACATTTTTTTCATATTCATCTTGACGCTGGAAGGAAAAGTAGGTTTGGGGTTAGATTACAGCAGCATCACTCTGCATTATCGATCTGCAGCTTTGCTCATTATGGAACAGACAAGGGTGTGCTATTATTATAACCGAGACGTATTGAGAAGGACTCTGTGTTACTGTGTGGTTGTGTTATATGACTGCAAGATATAATTAAACATTTCCTCTTGAATATTTTGCTTTTTACATTTCAGTTCTTATCTTTAAAATCTCAGAGAAAATCCAGAGCTGAGCTGTACGCCTGGAAATTTGGGAAAAACCACTTGTAAAGTATGATTTGGCATTGCTAAGTCTCTCATTGGTTAAGACCCTGTGGCTGCTATTCGTGACATCCACAGATATAAACCTCAGATGTAACAATTACAGCAATAGAAATGTATGCTACCACTGAATTCCTTTGATTATTTGCAAGTTATATATGTGTTAAGCGTGTCAGGATTGTTTCAGTGCCATCTTGTTCCCTGTACCAAACACAGTGTGCAGTGTTTAAACTCTTGGCAGCTTCAAGCCAGCTACAAAGACACAGATCACAGATCACTTTGGCATCGATTTCAAACTCTGCTTTTCTGGTGGCTTTTGCCCACAAAAACTAAAGTGATCCTTGATTTCTCAAGAACATTTCTGCTCACCACCACAGAGAGCTGGATATAGATTTTTTTTTTTTTTTTTACTGTCTGGTTTTCTGGCCATTTTCTGACAATAAGTGTCATCTTCTTGGCAGTTTTGTCCGTCGAGTTCCCGTCTTCTAGTGTGTCCTGCTTTCTCTCCAAGGACTCGACTTTACATAAGCAGACGTTTGTGTCCTGCTGGCTTCTCTCTCTGCACCAGAGCTTTTACAAAAGCAGTCCGTCATATATATATATAAAAAAAAAGTGTGTGTATTTGTGTATGTGTGCTGAAATGAGTTGCATCATTAAAAAAAAACAAAACAGCAGGTATTATTCATTTGGTGTAGCTACATTTTACTGTATGTGGTTGGTATTTATCTCATTGTGTTTCTCCTGTGTGTGTCATTGCACGTTACATCATCCCCATGTGATCTGACGTGCAAATTTGTGTGATTTCCTGTGTACAAATACTGTGTGGTATGCTGCAGGAATATAAATACGTGTTAGAAGAGGCGGGTGAGGTGAGGGGGAGGGAGGGGGGATTGTTGAACTGAGCATCTTTCTGATTGTCGCACATGCACAAACTGTGGACAATGGCTGCGCGCATCTTTGTAGGGCGGAGCGACTCGGAGCGAGCAATTCTGATAGCACCTTGGGCCGCCAGCGCTGTCTCTGCAATCACTCTCCCATTGAGGGCAGCCTTTCATCTCGGGCCTTTCACAGAAACCTTTCAGACAGAGAAAGAGAGCGATGGAAAAGAGGGAGATCAAGGGAGAGAGAAAGTGCAGAGGAAAAGAAGAAGGGAAGTGCTTCTGGAGCCCCGAGCGCTCGTCTACAATCCCGACTCTGAATAAGCACGCCGCTGATGAAGAGCGCAGATGTTAAAAGAATGTATAGTAGCGTTTGTGTGTGTGTGTGACGAAGAAGAGCACAAGAGCAAGAGGTGCTGTTAGTGGAGCTCTGGCATTGTGGATGTTCACCGTGTAATCTGTGCTATATTCTAAGTTCAGTGTCTCTCCTATAAACATAATCATTGAGGCGTAATGTTACTGTGGGAGGGGAATACTGATGTACAGTTTCAATACAGTAGATTGCATTACATTACAGTACTGTACAATACTGCTATGCATGACTCAGTTGGCTGCACCGGTTTCCGTTTGGACGTTGCCGCGCTGAGCTGAGTGAAGCTGTGCAGGTTGAACGGATGGATAGAGGGTGTTTGCTTGCAATGCAGGGGGAGGGGGTGTTTGGTGAGGACTACCAGGTGTTCGTATCTGATGGGCGGGCAGTCGGCCAGGTGTGGGTGCTGGGACGCGGGGATTCTGCTGCAGGAGGTAAGCAGGTCCAGCCACAGGGATCCATTCCACTTAAGATTCAAAGCCAAGCTCTTATTTTCAAAAGCTACCTTTTTTTTAAAAAATCAGTCACAGACACCGCCGTCTGCGCCAAGGTTTTTGTAGCCTGCAGGTTTGAACTTTGGGACACTCCTGAAATGTCAGCGTGGTGATCAGGAAAAGTAGGTGCTCTTTTTTTTTTTTTTTTTTTGTGGGGCCAAAAACTTTCATCTTGCTTTGTTTGCCATCATCAGGTTTGTTAGTTTTTGCTTTGTGTAGCATTTATCTAAAGCAAACAACTGGCAAGCTTTGTTGCCTCTCATAAATCATTTAGGCCTACTTTGTCTGCCAAGTGGAGCCTTAGAGAACATTTCACACAGCAGCTTGAAACACTTTTTGCTTTTGGATTCTCTTTGCTCCTGTATTTATACCCCCTCTCTGTCTCTGTCATTACTGAGTGTTTGTGGTGTGTCAGTATGTATGTGTAAATGTGTTGTGGTCTCTGGCAGGTTTTTTTTTTTTTCCTGCGTGTGCTGTCGAACTCATTTGATGTCCATAAGAATCATTTTTTGCGGCTTGGGTAGGGGTGAACGGATGAGCTTCTGTAAAAAATCTGAGCTGCGATTGATCATCGGATAAGAAAATGGAAAAAAAAGATGTGTAACTTACTGTTTTCTTCTCTTCCCTTTAAAGTCACCGTCTGCCTCCCTCCCTTTCAAATACCGGGATTGTATAGACAGCGAGGCTAATTAGCCAACTCCAACCCATTCAAAATGTTCAAAAGACTTTGAAGCAAATGAAAAAACCACAGACTACAGTAAAGAGTCCGAAAAATATTATGCTATATTATCTCTCCCCATTATCATAATAATAAATGTGAAAACTGCTATATAGGTAAAAAAAAAAAAAAAAAAGAAAACACAAGGCTTTTGTGCCTCTTCATGATTAGGACCGGCATTGACATCACTTCCTTTTTCGATATGATTTGGTTTGTAGATATGAATTAAGCTCATCCACAGTGCATTCATAAAGTTAACATCTGCTAGTGTTTTTAACCGCTATATTCTGCATACACGGGGAAATATGATGGTAATGACTTCCACCTCTGCTGCAAGACAATCAAACGCTGTTAATTAGTTCTGGCACTATGGCAGTCTCAATCAGGAGAAATTCTCTGCAGCTATGAGCTGTGATACAGAAAGTCAGTATGTGTGTATGTGTGTGTGTGTGTGTGCATGTGTGTGTGTGACCGTCCTGATTATTTGGGTAGATGATGATTATTAATTATGATTATTAAGTCTTGGATGATTTTGATCAGTTGAATTTCATCCTGTACTTTTGGCAGCTTATATTAACAACCTGAGATCTTTTCAATGAAATTATTTATTTAATTGCAACTATTGTTGGTGTGAGAGGATTCCCTGCGAGCGGAGACAGGTTTTTCTCACATTAACCTGAGTAACCTTCCCACCACTTAGATGACAGCGCTTTCATAGCCGTGTAAAAAAAAAAAAACAACCTTAATTTCCATAACAAAGCACTGTCAAGCAAACATTGCTCTGGCCTGCTCTCTAAGCAGCTAGGGTTCATTTTCAAAGAGATCTCAGATGAATTAAGTCAACAAACGCCTCGGTCCCCTGTCAGTCATCGTCTGGGTGACAGACTGAGAAATGTCCCTTTGTTTCGGAAAACAAAGTGAAGCAGGGCAGAGCTAAATGAAAGGGTGATATTTTGCTGCATGTGATAGCAGAAAGAGAGACTGGGCGACAGTGGGAGGGATGGCATGGGTGTGCATGATTGAGATAAGCGACAGATAGATGGGGAGCCAGGCGCGAGTCTTCTCCTACACACTGGGATCCCAGAGAGATACCTCCCACAGAAACGGTGAAGCACACTGCAGTTGCACTGTCACGCAAGGACATATGAAGGACAGAGAGAGAGAGAGAGAGAGAGAGAGAGAGAGAGAGAGAGAGAGAGGGAGGATGGCTGCACCTCTGTGGCAGAGAACGTTCAAACTGAGTGAGAGCTTTCCCTGCACTGATACGTAGCACTGTAGCTCATGAAAACCTATTATTGCTCATTTTAAAAGACAAATTGAAAAGTAATTCCACCTTCTTTTTTTTTAAAGAAGTGAACAAAAAGCACTTTACACTATCTTTTAAATAAATAGTGGTGCATACCGTGGTTGGTAATGCCTCATAAATACCATTGTGATGGGCAAAACAATTGAAACTCCTAACAGAAGAATACCACGTAAAGGAAGAGGGCCACCTGCTGCCTCAAGAACAGATTGAATCCTTAAACAAATCCTTAACTGTGGGTGTAGTGGGATGTCTTTCTTCCAGATGGAAAGTCTTCAGTTCTTTAAGGGATAAAGACGGTGCAGTTATGTTATTTAGTGATGTTCAGATCTGTTCAGATCTTGATTTTTAGCTGTAGTTGGTATTCAGTAAGAAGACTCATCTTTGCAGCTGCGTTTTGTAATCGTGATTCAGACGCTCTAATGAATTACATTGAAATATCGGTGCAAAGCTGTTTCATATTAGATACAGTACATTTATTTGATACACACTAATGATATAATGTGACAGTTGAACCACCTTTGACTGCTTAAAGGAAATTAAATACCAATTATAACATAATAACATGACTTTGTCCACCATTAGATTAACAGGTTAGATGTCTGAAGATCAAATAAACAAAACGCCTTCATCCTGAGTAAACACAGCATCCTGGTCCGAGTGAATCTTTCTCCGCCTCTTCCTGCTTTCTAAGCGAACGAATCTTCCTCATCGTCGGCCTTCTCTTTCCCTTTTTCCTGCATCGCTCTCGCCAGTTTTCCTCACCATGACTAAACTGTGAATCCCTGTCAAGTGGTCATGTGATGATGAAATACCGCATCAGGGTCGCTGCTCAAACAACTCTGTTCCCTTTTTTCTCCACTATTTTCAGCGGGTGCGACTCCAGGGATCGCAGTGTCAGTCAGCGGATCCAACGGCTGGATTAATTGAATTGACGTTCCTTCTTCATAACCTTTTTTTGTGCAGGATGGTTGTTAGGGCAGAATGTAGTAAGGGGTGATGTTAGAGCTTTTATTTTCACCTACTTGTACAGGATAATGTCACCCTCAGAGATTTAACACTTTCCAGGAAGTGATTTTTTTTTCCAGAAAGTTGTGACATGGAGGTGACATGACATGAAAGTGTCTATCACGGGTCTTTTACACCCTTATTGACAAATGTGATAGCTTTCAGGTGTAAGCATCTGAGTGCACCCAAGTCTTAGTTAGTTTACATAGTTTACATGATAAAGTTTAGACTCATGAAAGTTAGAGCTGAATCTCAAGAGCTGCAATTTAAATGTCCAAAAATGGCCACACATATGGTGCTCATATCTACACCATATAGCTCCAAAAATGAGTAAGTTCCTCCAAGCCATCGTGCCAGATATTTTATTATATGACTATTTTGATATAAACATTTACCCGCCAGTGTGTCCTCTGAGATTTACTCGCCAAACAGAAAATCCACCCACATTTGGCGCTTGGCGGGTTTTAATTTGGGACCCTGGTTACATATACTTTGCCCCAGTGTTGGTACCAAAAAGCAGAGTAGGCTCCATTTTTCCAATTCCCATCCAACCACTTCCTTTACTTGTGTGTAATGAGCAGTGCAGCCCAATGTGTCCGCTATAGTGGCTTTAGATTTTACTCTTGTTTATTGTCTTGACTCCTTTTTCTGTGTCACATGCATGTCTTCTCTGCTGCCTTCTCTCAGCACTGCGCTCTCTGCTCCCTTCTCGCCTTCCTTGGTTACTGTATCTATGCAGAAAGGTGTGGGCATGGCCGCTCTGGGATTCTCTCTGATTGGCATAGATACTGGTATTTTTGATCCAGGATCAGATCTGACTGAGGACTACAAAGTTCAGTGGTTTTTTTTGCCTGGCACACGCCAGTAAGCAAATTAACTACGTCGCAGTGGCCTTTATTCCGTGGAGCTGGCCATGAATAAGTCAGCACCCCACCGTGGGTTACCAGCCTAATGAGCTGGTTGCTGCTGGTTTGCATTGCACTCCAGTCAGCCTTTTCCTCCCTGCAGTAGTGCAGCCTGAAGGCGCTGACTAGACTGCGCCCTTGGCTTTACTCCATCCTGCTGAACCTCGTCTGGGAGGCGAGCGGTTTTGACTAGGGAGGATTGGTCTCATGGGTGAAGGGCTGAGATATCCCCATCATCCCGCTCCTCGTCCTTCTCCTCACCGAGCGAATCTGGGTCAGACCTTGCGTGACGGACAGCCTGCCATTATCACCACTCAGACACACAAAAGGGAAAGGCCAAGAGCTGCAAAGTGCTGGGAGGGTGGAGAGGAGGGGCTGATTGAGAGGAAGAAGACAGAGTGCTTTTCCCTCTTTTCTCCCTCTGGCATGGCGACGGGATTGGACATTCCTCCCATGGGTGTCTGCTCCTGCCTTCCTTTGACACGTTCTCACTCTGCCATCTTCCCTGAAAGTAGAAAGAGTAGATGCACACACATAATGAGATCACAGCAGTGAGCCAGGGGAGTCAGTAAGGCGATGAGTGTATGATGTCTTGGTTTTCTTCGGTGTCGGACTGTTGGAACCGGGTCTTCTCAGGGCTTAGTCAGCGCACGCTCTCATTTGTCTGAATTTTCACTCTAATAGCCTTAACTTGAAGTCATTCTGTGGTTCACTACACAGGCTGTCATCATCCTGATATTGAGATGACAAGGGCACGTGCCCCACTCTATTTCGAGACTGTCAACAGATGACAGGGGTCGCGCTCAGACCTAGCCTAGCCTCTCTGTTTCCTCTCAGTTCTTTCCCTCACTGTTCACATCCTCGTTCTTTTATTCATCCTGCAAATCTGTCTCTTTCACGGTAACAAATCTTTCCTTTGATTTCTTCTCCATCTCTTTTCAACCATGTTTAATGTCTCGCCGTTTACCTCTTATTTCCCTCACTCAGTAGTTATTAACACTTGGCACACTCTGCATGCTCCTTAATTTGTTCTGCCAGTGACACTGATGTGCAGTCAGGTAGGAGAGACAAACAAAGCAAATGTCAAGCCTTTCCTCTGACCTAAAGAATTGGGACTTGATTAATCCCGCTTTAGTGCTCCAGGTGTAAACACACAGGCACATAGACACACGCTGCTGTTGTGTACTTCCTTATTCCTGAGGAGGCCCTAATCACATGCATGCAGAGGTGTCAGCTCCACGGAAATAGCTTCTCTGCAGTAACCTGGGAATCAGATCTCCTATTTGATATTCATTCTGTCGAAGGAGCCTATCAGGGGTTCACTGGAGTACTGTTTAAACCAATGAGGTTGATGGAGAAAGATGAGGAATCACAGCAGCAGAGAGGAGGATTAACCAAGATAGATGGCAGCATTTGGTTGGAGCGCATTCAATCTGATGATGGTCTGATGTGGCCAAAGGACAAAGAACCTTGAAACGTGCAAGAGATTCGCTCACGTTTAACGAGTCACGATAGCTGCAGAGAGTATGCAAACACAACCTTTCTGCAACCTGCTTTGGGTTGTGTGGGGATGTAGTGTGAGAGAATCACTATTCTTTGTGCTTTCATTGTTTCCTCAAAACACTGACTAATCTGAAATAATCCAGGATCTGCTTTAAATGACGGCTAATGTTAGCATGGCTAGACACAGTTGAGTTCTTTTTGAAAGGTTTTCGATGGATTTTTCTTTTGCTTTGCCAAACAGTCTGAATGTCAGGTAATCCTCTTTGTTTCATTTTGGACCGGTAACATGGAGTTTGTTTGAAAGACTGGGCATTGTAAGTCAAATGCCATTTATATCACATTGGAAACACCAGTGCCTCTCTTACACTGCACAAACTCACTATGGGTGGTTAGACTTACGGAGGGCATATGATTACCTCGACTCCAGGGCTAGGCTGAGGCTGAAAGCAGGGTTTTAGGTAAAGTCTGGGAGTTCCTTTCGGATCTGTCAGGCTTAAAGTAATAAATCCACACATCTCCCTTGACGGAGGCCAGGATTACTTGTTCTGTACCCACCTGTTAACAGGAGAGTATGCTTTGCTTTGCTTTGCTGTTTAGGACTAGCAGGCTGGTTGACTCCAGTTGTGCATCTGTATGAAATAATTAGAGGTGTCTAAATGAAAAAAGAAAAAAAAAAGATCAAATCATTATGATCACTGTCATGTAGATGAACCTATTTGTAGCTGTAGCTAGACGAGACACAAGCTCCAGAAATCCCCTGAGACACAACAGATCTGAGAGCCTAAAACGGCCTTTTAAGAGGAACAAAAGTAGTTCATCTGTGATGTGTCTTTGTGTGGATGTGCGTGTGTGTTTGTTCATGTAAATGCATATAGGCACAGACAAATGAGTCCAGAAATGGATCTTTGCTCTCCAGTTTAAATGATACTTCAACTGCCAAAATGCCTTTTTTGTCTCAAGTTTAAAATCTCTGTACCAAACTGTTTGAAGCTCATTTAGATCATTTTATGTAGGCGAGGGATTGCCGTGGAAACGCTGTTATTGTCACTCTTTATCATAAAATTAATTTAAAAAACGAATACTTCAGGTATATAAAGAATGCACAAAATTGTCTTAATTATGTACCTCACATCTTTCCAATGCTAATATGACAATCAACAGGTTAAATCTTATGTTTTGGCTTAAGGAGTAGTACAAGAAAAAAAGAAGGCAATGAAACATTAGTTGTAATTTAGCTTTGGTTCTTAGCCAAATCCAGTAAAGCAGCAACAAAGTTTGAGAAACTCAAGGTCTCCTGGAGCATCCTCTAACACTCTGTAGCCATCAGAGGGCACTGTGAAGGCTGGAGTTTTAAAAAAAGACAGACCATTTTGTCAGCAGAATATGCTTGTGTTTTGTATTTAGCACATTTTGTTATGGGGCAAAGTGCAGCACTGAAAACTGAAAAAAAAACAAAAAAAAACTTTTCATCAGTTCCTTAATTGCAAGCTGCACTCTTCTGCAGTGAGCCTTTATGCAGATTTCTCTCCCAGATGGCTATACTTGCAGCCAGCCACCAGCTCAAGAGACAGACTCTCCGCCCACACTCATGGCTTTCTGCAACAGCAGACCTGACCTACCAGTCCAAACACACACACGCACACAGACTCCATATATCAGTCAGAGCTGCCATATTAATGCTGTTGTTGCTGTTTTCAAAGCTGTGCCTCCCCTCAGAGCATGTGGCTGCATGTAGTATAGCTGAATCTAATTCCTCCTGAATACCAACATTTTCTCGCTAGATCCTTTTCTGATATTTGAATCGTTGTGTGTCGCGCTAAATGCAAAAAAAAATGATGACATGGATGTTTTGAGTTCACTGTGATTAAATTATAAAACATCTATTTCTGCATTAGTTTTAGCAAACTTATAATACATAGTCAAGTTTTTTGATTTGAGGGAAATATTCTGTTTTTTGCTGCTGCACACTCGATATGATTTAGGTTTGTTACTCAAGGATGTTTTCAGCAGGTACAGCAATGGTTAGTCTACAACCTTAGTAATTGTTAGGCTGTTCTTGGGTAACATCTAAAGGGACGATTCAACCACCACATTTAAAGTATAACGTGGTGAACGTGATGTCAGCATTGGCAGTTATCATTAAGCCATATAGAAACATGATTAAAGAGCTGAACATTTTACAGCTAATTTAATCATAAAGCAAGCTGTGTTGATTAAGATAACAAATTGGGCATATGAGATTAAATTAATTTAAAAACATGCTGGTGCTATATATTCAACCAATACAAAATGCATTTAGTCATTTTAAAATGTCCAAATCTGATATTTTTTGTTTGCAGAGCCGATTCCAGTGTTGTTTTATTCCTTGTTAACCAACATATGTTTTAGAGAAACTGACTCATGCCTGGTAGACACAGTGTTGTGGGGGTGTTGATAATTGACACAGAGCCAGGAGTGAAAAGCCCAAATTAAATTTCATCAAGGACCCCCAGAAGGTCCGGGCTGCCCTCTTGCTAATAGAGAGCAGAGCATAAAGCGTGCAATACCCTCCATAAAACACACATTCCTGCTCTGATTCCAGCTCATTACTGCT
Organism: Euthynnus affinis; assembly: GCA_029490765.1. Classification (NCBI taxonomy): domain Eukaryota; kingdom Metazoa; phylum Chordata; class Actinopteri; order Scombriformes; family Scombridae; genus Euthynnus; species Euthynnus affinis. The sequence goes on along the minus strand of CM055856.1, from coordinate 5,343,281 downwards.
GATGTTTTAACTTACTGTTTGATACAGACGTCTCTAACTGCAGCCAATTAAGAAGCCAATTAGTGTGTACAGTTCTAGTGATACAGGCTTTCTCTGCACATACAGATTATACGTGTCAACATCTGCTCAGACAAAGACCGAACGGAAACTTTACTTTAACAATGTAAAACTCTTTTCTGGTGCCTTGTTGTCAGCAGAACCTTGTTTTTTTTCTTTTCTTTTTTCTTTTTTCTTCCAAGGACGTCTGGATTTGCACTGATAAGGTTGAGAGTAGAACAGTTAAAAAGCTGCTTGCTGAAGCTGCAAAGCCTCTTAAATAGGAAGCGCTCATAATTTGCCACTCTGGAAATATTAATACTATAATGCAGCACATCAATATCAGCGTGCAGGCTAAAGCTAAGATGAATGTGTTTAAGTACAACACTATTACAGATCAGGAGAAGTGGATGGAGGGTGATATAAAAGGACAGATTTCAGACATATACAGTACGGTGAGGCAAGCGCAAAAGCGTTCGTGTGGATTTGGGTTCTGCTACCCCCCCCCCACTACCACACTACCACCACCACCACCACCTCCACCATAGTTAAAATTCCTGTTGTCATAGCAGCGGTTTGATGTAGTGGTCCTCTCCTGAATGTGATGGCTGCCAGAGTGTAGGGCAGAATGTTAAGATCCAGAGTACCACAAATTAACAGCTGAAAAGAGGGAGTGACAGAGTGTTGGCGTGACGGTGATGGAGCCCACAATGCAGTACTGCGTAACCAATAGCCGATCGATATGTCACACAGTCCTGTCCAACTTCCCGTTGAACAAGCCGGCCTACTCCCTTTGGATCTCCTTCAGACCTGACTGAGTCTTTGTGTCCTCCAGTGCTGAATGCTAATTCGTCCACTGTGCCAGGGGCCCATGTGCGCTCTCTAACAGTCATTAAAAGCTGCTTAGGGCGTCACAGAACACTGCGCTCCGTTCTCTTTTTTCTTTTCTTTTTTTTCCCTCTCTGAACCTCGTTGATGCTGATTTGGATGCATTTGTAGTCCTCTGTGCAACACAATCTACATAATTAATAAAGTTTAATGCATCTTTGGGGTTTTGCGCAAGAATTGTGACAAATATGGTTTAGAGAGTAAAAATCTTCAACTCTTCAACTCAACAATAAAAAAAAAAAAAGCTGATGTAGTCGTAGAAGACAAAATGACAGCTCTATTTGGGCGACCATCCCCTGAACAAGCTTTTAGCTGGTTTTTGAAGGATGAAGACTCCCCTCCTCCTCGTCAAAGAACCGGGCGGTCATCAGGGACGGAGGATTGATGGATAGACCTTGGGAGGGCAGCTTCACAGAACTGCTGACGTAGTACAGCAACATGATTAATGTAAAGCCCTGTCTATATTTGGAAGCCTATGTAACAATGGTGGACTTGAGTTCTTTTGTATGGGATATACAAGGTTCCTTTTTCTATATATACAGCATATTTAGAGCTTATTATTTTTTTTATTCAAAGAATAACATCCAGGAATGTGTTAGCATTTATTCTGGCAGTTTAAAATGGATCAATAAAACAATCACCCAAAACTGTGTGAACATCATATTTTAAAAATACCATCTGCAGTGCACTTTTTCATTTAACAGTTTGTTTTTCACTTACTTAGAGCGACTCTGGTGCATAATCAGCAGCTCATTTGTATTTCTAAAACTCTACTTACTCCACTAATAGAAAGTTAAAAAAATACTTTCTAATACCGGCGTAAGTAGAGTTTTAAACATTGCCAGAGAACCTCATTTGCTGCAAACGCTGGTGGTCAGTGTCTACTTGCAACTGGAAATAGGAAACAACAACATGAAATTGTACAAACAGATCAATAACACTTAAGTATATGGAGCACAGTATGTAGGATGCTGATTTTATTTTTTTGTGTCAGTGTGTAATTGGTTAACTATTCTCCCTGCTGCAGAACACCGTGACAGGTCTGTTGTGTTTCTCCCGAAGACCCACGGCATCTCTTAAAATAACAAAGTGAAGCAAAAAAAAAAGCGAGAATCTTCCCTGAGCTCCTTCCACATGCTGATTCATTCTCTCAATGATGCATCCGTGGCAGGATCAAATCATGTGATTCGGTAGTTTATTAATGGTGTTAACACGTCGCCTTTTTTTTCCAAATTTCACAACAGCTGCTGTTTGCTCGCCTCTCAGAGATTGTTTTCATGAGGCTAGAAAATGCCAGTAAACAAAAAACCAAGCCCTTTCTTTATCCTGGGCTTAGTACAAGCAACAAGCAACGACAAACAACATTCAAATGTCTTCCTCCTTTTGCTTTGGTGTGCAAAGTTGTAGCAGAAGCCCCCTAGTTAAGTGAGAGGGAATTTCCCTTTGTGAGAGCAGAATAAACAGACAGCACTGTGATTTACTTGTGGTCTCACATTTTTATACATATATAAAAAAAAGAAGCTAACATCCCAACATGGCTCTGCTGCCTGTTTTGGATCCCTGGTGTACTGATCACGTCTAATGTTAATACTATGCTGCAGCGCCAGCTATTCATTGATGGAGAAACTCACCCACACAGTGACGAACACTGACTGACACACATTCAACACCATGCCTGGAAAAAAAAACAGAAATACAAACAGTTTAAATAGTTGGTCTCATCACAGCCTGTCAGGGTGTCTGACTCAGTGACGCCATGTCTGACTTGAGTCGTTTGTCATGAGGTGCGGCAGCCAGGCCTGTGGGGCTCCTGATCATATAAACTGAGTTATAGCACCCCCAATAACATTGGATTACCGCAGTGTGGGCGAAAGTCAACAACCCCTCTGAGAGATCCTCTGAGAGGTATTGAGGTATTGAGGGACAAGGGGTAGATACAGTATGTAGATGCTGTTGGAACAGGAGAGATAAAAAAAAAAGCAGATTAATGGGAAATATAGAGGGACAAAGTCACTTGGATATTAGAAACAGAAGTCGGTGCTGGTGCTCCAAGTGTACAGTAGCGGAGTGAAAAGGGCCAAACCCAAATCAATAATAATGGTGTTTTGTGTGTGGGGGTAGTTGGGTACATGAGTGGAAATCTGACTGAAGGTTGTTCAGGGTCGCTGATGTTCATTCTCGTGGTCTGCCTCCAGCTGGGGATCAAAGGAGGGTAAAAACTCAGGAAACACATTTTGAGTTGCCTCTGATTTTGTGTGCTGCCTTCACTCCAACTCCCCCAGAGATGGATGTAGCTTACAGTATTTACACACCACTCACATCGACATCTCCCTGGGTGAAAAACCTAAGGTCAGGCTTTTTGACTACTATTGCAGAGAATAATACAACACAAAAGCTGGAAGTTTGTTGTTTTGTGACTTAATACCTCGTATAAAAAAAAAAGCAGAAAAAAGTCTGCCATAAAGTTGGATGTGTTGCCTTTTTTTTATAGTTTGTCTCAGCACAGACCTCTCCATCTCTGTGACTCACATTCATTGTGAGCTCTTCAGAGAGATTACCTAAACGATACTCAAGTGTCCTTATTTGAGACAATCTGACCGGCCCTGCCCATCCATTACTGTTAGCGTCATGATGAGCTCACAGCCATTTACTCAGCAATACCATCCATCCTCTCTCGGCTCTCTCAACTATCTTTCCTCTCGCACTTCTCTCAAGCTCTTCTTTCTTCAGTATTTTCCACACAGTGTGGCCAAGCCGGGGTATAATGAGACAGGTACTTCTTCCTCAGCCACCCTCTCACACAGAGATACCGGCTTCATCCCTCTTCCACCGACTCTCTCTATCTTATGTGTGTGTCACCGACTGTTTATGTGCGGCGTTAAAAGTGAGATCTGGTTCAAAAGGTCACGCTCGCTTTTCCTGTGCTGTTAGTTTAATTTCGCTCTCTGCTTTCTGTCTCATCTCAGGATGTTGCATTTGAAGACAGCAGCACAGAGGTTGTTGAACCAGAACAAGGCAGCGTTAATTAGCTGCAGTGTGGAAGCCATTCTTTGCATCGGGCTGATCTGCTCCTAGTTAGCCCGTAGCATAGACACAAATTGCACTCACCTACCAAAGTGTTAGAGGAGAAACTTCCCTAAAAAGGTATTACATCTGAGGCCATGTTCAGAGCCACTCATATTTCATTGAGTCTCACTGGTACCTGAAACAACATGAGCAGTGCAGGTAAAATGTGTGTTGCATCTACTTAACCATTTTATTGACGATGCTCTCACTCTATCCCCACTCTATCTGTGGACTTTTGGCCCTTTCACAACACCATGATAGAGGATTTTTTATCCAAATTGCCCACTCCTACTTACATGTTTAGAAAGAAAATGAGTTAAAAAAAATCTATGTGATGTATGAGCAGATAGTAATAAACACAATCTGGGTTTTGACTTGATTTCTTTGAGGCCCGTATATACATTGTACATTTTTCCTGTGTAGGTCAAGAAAGAGTACATTGTTTTCTGACAATGGCGGTACACACCTGCAATTTGATGATGATAGCTTTCCTGCATCAGGCACGGTGGAGATAAGGTATAGAGTGGAGGACGCGCAGGTTTCACCTATCCATCCTCATACAATACAAATGATACAGCATCTTCCAGGACAAAAACACTCCGAGGCATAGAGCAAATGTAAGAAGACAGGCAGAGGCAAGAAGGTGTTGGAGAAAAAGAAAAAAAAAACAATCGGAGAGAGATAGATAGAAACAGAAAGATGTGGGACTGTGATAAGTGATGCTGTGGTTAAGAGCTGAGACATGGCAAACGTAGAGAGGAAGGCAGGCGGGACAGAAGGAGGGAAAACGGAAGGTGGAGGGCCGGTGGAAAGGGCGGAGAGCTGAATAAACATCGGGATGATTGAATGCGACGGAGAGAGGCGGAGACGGCCTGTTTTCCAGATGCCTCGCGCTAAAGATAAAGGGAAAGAAGTCTCTCCGGGGAAATGCTCAGAGGAAAGAGGAGAGGAAATGGGGAATAGGAAGGAGGAGGCAAACAGGGGGCAAGTAAAGTTCTCCCACAATGCAGCAGCAAAGAGCGGGACAGGGTCTTGAGCAGCAGCAGCAAAGAGACGGACAATATATTGTACCCTATGTTCCATAACCAATTATGGCCTGTAATAGCCAAATCATTTATTTGCTGATAGAGCATAATTGCACGTCAGAGGGTTTGACTAGTGGTAACTGAGCTAATAAATCTCAGATGATTTACTGCAACCACACAGACACACACACACACACACTGCCTCTCACACACACACTGTGCATCATTTAGTGTACACAAAAAAGAAGGGAGTGTTATCCTATCTGCTTGCTGAATCACAATTCCCTCTTTACTGGAACATTAAGTAAACCTGCAGAGATGCTAATGCAATTACAGCACGCTTGCTCTGTACACAAATCAGAATAATTAAAAGGTCAAAGAGGACACAGTAAGCCATTAATATCTCATCTGTATGTATTTGTAGGTGCTAAATTGCTTGGTGGGTAGAGGGTTGTTTTTCAAAGGTAGAGGATACCATGTTTTGTTTACTTGTTGTTTACTTGTCCTTGTGCAGCATTAGCCCACCGCGTTAGCTTAACAACACGCTTTTTCTCAGCCGCTTATGCACACACCATGCACCAACGTGGACAACATCGCACAAATCTCACACAGCACAGTACAGTACATGTCTGCAGGCTTATATGCAGTGACTAGTTGAAGGGGAGTGTGTGTGTGTGTGTGTGTCTGCATGAATATGTGTGTGTGTGTGTGTGTGAACTCTGTGGGGAGTAAAGCTGCGTGTTCAGCAGTTGTCAAGCCCTGTGAGGCCATTGTTAACCTTGCATCGCTCAGCAGGTGTAGCTCTGCATAGGGTAAGATATCTGTCGGTGTCATCCTGTGCTCTTCAGTCTAGCCTTTGTCATACAATTACACACACATACACACTCAGGCTGTGATTAGACTGCAGCTCATGACAGGTTTTTTAATCACAGAATTGATAATTTCATTGTCATCGACGTTTTCTTATTTGGGCCGTTTTAATATGAGCTTTTGAATTTGATATGTATCTGATGTGCGACAATGTGACCTCAATCTAAACAGTTTCAGAGTTTAGGCAGCTTTTACAACTGTTCAGTGGGATGTGCAGAGGAAGGTGTTCAGAACAGGGGTCATTCGGAGTGATCATCTATCTTTTTTTTTTTTTTTAGCGAATGACCACTAGTAGCACTGTAGACCGTTTTTATAAGTGGGCTCTCGTTTTGAGGACACACATGCCGGATATGATATTCAGTCAAGTGAAGAAGATGAACGCTAGCTAGTAAACATGGATGTTAATGCAGGATTTAAAAATCTGTAAATGCTTCATGACGAATGTGTTGTCACACATTTGTTAGACCTTGAGGGGATACAAACTGCATTATGATGAGTAACACTGAATGTAACTTTGTCTACAAACTTCAGTGTGCCGTGCGTTATGTAAAGCGCTTTGAATTTCTCTTTTGTAGAAAATGTGCTACACAAATAAACTTCCCTTACAAGAAAACTCAACTTGAATGTCAAAATAACAAACAAAGGCATCAGTCATTTCCGTTTAATTACTTCTGTGTGATCCAATTAGTGACTCTAAGCAAACTGTAACTAAGAAGCGCTAATTAGTTAATGAAGTTTGTGAACTTTTTCCTAAAAATAATAACACTGAAAAATGGTTCAGCTTTAATCAATTACTTGTTTACTTACTAAATAATACGAATAGGAGCAAAAAAGAAAACACATAATACAGTATGGCAAACATAGCTGTACTGTTTTATAATATTTATATATTGGTAAGTTATAAAATATTAAATCTGTTACATATATAATATAGTGATATTGATTTCAACTAAAAAAATGTAGAAAAATGAAAGGAAAAAACTGTGAACTTATCCTTGCAGACAGAGAAACACACACACACACACACACACACACACATGCCCTTACATACTCAAAGCAGATTCTCTCCCACTGCAGAGATTCGTTCCTCGCTATGCTTTCTGTAGCGGGTCTTCACCTCGAGGGCAGCCTTGACCTCTCCCTGCCTTTTATGAAGGCCTCTCAGGTGCAGATGAAGACTGAATCTAACATGTTAATTTAACATCATCGCTATCTCTAAGGAGCAGGGAGCCAAGCTTGTAATTTCAACCCCCGTTGTTGGTCAGTGTGGTTCCTGAGCTTTGCCAAGTTTTAGCGTGCGGTGTTGACATGAACCTACAGTAAGCCCAGGCCCACTGGTGTTAATTACCGCACCGCTCCTCTCGCCTCCCCAGCCTGTGATTGGCTATCTTTATCTGAGCGAGGAATCACCCTGGGGGCCATATGTGTGTACACACTGCTTTGATGGGGCTCTTTTTATTAGAGAGGATCAAGATGCAGAGATTGACGATCTTTACTATTCCTGTGGGCAAGAGTTAGCTCTGCTGATATAGATTTCGGGGGGGAATGGATGAAATTAAATTTAAAGACTCTTTCTCAGGTTACGTCGAGAGAGAGAGAGAGAAGGGAGGTGGAAAAAAGGAGATGGGGAGGGAGAAGTGGGGGCAGATGGAGGAGAAGGAGGGGTGGGGAGGACGACGAGCGGTGGACGGGGGGAAGCAGGCAGGGAGCGGAGGTGTTGCCGGGGTGACAGGAGAGAAGGATGAAGTGGGACATGCCAGTGGAGCGTCAGTAATCTGCTGCTCTGGATGGCTGACAGGACAGTCATGCGCACACACACACACGCGTACACACAAACTCCTGCTCGATCCGTGGCCCCGAGCACACAACCAGTTTACACAGGTCCACAGTCAGTGGCCAGCAGGAGGTGGCCGGTCGGCATGGTGTTTTAGGGCTGCAGCAAGCCATGTTTTCTCCTGCTGCCCTGCTAGCTTGGCACAACCACTCAGATGGACATAATGAGGGAAATGGAGAGAGATAGAGAGGAGCGAGCAAGACAGACAGCCAGGGACACACAATCAGACAGAAAGAAAAGAGACAATGTTCAGAACTGGCAGCCTTACTTCTCTCTCTCTCTCTCTCTCTCTCTTTCTCTCTCTTGCTTCTTTATGTGTCTCTCTCCCTGTGTTTCTCTTCCTACACTCCTCCTCCTTCCCCACCACTTTCAAAATCCTTTTGTCCCTCCCTGCTTTTCCTCTCTTTGATTTTTTTTTTTTTTTTTAAACACAATATTCCGCCTAAGCCAGTGTCCCAGTGAGGTGGCGACGGCTGGGGATGAATGAGGAGATGAGTGGAGGGATGGAATGACCTAGACGAAAATAGAGAGTGAGGTATAGAGGGGCTGAAAGGAGGCGCGGATGGAGAATGCTGGGAAACCCTCAGGTGGGCGCTCGGAGTGGTCCCCTTCTCCTCCTTTTTCGTGTCCCCCGTGCCATTTGTTTTTATCTTTTCCCTCAATTTTCTAACCCCCTCCTCCCCCCTTCCCCCCTCCCAACCCCACCCCCTCTGTCTCACTTTGTTTTTAGGTCATCCTTTTAGTTGATGCATTTGCTCGGATGCTTGTGGTATTTAATCTTGATAACCTGCAGCATTGAGGGACTCGCCGGATGTGTATATGTGTGACAGTGTGTTTGTGGTGGTTGTCATGAGAGTCACGTAGCTCTGCTGTCTGCTTCTGCCTGCCTCCTGTATGTTCAAAGGCTGTGGAGCTTGGTGGCTCCTCCAGGACTCAAGCTGCTGCTGCTGCTGCTGCTGCTGCTGCTGCCGCTGCCTCATTCATGACGATCTTCTTCACAAACTCTTTTATGGCTTCCCCTGCACCCTTTGGGGACTTTTTAAGTCATTTGTAGCCAGTCAGTTTTAGTTCATTTGATATCTGTTGTTGCTTTTTTCTGCTGCCACTAACTGATCATATTTGCATGTTTGCAAGAGCAGAAATGTTTGTTTTTTTGTTGTTGTTGTTGTTACTATTGAAGCTGATTTGGATTTAACGCTTAGCATTCTCTGGGAGAACTCCTGCTATACCGGCTCGTATGCTGAACAAGCCTGTTTCCAAGGAGATGTCAGCATAGCAAGATAAAAGCCCCCAGTCAAGTCAATCAGTGTTGCCACTCCCTATTCCAACTATGCCTCATTTTAATTTTTCCTGTCCCTCTGCTGTCTGCTCACATTTGGTGACACTGTATGATCTGATGGAACTAGTTGGAAGATGTTTCCAGGACAGCTGGGCCAGCTAGACTGGTTATTTTTCATAATTATATCACTCTAATGACCTCAGTGACAGCGTGTGTGTGGGTGTGTGTGTAGTCGGGTGACCAGAGTGCTCACAGAGAGACGAGGACATTGACAAGCAACTGGGATTTCTCACGCTAGATATCCTGATGATAACCTTCGGATGAAGAAGACTGGTGAGATGCCAACACAACGCCCTCACACTCCGACACAGCGATGTGACAGTAATGGGTTTGTGCACGGTTGTTTTTTTTTTGTTTTTTTTTAGTTTGCCTGCGTGTTGGAGTTCTCATTAGCCCACAAGGTTTTTAGTCAATAGAGGCCAACACCTCTCCTCCTCCCCTGTTATGTCTTTCCCTGAATCGCAAATTAGGATGTGTACTAATGTGTGTGTTTGCAGTGTGTATACCTGAGCATGTGCGTATGTATATATATGTTTGAAGTGGGCATGTGTGAGTGTGTATGAAGCTTGTGCAGTGATCCTTGATTTACTACTTGGCCTTTGTTGCTTCTCGAGAAGAATCTTTTCCCCCTGTTAATTAGCCAAGAGAACCCCCAGAGTTTAAACCATTATTTATTCATCATGGCCTCAGTCCGACCGGGTGTGTGTGTGTGTGTGTGCGCGCGCTTGTGTGTGCATTTAGAATCAATGTCATGAGGATGCAGGGGTTCACAGAGTTGGACCATCTAACACAGACACCTGGTGCACATTTTTAGCAAAACAGCAGCTTCGGAGATTAAAACAAGGTGAACTCTTCCTGCCTAAATGACTTTTCTCATCCGCCTCTTCTAAACACACCCACACAAATGAGTTTACCGAACGCAGGGCGGCTAGAGAATAGGCTGCGGGAGATCAAAAGTGAGTCGCTGACATTTGTGTTTGTGCTGGGATTTCTTACGTCTGTGGTGTGGAGGCGTGTATCACTGTGATGGATCATTGACAGTATGTAAATTGGTGTGTGTGTGAGCATGCTTGTGTGGGCTGAATTTACTACTACCTCCCCACCTGATTTTGATTTAAATGCAGACTGTAGAGCTATTTTTTGATTATGGTTTGTCTATAGCCTACAGAAAATATTTAAAAATGACCACCATAATTTCCCAGAGCCGAAGGTGACATCTTCAGATTGCTTTCTTTGTCTGACCAAGACTCCGAAATCCAAAGATACTCTCTTCACAATATCTCAGCTTAAATGAATGTTGTGCACCAAATCAAAGTTTGTTTTGTTAGTTTTGCTCAGCTTCACTTCTCTCCATGCACGGTTTGAACTTCAAACTCAGGATCTGCACTGTTTGTCACTCTCATAGAGGGAGAGAAGTGAGATGTGAGGGTGAAATTGGTCGTGAAGTGAGTGGAGATGATGAAGGGCTGTGGCAGCATTTCTGAGAGCTCTATCTTACACTCAAAGTGGTGTTTCCTTTTGATATATTTTCTCTTTCCTGTGCACTCGCATCGATACAACATCAACAGTGGACCTCTGGCACAGCTCCCTGTGTTCTCACCACAAGTGTTCAGACTATATTTACAGTCTTTCAGCAATAGCAATCTTATTGAAAAATTGTTTTACCTCCGCTGCCTCACTTGCGTGCATTTTAATGTACAACATTCTCACTAATGGATGCGCTGCAGCACAAAATCACATAAACAACATTAGAGTTAAATGATAATGTAACCGAATACTGTACTGTTGCGATGATACGATATTCATTTAATTGTACAAACACAAATATGATACTTCATTGATTTCTATCAGGAAGCTCTCTTCTCTTGCTGCCCTTCTGCAAGAAGGTCAAAGGTCAGCATCGACACCATCACTGGAGCTGAAAGGAGCTGACTCCATGAGCCCACACAAGGAGTTGCTTGCTATAAGCTGCTAAAACTTTTACAACATAAAAAGACAAATGTCTGCCAACTTTTCTTAAACAGGGAACTATGAGAGTTTGTTTTGCTAGCCTGAAGAATAGAATCTGAGGACTTTTATCCTAAAAGTTACAGCAAAAATCATGATTGTATTGTCGAAACAAACAAAAACCCAGTATTTTGACATGGTAATTGTTCATTGGAGCAAAGAAAAAAAAGAACCCTGCTTAGAATTTCTCAATGTTTTTATGATCTCATGTTTTTCATGACAAACTGTATGAGGTCTAGTTGTAGTCTTGACTAATAATGCTCAATTAAGTCATTAAGTCAGTAATAATTAACTCATAATTTAGACGTGTGTTCTTGGTGACCATCAAAGAGAATGAATGAAAATATACGGTGCAATAAAATGCAGTATGAGTTTAAGTTCAAGTCATTGGCCTGTATACCATGTTTACTCTTTGTTGGTTTGTTTGTAATTGATCGATTTGAGTATGAAATGGACTAGAACTAAATTGCAATATTGTATAATTTTTTCTGCCTCTATATCAGGCGAACCGTACTAGAGGAGAGAGAGTGATGAAATCAAATTTATATATATATATATATATATATATATATATATATATATATATATATATATACAGTTGTTTAAAGGATCTTTAGTAACTCGATCTGCAGCCTATAACTTTATAGACTGAAGATGCTGTTATTATTTGTTTATCATATGGAAAATTGCACATTTTTATGTCTACTAGGGGAAGTCAGATATCACAAGATAAGGTGGCAGTGAGGAATGAGTGGACCAGACACAATCATTAAACAAGTCATTAGTAATGATCCGTCTGTTTAAAGCAGCTTGGTGTTAGCTTTTGGCTTCTGGTCATGATTGAGCCGTTGCTCTGGGCCTCCGTCATTCTCTGAGCTCAGCGACAGCTTTATGTCCTGATGATCCACAGTGTAGCGAGGCCAAAGGGCCTTGCTAAGGTCAGCGGGGAGGCAGGCGGGGGGGTTCACCTGCATGACATAGGTTTTGGATGATCCGTGTCGATACTTAGGGAGACTGGATTTGTAGAGCTTGAATTGACAGGAGGTGATGGGAGAGGGGGGAGACATGAGGGCAAAGAGGTATCATCTACAGACAGAAAAAATGGAACATTTGTACACATCTGCTCCGACTAGCCAGAGGGTGAGAGGAACAGCAGGTCATGAACAGAATATATCCAGATGTCAGCAGGAGACGAGAGTGGTTAGATTTTTTCTCATTAAAGGCAGTGAGAGTGTTGCATTTTAAAGGATTGTAGGAAGGGGATGCAAAAAAATAAAAAAGCCAAGCCAGCCTAAGACAGACAAAGAAGTTGGAGAACATGCCGTGAGTGACTGACAAGCTTTTAAGCGGGAACTGGAAATATCTCAAAAGCATCTAGTGAAGCATGAAGAGCTCTACAGTCAGAACTTGAGGGGAAAGTGAAAAGGCTCCCAAAAAGAAGAGGGTGTGATAAGACAGAATGGAGGGAAGTTTTGTGTTTGATAAGTTACAAAACAGCAATGTTAAAGGATAAAGTTGCCTCTGCAGCATCAATCAAGTCGGGGTCATTTTTGGCTCAGTTGAATCATCTGAAACTGAGGCTCCAACACTGATAGGACCATCAACACGCGGATACAAAGAGACGCAATGGATCCATTTTACCAGCCTGTACAGCAGCCGGCAGCTAGCTAGCATGGCTAGCATCGTTAGCATAGCTGTGCCATGCTGTGTGTAGCCCTTAAACTGTAAAAAAATAAGGTGCGGCCGTGGTGTTTTTTGGGGGGGGTTTGTGCTGGGCAGGTGACAGGTGTGTTTCCGTGTCTGTGTGCTCTGAAAGATGTCACGGCGCGGATATAAAGTCACACAGCTGACAGACTGTTAGCCTAGCATGCTAATCTCACGTAAACATATGGATGAGACATATGTTTACAGACATCCACAGATAGAAACAGATGAAAAAGCAGAGGGAGTTAACAGATAATTAGAGTAATTCAAATTAAAATGAGTTATCTTAAGATATGAGTGGAAAGCTTTGTTCTAGCAACTACATTTATAACCTTTTTTTTTTAACTCAAACATAGCTTGTGATATGATACTTCAATACAAATATTACATTGAATATCCAGGAATTCACATTATAGACACTACCACTGACTATCACTGTAACAAAATTGGCCATAGTTTCACATAATGACCATACATGGTCCAGTCATATAGTAGGTTTTGACCCCATTTTTGCAAATGTGCCAGGTGCTTAAGAGCAAGAGTCACGACTGAGTCCAACAGGTTGATAGAGGATTTTGGGAGTTTCTGACTGATAGAATAGTGAGCTTGTTTTTGGGAGATACTTCTGGTTGTCTATCCATCTGTCTTCCGGGAGTTCTCTGGTGAGATTAATGTCCCACCGTCAAATCCTAGACTCCCTCTTGTCAAACACACGCTCCAAAGCCTATTTATAACCAGACACCCACTCACAAACACTAATGAGTCTCTGGGTGAGGAATGGATTTTGAGGACACCTTGCACACCCCTACTTCCTCCTCTCTGCTCGTTCCTCTCCCATCCCACATCTGGCCCCTGAACCCGATGCCTGCTTCTTCTCTAAATGTTTTTTTATGCCTCCACGATGGCGACAGCTGTTATGTTTGTATGTCTCGTGAACTTGATATCTCAGGAACGCCTTGAGGGAACTTTTTCAAATTCGACACAAACATCCGCTTGAACTGAAGGATGAACTGATTAGAATTTGGTGGTGAAAGGTCACATTGACCTCACAAAACACGTTTTTTTGGCCATAACTCAAGAATTCATCCGCTAATTATAACAAAGTTTCACACAAATGTCTAACAGGATAAAATGATGAAGTGATGACATTTTATATCCAAAAAGACAAAGGTCAGCTTCACTGTGACATCATAATGTTCTGCAAAAACACTTTTCTGGCTGTTATTCAACGCCATGGGTGCATTGTGACCATATTTCACATTTTGTCAGATACTGAATTGGTGACGCCAATCTTGAAACTGTGGTTCTTATTTAGATCTTCTTTACTGCCAACTTGAAAATGTGTGTGAAACATCCATCTGAAGCTTTTCTCTACTGTCACGGCTACAACTTTGTGTTCTATCAGGGTCGTCTTTATTGGCCGAGCATGTGAAAATACTACTTTTATTGAAGTCCTTCAAAGTCTTCACTCCAAATATTATTTGAGTCTGGACAGACATGGATGTAAACAGCTACTTGACTGGTTGGCAGAGGCTTACAACTGCGAGGTGGTATTTCTAGTTTTTCTCTCACTCTGCCTCCCTGTGTCCAAACCTCCTCCTGGCCCGCTTCTCCTTTTACTCCAGTTTCCACCTGGCTTCCAGCGCTCTCTGTAAACCATCCATTTGTCTCCACTTCTCCAACTTCTCGTATAACCGTTCTCGTCTGTGGTTCTTTAAGTTTCATCCACCTCTACTCTCAGCCTCGATCTACCGCTAGCCGTCTCCCTCTCTGTCAATCTCAATCTCTTTCTGTCTCTCAGCTACTTGTGAGTCAGTGCTAGTGCTCACTGGATTAGCCATGGGCTCCTCATACAAGTGCTGTGGGGCTCTGGGGCAGAACACTCGCAATTGTCAGATTTCAGTTTCATTCAGCCAGCAGGTGGCAAGAAGAAAGGGAGGAACAATCACTAAAATAGAGACATTTGGTGATGTCTCTATGTATATTGAAATGGAAGTCTCACTTGTTAAAGAGCTAGGCCCCACAGGGGTCCTGCTTCAATTTCCCTTTCCATGTAGTGCAAAAACATTTAGCTCGATGTTTGTGTATCCAGAGAGGCAGCTTTCCCGTGGGTGTGATTGGCAGCATGAAGCCCGAAGACTGAAGGAAAACATCCAATCAGATTGCCCTCAGGAGTCATCACAAATGCCACTTTTATTTAGTTAAATGTTACTTGGTGCTCTGAGTATGGGGAAATGGGAAATGTTAGCATGTCTGCATCAAAGCCCCACAGCTATTGATCCCATCATAGCATACAGTAACACTAAAAATACACAGAAGATTGCAGGGGAGAAGGTTGTTCGTTCAGAGACTGAAAACGTTACATCATTTAAGAATATGCGATCAAACCTTTTCTTGATGTTTGAATGCGTCTATTTGGTTCCCTGTAAGCTATATCAACCAAAGGAAAATGAAAGCATTTTTTTTTAAATGCTAAAAACAACATTGCTTAAGTGAAAAAACAAAGTTAAGTAAGCACATTGCCACAGGATATATTTGAACTTCTCTCATTTGGTTTGATCAATTTTGACTGCTGCAGTTGAAGAAAAGTTTTGTTGTGGTGGCAGCAACATTTGCTAATCCCCGGACTGCTGCAGTAAGCCATTTCTGAGTGAGCTGAGGGATCAAGGTTAGTCTGAAAGGAGACAGAAAAGTTTTCTGCTCTTTCTTTGACCATCTGTAACTGCTATTTGCAGCAAAAAAAAAAAAACACCAAAAAAAAAAACCTCTTTTGACACACACTTGGGTTTCATTTTCCTCTCAACACATTCATTTTCATTTAACTGGTCTGAGCCTGACCTGCAGTTTGTACTTCTCCTCTGTGGGTGGAACAGAGCGTACGGCTGTTTGGTTGTTGTTTATAACACCAGGCTTGTCAGGGGGCTGTCTTTGTTGTTTTTGTTGCTGCAGTGGGCGCTGTGTTGTGTTGGCAGTGACAGCTTGTTAATGTCTAACTCGTCATCTCCTCCTCCTCTTTCGTGCCAACTGGCTGCTCTTCCCCGCTCACCTACAGTACATCACCACAAAAACCCACGCATCCATCTGTACGGCTGCCCCGCCCCTTCATCCCGAGCACCGGTGAAGGCAAGATAGATAGGGAATCAGGCACTGCGGGGAGGAGAGAGGAGAAAAACACAGTGTTGCTTCAAGCATCCGAAAAATCAGCTGATACCCTTTATGCTTGTGTACCGAGATCAATGCAAGTGTGATCAGCGGATGGATAAACTTGCATCCAAAATGTAGGTACACACTCTGCAATGTGACATAGATTACTGCATGGCCATTAGTGTCTGGACTAATGTTGTGTACAGGACAGCCAGTCAATTACACACAGAAGAGGAAGGAGTGATGGATGAGCAGACTGTGTATTTATTTGAGTCACTTGGGGTCAAGGTAACACTATAATCCAGCATGTAAAGGAGCACAAAGACATAAAATAATGATGCGGAATGCAGAAAAATGCAGCATACTATTATCTCAGCACAACACTCTAAGTGAAACTGAATAAAAGCAATACTGGCTACAGAAGATGCAATTATTTATCATGGGAAATGTGTTCCAGATGCCCTCTAAACAAGCTAATCTGCTGCTATGTGGATCCTTGCAGCAACAAAACACTTCAAACTTGAAATATATGAGTTGTAATGAAGCAAAGCCTCCCTTGTTGTTGTTTGTTTGTTTGTTTTTTTTACCACTCAGAATAAAAAAATGTAGACATATAAAAACGGCAGTGTCCACAAGGATCACAAAGCTGTGTGTGTGCAATTGAAATATTTATACAGGATTCTCCAAGACTGTGAAAGCTTTCCGTAAACGAAAACTGCAAAACATACATGATTGAATCTTTTTGTGCACCATATTTCTCATGATGACTCTAACAGACAATGATTATAATAACATTTCTATTTTCAGTGGCTTTCATTCTGACACTACAGAGCAAAGAGCAGAGGTAGAGTTTAGTCCGTAGGGTATTGCCATTTTCTGGCCCTCCCTCCTGTGACAGAGGCATACAGGCAGGCAGCAGAGGATGATGGGAGATGTGAGGCAGAGGGTGGAGCTGCTGTTTTGCAGGGTGTTTTTTTTTTTTTTTTTTTTTTTTTTACCAAGCTCCTCTGCAGCCCACTTTTCTGATACCCTCTAGGGACTAGTGAAACAAGCAATTACTCTAACACCCCAGTAGGGACTGCTGTGTGCCGCTCATCTCCCCCACTCATTCTGGGATCACAACAGGCATGACAAAACCCTCCTAAACGGGCTGGGATGCTAGATATGAGATTTTCAGCTTTGATCCGTGTCACAGTTTTTTACTCTACTTCAAGTGTAGACAGCAACTTTGTATTTGTGACACTGTTTCAACATGTGTCTTTTCTGATCTAACTTTACTCTTAGATCAGGGTTTTTCTTTAACACAAAAGAGAGCGGTTTGAAAAAAATGTGATTTGAAGATAAAAGCTGAGTATCTAATTTTGATTCTTGAGCTTTTTAAAAACCCGTTTCCTGCAAGGCAGTCGTATTAAAATCCACCACCTACCTCCTATCCTCTGATACTCCGTTTGTCTTTTCTCTGATGCCAGTCGACAGAGAACAGTTTGTAGTATGACACACGACTGTTTGAATTATAACACAGTAGCTGTGCCATGTTTATTCGACAACTTGTAATCTCCTCTGCTCTACTTGTGCCGCATCTGTCACTGGCTGTGTCTCTCGCCATCATGCGTGTGAAACCTTTAAACTGTATGCGTGTTGGACAAATGTGTGCGAAATGTGTGTATCAAGTGTACGTGGGGGCTAGCTAACAGCAGACAGTGTTGTGATACAGCTGGCCTGTTGCCAAGGCGACCGATCTGCAGTGACAGCAGCAGTCATACTCATCTCAGCTAATGACTGGCTGTTTTGATTGATCCCTATTATTTCTTTTTCAGTTTTTTTTTTTTTTTGAGGTAATTTTTTGCTTTCTGCTCTTTCAATAAAAAAAAAAACATTCTGGCAGTAACGTTCCAATTAAACTGTCTGGGTAATTCTGGTCGAAGAGGAAAATTGGTCCTGTTATTTTTATGGTTTGAAGAAAATAAGCACTTCTGTGGCTGTCCTTGTCTCCCCGTCTACTCCAGGTAGCACACAGGAGAAACTAATCATATGAGCAGAGCTTCTTTTCCGAGGGCTGAAAAACCCTGACAATGACTGTGCTAAAGCAGAGGTGTTAACTTCATGTTTTGCTTCGAGCAATTTGGGCTTGTTCTGAGGCTGTCAGTGCCATTCATTGCCTCCGTTTCACCAAAGTATCACCCCAATTTATCCTCTTCTGTTTAACCTTTGCCACGCTCCCTAAGGTCCACGTCTGTTGCCATGTTTCTAAGGCATCAGCTGGTGCTGCATAGTTTTAAGTTTTTAATCGCCTGGTGCCTGCTACCTCTACAGCTCAGCTTTCCCATCACACCTGTCAACCAACAAACACACCAACTGTGTGCATCAAAAGCCTTTCTGTATGCCTATCGGTCAGCTACAGAGGCAGCAATCAGCTACTTTTATACATCGGGGTGTTTAAAAAGTCAAACATCAAGGCTACTACTTAGATTTAATATCATAAGCCCATTAAATTATTATGTTGATGAGAGAAATGCAGCCAAATTTGATGCCAGGCATGCTTTTGTCACAGCAGCAGATGAACTCCAAAACGAATTTTTCTTAGTTTCACAGCTCACACAGTTGCTTCAGTTTGGCTCGTGGAGCTGAATACGACCTCTCTTTAACATTCCCCTTGTCTTTCAGCGCCTCTCCATCGCTCCTGCCTACATCTGTTCTGGTAAATCATTTAATCAGCTGATGTAAGTGATGAATGAATTTCAGTATGTAATGTAATTCACCACTTTGATTGATAACCCATGGCCAGAGCCTAACTAATCTGATAACAGATGTGTTCCTGTGGGAGTGTGCTTGTTAGGTTAGCCTCTTGGCTCTGTCTAGAACGAGAATGGCAGTGTGCTAATACTACAAGAGGCTTGTCAGCAGGTCTGCAGGGAGTGAAGGCAACAAACCACATGTCAGAGCCAGCTCAGTAATCCAGCTCTGTAAAAGAAGTAACCTTAATGGTGCTGCTCCACCAGCAACTGAGATCCCCTTATTTAACCAGCAGCGATGACAAGATTTAGTGCAAATTACACATCATTACACGATCATTAAGAAACCTTAGGCTCCCAATCTTAGCAGCACAAATCAGGGTTTCAGCTTTCACTCAACTGAAATGATATTAGAATAATAATAATCTTGTTAAAGGCATTATTTTGGAGCCTAAGTGTTTAATTAGATAGAAGAACAACAAAAAATAACAGTAGATGCCGTTTTCATACATTTTTATTTCTGTTTGAGTGCTGTAATAATTAAAAAATAGATGAAATCCCAAATTTATTGGAGTCTTTAATGATGGTAGACAGCTACTTAACACTGAGAGATACTCCGATTATTGTCTGGCCTGACAAATCTGACAGTATCAGAGTTCAGTTGTTGTCAATGTACAAAGTATTTCATCTGTAGTTGGACTGTATGATAACAGTTGTTTCGTCTTTGCTATCCTAAACCTTTTTTTTAAGAGCACTTCGTTAATTCCCTTAATGTATTATTTACCCTGTACGATGATTTATTTTCCACCACTGGGAAGGGAACACATAACACTTCCAACTTTTACACAAGTCTTGGATTTTTCATGTTGCGTCTCCTTTTAGTCTCATTATATACTTGATAGTTTCACCCAAGGGAGCATTTTAAGAGATTTAAAACTCTAACATTGGTTCATGCAGTATCTTTAAAAAGCCATCCTGGCTCTCACTCTCCTACGTACAGTTTGTTTTGACACCTTTGGATTTCTTGCCGACAGTCTTGGCAACATGCCTGCAGAAGGCTGTTGTGTAATCAGCCTGATGCTGACAGTATTTTGGCCTCTAGAGGAGAGAAAGAAGCTCGGACCTGTCCAAGGCAAGCTTAATGAACCTACAGTCAGCAATGTACAGTAACAAAGTAGAAATGCTGTCTTACTGTACTTTAATATATTTGTAAGGATTTGTTCTTTGCTCAGCCATTCCTTTCACATGTACTCTGATTACTTGAACTGATGTTTTGGTATATTTAGCAATTTTGTGGGCTACTTGCAATATGTAATTTGCATGAAAGTACAAAATTAAACCATAAATGGGCCTAAATTTTTAGTTAACACAATAGTGATTGGTTTTCATTTACCTTGTGGGTGACCTTCAAAGATTACAAGCAAGGTGTACTTGTTTTTCTTAAAGCTTCATTGGAATAACTTTTTGGACACTTGGAAGCAGAAGAACTCTAAACTGATAGATCACCTTATACAGTTCTTATGCAAGCAATTGTTTATTTGCACATCTAGGAGATATCAAGGAGAGAAATATTAGTATTCACTTGAAACATGGCTCAGATGAGTGCTGAGGTTGTGACTGAACCATTACAGTAAATTCGTATTCCTTCAGTGGGCGTGTTGTTGAAGGGAATAGAGGTGATGAGGAGGTAATGGGTAGGTATGGTGTCAAGGAGAGGAAGGCTGAGTAACTACTGCAGAAGTGGTGAGGTAGACAGCTAGGAAGGTACTTGGTGTGTCATCTGGATAGAGGAAGGAAGACAAGGAGACTTGGTGGTGGAATGAGGAAGTGCTGGAGAGTATACATAGGAAGAGGTTGGCAGAGAGGAAGTGGTATAGCCAGAGAGATAAAGAAAGTAGACAGGAGTACAAGGAGATGCAGCGTAAGGCGAAGAGAGAGATGGCGAAGGCTGAGGAAAATGCGTATGGTGAGTTGTATGAGAGACTGGACGCTAAGGAAGGAGAAAAGTACTCGTACTGATTGGCTAGACAGAGGGACCAAGCTGGGAAGGATGTGTAGCGGGTTAGGGTGATTAAGGCTAGAGATGGAAACGTGCTGACTAGTGAAGAAGATGTGTTGAGAAGGTAGAAGGAGTACTTTAAAGGGATGGTTGAATGAAGAAAAGGTTGGATGATGTAGGGATAGTGAATCAGGAAGTTTGGGTGGATTAGCAAGGATAAAGTGAGGGTAGCTATGAAGAGGATGAAGAGTGGGAAGACGGTTGGTCCAGATAACATACCTGTTAAGGCATGGAGAGATGTTTAGGAGTGGAGTGGAGTTCTGAACTAGATTGTTTAACACAACCCTTGAAAGTGAGAGGATGCCTGAGGATTGGAGAAGAAGTGTACTGGTACTGATTTTCAAGAAAAAGCATTATGTGCAGAGCTGTAGTAATTAAAGAGGTATAAAGTTGATCAACCACAGCATGAAGTTATGGAAAAGAGTAGTGAAAGCAAAGTTAAGAGATGATTACTGAGCAGCAGTATGGTTTCATGCTAGGAAAGCGCACTACAGATGCAATTTTTGCTTTGAGAATGTTGACTGAGAAGTATCAAGAAGGTCAGAAGGAGTTGCATTGTGTCTTTGTGGATCTAGAGAAAGCATATTACAGGGTGCCAAGAGAGGAAGTGTGGTGTTGTATGAGGAAGTTGCGAGTGGCAGAGAAGTATGAAATAGTGGTGCAGGATATGTATGAGGGTGGTATGACAGCGGTAAGATGTGCAGTGGGAGTGAAGGATGGGTTCAAGGTGGAGGTGGTGTTACACCAAGGACTTGGTGATAGACAGGTTGACGGACAAGATCAGGCAGGAGTCTCCGTGGACTATGATGTTCGCAGATGACATTGTGATCTGTGTTGAAAGTATAGAGCAGGTTGAGGAGGGCCTGGACAGGTGGAGGTATGCACTGGAGAGAAGAGGAACGAAAGTCAGTAGGAGCAAGACGGAATACATATGCGTGAACAGGAGGGAGGACAGCAGAATGGCGAGGATGCAAGGAGTAGAGGTGGCGAAGGTGAATTCATTTAAATACACTGTTCAAAGTAACGGTGAGTGCAGAAGAGAGGTGAAGAAGAGAGAGCAGGAGTGGAGTGGGTGGAGAAGTGTGTCAGGAGTGATTTGCGACAGAAAGGTACCGGCAAGAGTGAAAGGAAAGGTTTACAAGAGGGTAATGAGACCAGCTGTGTTGTATAGTTTGGAGGCGGTAGAACTGACGAAAGACAGGAGGCGGAGCTGGAGGTGGCAGAGTTGAAGATACTGAGATTTTCATTGGGAGTGATGAGGATAGACAGGATTAGGAATGAGTATATTAGAGGGACAGCTCAGGTTGGAGACAAAACGATAGAGGTAAGATTGAGATTGTTTGGATATGTGCGGAGGAGAGATGCTGGTTATATTGGGAGAAGGATGCTGAAGATGCAGCTGCCAGGTAAGAGGAAAAGAAGAAGGCCAAAGATGGAGGTTAATGGAAATGGTGATGCAGGTGGTTGGTGTGACAGAGGAAGAGGCCGAGGAAAGGAAGGGATGGATGGTAGCAGCCATATGAAGAAGACGAAGAAGAGAACTAAAGCAATCTAAACTAATAGTGTAACTAACTAAGAAGGGTTGTTTGGTCCATCAGTGAGTGATCCTGTTCATATAACATGTAGTTACTTGATTCATTGTTAATATAAAACATACTTAAGAGAGGCTTCAAGTATGCATTTTTAAATACTTTTTACACCATTGCCTACAGTATGTACTTCAGGGTAGACACACAGGATCACAGTCCTATGCTGTACACACACAAAACAGAAGCACAAGTGTGAAAAGATTTATAACTCCCTTACCGTCTTCTTCCTCTGGCATTGCCCCCTCCTTCATAATAACCCTGCTCATCTCATGAATATGCAGACGCTCTGTGTATCAGCACAGATAGGGACGGCTTCTTAAATCTTCCGTTTATGTCCTCAGATTTTCTTTGCCGCTTAAGCTACTCGACTAGATTTCACCCCATCAGTCATATTGCAGTTAGTGGGTACTTTGCAGCATTATATGCACCAACACGTATCTGTGTATGTGCATGCGTGCGTGCGTGTGCAGGTATGTATGTGCTCTATTACTAATAACACAGGACCTATGGGACAGTTAGTATAGGGTCCTTGGCAGCCATCGGAGGAATAGTTCTATTACCAATGACCTCCACATGAGTGTTTTTCTGCCCGCTTTTTACATTTCTCACTACCAGTGGCTCCCCCTGTCTGTGGGACAACACGTTGCAGTACAGTAGCTGGAAGGCCTTTTATGTGTTCACATTTCCTTTCAAGTTGCAGTGCTTTCCAAGCACTCCTTCATGTGGTTCATGTGTGTTCTGAGGAAGATATGTGGTGATGTGTGAGCAAGATAAAAGGACAGCTGGCAGGTTCTGATTGGGCGAATGTTGTCATCCACCTGCATCAGCCAGAGCTGGCCTGCTTGCATGATAAACAGTCACGTTCCAACCCTGAGGAAAGTCTGGCTTTTCTATCTTTGGTCTATTTCTGTGTCCCCTGTCATTCTATTAAACTCTTTCTATTTTTGCAACCATCTGCAGCAATTATTAAATTATGATAAAAAAAATCTGCTCTTTGGGTGTTTTTGTATTTGAAGTCCAAATAAATTGATGTCTTTATTTTGAGAAACGTACTGCTAAACTGTTCTGGCCCACTGTTTATGGAGGTAATTCAAAATACAGTACACATAATTACAAAATTGTATCAAATCAAGACAAATGCCCAAAAGAAGTCTGTAGTTGTCAGAGTCAAGTGTGTAATTTTGCGAGGAGAAGAAGAAGCCAGTTGGATGGTACCACAGGTGATGCTGTTTCCCTACTGCAAAATCAGTCTTTTATGCTTTTTATGCTTTGTTTTGTTGCTGCTTTCATCACTCAGCTCAGTGGCTCAGCGGCGCACTGCATCGTACTGCTCTGCTGAATCCATTGAGATTAGCTTGAAAGCACACTGGGCACTTTATATTGAAGTAATGCCTCCATCTCCGACAGCTGCAGAACATGTACAGAAAGATACTGGTGTGTTTGCTGTCTTTCTTTGTGGCTGCAGAATGTTGTTTCTGTGTGTTGTGAATATTTTTTTTTTGTGGATATGAAGAGGAAACAAGTAAAGTTTTTGTTTATAGGTGCTCTTGTAGTTTGAAAGTAAAAGAGAAAATAAGGTAGAGATAAATGAATGCGGCATCTCCTCTATCAAACCAGGTCTGGTGTGCCCTTCTGTTGCTATTCTTTCAGCCTTGCTTCATTTCACTCAGCATACAGTAGCTCCACCGTGGTTACAGAAATACTGCAGACTATGTAGAGTGAGATAGCTCTTCAATTTGAGCCTTTGCTTTAGTAAGGATCTGCGGTATTGAAGTCTGGAGCAAGACGCTTAATAACTTACCAGCACCAGAGGCTATTCTGTAACCGACACTGCACTCTGATCTGCATGTGGACAGGGGCCCGACAGGAAGAGATATTTCAAACGGGGATCAATAAGGTATCAGATTAACAATAATAATTACGTGTGGTAATTTAGCTTGTTCATGTGCAGGTAGTTTAAAGGAAATATTTGAGTGCTCTGCACATTTCTACACCTCCTTCCAGCCTGTGCCAAGCTCTTGTATGTTTGTGCATTTGTGCGCGAGTGTATTTATGATGCATGATATTTATGTACATGCCGGATGGCTGTGGGCCAAGCTTATTACGTTGCACTGAAATGGGTTGTATTGTCAGCAACAGCTTTGTCGTGATGTTATGATGACTCAGGCCTGACGTTTGCTGCCTCTGTCATTCATATTCGCAGTGTGAAATGTCCCCACTTTAATACTTTATGGGCCTATAATATTACCGTTTCAGTGTTAATCTGTGTTATCTGTTTTTTGCTCATTTCTGTTGCGTTCTTCATTGTATCTTTTCTGAAATTTGCCTGCAACTTAGTGGAGTATGTAATGTGAGTTTATAGCACAAAGATATATGTATTTTAAAGTGCATATTCCAAGTCATACTATAGTGTTTTAGTTTTTTGATTCCTCAGTTGAACGCTGGTTTCCAGTCATTGACGTATTGTGTGAAAATCTGCTATGAGAACCTTGAAACTTGTAGCACAGTAGACTATCATAAGGAACATCATGTTTGCATTTTATTGGAGCGCAGACTTCAAATCAAACAATACAACTGCGTAACAACGTTCACTGTGGTGGATAAGATATCTCAAAGATTCTCGTCTTTGCAAAGTGATTCTCATCACATGATGAAATTACTTGAAATAACAACAGCAATGATTTAAAAGTACACGTGATTTGTTATAAATAATCTGACACGCTACAATGCATACGTCCATTGAAGATTGATTTATGTTGTTTTTGACTGGCGTACCTTCCACCGGTGACTACCACTCAGTGTTGCACCCTGTGGAGATCAGAGGTCCGAGCGCCGCTGTCAGGTTAAGGTGCAGCTCTTTGAAGTAGCTCCGCATGCAAGCAGGCATGGAACCTCGCTTTCCAAACACCTTATTTTCCATCTACCATCACTTAAATGCTATTACCTATGCCTGTCTTCATCTAGCTTCTTATTGAAGGTAGCATCCACCTCCCCAGTGAGGTAAACTGAGCAGCACTGATGTAATGAGGTGTGGCTGGAGTGTCTTCTTCTTTGCACCCAGTGGCAACAGTGTGCTGGCTGCTCTGGTTCAGCAACAGGCTGTAATTAAGAGGGTCTCTCACCTGCTGCTGGACTGCCTGTTTTTCCAGAAAACTAAATAGCCGGCTTTTACCTGGATGACAAGTGAAACAAAGCGGTGCATTATGTCTGCTACCTCTTTGTCCCCACCTACCCCTCTGTTTCTCTGTCACACATAACATATCATCTCTTGCATTCATCCTCCAGTTGGATACACACACATTTGTTGTTTTCAGTTAGAGACGGGGGGCCCCAGAGATGTTGCTGTGGAGCCGAAGCATGCTCTAATTGTTTGAATACGTGCCTCTGTGTATTAACAGGTGCTTTGGTGGATCCACATTACTGCTGCAATTTTAACTTGGCTGTCTCCACAGTATTCCTCATGGTTGCCCAGGGGAACAAAGTTTAGAGGTGGGAGGGTTGGTGGGTGGGAAAGAAGCAGATGATGGATAGACAGAGGGGAGCAATAGGTGAAAAGATGGGCGCGTCACTTCTTATTGTATGTGTTTTAATGATCTAGAGGGCGGTCCCGTCACCTTGCACGGAGCAACAGATTGCGGTTGTCTCTGTCGGTTTTACGCGAGGCTGCCTGGAGCCTTCTGATTGTCTCGGCCTGTTATTATGTCCAGCAGCACAGACATGCCGGCTGACATTCTTCTGATGGCTTGCTCTCGCTGCCCCAGCCATCAATTTCACCCCTTTTAACTCTCCTCTCCTGACACAGCAGTGCTTCAGAGCTTTCGGAGATTACCTTAATGGAGAGAAAAAAGTGAAGTGCACATGCCTGCTGGGTTATGTCTCTTTTTTACCCAGAGCCTTGTTGTTTTTAGTGTACCACATAGCACGCACAACCAGTGAGGATGCTGAAAGAGCGAGATAAGAGAGATGGAAACAAAAGTCACTTCTTTTTTCTTCTTTTTTTTTTGCTGGCTATTCATTGAAATCCTGAAATGTCTGCTTTAATATATCCACACTAGAAAATATCAAGGTCTGAGTCACAGCTCGCACTCAATAAGACGAGAATTAAGATTTGAATGATTAGAAATGATGTCATTATAGCCGCAACATCATAGAAAGTCAACAGTCAGTAGATGAACTGGTTTCACCTCACAGGCCTTCAAATCATTCCTGTATGGTGGCAGATTATATGGCCCTGAGTTGTCATTTTAAGGTTTAGTACATGTGGAAGTGCAGCCCCCTCGTTGGTGCATGAGTTGTGACCTGCAGGCTTTTAGAGACCTGATTGGTGGTTAGGTTATATTTAATCCTGCCATGCCTCTCTCTCCTTCTAGTTATTTGTGTTAACTGTTCCCACTGGAGCGTATAGAGTTACAATTGCCAATAGCTGTAGGCCTGGCTGATTGGCTTATTTCCTGTTGCCTGTAGACTTAATAGATGTGCTGCATTTGCAGTTTGCCGTTCTCACCTACTTCTACTGGGTTTTTACCTCTTCCCTCCTTCTTCTCTGGTTAATATTCAGCCGGTCTATCCGCCCTGTGCTGTCACAGCCGGCATCCCACAAGGAGCCCTGCCATGCTTGCAGTAAATTAGGCTGTGTATCAGAGGGAAGAGCTTGTCTTGCCTTCCCCGACCATCTGCGTAACCACAGACCTTCTGGGGAGGACACTGCGCTATCAGAGAAACTTGGGGGGGAGAAAAAAAACTCTCTCCTTTTTAATAACACGGTTCAACATGGGAGTGAAGGAAGTAGTCCTGAAACTGATGGTTTCCATCATGAGGAAAACTACAGATTTGACAGCACAAAGATGATTAAATGCTTGATGTAATTGCAGGTGTAATAAACAGTGAAATATTAAAAGGTGAACAGATATGAATATGAGATAATCAAGAGAAATAAAACATATATACTATATACATATAGGCTTAATGTGATGACCACCTATTTCCCCCTATATATCGCCTGTATACTATGTAAATAAATGTATTTTTATTGATGTCAATCTCTAGACACATAGATTAAAAGTTTGAGCAGACAAAAAGCAAAGGTAAAGAAGTGCATATTGCCAAATTGTTTTCAAAGAGTAATGAGGACCATTCTGAAAGAGCCGTAAGACACAGATCACTAAACACACATTTCCACAAAACACACTTATAACTGAATACCTTTCTTTACTTCGGTGGCAGGTTTCAGCACATTCATTAATACATGGTTTGCCTGGTAGAATGACGCCAAATGTGTTGCTATTTTCAACTGTAGATCATTAATTTCAGCAGCTGTGAAAGTGCAAACACTTCAAAGTCGCCTTGACACCATGTTCTGGATACAGAAAGTTTTGTTTCTGGGTTTTCTTTAAACTGGCGACATGTTTTGGATTTATTACCCTCTTGCTTATCTATTAACTCACGCCACTTCATTTCCTCGCCGTCTAACTGCGCGCTATCAACGCTACTGAAATCACACCTAAAGAAGACCTTGTATGTGCCACCGAGGTGAGGCACAGTATTCAGAGAGCTACATTTCAAATAGTACACATAAGTAATTAACATTTCGCTGCTACAGAGCTCACAAAAAAAAATAAAAAATCTGTCTGGTGTCTGGGAAAGTACTTTACTAAAAGCGTTTGAAGTTTGTTTGCTTTTTTTTCATATATAAGCATTAATTACATTTGCCACTGTATTTTCCAACTCACATCTTTTATAGCAGGAGAAGGGAGTACTTGTTTCCACCCAAATAATATTTACATGCGTGGGTAAATCCAGCGTTAAGACAGGAGTTACTCATGTAGCCTTAAGCTCTTGCAAAACGTTTGATTTAATTTAGCTCTTAAAGAATCCAGAGCTGTGTTTGCATATATACAGTTTGCAGTCCTTCTTATCATTCTGGGAGACTCGAAGCCTCTTTCACCCTCCACTCCCTCTGACCCACTTGTTTAACATGCCCAAAATATAAAACCACACCGCCTGCCTCTTGCAAATCCATAAAAGCAGACCCAATCCACTTTTCCCTCTCACCTCCTGATTCTCCTCACCACACCATATGTCCATGCATATAATGAGCAGCACCTTCTTTTTCCCCTGAGTTGAAAGTCCAAATCAGCAGGTGGCCGTAAAGAAGAAAAACCCCTTTTCCCACTCTGAGAGTTTGTGGTCTAGGCTTCGGCTGTGGCGATGCATAATAATATTCTCTGTGTTCGTGCGTGTTGATAGTTGTTGTGGGTGTGTTGGCTTAATGCCTCATGTCATGGTCTGAATTTTCTTGCATATACTGTATAAATAACATACTGAAGGCGGTGGAGACTGGTGACTCAAAGTGAAAAGTTGATGAGTGTATGGCTCAGTCAAATGCTGGAAAAAATGACTGTTAATTACAGTATATTAAACAATAAATTAAAAAGAAAAATCACTCCTGTGATTCACCTTCAATCTGTGGACCAATCTTTCCTGTTGAAAGGAGGTTTTAAGTCTTTTTTTTTTTTGCAAAGAGAGACCAAATAAAGTCAGACTGCTTAATCATGCTGCATTGCTTGTTGGAATTTGTTTTTTTAGCTTTTTTTTTTTTTTTTTTACATTGCAGTATCTTTGTCTCCATACAGGTAATTTCTCCTCTTCCTGTTTGTCCCGTCTTATCTCTCATTGCTCACCACAGCAGGCTCTTCTTATTTAGGCAGAGCGGCTCAGGCCTCGTTGGCTGAGCTTACAGATTGTATCGGCCCTGATTGCGGCCTCCCCGCTGTCATTCGGGTCGTCTATTATTCAGTTGACCAACATACTGCACCTTTTCCAGGAGGCTCTGAATCTTTGTATTTGCAATTTGGCCTGCTGCAGACCCAGACTTGCTGACAGACATTACTTTCTTGTGATAAAGCATTCACCAGAAACCCACCCCATCATGGTTCTTTTATGTAGGTTTAAATGATGATGGCGTTGCGTGGGCTTGCACAGATTGTTTTGGCTGTCAGGGGTATTGTCTGCCAGCTTATATGGAAATATATTGGCAGTGAATGACGAAAGAAAAGATGAATAACCTGTTTCCATTTTCTATTCTTACTCTCCTGCCCACACGACTTTTACTCTCGCTGCGTTCAGGATGAGGGCTTTATAGACAGCTTTGCAAAGTATATCCACAATCTGCAGTTTGAAAAGTTTCTGGGCTTGTATCCCAAGCCAGTGGAATACAGAGAGATGCAATTTTGAATAGAAAAAAACAAGTCAAATTATTTTTGCAGGTGTTTGCAAGCCATTAACTTGTTTAGCTGATAACTGTGATAATTATAAATGTAAGTAATGTTGTTTTGTTGATGCACAGTGTATTCTTTTACATATTTTGTCTAGAGACAGCATAGCCTACTCAGCTTTTCACTGTTGTGGATGCTCAGTCACAATAATAAGCCATCGTACATAGGCCCGGCTTTGCCAGCCATTATAATGGGGCCCTTGAGTCAGGTCCTTGTTAGCCGATGCACAATAAGCCTCGGCCTAATGAAGTGTAAACCGGAGATCTGGGAGGGTAGGAGGTCCAGATGAGTATGGCCGGCGGCCCCGGTGTGTAGCGGAGAGCTCAATGCTAATGCTATTAGCCAGGAGGTCAGTCCATTTCGCCTCACCCCTGCTCAGTTTATCAGCACTTCATAATGTGCTGGACGTAAGGGCAGGGTGTTGAAACAGCTGATCACACTTGAGTGCGATATCTCTCGGAGAATGAATAGAGTGAGAAGTGGGTTTCGCAAAACCGGTGTGCGGTTTGAATGCAGCTCTGCTGGGATGATCGCAGACCTTCTGCTCTCAACAGGCTTCCTCTGCGTTAAGGTTTGTCCAACGGAGAGAGCGTTGCAGCTCTGTTGGGCCTCCATCTGGCCGGGCATCCTCCTCCTCTCTTCCTCTGCATTCGTTAACAGTCCATTTGTTGCTCCTGCCCCAAGGAGACTTCCTCTGCTGCTCACATACTCAGCTCATCTTAATGGTGCTGATGAGCCTTTAATGTACAGATGGTCCACTCCATTCAGCCCTATTAATCTTTGGCACTTTTTTTTTAACTTTTTTATGCTTTTAGTTTAGTGGTTTTTATTTATTATCCATTTCTGGATTGATTGTTTTTTTTAAAACTGCTTAAAGTGGGAAGTTTATTAGGAGTTAGTCTGGTCAAATATGATTAAAGATGTTCTGATCGTTTTGAGTTATGTCTGTGTAAAACTGCACATTTACCATTCTGGAGGTTATTGTAAGACACTATCAGCATTCATAGCAAATCATTTCCCCATACGTATGTTAACCCTTATGAATACATTATAATGCATATATAATGCATTAACTAATTGTAATTCAGAGAAAGTGCTATCATTTCACGATAGCTCTTTTCTGATGGTCATCTGATGTTCCTCTGGTGTGTTTGCTTGCACCTCCGTGCACAAACACACAAATTAACCCTTGGCATGTTTTTCTTCTAGCCAACGCCGGGGCCTGTTTTCCGAAGCAAGGTAACTGACCGGGCGAATGGCTCCCTCCCTGCTCTGTTATCACGCTTGAAGTTCATTCGTTTTTCCAGTCACATATTTTTTTGTGTAACCATACCGTCTCCTCCTGGCTGTCTCCCCTCCCGTCCTGTGTGCCTTCCACCTCGGGTTGTGTTGTCTGTCAGTTAGAGCGCCAATAAAAGGCCACGGGCTGTCAGAGAGATGTGCCTCCTTAAAAACGGACATCAGAAATCAGTAACCTCCAGACAAGAGACAGAGGGTGTCAAGGGATGGAGGGAAAAGCCTCGGGTAGACGGACAAGAGTTGGTGAGAAAAGAGCGAGAACAAGGGCAGAAATAACAGGACTGTTTCCTCATGTTCCCACCTGACCTTGAATAACCTCGGTTTTTTAGGTTTTTTCACTCTGTTTCAATAGAAAAATATGAAAGCCACCTAAGATGACAAGCAGACATATCACAATGGAATATCCAGCAAAACAAATTCCGTTTGAGTGTCTTCCTTTGATCTATTGCAGAAGCATTTTACTTTTCTCATTTTTCTTCCCTTCAGAACTTGAAATCAATACTTCTGCAGGGAACTGTTCCGTCCTGGTGGCAAATAGTCTAACATCCCATCCCATTTCTTTCTCTCTCTCTCTCTCTCTCTCTCTCTTTTCTGTCCCCTCTGTGCCTTATTTTTTCCCACTCTCCTTCTCTCTGCTTCATTTGTTCCCACCTATGTGTGCCTGCTCTGTGTGTATGTACGTCTCCACCCTGAAATCTCTCTGCATGCTTGTGTGGGTGGTGATTCACCTTCTCCTTGCACACTTTCCACCCCTTTCTTTCTCTTCTCTATCCCTCCTTTCCTTTCTTTCCTTTATCCTCCCTTCCTCTCTTCTTCTGTCGCCGTCCCTCTAGATCCCGAGCGTGGTGGCAGTCACATGATCTCGACAGATGATCTGGAGTATCCGCGGGAGTACCGGACGCTGGGGAACAGCGCCCGGCGGTTCTCCAATGTGGGCCTGGTCCACACGTCGGAGCACCGCCACACCGTCAGCGCCGCCCAGAGTCTGGAGGCCCTGACAAACCTGCACAAGGCTGACATGGAACGGAAGAGGGACGCCTTCATGGATCACCTGAAGAGCAAGTACCAGCAGCAGCAACAGCAGCAGCTGCAGCATCCGCACCACAGCCCACACCACAACCCACCGTCACCCTCACCCTCCCACGCCAGCATGAGGGGCACGTCAGAGCGGTCCGCACGAGAACAGGTACACACTTCACCACCTCGTGAGGATTTCTTACCCTTGAACAACATTGTGATTGCTGACAACATTTGCTACAGATAAACACACTAATGTCATTGTCAAAAATTATTTTTAGTAGCCTTGCTCCATTATTTTGGACACATTTGGTATTAAATTTGTTATTCCGTTTATGTTTCTTTGGGCAAGCGAACTGATCAATACTGTCAGTTTGATGACGTCAGTGCAGCGGAGTTGAGTCGAGTCATATGTATCGTCAGGCAACAAAAAGTCTCTTGACAGATGGCATCCAGAGTGAAAGCAACACAATGCTGACCATTTTTCCTATTGAGGGAGAGAAAATACACGAGAAAAGCCTGTTAGGTGGTCTTTGTATCTTTATTATTAGAAGTCTTCATTAAACCATCACAGTCAAGCATTTCTTTGTTTCCCTGCTGGCATTTGTAACATTTGGGGGATGATGTTCCTCCTTTGCTCGTCATCATTCCAGCAATTTTTGCTCCGGTTTATACTTTGACCAGTTTCACAGCCTCAGCCTCTATCTCTCTCTTGCTCTTTTTCCACTCTGTCTCATGCACACACTGTGCTGTACACAAACACGCTCTCTTCTGTGTCAACACTAATGCTGTGTGTGTAATTAAAAAAGGTTAAATTCAGTGTAATGACATGACAGAAAAGCACATCAGGGGAGATGGGAGAAAATGAAAGGGAGAGAGAGAGAGGGAGAGAGAGAGAGAGAGAGTGAGAGCCAGTAAGCGTGGGAGGGTGGGTGAAAGACAGGTGGAGTCCGCAGTTGCCGTGGCAACCTCTCCCATATATGGCAAGTAGGGATATCGCATTGCAAAGGTCAGGTTGTGTAGAGAAGGAGGAATTGTACAATAATAAAGAAGAAGAAGGGAGAGAGAAATAACGAGTGGAAGGCAGACAGTTCAAAAAAAAAAAAAAAAAAATGTAAGCAGCAGTCGGGAGAGTGGACAAATCCTGAAGTGACAGGGCATTTTCAGCGCACGGGGGGGAGGAAGCAGCAAATCCTAGGATTTCTTGTCATCTCCTGGATGTGCAGAGCATGGACAGCGAGGAAGGAGGGAGGGGAGAAGGAGGGGCTGTAGAGTAGGGCAGCAGCCAGTCAAGCAGCCCGCTGCTCAATTAGCCAGCACCAGCAGGAGCCAGCCACCAATCTGCGAATGAGTTAATCGGCTGGTGTTGTAATGAATTAAATAAAGAGTTTCCGCCGCATGTGCTACTGGAGAGCGAGACAGAGAGCGATTGAGTGAGGGAGAGAGAGGGAGGGAGGGTTAGAGAGGCAAAGAGAGGGAGAGAGAGAGAGAGAGAGACGTGCAAAAACGCGATGAGGATTCACTGCACCTGACGGACAGCCTGGGATGACTGGAGTGGTGGACAGGCACAGGTGCACTGCAGGTGAGACAGGACTGGAAGCTTGAAACTGGAAGCTGGAGGCTGTTGTAGAGAGATGTGTGTGTGTGTGTGTGCATGTGTGGGATAAGGATGTGCCAGCTGGGATTAGATTCCACGCCTGTTGTGTTTGTTGTGGTGACGTTGTGCATATGCTCAGCAGGCAGAAACCCAGGCTAGACGAAGGCTGAGTGGACGATACTGTAAACTGTACACAGAGCCTTTTGTTCATCTCTCTCTGGGTGAATGTTTATTTGCTGTGCAGACTAGAGTGTGTTAGTGAGTGGAGAGAGAAAGGGGGGACATGCTGCGGTAACGTTAAAATGCCAAACTGGACAAGAGGAGGTTAGAGGGGAAAAAAGATTAAGAATGATTGAGATGGGGATGGGGGGGGGGGGGGGGGTTTTAAAGGGATGACGACAGAGAAAGAGACGGGGGTGGAGGAGGGGTGATGTGAGTACAGGCTGCTTTACATGCAGGTCAGGTAATACAGCGCTCCACTCAGCGAGGCTCCGTCCTTCTGTTGGGGCTCATATCAAGTGAGTGAACATACACATGCCTGCGTGCAAATGTATACATGGGTAGTCTTCACTTAGCAGTCAGGAATGCATCCATCCCTTCGGCTCAGAGTTCTAAACTGACATCTCAAACATACATCAGTAACTCCTCTCTCCCGGGGCTTAAAGCATATTTAATTCAACAGGAGGTTAAAAATGACAAGACGTACATTTCAGCTAAGTAGTAGAGAATGGGTCGAGAGTTTCATCTGACAGGGAGTATGGCTGAAGGAGTTAGTGTTATCATGATTGACAGTATAAAACAATGTCTTGAATATGATTTCAGCACAGATTTCTGCATAGCTTGCTTTGATGATTGCCAGGACTGAGAATCGGTAAGGTTGACGGGAAATAACATACACTGAGAGAGAGAGAGAGAGAGACCCTCCTCAGTTTGCTCTCACACCCTCCCGGTGCAATATTTGCAACTCAAAGTCCAAGTTCAGTATTTCTGCAACAGTCAGCAGAGCAACGGTTAAAACAACACCAAGCGGTAAAGAATGAATGTGTTTACCTGACAAACTGTGAATAAGCCTCATTAAAGCAACAAACCGAAAAACACTGACAGAGAAAGACACAAAAAAAAAAAACCCACAAATCACTTCTGCACCATTAAAGCCAGTCCTCAGAGTCATTTAGCTTTGTGAGAAAATAAAATCATTAATGTCTGAACAAGTGAACAGAATTATTTATGAAGCATCAGTTGTGCTCCTGAGCCGCTGTTAGTTCAACAGATTGTCAAGGACGAAGCTCACTGGCTGGTTTACACTAAATGAGTGACTGACACATTATCAGATAGTCAAGGCCAACCTGGAAAGACCTCATGTATTATCTTATCCCTGAAAGTGACCCACTTTACCCATGACCTCTTACCCCTGAGCCTGACTGAGAATCATCTTTCTTACCGCTCTTCTTCAGAGGAAGTGGAGATGGTTTACAGTTTCAGAGGTCTGTGAAAAACACGAGCTTTTCATGAACTGAGATAAATAGCTTTGTGTTAAACTTTGTGAAAATGCATTTTTGAGATCATACCAGAGGTTGTTTATTAAGGCATTTCTTTTTTTTTATTAACCCATAACGGAGCATTTAATCCTTCAGACTTTGGGGATACATAGTCTTCATTGGACAGCGACAATATGGGGTCTAGCTAGGAATTACAAATTCTGCTCAGCGACGCATCAGAGAATTGTCTTTAATAATAGCTTCCTTGACATATGCTGGTAGAAAATGTATATGCTATGGGAAAAAGGAAGCGTGGGTTGCGATTATGCTCATCATTTTGAATCCCACTTGTCTCAGTGCCAGTGCTCGACACTTCCAGATATAGGCACTGTTTTCTAACATTTGAAATTATACAGAGCACATCTCCCTTTTCCACCAGCCAAACAATACTTGATGGAGAGAATAATGCACAATAAAATGCCTTGTAATAACTATTACCTTTTAAGAATTGAGGTTATTATGTTCAGTTTTCTTATTCAGAGGATTCTATCAACACCGTCTTTATAGGATGTCATAGTTTGTAGAGTAATGGATTTCATGATAGTGCTGTTATGGTGTCGAACTATTACTACTACCATTAATTCTAAGCAGGGTTTGAGAACAATAGTAGTACCCTGGATGTAGCTCCAGTTCTATGACTACATGTGTATCCCTATAACTGGCTTCACTATTGGTTAACGCCTACAAGGTTCTGCCTCAGCTCAAAGAAAAATTTCTTTGCACTCACTGGCCATTTGAGGGGTAGCACCCACACAGCACCCTATCCCTATAAAGCCCCAGCGTTCTTGTCACTCTTCTCCCTTTGAAATGCAGTAACAAACAGCTGGAGCCAGCTGGGCTTGTAGGGCTAAGCATGTAATCATAGAACTGGTGTTACATCCAGGTCACTACTATTTCTATGCCGTACATGCCCCGCCCTCTAACGGGTATCGCTATTGGTTAACACCTAAGGTGAAGGCCATTAGGGATGAGATGTACCAAGAAACAACAACAGCGATGTTATGCTGCCTGCCTGAGGGTCTTGCACCATATTGAAAAAACAGCAGAAAGAGCTGGAAGTTTTCAAAAACACCTCAATCTGCTCCCGACGAGGTCCCTCCACACTGTGCACCAAGCACTGAATAAGACACAGAACCAGCAGTCATGTCCCAGAGATATGACTGCACAAAGGTCAAAGTGGAAGACCATGAGGTAACCTAACAGATCTCTTCCACTGAGACACCCCTGAAAAGCGCCATAGAGGACATGATACTCCTGGTGGAGTGCCCCATTAGACCCGCTTGGGGAGGGCAGCCCACCGCCTCATAACCTCTGCATCAGCATGCAAAAGGGTCTCTGTGCAATGTGGTTGTTGAGGACATGCAGGTCCAGCATAGTTCTCATGCCCCTTGATTTCTTGGGCACCAAGAACTACGGGGAGAGGAAGCCTGGGAACTGCAGATAGGCTCCTTTTTGGAGATGGGAAGCTATTTCCTCCTCCAAGGCTGCCCTCTCTGCAGGGATGGAAAGAGAGGTCTGAAGTATGCCCCTGAATAGACTTGGTTGGCTGCAGAATTGAAAAGTGTAGCCCCTCCACAGAGTCCATTTGAGCCAGGCAGAGAGAGGGCCTCACATCCACACCCACATCGAGTGACGGTCCATGAGTGGCAGGACGATGGGATCAGCAGGGAAAGCTAGAACGGGCCCACCCATCCTGACCTTCCAATCTCTGTAGGGAGCACATGGAGGGTCCTGATAGAAAGGGCTGGAAAGCGACTAAGGCTAATAAACATGCCACTGCATCCTTTGCTTCATCCCCTGGCAAGCCACTTGTGAGGGGCGGCAGGGAAGATTTCTTTTCCAGGCTAGGCAAAGCTCCCACTTCTTACTTAGGTCCGCTGTGCACACTGAAGAAAGGACATTCTCCTGTGGTGGTCGCCATCTTTCCTCAAAGCTGCAAGACTAGTTGGGATAACATGTACCTGGCTCCCACCTCTGACCTCACATTTAGACATGTAAGTGGCTGGGCCAACTTGGTGGTGGTTTCCGTTAGCACTGCTCATGCCATAAGCAGTATGGAATGAATAGCCAGCCGATGGGACATGAATCGCCTACTGGTGGTCAGCACGCACAGGAGGTTCTCACTTGACGAGGAAGCACTAACTTCAGCGGACTGTGGGCTAGTTCCTCTGGAAACCAGCCCGGGTGCCGTAGTGTTTTGGTCACTATCTGGTGTGTGAGCCATGATGGCCTGCACACAGATGGCAGTGGGATGCTCGCAGGTTGTCGTTTTTAAAGAGGAATGCAATGTACAACAGAAATTGACAACTACTTACAGTTACAAAATATTAAAACAAATCAAGGAGAGTGGTCAAATGGCTCCAGGTTTTATTGGCTGTCTCATTCTGAAAATTGTTTGATTTACAGCACATGCCTTGTATAATTTCCTATATTGATTCATTGAATACTAACTGCAAAGAATAGCAGTATATGTAAATTAGTATGTTGTTGTTTTAGTGTTTTGTATGGAATTGGGACACAGATTTAGCCTATACAGTATAGAAATCTGTAAATGATTACTCCGTTAGATTTAGGATTAGTGGAATAATAACGCTTAATGCTGTTTTAAGACAGAGCAAGAATTTCCACCAGAATACAGAAAGAAAAGAAAACAAGAAATGGAGAGAGGGAGAGGAGCATGGAGTGAAAGAGTCTGTCAAAAAATTGGCATCAGGACCGAATGAGGGAACATTAAGTCAAAGATTAGATTACAATAAGGTAATAATCAGTTGAAAATGCTCTCTCTGATGCCGGTGTTTACTGAAATAATCGAGGTCTTTGTTGAGACCATATTAAAATGGAAGGCTGATAATGAAAAACCACCAACTATCATAAATCAAAACTTTCCTGTCACTGTTTTTTTTATTTTTTTATTTCTGCGCCAGGAGAGTAATATGGGCTCTGCAGAACGGAGGCTGAATAGACTGAAAATTGCCTGTAGATAAGAATAAGAAGTGAAATAAGAGTTTGGATTAGAATTAAAATTCATGAACTCTGTCCAATCTTTTTTAAATTTTCCATGTCATTTTGAGGTATTTCTGGGCCATCAGTAGCTTGGCCTGGTTTTGACTGTCGGGTGATTATGTTTTAATGGAAAGCTCACTTCCTGAGGCCACGGCCAACATGTGAGCACCTTTTCATACATGGCAGAGCAGAGTGAAGAGCAAAGGAAAAAAAAACGAGAGATGCAGCATGAGATGGTGAAAATAAGCAAGTGAGGCGGTGGGTTTCAGATGAAAAGAGCACATGGTAGAAGAATCGAGAGCGAAAGAGACAGAAGAGAGCGAAGGGACGAGACAGAACGGTTCCTTGCCTGTGGTGGAGAAGTCTGGGAGAGAGGCCAACATTGGAACAACAGAGTGGGTTGCTGTGTGATTCGATTTCACTCTTTTCATTTCCTCCCCTTCACCACTTACAGCCAACAGCGCAATCTTATTTCAGGTGTGCTGTAACCCGACGCCTGCAAAACACAGCCAACCCCCCCTCACCCGCCCCTCCTGCATTAACACCGATCAAACTTAATGTTTGTTGGTTTAGATAGTTACATTAGATGAAGCTGTCAACAATATTAACGAGTGTCATAAATAGCCTGTCAGAAAAGGAACACATCACACGAAAGCGATTGAGGAAATGCAGCTGATAATGCTTTTTTGGGAGGATGCATTCGATTTTGCGTTAAAGGCCTGCAGTCAGACTCTGTCTCCTCTTTAATCAAGTTTGGTCAGTGCACCATTTCTTCTTTATAAGGGTTTATTTTTTTGTCAGCAAAAAATAAGCCATTATTAGAGTGGTCAATATCTAACTTTTTTCCATTGTTTCCTTCTCTTCCCTCTTTTGTCCTTCATGAAACTCCACAGCAACAGCCTAACTACTGGAGCTTTAAGGTCAGTGCTGTGTCTAAGTGTCCCTGTGTGTTTGTCATTCCCCCATCTATTTTTGTGTGTGTGTGTGTGTGTGTGTATGTGTGAATATGTGTGTGTGTGTGTGTTGTGTGCTGTAGGAACACGTCAGACTCCTCGGGCATCACCAGCCTATCTCTCTGATCCCCTGACTCCTGCAACACCTAACTCACTTGGCATCTCCAGGCTATTCAAGTATATATATGTGTGTGCGTGTATGTGTGTGTGTGTGTGTTGTGGTGGCAGAGATGTCAGGGGTGGTGACAGCTTAAAGTTCTCCAGCTCCATTTAATCTGCATAAGACTGTTCTCTGGGGATTTATGATACCTCAGTCTGCTAGCATTAATGGCTAGAAGCCATGTGACCTTGGTGATGTATTAGTCAGACTGACTGAGACATTAAGAAGACATTTCAGACGTGCAGGCTGAGACATTACTGAAATAATGCTTTGACATTAGCACGGAGGCTTGAGTCATGGCTTGGCTGCTGTTTTATCCACAGGTTGCAGAGAGGAAATTCGGGTTGTGTAAGTGGAGAACCCCGGTGTCACGTTTATTATCTGCTATGCTTTGCAATGTGTATCACTTTGGTGTGGTGTTGTATCTCATAGTAGCTGGCAGGGAGCAGTACTATCCAAACAGGAAGTTAAAGAACATATTGACGTGTGTGCGCATGTGTACGAGGAGAGAGCCCCGGGCATATTTGTGGTGTAGTCTTCCCTGAATCCCTGCTCACAATATCATTTGGACAGGGTGGAAATATCACTGAATATCTATAGCCATATGCCCTGACCCATGGGGAAGGCTAAGCAATTTATCCCTCACTCCCACAAGTACTTTAACCTCAAACAAGAGTGATATGAAATAGAATTTAGAGCCCTGCCTGTCACATAAATCTATTGCACAACCAAATGATTTTAAATCCTGGAGGACTTTAAGGTGTGTTGCAAGGCCTTGTAGGTGTGTGAAGAAATGACACTTCAAACACAAAACAAACATATTGTTAGTTTTTTTTAAATAAAAGATCTTGAGGGAAAAAAACTGTCATGTTGCCAGTAACATTAAAAAACACATAATGTGTAATTTTATGCCGCTATGGGGTCTTTCAATCAAAACAATAACAAAAGATAGATAGAGATGGAGAGTTTGATGATGTTGTGAAGTAGCATGGGATCATGGGAGTTGTCTTCATTGTTAAACAACCACCATTGCTGTACAGTTTCTCTCAGACAGACGGTGCTCTGCAGTCAGCTTATCCTGGTTAGGACTTCTTCAGTGTTCGTTCAGGTTTTTTAATTATCAGCAGAGGTTCTCTCTTCTCCAAAACCAATGGACCCAATGATTAAAACCAGTAGAAACACTGAATAAAGCAGTTTCATGTTAAAAATCTGTGTTTCTACAACACTGTTCAGACAGAGGACATCCAGTGTTTCAGTTTAACTAGTAACCGTGTTAACTGGTGACTCTCAACTGGTTGCTGATAGTGATGGAAACTGGTTCCTAAAAGCGTTATCAAATTTTCGTTTATCAACATATCTGTGTTTATTATCTACATAAAGCATTTACATAAGTTAGATTGTGCTCAGCAAAAGGCATTCACTTTGTAACTTTTCTTATAATGTTGGAAACAAACCATAGCCTATAAGATGGCAGTGTAGCTATAGCATCTGAATAATAATAATAGTAATAATAATAGTAATAATAATAATAATAATAATAATAATAATAATAATAATAATAATAATAATAATAATAATAGTATACTGCATCAACATACTCAACAACGACTCTTGACAAGCTAACATTTAAAACTGAAGAAATGTGAATGTTTCCTGTTGGCGACACTATTTAATTTACATAATGTAAGACAAAAAGGAGCAGATGAATATATACTGAACATTCAGCTGCCATCAGTATGACAACCACGGACACATCCGGCTGAAAGTCTCCAGTTAACACAGTCTCTCATTAAAGCGAAGCACTGGGGGGGCTGCGAGCTGAGCTGCAGCTAACATTTGCTCGGCTTGTTTCTCTAATAACTTAAGATCCAGATGTCTGATGCCTGAAATCCTTCATCCAGTTAAAAGATATAGTTAAAAATAACAAAGATCTAAAAAGTGTACTGGAAAAAAATGTGGCTTAAAACTGGACATGTCAATTTACGACCTTCTGGCAGACAACCACATCATTACATATGGGATAAAGGGGATATTATGCTATTGACAGGTGACCAAATCAAACGGACAGTTACTTTAATTATTGCAAATTGCAAATTTCTGTAGGTTTGAAAACTGTTGGAAACATTTGGGATAATGTAAGTACACATCTCGACAAAATATATATCATAGGTCTAGTCATTTTTAGACATTTCAATGTGGAAAAGTTACATATTGGGATTTAAATGCTGAGCTTTAAAATGTGTTTCTTATTCTGCAGTAAGCTGCTGTTCTGTTAATCACTCACTATGTTGCTTTGCAGCAGCTAAAAAATGCATCAAGTGATATATAAGAGAACAGTGAGAGTTAGAATTTATTTATTTGCTCCACGAGGTGCTACATCAGTAATAAAATGAAAAATGAAACAACCAAATGGTCCAAGTGGCAACAGATCTAAAGCTATTTGCTTTCAGCATACACACTGCTGTTGACACCTTTTATGTTGACACCTCATCCTGCTCAAATTTCACACTAAAGCTTTTGAAAGCCCCATCCTACTCCCTCATCCCACCAGCTCTACTCTAAGCTCAACTCTCTCCCTGGATTCCCCTGCCTGCTGAAAATGAACACTAAATCCAACATATATCTACTACTACACAACTCTCATCTTTTACCTTTTTTTAAAAAAAATATTTATATCAAGGCTCTTATCACATTCTTAACAGACACTTAAACCTTATTTGCGAAATTACAGGCATAGGACAAAGAATAATGCACAGTTATATGGATAACTAATGAGAAACTGTCTGGAATATGTTTTGAGGCCACTGCTCTTCCTTTCACTCCTATCTATCAGAAAAAAGAATCACTACCAGCACTCTAAGGCATCATTTCCCCACCCGAGGAGAACGCCATTTTGCTCCCTTTCTTTCTGAGCAAACTGATTGCACACTCGTGCAATTCGCAGCAATTTGGCAAAGCAATTTGTTCCATGCATTGATGACTCCTGGCATTATAAAGAGACAGGACTCGAGGGGTGTGGGGGTTGGGGATTGTGTGCCCAAGCAGAAGATTGTCCTGAGAGTTGGAAAAGATGGAGAGTAATAATGATAGCGGGGGGAAGAGCGAGTAGATGTGAGAGATGGATGGATCGATTTATGGAGCTGTTTTCTCTTTCCATTTTCTGAAAATGAGAGGTGCGACTTTGGGGTTTTTTTTATGTGTGGAAAAAAGAGCCAAGTTATGGGTAGAGAGAAAATAAATGTAGATTTAAATGCGGACAGCAACAGCAAACGCACCTGGATACGGCTTTGGCCTCTGCCATGAGAAGCTGAGGTTGAGCCAGACATGTTGACATAAAGCAGCTCAGGAAGAATCAGAGGTGAGCTTTGGGAGTGCTGGGAGAGGACAAATGAGTGACGGGGGATAAAACGTGAAGAGAGGAAGACAGACACAAGCTTTTGAGCGAGAGAAAGAAATCATTAGCAGGAGAAATGATAGAGAAGCTGGAGAGGGGGGAAAAAAAAAGGACGGATCAAGAAATAGGGATGAGGTGCGAGGATTGTGATTTTATCTATTTAACACCTGTCTTTCGAGCATTACCCTGGAGACAAACACTTCATTCATTGTCATTTCACACACAGCAAGCCGTATTTGACATTTCAGTTGCTAGCGTGTATTCTCTCACTCAAGTCCGGGAGAATGTCATATCACTTAACAGGAAAATTATTACACTCAGGGAGAAGAGCAGAAAGAAAAGCCTAGCAGCAGCCACCGTGTGATGAGCCAACCTCTAGATCTCCGGGGCTAAGCCTTCTCTTTAGTCAATAGCCTTCACAGCTACAGCAGACTTTGTTGTACTGTTATCTAAGACAACGTCATTCTATTGCATTTGCTCTTTGCTTCACAATATCACATGAATCTGGCAGCTTAAATTCCCCTTAATTAGAGGCAAAATGCATACTTTTGGAACAAGACAAAAAGTCTTTTCTAAACTGTTTTACAGGTGAATGTATATTTAGTTGGCCAATAATCTCTTTAAAACCTGGTTTACCTTTTACCTTTTTGCATCTTTTTTTTCATAAAAACTTTTTTTTTCTTAAAGTTGACATTTTATGGAAGAAAAATGAAGTTTGCACACTAAAGAAGACAACATTGAAGTGTTGGGATGTGCTCTCCCGAACGTAAAAAGTCATATATTCACCAAGGCTACCATTACCTTGACCTTAAAAGAATGTGTGTGTGTGTGTGTTTATATGTGTGCAATGTGCTTATGCTTGTGTGTTTAAGTACAGGAAGCAAAAAAAAAAAAAGATGTGGTCGGAGGTTGCGTTAAGTTTAATGTAGTTTGTAGCCTAAGGTCTGTTGTCCCGCTTTCCACTCTACTCGCTTCTGTTCCGTGTAAGATCATCCTGTTCCCTACTTGTTCCCCCTCTTCCACCGTGCCCTTATAACAGTGTAGAGTTCTCAACAATAATTGAGTGCTGTTGAAAAAGTCTGGATCACTCTAAAAGAAAAAGTTGAGGTGGGAAGAGGGAGGGAGAGAGGGAACGGCGGGGGTAGAAAGGGAGGATTGTTGAGGAAAATAAGAAGGAGGTAGAACCAGTTTCCCTCGAAGGACACTTTGAAAACCATCATGTATAGCGTTGGCATGTCTAGCACGACCAGATGCATGACCAGATGGTGTATTCACATATAATATTTACAATGTAAAATTAC
Organism: Euthynnus affinis; assembly: GCA_029490765.1. Lineage (NCBI taxonomy): Eukaryota > Metazoa > Chordata > Actinopteri > Scombriformes > Scombridae > Euthynnus > Euthynnus affinis. The sequence continues at coordinate 5,299,452 of CM055856.1, read as the reverse complement.
TGCACAGAGACGATTTCAGTTTTCATATCACATAAACCACCAATATGGAAGTCAATGTTTTGAGACTGTTGGAACAAGGCAAGATGACTAAGAGCATATATAACAACAGCTGTGGTGAGCTTACACACATTCATACATGAGGTTTCATTGTCTTGTTGTTGTACATTCATAGTAGTCGTTGAGAGAGTGGAGCATTACTCATTCACTCACCCTACGCAGACTTTTTTTTTTTTTTTTTTTTTTTCAGCTGGTCCAGAAATTTGACTCTGCACACATCGTGAGAAGGGAGCTCAGTCATCCAGCGCCATAGTCTCAGTTCCCTTTTCATAGAAAGATCCAATAGGTTATTTAGCCTTGAAATAAAATTCTCATATGCAGCAAGAATTTGAAACACAAAGGTGCCTTGTCTTTCTTTCTCAGCATAAAATGAACAGATACTCTCAGGAAAAATCCCCTTTGACAGGATTGAGACGTTGTGGTCTTTTCAGTCATTCTCGTTCCTCCTGAAAGTTGTTATTGCATTACTATGACAAATCAATTGCTGGGTGTAACTTTTACTGAGTAATGGGGTTGGTTTGAGTTAATTAGTTCCATTTGTGGTGACCCTTACCAGGTTTAATACCTGCAATTGTAAGGTGTAGACTGTAATAAATGTCTTATCAAAACCTTTATCAGCTGCTTTTTTTTTGTTCTTAAAGAAATAGTTGGTATGGTATTTTGTGAAATACACTTATTGACTTTCTTACTGAGAGTTAAATGAGAGGATTGATACAGTAAATATAAAGCTATTGCAAGCAGCCATTAGCTTAGCTTAGCACAATGACTGAAAACAGCAGGGGGTACAGCTAGCATGTCTCTGTCTGCAACAAAATCCTCTTACCAGCACATGTAAAGGTCCCTAATAAACATGTCTAGTTTGTTTAATCCATACAAAAAGCTTTGCTGTCTCACGGTGGGTTATGTGCCAGACTATTTCTTGGTCGAGACCAATAACTTCCTGGAGTCTAAGCTGGTTGCCTGGCAACTGCTCAGAGCCAAGATATAGTCGGTTTCCTTCAGTTTCCAGTCTTTGTGCTATGCTAAGCTAACCGGCTGCTAGCAGTAGCTTCATATTTACTCCACAGTCAAAGTGGTATCAATCTTCTTGTCTAACTCTTGGTAAGAAAGAGAATAAGTGTATTTCCCGAGGTGCTGGACTATTGAATATGAAGTTACTGCATTCATAACTTTCGCTACCTAAAATTGCTGAAACCTGGATGGAGTTTATGGGATTCAAAGAGAATCTAATTAATTGAGGATTCAGATCAGATAAAATGTTATGGAGCCCCAACCCTACCAAGTATAGTATAGTATGTTCATGTCGCATTAACCTGCTAGTTTATTTCAGGAGTACGTGCTGCTTCTCTGTGGTGCTGCTGGCTATGTTGTTGTTCAGTGTGGTCACAGTTTAGATAAATGACCCTATTAGAAAACATGGTGGGGGTTATCTGTCAGCATCGCTGTCCCTCTGCGTGCTCAGACACTGTCTGCCACCACTATCACTGGACACCACCACTATCATTCTGTGTGGGTGTGACTGAATTATGTATGATAGTGACAGAAGGAACATACATTATAAAAAAGGACTGTTCTACTTCTCAGTGATGAATGTTTGTAATTCGCCTTGTGAACACTTATGTGACAGCATAGCAATTCATTTAAAAAGTAAATGACAAATATATTGATATAATAATTACATGTGGCAACAATTAGTTGATTAGACTTCTATCAGTCAATCAACTGCTGTTAACTAATTTATAAATGAGTCAGACAATTTATATTTGTTTAAATTTATATGTGGCCATCAAGAAAAATTAAAAAAATTTGCTAGTTTTAGGTCCAGTGTGACTATTTGCTGCTTTTCTCTAATTAATAATTGTTAATTGAACAATTTTGGGTAACCTTTGGGCTATTGGTTAGACAAAACAACCAATTTGGGCTCAGGGCATATGTTTTGACATTGTATCAAGTGATTAATCAATTACCTCACAAAAATATATCATTAGTGTCAGTCCTTGTTTACTGTGCAGCATTACCTCCTGGCTTATTGCCCAATTAACAAAATCTTAATGGATGTTTGAGTGTACTCTGTGTAGTATTGTGTGTTTATGAATGAATTCAAACAGCTCACTGCTGAGAGTCAATGAGCACAGAGATGGCCCTCTGTGTAGCTTCTGTCAGAGTCCCACATTAATTAAATATCACATTAATAAAAGCCACAGTAGATCTATGCAGCAGTTTGACTCAGGCAGAAAAGGGAAAGTCCTGGAAAAGTGAGGAAAAAAATCTATTGTGTTGTCATGGTGCAAGGAGGTGGAGACAGGCACAGCTACTGTACTATGGCTAAGGATGTTTCTGCTTTTGCCATCCAAACAATCAGCAGACAGCATTCTGGGAGCTCATTACAGCATCCTCTGAGCTGGAGGAGACGCTACAGCGTAGGGGGATCAGGGAGCCAGTTCACTGAGCTCAGCCCCAGCTGCACTAACAGTCTTTCAGTGAGAAACGCCTGGGCATAGGCCAGCAGCATAAACCCACAGTGACAGCTCGGGATTTACATGAGCTTCTCCTCCCATCCCACAAGCGCTCATTTAAAGTTCATAGCAGTGCAGGGACGAGAGTTTGGATAAGAGCATGTGGGAGGTGTGCAAAGTCAAGAAAACATGACAGAACTTATGCTAAGCTGAAGCACAGTTTCTGCCTTAACTTTCCTCATTATCCACCATAGGTGATTCAGGTATTTTGATGCCCTTGAGCGCTGGGTCACTTGAGTACAACTGTACTGTGTGTGTTTTGTGTTGTACTGCAGTATTGAGCCAATGTCAGATACTGTGACGCTAGTAATTCTTAGTGAATGGCTGGTAGCTAAACCATTGTCAAGGTCTTGTTAATCTTGTTATGTGGTTCATTGTGTTCTGTCTCATTGTGTGTTCACTGTCTCTTTTCTGGTTGGTCTTACTCCATTGGCCCTGTCCAATCCATTCTCTCTGCCTCGATTTCACTTCTCAGTAAATGACTGTGTGTCTCCATGTGTGTTAACCCCCTGCAGAGCCGCAGTCCAAGGCATTCCCAGTCTACCCAGTCTGGGCTTGCCGACCAGGCCGCCAAGCTCTCCTTCGCCTCCGCTGAATCTTTGGAGACCATGTCGGAAGCCGACATCCCTATCGGATTCAACCGGATGAACCGATTTCGCCAGAGTTTGCCACTGTCCCGCTCTGCCAGCCAGAATAAGCTACGATCTCCAGGTTAAGATTTGAAGCACTGCAGGCAGGCTCTGTCACAACATGCTGGTTGGACTTGAGGCAGATTTGCAGCTGTCTGTTAGACTTCATGAAGCCGGTGATGTGAACAATAATGTTTACAGAAGTAGCAGACTGGGAGAAAGTGTTATACTCTCACCTCATTTATTGTAACAAGTTTAGTTTAATATAATCGCTCTGCATAAGAGAACTGGAGAGGAGTCAGTCTTGAGATAACACAGCTTTTTTGAATGGTAAGAGAACAAGTTTAGTGTGAGGCTAGTCCAGACTCATAAAGACCAAGGTGTAGTGTTTCGTCAAGTATGGTGAGATGAAAAAGTGGCTGTAAAACTAAAGTGGCAGTGACTGATGAGGGCCATTATAGAGGAGGTCAGACAGAAGTAGAACAGCAGAGCTGCCAATCTGTCCTTTCCATGTCTTTATACTAACCACTGTCTTTGTTTTCTTCTCTCCACAACTCGTCTACAGTATCTTATTTTTCCTGACTTTTAATCACTGGTCTTTCTTTGCTTTGTGTGTTCTTTTTGTTTGTCCCCCGGTGTAAGAAGATGAATATTCAGGTTAGTCAGGCGTCAGACTCATTATTACCTATAAAATCAAGGTTTGGAGCATCAGACAAAGTTTTTTTTATGAAGTGTGGCAATTTATTGGGTAATTCATTAAATCTAGTATTGCTAGATTAAATCATTGATGAAAAATAAAAGTTTTTTTTTTTCATTCTGCCTCTTTACATCTTAGCTGTGAATTCTCACATAGCTCCCACAATCCTTTTCTTACATTGAGAAAGAAAGAACTGGTGTTTACTCTGTCACTCATCATTTATGCAGACATCTGATGATAAAAATCATCTTGTACACCAAAAGGCAGAAAATTTTGATCTTAACTGACAAAACTGTAATGTTCAACATGGGAAAACATGCCACACATTGACAGAACTACTTTGCTAGTTGTTCTTTCCATCCACTGTAGCCGTTGCCTTCTGGCTCAACTTTCTCTTTTCATATCGCTCTTTTTCATTCCTAGGCGTGCTGTTCCTGCAGTACGGGGACGAGACGCGTCGGGTGCACATAACCCACGAGCTGAGCAGCCTGGACACGCTGCACGCCCTCATCGTGCACATGTTCCCTCAGAAGTTGACAGCAGGTATGCTGAAGTCACCCAACACGGCCATCTTGATCAAGGATGAGGCGCGCAACGTCTTCTATGAGCTGGAGGACGTCCGGGACATCCAGGACCGCAGTATCATCAAGATTTACCGCAAAGAGCCCATCTACGCCTCCTACCCTGCTGCTGCACACCTGGCTAACGGAGACCTGAGGGTGAGGAGAAGGGAGCTGTGGGAGTGGGGATTTGAAGAGGGAAAAGTGCGTTATTTGAGAAAGAATGCTGTCTGATCTTCTGTAAGTCTGATGCATGACAACTGAGCCGTCAGTGGGAACTGCTCTGTGCCTCTAGAAAGAGGAGCAGTGTGCTTCTTTTGGCAAGGTAATAGTGGTTTTTTTTTTACATTTCAATGGTAACTTTGACAGGGTATTGCGGTGTATGTGGGTTAGTAATTTAACAGGTATTCCTTCTGGAAGTGTATTTTCTTATCTTCAAGTAGGCCATCTGTTGCTATGCAGACACTAGAGAACAATGTTCCTCTGTAAAATGAGCATATTTTAACATCCAAAGCCATTTCTGCTTCAGTGAAGATCAAGGAAGCCTGGGGGGAAACCTTTTTTAATTATTTTTTACAAAAACCCTGCTTACCATCTGCATTATTCACAAAATTCTGAGAATACAACTATTAACCATGCAAGCAGGCAGGGAATATATATGACAGTTGTGCCCTGTGTATTTTGTGTGTGCATATACTGTGTAGTGCTTGTGTTTGTTCAACACATATGTAAGTTTGTACCTTTATATATAAGAAACAGAAAAGTAGAAGAAGTGGTTAAGAAACAGCTGACCAGCACCCATAAACTGCAGAAGCATATCTACATTAAAATACATCCTCAAGCTAGGTTTGATACCAGGAATGCTTTTAACAATGCTGTTAAAAATAAACGAGAGTCATCATCGAGTTAACACCTATCTTTCACAGTGAAGTGTGAGACGCACGAGTCATCTCTTTTTATAACTGTTGGGGCACTAAACACGGGCTGCATCTCAATAAGCGTCTTTTGCTCCTGTGACTGCTGCTAAATTTGTGGAGCAACTTAAGGTTTAAGCTGTGTTTTTCATCTGTTTCATTGCTTTCTTAAACTGTGTCCATACAGTTTGTACGAACCAGACTACCTCATATAGCTGTGTGAATATATGTATATGAATTTGTCCCAAGGCGTAAAGACTCAGCGGCACAAATTCCTTTGTCACGCTCCAATATTTTCTGTGTATTACACTGCGCCACATGACAAGGTTAGCTAGGATGCTGAGGAGCAAATGAAAAGAAGAAAAACAGGGATGAGTTAAGCAACATAATAGTTGTGTGACGTGGGAAAGCAGAGTATTTAGCTTTTTATAGGTACAGAAATGAGAAAGCAGGAGTACATCCACAACATGAAAACAGGCAGCAGTGGGTTGGGAAAAAAAAAGCATCTGGGCATATTTAACGATGTTGTGCAAAAAAAAAAAAAGCAGGTAGAGAAAATGAAAGCTAAATTGAAAATGGTGGACATGATTAAGCAGCTGTGTCACAATTCTACTCGAGAGAATAAATTCTTATTTTCAGATAGGAGATTGCCCTGAATACCTGCTCATATTAATTTCATGATGTACCAAAAGCTTTAGCTGAGGACAGAAGAGAAAGGAATACAGGACAACACAGCTGGAATAGGGTGTGTGTGACCCACTGAGAAATTTCCATTTTGGCCAGACACAATCAATTTTCTTTGATTCTGCCAGATTAAGAAAATCAGGAAATCATTTAGAGACTAAACTCTGCCAGTAGACGATTAATTGGTCTTTTGGATTTCATCATAATCTGTTGGCATCCTCAGACTGTGATAGTCTAGCGTCACTTAGATCTCAGTGGTCTTCATGTCAAACTGACACAAGGGGAGCACGGTGCTCTCATCTGTAGGTCTCCATGGTAACTTGCATCCCTGCTTTTTCATTTCAGAGGGAGATGGTGTACTCCTCTCGCGACTCCTCCCCAACCCGCCGTCTCAACACCCTCCCCTCCTCTACGGCCTCAGCGTCTTCTGGCTCTCCATCCCGTTCACGTCTCTCCTACAGCGGGGGCCGCCCTCCATCCTTCGCCGGGTCCCATCCCCAGCATGAACAGCCCCGACATCCCCATCATCCCTCAGCCGGCCACGGTGCCAACGCGGGCCTGTCCCCCTCACCCAGCGCCATCCTAGAGCGCCGCGATGTCAAGCCTGACGAAGAGGTCTCTGCGAAAAACATGGCGCTGATGAAGAACGAGGGGCTGTATGCAGATCCCTACAGCTTGATGCACGAGGGCCGCCTCAGCATTGCCTCCACGCAGTCGTTAGCGACCATCGGAGACCCCTTTAGCTTCCCCGTTTCCACCGGCCTGTACCGCCGAGGCTCTGTGCGATCCCTCAGCACATATTCAGCAGCTGCTCTTCAGGGGGACCTGGAGGACTCTCTCTACAAGCCTGGTGGTTCGCTCTACTCTGACACATATTCCTCAGCCACGCTGGGTATGGGTTTTCGTATGCCACCCTCATCCCCACAGAAAATCCCTGACATGCAGCTGAGGGACAGGGACTCATATTCCAGCTCACCCAGCAGAGCCTCTCCAGTCAGGCAGAGCTTCCGCAAGGACTCGGCCTCTTCCTCTGTGTTTGTGGAGAGCCCAAAGTCAAGGCCCAGCTCCAGTTCAGAGCCTCTGTGTCTGACAGCTGGGCCTGGGGAGGGTGGCAGGGCCACGCCTGGTTTTGGTTCTTCATTATCTGGACCAGACCCTGACACTAGCAGGTCAGTATGAGTCTGTGTGATGAGGTTTATTAAGGTATCCTGTTGTCCTATTGTACTATTTACACAAGAGCTTCAAATTTGATTGTTGCTTATTTTGTCACAAATACTTAATATTATAGATAAATACTTGATTTGAAACTTAACGGCTTATATTACACTTTTTGACCATTTTTTTGACCATTTGCATCTCATCCAAGCTTTCATTCATGTATATTTTAGTGCATTGAGTGTTTTGTGATACAGTTGTGGTGTTTCACTATTCTAGGGACCATCGTCTGGAGCGCATGGAGGCCATGGAGAAGCAAATAGCCAGCCTGACTGGCCTGGTCCAGAGTGTACTGACCAGAGCACCAGACAGTGATAGCACGTAAGACTCTCCATTATACCCCATTAACCCTCTAAAAGTCACAGATGCAGCTTCAGCTTGGACACATAGGCAGGATTATCGACAGAAACAGCAGCGTGCTATTATCAAGGCCATTATCAGCTCCATAGCAGTGAAGTGGTACACTACTTTGTGTGAGCACAGCACAAGTACAGAGCACTAAACATTAGCCGCAGGGCACAGTGCTATTGATTTAAGCATTGATACATAGAGATGTGTAAGATAGCCTTTCTCTATATTTTGATTTCCTCATTCACATGGTACATTGTTATCACGGCACTTTAACCTTATGAACACAACAGGGGCTCATTAACAAGAAGATAACTTGTTGATGTAATCAGTCTGATAGTGTCCAGTAGTGGTGCTGTTAGCGTTAGCACTGTAATTGCCTTGCCCTGTGGCCGTTGATCCTCAGATGCGGCCTGCTGCGTCTCTGCATGATGGCGGGCTGCCCTCCGGACCAAGGGACGGAGTTCTCACGGCCATTACCTTTCTCTTCCAGCGAGAAGACCGAAACCAACAGCGACGGCTCCGCCACTGGAAGTGAGTACAGCAGCGTGATGGTGACTTGTGTACTGAACCATTAACTCAATAGTCTACTTGTTACTAACACTGTTGACTGTTTTATTTTCCTGCTAAAAAATGCCCCAGAGTTTAGCCAAGGATGATGGACACAAACAAGCAGTGATGATGACCTCCTGGTTTAAGTCTAATTCATTCAAATTTGACAAAGCTTTAACAATGGGAGGAAGGACAACATCAGTCCTGGAATTAGGGGAGATTTTTTTACCTCATTCATCTCTTTCTGACTTTTCTGACTCCTTTTTTGACTTTCTTTGTGTCTCTCTGTTAATATTAAAGTGTTTCATTACAAATTTGATGACTGATAACAAAAAAGATGGCTGGTAGAGTCCACTTTATTCAATTGTTTAAGGTAAAGGCTTTTAAAGGAACAGATTCATTTTTGAGAAAGATACTTGATAATTGTTCTACCCAGATGATCATTTCATCTTCATTTTTCCAGTGTAGAGAAGTCTTCATCCTCACTAAGCACAAACACGGGAAGCCTGAGGAAATGCTGCTAAAGCTCTGTCAAGAAAAGAGAACTGATACCTTCTAACAGCCTCAGAGCTGTCGAAAGGTGTTAAACAAACAAACAAACATACAAGACTGTAAACATAACCTCCTTGGCAAAGTAATAAGACAGACGGCTCTGAAATAATTCTGAATACACAGAGATTGGATTTTTTTTATGTAAGTGTATTTCTCAAAATATCCAACTGTTACTTTAACTTACAAAAGAAAATGTTTTTTAAGGACAGAATTTTTCAAAAGGAATCATTTTTCAAAACTGTCTATACAGTATACTGAACAAAACCTTTTGATATCTTCCTTCATTTCCCTGTTGCTGTCCTCTTTTTTTTTTGTTCTACGCTGTTGATATTTTTTAGCACAGCACTCAAAAAGGCAAACCTTCACAGGGCCAATGCAAGGACACGATTGTCTTTGTCTACACTGCCAAAAAGACTAAGCAGTCATTTTCTCTGCAGAAGTCAATAAAAATGTTCTCCAGGATCATCATTCTGTAAATATGAACCTTTAAGACTTTCCTTTCCTCTCCCTTTTTTTTTTTTGTCTCTGTATCACCCTCTCATTAATTTTTACGGTAACAACCGCACTCTTTCTATATTCTAGCTGGACGGCTGAAGAAGAAAGGTACTTGCCCATCTCCTACTCTATCGCCCTTTTTTTTTTTTATTTCTCCTCTCAGACATCTCTCATGGCTCTCTGCCCTCTCTGTATGGGTGTGTGGTGTTGCTGGGTAGCTGGCGTTGTCTATCCTCCCGTCTTTCTGCTGGTTGGTTTCCCGGAGTGCGGACCCCTCCTCCCTCGTCCTGTCCGTGTCTCTACTTTTTGAATTTCTGCTTCTTTATGCTTTCGGAAATTTCAAAGGGTTGTTTTGTTATAGACAAGGCACTCCTTTGTGAGTGTGTATGAGAGTGTGTGTTGAGGAGGCATATGTGTGTGTGGGACAACGACCGGAGGAGTCAATGGCCATACTCACAAAGCCCTATGTGATAAGAGCATGGTTATCCCCCCATGTGTCACTACTGAACTGACAAATTGCACTTCTGTATGGGTTACTAATAGCATGAGCACCCATTTCCCCTAATGGGCTATTAGAGTTTTGTGAATATGGCTTTTTTTTTTTTGCATTCACACACTATACTTGGTCCAGTGTGTGCACATATGAGTGTGTGTCCAGATTTTGTGTGTATGTGTGTGTATGCATTTGTTTGGGCCTGTATGCTGTGTGTCTGTGTGTGTATGTGTGTTACTGTTTGTATCGTGTGTCATGCAGGCTGACTGCAAATCTCACTGGAGCACAGTCCAGCAAACTAACTCATTTGTTTCCCAACGACCTCCCGGTGACCCCCATGTCCTGCTCTGTGATTGGCAGCTCATACACCGTCGGCACCTCTAGCTCTCATGCCGCCGCCGCCTTCTAACACAACCCCGGTGAACAGCGTCGGCCGCTTGCAGATGCAGCTCCACCTGCACGGTCTGCAGCAAAACGCCACCGACCTGCGCAAACAGCTCAGCCAGCTGCGCAAGATACAGGTATATTTCACCCACCATAAAAACATCGTTCCACTGATTCTCAAACAGTCCTTTTCTCGCAAATTACAAGCAAAAACAGTGTCATCATCTCGACATTCTTTGCAGGCTCCTTCCTATCTCTCTGTGGTTGACATGCAAGTCATACACGATGTGAAACCACATTATGCAGTTTATATGTGGTCTCCTTTTGCTGCAGAGGTCCACAGATTGCCTCAGAGTTGTAGGAAATGGCTAAATTAGTCTCCAGTATTTGAAGTATTTCCACATTCTACATTTATGATGTAGAATATATGCTGTATTTCAACACACATGTACACAGGAGCACTGATTTTGATGTTTATTTGATCTTGACTTCAGTGATGTATATACTGTAAATAACACCTGTAGGTTCACATATCAGTGGTGCATGACACATTGAGGGCATTGTATCTTTTGAGGATTAATAATGAAACAGAACGTATGAAAGATAAAAAGCTCGGGTTCAGTTCAAGTCATGTGATATTCTACACGAGATACGGAAAGTCATAATGGATTCAGACTCAAATGAAATATCAGAAGGAAGGGTTAACAGAAATGGGGAGATGAGGTCCTCATTTATTCCATTTATCTCTGATGCAAGCAGTGCCATGGTTACTGTAGGGGAGAAGTCAGGTGGCGATGACAAGTTGGATGCTTTCAGTGGCAAAGGAGAGGATTCATGTCATCTTGCGGGTGAGAAGAGAAAGGAGTAATGGGAGTGAAAGAGGATAGGTATGCAGAGCTTTTATTTGTTCCATAACAGCAGTCACAAGGGCTTCTTGAACTGGCGAAAGCAGTGAGACGGAGAGGCAAACCCGTAGAGGACAGTTTGCTGTTTACCTACCTGTGTGCCCAAGTGTGACCCTTGGACCTGGACAGTGTTGTTGCCCATGGCGATGGCCAGCAGCTTAAATTTTACATGTGGCTCATAAATTATACAGGCAGCGTGCAGGAGAGACAAGCAGCTGGGAGAGAGGGAGTACAGTGCTGCAAGATTTTTTTTTTTTAAATCTAAAAATGTGTATTTCTAGATATAAATAATATATATTTTTAATATGTTGTAATAATCCCTGTGTTTGGACAGCTGCATCATTCATGGCAGTATAATGGGGAATACTGGGTAATTTTAAATGTTAGTCATAGTGTTGTCTTGTTTTACTTCCTGGAACATAAGGCTGATCAATTATTAATTTTCTTGCTTACCAGGTGCTTTCATCTCAGGGAGTTGTATTACATAGAGCACTCCTGTAGAATATTCCTTTCATAACACTGAGAGGGAGCTGAGTTCACGCTCAGTGCTTCTGTCATGGACATCCTTGGTTTTCCTCAGGGCATCCCGGCTTTGAATGTTAAGGGAAATATTATTTGCTCATGCTAATGCACACAGGGAGACCACAGACAGCTCCTAATCTTCACAACTAAACTGCTTGCTGCATTTTGCAGCGCTTTCAAGAACAAAGCATTCAGTACGAAGGCTAAAACTCACAAGCAGTGACTGAAAGAACACCTAAGCAGTCAAGGATAGAGCAAAACCGTTCTTCTCGCTTAACAAAGCAGAGAAGGTCGAACTGTAAAACAAAAGGGCCAAAGGCTGAACCTTCAAGGATGTGGCAAAACAAAATGTGCAACAATCTGTAAATCATTGAGATCGATGTTGAAAAGTCTTGGCTCCAGTTCCCCTCCTCCTTGTCCGGCTGTTATTTTGCAGAGACAGCAACGGGAGATTCCATGACTTCAAAAAGCTATTCTCCTGAGGCTAGAAGGGCTAACATGGATAAAATACATTTCCAAGTGAACAACATTTCCTTTTTTTTTTTTGAGAGCAATATATTTGATCTGTAACATTCTGTTGTACGTGCACAGATGGACAACCAGGATTCAGTGCGAACTCTGTTGAAGCGGACGGAAGCAGAGTTGAACGTGCGCGTGGCTGATGCTTTGAGGAAGCAGGAGGATCCTCTGCAGAGACAGCGCCTCCTGGTGGAGGAGGAGAGACTCAAGTACCTTAATGAGGAGGAGCTGATCATCCAGCAGCTCCAGTCAGTAACAGGATAAAAGTATTAAGAGTATTGAGCAATAATGAGAGGACTTTACAGTTACTGCAGAGGAGTACATGGATGTTGAAATCCCCAATCTCTGAGTTAATCTTTTTTTTTTAATCAGTAATAATCAAAATATGTTCAGCTGCAATTAGTACTAGTATGAGAGGTTTTTGATTAGTGTATTCATTACATAGTAATGCACTTTAAGGGGAGTTTTTTTAATCACATATTTCATAATTGCTTCAAACATGACAAAGTTCGTATCTGCTTTATAATTAGATGACTCACACTGTAACGCAATGATAGGATGGAATTGTAACTGTAATTAAGCCCGGCATAGAGCAAGATGCTTATTAAGATCTGAGGTATGAGACGGTCCAGCGTCTAATTGAAGTGACTGCAGAACCAGAGCAGAGAGCTACCTTGACATTTAATAATCAGATAACTCGCTTCAGTAATTCCTGAGTCTCTCTGTGAGCAGCATAACAGCTCCTGAATCTCACTCTAAGCGGCATTTTGATTGCAGACTAATTGGTTGAACTGTTAGATGATCTCTACTAATCAATGCCCGTTATTCTGCTTGGCTAATGGCCAATTTATTTTTGTTAATTATACATAGAACTTTGATTCATTTCATAACTTGAGGCAGATTTATTTGACCTAAGTTTGACCAGACCAGACACACATTGGGGCTGAGCAAACGTATATTTGTAAATTTTCTGTTATTGTCCATCCTTGCTGTATACAGCTACTTCAAAAGTACCAATTTTACGTCAGTTGTTGCATGAAACTTTTAAATACCCACCCACACTCCTCCAGTTCAGCTGTCTAGAGCTGTTGATCCAGCTACCAGTTGATTGAGACAGTTTATTGGCAGAGGTTCTGCTGAACTTGAGTAGCATAATTCCGAGATAAATATTCAGTCAAATTTAATTGTAACAGAGGAATTGCCTGGTGTTCAGCCTTCTGTCTGTTCGATTTCAGCGACCTGGAGAAGTCAGTGGAGGAGATCCAGAAGGAGTCGTCTGTCAACCACAAGCTGGTGACAGTGCAGGAGCTGGAGGAGAAGGCTACTGTTCTGAGAAAACTAGGAGAAACCCTCACAGAGCTGAAAAGTGAGTCATGCTGGCGCATTTCACATTATGTGCGCAGGCAAAAAAAACAGAAAACAGCAGTCTTTTACTCTGGCAGACAGTTTATAATGCACTAATTACTCACCAAGGCATTGATTATCTTTTAGTCACCTACAGCTAGTCTGTTAAACATTTAATCAGTCTCAAATGCTAAGTTTGCACATTGTCTTAATGAACTCCCCGACCATTTACAGTAGTTCAAAAATGTTTTGTTTGATTACCACAAAAGGCTTTCAGCATCTTTGACCAGTTGTCTCGCTGCTTCCTGTGATGCTCCTCTGCTTTCTCCTGCAGATCAATTCCCAGGCCTGCAGAGTAAGATGCGGGTGGTGCTCAGGGTGGAAGTGGAAGCCGTCAAATTCCTGAAAGAGGAGCCACACAGGCTCGATGCCCTGTTAAAACGCTGCAAGACTATAACAGACACCCTCGCAACCATGCGCAAGTATGAACCTGCTCCGACTGACAGCAACAGCAAGAGTACCTGCTTTAATCTTACAGCCCTGTATGTGATGAATTAAAAGAAGAAAATACTGATGAGCTGTCTATTATACAATTTTAATAATCCTGTAAATACTGATGGAAAAGCATTTGTCCAATAAATTCTTACATAGTGACACGTGTAGTGAAATATGTCCAACATTAGCTAACATGAAAAATAATAACTTACCCATTTGTATTCAGTTTGAGGAAGGCTTTTCCATTTGTACCTCAGCCAAAGAGATTATGTTTTCACCCCTCTATGTTTGTGTGTCAGCAGAACATTATGGATTTTTATAAAATGTGGGGGACAGACTGGCCGTGGACGGAGGAAAATTGATTGGATATTGTTGTTGATCCAGATCAGAGATTTCCGCCATTAAATGTTTATTGTTTTTAAGCCAGAAGCTCTCAAACTAGCAAAGATAGAGAAATGATCAATCATAGTGCATGTAGAAAAGTCCTAAAAGGTGCATTCAAGCAGCTTATATGACCAAATGTCATGATTGGTGACACCCTGATGAAAGACTCATTTCAGTCACAAGAATAAAGGCTTCTTAATTGTATGGAGAGTGCGGACTTGAACTTAAAATGTGCCTTTCAGCATTCTGTCTTCTATCTCATCATCAGTCTTTTGTCCAAAAAACATCTCACATTCTGGTTTAATTAACCTCACTGATCAAAAGAGCTCATCAAATTATGCTTTTACTCTTATATTTTGCAAGTTAGCAAGTAGCAAGTTGGAGATTTGGCAGAGGTTTGCACTGTTCAGAGTGTTTTGAGAATTGAATTTTTGGCATTCAGCAACAGTTGTTTTCACTTGAAGTCATACATTAGTCATATTTTACAATAGTTTCACAGAGTTGATCAATTAATAATCTCCCATCTCTTACCAAGGCAAGCGAATGAGGGCGTGTGGAAGAAGCAGGAGGACTTCTCTAGCCCCACATCAAAGCACAATGAGGATTTGCGAAAGTTTGCAGACTTTGACATCCCCACCAGCCCACCCCTCACCATCAATGACATTGGTGGAGGAAACAGCCTGTCCAACTGGAGCCCTCACTCCAGCCTCAACCGTAGCCATGGGAACCCGTCTGGCCCGCACAAGGACAATCACCCACCTGTTCCCCACAAGGGCAAAGCCCTGGAGGAGCTGGAACGCCGTGCTGCTGCTGACAAAGCTTTGTCCGTGGAGGTCCGACTGGTAGGAATGATTTGTAGTACTCTTCACATTTTTTCTTCTCTCTTTTCAACATGTGTGTGGTCAGGATTACAAATCATATCACAACAGTACCGCAACACCACAGGGCTGTGTGTTTATAAAGTATTTAGATCCATCTCTTCACTCCTCAGGCAGCAGAGCGGGACTGGGAGGAGAAGCGGGCCAGTTTGACCCAGTACAGTGCCCAGGACATCAACCGGCTGCTGCAGGAGACCCAGGCTGAGCTAATGAAGGCTATTCCAGACCTGGAGTTTGCTGCCAAACAGATCAAGCCCTCCTCCAACACACCATCCCCCCAGAATCCCCAGAGCGGGGTGGCAACCTCAGAGCACCGTGTCAGCAAGCCCCAGCACAACAAGATTTCTGGGAAAGAGGGAGGATCCAGGCGTGGCTCTGGTATGATGGAGAGTATTATCATGCATCATTGTCAAGCAAAAAAAGAAAAAAAAGTCAACTGTTCAAGAGCTAAAAAAAAAAAAACCCTTGGTTACTATGGTAACCGCCATGTATTTTTTATTTATTCCAATTGGTTTTAAAAATATCTTTACAAGCCCTGCAGGTCATCAGATTTTCTCAAGAACAGATGTTAGATAAATTATGAAAAACATCAAAAGTGGAGATACTCTAGGAATTTAAAAAAAAAAGTTTTGTAAATGAAATAAGTCATTGAATATTAGCATTCAGTATTGAGTAAAGTAGGTTTCCCACACTACTCATAAATGCCTCTTAGCTGGTTCTAAAATCACTGTAAACGTATATTGCTGAAGTGTGACTCCTTTCTAAGATTGTGCTTGTAATATTTCCTTTTCCAGATGAACTCACGGTGCCTCGATATCGCACAGAGAAACCCTCCAAGTCTCCTCCTCCTCCACCACCTAGACGCAGTTTCCCGTCTTCTCCGGGCCTGACCACCCGCAGCGGCGAGACTCTTATTCCTGGAAAATGCATAAAGGTAACACAATCATGCAGTTCTCACATGTTCGCTGCATTGTATAAAGTAAGTATTCTGCTATTAAAACATTTTATTGACAAATTGACAACATCTTTTGTAGACCTAAAGAGTATTCTTGTCAGATAAAAACACTGTATGCTTGTTAATAAAATGTTCAACGATGCAAACTTTGGACATGGCTTCAAAATGGTTAAAATTTTGTATTTGTAGAAGACTGAATCCGAAGAGACCGAAGGCCAGAAGCCTCATGTAAAACTGAGGAGGACAGTGTCTGAAAACCCTCGTCCTGCATCGACACCTCCCACACTAGCATCTGGGGACAAGGAAGAAGGAGATGAGGAGAAAATTGCTGCTGAATTAGAGGTAAACTAAAACATTGATTGTGCATTATGTTGAGTATATCCTCAATAAGATGTTCAATGAGCGGGAAAACTGCACCCTTTTTATTATTTATGTTACAACCACAATCTGCCACTGGGTTTTGTGCGCACACATACTCGCAAGCAGATATGCTCACCATCATTACCACATGTTCAAGCAGCAGGTGCCATATGTCCTCCTGCCCCTGGCACTGGGAGAGCCCAAAGATCACATACTGCTCAGTCACACACATCATCACCCAGGGCTCACAGATCACAGCCAGACAGATGGACCCTAATGGCAGTTTGGACTGTGTTTGAGATGGCCTGCCTAAAATTTGATGGAACACAGAGACAACAAAAGTAGATTTTGATTATTTAGTGGCTGTTGTTTTTTTTTTTTGTCCAAACATTTACGACCATTTTGAACCTCCCTTTTCCCCTCCCAGCTATTTGAGAGAGCCCCGCTCAGGCTCGCTCTGCCCTCTCCCCTTTCCCTGCCCGTTAGCCCTCGCATCAGGAAAAGCGCACCCCCCTGCAGACTGGACCTGTGGCCCTCTGAGGCCCCAGGCACTGAGGTAACACTCTGGTCGAACCCGAGTGCTGTGGATTGCTGCCCTATTAGGCCTCTGTGTCTGTTCCTTTAACCCCTCTATCACACACACACACACACACACACAAACTCACCAGCTACTGCTCGGCCTCTAGCCACATCCACTCGTGCACTCCTCCCGTCTCCTCAAGCTGAAATTAATACAAAGTCTCCCTCCGGCAGATATTAATGCTCACCAGTGTCTCTTTTTGTTGTTGATGTGCATGCATGCTGTGTTCAAAGAATCCCAACCACAAATAGGCAGAATCTACCAAAGCGAGGTCTTATTTTCACACAATTTATGCACACTTCATGCAGGGGACTGTGTAACTATATGCGATTGAATTATTTGATATTTGTTTTTACTATTTCAATCATTTATAATCATGCAACTTGAAGTTTAAGTTGCAATAATCTTTTTTTTTTTTTTGCCGCCCAGGGGCAGAAAAACATTGAAATCGGCTGACACACATACAACAGCCACTACCTTATCAACACTACCCTTTAGTTGTTATGGCAAATATGTTAGCAAACAATTACCTAAGTATATACCCAGCAGAGGAAAGGAACAAATTAAGCATCTGGAGTGTGAGATTAATATGTGTCGCCTCTGTTGTTGTTGCAGCTGTTCAGGTTTCTTCGCTAGCTAATTACTAATTGTGTCTTTCACTAGGCAGGTAGGGTATAGAATTTATTTTGCTGTGAATACACCTGCCTGTGTTGACAATGGTGACTGAGCCATATAGTAAAAAGAAAAAAAAGAGGCTTAAAAAAAAAAAAAGGCTCCGTAAACCAGCAGAGAATTTTCTGTGGTTTTAACTCTGTGAAGCAATAAACTTTTCTCATTAAAGTCATTGGAGTCAATGCGAACACCAAACATTAACTGATTAATACAGGTTTCCCTTCACAGAAAGTAACGAACCACAGTTTTAATTAGCAACCTTCCCTCTAACCCTCCGTGGCACATCGGTGTTACATTTTAGACACAAACCCACTCGCACAATTAGTGACTTTATACACACAATGAATGCATCACTCCTTCACAACCACATAAAGAACATTCGGTGTGTTTTTGCAGTGGGTTTACAGTTGATGTTGCGGTGTTTTTTTAGTGTGTGTGTGTGTGTGGGAGCCAATTTGTATGTGTGACCGGCAGTAAATACTTAAACACTGTGTGAAACAGCTGTCCAGTTGTGCCTTACTGGACTTCTCTATACATGAGAGCGAGCTGCATGAGACAGGCCACACAGGCATCACTATGGCATCAGATACAACAGTAAGAAGCACACACATGTTTACTGATATGTAAGTTAAAAGGAAGTTATCTAGAAATACATTACAAGTTAATAACATCACTAAATCGCAATGTATCTTGGATCTTAGGTTGTTGCATTGTGCTAAAGCAAAGACCAAATCATTGTGTTTAAATTTAAACCTCAAGTGCTTTCCTCATTTATAGGGAAGGCGCTTGTCTCCTGTCCCCCACATTGTGTTGACAGAGTGTTTGCCAGTTTCAACCACTGCCTCGGAGGATCCTGTCAGAGATACAGCAAAGGACTCTGTAGAGGAGAGTCCATCACGAGACTGGACTGGAAGGGATTCATTTGGAAGCCCTCCTCAGCAACAATTGAGATCCCAGCGTTGTTTTGAGGAGGATATAGAATTAAAAGAAGAGTTGGTCCTGCTGTTGACAGAGCTGGAGGTGAGGGTGTTGTCTCCCCTTGAAGCCCAGGAGCTCAGCAGGTCTATGGGAGGGATTCTGCAGACTCTGACCATCTCACCGCACACTAAAGAAGTCTCTGAGATCCAGCTGAACCACAGGCCGCTCCTAGTGCTCTTCAGCGAGGAAAAGACAGTCAGAGAGGCCTACAGGCTGCTGCATTCCCTTTTGGAGTCGTTTAAGCCTGTGCCCAAACCCAGAATGAAATCCTCCCTCCATCCGGGCCAGCAGAGCTCTCTGGTGAAGGTTCTGAGGAGAGGGATCAAGACAGGGGACAGGATACTAACACTTCAGCACAACACTGAAATAAAGATGCATCCCGAGGCACAGCAGAGTTCAGTAAACACTACTCCCGAGTCCAGTGGATCAACTCGCTCTGCGGACAGTGAAGCCGAACAGAGCCAGAGGAAAGCAAGAGAAGATGTTCAACGCAACACCTACAGGAGGCTGAACAGCTTGGAGGAGACCATCCGTGAGCTGGAGAACACCTTGATAGAGATCGGCGGCCATCCCACTTCAGAGCACTTCTACACTGAGACAGTCTCTCCCGTACAGATGATTGGCAGTCCGACCTCAGAGACCAAGAAGCCTCCAGTCCCACCCAAGCCATCCGCTGTGAGCCCAGCATTGATCCAGGTTCATTACTTACACCCGCTGTGCAGATTCCTGCTCTGAAGCAGCATGCTCTGTTTTTCTTTCTTCACGTTTTCTGGGTGACTGTTGGAAATTGGCTTTTCAAGCTTCTGATGTCTGCTCCCTGATGAAATTGACATCTAATTGTATTTGAAATTGAAAATATGCAAAGGGGACAGACAGCAGACATGTATGCTCTGTGATTAGTGCTGGAGCTGCTATCCTGCTGAGCTGTGTTGTTAATTGTTTCCTTATCAATCTGTCCTGGCATCTGTTTTTTTGTCATTAAATCTAGCCAATTTCACCTTTTGTTACTCTGAGCATACAATAAAAAAAAAATTAAAGCATAGAACATTTCTAATTTCTTATTTTTTCTCTTCTTCACTTGTCAGCTCGATCAAATGAATCTGTCTTCTCATCTTTGCCCTGCCTTGAAATCAGCTCTCTTTCCTTCAGAAATTGTTTTAAACAAAATAATAATGGTTTCATGTACATCAGCACTTGTGTTGGACTTACACAAGAGCACAAAACGTCAAACGGAAAAAGCAAAAATAAGTAAAATAGCAACAAAAAACAAAAAAAAAAAATAGTATCAGTAGTTGACTGTACAGGAACCTTTATGAGGGCAGAAATCCCGTACTGAAGACAAGCAACACTTCAAATGCGCTAATGACCACATGTTGAACTCTATTACCAGACATTACGAGTAGCCTGCTTTCAACTCACCTCCAGTTGACCGCAATACAACAAAGATTAGTAATTATCAGAAGACTTATTGCGTTTCCGTGTCAACTGCCACTATAGTGAGGTGTCTTGACAGCTCGCGTAGTATTCCCTGTAGCGTGTAGCCTCCCACTCAGGGGCAAGGCTGCAATACTTGACAGTCACACTGTCACGGTGAGTTTCAGCCCTCTGATATAGAGCCAGGGAGCATTCCCATGGGCATGGCTGAGGATTACAGAGTCTTCACACATTATTTCATCACTCACAACTTCAACCATGTTCATCGTTTCTACATGACCCTTCTTCCTAATCTTGTCCAATGTTTGCTAACGTACTAACCAAATTCACACTGACACGTCCCCTTTACAGCCCCACTGCAGTTCAGATTTTTTAATTAGCGCATTAGAATAAGGGTTTATCCTTCAAGCACCGAGTATACTGTATATTTTATTTCTGCTTCGTATCAAGAGAAGGGTGGGCTAAGAAGGAAGATGAGCAGTTGCCAGTTTTTTTTTTTTTTTTTTTTTTTTTTTTGCCTGGGGTCTTTGACACTTTTACAGTTAATCTTTTATTAGTTTTCCTGTCAGCTAATGTGTCTGTGTGCAGAGGAGGCACAGTTTGATGGAAATTTGAATGAATCTGTATTTGTTTTTTGTGCGTATTTGAGACAGCCGACAGTGTAACTCAGCGGGAAAGATCATTAAGCACACTGTCTCGTGGATCCTACGGAGAAGCGAGGCTACGCAACGTCAATTTTGATGCCCCATTTCTATATTCTTCTCTTTGTCATTTTCTATTGATGTGGAACTCTGTGAAGTGGATAGTTCAGTTACATCAGCTACGAGCTCTGATCTTAAAAACCTCAGTGGTCTCAGGAGATAGACTTGCTTGCTGAAATAAGACTGTATCGAGTTGATGTGTCTCGGAGACGTATATACTGAAGTCACTGAAGAGGAGAAATGACATGTGCTACCGTGTACCGTGTGTCCAAGGTCTGATTCACACTCTCTCCTCTCCTCTCCTCTCCTCGCAGGGAGGGAATAGCTCCACTGTCGGGAAGGTTCTTCACTCCTCAGCTGCCTCCAAACTGAAGCACCTGCAGCAGAACAGCACAGACAAGTATAAAAGTGGCAAAAGAGAAGACTTCCTGAAGATCCAGGGCCAGCAGCAGGTGCAGTATCATCTTTTATATTTAGCTCTGTCAAGGCACATTTGACCTGGCAGCATCTGTGCAGACGGACTGTGTGGTACTTTCCGGATTCTTTCGATAACGGTTGCCTTTTCTGGTGGTGATGACCTAGGCCATAACAATTTTTTTTTAATATATTTTAGGAATCATAAAAGCGAGGATGATGATCATTATGAAAACATATTGTATTTTACTATGCCCTCAGTCTGAAATTGGGGCAAAGAGAGGCAATGATCTGTACCTGCTATAAATCACTATAGATGGGACAGAGAACTCTTTGGATGTGGAACTGTATTAAAAATGTTTCCACATATACAAGCTACACTATGATGACCTTCTTCTTCATATAGAAACATAATCTGTCATGAGAAACCCTTCAAAGTTATCTAATCTCTGTAAGTTGACAATATCCAGAACTGCCATACAGCCCCTCTGTATTGCACACATTAAATCAAGCACCTCCAACTCCGACACGCCTCACCTCCACTCAGTCCTCTCCTGGTCCCACGGCATTACTGCATGTCCCCGTCATTGCCCCCCTGCTTAGCTTACATTCATCACACTATGTGTGGCACTCTTGCTAACATTCGAGACATTACCTCATTTTCTTTTTGTTTTAGAGGGACAACTGCAATGATTAATTGAATTTGAAATCAGTTTAGCTAATGATCAAAAATTCTTTGATGGCAAAGTCATATTATTGTCACAGCCTCATTATCGTGGGTTTGTTGAAATAGATCAAAGAATCGTCTGCGGGCTCTGTGTCCCACAGAGAGATGTGTGTTAGACAGGTTAAATTGGTGGAGGGCTAGCGCTTCAATTACCTAAACAGTGTTTTTATGTTTGAAATTCTCAAGCTATCTCTAATTATAGCCTCAAAATTCATTAAAAAAGTAGAAAACACCTTCACTTTGTGTTACGTAGTTTAGGTCTCAAATACTGTTTTAATGGTCTTGTCTGTAGAATGACGTCTGGAACCTATAACATTTCATTCGAACCGGCATAAGCAATACTTTTATTTTTTATAAAACTTACTAAATCTTGCTGAAGCTTCTTTCTATATATTTGTTTTTATACACTTGCCTGATAGCTTAATCTCCATTTTTACGGGTTTAATTAGTTTGCATTTTGGTGTCTTAAAGTAAAGTAAGGGACTAGACGCTAAACTAGATGCTAAATGGCCTCTGAAGGCGAGGAAATTGAACTGCTGAAGCATGTCAGTCTGGTAAAGCCAAATGAAGATTTTTGCACCTTGCCTGTGCACGGGAGAGAGAAGAAAAAAAAAAAGAAAAAAGCTTAATGTCAATGTCATTTCAAAAATAACAGGAGCAGTGAAGTGCACCTAAACCGCTATACCCCACAGAATTTGACAGAGCTTTCAGACACACATTCAGTCTTGAGGATTGCAGAAAAATGAATGTGTTAGAGAGAGAGAGATTGGCGAGATCGCGAGAGTAATGATACTTTGGTCGCCTCAGACTCAGAGAAGATTGGGAGGAATCTCTGCAGTGCTGTGTAATAATCGCCCCTTGAGTCACACTGGCAATCACTGATGATTCAATATGAGGAGGGCAGTTATCTTTCCCCACCATTTAGTCTTTCACGTTTCCTTTCTTCCCCTCTTCCGCTTTCTATACTCTGCAATTTAGGCACGCTGCCCCTTTCTCCTTTTTACTCTTTCCCTGTCAGTCTCTTTCATTCCCTGTGATTTGGAAGCTAAAGTGCATTCCTACACTTGTCTAATGAAAGCAAAATTAATCCCATTATTTCAGTATGACACTCGCACACAGTACGCTCTTTGTCTACAAACTTCAAAACAGTCATTGTGAAAGGAAGCTGTATGTGTGAAAGCGCTATCCTCAGAGGGACAGTGGATACTCAAAGCTAATTGTCAGCGTGGGAAGTCAGTGCCAAGCCGTTTAGGGTGGCAATATACCACAACTGCATGACAAATAACAAAAGGAAACAAAGAACCAGCTGAGTTATACCAAGAGAATAAATAGTCTGTCAGCTGTGGTAGTGTGCACAATAGCTAATAACCAGAATTTGTGGCATTTTGACGTATGATGTGCAGCCAGTTAATGAGAGGTCATGTCCTCAAAGTACTCCAAGTATACAACTGCCAAACAATGCGGTCCCATTTGCCTAAACACTGCTATTTAAGCAGATACACAATCCAAACTTTAAGTGCTAACTCATACGGTAGTAGCATTAGGTCGGGTGGAAACAACAACAAATATTTTAGCACCCCTTTTCAAACCGCGATGAAGCCGCGATGCTGAAAGTCTAGCGTAGTGTCGTCGGATTCCACAAGCTGTTACATTTGAAATGACTTTGTCTTTGGTGGGATATCTGGTGCCTTTTATGTCAAACCAAGAAAACGGCACAGATCCTGGCAAGTCCGCTCCCAGATGGATGGAGAAAAAAATCTGTCTACTAAATCATTTTAAATTCAGTATAATGAAACAGCTGAGCATGGACTATGCTGAAAAAACACGCTGATTATCTGCAGCTCATCTCATCAAATTATCAAGGCGGCTGGCTGATTTGCATAACAGCCTTTAAGAGCTAATTAAAAACTTTTGCCTACTCTATGTTTACTTTACAGGGTGTTTTTTGTTGTTTTTTTATTTACCTGTCACTGACTTTGGGCTCATGATCTTTCCGAAGAGAAATCCTAATTATAGCCACTTAAGAATAAAAGGTGATGCTACTTTTTGACAACTAAAACATAAGCAGGATTTTTTTTAGAAGAATATATTTGTGCAGAATGTGTCAAATGCAAAACATATTATGCCTTACAATTGATTTGTAACCTGAAAATGCTCCCTACAGTCATTCCTCTCACCCACATTTCACCCTCCAACTCACACTTGCCGGTTACACTTTTGACATATGTTGTTGTTTTGACAATTAGACGTGCCCACCTTGGGTGACTTCTCTTCTTGCCCCACAGCTAAAGGTAAAGGTGTCTCTTCTCTTAAACTTTTCCTGGCCATAACTCCTTGAATGTGATCCCAAACTTTTACCCTTCTTCCATTTCCCATTTGATATTTAGATGTTCTATTTCCTTTTCCTCTCGCCAAATGATAAGTGACATTTCTGGGGCATTTTGAACGGGGCACCAACACGAGGAATGAGCGTGGCACTCTCCTAGTGGTCTACAATCCCCCCATCCCCGACCCCCACCCCTAGCTAATACATGAACAAATCCGAATCTATAAATACCTTTAGGAATCAGTGACACTATACACACAATGACAAATCCCACCAGATCAGATGAAAAGCAGTTGGTGCATATTAACATGTCATGAAAGCCAGATGGAGGGACAGTTTAACATTTTTAATACATAACTGTGTACCATCTGCAATCAACTAAAACAAGATGCACTGGCACCACTTTTAGATTTTATGGGGGGGGTCCTGCCAATTTCAGTTTTTTTTTTTCCCTCATCAAGATAAAATACGTTGCTTGAATGAGCTACAATCAATCTGTTCTATGCTCTATTGTGGCCTTTGCTACTCCTAGCCACCCTCCTGGCTATGCCATTGCAATGAATGCGGTTCCATCAGTCTTAGAGTTTTTGCAGAGCATCAGGTTCTTTCTTAGTTTCCGCTCTGATATCATCTGCGTGTGTGTTAGTTGTGGGTGTAATAATTAACAGAGCCTTTCCGATGATGCTCTGCACCGCTGTGCTCGGTGCTGTCTGCTCACTACTCAGAGGTATTAGGGCATTCCAGGCATGAGAATCCTTCAAATCAATGTGCTGGATAAGAACAGACAGTTCAAAGCCACAATTTCACTCCGTTTGCTTTGGCACAGATCAAGGAGGGCATGACAATGTGAATCACTTTCACAGTGCAAAACCCTGTTTCCATTTCCCATTTGGCCGCTTATTACTTCTGGCAGTAAAACAGGCTAGTTAAAGGTGCCGGGCAAGAGGTGGGGGTTGTGAAGACCTATCTTGGGAGGCTGTCGTTTGGCAGGCAGCTTTGAGCGCGTGAGATGAAGGGAGGCTGCTCTGCCGCACTCACAGACCAGAATAAATGTGTCGGGCCAGGCTTGAGAGGAGTTCCTGGAGCAGAAGGAACAGCCCCGCTCTCTGGGGACGGTTGGCAGCACAGGCTCTGGAGCTGCAACAGAGCAGGTGAAAGCCTCCCAGCAGCGCAGTCTAGACTAGCACACCTGCTCTCCTCTCATACAGAACTAATCCCCGTAATCTCTAAACAAATGTCTTTTTTTTTTAAACTTTTAGTGCCACAACAAAACTTTTCTCCTGTTGCTTTTCAGTAAAAGCTTAAATAGAAACTCCACATAAGAATAAACCCTATCATCACTCCGGTAACTGTTTTTACTCAGATTATTTTTCACCCAGGCTCCACCTTTGAAACAGAGACAAATACATGTTATGTATGTTACCCATCAGTTTCATACTGCTGGAACAGTGCCATCTAGTGACTCATCCCAGCATTACACAAAGGGACTAAAGTTGTGATGCTGTCAATCTGATTATTTTGCATTTTTTAATGAGTGACAATCATTAAAACAAGTGTCAAAATAAAGGTGTAATTAGTGTTGCGCCCTATGACAGGAGGTGTGTTTCAGTGGTGTTGGTCATCATGTGGAGATGGCTGCCTGTCTCCTTGGCTGGCTTACATCACACATGCTGATATCAACTTGAATAATGGTCTCCTGTGTTTGTCTCTTGTTCTATTTTTACCTTTCCCTCCCCTCACCCCCCCCTCCCCCCACTCCCCTTACCACTACATGTTTCGTCCGGCACTTGTTCCTGCGGCGCAACCTCACTCACCCCGTCACCCCGTGTGATCCTGCACCTCCTGGCACTGCCCACCTACTCTTCCCCCGACTCTCCCTGTGCCTCTGTGACACTGCAGCAGTGAGCGACCTGTCCATGTCCAGCCTCTTCAGCTTCTTCCTCCTCCTCCTCCTCCTCCTCCACCACCACCTCCTCCCGTTCAGCATCACCTGACTAGAGAGCTACACACATCCATCTGCCCTCTTATATAATCAGTCCCTCATTCTGTCCCTGTGAGGATCAGACCTTCAACATCTCTGGTGTTTACTGCAAAATCTACTCTGAACACCAATCTGTGTGCATTTGTTGATGTGTGTAAGCGTGTGTGGTGTGTGTGTGTGCGCGTGTGTGTGCGCACAAGCATGCGTGCACAGATGCACGGTTGACTGTAATGGTAAGGGAAGGTGCTGCAGGGGACAGTGCCCAGCCACAACCAATTTTTAAGTCTTTAATTTTTCATTATTTTCCCTTTGATCCCTGAAAACCTCATCTCTTTGCGTTCCTCCCCGACCCCTCCTGTCTTCTGTGTCCCTGCTCTTCCTGAAGACCTCGGGGACCAACAGCTTCAGTGGCAGTATTGAGCCATACCTCTCTGGTATCAAAACAGGCATTTTCTCAGGCCGAGTGCCCTCTCCTGCAGCAGCGTTTGCCCCTGGCCTGAGGAAGTACCCCCAGGAGGGGGCAGTACCCTCCCTGACAGCCTCCCCCAGCCAAGCGAAGGCCCTGCTGGCAAGCCTGTCTGCCTCTGGCTTGAGCGCAGAGGCCCTGCTCCTCTCCTCTACCCTCCGTCATCACCGGCGTCTACGTGAGCAGCGAGCATCCTCCTTGCCCTTGCCCAGCAGCGAGTCCTCCTCCCCTACTCCCACCGCTACCTCCTCCTCCTCTTCCTCTTCACCCACCACCCCTGCTCCTTCCCTATCTCCCTCTTCTCCCACTCCTTCGAATTCCCTCACCCTCTCCTCTGTGGTCGTTAAGCCTGGTGGTCGTAGCCTTGATAGCTCCAGCGTCAACAGCTGCAAGGAGGGTGGCAGCGAGCCTGTGAATAAAGACCTCACCCCTGGCAAGTCTCAGTGATGAAGAGGAGGGTGAGAACATGGGAGAACGCAAACACCATCGCTCACTGAAAAAAAAACACTGCTTCATTATGGAAAAATCCAGCTTTTTTTTTTTTTTTTTTTTTAAGATTCATATTTTCTTTTGCAACTTTTTACTTCTTTTTTTTTCTTCTCTACGTTTGGCCTCAGTCCAGTATGCACAGTCTTCATGTTTCCATGGCAAGAACTACTGACTGTAAACGGAGTCACAATCTTCTTCTTGGACAAGTTTCCTAGTCTGATCTGGTTCCATAGTTCCTCTGTAGATCTCCCACACAGTCATACTGCCAGTTTCCCAGATAGAGAGCACACAAATGGGCCTCCCCCCCCCCCTCCCACAAGCTGCCTGTTATAAGCTGATGTGGTCTGGATGGATTTACCGACGATACCAGTCTCATATTTACCCTCACTCAATGGGCCGTTAGCGGAGTAGATAATAATATCTAGACTGTGACTTTTATCATAGAAGATAGAGCTGCAATAATCACCAAGTGAGTCCAGTAGTTGTGTGTGTTCTGGATAATATTGCTCTCACTTACCTGCATCACCTGGCAGAATGTGAGTCTGCTCAGAAACAAAAAAAAAAACATGCAGAAGATCAAGGTGATGATTGTGATTTCAAGCTGTTTTGTGTTTAAAAAAAGGACATTTGTGGCTTCTTTTTTTTTGCATCACCTGTGTTTTAAACTCTGAACTGGTGCTATATTTTCCCCTCTGTTTGTACACACTGTGTAAAGAGTTTACATGATTGTCCTCACTCCCCGATCTTAAACCCGCGTTTTGTTTCAACTGTACATTCCACTGCTGCATTGATTTCATGTCACACTATTTAAATGTTTATATGCATCCCTACAAAAAAAAAAAAGAAATCAGTGCATCTAAAATAAACAACAATTACAGACAATTTCGATTCCATTTGAAAATGACAGCATATATTGACAAAAGCACATCGTAGGGAGCGTTCTTACAACAGCACATCTCTATTTAAAACATGAGGTAGAATTACCCAAACAGAAGGGAAAATGCATATGATGAATTGTGTACAAATGTTGAATTTCTGTATATGTGTATGAACTAGTTAATTATGACAATCAGGATGTTTCTGCAGTAGCATCTTACAGGTTGCTCCGGCATTGTTGGCGCCTGACATCACAAACCTTCCCAAAGACTCGAGCACACACAGTGATGAATAATACATTACACACACACACACACACGTTCTGTCACACATGCACTTGTAAAGCCAAGCTGTTTGCAGAAGCACAGACTCTGCCAAGTTTTTTTTGTTTTTTTGTTTTTTTTGTTTCAGCAATCTTGTGTGATGCTTCATTTCTCAGTCACATCTGTTGCACCGCTGATTACGAGCACTACTGGTAAAATATGCCATATCAACCAGAACATGATTTTACCCTTTAAGGAATCTGATCTGCAGACTGATAGATTTTTCCTTTGGGAGACTTGTTTCTTTTGAACTTCAAAGTTAATCTGCTGGGAAGCAGCTTCCAAAGTTTCAGCAATTTGCTGGCCTTATTGTAGAACATGATACCTTCTTTGAAAAAGAAAAAAAAAAAGAGAAGGAAATGCATCTTCTGACTGCAGAGAGTTGATCACACTTCAACATCTGTGACAGTGTCTCAACTCTGAGCGGTGTTTTAAAAGAAAAAGAATGTTAACCAGCACATATTTAGAGACTTCAGCTACAGTTTGACCCTTGAATGGCCTGAGAGGAGAATTTATAAATATAATGCGAGCACAGTTTCCTCTCAAACACATAACCCTTTCTTCTAATTTTGTGATTCTGAAACTGACAAGCACAATGCTACAAATGTTTCTTGCAGGCAAACAAAAAAAAACCCTCAAACCTGCATTTTCAAAATAACAGACATCAGATTACTAATAATAATGTTGCCTCATTTGATTTTATTACCTACATGTTGAAATAAGAAACATTTATGAATGTTAGGCCTTTGGTGTACCTCAATGACAGTGTTTGAAATGATCTTTTAAAGCACATCAAAGGCCTGTCAGTGATTCCTTAAATGCGAACCCTGCACAAGGAACCATTTTAAAGCTCCCCCTGTCCTGTGTTGTTGCCTCGAGGCTGCTCACTAGGGAGGTGACGAGGGCGAACGGACAGTCATAGACAAAGTGATTTTTTTTTTTTTTTTTTTTTTTTTGCAGTTGTTCACCAGAATGACTGTGTGAAATCGATTCTTTGTGGCATTGAGATTAAAACATGTGCAAAGGAGGCTCGTGTCAAAGAGTAGGCAGCTTGAGGAGAGGGGATTAGTTTGGGGACATGTGAAGGCTACTTTAATAAGGTCAGCTTTGACTTGCCTTGTCTCTGTCGAGAGTGCTTGTGATATAAAAGACTCATAGAGATGAGAGGAAGGGTTTGACAGAGCGAGAGCCGTTAAGCGGCTCTTCTTTCCCTGCCCCTTTCACTTTGCTTTGTCTTTGGGGGTGGTGCATCAGTGAATTAAAAGCCACTCATTTGATGTTATCCCAGGACAAACGTTAATGGGCCTCTATTATGAACAATGTGTGCAATATGTAATTAGCACTCTGGCAATTTTACCAAGGCAGCGCTCCTTGCCTTTGAGATACTCCTGCCTGTTTGTCTGCAAGGATCTGTAACCATGTTTTTTCCCAGTGCCTCTAAGACCTTCCAGAAAATCCCCGGTTGATCTTGTATTACAGTATTAGATCAGCAACAATGACAGAATAGTACGTTTACCCAAAGAAGAGGCTGCGAAATTTGGCTTGTTCCTATTTTTCGCAGAAAAGAAAAAAACAGAAACCCTGCACTTGAAATGCAGAGTGTGTCAGGTTGCAGCAGTGGCATTTGACTAAACACTCCCCCAGCTCTAACAATGTGTAAAACTGCAGGCTCACAGCACAGCGAATTAAGCCTCACCCTGGGTGCTCTGTAGCTCTGCCAGGCAGGTTCAAGCCCTGGGTTTCATATTGAGTGAAGTCAAATGAAAGAAATTCACTTACTCATGCTGTTCCACACTCAAATCCATAACTCTCCGAGTTAAATTTGCTGCATTTGCGTCTGGTGAGCGTTGGGGAGGAAGTATTCATGCTTGGCTGCTTTCCCCAAGTTAAGTCTGAGATGAAACCCCCCAGAATTGCGTGACAGTGCTCTCTGGAATGATTTTTAAGACAAGTGTTAGTGGACTGTGATTTCAACATGGCTGGAGGCTTAGAGGGCATGTTGAAGACACTCACAGTGGATGCCCCTGGCAATCAGAAAAACTCATGCAAACTTGAAATCAAACATAGAAGAAATATACATATATAAATATATCTAAGTGAGATGTTTGTGTATGATATTATAATTGTGAAGAAAAGTGTGATATATATAGGCCTAGATTAAATTATATACTGTAAAATGTCATCATCTCTTCAGTTTTATATATTAGTGATCATTTTGTACAGATTTTTTCTTTTTTAATTCATTGAGAGAGATAATACATTTCACACTGAGATTATTTATTCATATGCAGAACATTTTTATATTTGTTTAAAAATATCTGTATAGATAACAGTTAGCCTCTGTAATATACACTGAAGTTCATTTTTAAATTCTAGGATTTTTCTTTATGAACACTTGGTCAGATTTTATGTAATTTTCATTTATGAAAAGCTTGTCCCTGAAAACGCTTGTCCAGCTCGTCTGCGCCTTTGCCTCCTTACGTGAAAGGTCACTTCAAGGTGTAAGAGGCTGGACCAGTGCCTGTGCTTAGGGGCTTATTTTGCTACTATCTTTTTTTATTTCGTTTTTTGGGAGGGGGTTGTTTTCTGTACCTGTGGTCTATTTTTTTTTTTTTTTTTTTTGGTTTCACCCCATCCTGTATTTGTGATTCAGCTGGTATTAGTGATGTTGGAGATCAGAAACACAAGAGATATTGTGGTAACTACTGTGAAAGGTCAGTTTATGGGCCCAAAGGCTTCACATAGAGCCTTGCTGCTTTGACAAAATGAAGTTACATGGCTTTAATATTCCTCTGTGTCATGTTTGCGTGTGAACAGAAATGGTAGCAACGTGAATGTGCAAAAGCATTCGGAGGCTCTTAATCATCATGATAGGTGGAAGTACATCTTGTTGCTCATTCTGCTCCAGTTGTTGAGTAACTTTAAGTAGCAGTTAAAGCTAAAACCACGAAAGTCAAGTAAAACCACCGAGATGGATTAATAAGGGATCTGTGTGGAGCTGTATGAATTTACCTTTTAATTTGCCATTGTATCTTTTTTTTTTATAATGAACCTACATTCTATAGTATGTACTGTATATGAGATTTTTACATGAATGTGTGGATGTTCAAAAATCTTGGCATCAAAACGTAGAAAAACAAAATTGACTTGTAAATAGGCCGAGTCATTCCTAGCGAGTTCAACAAATTGTTATGTCCACAAGAAAATGTTTTATTAATATGATTAACTATGATGATGGGTACAAAGGTATATACAAAAACAATGCATGTATAGTCTCAAGCAATCGCACGGTGCAGTCGAAAAAATGTTGTCTACATGTTTTCTCGAAAAAATGAGAAAGAGAGAAATAGGAGACAGTTCCATGTTAGAGGTTTACAAACATGAAGAATGAGACATTATTTTGGTATCTGTGACACAGGCATGTTCAGTCTTACTGTGACGTTATGTGGCAATGAAGATGATGATGATGATGATGATGATGATGATGATATAGTGGCTGAGAGTGTTGAATGTCGTGAAGGATTAAGAATGCTTGAACGCACCCCAACCAGAATAGTCACCAGCGATGGTGTACTCTTTCCACAGAGTGATTCTCCCATTTGTAGAGTAGTGTGATATAAGAACAAAAATAATACAGAAAATAGATCTATAATACAATGATATATAAATTTTAAAGCCTACTGATACTGGAGATACTAATTTATCAGTGTGGATGCCATGATATTCTGTGAGAAATGTGTGTGTTTTTCCTGTGAGAAGACAGTAGGCAGTTGAACCTGCCTTCTTTTGTACATAATTTGCTGTGATTGTGTGTCCAATAAAGTGCAGCTCTCTTGTACAGTCGTGGCGTCTGATCTTGCTTTATACTGACTTTCTGTGTGTCGTCCTGTCAGGAAAAGACTGCGTTTCTTTACCATCAGAAAATGTGGATACAACCTCGGTGTTGCATCCGACATCAGGTCAAAGTTCTCATTTTGTGGAGAAATAAAAACTACAGGGACAATGGTTAAAAAACTTATTTTAAAATGTGAACAATTTTTTTTTATTTCTCGTCAATACAGTAAAAAATTTAAAACATACAAATCCATTGCCACAGAAAAAAATGTTCAATATTTGGAATCAAATTCATTGCATTAAAAAATACAAACAGTTAAAACTTAATTCTATTTACAGAGCAAAGTCATGCTAAAATGTAGGCAAATACACACTGCGGTTATATATTTTGATATACTTTATATACAGAACATTTTAAAGCTTGTTCTTTTGTGTGTACACTACACGGTAATTCCAGTTACATTTGCGAAATGTCTTGGTGCAGAAATGGCTCAATTCTCTTGGCGCTGAGCTGGCCGTCGACCATCTGTCCGCCTGTATGGTGTGTTCCTCAAATCTGAGGCAGAGGAAGGACAGGCATGATGAGATGAAGGCAGAATTTCAACAGCACGTACACATGTTTGAAATATCCCTATGTCGCTCCTCCATGAAGCATTATGTTACTGTACCTGTGATGATGTCCTCCAAAGCACCGTCCTTCCCCTCACGCACTTGGGGTTTCACCTGCCTTTTCTTCAGCTCTGCTATCAGGTCCATCTGAGGCATCTTGGGCATCATAGGCCCCTAAAAAAAGAAATAAAATGAAATATATGATATTGAAAGGAGTATTTCTGATAAAACTGAATCTTTAAAATAACATAAAATACATTTTTTAAAAAAGATGAAAAGTCAATACAAATTTCTGATATATCATTTCTTATCACTGGACCTTAAATTTCTTACCTTTTGTGAACCAGCCTTGTTGGGAGATGGAGAATCTTTTACTTCGTTGGCCTCACTCTCCATTTTCTTTTTCTGTTTAATGTCTTCCTCTGCTTTCTGTGTTCGATCAAGGACAAAAGGATTAACTTCCAATGCAACACATCGTAATTGATAACTATCAGGAACCTACCACACATCCTCACCTTATAGGCCTTTATGAAGCGTCCAAACATCGGGAAAAACATTGAAGGCTGTGTGGTTTTTGAGTTCTCTCCAAAATACTCCACCACAGCACAGTAAGCCTCCTGGAAAGACCCAGACAGAGCGAGAGAACGACATGAAGTGTACGTGCAAAAGCCTGTGATGAGGTGGTTTTCACCGCCGTGTGTAAGATGTACATGAATTATAGGCTCACCTGTGCTGTCTTGCTGTCTTTGATCAAAGAATCCAGCTCCTCACTGTTGCTTTTGATGAATTCTTTCAACACTGGGCTGTCATCCTGCACCAGGAACTCCTTTTTGGTCATCTCCATCCCCCGTTCTAATGAGCGGATATCTTGAAGAATACTGTCCAGAGAAACTGGCAAAGAAACAGAAATGAGTTTAGCACCATTCCTGATTTATATAACCAGTTACGAAACCGGACAGGCTGACTGTCTGTGTGAATGTACCGAGCGCTGCCTTGTCCACAAAGTGTAGCTCAGTGTGGAAGTTGGTCAAGTCCTCGTATTTCTCCATGATGATGTTGGTGATGAATTGAAGCAGCGTCTGCGAGCGGTCGGTGGACTTGGTCTCCAGCAGCTGAAAAGTAAAGACAGTTACCAAATTGATCTGTTTAATAAAGTTTTCTTGCAGTGAAAAAGTAAACGTTCAAACAAAAGCTACTTACAAGGTCCAGACTCTGCAGCCGAAAACCGTAAGCTGAGCCCCTCTTACTGCTGTTCATGTAGTTGCCAAAGGCGAGAACAATCTAAAGGGGAACACATGATGATGACTTATACAAAAACACACATTTGGAAGCTACACCAGCATGTTGTTTTCTCTTTTACTTACTTCTAGGATCTTTTTCAGTTTGATTGAAGATTTGATGGACATGGAGGCAGCAATGATCGAGTTCAGTTGCTGTGGATAAAATAAAGAACAAACTCAAATACATCTGTTGAGAAAAGTTAAATCCAATTCTCTCCTAGTCCAAGTTATAATGCACTTTATACACTGACCGGCTGCAGGCGTTTGACAGTGTCAGGGAAGTTGCCCATGAAAGTGAGAGTGTTAATTCGCTGGCTCAGACGAGGAATCTTTCCAAAGTGTAAAATAAATCGGTCTTCGTCAGTCAGATCGTCGAGTGGGCGGCCGTCCTTCTCGTAGTTAAGCAGCAACTTCATCTCAAAGTCTGATGGTATGAATGGCTCGAGCAATTCAAGGAAGTCTATGGACAAAGACTCCTGGTCATACCTGTGCAAAACAGTAGTAACACCGGTTAGTGTGTGAGAGGGAGGGTGCAGGAAGGGTAGGATGAGTCTGTTTATGAGGAAGATAGTTCAAATGTCACTAAAGGACATACGTCTCGATGGCAGTGCAGATTTTAGATGGGCTCATTCCCCCCTTGCGTAGAGTGATAGCCAGATTCTTCGCCTTGTTGGGGTCGATCAGGGACGTCTTGCTGGGGGCCTTCTGGACAGCCTTCTTCTTCATAGCAGACAGGTCTGTAGGATTACCCTGGGCCTTAGTCTTAAACTGGTCCTCAAACATGTCCATGTTCAACTCCTGAAGACAGAACGAGAGGCAGAGATAGGAAGCAGATGATTATGACGATTAAAACTCACATAAAGCTCCAGTTCTCTGTCAGATTGTCCTGTGTAGTATATGTGGAAAATGATGGATGTCTCTTCTTACCCCTAAAACTTGCTCATCATCCAGCTCATTAAAGACAGTGCCTTTCACCTGGTTTGGCTTCAAAGCCTGCCAATTAAGCAATGGCATCCTGAACTTGGTCTGAATGGGCTTCTTGCCCTTAAGCCCTGAGGAAACATGCCGTGATGGAGAGGAAGAGAGTCAGTCAGAATGAGGAAAAGAAGAAGAATGATTAAACAGGTTTGATCTTTACTATTTCATTCCTTAAAATTTATGACAGTGTTCAGTATTTTTCAAATACTACTGTCAACCATTTACTTCTTAGACAACATCCTTACCAGATTGAGTGTTTGGTGCTCCAGGAGGGGGTGGGGGTCCACCACCAGGTGGGGGAGGTGGGGGCGGAGGTCCAGCACCAGGTGGGGGAGGAGGAGGTGGTGGGCCTCCTCCAGGAGCAGGAGGAGGTGGTGGAGGAGGAGGGGGCACAGCACTGCCTCCAGCCATGAGTGGAGGTGGAGGTGGAGGTGGAGGAGGTGGTGGAGCAGCGGCACCTGGACCACCAGGAGGGGGAGGAGGGGGAGGGGGTGCAGAGCCAGAGGCGGGGAGGCTAGATTCTGGGGAGGGAGAATCACTGGCAGTGTCTGGAGCG
This sequence comes from Euthynnus affinis, assembly GCA_029490765.1. Taxonomy (NCBI): domain Eukaryota; kingdom Metazoa; phylum Chordata; class Actinopteri; order Scombriformes; family Scombridae; genus Euthynnus; species Euthynnus affinis. The sequence continues at coordinate 5,263,770 of CM055856.1, read as the reverse complement.
GCGCTGGGCTGGGCGGCTGAGGCTGGGGCTGGGACTTCGACATATTCCACCACTGTAACAGGCACAACCTGGATGTCCAGACCACCTGAGGCACTCCGTCCCAGTCGGATCAGCCCCTTGTCCTGCAGCTCCTGGATCTTCTGCTCCAGCTCTGAAGCCGTCTGTGGGGTGGAGGTGGTCAGACGTTCCCTATCCTTCTCCCTCTCTCTGTCCAGCTCTCGCTCCCTTTCTCTTTGCTGCAAGGTACTAACCTGGGAACAAGAGTCTCGCAGACTTTCCTATAAGATACAAACACAAATATAGACAGACAACTTATCATCATGAAAAGCATATAAAATCTTTCTTCAGGCTTTACATGTGCACATATGTTCAGCACATGCATGTTTAAAAATGCAAGGTTATTCCGATTTACTTGAGAAGTACAATGAGGATTATTAAAATAAAGTGAACTGCCACTCATGACCTTTTTCTACATAATCACTGTGAGGATGGCACACCTTACTTGGCTAATTAATCTTATTAAAGATTGTACATGTAATGGAGCAGCACTTACTTTGAGCAGCTCAGTCTCCTTGGTGGCCTGCATGAGCTGAGTCTCGAGTTCGGATATTTTCTCTGCGGTCTGATTCTCACATTCCTGAAGCCGGGCATTCAGCTGCAACACAACATGCGCATGATGTTACTTTAATATCACCTTACACAATACTTTACAACATCAAAGTCTCCTTTTGTTCACTCTCATTCCTCTTATTCTTAATTTTGCAGCTGACCTGTAAGTTATGCTCTTGCAGTTCGCCCACGTGATCCAGCACTCCTCCTCTGCTCTCAGCATCCTCCAGCAACGCCCCAACATCTAAGACATTGTCCAGATAGGCCTGGATCTGGACCTGCAGCTTCTCACTCTCTGTTTGCTTCAGGCTCTAACAAACAAAACACATATAGTCATGAGCTACTAAATGCAGGTTAAGTCATAATATGTACGATAAAGTATCCATGGCAAATCTTTCTATACTATAATGATTAAGAGTGAATTATTTTGTCAAATTCATTCAATCTTTATTTATACTTGAGCGATCATTGAGGGGTGATCCTCATTTATATTGAGTCAATTACAAAAACAAAGAAAAGGAAAAAAACAACAAAGAAATATACTAACAGAGAAAAGGCAATACCACAATTAGCTCATAAAAAGCCATTAAAATGTACCAATTAGGGAAGATAATATGATAGATTAAGATAAAATAAGATAATTCAGTTACGTAAAAAAATTGCAAGTAGAGGTTAAGAGGTTAAAGATCAAGTTTCCAACGTGTCCAAAAGGTATGAGTGTATTCATTTTGAGGAGATGCTGTATTTTGTTCCAGGAATCAGTCTTTCCAAGTTCAGACCTGACTCGTGGAACATGAAGTAAGAGCCAGATTGGGTCTGATAGAGCCCACCTGAGTAACAAAGTAGTTCTGAAAGGTAATTTTCCAATAAGGGTTTTTACTGAAAAAAAGACACGAGTGAGTATCATGTCTCTCTTGAAGAAAAGACCACCCAACCATATCATATAAAATACAAGGACGTGTACCATAGACCGGTAATAAATCTCAAGGCAGAGTGATAAACAGAATTCAGAGGTTTAAGAGTGGAAAAGGATGCATGTCTATAAGTCACATCACTTTAGTCCAAGACTGACATGAAAACTGCCTCAACAAATTTGGCTGTGAGTTTTTCATTGATCCATGTGGTGGGCGAATATAAATATATTCTGTGACTCTCAATCATAAGTCTGTTCATAGTGGAAATATTAAGGACATCATGGTCTATAGCTTTGGCTCTGGAAAATAGCATGAACTTTGTTTTATCAGCATTCAGTAGAAGTCTTAGGTCTTTAAGAGCATCTTGCAGAACACTAAAGGAACAATGCAACATAATACAGTACTGTGTCATCCGCATAGAGATGGGCATGACAGTTTGTCAAAGGTGAAACAACATTGTTGATATATATAGAGAGTGAAAAGAACTGGGCCTGAAATTGAACCCTGTGGAACACCTTTTGTTTTTGATAAAAACTCCCATGATAACTTGCCAGTTTCACAGATTGTTGTCTCTCTGATAGGTAGTTCCTGAACCAATTACATGTATTAATATCAAAATCCAATATTATGTAGCCTCTGCAAGAGAAGGCAATGGTCTAACGTATCAAATGCGGTGGTTAAATCGACAGAAAGTGACACACAGTGCTTTTTTAATCCAAAGCTGATACAATATAATTTAGGAGCAAAGTAACAGCAGTCTGTCCTGCTCTAAAAACAGACTGAAATGGGCTCAAGATGAAAGCTCTGGACAGAAATACCTTCAATTGATCATTAACTAGAAATTAAAGGGCCTTTACCCGGCAAGGCAGTTTGGATATTGTCCTGTGGTTGTAAAGATTGTTCTTGTCACCTCCCTTATGTAAGGGTATAACCTGAGCCTGAGCTATTTTCCAAACTCTGGGAACTATATTAGAGGAGGTAGAAAAATTAAAAATATGAGTTATTTGAGATCATTTGCACTGAGAGCCTAAGAAAGAAGGGATCCACATTGTCCTCTTCTGTACACTTCCTGGGATCAATGAGAATCTTTGACCACACTTGAAGAGACAGATCTAGGGTAAACAGAGGACTGCGAGAAGCTGCCAGAGTAATCTGTCATCATTTGGAAAGGGATCTAATCCCCCATCTGGCTGCTACAAAATGTTTACTAAAAGCTAAACTAATATCTTTGTGGTCAGACAATAAACAGTCATTAACCTTGACCTTGTAGTAACTGAGGGAAAGTTGTTATTTTATTGGAAATTACAGCCTTCCAAAAATTTGCAGAAGTTGAGTAATAGCCAGAGATTAAATCAGGAAATTTGTATTTCCTCACCATGGGTGTGCATCTGTTTCAAATTTGTCTTGAAAGCAGTCCAATGGGAATCATTTCTGTCAATTTGTTTCTTTATTTTTCACATGACTCATTGAAAAGGGATAGATGGTGATTATATTTGATAATTTATTGTTTTTCTTTTGATTTTTGTAGTGGACTACACTGACGCCTAATCCCTAAATTGTTATGCATATTGTTAACTAAAAGCTACATATCGAAGAATCCAACATACCTCCAAATACTTGTCTAATCCGAGGTGAGTGAACTCATACTGTAGATGGACACGGAAGTTCATGTTCTCCACTGAATGGACCACGATGTTTATGAACTGCATGCACGCCACCTGGACACAGACACAAGGGCAGTTAAATCTCAAATACATACACAGTTTAACAGTTTCTTGGAGTATTTGTTAAACAGTCATCCTGCGATATAAGTAGACATATGTGGACCCACCATGAAGTCAATGTTGCTGTCATCGTTGATGAAGTACTCCATCAGCTTCTCAAAGCGGTTCCTTTCTTTGCTCACCTGAGGAAGAAAATATATATATTTATATACAAACCTATATGAATGTACACAGGAATATGCATTATAACTCTTCCCCACATGGGGGCATAAGGGAGCATAAAAACAAAATGAGTTTTTGAGAGGTTACGTTTATTCAAGACATGCGGTAGCTTAATCTCTGTCAACATAACTAGGTAGGAGGTCATTCTTAACCTTTCACTGTACTTCCATTTATAAGTACCAGTATAGGCACATGCATGACTGTTCTACATGTGCTAAAAGCCCCAAAGTGCTTGTGTCAGTCACAAGATGAGTAATCAAAGAGAGGAAGTCATGAACAATGGCGTGACTGACTGAGCAACAGCCAAGGTCAAATGAGGCCATTGCAATATGGTGAAATTGCTAATACCAATCTCATTAACCTCTTTGAAGTTGTCAAAAGCAGAGAGAATGATGTCATGTCCTCCCCTGACGAGACACACAGCAGCCAGCAGCTCCAACACAAGGGCTTTGGTCCTGTCGCAGCAGAGGAGGGGTTAGATATGGATGCAGGCGGACAGATAACACATGTGTTCTTTCACACACGAAAGGCACTCACCTGGGATTCCTGCTGTTGAGACTGAGGGTGATCTCATTCACACAGCGTGGGTGCGTCATCACCAGGTTAAAACCGGACTGAAAGCAGAAGGAAAACATAAACAGCTGTAACCAAGAGTCGCAGGAAATGTGTTTGTGTTTAAGAGGGGAAACCACATTGTAAAAAATTAAAAATTAAATCACACAATTGTGTTTTTCATCCAACAAACAGAGAAGTCAGACAAGTGAAACAACAACAAGTGAGTTTTGTAGATCGTCTGGCAAACATTTCTATTTACTTTGAGAACACATTTTTATGACAGAATATGAACTGTTTTTGGACCAAAAGGAAAGCAGAGTATGTTGAGACTCTACCTGGTAGTTCATGATGGCTCGCAGGCACATTATGCACACGTGTACATCATCTCTCTGGTTAGATGAGTGGGACTTTTTATGCATCTTGCTTCCCAGAGTGTTTGATATTCTGTAAAGTGATAACAAATGTATGGACAACATGAACAAATACTTAAAGAGAAGGAGAGCTGTGTGAAAATGGTTTGAAGTCGGTGGAGAGAGGAAGGGGGGGGGCCCAGAACTGACATTCAAATAGGATTTTTGCACAGGTAGCAGCAGGCCAATTATAACAGGACTTCAGGCGCTGTTTTGGACACTCACTGTGTCTGTGTGACAAGTGAAATGTTGCATCAGGTGAAAGAAAAAAAAATACTCAACTAAAGAGCAAAGGAAATAAATGAATGAGAATGTGAGAGAGAATATGAAGTATCCGTCATGGTTGGGAAATCAGCTTCAAGAGGGACTGCTGTCTAGCAGTAAAAAAAGCCATGAAATTTAATGAGATGGGCGGCAAAAAAACAGTGTGTTATATACTTAATGTCCTCAATACTGAACCACACCAAAAGGCATATTGATTCAGTTAAAAACACATTTAGTTGTTTCATATTTTACAGAGACAAAAGTCTTCTGAAATTGGTTAATAACCAGGGTTGAGTAGTTTGAGAGAGCTCAGCCTTTCTGAGTCATCTGGTCATCCCTACCACGAAATAACACTACTTCTCTCTTCCATGATTCTATTTTTTGACTACATGTGCAACTATATACACTGAAAGTTCCTCTTTAATAAGACTCTATCATGTGGAGTGCATTATATATACACATTCATATTATTTCTAGAACATTTCTGGGTTTGAGACTCTTGCTTCTTTCACATCCGTAGCTTCTTACCTTACAGTCAGCGCTCGAGCAGCTCTGGTCATCCCGTGCGAGTGGGAGCTGTGGGAGCTGCTGGAGTTCTTGGTCAAGTCTTCCATTGACCTATCCGCTGCCTTTCCTCTGTCTGATGAGATGCTGCCGTTTTCAACACTCTCCACATCAAACCTACACAGTTTAGAGATACAAGTGGTAAGAAATGACTTCATGGTGATGCGCCATCAGTTTCTGAGAGAGTTTTCACAGCCTGCTGGTACTCACGAGACATCACTTTGTGCATGGGAGAGGTATTCCACCAAGACATCCAAACCTTTGTTGTCATCATTGAGAAACTCTTGTGCCCAACTACAAAAAGACACAAAGTAAAAATTAACAGTGCACAGACAGAAAACAGTCAAAGAACAATATTTTATAATTATGATTCCACAGATTCTGCACTCAGATTGGATTTAATGCTCAGTGAACTCAAACTGACCACTAATCATTATAACTTTATCTATCTTAATGAATGCTTCCAAAAAGAGTTTTACAGACAGAATGTGCCAAAATATGACAAATTATATGATGTAAAGAAAAAGTTAAGACTATAAAGACTGAAAAAATTAAAGCTACATTAAATCACATTACACAAATAATCAAATAAACGTCAAGTAGGGCCCTTTAAGTAGTTAACACGCTCACCCAATGTGATTGGTGCGAAGGGAAATCTCCAGATCTTTAAGGACCTTGGTGGCGTCTTGGATCCGCTTCTTCTGCTAAAGTAGAGGTGACAGTCAAGACACCACTGTGCATGTGTAAAAACTAAAGATGTGTGAAAAGTATGAAAAGAAGATGATGCTTCACACTGACCCTGCGAGTCACCCCTCCTTGATCTTGGTAGAAGCTCTTGATCTTGGACAGGTAGGTGGATGGGGGGCTCTTTACCTGGAATCTCTCCTGAGAGAAGGGATCAAAGAGTGAAAATGAGCTTTTTACAGTAATTTTATCAACAACCGCAAAGAAAAAAAAGTCTGGACACACGTTTACCAGAGTGCAACATCAGAAGCTATAATTGCTTGCGCTGGTAAACACAACAGACAAACCGCTCTCTGTTTCCATGCCGACGCCTCTATCAGTTGCCACCACAGAAACTGTGCTGCACTGCACTCTGCTCTTTACGGCGTATCCACTCTGGGTGTTTATGCATTGCATGTCAACTCACTGTCTCAGCAAAGCCACTGGTGCATGAAGCTTGCTAAGTTTGATGCCATCGATGTTGAGGTGTAATTGTGGAAGTAACTTGTTATCAGTATTTCAATGTGTGGCTAGAGAAACAAAATGCTCTTACCTGATCACAGATTAGCTCCCACTTCTTTTCGTTATCGTACTGACTCAATAGCTTCAGCTTATCAGGAGGTAGATTCATGTAGCTCTGGAAGACAGTGAGAACGAGTCAGTTCATCTTTACACCAGGATGCCAAATTTACATTTTGTGATTTCTGTATTTTCTTTCCTTCTTATGCAACCATTTTCAAATTTATAAAACCACAGGTGCACTTTCAGTGTAAAACGGAAGGGTGTAAACTGCCTACCGGAACTACAGATGACTCAGTGTTTACATGTGCATGTATTGATGGTTGTCAGGTAACATGTACGTCAGAGAAAGTAATGATTTAAGTGTTACAGTTCCATAGTACAATGCAACCTTTACTAAAGATGTTTGTCCTCAGTTTCCTCATTTAAGAAAACCCACTCCACCTCCCATTTTTATTATTTCTTTGTTCCTTTACTGGTTTATTTATATGATCAGATTGTTATTCAGATTACTTTCTGTCAGAAACTGTGTATAATATGTCTATAATTATCACAACCTCATGGAGAAGTTTCACATTAATAAAGAACCCCCCATCCGCCCCACCTCCACAACATTTCGGTAACGTTGACTCAACCATGTAAAAAGTGCCGTTTCAATTTGAGTTATTGTCTCCAGACTACAGTGAAGTGTCTGACATTCAAATGACAGAAGAACTGAAAGGTTTAATGAATGACTGTGACATGAAGTCACCAGGCCTCATCCCAAATGAACTCTCATGACAAAAGCAAATAAGGGAATTTGTGTAGAAAAAAGGGACAGTTTCAAAGGGCAAGATGCCTGAACAAATCAAGAACTGGAGAGTTGCAAAGTTTTTCTTTGTTCAGTGATTCTCTTTTAGTTTCATATCATTGCATCAATCTAGACCAACCCCATCACTTGTTATGCACCTGACTCAAAACTCCAGACACAATAATGACTTACTAGACTAGACCTTTCAGTTGAAACTGGGTGGTGATCTCGAATCTACCCGTTTGTACATTCAAACATGCCTAGTAGTTTCTTTTCCACACCCTAAAGAAAAAAAAAGAGAAGCAACATCGAAAATGCCCCGCTCTTTTGCCGGGGAGTTGGCGTTTTTTTTCTGGCTTGGTAAAGGGAGGTGTCTCACTGTGGGCTTTGTGGTATTACACTTACATGAAAACGTTTTTTTTTTTAAAGGCACGTATAAGTGAACATAAAACAAGTATTAATTCCCCGAATTTAGAAACAACATTGAAAAGAAGAAGAAGAAGGCCCACTTCTCATTTCCTTGTAGATCTAGTTACACACACTTAAGGAAGGTACAGAATGGCGTCTCACTAAAGTTTACATAGGAAGTATTTTGCTAAAAGAGGAAGTGAGGTCATCCTCTCATTTAATGCTACCTTTGTTAATTTTTTTTTCCAAGTGAGCAGAATATGTCACACACAGATATTGTGAAATGGTTAACCCTAAGGCCTACTGTCATTCTCACAGGATGTTCTGTGTGTGATAATACATGAAAATGAAAATAAATAAAGTTACATATAATTAAGTTAAATATAATGTGTGTGTACTGGGTGACTGTGATCATTACTCTCCTTGATAGGGCTTTAAAATTTCAGAATTACATAGAATTTTGGATGGAGTAAATGTTTTTTTTTTTTCTGCTATACCAAATGCCCACATAAAGAGTCTTGCTTTCCCCATCCTACATTAACAAAGTTTACAAAATTAAAAACATACAAAAAATGAACTCCCTAGGTAAAGCAGAGATCTAGTGTTCCTTTGAATTACTGTACTTCAACGAGAAAACATCTTCATGCTATTGTTAATATCTTAGTAACTGGTTTGTGGTGAAAAGTTTCCTTAGAAACATAGTTTGAATTTCCAACGTTGGTTTTTGCTCATCTCTTTACAGAGTACCTGGATAACTTAACACATGATGTCACACATATGTGAAGCATCATAGGAAGAAAAAGAAAAATATTTTGGGGGGCAGAGACCAAAGCTTTAACCATTGTGGTGTAAAACTTTTTCTCTATTTCTTAAAATTATGTTTACACACATATACAGATGGATGACAAATTAAAGGAAAAACTGGTACAGGTCTTAATGTTTGACCCCTACAGTGAGGGGATCTGGTTGCCTGTTGTGCTTTGGGGGGCATTTTGTTGGCATGGTTTGGATCCACTTGTCCCCTTAGAGGGAAGGGTCACTGCAAATCAATACAAAGTTGTTCTGAGTGATCATCTTTATCCTATGATGAAACGTTTCTATCCTGATGGGAGTGGTCTCTTCCAGGATGACAATGCCCCAAATCATAGGGTATGAGGGGTCACTGAATGGTTTGATGAGCATGAGAATGATGTGAATCATATGCTATGGCTTTCATAGTCACCAGTCACCAGTCTGGTGTTGGTTCAAGGGAGGCAGAGCGGTTCGTCCACTAATCGGAAGATCAGCAGTTCAATTCCCGGCTCCTCCAGTCCGCATGTTGAAGTGTCCTTGAGCAAGATACTGAACCCCATATTGCATCTGATGGCTGTGTGAATGACTAGATTCTCTCTGATGGGCAGGTTGGGACCATGCATGGTAGCCCCTGCCATCAGTGTATGAATGTGTGTGAATGGTGCTTTACATGCACAGTCCATTTACCATTTGTTCATCCCTCCAGAAGAGTTCCAGAGACTTGTAAATCAATGCCAAGGCACATTGAAGCTGTTCTGGTGGCACATGGTGACCCAACACCTTACTAAAACACATTATGTTGTTTTTTCCTTTAATTTGTCACCCGTCTGTATATACATATAGCAATGAACAACTATATACTGTAAATAAAGCAGTACTTGTAAACATGCACAAATAGAGAGGGAAAAAAGGGGAAAAAGGTAGTTAGGACTTTTTTAAAAGGTAGAAAACTTGATATAACCCATAAAGGTTGACAAAGTCAAACTCCTTATTGATCGGACACACTGCAGGCTGCTGTGTGTCAGCATGACATCTCTTCTGTTCACTTTAACATGGTCCTGCTCAAGAAATTCAAATTAGATCTTTAAACTGAGTTGTATCTTTTTATTTGATCTTTGTGTTTTTTTTTTCCCCAGCTACAAATATGTTGCAAAACTAATCAAAGACTCAGGTGCTTTACTGTCTCATGTTTTGATGTCTTATGTTTTCGTGATGTTTCAAATGCTTTAAATATGTGAAATATGTCATCATGTGGTTTTTTGTTTTCTAACTTCTTGTAAGACTGTTGAAAGAATGGTGGTGAAACAGTTGCTTTCCGGTCTTATGGTCGCTCTCTCATGTAAATGTGTTTCTCAATTTCCCGTTGGGGCCAGCTGTCCATGCATGCACTAATCACCCTGTCCCTAGGTCTCCATTTTCAAATCACACAGTAAAGGAAATAAGTACTGATCTGTCTGATCACTTGTTAATAGCACTGATTAATTTTTGATAAACCAGTGATTTGCTGAACTTTGTGATATTATTACTTTACAAAATGACAGGTCAAATGACCTTTTGCTAGATCACATTTGAAGCAGATACTTTTCAACATCAACATCAGACATATCAAGTCTGTGTACAGATTAAATTGTTTTTAGCAGCACACATTAGACAGAATGCAACTCCTCAAAAACTTGCTACTTATAAAAACTTTAAATTTTCTAATAAATTAGTGTGGGTTTTTTTCTGTGCTTCTGAAGCATATGTATCTGCATAGTTCTCATACTTCATACTTTTCATATATATCTAAAAATCTAATTGGCATTATTACACTTGAAATACAGCAAATGCATAATCTCTATGTTTACATGTGCAGTAAGGGCGTTGCCTTCTTGTCTCCTGTTAAGCCACTCACCAGCACCACGTTGAAGCGCTGCTCCAACTCCTCTTCTGGAGGCATGGGCAGTTTGGGGGGAGCCGGCTGCTTCTTCTGCAAGGCTGGTGTTGGGTCACTCATTCCTGAAGCTGCCCCGACTGAGTTCCTGGCCTCTCGGCCCTCAGCCGGGTCCTGCTCCAAGGCCCCCGCAGCCGCATTCCCCATCACTAATCTCCAAATGTAATCCAGGAGGAAAGCTTTACGCAAACACTATTTTTGCTGAGAAATTAGTATATTCCACAGAGTGGAAAAAGGCACTCACTCCAAATGACAAGATCAAGCGGGCCTATATCAAACCGAGTCTTTGGGCCTTTAGTGAAAAAAACATCAAGCCACTTGTTTACTGCATCCGCCTTGGTCCTGAGGACACGGTGGATGTTGAAAGCAGGTAGTTCGTCCTCATGTCTGTCTTCTTTTCTCTCTCTTCTCTTCTCTCTGTCTACAAGTATCTTTAAAAAATAAGGCAACAAGCCTTGATTGGGCTTGTTAGGGCACCAAGAAAACACTCACCTATTTCTCCCTCACTACACTAGTGGATCGAAAACTGCTCTGGTGAGTTTGGTACAGAGGGCTGCTTGTGAGAGGAAGGAGAGGGGAGTGTGTGACACACAGACTGAAACCGCAGAAGCATCAAAAGCAGAAGCAGCAGAGTAACTTCCTGTGTATGACAGCAGTAGAATATGGGGTGGAGGATATGATAACCGTTAGGCACCATGCATTCAGTTAGGTGGTTGATGTGTAAGATAAGGTAGTGCAGGAATTACAGAAAGCCAAATGTCCAAAATTGGTTAACCAAATGCTAACCAGGCAGGTGCAGATGTAAAATGAACCAGGAAGCAAAGAACACTTTCTTCCACTTTACCATGAATCCACCTGTACTACATGGCAGCCATTAATTCTCTTGATGCCAGCAGGTTTACTGCATAGGTCAGGTCAGGGGTTACATCAGGATTACAAGTGTTTTGGTGATTTCCCTTCACGTGAAATAGTTTGTGACACTCAGGTAAAGGTGGATCCAGCGTGACAAGGTAGTGAGGATTGTCCAACAGCGACCCTCTGTGCTTGAAGCCAATTACTGCATGCACTGCTGCTGCATTCGCGTGTCCCCGGTAAAATAAATATATATCGAGATACTTTAAGCTAAATGAGAACGGTGGACACGGACCCTCCAATACAATTTGATTAAAGATATGTGTATGTATATATGATAATAAATAAATAGAAATTGCCACCAGTTGTTGTCGTGTGATACCTACTTGCTTCTGGTAATTCTTACATACGACTTTGTTCACTTTAGGAATGATTATCGAGTAAGTCGTGAACGCAGGTGTTTAATTCGAGGGTACACGAATTACTAAAACTTTTACTCCCGGTTCAGCTGGGTCTTTTTACGGATTTGGATGTTTAAAAGTGAACGTTTAGTCCGCTGAAACTTTTTTTAAAAGAAGAAATTGCGAATTTACGACAAGCACGCGAAGGCAGCAGTGCTGTTAGTTATTTAGCATTCCAAAATGACGGACCCAACAACGTCGCCAGAGGACCACTGGAAAGTAAGTATCTTTCACTGATGTTAACTAACCTCAACGTTTTTTGTGTGAAATTGATTTGCACCTCTACAGTGTCACAGTAGAGTTGACTGACGAGCCTCTTTTTCGTCTAAAAGATTAAGTTTTGCTAACATTACAGTGTAGCTGTGCATTGTTAGCTCGACTGCTAACGTTAGCTAGCTGACGTTTGATAACGCTGCAGAGCTATAAGTCAGCGGTTGACTAGTTAAGTAAATAAAATCACGTTCCCGATATATAACTCGTTTGTGTAGGAAAAATAAATCATAAAAAATAAAATAAAAATAACATTTCTGTTTGTGCATTTCTTCTAAACTGTCATGGAAAAGCGAAGTGTAAGTTTATTGAAGAGTCTGCCAAAATGGTACAGTTATGTGTCATTACCAAGCTTTGCTGTTTACATCCCAATCACATGATGATTGAACTAAGTTAGTGAGAAACACTGCTTTACAAAATTGTATGTATACTCTATGTGATTAAGAAATGACCACTTTCGTTTCACTTTCCATTATCAGGAGTATTGGTTGCTCCACAATACGGTGAATAAATGTCTTAATGTTGCATCTGATTATGATCTATTTAGCTGGCAATCATGAAAAAGCTGCGTGTGAGCACGTTTGTGATACGAAGTTGTTAAAAAAAAGATTTGTCCCAATCTTCCTCATATCAGGGACTTCTAGATAAAGCTGTTAAAACATATCAAGCTTTCCTTTAGGAGGTCAGCATTTGATGTAGCTGTTATTAGAAATCCTCGTTTAAAATAATGTTTCCTCTCCAGGTGGAGAAAATATAAAAACATTTAGCTTTGGTTAAAGGCAGTTTTATTTAGTTTTATTTCCAGCTGGAACCACTGACAGACACCTGGAGATAACTGCTCCCAACTTTGGAGCCACAATTTAAAGTAATTATTGGGTTGTGGTGCCCTAGATAAAAACAGTGAATCTGTGATTGAAGTACTAATTTGCTGCAGCTTTTTATCCTCCTGCATACATGAATTGGCCAAATAAGGGCAATGCTCAGTAGGGGTGTAGACTATCTATCAAGCAGACAAGCTGTTGGCCCATTGTCAGCGTATTTGGGGCAGCACAATTCCCCCGCCCCTGTCATTCCAGCCTCTCAGCCTCTATTTTCTCATTTCTCCATCTTTTTCTGTTGTCTGGTGATGGCTCGACAGACAGACGGGGCTTTCAGCGACAGTGGCTTTGACCCCAGTGAGTATTCAGTCAGTTCACATTCAGTTGTTTTGTCATATCATCTGATATTCAGGCTGTGTGATGGCGAGCTTTTTGTTTCTGGTCTTTGAGATTTTAGTATGTCAATCTATTTTCTGCTCTTGCAGTGAAAGATGTTTTACGCCTGCTGTCTTGCTCTGTAGGTTTCTTTGCTGAAACTGCCAGAAAGGGTACCGTTGTGTCCAGGGCTAACAGCATCGGCTCGACAAGTGCCTCCTCAGTACCAAATACAGGTATTGTGTTTGTAACAGAGGGGATCTGACATTGCTGACAAGGTTAAAGAGAGATTGTATGCTTTAAGTGTGCCTCTCATTGAATGATTTTTCTGAAATGCTTATAGTTATACTAATTCTGTAGAATATATAATAGGGTATTTGATATTTGTAGAACATAATGTCACCTTTCATGTAAAGTAAAATATAAATGGAAAATGGACACAGTATACTTTATTTCCTTTTGACTCTGCTTCATATAAAAGGAGGACCCTGTCATGCTACTTCAGTAGAGGCTCACAGGAAAACAGCTTTTTCTACTAGAAATAGAAGGACAATAATTGTAATAGAGGGCTTTAAAAACATTACTTAAACATATGCTTTTATATTATTTTTTTTTTTGTAGACCAGTTTTAAGTGCATTGAAGTGCATCGACATGATTTGACTGAAGCATGAATCAGCTTTTCTGCGTCCCGCTGAGTTGGAAATCATTGTCATTGTCGAAGGCGCGTTTCTCAATACGAGTCTTAATCTGTTCTCAACTAGATGATGAAGACAGTGACTACAGGCATGAGACGTCATATAAGGACTCGTATAAAGATCGGCGGAGACAAGCGCACACGCAGGCTGAGCAGAAGCGCAGGGACGCTATCAAGGTGAGACTGTTATATAGTAGACTGCAGTAGGATGTAGACTATTTTTAGGTTTTCAATTTTCTTTGCACTCGTTAACAACAACTTTCTTTCTTTCCTTTTTTTTTTTTAACTACAGAAAGGCTATGATGACCTCCAGTCAATAGTGCCGACCTGCCAGCAGCAGTCTGAATTTGCAGTGGGAGCACAGAAGATCAGCAAAGCTACGATACTGCAGAAAAGTAAGATGCGACCTACAGTTGCTCTCTGGCAGTTTTGTAAACACGAGGATTAACATCGTTATTCAAAAAAACTTTTGACTTTAATGTTAGAGTGAAAACTTTCAGATTTACACTCGCTGGTCACTTAATTAGGTACTACCCTCTGTTTCAGTCCTGAGATGGGATTTTCAGTTTCAGAACAGCCGATCAGAGTCAGTTCATTCACACTGAGTTGAGCTTGAGTGTGTGGTGAATATATTAAGCCATTATCAGTGGAGCTCCGATACTACGATTCACCATGGCAACAGGTAAATAAAAGGCAGAGCCTCCATTTTAATCCATTGGACGCGGAGATATTAATGCACAATAAAGTTTCATTCACTGCTGTCCATTAATTCACCATTTACTAGACTTATATTTCCTTAATGGATGATAAAGTGGAATCTGACTGTGTATTAAGCTATAGCCTACATAACATTTTAAATATATTTATCCAGCTTTAATCTGACGGGGATAAAACACAGGAGCCAGCAACTGAAGATGAAAAATAGAGATAAAGATTTAAAGGTCACATATTATACTCCTTTTCAACGAGAATAATAATGACCTCTGAGGTCCCGAAAACATGTCTGTGAAGTATTTTTGCTGAACTTGCCACTGAGATGATGGATTCTAGCCTCTATACCCCTCTGTTTCAGTCCTGTTCTCCATGGGCTGTTTCTGTTTCTACTGCTCCCCACGCCCCACTCCAGAATCGGGTGTGACTTCTGGCTGTGATACATTGTGAGATTATATGTCTGAGATTATATGACCGCGACACAAGAAACCGAGGGCTGTTGACAGCATTTATAATTATACTGGAACTTCAACAGAGCTGCAGTAGTGTCACTAATACTAGTATTACAGTAAACGCTAAGCATATCCGTAGACCAGAATGGACTAATCAGCCAATCACATGGACACATGATTGGCTGATTAGATATTGTCATTAAGGTGAACAGGTGAACAGGTGTGCCTAATGAAGTGAGTGTATTTTGTAGGGCTGTAGTCAACCAAAGCACAGTGTGCACAGTGAATTCTGCAATCTGTATTTCTCTATTTAGCGTCTTCAGGTTAGGCTAATCCCTCACACTAAATATTTCTGAATGAGTGGTTATTTGGCGTTAATTCTAGCATTAAAAAATATTTTTTGGCCTGGCGGGGGTTCTTGTTGATATAATCGTAGGAGAAACACTGATTCAGTAAAAGTTCAGTACATTTAGTAAACGCTCAGTAACGTTGTGTACAGTTAGACCTCCGGGAGTTTGGGCGAGTCCAAAGTTGTGAAAACAGCGGGGGTGTTTTGAATACACCCCCGTTTTCAAAGGTAGTTTGTTGGTCTGTCCCCCCCGCTGCAGGAAAATAATGGATTAATCCCAGAAAGCTGCTGATGTAGCACTTTTCTCCTTATGAAAGTAGAGATAGAGATACACGGAGATTAGTCGGCCAATGAGAATTTAGTCGGATGAGAGAGTATCGACCAATTAATCGACTAGTCGACCAACAGACTACGGCCCTAGTATTTTAGAGTAGATTGTTTTGTCATTTTGGATGAACATGCAAAGGCAGCACATGTTAGAGGGCTGATGAATGTATTTGGAATTGTTCAAACATCATTTGACATCTCAACATGTCAAGAAAGAGTAAATAGGGGAAAATCAGTAAAGGTCAGGTTATTCTGTCCAACTTCCAACACTGGTATTATCATGTAGTTATCCAAACAGAGTATCCAGTAGAGTCCTGATTTGAACATGGCACAAAAACTGGCAGGCTCACTGGTTGATTTCTCACTTGTGCCACGTGTCAGTCTGCATATGGATAGCGCTCAGTTACAGGTAACAGTCTCACATGCGAGCCAAAAATAAAGACCATAATGGAAAAGAACAAAACTTATAGTACATAAATATATATTGACATATGTCCAGATCACCAGTTTAACAGAAAGAGATGTCTGCACTCGCTTTCTTTATAAAGGGAAAAAGGAAGTTGCAGAATTTTCAGCATTATGGTAGATGGTTGTTGAGGGACATCGATAGGAAGATGGAAACTTTAAACCATCTGTAATCTGTGTGCAGTGAATCTCTGACTGATGCACTTCTGTATCTTATTTTTTTCAGCAATTGACTACATTCATTTTCTTCATAAAGAAAAGAAGAAGCAAGAGGAGGAAGTTTCCGTACTAAGGAAAGAAGTGATGGCCCTGAAGATCATGAAAACGTGAGATAGTGGTTGGAAAAACTTTTTCACCCAAGCTTTTTTCCCCCCTTATAATTTACTCCACAGTCTCACTTGTTAGTAAATAAGATCCCTGTTAAGATGTTTTCTTCATTTTCATTCTAAAGTCATGAATGCTTTGCATCCAAACAAATGAAAAGAGAGTAAACATTTATCTAATTTCTAAACTCCCATCTTAAATCAAGAATTTTAAGGAAGTGGTAACGTTAGCTAAGGCTGTCGTTTTGAATTTTTAATGCAACTTGTGCTGTGAAGGTAAACCAATCTATCTAGTGCATGGAAAGAATGGCTCAAGTTCATTATTTCTCTCTGATGGCCATTCATTAACTGTATATTTCGCACCATCTTAATAAACGATGGTTGTTTTTTCTTAACAGGAACTATGAGCACATAGTGAAGGCCCACCAGAACAACCCGCAGCAGGGAGAGGATCAGGTGTCTGACCAGGTCAAGTTCAACATCTTTCAGAGCATCATGGACTCGCTGTTCCAGTCCTTCAGCAGTTCTGTTTCAGTGAGCAGCTTCCAAGAACTCTCAGCCTGTGTTTTCAGCTGGATTGAGGAGCACTGCAAGCCCCAGGTAAGGAATATATTCGATGCATTGTGGTCAGCAGATCAGACACTACCACGTTGTTGATGTGGACGTAATAATAATTTGTGTGCTTCTTTCGTTCTTTACTAGACGCTGAGGGAGTTTGTCGTCGGAGTGCTCCGACAGCTCAACGGTCAGCTTTATTGATCTATTGCAACCTCTGGACTGAACTTCCAGAAATTGACTTTGGGCTTGCTCTGACCTCTCAGAGTGGAGTTAAAAAAAAAAAAAAAAAAAAACTTCAATCAGCCTCAGGCCATACCACAGTATTTACACTCATTTCAATGACTCCCTGGCTGCAATTGTATTACCTCAACCCACACCATGGCAGAGATGAAAAGTTGCGCTGGTTTGAGCACTTATATGTTTAAGAAAGATCACTTTCCGATTGTGTAATGGTACATAAATACAGCATCTGCTGACTGTTCATATTTCTTACTATTATTCTGCTAAGAATTGCAGAAGGAACAGTGTTTCCTAATGAATGTATGTTTTAAAAAAAGCATCAGGAAATCATCTAGTGCAGTATGAATCTTCTATTCACAGGTTTGAGAAACATGAGTTGCCCCCTTTTTTTTTTTTTTTTTAAGACAAATCATAACCTGTGAGACATTTCATAAGAGAGATCCTCACATATGGAGTTTGATAGAACCGCTTCTGCAACCCGTCAACCTCACAAATGGAAATGGCAAGAAGAGTGATGTGCATCTCATGAGCCTATACCTTCCCCTCTGTCATATCAAGAAGAACTTTACCTCCTAATGCTGAACCGGTGGGCTCCTCTCAGCTTCAGCGCTCAGACATCGAGTCAGACATACCACTCCTGAACTCTAGCAGACAATAGAAAATACTCCACCACTGTTCTTTGCAGTTTAATTGTCACTTCTCCTGAGTGGGCTATCAGGAGCATGTTCAGTGGAGCTTAAGCTTTTTATCATTGTAGCTGGATTACAACCCAATCTCTTACCGTTAGTGTGACAAGCTGGCAGAGGCTGAAATTAGTATCACTGGGTGACAGGTGTGCGATTTAGGCAGCATAAAAGTTTAAAATGTACAGTTGTATGCAAAAGTTTGGGCACCCCTTGGCAGATAACGTGTTTTGGTGATTTTTTTTTTTTTTTTTTTTTTTTTATTGAACAGATGTAAGCGGTCTCTCTAGGATATTGAACATGAAACAATATTTTCAGCATTAATGCATACTTTTTTTTTATGTCAAATATGTCAAAAATTAAAAAAAAAACATTGTGGCGTGTGAAAAAGTTAAGAGTTTTGAACTCTGATTCTTTTTTACAACGTCTCAGACCTTAACCAGCTTGTTAGGCCTGAGGTATGTCAACAGTTGTGATTAGGAAATGTCAGCTGTTGCATTTACAAATACTCTGACTCTGACTCTTCGAACCTTGTGTGAACACTCGGTAACCACGGGTTCCTCTAAGCAGCTGTGCAAGACTGAAAATGAAAGTTTTTGATACCCACAATGCATGGGAAGGCTACAAGAAGGTAGCAAAGCATTTTCAGCCTGCAGTTCCCACAATGTGAAATGTAATTAAGAGATGGCTGATTAGGGAGATCAAGATGAGATCTGGAAGAAAACTCTCAGAACTGCTCGTATGCTGATTAGAAAGGAAAATTAAGACCTCCATTTGAATGCAAAAAACCTGCAGGAAGATTTAGGACTGGTGTGCAGCGATGCACTAACAAGACCTTCACTGACCCAAGAGTGTGTAGAAGAACACTATCTGCAATCTCATGAAATCTCATGTCAACTGATGAAGTTAATAGAGAACTCTTTAGCCACAATCAGCAAAGGTATGTTTGGAGAAGGAAAAAAAAAAAAAGAGTAGTTGACTAGTAATCGTTAGTTCAAATCATTAGCCTATTAGTCGTGGCACATTTATAATATTAATCATTTTAAATTTTTAGGGGTGGAATCAGAAAATGGTTTGATTTCCAGAGCTGAGAAAGATAATTTGTGAACACTGTGCGGCATTACAGAGAAATACAAAAACATAACAATGCGCCTTTAATATTCAAATTTACATGCATGAAGCCACAATGCTAATGGAAAAAGTGGTAAAGATTCTGAATATGCTGGAACAACCAGCAAGGAGACTGAACATTTTTAATTGATTTCAACACAGTATGACACAACATCACACCATTTATGAACTTATAACACACTTGGCTGAAAAAAAAGGGATTAGTGGTGTGCAGATCAGCTGAAGCTCCACCCGCTGGCCGTTCTGAGATGATACCAAATTGAGATTCAACCAAACTCACACAATCAAACTGCAGGTTTTCTGTGATGCTAGTGAAAGTGTAAACAGTGCTGTTACCTACCTGCAAGGACAGAATAAGGGACAAGTTGTGACAAGTTTGGAGGGAGATGCAGCAGCTTTTTCCCCCCTGCAACTAATGGACCAATGAAAACGTGGTCGATTAAAACTCTTCTCATCGATTAACAGTTTGTTCAACTATTGGGGGGGCTACCATATTGGATTTCACTCAACACCAGCAAACTCTGGAGGCAAACCTCACACCTCATTTGTAATAAATCTGAAGCTGAAAAGAGGATGGCTGATCATAAACATACCTTGAAATCCGCCATGGATTACCTCAAGAGATCCAAGCTCCTGACTTAAAAATTGAAAATCTGTGGGTGGATCTTAAAAAGAGCTGTGCATGTCAGACGGCCCAAGAAAATTGCAGAAGTAGACGCATGGTGGAAGAAAGGAGAAATCAAAAATACAAGAATTGAAAGACTTTTAGCCGGCTACAAGAAGTGTTTGCAAACTGTGATATCTGCTGATGAGGAGGTTACTAAATACTGACTATGTAGGGTGCCCAAACTTTTGCAAATGCCATAATGTTTATTTTTTCTTCAATTTATGACATAAAAAGTAACTAAGCATTAATGTTTGTTGTAAATACTGTATTTTATGTTCCATATCCTAGAGAGGCTGTTTACATCTTTTCAGTTTAAAAAGAAAAAAAAAATCACATTTTGTCAAGCAGTTCCAAACTTTTGCATACATCTGGAAGTCACTGTTGACATATTATCAATATGAAAATAATGTGAAAAGATGTTAAAATACAAGCACTTAATCAACTGTAGTTACGTCACCTGTTTCTTTAAGGAGACGATGTTAAATGCAAAGTGTTGATTTTGAACCTTTCAGAAAGCAGGTTTACCATCAATAAGCAGTTTTAAAATTGCATTTGCTTTACTTTCCATTGGCCCTTGTGATCAGGGACAGTTCATTATAATTGGTGCACTTGTCAGCCACACTGAACGGGAAATGTCCTGTCAGACCGTTGAGGACGGATCATTTTCTAGAACCATCAGTGTGGCCTGAACTAGTCATAGATGCCAGGTGAGATCCACGGACAGGGCATTGCACAGATTTACAGCCGCGCTGTGTTGAATGAAAGCAGGTGATTTTTTTTTTTTTTTTTTAGATAGATGACATGAAGCTAATTTTCTTGATGGCTTTGACAGTTTTGTTTCCAGCATCTGAATCTGTCAAACACAGGGCCTGTTGGATGATGTGTAGAGTTTCTTTACTGTTGTGGGAAATGTTGATTTTTTTTTTTTTACCCTCTTTCATTTTTCTTGCCTGTTGCTTCAAATGTTGTCTTTTGATAGTTTTTTTTTTTTTTTAAAAAAGCCATCTATATCACCATCACCACACAGAGATGTCAACCTATGTAAAAAATAAATGTATTGCATGTTCATTCTGTTAAATTTGGCCAAACATAAATAGGAAACAAAGTGCATAAGACAACAGGAAATAAGCAGAGCTCTTATGTAAAACCTCCTCAGTGTTTTCAGACAGCTGATAAAGAGACGAGTTCTTCTTTTGGGAGAAATTCTGTTTGCGCTTCAGTATCAAAAGTTACTGTCATGAACATTTAATAATTTGGCAGTAATACTGAGTGAAAAAAAACAATACAAAAGGATCATTAACAAAAAAATGAAGGTAAAACAAAATAGGACAACCCCCTCAATACCTGAAGGTCATTAATAACCATCCATACTTTATACATCACAAGTCTTATATACAGTTTTCAAACAAAATGGCAACAGGATGGACTTGAACAGTAAAAAAGAACAACAAATAATGTGCAGTTCTCAAAGATATAATGAATTATTTGTTGACATTTTCATCGTAGGCTCAGGATTGATTTAAATGGCTTTAAAATAAAGAAAAAAAGGGAATAATTAAACCAATGTTGCCTGTGACATGACGAGCATCCTTCAGTGCTGTCTAATGATGTGATGTAGTGTTAGTGCCTCAACAAATGACAAGAGCTATTTTTGTATGGATATACTTTCAATTATAAAAAAAAAAAAAAAAGGTTGTTTATCCGTTTGACATTTATTAAAAGATGTACTGTTTGTTCTAAAGAAACTGGCTATAAATAAATGTACTGTGGCTCAGACGGTTTTGATGTCTAATCTTGTTTCCTCAGCGAAGCACTGCAACAGGCGGCGTACATTGACCGAGTAGCTTGAACGAGCAATTATTTGTTCTGGTTTTCATGTGCTTGGAACAACCACCTTACAGTCCTCATCTGTCTCCACTCCAACCTCATCCTGTAAGAGCACAACCACGTATTATATCTTATTATTATATTATCCATTAGTGCCGTGATCAAAAACAGTAACACACAGACAAAATAGACACAGAGGTGGCGTGATGTTATCATTTGAAATGCACTCATTAACCTATTTTCACTCACCAGGAACTCTTTTTTGCTCTTAGGATATCCCTCCAGGATTGCATTCATCATGTCTGAAGCCTGAAAGAAACAAAGTGCAACAATAATAATAATAATAATAATATGACTTTGTAAGATAATGCAAGTCTACAAATCTACAAAAGTCCTTTCCTATATAATTCCCCATGCACAGCTTCCATTAGTAGCACTAACAAGAGGACAATGTTGCATTTTTTGAACTATCTAAAATATTTAACATCTGGCATTACAGGAGCTACTAATGCAAAATGCTACTAATGCTTCCACAGTTATGTAATTCACTCAAGATATGCATTACCAATCTCTTCCTCTTCCTCCACTCTTTCACATAAACATCTCTGTCTTTATAAACCTGTAAAAGAAAATATTATAAGCAATGTTAACACTTTACTGTACAGGAAATTGGGAAAAAAACAAGGTCTCAGAGATCATATGTTGTCATCAGAAAGTACCTTTTCTTTCTCTTCTGGTGTGACGTGATTTGTGGCTGACTTTATCTTCTCTAGACGTGCTCTGTACCCAGAACACTCCGCTTTCAGCTCTCGGATCTCTGAGATCATTTCCTCCGTTGTCAAGGAGCTGTTGAGTTCTTTAAGCTCTGTTAACAGATGTCAGACATGAAGGTTACACAACATCCCCTTCAAAGAAATTTATTATAACAAAAACATGTTCCTCATGCAATCTATTAACTGTGTATCAAACAGCAACATCCTGTGTCCTCTCGGTACTGTTTAGCCTCTGAGAAAACAAAGGTCAGCTTGCAGAGATCACTAGTGTACTCCACCTGCATCCAGCTGTCTGCAGTTCTGGGTGAGGGACTGCACCTCTGCACTGAGCTCTGAGATCTGACAGTCCATTGCCTTCAGGTCTGCATCACTCACATCTTTAAACTGAGCCTGTTAAGAAAGGTTAGCAGCAGCGGTTAGTTTCATAACATATAGTATTCAAAGTGCAGCGCTGTATTTCACAAGAACAGACTAACCTGATCTGCAAAATATATCTTTTGCTTGCCGTACACTTTCTCTTTTATTTTGCCCTCCAGAGCAAGCAGCTCCATGGCTTTGACCACTGCCTGGTGAACCACAAACATGCAATCAATCATTAATTGTAAGATGCACACACACACACCACTGCATCCTATAGTTTATATTATTATTCTCACCGTTTTCCCCAACCCATGCTGTTTCTGTAGATTACAAAAGACATCCTGAGCACTGTAGGGACGGTTCTTCTCATTCAGATAGGCGAGGATGAGAGTGGTACCTGTGGATGACATCAGGACAATCTGATCATATAACAATCCCAAATGACACATATCTTTAATATGGCATTGTACTTGAAACATAGTATTGTATGACAGCCAGGTTTATGATCTTTATTTCTATCTTTATTGGTCTTGGTGAGCTATTCTAGCACATTATATAACATCTATAGTACATCCCAAATACTGTTGGTTGCTTTAAAACACGCGTGTCATCGGGAAAAGTGGGTGTACTTGTAGTAAACACATGAAAAGGTGTCAGAGTCCAGAGGTCAGCTAGCTTATCATACTTGCTATATGTATAGCTAACGTTAGCTGCTAACTAGCGTCTTAGCTAAACTTAGCATCGGCGGCAACTTACAGACATCGTTCGTTAGATAAATGTCAAAAACAGTCAAAATCATCCCATCACAAATCTATCTGTAGACTTACCGTTATCTTTTTTACTCATTTCCAGCTAGTCCACTCTCACTTTAGCTCCCCAGACTGATTTTCGCGCGAGATCGACGTCACGTAAAAGATCGTTTATGTCTTAAGATGCATCACGCCAGTAGAAATGCCTCTCCTGCTTTATGAGAGTCTTCGCGGAATACTTGATCACTTCTTCTGTGTTAGTTTTGTTTCAAAAAACATTACTGAAATGCAAATATATTATCTTTGAATATTGGCAATGTTTATTTGCTCCAAATGATTAGTCTCTTTCGATTCAGTCCTACTTTTTCATGAGGTCTGCGAAAGAAGCGCAGAGTGAGAGCTCTGTCATTTTGGCTGATCTCAGAAACAGTCAATTCGAGGTCATGGGCTGAAAAAAAAACTGGAGCTGCAACAATTAATCGATTGACAAAATATTAAAATAAATTAATTCAACTATTTTAGTATAATTTTTACTATAATTTTAGTCAGTTTTCAGGAAAAAGTGAGAAACATTTGCTGGATTCAGCTTGTTATATTTGATTCTTTTGTGTCATACATGATGGCAAACTTATTACATTGGGACTTCTGGTCAAACAAAAAAAGACGTCACCAACGTTTTGTAGACATAGCGATTAATCGATAAAGTAATTAGCAGATTAATAGACAATGAAAATAAGTATTAGTTTCAGCTTCACCTCAAACATTTTGATAAAACACATAGTTCAAATATATAATCTGCACAGCAAAACTAAAACATTTTGCTGACATTACCAAGTATTAATATGGACGCAGTTCCTAGTTATGGGATCTCCATGTTGGGTCACAAGGGTCTGTTTGCCATGAACAGAATAAACTATTAAAACAGATGGTGTTAATCAAAAGAAATGATCTGAACCAGTGATACCCTATTAAATTTGCTCAATATGTTTGGAAATCCACAGCTACGATCCATCCAAGACAAAACATCTAAAAATAAAACTGTGCATGTGAAATAATACAGTAGCATGAGAACAACAGTGTTTCTGATTTACTGTATGTGTTTGCATCTTGTGAACAGTTTTCTCTGGAAAGTTGTTTCAAAGTTTCAGTGTCTTGAGACGTTGATGATTTTTGTTTTTAGCTGGAAACTTTACAGCCATCTATAGATCTTAACCTGCCATCTGAGATTAGTACATCTGTCACATAAAAAAACACCAAAAGGCAGACATAATTGCAAACAATTTATTTATTCAATGCGATTTGCACATCAAAACATATCAAAACCAGTTACAGAGAAGAAAAATACACTACTGTGCAGATTACATGATCAAACTGACTGCAGATCACTGAGGAACTGACTCTTCATGGAGCTGCAATGAGCAACATTCGCATTAACTGAGGTGTTCAACCCAGTTTTAACTTCTTCTCCTCTTCAATCTCCTTTCAGTGCACAATTATTTCTACTTCACCTCCACAAGTTCGGATCCAGCAGTTTTTTGTTTGTTTTTTTTTCTCTATTGTGCTAAATCTTTCGCAGCTATGATTTTCTTCTCAAATATAACAATGAAAGAGCAATATGGTTGTTGTTTTTTTTCCTATTAAAAACCCAGCAGACTTTGATATAGATGCATTTCAATAAATCTCAACTGTGGCTCATTTATGTTTGGATGACCAAGTCAATTTTTTTTTTATGGTAAAAATGTTAACATACAGACAGAGGACTTGGTTTGACAATCAAAAAGGGAAATCAGGCTGACCAGCAAAAAAAAAAAAAAAGAAGAAGAAGCCACTTTTACATACTAACACTTTTATAAAACCATATAAGGACAACTTTCTAGAATTATAATTTTGATGTAAACATGTTTCCCCATTAAAATAGTAAGAGATCCATGAATTGAAGAACATTTCTATTAAAAAGTTTTGCATGACTGTCATCTACGTGAAATACAAAATGACAAAATATATAAAGGTAATTTGTTTAAATAATACTTTTGAAAAAGGAAAAAACACACACAGAGAAGTGAGGGCTCATTCAAGGTATTAAACATGGACACAATATGTTTGAGCTGTGTTACAGGGCAAGAAAATGAAAAATGCTTCAATCCTGAACTTATCACACACTAAAAGAAAAAAAAAGCAGCAGACTTCACCCTGGGGGACAAATCCATGAATACAATGAACAATAAACAACATCAAGTATTCCTCTGGGTCAGATATTTTAAGACTGTAATATGACATTTGAAAATAAAAGAAGCTCCCAAAAGTGTATGGGAATATTACCATATGTTAGTCAGGGGGGAAAGTGAAGAAAATCACTCAGAAGTAACTGAAGTGTTTAACCTTCATTTTTAGAAGATAAATACTGTCCAGATTAACTGCTGTCGAGTGTTTAAACTATGTAAATCCATCTCTGTAAACCTGTAACATGAAGTAAATCATTCTTCTGAAAGATCGCAGCCACATGTTAACTTTGGAAAGGACAGCAAAGCGCTACACTCAAGAAATATGTTTGTTTGTTTTCCTTCTTGTTGCTACAGTTGGATGTTGGAGCTTCACTGTGCAGAATGACGCATGTGCAGAAGTTTGACAGCAGCAGAAGGCTGTTTTCACATTCACCTGCTGAAAAGTGGAAAGCTTCTCTGTACTCATCGACGGTCCTTTTCTTTTCTTTTTTTCTTTCTTTTTTTTTTTTAAGGGGGCGGGGCCTATGAGCATGATTTGTGACATCACAAAACAAGTTTGGAAGCCAATCCTGGTCCGATATTCAACTTACACAAGTGTAATGTGGGAACTTGAAGCCTCCAGTGCACAAACACTGAGAATGAACTTTACAAATGATCTAAGAGACATCTTGTGTCCAGCAGTTGAACTTCTGAAATGAAATATATTTGCATATTTATAGAATCTTGAATTTTTAATTAGGGAGAAGCAGTTAATACAAAAAAAAAAAAAAAAGGATAATTGAACTT
Source organism: Euthynnus affinis (assembly GCA_029490765.1). Lineage (NCBI taxonomy): Eukaryota > Metazoa > Chordata > Actinopteri > Scombriformes > Scombridae > Euthynnus > Euthynnus affinis. Next base: position 5,237,249 of record CM055856.1, on the reverse strand, counting down.
CTTATTATTCATGGTAGAGTATTTTATATATATATCTTAAATCGTGTCTGGAGGGGATCTTTAACATGAGTCTATCCCAACTATTCCGATCACTAAAACATACTTAAACATAAAACGCTGTTCCACAAAGTCATTACCATAGCAACGTGGCTCAGCTCAACCGACAGGAATGTCATATTTGGTCCCATGTTAAATAGCCCTGTATGTCTAGACCCTTCAGGTAGAAAAGATTTTATGGTCACTGCTGATTCTTCTTCCTCCTAGACACCAAAAAGTATCCTTGTAACTTATGCGTGCATAAAATTACAAGACTGCGACAAGGCTCATTAATGCTGGTTGTTTAATGTTTCTTCTTTTTTTTGTTGTTTTTTTTGTTGTTGTTGTGTTTGTTGAATTTACTATTGCTCAGCCTACAAACTATATGTTTTCTGGATGACCGGGTTAAAAAAAAAAAAAAAAAAAAAAAAAGGGTACAGGAGAAAGAGCTTGAAAAGATAAGAAAAAATTAAGTACTTCACAGTGATAAAACTGATGCCAATCAAAAGCAGGGCTGCTGGAACCTAAAATCATCCTTCACATCACACACTCCTCTCATCCACATGTACACTACCCATGAAATTTCACTCATACACTCACACACACACACACACACACACACACACACACACACACACACACACACCCTCGCTCTCTCATCAGCACACACACACACCTTACTGTGGTTTACCCAGCAGGCTAGACAAGAAGTTAGACCCCTGACTCTCTCCCCGTCTAGCACCTCCTCCTCCTCCTCCTCCTCCGAGGGGATCCATCTGGTTCAGTTCAGACTGATCCAGCATTTCAAAGTCTTCTCCGTCCAAGTCTGTGTCCAGCTCGGAGCTGGATTGCTTACGATAGCTCCGGTGGGCCCCGGCCTTGGGAGGGCCTTCTCTGCGCTGGCTAATCGGAGGCCGAGGTTGCATCGCTCCGACCAGCGCTGCCTGGATCATGTTGCTGGCGATGACTCCAGCCATGTCTCCGGCGAAATCGCAGGTAGTCGGCAGGCCGCTGAGGTAAAGTTCTCCATCCAGATCCTCCTGGTCCGAGTCCAGATGAGCGTCCACGTCCAGCACCGAAGCTCGTTGACTTCGGAGCCCAGCTGTACTCAGACTAGGTAGCCCGATGCTGGTGTCGTCATCGTCATCCATCAGAGTGGCGTCAGGGTTTATGGAGGGGAAGTCTGGGAGGTCTTGAGCGAAGGACTCCTCTGCGTCACTGTGTCTGTCAAGATCTGACCAAAATGAAACAGGAAGTCAGAGACAAGAACAAACTAGGAAAAAAAGTTAAAGACGATCTGCAACAACAGCACACTCACCTTCAGAGCCTTCTGTGAGTGGAGTCTGGCCTCGCGATAGGTTAAATGTTCCATTGTCAGTGTAGGACACTTCAGCGTCAGAGTGCTCAGAGTCGGTCAGTGCAAGTTCTTTTGCGACAACTGCATCATCAAACTAGAAGAGAAAGCAGATTTAAAGGGTTAAATATTTTAAGTTGTATGTTTTTGTGTGTGTTTCTTTATATTTTAGTCAAAATTATTTCATAAATGTTTTTGTTTTGCCTTACAGGGTGTGCAAACTTTCTCTTTTCCACTGTTTATTCTCTCACCTTCTGCAGGCTTCACTACACGCAAGCATTAAGGCGAAAACACACAAGCGCATGACGCACACAGCACATCATGTGAAGTTGTTAACCTCAACAGGAAGCGGTTCAGATGTGCTACTGAAATAACACCGAGCTCAAGTACAAAGCCATAGGGCGGCAGTGAATGTTCCGTCTGTAAAGTTCAATATTATAAAATGTACAACTTTCACACCGACAGGGTGCTTAAATTAGAATCCTCATTATCAGAAATAAAGCATCGCGCCTTCAAAAAGATACCATTTAGATGACAAGCTTAAGATAATAAAGTGAAGTGAACAGTCCCAGTGTTGCTGCCTGCGCAATTTGGCACAGATGCTGACACTCCATAAACAGAACAAAGGCGTTAACTGTCATGGCATTTTAAATAGACGAGCACAGACATGTCACACGCATCGGGAGTGTGTATTGTGCATGCCGAATAAATGGTTGTGTCAAAATTACTACACCGAGAGAGAGCACCATGTGAAGAAAACATTTCATAGACGTGGATTTATTTTTAAGTTCTCTCTCTAAAGAGAAATGGAGTGTCAGAGAGAAACTAGATCTTCTGTCTCTGATGATAAACAAGCAAACCAGGTCTGACTACTGGTGAATGTTGGCAACTTTACAGGGAATAAAAAGGACTGTGGTCACTTGCATCATCATGTCAGCGTGATTATTGACAGCTCAACTGAAATAATGAGACTCTTTGGAAAAAGGACTGACCGTTGGGCAGAAAGCAGCCAACTCCTCCTCACTGTCGCTGGCTTCACCTGAGGCTGCACCACGGATACGCCTCCGCAGGACTGCAGAGAAGAATGACAAACACACAGACGCCAAAAGATTATTACACTGACTGAGTCTGCAATCATATTAAAGATGGAGGACAGAAATCTGCCAGTGATTCATCGTACCTGTAAAGAGTGTTGTGACCAAACATAATAATAACCATAGCAATAATAATGATAATAATCTTGTCAATTTCTGCTCTAATCTGGTATAAAATAAAGAAAAAGATAAATGAGTTAACTCGCTTTGTTCTTACAAAATTGATATTGACACATACACGGGACTAAACAATGTGGTAATTTCAATAAATCAAGAAAAAAAGTATTTACATTTTTATATACTTTTTTTTTTTTACATTAACAAAACATGCATTCAGTTTATCTATTAATGCTAACATCTTGCACTTTATCGCCACCAGAGGGTGCTAACGCATTATTTATTATGATGATATAATTGGTGAGCTGATGGTTGGTCAGTAAATGAACAAACATTGACTCTAAATAAATAAAACTGTTGATCGTTATGAAGATCTTATGATGTTAATTTTGACGTTAAATGTATTTGTTGAAGATTCAAATATTTCCAATCATCATTTTATTTATTAATATTGACAAGTCGTCTGAAAAGTGTCCTAAAAAAAAAAACAAAAAAAAAACACAATGACTACTTACACTGATTATCAATGGGCTTTGACATCATGTAACCATGAATACCGAAGTCCAGCCGCTGCAGGACCGGCTCCAGCTTCACACACACATGCTGAAAAAGCCTGTGATGGGCTGCCAGGGGGGCCAAGAGAGTAGCCAATACTAGAGGAGAGAGGACATTAATACTAGTAAGTATAGAGAAGTTGTTGAATATGTGTGCGAGAAGAAAAAAACTGAGTTACTCTGCTCACTGTAGAAAGACAACAAGTCTGTGTGAGCTTCAGTTTGAAGGCAAAAGTGAGGCAGGGGTAGCAACAGGGAGACATAACATGCCCAGTACAAGCTGCAGTGGATTGTTTCAGACGTCAGAGTAGAGGGCCTTGGCAGTTCTTGCATCCTACAGTGGCTGGAGGTTAGGAGATTAGCCCGGTCTCAGCCTGACCTCCTTAGTTATCTGCCTGGCTCCCTTCCCTCCTTCACTCCCTGCTTGTGTGTCTTATCCCAGCTTTAATCACCTCGCAGGCTAGGCTCGCGTACTGGGGCCCCGGCAGGATCTGGTTTCACCACCTATGCATTTTTTAATAGGACCGGTCATGCTGCGTTTCCCTGCCAACGTGGTCTTGTGAAAAGGGGGCCTGGATCTGTAGTCGGAACTGGCTAAACCGCTCGGACTCACCAGCAGAATAGGAGAGCACCAATCCGGGAATGTAGCGTCCAATCATGGCCAAGCAGGTGAACACGCCACAGGTCATGATGCAAAACTGAAAAAAACAACAAAAACACACACACACACACATCATGAAGTCAGTCACTACAATGCATGTTGATTATGATTACAAATTTGCACAGTCATGCATCTTCATTATTATAAATCACTGTAATGATTCTTTGAGGCGTCTAGTTTTAAGATAAATGAGACAAGAAGAAACGACAGATTCCTCTCTGAAATACTCCGACGTTACATTATCATGTGACAAATATTAAAATACACTATTTAAAAAGCTTCCATATGCAAACAGACGCTCACCTTGCCGGGGTTGAGTTGTTTGTACTGCTTCACGCTGGATGTGAGAACTACTACACTGACCCAGGCCTCAGCGATGTGGTGGCACAGTTCAGGCACACTGAGGACGCCGGGCTGCACCAGACCCCAGCTGGACAAATAGATGATATTATAAAAAAAAAAAACACTTTTATCCACACTCATTACATTAATATTATACAGGCTGGTGTTTACAGTAAACACAATAATGTTGCTGCAGTAACAAACCTCTCATTTTCGGATTCATCCAGTTTTCTGACTGTGGAGAGAGAAAAGATGAGTTTTAGAAACATTTCGCTCCATAATGCACTTAAATATTACATATTAATGTCGACTAAGTGAATTAACAGGAGTGCAAATTGGGTTGAATGTGTTGTAATCTCTTCTTAAGCTCTTGTTCTGATCAGGACTTTGTACACTCAGCGTAACAAAAGTTCAAAAACAAGTGTGAGAGATTAACTGTACCAGGTGAAATACACAAGTCCAGAGTTTATGACGGCTGACTGAACACTTCTGTTGTAATCACAGAAAACTGAAGACGGACAGACTAGATCTAGTGTACTTTCAAAATAAGACACCACAGGGTCTCCAGAGAGAGAGAGAAAGTAGAGAACATACCAGAGTGTTAGAGAAATATAAAGAGCAATTTGTAAGCACCTCTAATCTCTGGCCAGATCTTGTTTCTCCAGGTATCAACACAGACTATCACAGCCAGACCTGAAGCCAGAAGGAACAGCACGCGCAGTGAGGTCAGGGCAAAGAACCTGGAGGGGGGAAAAAAACAGAACACACACATCCAGTGTCTGTTACCCTCGGTCATAAAATGATAAAAAGTTATATAACTCAACCACTTAGTACTGAATTCATTAAACCCACAAACTCTTAGTTTGAGTAATAATCTGCTGTTTCCTTCAGTCAGAACTAAGAAAGTAATTCCACCTTTTGATCAGTACTTACATCACAGTATTTGCTTTAAAACTGATGGTTCAATGGTAATAAGAGGTGATAATTATATTAAGTGTTGATGAATATGAGTCCCATGCACTAACAATGGAAAAGCTGAAGGCTGTGCATCTAGATTGTGATAACGAGAAGGTGTTATGTCAGGTGTTTTCCATCTTTGAAGGAAGGCCTCAACGATTAAAATCCTTGAGTGTTGCTCCACTTTCAGATCACAAGACTTCAAAACTTTGTTGACCAAAACAAGCCGGTGCCAATCAGCAGTTAGAGATTAACCTGACAAAGAATTTGTTGGCAGAACAAGACCTATTAGCGGAGAAGCAGTGCAATTAGTAGTTACAGTCAGTTAAAAAATATAAAATTGCAAATATCTATGCAGCACTAGTTCTATACACACACACATACTCAAGACACCATCTGTGATTCTCTTTCAGAGAGCCTGCCTCCTCATCTCTATGTGACTTCCTATTGCTAGTCACATCATGCATTACAATGAGTTATGAATGCATCTCTTTGGGCAGAAACTAGCCTTCACCATGGAGTGTGTGCTGAAGCACAAGTAAAAGGAGACAGGACGAGCAGCCTGACATGCCCAGTGGTCTAATCAAATAAAGGCAGAATGCCTGAACTCCACAAGCAGGCTGGCCGGCCTGATTTCCCTCCATGGATCAAATGATCCGAGGCTCCAAATGTACTTTTATAGATGTGCTTTTATGCGATGTCGTCTTTTGTCGTTTCATACTCAGTTTTAATGTCTCCTTTTCTCTTCCTTTACCTCATTCAGTGGGCATCAATGTATTTTGTTTCATCGCTGCAATTTGATTATTCATAGGCGCTTTTGAAGTGTGCAAGCACTTTGTAAACAATGTTTTTAAAAAGGTTCTATATAAATAAAGGTATTATTATTATATAATGATGATGAAGGTCACCTAATTAAGACTACTCAGCCCAGCCCAACAGTCTCCCCTACTGTTTTTTTGGAAGCGTTTATGGCTACCTATTATTATAATTGCGTGATTTAACTCTATGAAGCTAAACAGAGACATGTATAAATAGACTGCTCTTTGCTGACATGTAATATAAAATGAAGGTCTGACAGATTCACCGCACCAGTGGTACATATGAATTTAAATACTGAGTTTCCTGTTCTGTGGTGACAATACCACAGAACTTGCAGATTTGACCGACATCATTTACAGCCTCCCACACACACAGGCATCAACAATGACATTGGTTAAATTGGGAATCCACAGCACCGCACAGTTGTCAAGATTAAGGAAACCGTCAAAAACAGCTTGGTAAGGAGCGACATTAAGAGTTAGGGGTGTTTATAAGGCGCGTCTATAAATAGTAACACTTGCAAGCCATCTGTCCTGTCTTGAGTTGGCAGGTGAAACATTGCATTGTGTAGAAACACCAGCTGCTTTCAGTCACGTTGGCTGAACGACTAAACAGCCTCTGTATTGTGTGAATGCAGGCTGCTTTAACACTGACACAAACCACACTGATTAAAACAAGTTTACAGTACAAAGTTTCACCAACATTAAACTCACCAGAACACCACGTTGACCACAGTGTAAAGCAGCACACACTGGAAGGGTCTCTCCCATACCAGGACGGACTGCAGGTAGGTCAGTACGGGCTCGTAGGGCCCTAACCTGGACTGAAGAGCAGCTTTGACAGCCCGTACCTGACCGTCTCTCTCGCTGCAGCATGGCCGACTCCGCAAGCAGACACTCGACCCCTGCTTGGCGGAGCTTTCCTCCATGGATGAGTCTTCCGTTGCCCCAGTGTGCGCCATCTTCGCGTCTACTGTAGATAAGGCAAGCCTGTAAAATAAGCGGAAAGAGGTAAACTGCTTGACGAGCTGCACCACAGCGCCGCGGAGCAGCTCAACTCACAACATCGGCCAACAGATGTCTAAGCTAACAGTTAGCATCGTTAGCAGAATCGTCGATTTAGTGTCAAACACAAACCTCCTGACCGCACTAGAAAACAAACATATCATCAAAACCACCGTGTACATCTCTTTTAACAAGCTGACACTTACTATTTTGTCATTTTTGCAGAAAATGTAGCGCTCTCTCCGGAAAACTAAGAATATGGCGTCCCCTGTTTTTCTGAGCCTTCCGTCGTCCAATCAGAATCCACATGGGCCCTTGCGTCATGATGCATTCACGTGGAATTGGAATACATATAATCTGTTGACTTTAAAAGCACAACGTGGACGAACAAATAGACAGCTGTTAGTACTGTGATTATTTACAATATTAAATTTTCTTTATCTTTCAAGGTTTTGTATGGCGTTGTACTAGCCAAATAAAGTTGGAAATAATACCTTCAATTAAAAAGTTATTGTCATATTTGACATAATTATATTCTATATAGCTGCATATTTTAGATGGAAAGTGTTCACTGGTAGATTTAGTACGCTATTATGTCTGTCTTCAGGATTAGAAGTTGTTGGTTTGTTAAAATATAATGCTGGGGAGGTGGTCATGATGTGCCACCACGACAGATTGTATAACCGGAAGTATTACAATGGTATTGCATCTTACTTGACAGTGTAGTTTCTCATTGTGACCGCTAAAGGGCAGGACGAACACGGCTATAAATACTGCGGTATACAGCAGACATAATAATACAGTTGGGGTTGATTATTAACAGAATTATGACTATACAAAAAATTGACACACTGTCTCAGACTTATATAAAATCAATATTTATTTTGGACTGATAGCACCATACAAGCAGAAAAACATACCAGAAGTTGTCACAGCCAGAGCAATAAATCAGCAGAACAGGACATGAAATGGTACTGAGATTTTTTATTTTATTTTATATTGTTTGTTTCTGTGGTTTATATACAGTTGTTAAACTGCTACTGCTAAAATAATAATTAAAATTAAATAAAATCAAAATGAATGACGCACACTTGACAACCGTCAATTTGTGTAATATCAAAGAAGAAATAATGCGACTTCCGGTGATATTATTGAAAATAAAGGTTTCAAATCAGGCAGATGCGACTTGAAATTAAGCCCAAACCAAATATAGGGAGGCTATATTGGCTTAATGAATCGTCAATACATTCAGCCACTAGCATAGGTTGAACACAGATGTATTTATAAAATGAGCTTATTATACATCTATGGTCACACCGACACAGTAGGGGGCGGTGTGCAGCTTTATTGACGGTTTACAATCCGCCAATAAACAGAGGAAGAAGTCTGCCTCCAGCGTCACATCAGTACCAAGCGGGAACCTATATTTTTTTCCCTAGGACGGCGAAGTCAGATCCCGCCCTACTCCGTCTCTGATTGGCTCTCCCTGATATTCTTGCCCCAACCCTAACCAATTGCACTCCTCATGCCTAAAACTAACCAACCCCAGCAGTGAAGGCAACGAGTGCTAGCCAATCAGAGGCACAGTAGGGCGGGACATGACCTCGCCGTCCTAGGAAAGGAAAATTTGGCAAGCGGGAAGGAGTGTGAAGAGGTTTGGAGTCTGTTTGTCTCGTATTATTTAGCTAGCAAACAGCTAAATAAGGAGCAACTGAAGACTGAACATGCCACGGGAGATCATAACGCTTCAGCTGGGACAATGTGGAAATCAAAGTACGTGTAAAAGATGTAGTTAATCCATTTTGTTCCCAGGCAGTGTCCAGTATTTAAGTTCAGTTAGCTAAGATGCTCTGTAAGGCTTTTTGCTATGTAACGTTAGCTAAGACCTAGTTTCAAGTCTAACTTAGCTGCATTCAAAACATAAATATTATATAAAGAATGACAACGTCAGTATGTTCATAACCTATTTTACTCATTGCTAGTGGGGTCTCTATATGGCGAGTGTCATCTAATATAAGTTAACGTTAGCTACCTGTGCATTGTCATTGAAATACACAGCAGGTGACGCCAATTGACGTTTGTCCAACAACCCTGTAAAGTCACAAAATGCTAATGTTTATCACCAAACGTTAACTTTATGCTACTCGGCTCCTCTCTTTATTGTGCAGTCGGGTTTGAGTTTTGGAAGCAGCTGTGTGCAGAGCATGGCATCAGCCCAGAAGGGATTGTTGAGGAGTTTGCAACTGAAGGGACCGACAGAAAGGATGTGTTCTTCTATCAGGTAACGGGAGCAAGCATTTGCAGCTTCACTTCATCATATTTCATGTCTTAAAGGCCTATCTTTTCTGTATACACCACATATACTGTAATGTATGTTCAAGTCTTTGTCAGGTGGTGCTTGTGTGCAGCTGTAGTGCAACAACATTATGTGTCACTAGATGGAGCGGTTGTAGTGTAAACTGCACTCCTGCAAAGACACAGCAACCTACACAGACTGTGCAGCATCACTAGCTTAACCCCCCGGGTTGTTGATGTAACTTCACAGGCTGACGACGAACACTACATCCCTCGTGCAGTTCTCCTGGATCTCGAGCCCAGGGTGATTCACTCCATCCTAAACTCTCCTTACGCAAACCTGTACAACCCTGAGAACATCTACCTCTCTGAGCACGGCGGAGGGGCTGGAAACAACTGGGCGAGTGGATATTCACAGGTAACAAAAAGTTGTCTTTTACCCTGTTGTCATTAATTAAAGAAATAAACACTTAAAACGTTGCCCTGACTTTTTTTTTCCCCCAACAGGGCAAAAAAATCCAAGAAGACATCTTTGACATCATTGACCGAGAAGCAGATGGCAGTGACAGTCTTGAGGCAAGTTATCATTTATCACATACCGACTGTGCCTGAGGCCGTGAGTGATCGGAGCTGTGGCAGAGTGGAATTTTAAAAACGGATTATAAAGTAATGTGATATTTCTGTGTGTAGAAATATTACATAGTATGGAGTCAACTGACTCTCTCACCCCATCTGTGACCTCAGCACTCTGTACATTACTCCGTGATTTGGTCACATAGCGTTCCACACGCAAACCATAGGGGATTAGGCTTTTTTTAAACATTTGAACATTTGGTGCTTGAACTTCAAGCGCGCTGGAGATCTTTGTTGTTCATAGTGAATGTGATACATTCATTTAATAGTATGAGTTGATACTTGCCTTCTCTTTTCATCTTGGGCAGACTCTTGTGTTGGGCTGCTGATTTGGTTCATTTTAACCAGAAAATATTTACATTTGAGAAGCTGGAAACGGAGAAGTCCTTTCTTAAAACAATTCCTCAAAACGATAATGGTTATCAAAATAATTGGCAGCGAATTTAATAGTTGGCAACTAATCAAACAATCGACTAATCATTGCAGCTCTACTCTTGTGCTTGTTGTGGTGGAATGCTTGTAGAAATGAACGCTTTGATAAAACCGGCATGTTCAAACACTGCCAATGCCTGTCATCTGAAAACCAGTAAAGCCCCAGCAATGCTTCATTATTATTATTCTTAGCCCCCTTTTTTTGGGGGGTGGGTGGGGGTGGGGGTGAACTTTCTTTAGCTGCCAGCCACTCATAAAATAACACATCGCATTTCCCCTCAAAGGTCTGCAATTTCTGTAAGTCATTCACATTATGACCCCCACATTATTATTTAGTGTGTGCACACATGTGCGCATTGGATTGGAAGGTGGGCCGAGCTGCCGTGTGTATGTTGGCAGGGTGTGGTGTGTAGAATGTCTGGTGATAATAGCCGGGGCGAGTGTGGAAGGCAGGTATTACAGGGCTGTCTTGAGGGAGGGGAGGTGAGGGAAGGGAGGAGGAGGGGGGGGTGAGGGAGCCTATTTGTGAGGTTTTTATATAACTGCCTAGGAAGAGAGGCATTTGCTCACCCACACACACACACACACACGTTCAGCTTTCTGCATCAGTAGCGTTTACAGTAAGCTTAACACACACGTGGCACACTCTGTAGCTGTAAGTAATGAGTAACCCTTTGTCTCTGTAGGGGTTCGTCCTGTGTCACTCCATTGCTGGGGGGACAGGCTCTGGGCTTGGATCTTATTTACTGGAGAAACTCAATGACAGGTCTGCAAACACACACACACACAAAATAAACATCTTTTTTTTTTGGTTTTAATGATGACTCTGCAGTCACTTACATTTCTCTCGCGACCCTGGTTTGTTTATGTGTGTGTATTCTGTATTTTTCTGGTCTCTAGGTACCCAAAGAAGCTGGTGCAGACTTACTCTGTTTTCCCAAACCAGGATGAGATGAGCGACGTGGTCGTTCAGCCGTACAACTCTCTGCTGACACTGAAGAGGCTCACACAGAACGCAGACTGCGTGGTGAGTAGCAGCAGCAGCAGCAGCAGCAGTAGCAGCAGTCGCAGCGCTCATAAACAAATGTTGTTTAATCCCATTGCTCTCTTTGCCTCATGACGCGCAGTGGCACAAAATAACCCCAATAAGCCCAGACAGGAAACGTGAATTATTTACCAAAAGCGGTCGCTCATATTGCCAATAAAATTATGCTGTGATGTCAGACTGTTAAACAAATTTGGGTCTCATGTGTTCTGATGTAAATGGCAGAGGTCAAAAGGCAGCAAGTACGTGGTAGCACACACGTCAAACTGTATTAAGACATCAAAGACTTATGAAACTTTTACATTAATAAAGTTTGATTAAGTTCCACAGGCCTGTTACACAATTTTGTCGCAGTGCTGTTTAGAAACTGTGTTTTATTAGCAAAAAACCCGAACAGCACTGGTTTCAGCCAGGCTTGTTTTAATGTTTTCAGCAATTAAAGTGGTACTCCACCCCCCCAGAAACAAATTAAAACCACTAATATGAAGACAGAAATTGTTACTTATCCATGAAATTGCGCGGTTTGGTCATTCGACTTCCCACTTGTCGTTTAAAGTCATGTAACTGATATCGCAGCGCAGTACACAATATCTGCTGTGATAAGTCATTTTTGTGTTCAACAGTTAACCGCTGGTTAACAGCTGTTGTCTAATGTTTTCACTTTTATCAATTATTTTATTGAAGAGCTTCTTTTTATGCTCGTGTAGCAGACTAATAAAGACGCGAACTGCAGCGCCAGCATTGAAATCGAACTTATTAAATTCTCCGTCTTAAATTGGTGATTGTATTAGACTGAGATGCTCTGACAGTCTAATGGTGTTTCCTCCCTAATACCTACTTCCTCCAGGGTCTTGCATAAGGGCCTCATGTTGATTAAATTAGCCGGAGAGCTAATAGAATCTGCTCAAGAATTGGTCACCCTGTTGCAACTGTACACTGTGCCTTTTATGTCGAGGTCTGCTAACAACAGCGCACTGTGTTGCTTCTTAAAGAGGTTCCTTGACTGCGTCATTACACTGATACCCTCTCAATCTTTCTTTAATATTGTAGCAGTATACCGACTTTCACCATGTTGTTGTGCTGGAGGGAATCTCTTGGCCCTGCTTTCATTTGTCTAATAATTGCCCTCTGTCTCTGTGTCTGTGTGTGTGTGTGTGTTTTGTGTATCAGGTGGTGTTGGATAACACGGCTCTAAATCGCATCGCCACAGACAGGCTGCACATCCAGAACCCCTCGTTCTCCCAGATCAATCAGCTGGTGAGTGCGAGACGTCGCTCATTGTTGCGATCCACAACCCCCCTACAGCTGCTTTCAGCTTGTCAGCAGGTTTTTCAAACGGTTCTAATTTTCAGTCTACCTGTACTTTTGAAACAAAGGCACACAGTCAAGACAGACTGTACTGAAGACCTGTCAGCTGTCACTCACTACAAAAACTACAAGATTTACAAACTAGTTTGGCGAGTCAGTTGCACGTCAGACTGGATTTCAGCTTTCTTAGAAATGAGTTGCACATGGCTGCAGTCCCTAAACGGTGTGTCGGCTGCCTGACAGGAGCCACGCTGAAAGATTTTGAATTTCACCTTGAAGTTATTTGTAAGCTCTTGACAGGTTATTGTTTAAAAAAAAAAAAAAAAAAAAAAAGCTCTGTGTCTAACTTGAACCTTCATGCTCGCAGGTTTCCACCATAATGTCTGCAAGCACAACCACCCTGCGTTACCCGGGCTACATGAACAACGACCTCATCGGCCTGATCGCGTCCCTCATCCCAACTCCCCGCCTCCACTTCCTAATGACTGGCTACACACCGCTCACCACTGACCAGTCGGTGAGTTTTGCATCAAGACCAGCGGATGTTGGTCTTGATGAGAATGTTTTTCATGTTTAACGCGTCGAGGTCAGCAGCAGCAGCAGCAGCAGCAGCAGCAGCTTTTGAATCGGTAACTCGTGCTGTGCCGCAGGTCGCTAGCGTGAGGAAAACCACGGTGCTGGATGTGATGAGGAGGCTCCTGCAACCCAAGAATGTGATGGTGTCCACAGGAAGGGAGAGGCAGCCCAGCCACTGCTACATCGCCATCCTCAACATCATCCAGGGAGAGGTCGACCCCACACAGGTAAGAGTGCACGTTATTCGTGTGTGGAGTCAAATCATGTTTAAGAATGTATATTTCTTTGTTATCAAGCAGCAGCGTTGACATGTTCAGAGGGTATTCAAATCTATATCTAACTCTACCGTAGGTGCATAAAAGCCTCCAAAGGATCCGAGAACGTAAACTCGCCAGTTTTATTCCCTGGGGTCCCGCCAGCATCCAGGTGGCTTTGTCCAGGAAGTCCCCGTACTTGCCCTCGGCCCACCGAGTCAGCGGCCTGATGATGGCCAACCACACGAGCATCTCCTCTGTAAGTGCTCGTCTCGGAATTTCGTCACTTCAGCCTGTTGAGTTACATTCTCTCCTCTGACGTGTATTTATACAGTAGAGACATGTCTGTATGTGTGTTTTGAGGCGGCACTTGAGAACTCGCATTGTCCTGAAACTGCAATTTAAGCCGCCACTTCAGCAGCTCCCCAGAAATTTAAGTTTTTGATGTAACATGTTGCCAAACAAGACATTTCCTCTGAATGTTTTCTGGTTCAAAACATGAGCTGTGAAATGCCAAAAGCAGTCCTGCGATGTCATTAAATAACTTCATCTGAAATGAGGCTAATTTAAACTTTTCTCTAATTGTTTTCGGCCTTAAACTGAGATAAGGGGAAATTACTGCCATCCATTTACATCTCTCTTGACATTTAATGAAAACTGAACTAAAAACAAAACAGAAAGTTTTAGGGAAAACATGAAAAGAAACCTGAAACTTATGAACTTTCAGAGCCTTAGGTTTTGTTTTGATGTCACTTCTTTTGCTGTCCCACAGCTGTTTGAGCGGACATGCCGGCAGTATGACAAACTGCGTAAGCGTGAGGCCTTCCTGGAGCAGTTCCGCAAAGAGGACATATTCAAGGACAACTTTGATGAACTGGACAACTCGCGTGAGGTGGTCCAGCAGCTGGTAGACGAGTACAGCGCAGCCACGCGGCCTGACTACATTTCCTGGGGCACACAAGAACAGTGAACAGACTTATTGTCTTCAAATACAACCCAGTTAGCATTCATGCTTAGCTAGTTTTTTTTCTAACTCGATATTCTCCACATTATTTTTCCCCCTACATGTGTCCCAAAATAGACAGGTATTTGGCTACAGCTGCTTCTCTTGAAGAAAAATATTTATTGATTTGGTTTGTTATAGCATGTAATCATATTGTGTGTTTGTGTATAAAAATGGAAAAGAGACTGAGGGATGAGTGTTAACACCCATTGTCATTATATTAACCAAAAATTAAAAGGGTGAACTTAGAGTAAGTTTTGTTTTCTGAGATTCTCAAAGTCAGTATACATAAAGTAGACTTTCTGTACTAGTCCAGTGAAATGAAAGTAAGAGCACCTCTTCCCTGCAACTTTGTGCAGAAAACCTCAGTATGTCTTTAAAAAAAAAAAAAAAATCTATAAATATCTGTTAATAGTTACTTTATTCTTTCTCCTAAACCCGTCTTTCCCGCCTTGAAGCCTATTTTAACAGTTTTCATTAATGAAAGACAACTTGTTGCCTTGTTTTGGTCTATTTTTTTATACTGAGTACAGTGTTTTACTTTTTGTGCAGTTAATTTACAGTGAAACGTCCACAGTCTAGGGGATGATTGCCTTGAATAATGGGAGTACAGATGGAACGATTAGCATGATGGTTAATGCAGGTTCTTGCATCCCACACATTTCTGACATGGTGCTTTGTACCGTCTATCTGCTGCTGATACACATTGCTCATTTGTTACCACTGTACACGACCAACAAGAATGTCAAGTTGAAGCTTGGCTTAAGCCAAAAATGATGTTTAAATACCTGCCATATAAACTGCATTGACATTTAAACAACAGAGACAGTAACAGTTTGCACAGATGAACATTGTACAAGGATGGATCTCGTTTAACACTTCATTTCTATGCCTGTAAATATACTTTAAAGAATAGCTGGTTCACTGGCCTTCTCTATCGTCTAAATGAATATACTGTTTCATGTTGCTTTGTTTGTTGGACCTGTTTGAAATGACGAATAGGAATAAACACATTTTCTATTATTTTGTATCTTCTACTTGAAACATTTCTTGTTATCTGTAGGCATATTCATGTAGAGAGAATTTTTCAAACCTGTACACAAAATAATGAAACGCCATGTTTTTTTTCCCTCCCTCACCTGGAGCTGTAGTGCACTGGTGGCCAGTAGCTGTTCATCCAACTCAGTTAAGGCTCATTACCACAGGGGAACGTAAAAGCACTTAGCAACGCTTGCTCAACCAACTGTTGTTCTTAAGCAGCAAAGCTACAGGGGAGGTAGCTTTCAGCTCCGCTGCTGGCGCCAAACTTGAGCCTTTTAGAAAATGTGCCTGGTTGAAAACAATAGTCTTGCACTGCTTCACTAGTCGAGGTACAAGAAAGCACATTCTCTGAAAATGAAACAAGGGAAATGAGAGCTGAGGCTGAACAATAGTACCAAAGACTAAATATGGTAAAATGGTGTTTTTTTTATTAATTACATACAGTATTTATAGTCTTATTGCACTTCCAAGTTAGTTAAGAACAAACAATAGTGCAATGAACTATACACACATTACATAAAAAGGTACCATGCAGCATACAAACAAGCTTAATACAAAGCAAAAACATCCGCAATTTGATTTTATTTTTATTTTAATACATGTAGCTCAGAGCTGCCTGCAGCTGCAGTAGAAAAAGCAAAGGGCTGACTGTGCAATGACTCGTCAAGGCCTTCCATGGTGAGAGGATTTATGTCTTGAATTTTGAGGTTGGTTATCACATGGGGTTGTGTAGCAGACAGTTCTGTAAAATTATCTATGGTCTCAAATTCCTAAATGGTCATCTACTACAATTAAATAAAAGTGTACAATGTATACAACTGGATGTCTTCATATTTGTCTGATATTCAAGTTTAAATAAAAATGAATAAATGAGAAACATGGAAAATATAAATCGGGGGATCTATCTGCTTTGGGATAATTTCTTGTTATAAAAGCTTATTAAAAGGGAAAAAAAAACATCTTTGGTCCATGCTGAAACCCATGACTTGGCAAAACTTTGGCTTCACAAGAATACGCGAAGGGTGAACACAAAGAAGGAGCTACACAGGATTTACACATGCTTTAAGGTACAGAACCAAAAACAGTCATGGCTCTGATCAGTTAAAGCAAACCTAATGAAAACAAACAGGTCTGCATTTAAGACATGAAGGACAGTAAAAAAAAAAAAAAATGGCAGTCTGCATAAATAATTCTACAAAAGCATCCATGGCCTAATTAGAAAAGTGTGTTTGAATAGCAGATGGGGACAGATGGGGAACTTCATGGCAAATATTGTGATTTTGTAAATGACTGGGGTTTTTTTTTTTTTTTTAACATGTACTCAATATATACATTATGAAAATAACAATAAGAAACAGAGAAGCACCTGTTATTTTCAGCAGAGTCGAGCTGCATTAGGAAAGTAACTGACATAAGCAAAAATTATCCAATCAGTCAAGTGTTAACCAAGTTTCATGTCGAGGATTACAGCCAAGACAAGCAGCACAACTAAGGACAAATCAGAGCATTTGGTGGAAACAATGTAGAAACAGCCCCTAAATCCTTTGGTTTCTGTGAAACACAATTAAGTCCCATCCAGGAAATTGTTTTCTTGATCAAATAGACATATACGCACGCACACGCACACACACACATACGGACGCACGCACACACACACACACATACATACACACACACAAAACTGATAATCCCATCGGTAAGAGTCTATATGGCCATGGCAGCCAAAGTGACTTAGCTACAGAGTGCAACATCTGTTTCCAGTTCCAAGTTCACATGGCTCACTGCATCAACAGTTCCAGGTAATGCAAGCCTGGCTGGGACCTTATGAAAACTGACCGTCTCTGATGAACGAGTCAGCATAAGGGTGCATGAGAGAGCAAGTGTGTATATGTGTGTGTGTGTGTGTGTGTGTGAGAAAGATGGAGAGAGAGAAAGAGAGAGAGACAGAGAGAGCCAAAGACAGGGGAGGGGATGTGAGTGTGTGTGTGTGTGTGTGTGTGTGTGTTGCTGAATGTTCTCAACACTATTCCAGCAGTGCATGAGGGACGATTGCCTTCTAGGAAAGGCAATACAAATATGGCACACTTCGAGACAGAGAGAGAGAGAGAGAGAGAGAGAGAAAGAGAGAAAGAGAGAGAGAGTAGTGTTTTCACTCTAAGCCATACCTTCATGAGGGGAGTACCACAGCTTACTGTTGCCATAAGTCCTAACTCTTATGATGCTATCTCTCCCTGATGTAGCAAGGCTCACACCAACGTCTCACATTGTCAAGGGGGGAGTGAGGGTGAGGTGAGGTGAGGTGAGGTGGGGGTAGGGGTGGGTGAGGTTGGGGGTAGCGTGTGTTGCCATGTAGAGTAACAGAGGTGGTTGCGTGACAGGATGGGGTGGGGGGTGTGTGACACCTCATCAGCAACCGCATTGGTTTCTGTGGGTTTCTGGCCTCACTTGCAAAACAGAACCCCTTGCCTTCCCGTCCCCCTCCTCCCCTCTGCGTCGGCCAGCTCCTTCAGCTGTAAAGCTCAGTGACGGTTTATTTTCACGGACGGGGAGCGAAAACAGCCCTCTCTTTGTTTTGGCTGCCGTGCCGTTCCCAGCGGAGGAGGCGCGGGGTCCTGAGGGCTGGGGCTGGGCCTCATAGGGGCCACGTGGAGGAGGACGGTGGGGGTTTTGGGGGGTGAGGGGGTGGGTGTCTCCGGGTATGGGTCCCTCTCAAACAGGGTGCGACGGCAACTCCAGGAGGGTGTGCGTAGGCGTCGAAGCCAGGTGATGGAAGCAGCCCACCTCTGTGGTCTCAGCGATGGTGATGTCCACATCTTCCCCTTTCCCTCGCTGGCGACGGATGGCACTGAAATACGCATTCATCAGCTGCATGATCTCAGTCAGCTGTGACAGAGAAAGAGAGAGAGAGAGAGAGAGAGAGAGAGAGAGAGAGAGAGAGAGAGGTCAGATTGGTGGCAGTCTCAGTGTCTGTCTGGCACTGTCACAGGAGGGTGGAGAGGAATGATGTCATCCAGCTTCTAGAAAAACTGGATCCTCCAGAAGACGAGGAGGATGATGTTGTTTGGCAGATTCTGGAGAACAAACACACCCCTCGATCATAAAAAGCGGTCTTACATGTGTGTGGATATTTCATCACTTTGACATATTTTGTTCGGCAGCTGTTGCAGAAAAAAAAAAAAAGAAAACGGGAGGGCGTTGCGGAGGAGTTCATTTGTTCATCTGTCTCTCCGTTACCCTGACCTTGGTAGACATGACCACCAAATCACCACAAGCCACCGTGACCATTACCCTTATTCTGGTCCTTCTAATGCTTGCCCAAACTGACTAAAACAGTCTTTGAGCTTCAACCTTCACCTACTCTTCAACTTTAACTGTTACCCTTGAATCAGCAGCTAATCTTGCCCTCACCCTTACCTCCGGTCCTAACCATAATCACCCCCTGCAAATCCACTCTCTCTTTTTCCTTGCCCAGTCGCCAGCTCTCAGAACTCCGCACATTCGTGTCAGAGCAATACGAGGCCCTTCAAGTTCATAAAAATTCGGAGGCTCTCTACTGTAAGTTGTCCTTCAAATTGCCTGTGCCTCCAATAAATAAATAAATGCCACTTTTGTGCCCCATGAGAGATCACAGAAGGATTTTTTGTTCCGTGTGGGAAGATGCAAGCAAATCTGCCCAGTGAAAGGCAAGATTTGTTCTCAACTGAAAAAAAAAAAAACGTCTGTCTGGAAGAACATCCATGTTTCTGAGAAATGTTTTGCCTAATATTTTAATCTAACCACGGCAATAAAACTCACCCCCAGTTGCCATTTAATGCCAGGAAGTTAGACTTTTGGTGGTTAGCGTCGGTTGGAGGGCAGGGGCAGGTTGTGTGCTCTCTATTTAGACCAAATTAATGAGTGTTTTTAAAGTGGGTCAGAGAGCTGGAGGGAGGAGGAGGAGGGGGGTATCATGAGCAGACAGCGTGCTTCTTTCACATACTGTACAGAACATTGCATGGTGATAAGGCCACTGTATGCAAACTGAATCCTGACTACAGTAGAGATAGATTGTGTGTGAGCTCAGTGCGGACAGCTCCGATTAATAAGAGATTTTTCTTTCTTCTAAGCCTCAGTTTGTATATGGTGACTTGATGGATGTGAACCAAAATACCTTGCTGGTTTCAAACAGCAGATCCCGATCCCCGGCTGTGATCTTAAAGGTGTTGCTGTCAGATACGCCGTAAGAGCAGATCTGGCCATAAGGGAAGGACTCCAGGGCTTCTGCCTCTCCCTGCCGATACAAAGAAACGGATGTAGCAGCTACACCCAGCCACAGCTTCTGGGAAAAACTCCCTGTCGAACTCTGGAGGGAGGAAGAGGTAAGCAGATGTCAAAACAGTTTTCTTAATTCAAATCGAGTCCGAGCGACTCTTAAAAAGACCCGTACACTAAAGGAGCTCAACTTTTTTTTTTTTTTTTATCCTACAATGCCGCTAAACCGTGACGTCACAATACTCACAATATAAAAGTCCACTTCATAAAGAGTGCATCCAAATCCTGACCACTGGCGTGCGATTGTGAGGTAGGCGGCCATACTGTCCCTGTGGCTATAGCCAGCCAGACCTTTCCAACGCTCCAAAATGGATCCCATGACAGCTGCTGCCTCCTCCTTCAGCCGGCTCCGCAGGCGCATGTCTTGCTCCACCTTTTGCTTGTGCGCTGCCGTAGCTGTGTGGCTCCACAGCGTCCCTGCCAGGAGGCCCGATGGGAAGCGCTGCGTCGTGGGGCAGCCCTGAGCCGCTACCTGGCAGGGAGGCAGGGCTTGGGGAGCGGAAAGGGACATGAGAACCCGAGCTTCTAGCATGTGACTCGGAAAAAGCTCATCCAGAGGCGGGCAGGGTGCATGTGTGCTGAAGTCACCCATTAGACACTGAAGCCTCAGAGAAGCCAAGGCCTGGAGATCCTCTTCACAGGCTGGCAGTTGGCCACGAACCACCATCTCATGGCACTGCAGCACAAAAAAGACCAGGACAAACAGGTAAGGAGAGACAGAACAGGATGAAAAGAAGGTACAGTTTGACAGTAACAGCCTCAGTCCTGCCATCAATCCTCCCAACCCCACCCTTTTTTATTTTGTCCCATAACTCTTTTATGGGAGTCCTCAGGAAAAATGTTCTAATGAAGCCAGTGTTGGCTGCCTTTTGCCCCCTCTGCACCGAAGCCAGTGTTCTTGGTCATGCTTTTTATGCACTGTATTTTATTGAAATCACAGCCTGTGAGACATTAATGATAGTTAAATAAAAACAGAATAATCTAATGAAATACGAGGAATGACTCACTGCAGGACAATAAATTATATTTCATTATCAGCGCTGAATTGGTCACTCATAACAAAGATATTCTCAAAGGAGAACTCTGCCCTTTGTGGAGTTGTGTTCTGCTCCATTACCTGCTCAAAGAGGAAAAGATATTCAATGCTGTCCACTGATATGCTGTCAGCATCCAACAGGCAGTAGAGCTTGAAACACAGTTTCCATTGGGATTTAGACTCTGACTCTTTGGTGGAGAAGCTGCACAGAGGGAGGACAGAGTGGGTTAGAAAGCAAATATATTAATATACTAATGGTATACCAAGAATCTTACGCCTAGATGTTAATATGTTACAAGATACTGCCTCCCCAATATTGTTGTTAAGTAACTCTGCGGTTCGCTGAGCTTCATGTTTACTCTGTCACTCAACACTGTGAGGACACAGACGCCATCGCCTGCTAAAGAAAAAAAAAACAAAAAAAAAACACAGATCCCTTTTATTCCAGCTGGATGCCTTATCGTTTCATTTGAGACTTTGCCTTGTACTACCAAATGACATCAGCTTCACCTTGGCTATCCAGACAGACATAGTGATACAAGTCCGGTTTCCCAACACGGTGTCATGTTTGACCAATAAGACCAGACAAGGTCACCAGTTATCAAGGATACCGGATAACGTTCAGCATGGGAATTGGACAAGTGAAGATAAATACACAATCCGCCGCTCTGTTTCGCATTCTTTCTAATGAGTGACAAATAGCTCAGACTCCTGGCTGACTCAGACTCGGGTTTTATTGTGTCTGACTTCCTCGCGGCGTCTGTCTGTTTTTACGGGACGATGACTGACGTTTACTTTTCGAACCTGGTCAGGATGTCCGCGATCAGAGCGCTGCCCGCGACCGGCTGCTCCCACAGTGCGTTCTGCTCGTACAGTGCAAACGTGTTTTTGCTCTCTTGCAGGCCGAGCTTCTCCTGCATCCTTCGCACCACCTGTTGAATGACAGCGGGGAAGTTGGTTGAAAAGACAGGTGGACACACAGATGGTAAGACATTAAGAGTGAAAAACAGAAAGGGCAGAAATGCATTTTCTGTGATTATCATGGCTTAGCAGTACGACTAGACTCTAGACAGACTAAGAAATTTGGAACAGGAGCATGTGAGAAGTTGACAGGCTGCCCAAACCTCATTGGCTGTAGTGTGTGAGCTGATGTAGAGCTGGCAGGATCCGGGGCCAGGATAGTGCACAGTGCACAACATCTCCTGCCTGTTCATAAGCATCTGGATCTCCTCCCAGGATGGCACACACTCCCGACACTTGGTCTTCTCCAGAGCCTCGCTGATGAATGATGCATAGTTATCCATCTCAGACTCGGGACTCTGGCTCTGGATCCTGTAAAGGAGGAGTGAAAGGGCTGGATAAGTATTAAGAGCGTGTGTGTGCGTGTGCGCGTGCAAGCACATTTAGATTTGCTACATATTTTCCAGCAAAATGAAAGTGTTCGATACATAAAAGGGTGAAGTCGTTAATGATCGTGATGTTAACAGTGACTCAAAGTCTGAAAGGTGTTATGCCATGATTACGGACTTTGCGTCATCCTTCTGATTCAAGTGAGTTCTTTATTTTCTTTGGGTTGGCAATGCTAGAAAGTCAATGAGGCGAAGAATGACAAATGTTCTCACTTTAGCTCTTAGGGACTTAAAAGGCTCAACATCCCTCAATCCTTCAAAGAAAAGGAAAACGGCAAAGAAAACATGTTTGACTTTGGGTAGCACACGGAACAGGAAAAGGTGTTTCCGCTCCTGTGAACCAGAGTGACCTGCCACTTCCTCCCAGTGGAGCGTCCAGGAGCAGTAGGTGAGTGTGTGAGCGTGCGAGCGTGCGCATGTGATGATGTTTTAAACGAGGGGACACAAAGGCAGCGGACAACACGCTGAAATCCTTACACACTTTGTGGAGTGTGAAAGGTGTGAAATATAACCCGATGGAGTTATGAGCTCAGCCTTGTGTAAACACAGAGGGAAAAATAGGAAGGAAACAATTATACTATGATGTTCGTCCCAAAATACACAAAACAGGAGGACAGAGGGAGGCGAACAAGAGGGCCTCAAACATTCTGCCAGACGGAGAGAGGCCCTCTCATTCCCTCCGATGTCTCGCTCTCTCATAACTATATGGCCACAGGGTGGGATTTGTCCTGCAGAAACATAATTAGGAATGTTCCACTGAGGCTGTGTGATCCCTCCTATACTCTTCTCTTTTCACCCCTCTCTGCTCTTTCCTCCTTTCTTGCCCCCCCAACCCACCCACACCCCCTCCATCCCCTCCTCTTCTGCTGTCTTTCTTCTGGCCTATTCTCCCTGACAGCAGACATTCCCTGGGGGTTTCTCAGGGCACTGGGGGAGTGGAGGAGGGTTTCTGGGCCCACTGCCCAGCTCCAGTCTTAGCTCTGCCCAGCTGCAGCCTCAGCACTGATCCACAGAGTGAGAGAGTGCGTGAGAGCGATGGCAAGATGTATCAAAACACACACAGGCAGTGAGTTCCCCCGGCATTATGAATTGCCATTGCATGCAACTGTTCCATTAGCTAGAGGGCGATTCCCAGTACAGACGTATGTATAGATAGAAAACTGTAGTGGTTTGATGGCATGGCGTAAAACAGAAAATCTGGAGCAAGAGATTAGCACCGCTAATAACTTAGATTAGCATGCTTGACAGAGGGGCTAATTCAGACCTGCAAATCCAGCTCTGAAACACTGGAACTGTCTGGGGGAACACGCTAACAATGTGAAGGCATATCACGCTACTATATCTAAACTTAGGGATGCTGGCGCCTGCTTTTTGTCTGCTGTCTAGACCCCAGGTTTTCCTTGCTACTACTACACTGGATCACCTTCATCTCCCCCCACTCCCCACTCCCCCTTCCCGCTCTCCCTCATCACCAGCAACTGAATACTTGTCTGATGTCCCATTCATATCAGACTGGGATGGCGTCTCGCTGCTACAACTCGTGTTCTCGTAAAACTGATTTTGCAAATTTAAAATAAACACTGCAATATTACGTCAGGAGAGAGTTGATTGTATTACCGTTACGGTTTCTATTACCTTAAACTGTCAACATTCACCGCAGGGTTTTCCACCTGTCTTCCACAAGTCATGTTTCCCAGTGAGAAATCAGAGCCAGCAAAAACAAGAAAAATCCATGTATTTTCCGTGTAATTACAAGTAGGAGATGATGTGACGTGAAAAGTCAGGAGGATTTATTTATGCTAAGTCAAATATGAATGAATACAACTTGAATGTAGCAGACGCTGCATTAATATTATATTGTAAAAGCAAAGACTATACAAGCTTTATACATGAAAATAGACTTCATGTCAGCTTATGGGTCATACTGCTGAGGTTTTGGTTTCTGATTTTCCATACTACGCAGAAAAATATATTGTAATCACAAGAAAATTCCTCCTCTTAAGGTTTATTCATGTGAGACGACCAATTTTAATAACATACTGCAACTGCAATACAAACACAGTACCTCACTTCTATTCTAAGTGGATTTTTCAATTGTGCCGTGGTGCGCCGTGTGTGAATCTCACCTCTTGAGGTGGAATCGCAGATACTTGAGCACGGTGGGCCCAGGCAGGAAGGTGCAACTCATGCATGTGAGAAGCTGCCAGTAGCGGAGGTGTGCAGCAGTGTAAGGGGCAGGCGTGTAGCTGGTCTGCTTCACTAGCTGGCAGTACACCTCGTCGCGGAGGGGCCGCAGGTCCAGGCAGGTCTGCAGCACGCCCTGGATGATGGGAACTGGATCCCGTGCCGATTCGAGCTGCTGCAGGCAGTTGAAGAGCTTCACGGCCTCCTCTCGCACCGAGCCATAGCCTTTACCGCTGTGGTCTGGGTAGAGAAGGAAGAGGAACAATGCGATATTGTGTTGTGTTATTTTTCTTAACCTTTCCGGGATCAGTATGATGCTAAAATTATGTCATGTAAACATCACGGAGTTACAGCAAAACGTTATGTTGCAATACAACAATCAATTACATCAGCATCTCGTCAGCAGACTTGCTTCATTTGAGGTTTTTTTTATATTGCTCTTGCTGTCGATTGTTATTTTTGCCCTTTTGCAAACTTGTTGTCATAGTAACATGTATTGCATTGCCCTTAATACTGCTTCTCAATCCAAACAGCAATAATAAAGTAATAAAGATGACCCTCAAAAGTTACTAACTGCACAGAGATACAGTTGTGAGTGGTCAGTTTCTTATAGATAGCATAAGCAACTGTTTATATAGTCAATTTTATGTAATTCAAAACAGATTCCAGGAAGACTTAGCCAGTCAACACTGGGATCCAAAATTTTATAGCACTTAGTGTTAGTTATTATTATCATTTTTACCTGAAACTTCACACATAGTTGATATGATAACGTATGACACATACATCTTAAGTACTTACATGTGTGCTCCAGGCTGCCGTAGGGGAAGGGCAGCAGGGGAGCGTACAGAGGACCCTGGGTGTACTTCAGGATTGGGTTGTGCTGGTAGATATGTTCCACTACCTCTGGGTTGAACTTATTTTCCTGAGGGACACAGCGAGGAAAAAAAAAATGTCAATAAACTTTAATATTTCTTCAATATGCTTGAAGCCAACTTGGAAGCAAGTCAGTGAGTGGGGTGATTGAGAGTGTATTTGTCTGTCAAGGGTGACCGAGGTCGATTTGACCAGGGTCACGATTTCAGCTCTGGCAACTTTCAAAGCAGCAGGAAGGTCAAGTGATGACCCAGCAAACCGCACCAGCATGACTGACACATTATATTTTATCCGCTGGTGTCAATGAGTTTAGTGTGCGTGTGTTTGTGTCTTTTGCTGCCTATGTGGATAGATGCCTTACAGCGGTACAGATGGCTTCCATGCTACTGCCCTCCAGCACCTGTTGCTCATTAGTAACGTTGCCACTGCTCTGGCTCTCTCCTGCAACCACCGCCACCCTTTCTCTCTGGCTGCAAGACAAGCCTGCTTTCCCCCTCCTTAGTGGGGCAAAGTTGACACATTCTTCTGAAGTGTTTGGTGCACACTGGTGACAGGTTTGTCTGTTTGAACTGTGGGAATGAGATGCTGCTCTGTGGGCCATGTGCGGCGAGATACAGCACCACAACATCCCAGATGATATTCATACGCTGCACATACGTGGTAAGGCCCGTCGTTCCCTTTGGTCTTCTCTTGCCATACGCGTTCTCAAACCATTCCAGTTTTTACAACTCTGGTATTGTTTTCATACTTTTGTCCATCTTTTGGATAATGAATAACATTGTGCTCAGTGAAGTCGTAGAAAAAGCAAAGTCAGAGGCCCGACTGCGCGTTTCTTGTCAAATCAGATATCTTTTTGCATTCCCAGATCTCAGCAATTAACTTAGGTAAGTACAATGTTATTACTACAGATCAGAAGGATGGCCTGACAGGAGTTGCAATAAACTACAATTAACTTAGGCAAGTACAGTGTTATTACTACAGATCAGAAAGATGGCCTGAAACAAGTTGTAATAAAGTGGAATTATCTTTTAAATGTAACGCGTGAGATTTTAAATAGAGCAGTTTAACCATCTAATCTATTCTTCTCTTCTTCCTCTCTCCATTTTTCTCTCTTTCACACATAGCCTCTGGCTGTGGGTCCAAGGCTAAAACTGCAATTGCTGCTCTCCTTTGTGTCTGTGGCTGGGACATGAATCTATGCTTCAAAGATAAGCGATCAGTCCTGTTCACACAAAGCCTCCTCTGTTCATTCTCTCCTTGATTTTTGCAGCAGCAGTCCTAATCTCACACTCGAGAGGGGAAAATGCCTCGCCTATTTGAGAAAGCGTGCCTGTGTGTAAAGGTGAGAGAAAGAGAGAGAAAGCGACAGACTGAGGGAGACTGTTTTAAAGACTTGAGAAGAATTTTCAGGGGGGGGCAAAAAAAAAAGACCAAAACAATTGAATGAGGAGCACTTTAAAAGCAGGCCCCCTCTGTTCCTCCAAAATATAAGCTCGGCCCCTCCTGGTGAAGCAGACAGGGGCAGACGGAGGCAAGCAGATTAACCACTTTCTTTGAGATTAGAGACTTGAGTTGGGAGATTACGGAGACAGGAGGCCAGGCAAAGGACTGCTTATCTGGCCCTGCTGCTTCACGCCAAGCCCTCTTCCACCTCCTCTGCCAAAACTGCCCCTCTCTTCACTCCAGGCGCAGACTGATGCAAGACAAGTCATCTGTCTGCTCAATGAGATTCCTGCACACTGTGTTCTCTAGCAACCCCTGGTCTAAAAATATGGTTGCCCCCTTTTAAAAATATACTTCACTCTCTGTCCACGTGAGAAGGTTGAGCAAAAAGCATCCTTTAAAAAAAAAAAAAAATCACTTAAATCCAAATGGCTGGAAATACCTTTATCTTGAAATGACCTTTCTGCTTCAGGTTTGGTACTTGGACTCTGTTATTATAGGCTATATCCTGTCCCAGTGTGGTGGAATAAGATGAGATCATTCGAAAGAGAAAGGCAAGTAGAGGAAACTTTGGACTCCTGGCCCAATGTGGCCGTGTGGTTTCCATAGTAACAGAGCAAGGGGGAATAATGTGTAGCCCGGCAGCTGTTTGTGTTTGGTGGCTCTTATCACAGGTAGTTTGGCAGCAACCATGTGTATATGTATTTGTGTGTGTGTGTGTGTGTGTGTGTGTGTGTGTGTGTGTGTGTGTGTGTGTGTGTGTGTTCTGTATGGCCCACCTCAATGTCTCGGATCAGGAGCTGCGTTGGTGTTTCCACGGGTGCTTTGGTATCAATGATTTTCTGGATGGCACATGCCCAGTGCACAGCCTCGTTGAAGTGCTTGGTGTACAACCTGTAGCAGTGTTTCCGCCCGTATACTGTAATGCTCCAGTAGCCTGAAACAAACAAACAAACAACATTTTATATGATTGACATATGTAATTCTAACTGCCGTGCTGCACCTACTCTGACAGTGCACGGGACATCCCCTGCATATCTGGCGTGACTCCCACTCCCTTACTTCCTCTCTCGGTTTCACCGAGGATCAAAGGTCAGCCTGAGAGGAACCTCAGACCACGCCAAAACCAAACAAGAACAGTTATTCTACAGATGAGTTAGGACATAAGTGTTAAACCCCTCAGTAAGTCTCCTCTTGGACAACCTGCAATAAAAGTGAAAAAAGGCATGCTTCCTCCTTGTGCAGAGGAAGTATTAGACATACCCCAGGCAGCCTGGCCTGATCTGCAGCCCCACGGCTGTTATCAGGCTTTCCTGTTACGTGACTTGGCACCATATCCTTCTTTGTTTGGTACTTGGTGAAGTACAAACCCAAAATAAAGAGGTTTTACAACATGGTGCTATTGCCATTTCCGACTTTGAACCAGTTCGGTGCCTTGATATTAGTGTGACCATAAAGGGGCAATGATGCCAAAGATGGAACCCTTAACGGGAACTAGTATTTTATGGTAACAACCAGAAAACACACAGAGGAAGTAAATATTTCATACAACTCTTATGTGACAAATTTCTCAGTGCCTTAGGAGGAACACAAAGATATACAGTAGTGAAACGGTCTTGTGACAAAGCCACTGTTGAAAGTGTACTTCTGTCCAAAAAAGTCCCCTGGCATATCGAGTTTAATAAGAGCTATGTTTGAGTGTGGTTTTATACAACAGTTGTGACATTTTAAGTGGTTTGGTGAAGTTAGCAGGACATAATCCCTTCCATTGATCGACAAGCAGACAAAAGTAGACGGATGTTGACATGTTTGAGTAATACAGGGACTCAAAAAGGACAAGTCATCCCTGCATCTCTTCCTGTACAGCAGACTTTCCTTTTTATTCTTTGGTTTATTTCATCCCAGAAAAGGAAGGGGGTTGTCCCCACTGATTACTCAGATGTTACGTTTCTAGACCAATCTTGAGTAATGTTATGGATCAAACATGGCTGGGGCTTCCCAAACTTACTCAGAATTACAGTGCTCATGGGAGGGGAAAGAGGACCACAAGAGGTCACGTACATATCAAAAAACCCAAAGCGACTTCCTAGGAACTTTTGAAAATGTCCACTCACTGTACCACATAGGGAATTAACACAACTTTTACCGGACTCCAGAGGGATTACCGGCAGATATAAATGAGGTTGAGTCAGCTATGCATCAGCCCATCTGTGCATGCTTATATGAGTGTGTCTCTCACCCGTCTCCTTGTAGGTCTGCTTGTCTGGCCAGATGACAGAACAGAGGTTGGTGAGGACCAGAGTGCCCAGTCTGCGGGCTCCTTTTTCTGGTCCGCTGTAGTAGTCGAGGGAGTCTTGGCTCAGCACAAACCAGTACCGTCGCTGCTTGATCCAGTTGCCTCGCACCTCCCGCAACAGCCATCCTTTAATAAGATACACACACATACATCATGAGACAACTAAATGGCAGCATTAGCCCCATACATTAGAAGGGCTGTGTAGTGTGTCAAAGGTTTCTATACTAGTGTGGATTGCAGCTTCTGTGCCAATACCAGAATAATGTTATTTCAATACCTTATTTTGAGAAATGCAGATTTTCTACACAACCCTTTTATTTCTTAACAAAGGAAACCAAAGTCAGTACAATTTACCACATTTATTGCAACATGTTCCGAGACTCAGATGGCTTGAGTATCACCTTGGGGTATGTTGTTAATCATGAAAATGCTTTTACAATACTTTCTGGCACTCCTTGTATTGTGCCATCAGACCAAGACCAATCAAAGCCCTGCCCTTGAAAGGTCTGGGCGGTAGGTAGGCTAGTCATGGAGCTACAGAATCAGTGCTGTGCACCATGTCTTCACTAAGAATAATCCCCAAGGCATGTAATTGTCCATAAAGTTTGTAGCAGTCTGTATGTGACTGCCTTGTTGGGGTAAATGCTAGGGGATAAAAATACAGCCAGCTAATGGCATAGGCATTAAAGCCTGCATGCAGCCTACATAATTACCACTTTGGGGGTTGACAGAGTGAGAAAAAGAGAAAAGGAGAGAGAGAGAGAGAGGTACTGGAACAGTGTGACAGAGAGAGAGACAGTAAAGCAGACATGCTTTCAGCCAGCTCATAGGCATGCACATTGGTCTTGCCAGGTCTGGCTCTACAATGCAAGATTGTTGTGTTCCCAAAGTCCTGAGGGTTTTGAAAGGCTGCAATAGCCCAGATCCACTGTTCCCAAACAGCAGTGAAGGTATGTGTGCAAATTGTTTCTAATAAATATTTAATCTCTGAGTAGATAAATAAACTAGCTTGGCAGAGCTCTGTCTAGATGCTGCCCGGAGATTGAAGAGCCCCGGTAGTGGGGGTCAGAGTTCATCCAGGGGGCTGACTGAGAGGCTGGCAGAGGATTCTAGGAGGCCACCTGGATGAGTGGAACTATCTGTGGGGGCAGGGCACTGCTATATGCTGGCAGTGTGCCACTTGCAGGGTGGCTGTGCCGTTTGTGCATATGGTTTGAGCATGTATATTTGAGAGTGGGTTTTAAAGAAACAATTAGGCCATGTACCTTTCAGCTCCTTACCCTGTGAAAACGGCAATGACGCAACACCAGCATCACAGCTTCCTCTGTGGTTAGCAAGCTGCGTGCCACCTGTCAGCCAGCTCTCACTTTGCCTGCATCTTTCTTCCCCCTGCTCTGACTCTCTTCCTATTTACTTTCATTGCCCCCATTTCTCTTCTCTCCCTTGCCTCAAAGTGGTTTTCCCAGGCAGCGAGAAGCTTCCACTGCCCCGCTGATACTCCAAAATAAAAATAAAGAGCGAGGAGGGGGTGAAGGCTCAGCCTCTCAAGCAATGTTTCCTGTTTGAGAATGCTTCTATAGGATACAAGTGCCAGGTTTGAACCCACCATAAACCTACCCAATATAGCCCAAAGTAAAAACCATGGAGGTACTTAACACCACATCAGAAGGGGGCAGCATCAAAACCCAACGTAAAACGATAAATAAAAACCATGAGGTAAGTCGGGCTGAGCTTGCTGACAGACTCAATGTGAAATGGGGGGTGCAGACAAGCTGACTGGGTGCGAGACATGGAGAGAAGGGCATGCCTGCTACCCTGACGCCAAGAGACATGGGACGTCCCACAGATGCTGCTCTTTTTTTGGGAACTTAAATCAGTGTGATAAGAAAAGGAAAAGAAGAGAGACAAAGACAGAGAGAGAAGGAGAAGCAGAGTTTTGGGACCCCCTGTAAGCCCCTCCCATGGTCCCCCATCTGGATCCCATCTCTGTGGCCTGCTAATGCCTCCCCTGGGGGCCACGGCTCGCCCTTAATTTGTTTCATTTGTGACCTCTGACCCCCAATGCCCTGCCCCCTCAAACACAGCTCGAGCAAACAATCTCTCTCTGTGCATTTTCATCTCTTTACTGCAAGTCTCCTGTCACTTTCCAAGTACTGACTGTTTGTTTCCTGGATCTTAACATGTTATAAAGACATATAAAAAATTTCCATTATAACATTGCAATAAAAAGAAAGTGCACTTCAAAGGTCAATTATAGGATATGTGTGTCACACGCGAATCAGTAATAATCTAAAAACAGGCAGAAATGCATGAAAACACTTTTTACAATAACACTGACGATGAACCAAATATTATAAGGTCTGCTAATGTTGTTAGCTAGCCTTAGCTGTTAGCTGTTCAAGAATTTTTTTTGTCATTTTAACAGTGTAAATTACTACCAATATGGAATAACACTTTATATCATTTGTACATTAAGTAATATTTGAATTGAAGGAAGGCAGATTTGCATTTTAGACATTCTGAAACATAACTCAGAACGTCACATATTTAATTGAGCTTTACATTTATGTAAAAGCTACTTAGAACTAAACTTGTTTTCCCCTTTTAGTTCAAACCAGACCCAGACAGATTCAGCTGCAGTTTACTGGAGCATGAGAAGATCTGGATCATGTGAGGAGCGGTTCATTTTTACTGTAAATCAACAAAGGTATGTCAATAAACCAATGTCAACATCTCTTTCTGTCACCACTCCATGGGTTTTACAATTCATCCTCCCCTCATCAGTCACTATTTACAATGTTGGTGGCCTATTTTAGATACTGGGGCAATATTCACCCCATGTAGCCCCAGGATACCCTGCTGAAAAAAAAAGAAAAAGAAAAAAAAACATACCAAACAAGGGGAAAGGCCCTAATGGAGGTACTCTTGAAAACATATCCTTGTGCAGCACACAGAAAGAAATAAGTGGGATTATCTAATGCCCTGAGGTGCCCTGCTGTGGTGGCTGTAATAGTGTGTAATAGTGTGGTCGGTTTAAAGGACAAGGAGGTGGGGGGTGGGGGGGGGGGGGGGGGGGGGGTTGCAAAAGCTGAAATCCCAAGTGACAGTGTAATCAGTGGCCGAAGGAAGGTAAGCTGTCCTACGTTTTGGAGGGAAAGTGCCTCCCCTACTCTTCCCTTCCAAAGTGAGACAGGGACAGAGAGGGTACAGCAACGAGGGAGGGGCACTAGCCAAGAGTGCATGGTAACTGCTGTCAGAATTAGGCAATCTGACTGCCGCCATTCCAAACAGGACGTAACTTATCCAAGTGCTGGCATTTTACTGCTCTCCCTTGTAGAAGCGGGCCAAGAAAAAAAGGAAAGAAAAAAAAAATCATACAGAAATAACCTATGAGATCATTCCTCAAAAGCATCAGACACGCAAGACGGCGCTCCTGATGCCAGTAGCTATCCTTACATGAACACACACAGAGCAGGGTGAGAGTGGGAGCAGCTGTGGGCCACATGTGGCCAGAGAAGAGTTGGCTACAGGGTGACAGAGCAGCATGAAGTTGTGACAGTACTTATTAGAGGACAATTAGGGTAATGAAATATATGCTAAACTTAATGAGATGGACAGCGCCAAGCTAGCCCTGCAAGAAGTTATTTATTAACTGAAGAATAAAGTAGAGCTGCAGCTAAAGATTATTTTCATTGTTGATGCATCTATAGATTATCATTTTTTTGATGAAATCAGTTTGCAAGTGCCCAAGGTGACATCTTGAAATCACTCCTTTAGTCTGACCAACAGTCCAAAATGCAAAGATACCAACTTGCATCAATATAAAACCAAAACCATTTTTGTTTAAAGAATCAATCAATAATCCAAACTTTCGTGCACAAATTTTCTGTCAACTGACTGATTGATTGATTGATTAATCTGTTAGTCGTTTCAGCAGTACAATGATGCTCACTACAATCACATGACCAAGTGTAGTGCGTCGTGTTTATTGTGTGAGTAAGACTCACCTTTGACCAGCAGTTCAGGTTCTTCCTCCAAACCCATTTTATTCTTCTCAATGATTAGGCTCTTCATCTCGTCGGAGACCTCTGAGACGGTGTGCCTGCGTTGAAGAGCAGACAGAGAATGTAAATAACTCTGCTTCCCTCTCAACTCAAGTCTTCCCCTGACTACTCCCTCCTATTGGATAACTAATTGGCCCAGAGACACACAGTTGGCTGTGAAGCCCCCCCATGTGACACTGCGCCAACTACAAGCCACTCTGATACTCTTAGGTGGGGGTCACGCAGGGGGGACTGGAAGAAGTTCCATGAATATCTGTCCTCCCGCGTTCTCCCACTTTCCCTCCCTAGCAGCACGCAAGCACACAAAGCACACACTGTTACATACCACGCCACTGTGGACAGCTCGTCTCTCTTTTATCACTTTGGCTGGCGAGCCGGGTGAGCGACTGAAAATAAACGTGACAGAGCGACGCCGGCCTGACTCCCAGCCAGCCAGCTCACGCTGGTCAGAGGAAGGCAGAAGGTTCAAGAGGTCACAGCCTTGCATAGTTAAAACCATAAACATCAAAAACATCTGTAAATCTGCTGAACCACTGTTCTTTCTTTCCTGCTTTAATGCCTCACTATCACGTATACAGCTACCAACACACTTTGGCATTTGGTTGGGCAATGCCGTGGACAAACACAGACTTTTTATCTCAGGCCAAGGCCCATTTCCAGTGTATTAGATTGTTTAGAGGTTTTATCTGTCCTCATTTATTTATCTAATTACTCGTTTATTTTCTCTATTTCCTGGGTCTAACTAGCATGTGAGGTATACAAGTGACAAACCCCTCCTTCCTTCCTGTCCTCCGCCTCCTGGGATCACTGCTCAGGAAATGAATCTAGCCCTCCCTCCCAGGGATATTTGGCCTCCAGTTACCTAAACCTTCAGTCAGCTGATTTATGTCCTTATTGATCTGATAATTCTGGAAGGTTCCTCCTCACGGAAGACGGCAGTAATCAATGAGTCTGAATATAGCCTTATCTGCTTTGACTCAACTTACATGACTGCAGAGGCCATTTCCTGTCTTTCCGTGCACGCTGACCCGATCCTGTCTATACCATGGTTTATCTAATTGACCCTGTACTTTCAAACAGTGTCTACTATGCATACTATGCGTTCCTTTTATGACATGTATTTGTAGTGGTGGAGCCTAACCAAATGACATCAATCTCTAGAATAAGCTATGTTCAGACACAGTGAAACTCTATATTGTGGGCTAGTTTCTCTGTATATGTGTATGAACTGGTCCAGGGCATCACCAGAAAGCAGAAGTGAGAAAGTCTGTCACATTATATTCTGTCAGGCTGTATAACTAAGCCCACTCGCCTGCTACAGCAGCAGCTTTCAGAGACCTCTGACAGTCCCTGCATCCACAGTCCCCGCTTAAAAGGCATTAAAATAAACACAGAAATGTGAGGACGTCATTTATTTGAGGTTGTTAGTAATCCCTGCTACATAACAGAGACATGCACGCAGACAGACTGTTAGTCTATATGCAGCCCAAATGGGACAGGGATTAGATCTATAGAAAAACTACTCCCAGACAGGAGAATATAGCCTCATGTGCACAGTGGGGTTGTTTATATTCGATGTCTTGGATTATTGTGTGCTATATCTGTGATGGGCTTGCATCCAAAATGTCAAAAGCAATATAAAACATGAGCATTCTTATACTTTGTTTTGGATTTACTGCAGTGCTGTTCAGGATTAAGCGATTTGTAAATCTTTTGATAGGTTTGGGTGTACAGCTTTCACCAAGTTCTTAGAAACTATTAGTTCATTTCAAAGTGGTGATTAACAAAAATCAAGTTGCGCTGTAGTTTCAGACAGTTTTTCAGATTACTTTAAAAAGTATTGATTGAAAAGAAAGCTAATTGTTTCCTGCCTTATAACACATATTGCAACTATGCAAAACAGAGTTTATGCTTGAAATATAGTTTTTATGCTGCAAACCATTTTAATGGGAAATCTCGATTTAGTATACACTGATATTTTAACTCCGCCTTGTCTGAAATTATGAACAACTGATGTAACCAGCTGCAAGATTTGAACCATAGCCACAGAGAGGTGACTTTCAATTCTACAGTTTATTCTATAAGACATTATGTGGCACACATGGCAGTCCATCCTGAAAGAATATTCAAATATATCAAATTTAGCTCTTATGTCTGCAGATTTCTAAGAAATGCAGGCATTTTGCCATGCTAGCACAGACAGAATTCTGGCTTTCTGCCCCTAACTGGTCTGTACCCATCTATAACTTGAACTATTTTATAAGTCAACTTCACCGCATCTCATAGGTCATGTAAAGAGGAAGGAGGGAGGAGGAGGAGGAAGCACAGGTCCAAACCCAGGATTTGACCTTTGGCAGCACAAACTAGCCTGACCTTCAATTTAAATGCTGGTTTGGCAGCGTCATTTTGACCATTGTGTCCAAAAACCCAGGCTAATGTCCAAAATCTCCCTTTGAGACTGGCTGGAAACCCCAGCAGCGTAATGCTGCCTCCACAACAGAATCTGCTCAGTGTCTCATCATAAAAACTGTTCCTGTTATAACAAGACATTTCTCATAATATAACAAGATTCTTCCTTTCTTCCTTTCACAAAACATTTCTCTCATTATTGCAATTTACCAACTTATTATTTACCCTCTAACTTTTGTCAAACTTTTGGTATGATGTTATAAAAAGTGAAAGATGCAACCACACACACACACACACAAACCACATACATAATACAGAGCTCTGTGTAGTTACTGAACAAAAACTATAATTCCATAACAGGTACAGGCCTGATTCAAACAAACCTGATGGAAAAATAGATTATAAAATGATTTCTTCAACATGAAATTATGTGCAACCAACCACACTCATACAGGTACATTTCTCTGTAACATTACAGCACGGTACAAAACAACCAAATGATATAAAACAGGTTGTTTTCTTCACTGTCATAAGGCTTTGACTGGATCTTTTTCTCCTCATAACACCATCTTGTATATGAAGTGTTGCCTCAGTTGGGCAGGTCATAAGATACCTGAAGTGCAAAGAGAAAATCAATTGGATTGGCTTTGTTCTAGTCTTTAAAATGTTTCACCAATCATCCAATAGTCTTTGAGGATTGAACCAGAACAGACACAATAACATGGTTTCATACACAGCCAGAGAAACCTTTTAAGTCTTCTGGTGTGTCTCCAGCCTTACACACACTTGGAACTTGTCACTGAAACTCAGCATGACATTCAGTCTAAACTGTCTTTCTAGTCACACTCCAATTTATAGTGCACCAAAATAAAAGATGTGCTGACAAATAATTCATGCTGTACAGCTTGGGGCAAATGTTTGTGCACTGTTGATGTGGGGGCTTTGACTCTCCACAGCTGTCCAGCAGCCTTACAACCCCCACCTCCACTCAACCCCCCCCTCCCCTCCCTCCCAGCCTCTCCATGCTACCGCCCCCACATTCCCAGAAGCCCCGCAGAGGCTGTGACGGTGGGGCCTTTAGTGGGCAACTTCCTGTGGAGTGCAGGAAACAATTTGACATGGGGATTAGACGGCACAGAGAATAGAGTGAGTGCACATCTACAGACAGCACCTCTTTCCCTCTCTCTTGCCTTCCCCTTGTGGACTAAACATCAGCTAACTGCAAAGGGAGGAACAGAAGAGGTGCATCATTTTAAATGTCACACCACTCAACTGTTGAAACTGGTCATGTGTTGAAAATCAAGGTATTTCTTCCACCCTGTGTTAGAGTCTCGACTGAGATGAAAACACTGTACAGTAGTTTTTTCTTTTACAGACATTGACAAATGTTGGTAAAGAGTGCAACATGGGTAACAGGCAAAATACATTTGCAATGATTTGTTCATGAAAGTCAAGAAGAAAATGTCCACAGCCTGGATTGCATAGGTCAGCTTAGACAAGCAGCCAAAAGCTGCTAGCAACAT
Organism: Euthynnus affinis; assembly: GCA_029490765.1. NCBI lineage: Eukaryota > Metazoa > Chordata > Actinopteri > Scombriformes > Scombridae > Euthynnus > Euthynnus affinis. The sequence goes on along the minus strand of CM055856.1, from coordinate 5,200,173 downwards.
GAGAGAGAGGAAGTTGTGAAATTAAAAATCAGAAAGGAAGAAATTAGGTTAAAAATGAGAAAAAAAGACTTCCCTATAGAAACCCACAAATCATGTTCCATGCATTAATATCCTGTACAGTCATGCAGTGTGAATGTCCTTTGTAAAAAAATTTTTAAAAAAAGTGAGAAATTTTGTACGGTGCAAAGAGGAAGAGGAAGAAAAAGAAACACATCAAGGGTATCTGACATGAACATATAACAGCAGGCCAACTGTCACACACAATAACTGCTGGTATTGACGAACTCCTTCCTTCTACCTCTTCAAAACGGGACTTTTTTTTTCTTTCTTTTTTTAAACAAAGCTGAGATACTTGGCATTGTTAAGTATGACACATGTTGGCAGTCTAATGGATTAAAAATTGCTATTCAATCCAAAAATATATCTTAATATATAAAACAGTATATAGGTATATCATTAAGTAATAGTCTTAAAAATAGTAATGACACTTTAATACACAACTACTGAGTTATTAATATCCCTGCACATACACACACAGGTATTTTTAGGTCAAATTTGGCTAACCACTGCTCAGATGGGTGGGGATTCATTCGGAATTACATGAGTGATCGAGGTTTAAGTTGTTCCGCCCTAACAGGTGCAACAGAACGAACAAGAGAGTCAGGCAAATGACAGTCAAGTACGGTCTGTACACACCCACACTCTCCTCAAAGGTCTAATCAGCCACAATAAGTGCAAATACCTGGGTGGCTTTGTAGCTTTTCTTTATCAGCATGAAGCAATTCATTTTAATGCCACTGTACTGTAAGGCTAGCTACATCAACGCAACCTCAATACTTAACAAGAAGCTCTTGTGCCGGCCCTGACTGTGCCCTGTCTTCCACTGTCATTATGTGATGCGCACAATTTCTAGTGAGCATTTCAGATCGACTCAAATCACCAGCAGGTCATCACAACTAATGAGCATATTGTCTGCAGTCCTTTCATGGTGACAATAATGGTGACACACTTAAATTCACCAAATATGAGCAGCACGATGAGTTGATTAGTTTGTGTCTGGCGGTGGCTGCTGGAGCGATCAGTAATTGATTTCAGTCCAGGGTCTAATCAAAACGCAGAGACGCTAATTAAAGTTAGAAAAGTAGTGTCCTTGCTCTCGGGCTTGGATGACCGCAGTGGAAACAGCAGAGACATGTTCCAGCATACAAAGTGGGTCCTTGTGACCACGAGGAAATGCACGGTTGCAAAAATGACCCTTGCACGGATGTGCCACAGATTTATCTGATGGATGAAAAACACAGATGAGTCCAAAAAGGCATTCAAACAAATGACCTCAAACTGGCTGCCTTTTTTTTTTTTGTTGATGTCTAGCTCCATTATGGCTCATGTACTGTACATGACAGCCATACATTAAGTTACCCACAGTTTATTAGATATCCTGACAAGCACAGAGGAAAAAGAAGACTATCTGAGACAACATTAATAAAAAAAAATACATGGGGTCATACTATAGCACTAAATAATCAGTTTCTCTTTATAGAAATCCATTCCTCTCTCTCCCCAGTCCCTGTCCCCTCCCCCACAGTGCATGGGCTGACTACTTGGGCCTCCAGCTGAAGCTGGGCTGGTGGGAAAATGGGAATGTGGTGATTAAGACTGGGCCTATATGACCTCCCAGCTAAAAATACGCTGTTTACTCAAGGCAACTGCCAAGAAACTCTGGACTAGGCAGAGGGGAGAGGAAAAAAGTCATGTTTTGAGAAAGGAGGAGGGGGGGGCGGGGGGATGGGAGGGGGGGTTGTGTGTGACAGGAAGTCTGAGTTTGTGACTGAAGGAGAGTGTGTGATCAGCAAGAAATGTCATGATAAAGAGTTAAGGATTTTTTTTTTTCAAGTCTGAATGAAGTCGCTCTGGTGGTGAAACTTGATGTGAATTAAAACTTTCTATATTTGCTGATGTTGTAAACAGGGCCAGTTTGTGATGGTTGGATGGTTGGTTGGTTGGACAGACAGGCCGACAGACACTCAGACAGGCAATTACCAGGGGCCCACTTGTTGTGAAGTTTTTCACGCAAACACCCACATGTTTCATGCATACGCACACAGTCTGTCTCGCACACATACACATATATACATTAAATACAGTGAAAGAAAGAAACAGTGGTCTCTTTCAGTCATGAAAGACAGCCTGGCAGGCCACACCAAAAAAAAAAGAAAAAAAAGAAGAAAAAAAAAAGCTTTTTGAAGGTTTTTGACAGTCAGAAGTCATCAGAGAAGAATGAGTGGAGGGGGAGGGCTAATGAGAAAGCAGACGGAACAAATTGTGAGAAAGAGATGGAGACGTCCTCAAGTGTTCACTTTCCTTCCGGTACAGTTTGTACTCTGCTCTGCCCCAGCTATGAGAAGGAACTTGAGAGTGAGGAAAGTGTGGATGAAAAAATAGTGATGATGTAAGACAGATCAGAGTGTGAGCACAGCAGGAGAGAGCAAGCTGCTTGGCACTTCGCACTGACAAGAGACAGACATGAGAATCTTGCATTGTCCTCCTGAAGAGATATGTCCATCACACACCTTGACTAAGCTGCTTGTGACCGAGAGGGTTATGTACAAAATCTATTACAGGACAGCTGACATAGGCCAAGATAACATTATCACTTAAAAACTTTGTTTCCTGTCTCTCTAGCTCAGCCTCTGCACTTTCATTTCTCATTTCATTTATTTATGTATAAGGACAACATTAATCAACATTTCTGCAAATGTGCCAGTGTTAGCCAGCTGGCTAATTTTCAACAGCAGTCCTTTGGCAAGATGTTCTGAACTTAAGAGATGATAAAATTTACGAAACGAAGACAAGAAGACTCCATAAAGACAGAAACTGCAACAAAACATCTGTGAGCTTAACGGGAGGTTAATTCTTTTGTTTTAAAGATAATAAACTGGTAGTATAATAAAATAGTAGGTGCCAAGGTTTGGATTCACAAGTGATAGAATGCATGCCTCATACACCACCATGTCTGATTACACAAGGCTACAATACACAGTCTTATAAAAATCAATGTAATATAAACTGTCATCTCCCACCACTTGTCACTGTATCATAAAGCTTCTTAATCTTAATAACTGTACATATTTGAATGCAGAAGACAAAACTACTCAAAACTTTCCACCTTGTGACTGTTGGTACAGAAGAAAATCTGGATTAGCTGGTTCTGCGTCACATTTTTAGAGACATAGCAAGATGTTACTCACGTTGTGTCCATGCGTAATTATTGCCCATTACACAACTATGATAAGAAAAGACTAAAAAATTTGACTGTGGACTGTTTTGACTGAAGACTCAGAAAAGCATAAAATCATACAAATCACAGCATAATCAAATATAGCATCGATATATACTCTCATGCAGTTTTAGCATACGATATGCAAAATATGTTGATAATACTCCAGACATATGTCTGTATCCACCAGCCTGTTTAGACACGGTCGGGCCTATCTTGTTCCTAGCCTAACCATATCAGACCAGCGGCATGACGAATTATGTGAGCATTACCAAATTAACCTCAATCCAGTATGGTGAACATAAATCCCCCCAATTCATCACCATCACATCTCAGCCACTATTCAAACTAATAGGATTAATGTTTCCTTCTGGACAGTTCAATTCAATAGCTCAATAAAAGTATAAAGTAAACCAGAGCTGCTCTGTCTGCTACATGAAACTAAAGATAAATGGATATGGCAGCATTTACGACATCATAACGCCCTGCCTTATCAGAGCCTGACTTGGCTTTCCCTCCGTACAGCTGAACGTCTGGGCGTGTCCTGTCATTGGCCAGGTAATGATCAAGCACCACGCTCTCTAATCTTTGTACTCAGCGTGATGATTACAGCCAGGCTTTTAACACACTCCCTTAAAAACCTGTAGTTAATTATGCCATGTGGCCTGAGGCCACCTCCACAATACTGTAGAAATGACACACACACATACACACATCCGAGCCACACCTCATCTGGGAGTGCTGCTTAGGTAGGACTGAGTCACTCAGTCCAGTTAGCCTACCTCCCTCCACACTTCTTCCCTTTCTTCTTTCCCTCAAGCCTCAAGAAATGGCATGTCCTGTATGATTGCAGAAAAATGTCTCAGCTTCCCTACCCACTTCCTGGGGCAGCTTTCTTCTTGTAAAGAGCTGTTGCAGACCCTATTCTATTCATTTGATGTGTATGATAGTCCGACAAGTCGAGCTTTGTGACTCATTTGTGAGTCGGCAGATGTACAGTAGAGATTGTGGATGAGGGATGAGGGGTGGGGGGGATGATAAGGGCACGATGCCAGAGATAGAGTGGAGCAGAGCCTGGCTACATCACTGTCTGAGATCACAGCCCAGCACTAATAGTCTGGATCAAGCCCTCCATGAATCACTCTTTTTTCATTGTCACTAGTATTCACTTGTCAACCACATGACCGTTTGAATTTCATTATTCGGGAGAAGCATAGTGGGTTCTTGTAAATGGCAGTTTGAGCCTTCAAATGAATCTTGTGATTGGATCTGGAAGTGGATAGTTAGCATGACATTACAACTGTGAACAGTCACAATCATCAAGGTTGACTACTGAAGTACTATAGACCAATGTATCCTCTAACAACATCCAAGTCAACCTTTGAAAAAACTCAAACAGCCAAGAGGTTAATGCATGAAAACCGACATTATCTATAAGCAATCAAAAGAACCGAAATGTCAGATCATCTGTCAATAAACATGTGAGTAGATTGTGAATGTGTTCACATGTGAGCATGTGTGTGGATATGTGTGTGGTCAGGCACATGAGATAACACACAATGTGGAGGGAAGTGAAAAAAAAATCAAGTGATTGGCTTATAGTTACACATGTGCCTGCCTCAGGATAAATACAGAAATCCCCAGAACTCAGAGGAAGTATATGAGCAAAAGAAGGAACTATTACTTCCTAAAAATTTGTGGAAAAAAATCTGGTTCTCTCTCTCCTTACCCATTTGTTCCATTGGCTGTGCGAGTTGGTTGAGAAACAGTCACCTCAGCTGGACTCTGTCAACAGAAGAGAGAGAATAGGGTAAATAGATGATAATGCAACACAAACAGTAGTCTGTCCCTATAACTGGTTCACAGGTTGAAGTGATCCCTCAAGGGTTTGCCTTCAGTGGCCGTGTTACAGTAGAGCATACGGCTGTTCCTGGCAGTCTAAGTACATAGCTGCTCTGTTCCTGTAATGCTTGGCTTTCACTTGCAAGGGGTGAGCTGGTGGGGAGAAATATGGCATGCAAAACAGGCTCATTTAATACAGGAGTGGGGAACAGAGGAATCTTTTGTGCAATAGCTTGCATGCACCCCAACCAGCAAACCCCGAAAGCTTTTATTCAGATCAATCATTTCTCTGAAAAAAGTTGTTAGCCTAAAAATAACCCTGGTCTTTCAGATATTGCCCTCATAACAAGCACAGTTGCCTTCATCTTCTCTATCCACATGTTTATACTGCCACAGGTTTATGGTAAAAGGCTGTTCACGTGATGAAAACAAGTGAGAAAGACAAAGTGACCTCTAGGGGGATTGTATAGAGACAGGACTTTGTAAAATGATGGCGTACTAATGATAATTATCTGATTAACACGGTCAAAAATCTTACACAAATGACTGGCTAAATGTTACAGAAGTTATCTCGATTACAAGCCAGCTAGCTTTCTTGGACATCAGATTTGTATGAAATTGGGGCTGCCACTGGCAGACACGTAAAATTAAATTTCATGGGTTGAACAATGAACTTTTCATTCCAGGACTCCCCTGGTAAGCAGAAGATGGGAGAGGATGTTTCCTTTCACAGAGTTTAGGCCTCTAGATTCCCAACCTGACCTTGGAAAACCCCATCAGACATCAGAGCTCGCCTGTGTACAATTTGGACTGATTCCCTGGTGTGCAGGGAAGCACTGTGTGTCCCCATGGCCTGACTTGTTGTCTCTGTGAGCCGCAGCCTTGAGCGAGCTCCTGTGGCTGCCCCAGCCCAGCTCGGGGGTGTTGGCCTACCTGAAACCCTATCCAGGTCAGCTCTGGGCCCCCTCACAGTTCACACACCACACTTTACTACTGGGCAAACTAGCCTAAGTATAGCTCTTGCCCTGGAAAAACAGTCTACTGCTTCTTTTTGGATGGCTCAAAAATAACAAAGAAAACATGAACTGCAAATTTATAGGCTAGTATGGAATCTGTGTGATATTTATAAAGACCAGTTTAGACCGAAGATTCGCAACGTGACAAGTTGAAACTTGCAACTACTTGCAATTCGCCGATCTACAACGTTCTGAGACCTGCCAGTTTACACCAATGCGACTAGACGAGACGGTGCATTGTTTCCATAGCAACAACTCTCTGTACTTCCGTTCTGACTGCCGGCTTTTCCGGCTTTTTTGTAACTGGATACTTTGTGGCGTCTTTAAATATGAATAAGGATAGTGACAGTGAGTTACTTGCTACAGTTGCAGTTCTACTATTGATGAAATGATGAAAACATTAAGAATTTGGATCGCGCTTTTATTGTATACAATTGCTAATTTTGAGCCTTGTGTCATACAGAAAGGGCTGCTTCCCAAACAAATTGATGGAAGTGATCCCTTCTTTCCTCCCTTCAAAATTCTGCCATTTCAACCAGCTGACAGTTTGTAACTGACTTGACCAGCAGGCTTCGCTATGAGCTGATTGGCTGTTGAAACAGGTGACATGCCTTACGTTCTAAAACCAGCCACTGGCAACTTGACAAACTGAGTGGCAGGCGACACCACCAGCCGGCTCAAGTCGAGCTGAGACGGCCGCTGCAACTTTTCCCTGCAATGTTCTTAAATGGTTTCGTCTCGCTGCGAGTCTTTGGTCTAAACTGGCCTTCAGGCAGATGTACTCAGAGGCAAAAAAGGAAAAGATGAGATGTTTGGATAATGAGATCTAATTAATGTTTAACTCAGGGAGAGGTACTGTAAATGTCAAACCAGACAGACAAGAATAACTGAACAGTGTCAGAGAGCGCCTTGTGAATGGAAGAGAGTGTGCACGTTAATTCCCTACCCCTGTCCGTTAACTATATACTATATAAATGATTTAACTAAGCTAACAGCCCCAGAGTAGAAAAGACAGACAGACAACCATAACTGAAAATGACAAATCAATAAGAATCACATCAACTACGGCAAAGCTGTAATTCAATTATATTAACTAATCAAAGGATCAATAAACTAATGGGTCAGGTAGATCAAGTTAAAATATTGTGTTTAATTCTCCACAAAACGTGACTTTTACGTGAATTTACAGAAAAATAGCTTTCCAATGGAGTTAATGGGCTGTGGGATGAGGAACAAGGATAGCGTGCGATGCAGAGCTCTGGCAAAAGCTCTCCCTTTGGACGGGCAAGGGATGAATCACTCCAGACTAGAGCAGAGCATGGAGGGAAAGAGGGAAAGATGCCGTGATGTGTTCGTTCCGTGGCTGACTTCCGCTCTCGCTTTCCCCTCGTCTACTCTCTCTCTCTCTCTCTCTCTCTCCCTCCAGCTCTCCTGGGAGGCTGAGTAACCAGGAGGAAATGCTTGGGCTCAGCCAGTGTCGGCCTGAAGACCAGATGTGTGGCCTGGAGGTGGTGAGGCAGAGACGCAACGGAAACCAAATATAAACCAGCGTACCATGACACCTCTGAAGACAGAGGGCAGTAGTGATGGTTAATAGGACCCGCACCCAGCATAGTTGATCTGTGCTTGTTTATAACAGGCTGCACTGTGGTACTCCGGTCCATACTTACAACTGCCCGGGCCTAAACACTTTGTGGTGGTAGTTAAGTGGTAAACGTGACTGCACGTCGCATACAAAACTGAATAAAGTTTCAGTGGAAACATGGAAAGAAGAGAGAATGACGGATGTCCTGTCCTAAATTTAGTGACTTGCTGTCCCAACACTGGAGGCATTCAGCTCAGTGTGACTGTTTGGGCAGCTGCTGGAGAGCAGTTTCTTTGAATGAGGACTGTAAACATGCAGGGAAAGACATGGCCCTGTGCTCTTAAGGGCCAAGCCTACACAAGCGTCAGCACTGACTCATGATTCCAACCTCAGTGAGAAGAGTCCTGGCAAGGAACAGTATGTCACCTATGGCTTTGGTACTGTGGATGCTACACATCGTGGCATCCTCTGGCAGTATGTTGGAAACGATGCTGGAGATTGTGGTGAGGGTTTTGGATGTTTTAAGCGAGGGAGACTCCACCAGACCTCTGGGTTATTGTGGTCATCCCTGGCAGGAGCTGGAAGGAGGCCTAGTAAATGGGGTATTTGAGCATTACAAAGCCCAAAAGATATACACACATACGCCCAGGGAGGTCTGACCTGCTGTATGAAAATGTGGCTTGTCAAGCTCTGAACGAAGTGGAGCTCTCTGAGTAAACGATGGAACGTTGCCCTGAGGGGCTTTCCCTGGGAATCATTGCAGACCATCTTCATCCCTCACTGCAGACCATCTTCATCCCTTTTTCCTCCCACCATGGAAAACCAAACAGTATCAGCTAGATCTGTATATTCTGAAAGGAGGGGCTCTGGGGAGCATAACGAATTACGTTGGCTGAGAGTAGGTCAGCTGATGAAATTGGCATAGAGTGGTTCAGCTGTGGTCTTAATTTTTGGCTCAGCGTGAACTATTGATACAGAATTACAATATCCAGTATAAACCAGTGACACAGATCAAGAGGAAACAGGATTTGAAGTGGATTGATTATTTGCGAGCGGGAAGCAATCCATAATCAATAATTTCAGGTCACCTGGGTGCATTTATTATAACAAAAAAATGGCTAATATAGTCCAAAAGTGCAGTTTTCCTGCTTTTTCTTACTCGGTAAAACACTGTCAATTACATCAGTCAATAAAATGGTTCCTCCCATTAAGAAGTAATCTGATAAACTGAACAGGCCCAACCACATGATAGATTAAGAGGAAATGTTCCTCAAAGGGAAATATATCACTCAGATTAAGAGAGGCAGACTATTATTTTTTATGGCTCAGGACAAGTCAATTCTATTTATGAATATTTACGAGCAAGGAATCAATAGAACCGAGGGTATAATCAGTGATGTAACACCGCTGTAACAGAGATCAGCTCTAAAGACAAAGAAGCATTATGCGCTTCACATTAGACATTTGTTTTGCACTATTACACCTAAGCTTATACCGATAAATAATAAAAGGCAGCTTTCTTTTAAGGATTATTCTTGCGTAGATGTTACATCCTTGTGAATATAGCTGTTCCTCTTTATGAGAGACTCCAGATTGGCCAGAATGCAAATCCCTCAATCAAGGTCATCTCATAGAGCCACATTCTTCTGCAAACATCACATCAACAATTTAATGAACCAACGTTAAATCCCAGCGGAGCCCAATTCTGCGCATGTAGCATAGTCTGCATTTTTAACAAGAGATCCGGGGAAGGTTACAGGAAAAGGAGATCTATGTGTCTCGTTATTAAAAGGCCATCAGGCGTCTCCATTAGGACATGTTACTATGATCTTGCATTGATTGCAGATATAGAGCGCCAATGGCCAGCCAGATGGTATATTATGACCAAGACAGGGGGGTGTTTGCCAAGAGGACGAGTGCTACACACCAACACCTCTCTTGATACCCCCTGAGCAACAGATGTTGCTCTTATCGGGCGGCAGCTCGTACTGTTAGACTTCTGTTGAGGCAATAACTGTGTAAAACTTATCTGTTCCCAACGTTTTCATGCAAATCGCCATGGTGCCGCACTGGTTGGTTGCAAGCAGACAAAAGGGCCCAATAAATAGATAAGCAGGATATGCAAGTAGTGGCTCCAGGTGGTATTAGCCTCCTCTACAAGGGCATACTGTTAGTGTAAGTCATGTCTCGGCAGCACAGAATACCTAGGCCTATTATACCAACAAATACTGCAGATAAAGTCAAACATTTATGAGAACCTTCTCCTTAAAAAAAAAAAAAAAAAAAAAAAAAGAGTGAGAGATGTGAGGAGAAGCAACCAGCTCCAATAAATATTTGAACACTTTTGTAAGAGACTGTACATAAAGAGCTGTGCGTCGGGTCATACAGAGAGAGCCTACCTCAATTCAAGGCAACAATGCCCCCTCACAAGTGGGTGGACAATGCTGAACTCTCTGTGCCTGATCAGATGACTAACATTACAGAGAAGACAAGGCCGCAGTCTTATTTGCAATTGAGCGGACGGAGGCCAAACACACAGGATCAGTTCAACACACTGGGTTTTACAGCTTGCATCAGAGTGTGTGTGTGTGTGTGTGGGGGGGGGGGGGGGATTGCTCAATGTTTCCCAAGCCTTCAAGACCATGCAAACCTAAACGTCAAAAAACTGGGCAGCAGCTGCAACATTCAGTGTCCTCCATCAGTGACAGAGGTTTGCATTGAAGCAGTTGAGGACAGTTAACATGTGAGCTCACATGTGAAGACCTTGCAACTTCAAAATACGGCAACCTCATGAACACATGTTGCATTTCTTATCACGTCTGTGAGTCCGATACACATTCACTTTTCAAAATTAATCATTTTCATATCTAGAAGCGTAACCACATATCCGTTTGCACAAAACTGAAATCATGCCCCTACGGTTGACCCTGTTTGGTGATATGTTATTAGGAAAAGGTCACAGGACAGTTCTTACACTTGTCATTTTAAATATACACTATAAAATGATGTTATGAAACATGCAGCCTATATAGGAAGATGCAGAAGAGGTGTTGCGGTGCAGGTGGAAAGGTTTTTTTGTTTTGTTTTGGATTTTTTTTTTTACCCGTCCATTGGAAGTCAAGTCCTCCTTGTTGCGCAATTCAAAAGACTCTTCCTCCTCTTTCTCCCCATAGTCCCGTCCGAGCAAACTGAAGCCCTGCCTGCAGCACAGAAACCAGCAAACCCCTTGCAAAGGCATTCAAATGAGGTTAAGTGTGTCGTCTACTGCTATCCAGGTCGGAGAAATCAACATTCACGGTGCTGTCTCGGCCGCAAGTAAGTCCAAGAGCTGCGTGAGAGCATACAGGATACCCTCTCCATAGATATCCAGCGAGGAGGAGGATGAAGGGTAGCATAAGCTTACTCTCTCTCTCTTTTTTTGTCAAAGAAGCGTCCAAAAGAGAGTTGTCTAGTAACTGTACATGACAGCAGTCATACTCCAGCAAAACTGGTTCAAGGAAAATCCTCCCCCCCCTCTCTTCTTCCAGGACTCCGGTTTGCTTCGCTCACGACACCTTGCTGTCCCTTGAAACGACACAAAGTGCAACAAGAAAAAAAAATTATCTCCAAAAGTGGCACTGAAGGGTTAAAGTACGTCGAGTTGAACGCGTTTAACCACGTCGACGCTGTTGCTGCCAACATTTTTTTTCCTCTTTCTTTTTTTATAAACACATTTTGTTAAGTTATAAGCAGGAGCGCACCTCTGTTACAGGAGCGACTGTCTGACTTTCTGAGTTTGAACAAAAGCGTGCTGCAGCTGGGACAGGACAGTGTGGGAGGAGTGACTACGCCCACAGACCTCACGTCTGTGATGTGATTGGTTGGATACAGACACTCCCCGGAATGACACGCCCATAACACACGCCTCCACCATCCACATTGACAGAGCATCACATGTCATGATAATAGTAATAAAATCATCCAAATTATCAAGATGACCTAGTAATATTTCGATAAGGAATGGCTGTGGCACTGATTGGTAGGGTCACTTATCAAGGTAGTTATAGTATTCATACAGGGAGTTAAATATATATCAATAAATAAATATATAGTGTAATTAAAATACAATAATTCAGATATTTTATGTAATAATAATGAGGCCATTCAAGAGCTTAAAGGATAGTTTACTTTATTGCACTTTATGGTGTTTTTAATCACTGTCTCTTGTTGTATCATAGTCATACATTTCCTTCTTCTGAGTATTCACTGCTGTGTATTTGCATAGCAGCCAGGACAGCATATGCTTACTTTTCTCATAAAGCTGCAAACAATCTTGATTAGTGAAAACACATTTGAGCATTTCTGGCACGACTTTGGAAATTTTATGTCCCACAGGAGAAAATATTTTGATAGTGGTATCGCTACTTACCCAAGCCAGGTGTAGTTTTTGGTTACAGTTATTTCACACCCTATCTTGCTTTATGTCTTTTTTTCCCCCCTTATTCTTTCTCCCAGTTTACTTTTTCTTTCTTTTCTTGTACACACACACACAGATGTACACACACTCTTCCCCCACTCTTTCCTCTTCCACTTTGCTGAACAGTTTATAAAGATACAGCAGTAGGAGGTAGGAGGACTGGTGCTAAATCCAGACACGTGATATATCCAGCCCCCTCGGTGCTCATGCTTATTTCTCCCTTAATATCCCTTCATTTCCCCTTCTCTGCTCTGTGCAAACTCCCCCCACACACATCTCAGTCAGCTGGCTTTAACTCATTCCTCACCAAGAAGAGCTCCTAGCCACTGGTCTACCCACTCTAGCTTTATGGATAAACTCTTTTGGCTCTGTTCCCCCCCCACCCCACGCACACAAACACACACACACACACACGTTTTTGAACTGTGCCTACATAAGCACACTACGCTTCCCATTCAGACACTTTTAACCTTTGTCCCTACTATTTCCCCAGGGGCTTTGTAAATCAATAAAAAGGCTCATAGATGCACCTTTTCAGCTGGGGTGTACTCAGCGTTATGAGCAGCGAGCCTTACCACCCCTCACCCAGTCTCAGATACACACACACACACACACACAGACACTTTCAAGCAACACACACACACATACACTGCCCCACATTTAAACCCTCAATAGTTACAAGAGAGAAGCGATGACTATTTGAGCTACTTAGTGGAATTAGCTTCATTTCATTTCCCTGTATTTACGTTTTGAACATGTAGTTGTACATCAAAAGTTCGCCCACATTTTGGCAACTACCACATTCACATGCAAGAGCAAATATTTCCTCAACTCCTTTCTTCAAAGTTACAGCCCCTTCCATGCTTTCTCTCTGTCTGTATCCATTCTCCAGTATCTCTGTGGGCCATATCCTCCCCTGTCCTCCCCCATATCCCAAAACAATACGCTGGGGGCCCCCTTCTCCCACAGACCTGGAGGAACATATGTTTTATTTTTAGAGCTCACTCCCTCAGCCCACGCTAGTAAAGTGAAAAAAAAAAAAAAGAAAAGAAAAGCCCTCCCTCCATATATGGTTTCTGAAAGAGCTGAAGTCAGTACAAAAGGCAAAAGTGTATCATCACTACCCTCATATATACCTAAATATTGTCTGTGGTTGTCTTTTCTTATTTGGTGACAAAAGAAGCATCTGTGATAATCTCTTCAGTCTTTCTAGTAAACTCTCCTATGAAACTCTCCCCCACTGTTTCAGTATCTTAGCGTCTTCCTCTGTGCCCTTCTTGCTGTGGCGTCCAGTCATTCTCTTCCCCTCTTTCCAGGAGATGACACATGATTCTCACACAGGAACACACACACACACACACACATACACACATGCTCTCTCTCTCTCTCTCTCTCTCTCTCTCTCTCTCTCTCTCTCTCTCTTCCTCTCACACACACACACACTTACATACACGCAAGATAACCTGATACACTGTGTCAGGTTGAGGCACCAGATCAGGAGCAGGGCAGATGATTTGGTTGGGTTCCCAGAATGAACACAAGCCAGGCCTGCTAGCCTCAAACCAGAAGAGAGGGAAGTGTGAATTCAGTTCTAGTAGTTATTGAATGCTTATAATATGTTGCCGCTGGACGTCGTGGTGCTACATTTGCTCAGATAAGAAGAAAAAAAAGTGATGTTTGAAAGCATAATAGTGCATGTTATATTTCAAGCAACCTAAACCAGGAGACATTACTCTTTTTCTTTTGATACGCACAATCATGTGTGTGTGTTATCTTTGCTGTGGTGTTAGTACGGCTCTGGGCTCCATCTTTTCATTTTTATAGCTGGCTGGTTCCTTCCACTTCCTGCCTGCCACTCCTCTCAACACCGTTTGTTGAAATTGGCGTGTGGGGTTTCCAACGGAGACGTAGAGTAGATGCAAGTCACACATGTCAAGTTGATTGGAGACAGAACAGAGCGGAGCACCGTTCCCTCCATTTTCTCTCTCTCTCTCTCTCTCTCTCTCTCTCTCTCTCTCTCTCTCTCTCTCTCTCTCTCTGAGCCTCTCTGTCTGTCTCTTATTCTTTCCCCTTTTGAGTTTCTGCTCACAGGATCCTGTTTCACTGCAGCCCGCATTACAGCCAGTCTCTGATGTTGGTGAACCAGATTGATTGTCAACAGAAAGGGATGTGAAATCTAGTCTGCCAAGAAGCTCCCTGCATGGTTCACATTTGGGTGGCTTTATGTTATTCTCTCCTCTGAGCGGTGTCTTCGGGTGATGATTGATCGAATCTAGTACTGTGGGGTTTCTGCTTTTGAGGTTTTATTTGAAACTGAGCTTCCAATGTGGTCGGCAGGCACATAAAGAAATTATTCAAAAAGAAGCTCTGTGTCTGTTCTGTCTTTGGTGAGCTTCTCTTCAGAAGAGTGGTCTAAGGTCAGAGTTTATCTGACAACCCTCAAGCTAAGGATTTAGGATAGGAACTGACCCCCACTGACCCCTCACCCACGAGTCAGACAGGATTTCCTCCCTGCTGTGTCCAGCATTGAACTTAACCCTCATCCTGCCGTGCCACCACCAGCCCAGTCTGTTTAGGTCCAACAGGGGTTTAGGCTATGGGTTAGTGAACAGAGGACTGCTGTTTGACGGCTGTTGGCCCTTGTAATGGGATAGGGCTGCTGTGGAGCCCTTTAACTAATGCACCACTTGACCTGAAGTTCCAACTGTGAAACATCCAGCTGTGTATATGGATCGTTTGTGACAGTCCAGCTGACTATGTGTACATTTAGATTGTGATGACGATGGAAGGGAATTCATTAATGCAATGATAAAGAAACGAGAAAGATCCGCTTTTCAGCTGCACACACATCTTGCCACACAGTCTTGTCACAGGGTTTTCAAATCAGGGACTGTGGGATTCTGAGGCAAAGAATTTGGTTCCCATCAATATCATGTCCAGTACGTTCTGCCATCCTTCAGGAGCGGTGTTTACCACTATTAACAACACCACCGGGAGGGAGGTGTCTCTAACCCAGGTTTTGGGCACATCTGTTCCTAGGGGCCTGTGGCACACGGCCTTGTGGTAGGGGAAGGCCAGGCCGGGGAAAACATTCCCAGCTTAAACTTCTGACCCTGTCGCCCCAGTTAACCCCTTGCATCCCCCCTTTCTCCCCCCAGCTTAATTACAGTAACCCTTAGCATTCCAGGCTCTTACACACTGGCTCTGCCTGTCAACACATAAACTGCCTGCAGAAGTTGTGCAATGGGTGAATAAATGGCTGAGTTGGGAGAAGGCTTCTCAGGTTTTAAGAGACTGAATGATATTCTATACATGAGGCATCTGTCTTGGGTACTATTAGACTATGGATCCATTATACAGCAGCTAGCTGTTTTTACAGTGTTACAGCCTGGAAAGTACATAGTTTACAGTTTGATACAGCTATTTTGTGTATGAGGGCAGCAACTTGCAACAATTTTCTGTCAAAAAGACATATCATATCATTACTCTTTAAAAAATTGTGCCTGTGAGTTGTAAAGTATTAAGATATGCCATCACCATCATTCAAGTCATCCATTAAATTCATGTAGTTACATTATTCTTCCAGTCTTTCATAGCTTTGGACCATAATTCCCCTATTACTGGAATTTTAAAAGCTGACATTCCACAGCATGGGGAAAAAATGAAAATAAGAGGAGACACAATACCAGAAGCCTTGTTATCTCTAACTGTCATCAAAAGCCAAGTGAGCAGGAGTTGTGCTGGAATCAGAGAGGCAGAAAAAAAGATGGGGGATTGACAGAGATGGATAGTCAACCAAAGCTGATAAAAAGCCAGGAGAGCTGAGACTACAACTCGGAGAGGAGACACAACAACTGACAATACAAACAAACAGCAAAGATATGCCCTCATATTGTCTGGTATTTTCACATCAAAGAGGAAGTTAAGAATTGAGACTCCCCTAGACATGTGCTTCAACATCCTTAGTGATTTATAATGTGAACTGGGAAATCACAAGTTTGCGAGCAGACATCAGTTCTTCTCTATTCCCTTTATAGCTTTCCCTTAATTTAACGGAAACTTGGTGCATTATCACATACTTGAGGCAGTCCAAATTTGAATAATCTACGGTTAACTTGTCGTGTTTCGGAGACGGTGCCGTTAATGGTTGTGGCAGTGTAGGTTAAAAGCTGACTGCGAGGGAGAAGATAACTTATTGACAGTTAGGGGAGGCTGGGCAGAGAGCCAGAGTCCTTCAGCTATTTTTAGGACGCTGACTGTGTGAAAGTGCGCTGAATACAGAAGGACACATTGCCAAAATCTGAACCTGTGCTGGATTAGTGGTGTCTGTGTGCACTTGTGTACTGTATGCCTGCATGTGCATGAGTGTGCTTTGGCATAGATGCACATGTATGCACGTGCAACCAGCAAAAAAGAATGCAGAACTATGAGCTTATATCTTTGCGTGCATGTTAAGGCTAAGTATGTTGATTGGTGGTCAACATAGAGGACTACTGAAAGATAGACATGTCAAATGGATTTGCAGAATCAATGGAAACGGTCTGCTATTTGTGAAAAAGTCTAGCCCTGTGAGACTGTGCTTAGTCTTGCTCTTGTTTCCTGTGTTTAGATATCAGCTTTGAGAGTGGCTCTTAGCAGTACAAGCAGTATAATTACTGAATATGGAAAAAGTGCCCACTGCTTTACCTCAGTCTCGGCAGCAGTCCTTCACAGAGCAACTGAGTAAACTTCAATTCCCTTGGTCCAATTTGTGAGTATCTTTACAGGGAAGCCCACCCTAAAACAGAGCTGTGCACTTGTGTGATCTTCCACACTTTAAACATTATCGCAAACAGGAACAGATCTCAAAACAAAAATTTGAAAAAGTACCGAGGCTCCAGTGACAATGAACGGGAAGCTAATCTACTCGATAATCACTTATCTTGTATGAACCTCTTATGTTTCAATTAGTTCAGTTCAAAAGTTCAAAAAAGAGCCGGCATCTATATCACCAGGAAATCATCAAAACATAATGTGACATTGCACACGATGTGTTTCTGTGTTTCATGGTTAAAGGGACAGCCCTAGAGACTACACGCTACAAATTGAGGTCAACATGATATCACAAGAAAAAATAAAAACATACAAAAAAAATAAGAAAGAGAGAAAAAAAAGTTTCCAGTGAAGTTAGTTTAATCAGGGTGTGTTTCAGAAAATGTATGTTACTATATAAATGTGTGTGTGTCGGCCTGTGTCTTGTCTCATGTTTCCTTCAGGACTTGATCCAAGCTGTTGCTAGGTGCCATGACCTCCAAAAGCAACATCCATGGACACAGAGGGTGAACCCTGCGAGAAGTAGGGCTGTATTTTGTTTCCTCACCCTCCCCCCTACCCCAAACACACACGCTTAGACACACACACTGTATACCACAAACTCCCTATGGGTTCGGCCTGTGGCTAGGTTTGATCATTAACGGCTCATCATCGGACACAATATCGACTCACACCACAGCTAATGATCTCTTCTCCTCTGCTCTCTTTATGACCAGATCGAGCAGAGGAGGTTTGGATCTTAAAGGTGCAGTGTGTACAATTTAGTGGCATCTAACGGGGAAGTTGCAGATTGCACCCCCACCCCTTCAAATTTGCCAGGAAAACATGAAAGGCCCTCTCTAGGGCCAATGTTTGATTTGTCCATTCTGAGCCACTGTAGAAACATGGCAGTGCAGTATTGAAGGCTCCGTGGAAGAGGACCACTCCCTATGTAAATATAGAGGGCTCATTCAAAGGTAACGAAAACACGACTCTTATTTTTAGGTGATCATACAATTAACTACTAATTAAAACATACTTTTGAATATTATATTTCATTTCTGCCAAGTCCGTTCTGCTAGATGCCGATAAATTCTACACACTGGTCCTTTAAAAGGTAGGTACTTTAGTGTTTTTCACTCAGACTGCAGGTTTTAGCAGGACATCAAACTGGTTTAAACACTTCCTACTCTACAAACCCTACAGTAGTATAAGTATAAACTTTAACATAAGAAATAGGTCTCCCCTCCATAAGCACACCAATTGCTGCCCTCCAGATGCCCCAACCCCCACCCCACCTGCAAGCTGTGAGTGGAGTGGGGCCCAGCATTGAGAGGACAATCCGTTCTGTAGCCTCGCTGCCAAAGGTACTTTACTGGAGCTCTGCTCCAAGGAACTGAGCTGGGGAGGGGGAGGACACAGTTTGCATGTCTGGCCAGATTTCCCAGTGTGTGCATAGCACAGTACTCAGCAGAACCTCTAAGAAAAGATACGTCTGACCTTAAGAATCACCCATTGCCTTGTTGCTTCTGACCTCCTTACAAATGTGAGAAAGCTCTTGTTTAAGTTAGTCTTGGAGTATTTCCCAGTATCCTGTTGTAGCCTTAATGTAAAGAAAACCATTCACATGTTGCTTTTTGAACACAAACACAGAAACATGGCTGTTTATTCAACCTGACCACCTTCATACTTTGTCACTTGGCATGACCCTTTTTCATCTTCACTCATCATCCTCCCAGCTGCAACTGTCATTTTACTGGTCATTTGCTACAGTCAGCAGTTCACATCAAACAAAGCCCAAGGCAGAGCAACAAAAGAGAAAAGACAGTTGGCAAACAAACTGGGAGGCAGACTAAATAACTGCGGCTTGTCTGCTGTGTGAGGGAAACACAACCCAGTGGTGTGTGTGTGTATGTGTGTGTGTGTGTGTCACTGGCTGCGGCTCTGCATCTGTGTATGTGTGAATTTCTGTGTGAGCGTGTATGTGTGCTCATGTTGGCAGCAAACATGGAGAACAAAAGTGTCTCAGCTCCATGCATCTCCAGTAGGCCACAGCTGTTGTTGGTATTTAAACTTAACGCAGGTGTCTGTGCTGCTGTCTTTGTGGAGCGTTGTGGTCGTTGTTTGTACAACTCCTCTGTGAATAAATCAGCTTTTGAAAATGTTATGCGTATGTTCATTAACCCTACGTGTGTAAACGTTGGCTCAGTGACAACAGTTAGTGTCATGACTTAAACACATAACCATCACTTGGCTGTTTGAGGAGAAAAAGTAAAGTGGAATCTGATGAGAGCTGAAATGGTTTACAGACTATTCCATTGTGCTGACCAGGCAGATACAAACAAACTAACCTTTCCAACTGGGCTGAGGACATTAAAAACCATGTGAACATAAAACAATTAAATATTTATAGTACTTTAAAACAAAGTTGCTTTACAACAGAGCAACCAGGACAATAAAAAATATCCTAAAATAATGAGATTACAAGACAGAAAATATCAATTAGAAAACACTAGAAAGCAAAATTTGAATGACAGAAACATTCACATGTTGGTTTGAATGTGGTTTAAAAGATGCTATTTATCTGGCCTGAAATGTTCAGATCCAAAGCTGGGGGTTCCCGACTGTATAGACCTGGTCTGCCAGTCAAGTTGGAAAGACCAGAACCCCCTTACAGGAGGATCTCAGGCTCAGATGGAGCTTATAGAGGACTGTATCTAAAATATTGATGGTGACGGGCAATTGACATGCGGTTGAGGCCTGAATAAAGAAGAACACTCTGAACAAAGGAGACAAAAGCATGTACCATTGTTCTCAAGATGTGTGGCTGTTAAGTTTGATGTAAGCCAATCCACTATCCCTTGGATTTGTAACATTCCCTTGACCCCTGCTCTGTGTCCTAAACTCGGTTCATTGGTGTGTCCACTCTGAAGTGTGAGTGGTCAAACAGGTTGTAGCAGCTGTCTTGGATACACCAGTTGAGCTAACATTGGGGAGGGGGGCAGAGGGGGGAAGTGGGGGATCTTCAGTGGTGGGATCCCAGTCTGTGCATCCCCTGCTGGGCTTATTTTCAGCTGGGATTGGACCTCACCAGCAGGAGGTCATAGCGGTGTATGGACACCTGAGAGCAGGCTGTTTTAATAGCTCTGTTTACAGCCGCTCAGCCATCAGTATGCAGGGACATCGGGTTCCCATAGGTGGCGGCCAAAATAAACACCTGTCCCTGAGTCCAACTAGAATGTAATTTTGCTGAATTCCCCAGATCCTCACAGTCGTTTTCAAACCAGCCACCGTCAGCATTATCCACTTCTGTTTTGAGTTTGACATATCAGATACACATAAATAAAGCGAGCGCTCATTGCACAAAACTTTACAGATTCCTTCATTTATCTTCATGACAAGTAGCACTCATCCATGATAACAGATCAGCGAAACTATCTCTTGGAAACATCTGGGCATGAGTCATGACTGACCCTGTTTGTGAGTTGGTGTGTGTGTCTGTGCGCCCATGTTCGCGACTCAGTCGATGTATGTCTATGTGTGAGAATGTCTATGTGTCCATGTGTTTGTTTATGTGTTTTCATGCTCATACCCACAGCACATGTTCTATGTTCAGTGTACAGTGGCACCCCTATGGAAAATACACACAGTGCTAATGGGGGCAGACCAAAGTACAATCTGATCCCAAGAAGAAAAAAAAAAAAGTCCCTGTGAGAAACAAGCTGATTGCGGGTCTTCATCTGCATTTGTGCATTTTTTTTTTAAAGAAGTTCTTTAAAAGAAAAAGACAGAGAGCTTGACATTTTATAATATATGTTTGGATTATAAAGAGGGATAAAAAGAAATGGTGTGAGAAAAGCTCATTACTCTTAGTGCATGCGAATATCTGACAGCTTTCTCTGGTGTCAGACTCATTTTATGAACCCGAAGATCATTTACTCATTCATTTTTTAATTTACGTTAAGGTTCAATACATTTTGGCAGCGTGATATATCATTTAAGACCTGTAGTATAAAGTTAAGTGGTTAATACATTGTGGAAGAGGGTTGCTTATCAGTCAAATCATAAGCTGCTGTCATGAGTGAGAAATAAGAGATCCAAGTCCGAGCTTTGTCTGACATCTAGTGGTCGCTTGTCAACACTGCCGTTTCAGTTTCACTCCCCTGAAACTGCTGCTGTACATGCAAAACATATAGTTCAAATACACATAAATAAAAGAGAGTTGTGAGACATATTATTCAAAATAAGTTTATTACTCTTATGATTAACGTCCCCCCTTACTTATCCACTGCATTTATGCTTCCCATACAGCCTTGAATCAGCCTTAAAAATCTCAATATTGACTTTTACATACAATGTTATCCTTAAACAAACAAATCCACCAATGAGGTTACATATATTTAAATATAGGTACTGTATATCACCTGAAGTGACAGTTAAATGTATAAAGGTAATTTATTGTGAATTATTTTAAATAGACATTTCTTTTTTCTTTTTTTTTTTAATCTAAAAAGAAATCAAGCCTTTTTTTTGCAAATATGTGGATTTATCTCATCACACTGGCAAAATTATTTACATGGAGAAAAATAAGCAGATTGTAGGACGAATGGGATAAGATAAGGAATATTTTGGCAAGTCTGTGTTATTATGCAGGAAATGTTTCCTCTGATTGCTCTTGAGCTTGTGTTATTTTGTCCAGATGAGTGGTTTAACCCCAACCACATCGTATTAGATCTCCTTTGGATGGCGTAAGGGTCAAATGTAAAAGGTCACCGGGGAAACAGATGGCAGTCCAACGTAACAACAACCCTCCTATATATAAGCTAGGTGCAGATGTGTGAGAGGGAGGGGTGGACATTTGTTTGTGTGTGTGTCCATGTACTATGCATGTTATCAGAACACAGCAGAGAAACAGTTATCGGTAGACAGTGTTTGGTTTCTCTTTCTCTCTGATATTGCCTAATAGTTCAACAAAGATCATTTACTGAAGAAATAAACTAATCCTGTTTGCTTGCTGTTTGGCATTTCACCAGTTTGACTTTAGCACATAGTTTTGTGTTGAGAAGCCTGTTCAACCTTTAAATCTCACTTTTCTTCAAAAAAATTTGCGAAAAACATCAATATTATGAGATGATTACGCACTTATAAATGCCATTACACATCCTTTCAGACTTATCTTGAAACAAATGTGAAACATGGATCACTGCACACTATTAATAAGAAACCCTCCCTTAAATATCAAGAACACTCGGGGAATATATTGATTTCCATTATGAGTGAGATAAATTACCCCAAGAAATAAGTCTGTACAAGTCTCTTGTCAGTTGAATAGATATCTTTGCAGTGCCTGCCAAGGCCACGTCTGTAGGCAGTTTCTCCTGTCCTATTTTACTCTTTCATGTCATTTTTTCCCCCTGTTTGCCATTGTCCTCTCTGTGCAGATATAATTCTCTCCTCTTATTGTATTTTTCATGGGGGAAAACCAGTGGCAGGGAGCTTACAAACTGACAATCTCATTTGATTGAAAACATGGCAAATCCCACGCTGGCCTGGGCATTCAATCTCACATCATCACTGACACACTGACGTCCCATAAACCCACTTCTTAATCCCAAAGCCTTTTTTTTATTTTGTGGTCAGTGTGCCACCCATTGCAATAAGTAAATCCCCCCACACTGCCTAAGTCTCACCCTGCCCCCATGTTTGTGTGTGTGTGTGTGTGTGCGTGTGTTTGTGTGTGTGCATGCAAGCCTGTGCAGGGATGAGTCTGAGTTCAGGCACAGCTGGCAATATCATCCTGTAACCTGTTCTCCACTGGGAATACACTGCCATGGGCTGAGCACCTGGACGAGGTCAGATAAGAAGTGTGCAGCCTGCTGGTCTGCTGGTTTTCTGTGGTTCTGCTGCTGATAGAGGATATTAAGGATTTTCACCCTATTTTTTTGGGATAAGTCAATATCAACGTTCCTGAAGAGAAAGATTCGTTTACCATCTCCTCACTAACGCAGGGTACTCTTGGCCAGTTGGTAAGCCTGAAAACTCTGCCAAAGGAGGATGTGAAATGCCAAGGCAGTGGAGAAGAGGAATAAATCTTTTGTGCATTGGTGATGTGATCTACAGCCTGGATGAGAATTTGATATTTTTATCAGTCCCTCAGGACTTGTTTGGAGATTGAATACAAATTTTTTTTTTTTTTGAAAAAATCCAACCAATCTGCAGCGTACTGAAAAAGTTTCTTTCCTCCCTCCCCTCCAGTCTCCTCTGCATCTACAAAAAAGAAAAAAAAAATCCAGATTCCAGTGGAAAGGACGGAACAGAACCCCGCTCTCACCTGGCCTCTGCTAGTGATGCACATTTACAGATACGTGGAGCAAAAATGAGCAAGCCACAGCATTACACGACGGTCATGTAAATAAAACAATTTAAAGGATATAAAAGAAGCAGCGCGCGCACTCGGCGAAGCGCAGCATCGGCGCCAGCAACCAATGCGCGTCCCCGCCCCGGTGGAGGCTGTCCGAGATCCCGGGAAGAGGAGTTGGAGCCGTGCGAGTTAAAGTTGGGCTAAAGGGGGGTGAGAGGATGCTGCAGAACAATCTACGATCTAATTAACATAGCCTATGCGGAGAAACGTGTCCTAAGTGAAGGATGACTTGCAAAATACTGAGCATATGCCTCTTATTTTTGGGTTTTCAACATTGCTCATCACGTAAGTCTTGTGAAACAGTAATTGTTCATCTGTTATCATTGCTAGAATATGATTAAAATATCTCAAGGTGTATATTCGTGCTATTATCGGCATATTGTTTCGCGTCTGATGATATGCTTAAGGAAAAAAAGTTGCAGGATAACATTCGGTAATAAGTGGAAAATACCACTGGAGGGCAAAATGCAACCTAAGGTGTTGTTGAAGGGCAACACGCGTTGCGATAAAAACAGGCAAGCTTAAAACACATATCAGTCAATTTCACTGCTTGTCTTAATGCTGTTGCGATGTGAGTAATGCATTGTTTTTGTGATATCACACACACACAAAAAAGTGCAGAAGCGAACAGCGTCGGTCCCGCAGAGGATGCGCACGGACCGGACTGTCTGCATTGCAGTGCTTTCTCTCAGCCAGCACGCAAGTTTCTGCAGCGTGCGGGTTTAACTCTCGACTTCTTTGCACAGCACGATACTCGACTCTGTTTTGTTGCATCCAGCTTGATAATTGAAAAAAATAATCTCTTTAACGCTGTATATGTCGTTGTTGAAAACAAACAAAAAAAAAAAAATCCGTTGAATCACATTTTCAAATTGGCGGTTGAGAGAGAGCAGGACTTGGCGTCCTAATCGGGACCAGCCCACTGCAGTACTTTTTGGGGAACCCTGTGTTCTCATTACCTGTGTACATTAAGCGCCGCACACGACGAACAGGGATTCACCTGGCAGGGAAATCATTACCCGCTGCAAGATCAATGAAGCAGTCATATGGTGGATTTAGTTGGACAGAGGTGGGGCTGTGTTTTGGGGGGGCTAAACATTTGGTTGGGGAAGGTGCTATCTACCTTTATCTATCTCACAGCTTGTATTCACATAATATGCTTTATGTGTGATGTCAGTGTCGGAATGACCACAGAGGAGCATGACCATTAATTAGCCCCCTAAAGTGAATTGCATGACTCATTAGTTTTAACATCAATGGGAGATCAGGGAGGAGGGATGGGCTGTCATGTCATGTGACTTTTGGATGATGCAAATTACAAGGAATGTAAATGTTTGTATAGTCCAGTATCCTCGATTTTGGTGAGTTTAAGAGCTCAACCAGTGTGTTTGTACTGTACTGTAAGAGAAGTCACTTCACATTATATTATGCACCTTTCTGAGCTCTCTAAGTTATTGTAGGGACATAACCATACTCTCCAGGCATTGTGTTATGACTTTTGAATATAAATTGTTTTTCTGATGAGAACATTTTTTTTTTGTGGTACATGATGTCATACTACTGCTGATTGTGAGAAGCTCTGTCACGTGGCTTGTTTGCAGTGAACGGTGATATCTTGCTGTTGGAGGTAAAAGGTTTAAAAAGTGGAGAAATAGGAAAAGATGTCAATTCAGTGGGTGACCAATCACTAACCAGTAAGTTGAGGCCTGTGGGTTTTTGGCTTTTAGTAGTTCCTGCTGATGCTTTACTGCAGGCCAGGCCAACAGCACATCTGCTATACGGATGTGCTCAGTGGAAGTGTTCCAGATTAAAATGGAGCCTTAGATCCCAAAACACTGAGATCCAGTCTGGGGTGGGGCTGAGACTCAGTAAGGGGTGTGTGGGTGTATTTGAGGAGTTTTAGAGGGTTTTTTGCTTTGTGCATTGTGTTATGATTAACAAGAGACTGACTGGTCCATGTAAGGGGAATTGAGAAGAGGAAACAGGCTGCTCTGTGTGGAAATGTAGCTGTTCTTTTCTTTTAGAGTGAATAATGCTGCTGTTTGAGATTCAAATTTTAAAGTTTGAATGTGATTCTGATGTGCTGCATAGTTTGTGCTCTTATCCCTGGCAGTACTCAGACACCACCCACTGTGATGCCTGCTGGGTATGAATAATTTAGTTAAAAAAAACCCATAGTTTTACTACACCTTTGTGCTGCCCTGTGTTCATATTTTTTTTTGTTATAATGTGGGTGGACATCTGCATTCAGCTGAGATCTGCACATGCTCAGGGTTGCTGTCTGAATCCCCCAGCACAGCCACGCATCGCAGGCCAGTGACAGGCAAAGGAGGTGCCTCCCTGCATACTGTATGTAACCGTAATGATGTGTCAGCCCAGACAGGCGAGCTTACACTTACAGCAGACTGATGATTCAGCAGGAGTGGTGCTAGAGCTCTACATAGCTGCACTGTTCCCCACAGACTCTTAATGATAAATGGAGAAAGAGACTTCTGGCCCATGCGGTGCAGAGAGACTTGTGGTCCATGTGGTGCAGAGAAGGGGAGGGGGTGGGATGCAGAATCAAAAGGAGAGGGGTGAAAACCCGGTGAATGGATGCTCTGCACAGGCCTCAGGTACACTTGAGCTACTGCAACATGACAACGCCCTCTTGGTCAGGAGCACTGAGGGAGAGGCAGAGATGGAGATAGAGAGAGAGAGAGAGAGAGAGTAGTAAAAAATAGATAAATGATGAGTGAGTAGATGAGGTAATGGGGTGCTGTGAGAGCAAGATAGAGTGCGTGCTTTCCGGATTTGGGATGGAGTTAAATAGAGAGGAGTCAGAGTGAGGGAGAGGGAGCAAGATGCTGAATAGGTGGGGGTGTAGTAGAGTGCGTGACAGTCTTGCCATAAGGAGGAGCTGAGGAGCTGCGTGGCCTGGGTTAACCTGCTGTAGCCCAGGCTGTAGCTGCTCTTCATATTTCAGATTTGTCTCCTTTTACGTCTACTTGAGGAATTAAAACAAATCAATACACTTTAAGCCATTAGAAACAAATGGACTCTTTTAACTGCAGAACACAACTTCTGAATACTTTTGTTAAACTGGCCATGGGGTCACGTGAAATGGCTTGAAAGTACAGTAATAGAGTGATGCAGCAGAGATCTTTTATCGATCATCTGCAACATAGCAGGGATCTCTGTATGACAGAGGTGGTGTGAAAGCCTCTTAGTGGTGAAAGGGAGGCAGACAGAACAGAAAGTCAAGGTCATATTTTCCTTGCTCAGCATGTCTCTTCCACCTGAATGTGCAGAGTGTCCTTGCATGAAAGGTGACAGAACTCATGTGACCAACTCACTCTTTCCAGATGAGGGAGAAAATGGTTTATTCATGCCGTATGTGGGCTCATGAACGCTTCACATGTCATTTTGTGTAGTCTAAGGCATTGGATGGAAGCTCTACTTCTTCATTCATATTTCTGCACTGCAAGGATCTGCTCTACTGTTCCCCTACATACTTATTTATAATACTATATTTCCAAACTACAGCCATGCGGCACCCTACATCTTTCTCCATCTGCCGCCTGCATACTAATTCTGCTAACGTCTCCTGTTTCCATCCACTGTTTACTACCTTTCCTTCTGTGCTCCATGACCTCTGTGATTGTAAGAACAGGGACCACAATGCCAGAGCTCCTGTTTACCTGTAAACCACTCAATTGGAGTTACTTTAATTTATATCATTTCCACATATGAATACAGTCAGTTTTTTTTGCATATGCGTACATTCATATTCAAGTAAAACTCAGTCCATCTATATTTTTTTAACCTCTATCCATATTAAATCTCTGAGGATTATTAAAGAGCATAGTTTGGCACTTAAAATGAGACAGTGTTTTTCTTGCAGCTCGAGGTCAGGGCAACGCACATTTATCCTCAGCAGTGACACGAGAAAGATTAGGTAGAATTATGGTCAGTTTTAATAGCCGTAGGCCGTAGAGGGAGCCTGAGCAGATGGGTGACGGTCCTATCAGTCTTATAACCACATGCAGAATAGCAACTCCCCATTACATAGCCACAGTCTCTCAGTTTGACTTCAGCATTCTGAAGTGAAACGGCATGTACTTTTTCCAAGAAATGACACAAAGACGCAGACACCTATAGGGACATACGCACATCTAAAAAGACTTTGATGTGATGCTGCAATGCTTTCATTCTGTCTCTGCAATACTAAACAACAAGACATGAGTCATATTTGTATTCTTGTGAAATAAAAAGTGTTTGTTGGCCTGCATGGAATTTAAATAGTAGTGTAGTCAGCTGTAGTCTCATATATTAGAGTTAGTCTCAAAAATGAAGATGCAAAGATGATACACTCTCTGAGTAGGTGTCAGGATACTTAGTTAGATTTATATGTCTTGGTCCACCCCCGTATAAAGTGGCTATTTAGGACGGGGCATTACTGTGGAATATAAATTCTTGACTTTGCTTTCTGTATCCTGCAACTGACAGAAAGACTGAGTTTCTTTGTGCTGCGCCGTGATTTTAATTTGATTGATCTAGCCAATGTTCTAGCGTCAAATTAAAATCCAAATGGTCTTTTCTTATCAGGCTGTGCCACCGTGCCACACTTTGTTGTTCAGAAACGAATCATTTTGAAAGAGATGTGGGAATACTGCATTATGAGAGACCCTTTTTAATAAACTCTTACCTTGTTGTCTTTATTGTCATTCCAGGAGAATGTGTTGATCCGCTGGTCTCTGGACTCTATGCCTCCTCCTTCCTGGCCTCCTCTCGATATAACTTTCTGTACTCTGCCAATTTTGCCAAATTGTATGGTAAGTTTTTAATTGTAGTGTAGAGTTTACCCATTATTTTCACACCATTCACCTTATAGACTGTTCTCATATCAGTAATTTTAATTTATCACAGCAGGAATAGGGGAGACTAATAAAATTAAAGATGGCTCTGTTCTACTTAGGTGTACCAGTATGCCATGCCAGTGAGCAGCACCTTGACATTGGCACCTCTAAATGGAATGGACCCATTATTAATGTTATAGTCACACCTCCTTTAGAAGTCAAATTGGCAGCCGTCGTGAGAAAAGCAATATTAAACTTGTGAATACAGTATGTCACACTCAGAGTGGGGGACTCTACTTTAAACACTATATACTGTATATAAATTCAATGTTCACATTACGAAGGAAATGAGGATTTAAGATTTAAGATAATCTCGCAATTAAATGAGCAATTATACTCACTGTGGGAATTTAGTTGGGAAGTCTGTTAACTGCTAGATATAAGCCTACAGTAATTAGCTTCATTTGGCACAGTATGTTAGCTTTACACTGGAGAATCAGCAAAATGCTAAATGCTGGTCCAACCTAGATGTAACAGAAGGATAGCTGAACTTTACTTGCTTAGTAGAGTTGTACTCAAGTTCAAAATGGCTGCCATACGATTTAAGGCCAGATGAGATCACAATCACATTCTTCATTCAAATTGCATCTGTCAACCTCCACTTAAACACTCTTCTTTTTCCCTTCAGGCAGCAGTGGCTGGTCCCCATCCCCTAGGGACAGACAGCCATGGCTACAGGTAGACCTGGGCAGGAAGTACCGACTGGTGGCCATTGCCACTCAGGGAACTTACAACTCATATGACTGGGTCACCAAGTACACCCTCCTATATGGAGACAGACCAGACTCCTGGACGCCGTACATCATGAGAGGAGGCAACTCTGTAGGTGCTACTGAGGCAGAACGGTTGAAGGGGTGGGAAGAGGGCCATAACAGGGATGAGGCAGGGATTAACTAGTCAAACGTAATCCTTACAGCCGATTCTGCTGTCAGTGGGTGTTCTGTTATATTCATTGTCATTGGCAGTGAAACAAAGACAGCATAGCATATTATATCTCTCAACACTGACAAAGTTAATCTCATCATCAGTTCATCTCCAGTCTCTTAATAAGGCTTTAACACCATTGCAGTGACTCAATAACTCTCTCCCCTCTGTCTCATCTGTTTGCAGACGATGCCTGCAAACTGGAATGATTATCAGGTGAAGAGGAATGTCTTCCATTACGCCTTTACTGCTAAACACATTCGTCTGCTGCCTCTGGCTTGGAACACAGAGAATGGAGGGAAGATCGGTGTGAGGCTGGAGCTGTTTGGTTGCCCTTATGGTAAAAATTACTGATGGATGATATGCAGGGATTTACTGCCTCTGATTCTCATCCAGGGACATTCTACAATTCCAGCACTTAATCATATTTGATAATGTGCCACTAAATCTAAGTGCCAAATATGCCACAATATGTTCCTAGTTAACAGATAACTAAGCTCAGTATCACTACAATCATATTCAGGAACATCCTTCACCAACACACCTGAAGAGATCCAGTAAATGTGCCATGTAGCATTTATTCAGATCATTCTTAAAAGCCCAATAAATGCTACATACGACTGTATACAACATAATATGCACCTGATAAAACAACATCAGCAATAATTAAATCTAAACACTGTATTTTGGAAATCCTGAATCCATCTTGAAAAATTGCCTTCTTTTTTCAGATTCCTATGTTCTGCAGTACAACGGGGATGACTCAGTGGTCTACGTTTACCCAGAAACGAAGTCCCGTACGCTGCACGACCACATTGCCATTAACTTCAAGACTCTGGAGCAGGATGGTCTGCTGTTACACAGTGAAGGGGTTCAAGGAGATCTCTTTACCTTGGAGCTGAAGAGAGGCCGTCTTTACTTGCACATCAGCCTTGGTACAGCCTGAGCCATTTGTTGGATAAATTAAGTTAAAGTGATGGAAGGGATCTGGTTGTAGAGGTTTGGGTAAAGAAAATATTGTCCTATCCGACATCCATCTGAAAAAGAAGCAGGCTTTTCTCAATCCGTAAATAAACATGTTAAGCTGTGGTGTCTGGCAGGAGATCTTAGTAATGGGGTTTAGATTATTGCCTGGAGCCCTGCCTGCATTTCCAAAATGCGAAAAATTCAGCATCTTATCGAATTTCTTCTTTGGCTTATAGCTGATTAGACCGTTCTTTATTTATTTTTACTTCTTTCTGTGCACGTCCTCTGTTTTTCAGGAAGCAGCGTTGTACACAAAGTTGATGGTCGAACTACGTTAACTGCTGGCAGCCTTCTTGATAACCTACACTGGCACTATGTCACCATCAAACGTTATGGTCGGCAGGTGAACTTCACAGTGGACAGTCAGACAGTGACAGCCATCTGTAATGGAGAGTTTACCCACCTGGATCTGGATAATCAGGTACCTTAGCATCTGGGTTAATAACCCCCCTTTCATTTCTCTAAAATAACACTAGTAAATATGGATTAATGAGGGTGTCTTAATACCTATCTTTTAGTTGTATGTAGGAGGAGTAATAAAGGAAAACTTCCCTCACCTCCCCACCACGCCAAATTTCCGGGGCTGCCTGGAGAATGTTTTCATCAACGGCATCAACATCATTGACAAAGCTCAGAGAAAAGAACCTGACATCCGCATACCACGAAAGGTGAGGCTTTGTATAAAAAAGATCATTATTAATAATGATTGATGATGATAATTAAATATAATTGCTATATCAGTTTCATGCTCACAATACAATCACCACTGATGAAAATGTTTTCAAACTGATGAGGTGTTTTTCCGATTTTTCTCTCCTCTCCTCAGAAAAAGATGCATTTTGCCTGCCGTGACATTCTTCTCAAGCCGATGACCTTTGCTGGGCCCAACAATTACCTCCAGGTGCCGGGCTTCTTCAGGAAACCTCGAATGTTCGTCAAGTTTAAGTTCCGCTCCTGGGACTACACAGGGCTGCTAATGTTCACTCGTTTTGCCGATGACCTGGGTGCCCTTGAGCTTGGCCTGAGCGAGGGACAGATTAATGTCACTATATTTCAGCCTGGCAAGAAGAAACTCCAGTTCGCTGCAGGTGGGCTTCTGCAGTCTATGTCTTGTCAGATGTTACAGATTAGATTGAATTTAAAGATTTTGGAACACATAATGCCTTGTGCTTTATAACACAGGATGAATGTGACGTATTGTGCATGTGATCTTTCTGCTGATAGTAGGATCGCTGCTTGACAGGCTTGTCTCCACTCTTTAGGGTACAGGCTTAATGATGGCTACTGGCATACGGTGGATTTGGCAGCCAGAGATAATCTGCTGACTCTCACAATCGATGAGGAGGAGGGCTCCCCGCTGAAGATCACCAACCCCTTTACAATTCGAACAGGGGACCGCTACTTTTTTGGGGGTGAGCTGATGATTTAAATGGTTGACAACTCCCAAAACTTAAAAATCTCCACTGTTCAATTCATGCATTTGCCTTCCTGCACTCAGGTTGTCCGAAAACCAATAACACTATAAGGAAATGTGAGACCAAGCTGAATCGCTTCCACGGTTGCATGCAGCATATCTTCATCGACAATGAACAGCTTGATATCGACATTATTCTGCAACGACAGTGGGGACGCTATGCTGAGCTGTTGTTAGGCACCTGTGGCATCACTGACAGGTAGGAAAAATCATTTACAGTATGCACAAGAGAGCATACATGACTAATTCAGTTTCATTGACAGCAAAAAAATGGCATTATGTAACAGACAAATAGAAAACTGAAAAACTGTCCATCCTTTCAAGTCATTTGAGTTTAGCCAAGCCATTAAAGTAACTGATTATTGTATCTACCGCCAACCCCACCCCATCATAGCCCTATAATAATACATACAGTCTCATAGTGGTGTTGCCAAACTAGCGTCATCTTGTTGTGGATATTTGTGGAGTGTTTGGCATTGAATTACAAGAGTCTTTTGAGTGGGACATGGATTGTTTAGAGTTGAAAATTTCACCACATAAACCTTACGTAACAGCTCTCAACGAGACAAATATCACAGAGAAAAGAGAGGATGTGGAAGTGAAAGAAAGAAAATAGCACACTTATGTAAGCCTCTCACTTTTGTAAAACATCAAGATACTCAGTTTAAACACCTGCTCTGTTTACAGATGTTCTCCAAATCCTTGTGAACATGAAGGCAGATGCATCCAGTCCTGGGATGACTTTATCTGTCTGTGTGAGAATACAGGCTACAAAGGAGAAGTGTGTCACATGTGTAAGTACTGGCTGGTCATTTTATCACTTTAGCAAGTGTTTCTTTACAGTTAATTAGACCTGACTAAGCTATATATCTTCCCCAAATAATAAGAAATGAATCATTTCTCTCCTCAAACAGCGGTTTATAAAGAGTCATGTGAGGCCTACAGACTCAGCGGCAAGTATTGGTCCGGGAACTACACCATCGATCCTGATCTCAGTGGACCGCTGAAACCATTTGAGGTGTACTGCAAAATGAAGTGTAAGTAATCACTGTCAGTAATAAAATACGGCTTCATCAGCAATTTGTTCAGAATTTGCTGTATCCTCTGTGGGTTGTTACATAATGAAAAGTTGGACAGCAAAATGTCAGGTTATCATTCCTCGTTTCTGTAATGAGTTGGGTGCAGAAATTTCATGGGAAATTAAAAAGGTTCATAAAACAAGATAGATTGCACTATGTCTGTGTGTGTGTGTATTATGTATGAACACAGATGGGAAAAGTATGCATCTTCAGAACAGTGTCTAAGCTCAAATTAATTTTCATTCTTTCATTTTTCTTGCTTTATTACCCACTTCATCTTACTCTTTGAACGTTTACTGATGGTGACCTATATCTGTCATACCTCTTTACAGCGTACAAAGCTTGGACAGTGATTATGCATGACCGTGTAGAAGGTACCAAGGTGACTGGGAGTTCAATAAACCAGCCGTACATAGGAAATGTCAACTACTGGAACGCCTCCTGGGATGAAGTCACTGCCCTAGCAAACACCTCCATGTACTGTGAGCAGTGGATCGACTACTCCTGCTATAAGTCCCGTCTCCTCAACACCCCCAGTGAGTGGGATTAATCTATTCATTAATGTAGTACTGTACTGATGGAAAAACAAGCAAGACATGAAAATTGAATGACATGTTAACACACCTCTACATATGTTTAGATGGAAGACCTTTTGGTTACTGGATTGGTCGTAACAATCAGAGTCACTATTACTGGGGTGGAACCTTCAGAGAGGTCCAAAAGTGTGGCTGCGCAGTCAACCAAACCTGCACTGACCCCAGATTTCAATGCAACTGTGATGCCGACTATAGGCAATGGTGAGAAAACACACACAGAGCAGGTTTGTCTTGTATCTGTGATACTTACATGAAGGTTTTAACATTCCCAATGTGGCTTTTCAGGTACTCGGATAAGGGCTACTTGGACTTTAGAGACCATCTGCCTGTGAGGAAAGTGGTGGTTGGGGACACCAACAGAACCGGCTCAGAAGCACACTTCACAGTTGGACCCCTTCGCTGTCATGGCGACAGTGAGCAAAAACATTATGGTTGTGCTAACACAAAAATGCTTTGATGTGTTTGGAGGTTTTTTAATAAATATTGCAATGTTTCCCACAGGAAACATCTGGAACACCATATCCTTCACCAAACCCACTTACATAACCTTCCCAACCTTCAAGCCTGGCTCCAGTGCTGACATCTCCTTCCACTTCAAAACCTATCGTCCCTACTGTGTCTTCTTGGAGAGCTCTGATGACCACCTTCGAAACTTTATACGGATAGAGCTCAATAGTGAGTTGGCTCACCTGTTAGCAGGGAGCTATTCTCCTTATATAACCAAAACATCAGACTGGATACGTAAGAACATAGTCTTTTGTAACTCTCTTCCCTTTCTGTTTCTTCTTCTCTCTCTCCCAGGCACCCATAACCTTATGTTTATTTTTATGGTTGGCGATGGCATCATTAATGTGACCCTAAACTCTCCTGTGCCACTCAATGACAATGAGTGGCACTTTGTCCAGGCTGAGATTAATGTGAAGCTGGCCCGCATCAAGGTCGATTATCAGCCTTGGGCTGTCAAACGTTTCCCAGGTCAGACCTTTGTCACCATGAAGTTTACAAATCCTCTGCTTGTAGGTAAGTTACCTAAGGTGAACTTGGAAATTTGGAATTTAAAACTGGCATGACATAGAGTAGATTTGATGTTTCTTCTTTAAACCTTGAATAAAGATGAATACCCACTAATTAAAGTATTTTTATATTAGGCGCAGCCAACAAGACCCACAGACCTTTCTTGGGGTGTCTTCGAGGGTTACGGATGAATGGTGTTCCTCTGGATCTAGAGGGGAAAGTAAATGAAGAACAAGGTATAAGGAGGAACTGTACTGGACAATGTCTCAATGCTACCATACCATGTCGAAACAGTGGCCAGTGTATTGAGGGCTATGCTTCCTACACTTGTGACTGTAACAACACGGCCTTTGATGGTTTCTACTGCCATAAAGGTGAGTTCAGAAATGCTTCTCTTGACGTTATGAAGGCCATACTGATTAAAGAAATTAAAATCTGATGTGTTCAATAACAATAATAGGAGTAGATATCTAATTTCACAATGCTCTTGTCCAAGACATTGGAGCGTACTTTGAGATCGGCTCATGGCTGAGGTACAACATACGAAAAAAGCCCATATCAGACGAAGCAGCATGGGCCAACTGGATTGACCCGCATTACGACAACTTCAGCCTCGGCTACAACGACACAGCAGATGACATAGAGTTCAGTTTCAGCACCGTTCACACGCCAGCTGTGTTGCTCTACATCAGCTCCTTCGTCCAAGACTACATCGCTGTCATCCTCAAGACTGATGGTAGGAGAAGTTCGTAAACAATTTGTCTGAGAATGTGAAAAATGGAACTTTTGAAGTAGAATTGCATTTGCAGGGCAGCAGATTAATTTTATACACAGATTAAAAAACTCAAAGAAACTAGACCAGTAGCTGATAAAACAGTATATGCTATAGATGTCTTTTGTTGTTTCTCTCCTCACAGGTAGTGTAGATCTGAGGTATAAGCTGGGACTCATAACACACAAATACCAGCTGACTCACCGAAACCTGGCAGATGGATACCCCCATTATGTCAACATAACCAGACACAACAGAACCATCAAAACACAGGTACATGATCCCACTGCTTCTGCTGTGTGAACTCCGATCTATGCTTAAGTTATTTTGAGAGAAAATGTAAGTCATGTCTAGAAAAATCATCAAATCTTCAACTAAGGAACTTTTCCAAAGTAGAGGCTTATTTTCTTTAAAGTACAAGACAGTCTTTATCCATGCATTTCAATATTTCATTATATACACAGCACTTAGTCCAAATTGTCCCAATTACTGCAGCTGTGCTTTAGTAATTGCTCACATTAAAAAATGGACTCATGTTTTATCTTAATGCACTTTTTATTAGCTACTATTTTAAAGTTCTCCACTGTATGTACAAATGTTTTACAGTATTTTATAATTACATCTGTTTATGGTACTATAGTCATTTGCATAATTTTTTTTCAGGCATCGATTCTCTTCCTTTAAAGATGAGGTGTATAACTTATTTTGCTACCCACAGGTGGATTACATGGAGCCCATAGTGGAAAAGATAACCTTGGTGGAGGATGCCAGATTTGACTCTCCAAAGTCCATGTTCATGGGCAGAGTGATGGGTAAAAGTCTTATTTACCATTTGTTGATAAAAAAAAAAACAAGTAATGCATTCATCATGCATTATTTATGAGTAGGAAGTAGGAACTCTCCTGATGTTTTCTTGCTTTGTGTGTGCTCATCCAGAGGTTGGTGACATTGACTATGAGATCCAGAGGCATAACGCTCCAGGCTTCATCGGCTGCATATCCGGAGTTAGATACAACGTCTACGCCCCTCTTAAGGCATTCTTCCGTCCAAATGAAACCGACCCTCCGGTGACGACACAAGGCTACGTCTCTGAATCCAACTGTGGCGCCTTCCCTCCTGTCCTGGGTTATGTACCATGGGAGGCAGATCCTTGGTTTACTAGCATAGGTGAGTTTATATGTCCCATAATGCATCATTTCATGTAGAGAATATTATTTGTGTCTTGTGTCTTATTTGTGTAACTCTCCTTTTTCAGAGTATTTATATATTCATGATGACCTAGGGCTGTTTTGGATAACAGGTAAGATTATTATTTTTTCTGTACTTTAATGCTCTTTGATCAGATGTTGCCCTGAATACACAAATAGTAGATATCTGACTTTATTGAATTGCTACCAAAATAAGACAATGAAGTAATATTTAGCAGATTATTCAGTTCATTTTAAAGCACTGCTCCTCTCCCTTGTGTCTATTTTACTCACTATTTCCATCCTGTCCCAGATCACTCAAATCAGCCATTTGAAATTATCTGTCCTTTTTTTCTTTAAATCCTCTAATCCTAAATTAGAGCAGGGTTGTCAGATTCCAACGTAGGCTTTGAGTGTTTAGTTAAATGTCTGATTGCAAGCTCCAACTTATTACATCTGGCACAAAACCGAAGAACACGCTAATTGAAAAGTAAACAGCCAAACTTTTATAATGTATTGTTTTCATGCTGAAGATTATCACTGATTCAGTTTAGTTGATGTCAAATGTAGTTTAGTATATGAGTAAAATGATTATAAGAAAAATAGTCCGATTTGTCTACAATAGTACAATAACAATAACAATACTTTAAGCTGATATTCTATCACTATAATTAAGTCTCAAAGTTATATTACAATGACAAAAGCTCAATCATGTAAAAGCAACAGATTATGATGATAAATTTAAGTACATGTACTTAAAACTGAGTAAAATGTAATTTATTGACAATCTACAATGAAATTCAAAACGTTATTGAGATGATTACATTTCTATGCTGTCAGCCAAAGAGCTTTGTTTGTAACTGTCTTATCATAGGTATTACATTCGTTCAGAGGGTCAATTAAATGTAATATAATACATTTGAGTCATCATATCAAATCATATCATATTGTGACAGTAATGAGTCATGAGTCATATCTGCCAACACAGAAATGAGAAGTTTTCACAAACAAGCATGAAACTGAAGTTGAAATTTGTTTTTCCGTGCATCTCTCTAGATTTCTAGAAACCATCAATGTTTAATACATTTCTTCATCTCTTTAATCCTCGTGTTAAAACCGCACCTTATTACAAAGAGGACATGTCGTGGTAAGACCAGATGAACAGTCTGCAGCAAAGTATTACAGATGAAGGGAAAAATTAGAGCAGGTCCCCTCGATGAGCAGGAGAGGCTAGAGTCTAAGGATTAAACTGTAGCACAGAGACTCCCTGCTCCAGCCCTGTCTGAGACCTTTACCGGATCAGCTATATTTAGTCTGCATGGGCCCAGCTTACTGTTCATCATTGATAGATGCTCTAGCTTAATAGATCATTTAGATTCAGGGGTATTATGCTAATGCAGGACATCAGCGTGTCATTAAAGATTAGTGCGCCATTCATTCATCCCAACAAT
This sequence comes from Euthynnus affinis, assembly GCA_029490765.1. Classification (NCBI taxonomy): domain Eukaryota; kingdom Metazoa; phylum Chordata; class Actinopteri; order Scombriformes; family Scombridae; genus Euthynnus; species Euthynnus affinis. The sequence goes on along the minus strand of CM055856.1, from coordinate 5,162,364 downwards.
GGGCCCTTATGGTTATCAGACATTATCCCCGTCTGATATACTGCTCAGGATAAGACTGAGAAATTATATCTATATTATTATTGCCTTGTTTTATGTATAGTTGATGATAGAAAATGCTGGTGAACACATTCGGGTGAACATACTATACCTACAAGCATTGACAAAGGCTTCACATTTTGCCAGTCTGTTACACAGTCAACACACTGACTGACAAACAAATACACATTAACCTGGCCTGCATGTGTTTGGAGTGTGGGAGGAAATCGAAGAGAACACAGGGAAACATTAGAACAACACCCAGAAAGGGCCAGGCCTGAGGTCATTGAACTTTTAGCTGTAAAACAACAGCCTGAACTACTGAACCATCGTGCTGCAAACACCAACAATTTGGATTGTGGTTGCCAGAGGCTCAGAGGCAGCTGGTCTTTGATGATTTTGGATGTTTATTTGACATTAACAACCACATTAGTGGTATCACTTTGGTTGCCTTTTACCGTCTGAGAAATATCTTCAAGATTGGGAGGGGGTTTCTGTCTTTGAAATGTAAAGACAGAAATAACAGAAACATAAATGCCAGACTGGTTGCATCTTTAATTAAGTCTGCACACCCTTTCATAATAGGGGCTCTAGTTGTGTTCAAAGTTAATTAATCACATTCAAAATCATGCCTGTAGGTAAATAGCATACACTCGCCATCAGTGATAGTGATTCTAATTAAAACCAGGTTAAAGTCAGTTGTTGCTGCAGGATTTACTTGAATGTTTGGTGGTTGCATCCTACTGGGAAAGCCACAATCCATGAAGCAAAATACTATGAAGCACTGTCTAAACCATCATCCCTGAGCAGAGAATCTGTGGCACCACAGAGACATCGCAAAGATCAGGACGACCTTCCAAAGTTGATGAGAGAATTAGAGGAAAACTTTGGAGGTTATGAAGAGGCCAACAGGAACAAGAGAGAAGAACTACAGGAATTTCTGGCAGCTGCTGGTCATGTGACCACCATCTCTTGTATTCTGCACGTGTCTGGGCTATGGAATAGGATGGCAAGACAGAAACCTTTTCTTACAAACACAACAACAAAAACAAAAGGCATTCCACAATAATCAGGCATTTGCATTTAAGCTATCACGCTAATGGTTCGACATTGTAGATGAGAACCTGAGGGAACTCAGTTCAGGGTTGGCCAAAACTGAAACAATACTGTTAACAGAATCAGATGATGTGCACATACATCTATATAGAAGATTTGGTATTACAGCAGAGCAGGTAGATGCTCCAACCTTAACAAACATTTGGCTTGCGCTGCAGCTTCTTGGAGCTTTAAGCAGCAGTCTCATACTGTCATTATAAGCCACTGTGATTCTCTGCATGCTGCCTTTTCTGTAGCACCGCCACAGGTGGGCAGTATATAGTGGGGTGCAAAAAGCTTTAAAAAGAGAGCGCTTCACAGTCACTGAACACATACTAAATTTACAAGCGAACATGTTTACTTGTGCGACACTGTCTGTAAATGCCCCTATCATCTGATAAATCTTTGGTTATATAATAGCCCAAATATTTAGCCTCATTACACTCATTAAGGGCAATACCAGACAGGAAGAAATCAGGAAATACTAATTTTCTGTCTTCTCTTCCTCTGACTATCATAATATTACTCTTAGTTGCATTATATTTGATGCCAAAATCCATACCATATTGTGAACATACCCTCAACAACTGTTGAAGACCAGCACTACATGGACAGAAAATCACCAAATCTGCTGCGTACATAAAGTGGTTAATCATAGAATTGCCAACTATACACCCTGTTCCATCTTTAAAAAGGAAAGGAGACAAAATACTGCCTGGTCGAACTCCATTATTCACATGGAATGGAGCAGATACAGAATTTTCCCATCTAATTTGCATTGTTTGATGAGTGTACCAAAAAATGAGGATTCTAACTAGATGTCTAAGCACACCTCTTTCATGTAATTTATTAAATAGTTTTTCATGATGTATACGTTCAAAGGCTTTAGAAGCATCTATAAAACACAAAAAAAAATTGTAGAATTTAGCCTATTGTGTTTATCTAAAATCTTCTTTAAAGCAAAAACGGCATATGTCAATGCCATGTTTACATTTAAAGCCAAACTGGTTGTCAGAAGTCAGGATGTACTGTTTCAGCCTGTTTAGTAGCATTCTCTCCAGCACTTTGGACAGAATGCTGGCTAAGGCTATAGGCCTGTAATTCTCCGAGCTGTTTAGTTTACAAGCTTTATCTTTAATGACAAGCACTAGTATAACAGATAGAATAGAGTCAGATAGAATACCATGGACTAAAAACCCAGTAAAACAAGTAAGGATATGTTTGGCACAAAGCCTATACAGCTCATCATCCAAGGTACACCACACTGATTGTGAAGCATGGTGGGGAGGGATAGCAATCATGCTTTTGGGCTGCTTCTCTTCAGCTGGGTCAGGGGATAGATGGGATAATGAATAGCTCCAAATATCAAGATATTTTGGCACAAAACATGCTGGCCATTGTCAGACAGCTGAAGATAAAGAGGAATTTCACATTCCAACATGACAATGACCCAAAGCACACATCCAAGTTGACCAAGGCAAAGTTTCAGAAAAGGAAAATCAAAGTCTTGGAATGGCCCAGTCAGAGCTCAGACCTCAATCACATCGAAAACATGTGGAATGAAACAAAGACAGCTGTACACAGGAAGTCCCCTTGCAATTTGAAGGAACTTGAACTTTTTTGCAAAGAAGAATGGGATAAAATTCCAAAGTCTAGAGTCTAGTCTAGTCTCTTTTCTTTATTTAAAATGTTCCTAATAATTAACTGTTTTTTCTCTGGATTTTGTTTGTTGGAAGATCACATTAAAGATGTGATCATTCACATTGTTGTTATGCCTGTCTTTACATTTCAAAAACCTGCAATTTCATAAACGTTAGACTTTTAAACTGTAGACTTTTTATATTGACTGTACCTGTTACCTTCAAAATTCTATGAACTATCCTCCTTAATGTGTAAAGCTTTTAATGGCTTGGCTCTACAGTCTACAGTACACCAGACACAGTATGCTTTCAATTTACAAACCCAGCAGGGAACAGTCTTCTTGATGTCATGAGAGCTTAATCTGGTGAGATTGCATTCAGTATTTATTCACCAAAAGTACAAAACCGTTTACTTGCTGATCTGAGATTTCCACCCACACTTTGGTTGGTTAACTGAGAAAAGCAATATAATGTTTTTATTCGATGTAGCAAAAAGTTTTTCTTTTCTTTCTTTTCTCATTCCCCGTAAAGCACTTTGAACTGCATTTATATGTGATGGATAAATTATCAAATAGACTGAGGTTGGTTGAAGTCAAATGTCTCTTTAAAGGTCCAGTGTGTAATATTTAGAAACATCTAAAAGAACAGACCTGGTAAAAATTCAATAGATTATTTAAAAGTATATTTTAATTAGTGTCTAAACAGCTGAAAATAATAATTGTTGTGCTTTCGTTATTTTAGAAATAAGCCTTGTATATCTACATAGGTGCGGGTCGCCCTCCATGGTGGCCGCCATGTTTCTATAGTAGTGCAAAACGGACAAACCTAACACAAACCTTACGCGCTTAAGATTCAGTGGGCGACTGGCGGAAAAGCACCGCTTTTAAAACGAAGAAGAATGGACCAAACATTTTGTATTGTGAGAAGTTTTGGAACCAAAATCTGATAAATGGAGGGTCATACTTATTTAGAAAATCACAGGAGCGTAAGAAGAAAACACGAAGAAACCAAGCGAAATTGGGATAAAGAGGTTAAAACTACAAATCCCTGAGAGAAATGTTTGCAGACTGACGCCGAATTTTCCTGATTTCTGCTGGACAGGTAAGAGTGATGTATATTTATTTTGCGCTGCTAATGGTTTAAAATCTAGATGATGCACAATGTATATTAGCAGTAGATATCTTTCCCTTGAATGAAACTAAGCTAATGTTACGTAATGTTAAATATTAGCAGACTGTAGCCTCAGTTTGTGCCTCTCACTGAGCAGCTGGTCTGATAAGAGACAACAGGGAGGCGACATGGTGCTAATAACACAAAGATTTATTCATTTTCTGTGCCATTAAGACAACACATGGGCCGATAATTAAGATATTTAGCGCTGGTGACATGCTAAAGACAGTAAGTCAGAGTAATGAGTTAATACAGTCCGTGAATAATGTCACCGTGCTCCATAATTTCATTGTTTCATTACAACCAAAGACAACAAAAGTTGATTTGACTGAATAGCTACTTGTCTCTTGACTGAAAGTGTGTTAATCAATGAAGTAATCTGATCTAGTCTGTTGTTGGGATGAAAATCAGCAGTTTCTGGTGAGCACATTAAATAGATAGGTGATTTATAATAGTAAGTTCATTGATTTGTGCTGTTTTATTTTCCTCAGGCACTATGGGTTGGCATTATTCACCATGTCTGTGACATTCACACCCGCCATATCAGAAGTATTGCAGACCAAGTCAGGAGAGGTCTAGGTAAGTGATACACATCTGTTTTGTTATGATGCATATTAACTTATCTGTAAGTCCTACTCTTGGTTAAATAGCATTATTTTCACATGTACAAGTGTATAAAATGTATGAAATAGTAAATTAACTCTGTATCCCTGCAGCTGCTGCTCTGCACACAGCTCCTGGAGCAGATGAGGAACAGCAGTGTCAGTGAATCATGGGTGTCATTCCTGCTATGAGAGCATCTTCATCCAGATCAGTAAACTGGATACCTTTGGTTTGGTTTTGGTCTGACCCTTGTCTGCTATTATATTTGCAGCAATTTGACTGCTGGAAGGTGATCAGAGAAGTTCAATCACGCTTTTAGTGTTCAAACAGAATAATGATTTGACAGCTTGTTATGTCTTTATCAGTCAAGTCTGAAGAATACAGAATAAGATGTCAAAATGTTTGTGTTTGAACAGTAAAAGCTGCATGTTTATGTTTTCCTTTTATTGTTCAAAAAATGTTCAAAAATGTTCCTGTTAAATAAAAGATATTTATATCATAAATGTCATATTCTTAGTGTTGCTTTTTATATTTTTATTTTGTTGTTCAAACTTTGTTGTTATTTTGTTGTTCAAAGTGAATTACAGTTTACATAACCTGAAGTGGTAATGAAAATGAATCCATAACATGTACTACAATGTGCTGTTTTGAGGCTCAGTGGTATTCCAACTTCACATTTTATGTTTCTTTATAATATATAAATAATGAAAATATGAATCAATAGTGGAAGCGGTAATGACAATATACTGACACTGCAGGGAAGTACTGTCATTGTATAAGTATATATTAATATTCATTGCATATTATTGCAGATCATCTAATGAATATCTTTTATTTGGTAAACTTGCACATTTAAATTTAACAAATGTGAATATATAAACAAAAAGTCTAATAATTATCTCGAAAATATATGAATATAGAAAATCTATAGAACAAGTATAAAATAAATAAAATATCAAAATTGTAACAATATGAGATGATTGGATGCCTTGATGATGAACAGGCAAGTGTGTGAGTACAGAGATACTGTGTGGACGTTCCAGAGGACCTGGAGGGAAACTCAGAGGCCAGGTGTGAAACCAGTGTGATGTGTTTAGAAGTTCTTTGGTCCTCCAAACATAGCAACTGGTGATGACAAGTTGGTTTCCCTAAAGAGCCAAGCTGTCAATAGATGAAATGTCTATAGGCAGCATAACGGTACTCCTGGTTGTCATCCCCAGGCTTCCTGGTTTGGCCCCATAGTGTCTTCCCAGTACTGCCTGTGAATGTATAAAAAGCATCTTCAAGGCAGAAGTGCGGTATTAGGCTTACTCCAGGGTCCTGGCCACAGCATTTCCTCTCCTGGTCCGTAGGCATGTCCATACAGTTACTACAAGTCCACCATGGTCCCCCTGGTACTCTAGCAGATGGGACACCATGCCTGCACTGATGCATCATCAAGGCATCAGAAATGAACCCTGGCTGCCTCTGAAGCAGTTCATTGGTAAGCTGCCTGTTCTCCTCCAAGGTCATCTTTTCAAGAAGTCTCTGAAAAATAAAAGAAGTTATAAGTTCAATAATATGTTGGACATATGGTGATGGTAGTGCAACATTTGTTTTGTAGGCTGTCCAGTGTTCCCAAACATGTCTACAACAACATGATTTTTAAAAAAGTTAAAATACTGCTGCTCATTAGTGTTTCTATATAGTGTTTATATAATGATTCAGTAACATTAGTGTTGCAGGTGTTTTCGAAAGCCTCGCTTATATAAAGAACTTGCTTTATGGCTGTAAAGAGGATTCGAGGGGAGGATATTTCTCTTTGTTTGATAAGTTAAAAGTGACGACTTTTCTGTCAACTTCCCAACTCATTTTAAAAAGATGAGAAAAAGAGAGAGAGCAGCTGAGTGAGCTAGAGGTTGAGCTGTTAGTGAAGAAGCGGTGAATCAGATCAATAGATGTTATTTTCTGATTGTTTTACAGCGGTTAGCTTCTAAAGCACAAACACGCCCACACACCTCCTCAACCCTGCAGCTGTACCCTGCACCGCCTGATTTGGTCTGAATACGGACAGAGCAGCAAGGCGGATTACAGGCGCAGTATTCCCGCCTTGAACGGCCTGTAAAAGGGGCTACTGATTCACATTACACTGATAACACATCAAAGTATACAGACTACAGTGACGTAAAGCACAGAACTGCTATGTAAAAACCACTTTGTGTTGTATTGGTATTTTAAATATCGTGCAGAATGGGTGACGTTAATAATATAATGAAAGAATTGTATAAATAACATCACAAACCTCAGTCACTTCCCTTCGGATGGGTTCCCAGCCTCTTCCATTGCTGTCGGGGTGCTGGTGTTTGCTCTCCTCTCTCGCCTTGCCCTGCCTGCAGCAGCACCGCTAACTCACCCTCTTCCTCTCCCTCTCCCTCTTCCTCTAACCTCCGGTACTTGACTCTGCAAATGGATAATAAAATATGTAATGTTATGCTGCCAGCACTATTTCGCTATAAATAATGCATAACGTTAGAATAAAATTACCGTAAGTTTTGTTTAGCATTACGTAGCTAATGCTAAACCGTAACTTCTAGAACTTCTCCAAAGTCTTAGGAAGGGGAGGGGGGAGTGGCGGAATGCTTCTAGAACCTCACCGTTCTAAATACCCCTTACATTTAAACCTCAAACAGAACACATGTTACAGACACGGAAAGTCCGCAGAGTCTCCTTGGAGAATTCTGACAAAAGAAAGAAATTCACTGGTATAGATTGACGACCTTGGGAGGCTCCCTTGGTTGTTTACAGATTCCTACCAGACCTAGACAAAGCTAAGCTCAAACTCAGTACATCACTTTTAGGATCCTGCACATCATATACATGACATGTCCTGCTGTTAAACATATATTCCCAAAAAAGGGAATACATGATAGGCAACACCATGTATAGATTTTTCTATCAATATGAAAAAGTGCTTTACAAATAAACTTGATCTTGAACAAAATGAATAGAAAGAAAAGGAGGAACTGGGTGGGATGAGGAGCACTGATACTATGGATAAACAGATGACTAAAAAGAGCCACCACAGGAACTTGTCCTTAATTAACAGAAAAACAAAGGAAGAATAATTAATATTACTGACAGCCTGTGCCAGTGGTTTCAATTTTGGGATGTGAAGTGCATAAACAACCTTAACGCTGTATAATGTAATTATATAACACTCAAACATTGCCCGCTCCTCATCAGTATTTCTAGGAGCACATCCCTTGTTACAGTAGTGCAGATTAAGTCTGACTGTGCTATTTTTATCCTACAGTCATTGTCATCCTGGCTTTGCTGCTGCTTTTTGGAGGCCTCTACAGCATCTACGTTTATACGTACCAGCAGAAGGGCAGCTACCGCACCAATGAACCTAAGAACCTGGAGTCCCCGAGCAGTTCCAGGCCGCTGACCGAGACCCTGAGGAGAGAAAAGAAGAAGCTCCCAGAAATTGAAGAGGAGTACAGGAGGGACTAACATCACAGGACCTATGGGACAGTGGGTGGGATTTGACTGTGGGCCAGGGAGAGAGAAACAGCATTTACAACAACCAGAGATACCTGTATTAAGTTTTCTAATTCTTTCAGGTTTTTTTTTTGTTTTCTTTTCTTTCTTTCTTTTTTTTTTTTTTGGCTGGACCGCAACAGCAGGGCCAGCCCTATAAACACGAAAGTCTGTGACTGACTGACTGACTGACTGACTGGGTGATGAAGTTACACCATTGGTCAGCCGAATGCCGTTGCTTACTGTATCTGTTTCAAATGAAAATCCCTCTAGTGTTTCATACATGGTCCAGCCTTGTCCTGTTTATGGCTGCACCGCAGGGACCATCCCGATGAATGTGAACGTGGTCGACCAATTGTGTAACTTCATCATTGCCTCGGCAAGTAGGTCTTATCTGCAGACTCGCAGTATCACCCACTTGGTTCAGTTTTAGGCCTGAGCAATGAGATGGTTAGGGGTCGGAGGTGGGGGTGTGTGGTGATGGTGACAACATGGAGGGTGTGTGTCGTGTAGTAAAGTGGGTGTGTCGTGCAGCAAGACTTCAGATAGGCCCTTCTCTGGGTGTCCTCACATGTCGCCACTCTCAATCCTCCTTCTCAAATTAAAAGCCCTCTAAGCGTTGCATACACGGTCTAGCCATACGCTAGGTTTCAATCTACTTTTGTTACATTTTGCTTTGTGTTTCTTTCCCCAGTTGAGTGGGATCTGATGCCTGGTGCTCTACATAGTATGTATTTTTGGTAAGTTCTAGTTTTGCTGGATTCAAAGTTCAAATCAAGCTCCATGTTGCGTGAGTAGCCAACAAGTCTCACACTGTATTGCAGGGTGAAATACTGAAGTGCCTCATCTGAGCAAGCTTGATCTAAAGTAACCGTAATAGCTTATTCAGATAGGGTTTAGATTAGCCACTGTGGGAACAGAATTTTAAGAGATGTTTAATTACAGTTGGAACATCAGTTTGAAGTATTCAGGCTTTTATTTACTGATTTTTTTTCCTGAGCCACTTTTGGGACTGATTAAAGCTACCAATATCTTACTGTATGGATGTATTGCCATCTAGAATATACCTTTTGAAGACAATCTCTCATGGAGCCATTTTTAGCACAACAGCTCTGTCTCGGATTTGAGCATATCTGAGCGCTGGTGAACCAGTGCAGTGAAAATTCCAGATTGCGGAAAAAAATGGTATTCATGAATAAAAACAACAAAATGAAGAGAGAACAAATTTGACAAGCATGGAGCTTTGAGATGTTAAGCTTTGAGATGATACATATAAAGATTGTAAGAGGTATATACGCTTATATTTGTTGTATTGCAGCCTATAACAGTGCATTACTTATACAGAATGGCACATGTAAGTGGTTCAGAATTGCAGTAGATAGCAGCTTTGCCAATCACAGTATGCTCAGATTCCTAACACATTCTAAACCACGGGGCTTCAGAAATAAGAGTGTAATGATAAAGAAGATACCGTACCTCTAGTTGTGAGAGCTAACAGTTGGTGTTGTAATACAAGAGGATGACTGTTGGTGTACTGCAGAATCAAAATAAAAGTTGAGGTGACGAAGCTTGCCAGGGACAGGGTGACCTAAATACCCAAGTTCTTATTCCATCTGTCTTACTTCTGGTCGCTTATACTGTATTATGGTCAAGCTGCCAATAGCTTGGTGCTAAAGAGTGTTTTTCACTCAGCGGGTATCTTCAGTATGCGGCAGTATTACAGCAAGATCAGACTTCTCAATCCTTTCATCCCCGAATTATAAGAATCTTTCAAGAAATAGCTGCTCCCTATGGTCATGTGGAGAAGCGTATATATAAACACACATGCACACACACAATTATGTACAGAGGACCACAAGAGTGTAAATGCTAATATTTTACTTCAAACTCACACTGCTTGAATATTTTTGCATTTGCTGTAGGACAGTAGCTGACCACGCTGTCATTATTGCTGCTGCTTGTTTAGCTGCTTTCTGTGGAAAGTTTAAAAATTCTACCTATAGTCCAATGAAAATTTCTTCTCTGGCAAGATGAAATTTCGTTTGATGTGTGGTGTAACCAAAGCTTAGAGCATTCATCACCCACTGCAGCTCTCCTAAATACTAAAGCACTATTGTGTATGTGGAAAAAAAAAAAAAAAGCAAAACAATTGCTACATATTTGCTATGCATATGTAGAGCATGAGCGCACTTTGCAGTAACATGCAATAATATGAGCTTCTTTCAGCCACCAGTGATGTTAATGTCTCAGTTTTATTTGCAGGTTCACAATAGCAAGTAGGATGTAATGAGTGTATACATGAATATATATGAATAATGTGTTAAACGACTTTTTTATTCCTATGGTTTATACAATACTGAGTGCTTTGAATGTAATCCTTTGACTCTGTAATGTACAAGCAGACACTACAGTGAAGACTTGCTCTTATGTTTTCATTGCAGGCTGCTTAGCACTGAAAGTAAAATTATTCATGGTAGCTTTTTAGAATGCTCAGGATAAAGAAAGTACAGTACTTGATCTCTGTAGCTCTCATACACCTCCAAAACCCAACTTGGTTGGTTTCCTCCATTGCAGATGGACAGGACTGTGCGAAATTGTACATTGAAAGCATGTACAGTAAGATGTAAAAACTGTACAGATTTGGCCAAAAAAATGGCATTTACAGGCTATATTTTTAAGAATGTGCAGTAATAAGATGAATGAAAATGAAAATGTGGGCAAGCAAGGGGAACTTGTTGGTTGTTGTGATGAGTATAAAGAGTAGTGTGTGTTTTTATTCAATGGACAATCACCACTCAAGGCTCATATTTGACACAAGCCAACAAACTTGGGTCAAATATGCTTTGTTGCCTATTAGGAAAGAGTCGATTTATGTATTATATAAATGTATACACCCTTACTGTATTCAATGGTAAATGTACTATAAATACTCAGCCTAGCAGTGTCACTTTAATGCCATTCACTAGTTCTTTCATGCGTGGTCCCTGGAGCGTGTGTATGTGTGACTGACCGGATGTTTAAATGTTTGTGAATTCATAGTTTGCCCACCAAGATACAGCCTACCGATGTTAAAAACAAACATGTGCACTGATGCCAACTATTCCAACTCACTTATTTTAGTGCACCAACAGTAGTACAGTGAGACAGAAGCGAGGCCTGGGCGTAGCTTCGAGTGGCTCCTCCATTTTCAGGCATCAGGCGTCTGTAATGGACATTTCAAGCACAGTGGAGAAGTGCGGAACTGATCCTGAAGTGCCCAGCCTGCATCCTGATGATGGAGGCGAGGATGTGAGTGAAAGGGATTAAGAAAAAATGCCCACTAGATGGAGTAGGCCAGCAGCATGTTGTTAGCCCAGACAGGGTATCTGCTGATTTCACAAAATGAGACTTTTTTTTTTTAAATGCTGTTTAATCCTTCCTGGAGTTAACCAACTAAAAAAAAAAATTTAAAAAGTGAAGCACATTTAAAGGGCCATACAGTTAAATTAAGATCAGTAAAAAAATACTGATTTGCAAGTAATTATGTTCTGTGTTCTATTAGCACTTATTATAGATATTTTAATACATATAAAGGCCTTAAGACTTGTCGTGCGTCATAAGGATCTGCAGATACCCTGTCAGTAGTCATGTGGTCAAATCAGATGATAATAGCACCAGATTGAGGACTAGGCAGGTTAGACTTCTCTGTACCATCAAACTGAATCCTCCTGCAACAGGTACCAGAACTTATGATTACAGTTGTGTTTGTGATCACATGGAAATTTAGGATTTTTTTTTTTTTTTTGGTCTTCAGTATGCTCAAATTTGTTTTGTAATACTTTCACTGTAAATGACCATTACTGTGTAAATCAAGGCAAAGCCAAACTGTCACCTCAATAAAATAAGCTTGAAGGAAATTGTTACTGTGTTATTTTAGGGGAGATGCTTTTTGAGTAGATAACACACTCAAGGACTAGGACAACATGTTTTAATGTATAAAGTTAAACCTTTATTTTTATAGGCATACACTGTACATAGCCGTAAACTCCATTTTGTTCATCTCTATTGAGAAATCTCATTTCAACGTGGGCTTTATTGTTTTAATGAATGAAAAAGAGAGTGAATAACAAATCTGGACGTAAAAAAAAACAAAGAAAAGATGATAAGTGATATTTTACATTCACATGTGGGGGACTTTTAATATTTGGTCAAACACTGATAAATTTGCTTTTCCCATAGTTCATAACCTTGCAATGGTTACCTTTAACACAGCTGTTAATTATGCAACACATCCACATGGTTTCAGTCTTTTTCTGTGTGGAATCATTTGGCACTTGTTTGATTTTTAAAGGAAGACATTTAATGTTTGACTAGTTCATTTATTAATGATTCGCCTCACAAAGTGTGAAGGCCTCAAGATCATGTAAACGTGATGATAAATGGTAGATTTGCATGTGCGTTGCTTCGAGTACCAATAGAATGGGGAAATGTGTAAAATTATAACAGAATGAGATCTCTTCACCATCATCTATAGGTTACATTCAGTCAGTCGGTTTCTTGTCTGGTTGCCTATTTTTGCAGAACAATGATATAAATGCACAATAACTTATTTTGCCATAAAGATGTGGTGGTGATGCTAGCTGCTGAAAAGGTTCACAGAGGAACGCACCAAGATTTCGAACCTGGTCAAGTTCTTCTGAACAACAGCCAGCAGGTACCATCACACTACGATACTGAGTGACTGCACAGAGCAGCATCTGACTGAAGCTAATGCTGTGGCTAACATGTTTAATGGTTTGTTTATCCAAGAGACAGCACATGCATTTCACTGATCATCATTAGGTACGATGTAAAAGCTTGCTTTAAGTATTGAGAGGTCAAACAAAAGCCAGTCTATAAGTACAGTAACAAAACTGCAGAGAGAGAGAGAGAGAGAGTAAAACGCTGTAGCCTCTTTGCTTTGACAAGATGGAACAAAAATAAAATGTGTGATCCTCTTGGTGCAGTAAGCAATACAGATTAATAGTATTTCCACTTTAAATAGTTTCATTTCATAAGCTTGGCGTATACAGTCTTGCAAGGTGGTTGAGTTTGGGCAGATGAGGGGGAGAGCTGACGGCTGTCACTGAGGGAGGTGGTACGCTGTCTGCAGAGGCACCTGCAAACAGTGGGAGGGGGTCGCGGGGGGTTGGTGGGGGTAGGTGGGGACTTTCTATTTTTGGAAGTGCAGCAGAGAGAGCAGACACAGCGCCTGCCTGCACACAGAAACCCGTCAGCTAGGTGTGACGCTGCAGAGAGGGACAGAAGCGTTAGTGGGTGGCTGAAGAGTTAAGGACAGGTTGTGGAGGTAGGCAAGCAGGTGCAGCTAAGTCATGTCTACCTCCCTCTCTATGCCCACGTATTTGAGGGCATCGGCTTGGCTGTATCTGTGGGAGGAAGATGAAGCACAAAAAAAAATCAGAGTTAGTAAACATTATCTGCAAAAACCAGTAATGCTGTCACAGAAAAACAGCGACCTTCTTATTTTATTTTACTTTGAAGCTGATGGAGAGTCACAAAAAGGCCTGTGACTCTACCTGTAGTCAAAGAAGAGCTCCTCTCCTTGCAGGATTGCTCGTTTGGCAAATATTCCAATACGGTGATCTCCATTGACCATTACCACTGAAATGGCAGCAAACATAACATCAGCCAACAAAACATTTTTTTCCACCCCCCACCCCCCTCCCACCCTTCCTCCAAAATCCTCTGCATTCACATTTTCACTTCAAAGTAGAACAAGCAGACTCAGTCTTACCTTTTGCGTAACAGTTGGGATTAACTGAATGATTTGCGAAGCGGATTTTGTTCCCTTTTCGTGTGGCATCCACAACAAAGTCTGGTGAGAGAAACAATGCATTAAGGATTAAATAATACACTTAAACTGGCGGTGGTGACACTAGAGTAAGAGCGGGGAATACTTGCCATTGTTCAAGTTGAAAAGGAAGCTAGACATGTATTTGTCATAGATTCTGCCACGTCTGTCCGCCTCATCCTGAGAGATCAGCTATTCATGCACACACACACACATACATATTAACACTCTAAGTACAAAACTTCAATCAAACTAAGAGCTTATTAATAGAATTTAAATTAGACAAAACTGCATGGACTTGCCTCTCCGCAGTACTCTGAGATGAACTCATTCTTCTGAACAGGCTCTTTGATGAAGGTGCCCCACCCGGCAACATCTGATGGTGCCAACAGCAGGTGCTGAGAGAGGTCAAACGCAGGTTAGAAGACACCACGAGCCATATGAGGGATCTATACACTTCACTTTGTCTCCAGAATAGATCAGATTTTAAGAACTTCAAGGGTTCTGGTCTACCTTCTTTAGGCCTCTCTGGATGCTGCAGTTCTTACAAGAGACCACTGTGCTGTCCCAATGGTCTGCAGCACCGCAGGTCATGCACAGATCTGGGTCACACTCCCTCACGGCCAGGTAGCAGGGACACTGTTTAGTGTTACACTGTGTCTTACACCTGCAGCCCGGGAATCGGTTCTGGCCTGGAAAACGTTAAGATACACGGCTGCTTTCAAAAGGGGACGTGGCGAGATGGTTTTAGGAACAGACTGCATGCAGCGATACAGAAAGATAATACATCGTATGACTTGGCAGAATACAATATGAAAATGACAGACAATTCCATTTTAACATGCAGTTGCAGCACAGAAGCTTAATGGCTGAGTAATGCTGAGAGGCTCATCTGTCAGGGACCTCTGCTGGCAGATATGCTGAAATACAATTTTGCAGAGTGTAACATAACACCCTCCGGGCAGATGAACGGAAGGATCAGGCAAGAATAACCGAAATGTCTTTCCAGCAGCCGCTGCCTGGGGAAAACCGTCCATAACAAGGGCTCCAGGCTGCATTTGTCTTCTCCGTCGTGCCGTTTTAACCTTCCATTCCCAGCCAGTGCGGATTTTATATGTCTGTATCATCAAGCATTGTTTAGCTGGAGCTGTCTGACTCATACTGATGTTGGAAATTATGTTGTATATCAGGCACGGAGCCTCTCACATCCCTTTAATTTCTCTCCAAGTCCTCAGAGCACACATATGTGCAAATGGGGCTGCTTCCTGTTTGACCCCAGTGCTTCTCTGTTATGGGAAAAAGCCGATGTAACAGCCAGGTAAGAGGGAGGAGAGGGGGGGGGGGGGCAGAGAGGGTGACTGAGCCACAACAGATGATTAAATGAGGCAAAACCATCTTTTCCAAACCATAGCAAAATGTTTACTTCATCTTATCCTCTGTCTCCATTGTAAACTCTCCAGAGGGTGAAATACAAAAAGCATTCCACCACCATGTGGCCATTTAGGAAAACACAGTTCTGGGTCATTGCTGCTGCACCAAATGCCTCATTGTGAACAAGGCTCTGTATTAAACAGACACCCACCTATTCCCGCCAGAGGACAGTTTCTCCTCTGACTGCTCCCAGAATACTGCAGAATTGTTTTACATTCTAATACCCTGCTCTATTGTGGCCTGGCAGAGTGACTTTAAAGCTACAGTAAGCTTTCAGTGGAAAATGTGGTTATGACAAACTCTCTTCTCTCCTTTTTTTTTTTTTAGCATCAAGGCAGAGCACACTAGGTATGTGTTGTTGTTTGCATTCAAAAAAAGAAAGAAGCACACAGTATGTGACAGATTGGTGACACAGGTGAAGAAGAAAAGTGACACTCACACTCGTTCTCGCACTGACAGAACTTCTCACAGAAATTCTGTGTTATCACACACGGGCAGGAGCTGTCGCATGGGTGGTCAGGGTGGTCACATGGCTGGTAGTTGTACACCTGATTGGACGAGTTATCTGGAGCAACAGAGGACAAAGACCTCAGGATGACACACTAAGCTGTGCTGTATTTTAAAATGGGATGTTTTATTGTGAGATGAACATACCTTTCTTCAGCTGAATCTTTGCCCATAACCTGCCTCATCAAACAAACACAATGAAAGGGGTTTATTCAGTTTTGTCAAAAACTCCTTTCACTTGTTCCACATGTTATGAATGGCATGACAATAGAATAGAAATTTACATATTAGACGTTCAATTAATTTACGCTGCACAGACTTAGTGACAAAAACTGAGAGAAGAGCAAACGCAGCTTTAAAACTAATACATACAAAACAGCTCAGAATACCCTTTTTAATCGAATTGTTATAAAATTATCTCTGCATGACTTAATCAGTTAATTAATTCATTAACATTTTTATTTATTCTGGAAGTGTTACTGAAGGCCAACCTCTGTTTTGCAAGAGATCATGTTATCGTGATGAACAACAGGTGATATCTTGCCTGTGTTTCCTTTTCTTCTTCTGGGGAGAGATGCCTCCATCCTCCAAAGGGACTCGATGGATCAGGACCTCCTTCACTGCAAACTCGTAGACCTGGGGGGGTGATAAAAAGTGACGCAAAACAACACCACGATGTGAAAATTTGACACAAATGTACGCAACTTTAAGAGAATTCTTTCTTCATCGTAATTATCTTGTAATGTAGTGGCTCTCAAAAGAAAAGCACATCGCCATGATTACGCCACAGAACATCCTGCCCCCGCCATCCTCTGCTTTCAAAACTCCACTGCAGAGGCCAAACACACACACACACACAAACACACACATACACAAACACATATACACACACACACTACCACTTCTGGCAGCCAAAGCCCAGATTTGGCCTCTTCCCTAGGACACGGACATACATAATGATGCAGCTGGTTTCTGCTTTTCCACTCAGTTAAGCAGTGGGCGGGGCCCTCTGGATACCAGCAGGGCTTTAACAGACAGTCCAATACAGACTCTGGACTGTGTGGATGTAGGAAAGAGGCACTACAAGGGTTAGATGTAAAGGGGTGAGGCTATTTCACAATGTCTCAGATGGATCTAGATTTGTTTTTCCTGTTCTTTATCGGTAGAATTCTGCTCAAGTAACTCAAAAGCTGTATGTTCTGTAAAAGCCTTCTTACACTGTACATAACACATATGATGTTCAGTCGACATAAAGCTGGAAATGTCAATGGCTGACTGACTGCATCATGAGAAAGCATGTGAGACGTCACATCTGGTAAGCATCCCTGTTTATGGTACCACATGCTATTCTCTCTGTAGTCAGCCCAATTACCCACACCATAAAACCACAGGCACAGGATACATGTGTTATTATACTCGCACTGACGCAAACGCAACAGAAAAAAAAGCAACAAAAGTATGTTGTCTAGTTCATTTCAAAACAACTATGCATCAGTCATAGAAGGTCCAAGTTAACTGCTTAACATTTAAAACTGCATTTCATAGCTAATATAGCGTGTACACAACAGATAAAACAGCTAATAACTCACAATTGCGCAACTATTAATGTTAATACTTTTTCTCCGAAATTAAGACCTAATTTCTTAGAAATGCTCTTGCCTCTCCTTCCCTTTTGTCACCATTCCCTTTGCTTGACTGTGGCTCCACTTGGGCTGTTTTGTACACTTATTGCACCATGTTAGAGTGGTAATAATGACCTCTTTGTGTTAAAATCCTACATGTAACAACTTAAAAAAATAATTTGTGTAAATATAAGCCAGAATTTGTTTAAATATTTGTACAATGAATTATTAAATTTCAGTAACAGCATATCATCTTCTCTCCAATGGTGAAAGAATGCAGCTAAACGTGTGCAGTTTCTTCTGCTTATTGTGTCAGTGGAAACATGCTGAGCTGGGAAACCTGTAAGGTGAGTGAACATCTCACCTCTTTGCAGTTCTTTGTACCGATGAGGCGAGCGATGGAGCAGAAGTTGTTGAAGTATGTGCCGTGCAGCACCCTAAACAGTGATTCCTCCGCCCCGCTCCATTGGACCACACAGCACGCCTGCTGTTCCCCATCATCATCCCCTGGACGTAGCTTAGTGGGAGTCTGGCATCGCGAATTCCCCTCTGTATCACACATACACATACAGAAACACACCTCAGTATCACTGACTAACAACTCTTGGCAAAAAGTTTTGGAATCTACAGACTTGAAGCTGAATACACACATAAACACTTCTTCTTTTACTTTAGTTTTGGCAAAACGTTTATGACAGTTTTTATTTGCACATGAACATCAGTATTGCTGATTTAACCACACAAGACACAAATACTGCTAATTCTGGGTGCCATTTTTGTGTCTGTATCTGTGTATATGTACACACACATGCGCACACACACATGTGCACACACACACACACACACACACACACACACACACACACACACACACACGCACACACACACACACACACGTGCACACACACACACAGGACCTTGGGCTTTGATTTATCTTTTTGGATATTCAAGACTGATGCTCACACACCCACAGCTCAAGGCAGAGAGCCGAATGTTGCTTGGCAACAGGCTGAATGCAGCATTGCTGCGGCCACATGCTCCGTCACCCAGTATCTTTATAAATCAGCTCAACAATCTGTTTTTTCCATATTATCTCAACACGTGTGAGAGAGTCTGCTGAGTCACTGGCTGAGCATGAGCGATTTTCAAACCTAACAGAGACTTCCAGTGAGGCATTGGTGGCGATGAACAACAACCTGAGAGCTCAAAGGGAAAGAGAGAAAGATAAAGAGCCTGAGGAGATTGCTCTTATTTCCCTCCCACTGCTCTCCACATGAAGATGTCAATATAAATGAAAAAAAGAGAAAAAAAAAACCACAGTAGGAGGAGGGGGAGAGGGAACAAAGTGTTTGTGTTGGGTCTGAAGCATGCAAAACTAATGGTTGGTTATTTTGCTTGGCAAGAAAGAGCTGATACTGAGAGGAGATGCAAAAGGGGAGACAGAAGAGAGAGCAGGATATGACTTAAAAGCTTTCATCTCTAGCCAAATTTCACTATTCTGTAGGGGTGCAGTCAGCCAGGGCAGACAGCCTTACAGAAAGGGAGGGATCTGGGGGAGCTTATGGTAAATGATGCATCTACTTAATCATACAGTGACTCAGAGGCTCAGAAACACATTAAAATAACTGTGAATGGAGCAGACGGCCTTCATTGCACTATGAAAATGGAACAGATTTTTCCATTTATACATGAGCAATACTTATCAATACTTTAAACTATAACTACTGTATCCATTTACACCTGTCTCGAGAGGGCACCTGGTGTTTTCAAAATCAGCTGTCCCAGCGAGATCAGAGTCCTACCTGAGGAGGAGGTGGTTTCGTGGTCACTGTCGCCCTCTTTGCCTTCCTCAGCAGACCCGGACGGCCCAGGACAGCTAGAGTTGGTGGCACGCTGCTGCTGCTGCCTCCGCCGCTTCCGAGACCTCTGTGACCGCAACATATTCTGATCTACAAACTCTTTAGCCCCTTTCTTCACAAGAGGACGTGGGATAGTAAAAAAAAAACAAGCACAGGAGAAACAGCAAGATATAGAGAGTGTACAGAATGCATGAATGATGTAGAAATGGTTAAACAACCGTGGGCTTGGCATACCTGTAGCAGGAAGCAGTCTACACCACATGGTTCAGTCTCCATTCGGATCTCCTTACTCTTCCTCTTGTAAACATTGGGTGTAGCATGAAAGGCTTTATGAACAGAAATAAAACTGTTTTTAGTGTCAGTGAGGTAGTTAGTAGTAGCAACTGGTAAAAACTACTTGAGCGTGAAGTATTTCTAAGAATAGAAAATGATTTGAGAAATAAATCTGCTGGAGGAATGATAATAAAAAAAAACAAATTAAGCCATTACGGTGGAGGAAACAGTCGTATTTGAAGCAACGCCTGCAAAAGAGTGTGTGGAAGGAGTGTAGCGACTGCTCCCGCTGCACAGACTTAGCAAAGGGTCCGTCTAGGTTGGGGGTGCAGAGAGGGGGCAGCTTGACTGGGCTGGGGGGCTCCAGGAGGTCCTTGTACCTATGGAGGTTACAGGGAGAGTTTTAGGAGTGATCACCTGTTTACAGTTCTTTATGCCACACTGTTAGTACGCTCATTTTGAAGACAGCGTTGGGACAAAGATGTAGATGTTTCTTTCTAAATAAAGCTCTTTTAGAAGCTGATACAACTGCTCCTTTGAGTCAGAGAGCCTGAGAGGGAGCCACCATTATTACTCTCCTCCCTGACAGCTTGCGTCTCCATGGTGAACACTAAGCAACGGTCTGTTCAGCATTGTGCACACAGATCCCCCAGTTTCATTTCACTTTTCTTACTTTTCCTTCAGCTCCTCCGTGGTGCCCTTGTAAGGGAACATTGAGGCGATGGCTGTAAATATCGTATCATTGGGGATCTTCTTGCTGCTGGAAAGGTCCCTCGCTTTGAGAGATAGACAGAAACAGTGAACAGAGTTTGTTATACAAATAAAGCAGTTTTGTCTACACATCAGGTTTTGATACAGATTACAAATAAATCTTATGTAATATGTTCTCTCAAATATTTTGCAACGGTACAGGAGTTTTCCCAATGCTCAAGGCCGGTCAGCAATAACATGTTCTGAAAACAGTTTCTCTGTGAAAAACATGACGTAATGTAATCACTGTAGTTTTTGTTTTTCATAATATTTTATTCATGGACCCTTCATCCATGTACGTGATTGTGTACCAGTAGCTGAATTACTGTGTGTCCAGGTATGCTTCAGTTTCACTATCACTAAGTTTTGGCAGAGTGTGTATACAGCCTAGTTTCCCATAAAACCTGGTACAAGAGGTCATTAAGGCCTGTAATTAGAGATGGGTCATATCAGTGTCATGGACAAACAGGTTCCCTCACAAACAGTTCCCATGTGCAGGGACACAGGGGCAGCTTTAAAGTAAACAATGCCAGTTCAGGAGCTGCTGTGGCAGGGCGACCCTGTGGCAGCTGTGCAGTGTAAAAAGATGAACAGTAACCGCTTTGTTCATGCTGCAGCCTTCTTGTTCTCTCACAGGACAAAGTCTGAACTCACAAACACACCAGCTGAAGACTTTCACACTCTCACCCTCAGTGGTGTTCCTCCTCTTCCTTCGGATGAACGGCACAATCCCAGCTTTCGTTTCTTCTGAACCCTCCACTGAGCTCCTCCTCATTGCTCTCTCTTCCTCCTTCTTCCCCGCCACCTCCGTCGCCGCCGCCGCTGCCGCCGCTGCTGCTGCTGCTGCAGCCGCCGCTGCCGATTCCTCCTCTTCCTCCTCCTCATGGTCAGAATACTGGCTCAAGGCCTCCACCAGCTGTTTAAAGATCTCGTCACTGATAAACCCCCCCTCTGGAAAACAATTATTGTGTAAGAACCTTACAAATGTCAACGTCTATCCCTTAAATATTTGTTTTCCATAGAAAGGCTTAAGACTGACATCCGCTGTACCTTCCACCATCTAATAAATCCAAATTCTTGAGAAAATGTTGCGTAAATACACATATCTATCAGACTGACAGCAAATACAGGATGGGATTATGCTGTCTGTGCAGACAACTTGATGGGATGGAGCACTCAGCACACACCTCTGTCACCATGGACACCATCGTAGTTGTCAATGAGTTCCTCCAGGAAGGCCTCGTCCTGCTCCAGCACCTCATCACCCATGTATGGAATGTTGTGAAGGAACGTCTCATCCTCTACCTACGACAAAAAACAAAACAAAAACCTTGTAAATATTAAGTAATATTACATCATGCATACAAATCAACATTTGTGCGTTCTGCCTTGTCACTTCCAGCAAGACAGACGTGCAGCCACCTCATGCCACACTTCACACTGCGACATGTGATGCTTCTGAGTAGCTAAAGCCAAAAATATCAAAAGTAACAAGTACATGAATCTGTCAGTAGCAAATGCACATAAATAGACTGGAAACAAAATATATATGTACTGTTCCAAGAGCAAGTGCAGTATCATCTGCAGATAAAAAAATGTGCATTTCCAACATAAAACTTTTGTGTAACAAAGTAAAACATTCCTTTTAAATGATGACATGTGTTCATGAGTTGCAAAAAACATGCAATAATATATAAAATCTGCCTGCATTTGTTATAACACTGTAATTGTATCACTCACAACACAGAATGATTTATTTCATACCATGAAATTGTGCTGCAGAGGTGACCAGGAGTACATAAAGGGGATTCCTGCCACTGTTGACAATGGTCTCATGGCAATGGCTTGAGCTTTGAATGCTGGGAAGCCAAACTCCACTGTACACATCTGTAAGAGAACCAGAGGTGGGGTTGGGGTTGACAAGACGATAGAACAGTCCTCAGGATTATTACTGTACAATCAAACACACATGCTGCTCAACCTCCCACAGGGAAAATAAACCCAGTAAACACAATATAGCAGATCCTGACAGCATGTGTGAGGAGAAGGATGCTGTTATGCCCTCTGGCTGTTTGTATTCTGAGCTCCCACAGGGTCACAGACCAATATTAGACCGCTGTGTGATCTGTCTCTGGCACACTGCTCTGTCCTAATATATTTAATTTTAGTAACACCTGAGAGCCAGGTAGGAATCAGAGCAGAACGCTGTGCCGGAGAAGAGGATTCAACATGGTTGCGAGGAGTTTTCTCACAACACATTTACACAGTAATAATAGATTGGGTTACTAGTTGAGCCAAAGCAGCACCTGCAGGAATACGAAGGCAAAGCTGGACAATGTTGTGTGACCATGATTTTCTCAGCCTCTCTCTTTAGCACACCATACACACACACACACCTTCTTATTGGCCACAGCTCCACCTGAAGTTGACAAAGGGATGGACTGAATCCTGAGCTTGGACCAATCTTCATTCAGGAGATTTGTCTGTTGCTCGATTTTTTGCCTGTTGGTCATGAACAGGGTCTAGAAACAAAAAGAACAAAGAGAGATGTCAAACATACTGTAAGACACACACGCACCGGGCACATAAACATACATATTGAGCACTGCATATTAAACACACACCTAATGCAGGTCCCCCATGCCGTGTACACCCACAGGCACATAACACACACTGGCCTTCAAAACAGAAATGACACCTTACTTTTTTTATAAGCAGAACCGTCAATACAGAGTTAACCCACCTTGACCTCCTCTGCTTTTTTAAGGCGTTTTAACTGGCGAAGGCGCATATACTCAGACTTGACCCTCCGTCTCCACTCCAGCAGACTACGGGAGGGTACATAGGAGGACGGCTGAGGTCTTGGGGTTGATGGGGCGGCACCGGTGGCAGGGGCTGCAGTTTCAGCAGCAGTTTCCTCCATGGCTCTTTAAAAGGACAAAGATACAATTAAACCTCCTTAGGTTATAAGATCAGCACAGGATTTTCAAATTAAGCTTCTTGATACCCAAAAATGTTTATAAAAGGTGCAGGAGGATTATTGTATTATTGTATTGTTTTTTATCGGAAAAATACAATAACATTTCTAAATGACCTTACATAGTCTCTGTGGTACTCAATAGTAAGTATATAATATACTTATGACTGTTTTCATCACCTATTCTATAACAATCCTTTATAATACTACAAACAGTTGTATGCTCACAGTCCTTTTCTACACATTGTTAGATCACTACCTACTACATACTCTTCATCAGATTTAAACTTCCAAATTCACCCTCCCTGGAAGTCTATTTGAAAGAGTGCCCCCCTCTGTTGGCAAAACAAAATTGTCATTAATGTAAAAAGAAAAAAAAAAAAAAAAAAAAAAACCCTTCCACGGTAGTGCTTTAAACTGCTTAAGGGTACGACTGCCTTTAGGCCCCCCCTTTTTTTAAAAATCATGGAAGGCAACTGACCAAATAATGAACACAGACCCATCTTGTGCACATGAATGGATAAAGTCTCGATTAATTTAACAGCACGGGGCATCCACATTGCTCAGGAGTGGGCGTGCCTCTTCAGAAATGCAATATGAAGCGGAGAAGAAAAGTGCGTAGTACAGTTTTTCTGTGTTTCATAATCACCTTAGTGGACATCAACTTCCTTGTCTGAGCGAGTACATAATCAGAAATAAGTACAAAGGTAAAACTGAGCTCTGGAAACTGACATAGTGCAATTTTTCCCCCCCCGGACTACGAGTCGTGCACACGTTTAAGCCACAGCTATGAAGTGCGCTACGTCCTGTAGCTGCAGCCCTGTTCAAACAGAGGCTACACCAGTATCCATTTAAATTTGGAACACTTTAAAGACGTGCGCACCGAGCACCACAATGACAGCACGTTATTCTGGCGGACGCGCGTGCACGTCTACGATCTACATTCAGTGTCGCAGTTATTAAATACCTTCAAATCCACGTCTTGCGTCCTATTTGTTGCGACAAGAGCCCCGTAACACGATCAAGTCCCTCTGTCTCTGTGTGTGTGTGTTTTTTTTTTTTTTTTTTTTTTTTTTTTTTTTTTTAGTGGAGAGATCCAGAGGAATTAAAGGCTGTCTTTGCTATGGATCTGACGCAGATATCGTCTCCGCACGGCGAGGGGATCTCAGAGAAATCCCTACGTTATCCATGGGCATGGTGCTGGAGGTTGTTGTTGTTGTAGCTTACAAATAGCTGCGCACTTGGCTTGGTTGAGCCAACCCGAGCAGGAGGGTGACGTCTTTATTATGCCTTTCCTAGCAGAGGAGGATTTATTACTATTCTGCGTCCTGGGAATAAAAAGTAGCGTGGAGCAGCTACGGCACAGCACAGCTATTTACACGCACACACAGGAACTGATGCAACTGTCCACAGCGCTAGATCGCCATCTAAATGCGTGAGGGCATAACAGTCAATGGGTTTTAAACGGCGTAATCACACAACGTTTAAAGATCCCACAAGCTATTTAACGGCAACACACAACTGAGGAAGTGAACATATAGTACAAGTGAGGTAAACTCGGTTAAAAAAAGATGCAATAAATAAATGAAGCAATGTGACATGATAGAGAGTTTTGGTTGAAATAGGCATTATTAAAACTGAAACTGAAAAATATTCACATACTTGAACTGTGTCACCGGAATGTGCAGATTCACGTTACAGTGCGGTTAAAAAATATCTTAAATAATAAATTAGTTAGTAGTTGAAAACTGTCCCTCTGTTTCTTGTCATTCCTATGGACTTGTATCGGATGAAAAACAGTTCAGTTGTTGTTCCACCTTCCTCCTCCAGGGAGAACCCGACGCTTTTTAATCTTTCGTTTTGAAGACGCTGGATGAGGGTCCTCTGGCCACTGATGCCATCACGTACTTCACGTCAAATCCTAATTTAGAGTGCCTAAATTGAAAACATGTCAAAGAGCAGAAGAAAAATAAAAAAGAAATCAAAGTGGGGTGTTAGATTTAGGAAGTGATCAGCCCGAGAATGATTTAAAAACCCACTATTTTTGGATATCTAAATCAACCTCTTATATGAAACAGATCATTTGAAATGTTTGTACAGACAGAAGTGGAAACATTTTTATGGGGACTTTTCAGAAACGTCACATCCTTTTTAGAGGGGGAAGGGGTAAACCACATGTATCCTGGTGATGAATCAGACTAATAGATTCTCTGCTCTAACCTGACTTGACCTCGTTTACAAGTGATAATGTGGCCACTACCTGTTAACTAATGTAGGGGATAGGCCTACACTATAGCCTAAAATAAAATACATAGGCCTATTCTTCTTTCACATATTGTGATTATTAGCCATTAATACGTGTGTGTATGTATGTATTCAAATTAAATTAATATTCAAATCTTGACTTGTAAGTATTTCTAAACCTCATATAGGTTCAATTTAGTTTAAAAAACAGAGGAACATTCAATCCACTGCATATTTAAAGTGACAGTGTTAAAAACAAGACTAGGCAACTTGTTTCTTTTTTTAAAGTATAGGAATCAACAGACATTCCACAAAGTACGTATTACATATAGTCTATAAATACTTGAAATGCACATAGCTGCTTTGACAAACATGCCTGTTTTCACTCCTCACAGTAGAGGTTATAACAAAACATTTTCTTGTCAGAGCCTCTAACAGACAACAGACATTACAACTCAGAATATTTTTTCGAGAAAACATTTGATATTTAGTTTCACCTCAAAGAGAAGAAGCAAACATTTTCTCAGGATTCGTGTTAAAGGCTAAAGCAGGAAGACAATGTTGGGCTTTCAAAGAATTAGTGTCATTGCTCAAGACTGTAAATAGTGTCCCATCTGTCTCCCTGACAGTAAACAAAAGGGATACAACATCTACAATGGGTCACGGGTTACACAAATAGGCCCCCAGAACAGGGAATATGATTAAAAAATGTGTTTAATTTTGTATTTAGTATGTTGAGCTTTATTTTTGTTTATCCTTCTATTTATATTTGACGTTCCTGTGGACTAGGACATAACACTTTAAAGATCCAGAACCATGGCTTGCTTTATTTATTTATTAATTTTTTGTTTATATGCTTTTAGGTTTAATGTTGTGGGTGTACCAACTCTGGTCAAATAACTAGTTTATTGATAAATGTAGGCAATACTGTAATATGTGACCTTGTGCCATATCTAAC
Organism: Euthynnus affinis; assembly: GCA_029490765.1. Lineage (NCBI taxonomy): Eukaryota > Metazoa > Chordata > Actinopteri > Scombriformes > Scombridae > Euthynnus > Euthynnus affinis. The sequence goes on along the minus strand of CM055856.1, from coordinate 5,135,850 downwards.
AAGTAAGATCTTATTATCTGTTCATAATTGTCAATGAGGTCATTGTCTAGGTTAGAGTGAACTTCATAAAAAACTATTACGGATATGAAGAAACACAAGATGGCGCTGTTCAGCTACTTTTCATCCTACAGCGTGCTAGAGCACATGCCCCAACATGCACACACACTCACATGTTTGTATGTCTAATTCTAATTAAATAAAGAAACCAGGCACGGCATGATTTGTCCTGATATCATGGTATACCAACATAACTGACTCAGTATGTGTCTCTCTGATCATTGTGCTGTTGCTAATCCTTTCTTCTCACTGCTTTTGCTGTTTATGCCGTGCATTCCTGGTCACTAATTATGCATTCAATGAGCAAAAGTAGCCTATCTCAGACGATACAGCATGTTTGGTGTGTCTACAGTGGGATTTGAAATAACTCGTGCCATGTTGATACTGAACTGTCAAACAAAAGCAAACACACAGAGGAAGATAAGCCTTTTCAGCAGGAAGTTTTTAGATCTGTATAATGTAAACTGTGCGTGTTGGTCTTGGCACCTGCCATTGGGACTCATATCTTCAAATACGTTGCAGCATTTGTGATCTGTGACAGAGGCTTGGAGATGAAAAGATGTACAAAGTAGCTAATGAGATAGCTACCTCTTTGGTAATTTAAAAATATTAACAGACTATGATGCAAGAAGCAAGAGAGATGAGCCAAGTAAACTTCCACTTATTCTTCTTTCTCTCAACAGGACACTTGAAATACTTCTCTTTCCTTGCAGGCGAATCCACTCAGCTGTTTAACTTCACTCCCACTCTAAGTTTGATGCAGATGTATTTAAGCTTCAATTTGTGGGGTTTAAAAAAATTCCCTTACATGAAAAAGAGCAGCCTAACCAATGTGAAATGAAATGTGGAAGCAATTTTGGCCTCGAGATACCTGGCCCCGTCCCAGGCCCAGCAGCTGAGAAAGTGCACTCGTCCTTCAGTGACGTTGATGAGTGCATCAGTTTCATACTGGAGATCCCTGCTGCCTCTCTTCACCACAGAAGCTCGGTGTGACGTTAAATCCAGAGGTGATTGGAGGGAGGTGCTTGTTATCACCAGTGATGGTACGATTTAACACAGCACTCATACTAAAAGCATTTCTTACTCACCACGAGTGATATACTTGTACAATAAATCTCATGCTCCATAGCAACAGACACAGCAACACATAATCTGGAAAATGTAGTCCCAAGTGATAACTAATAAAAAAATATACATCCAAATAATATATTTTGAGTATTAAGAATATAGTAGTAACATGTTTTTGGATCACTATTGACAGACATGTATATCTTTCATGCTGTGAGTTGGCTTCACAGCTCCTGGTGATAACATTTAAGCAGCACTACTATTCCAAGCTGCCATTCAAGCAAAACATATAAAAAAAAAGGGAGAAGTTTTCACATATCAAAATAGCAACATGAATCCTTTCAGTTCAGCCAAGATTTTTTAAGAAACCACTGCAGTGTGTATTGCTTGTAATGATAAAAAGCACCAATCAAAGGCAAAGGGGGGAGAGAGAGAGAGAGAGGGAGAGTGATAGAGAGAGAGAGAGAGAGAGAGAGAGAGAGAGAGAGAGAGAGAGAGAGAGAGAGAGAGAGAGATGGGTCTCTTACTAACTCTTTCTGAAAACAGAGGGTGGGTTGATAGAAATAGATGTGTACCGGTGGACCACAGTAGTTATCAGAGGCTCTCTGTCCCGTTGTGGCAATACGCCCATCCTAGGAAATGAGGGCTTCCTGTTGTTTTAAAGAGCCTTCCTGCAAAAAGGTTGAGATATGTAATCCCTACTCACCAGGGAAGACGGACAGACCATTGTCAGGCAAAATGACAACCACCAGTTTCTCACTTATGTTTTCTGGATGTTTTGTGACTCTGCTCATCTGGGGTAAGTAGAAGGATTTATAATGTCCATTTCTTTACTCTTATGATATGAACGTCTTATAACCGCTTGCCCTCTATCTCACCTCTCAAGAGGAATGCTTAGGAGCTTTCAGTGATTGAGTGGCTTTTAGAAAGGAGCTTAGCCAGTCTCATGATTGAGTTTTACACTTAGACAGTTTGGTTTAAGGGTCAAAGAGCAATTCTGATCAAGCTGAGACAACACATTTTTAAAAATGTTGATTAAGTTGGCTAATATAGCTTATTTTATAAAGGATGGAGTTATGATTTACTGTTTTTTATTGAATAAGATCTTATGTTCTTGTGAGAGTTGAGTTATTATACACTTATTTAAATGTCCTTGAGTTGAATACATATTAAGACTTCCTCATAGTGGTGGCAGACAAAGGGAGGATGCACTGACCTGTTCACTCCCTACAGGGTACTCTTTGTGATTTCCTTTAACTCCTCTACTTCCCCAAGGTCTAAGTATAAGGATTATCTGTTATAATTCAGTATAGTTCTTGTTTCCAGTTTGAGCGTTTTTCTTTTTATACTTTAATTCTAATATTCAGTTTATTTCTCTTACAGCAGGGCACACAACAGTGGTTTGCCTGGTTGATGAAAATCTAGCGGTGCAACCAACCACAATAACAAGTATGTGTATTTTTAGTTTTTCCAAATATGAAGAAAAATATCTCATGCTTTAGTGGAAATACTTTGACTAACCTGATATCCTTTCTCTACAGAGTATCAACCAACAGAGATGATGATCAGTAAGTTTACAGTTTAGCCTTCCCTCTATTACACAATTTTAAAGACTCTTGATTATTCTTCTGTCTCCCTGACTGTGAGTGGTCAGGTTCTGATTAATTCTAATTTTAATCACTGACCTGACATACATTAATGCTATTAGCATTTAATATGTTCCATAATTATACTGTGATTAAATATTTGTGTCCACTGGGGAATTGTTTTGGATCAGTTCCTTAAACTCATTTGCTTGGCCTGGAACTGACAAACACAGAAAGCAGAGCTCAGAGATTCTGGTTTCTGCCAAGATCTCCTTGTGTGTATTATCACGAGAATCCAAGACAAACTCCTGGGGAGGTCTCTACCAGTAAGGGGTCAACAGCAGTAGACACAAGGCCCATAATGGTTTGGGGTTGAAGGTTAACTGAAACCTTATTATGAGCGTCCCCCCCCCGGCTCAACTTCCTGAATTTGTTCGTCATTCACCCCATGCAACGTCTGTGATCAACGCATGAACTCCAAGTTGTGAAACAACTGGAACTTTGGAGCAGCGCCCCTTTCACTGTTCCTCATCCTGTGCCTTCCTTTTTTTTCTTTCCCCTGACTGTCCCCCCTCCTTCCCCTGCCAACTCCCCCCAACTCTGAACTCCTCCTCTGCTGAAAAGACACATTTCCTGATGTCATTACTAAATCAAAATGCTGCTCAGCAAACAGATGTTGTGAGAGGCCCAGCATGTGGATTCAGTGATATAAATTAACAAGTTAGTTATAAGAAAACATTAAACATACATTTTGTTTCCTTTCAGTCAATGAGACCACCTTTTCTCACACTGCTTTTCAAAGTTGTAAGTGCTGACAGTGAGAAACAACCTTACAGAAGTAGCACACTCAAGAGCACTCTGTGACATAAAAAGCAAAAAGTTTCCCACACTTGTGTGGGAAGTATGGGAAAGTTTTTTTTTCTGTACTATCAAGATATTAAACAGCTGATCAGCACTGACTAACAAATTCTCCCAGGTTTTGTCAAATTAACCCAAATATGAAAGCATGGCTGTCTGCTCCACACACCCTGCAGAGTCATGATTACATCCACCCCAAAACGCTAAGCCCTAAATGTTTACTTATGTTTCCTATTTGGCAGAGGCAGCCCAAAAGGCAAATAAATCACATGCTGTGAGCTGGCCAGGCCTTCGACTGTGAGAAACTGAGACTAAAAAGCAGAACAAGAGTTAAAGAGTAAAGGGTTTTCAGATGTGAGTCCAGCCCAGCTTGGGTGTGCTCCCTTTTATTTGGGAGAATTGAGAGGACAATCTTTGTTGCCTCCACCCCTTTAAAAAAGGAAGAAAATCCTAAAGAAACGTGTGTTGGAGAGGGGAAGAGCTGCTGCCAAGGCGCAGGGCCGTCAGACAGATCTTCGAAGAACATCTGGTAACCGCGGGTAACACTGTTTGGACATCTGGTAACCGAAGGTTACACTGCGTCTCTTCCATCCTGTCGGGTTTCCTGTTATGCCTCGCTGTACACATTTTAAGAAGTTTAGGTTTATTATACATGGTCAGCAGCGGAGGAAAAGGCACCTTTAATCATTTTTTCTGACATGAAGGGAGTACTTGGTTTCATTGGGGTATTCCTCTCCTTTCTCTCCGGTGAGTGTGTGGTCTCCCTTCTACAGCTGCAAATGCCTTCCTCAGTACTGTGTGGGGAACTCATGCGCTGCAATAGACAAAAACATTCTTTGCATTGAAATGTACTAGGATGCATGTCTTTTTTTTATTGATCTGAACTGCAAAGTGTTACCTGGTAAATTTTAAAAAGTTTTGTGTTGACTGCCAGTGCCAATAGTCTATATTACTGTTTGATGTAAAAGTTTTTTTTTTTTTTTTTTTTTTTTTTTTTTTAAATCTAAATATATTATTTTTCTCCATTTTAGATGCCACTCATGGATACTCTGAAATTCAACATGGTATGTAAGATAACCTTATAAGCATATATAACCATACAATATATATATAATTCTGTGAACAAAGAGTTCTTTATTCAATGCAGATGTCCAACATGTCGTTACTATCATTTTATTTTTGACTCTTTCCCCCTTTCTCTTCTTCTCTTCCTTTCATGCAGATTGTGGGAATATTACTGAGAAATGTGAGGTGTATTGTGGCACGTGTTATCACCTTAATGAAACACAAATGGATTGTCTTTATTTCCTTTTTCAACATATGTGTCTCCGCAACTTCAATGAATCAATGAAAACACTTAACAGCACTGACTGGTGCATTTGGGGTAATGTGAGCAGGTAAGTAGAGTGTGCTTAATTCTATATTTACAGGTTAAAATTTTTTAACATTAAAAATGTTGTTACATATTTGCCAATTTCTGAATCGTCTTTCTTAATCTCCCTGTCTCCACGCTGCAGTTTCTATAGTAAATTGAGCAATTGCACAGAAGAGATATCTGACTGTCTCCTGATCCCATGGCCCAACCCTCTGGTGGAGCAGGTCTTTGTGGACATTCACTCTGAATTTTTCATGGATTGTCCTACAGAGGAGCTAAGGGACCCACCACCAGTCATTGTCTTTGCCTTGGTGATAACTCCCATCTGCCTGATCCCTGCCATGGTTAGCCTCGTGGTGCTCAAAACCAAGAATGGCGATGGCAGCCCCTGATAATCTCTGCTCTGATGACAATCGCCATCAAGTTTTTGACCTACGCTTCACCGTCTCTCCTTACCCGAAGGCCGCAACTTGTTTACACATAGACCTCTGCTGCATTTTCATCTCACCAGTGACTTTGCAGAGCACTGATCTTCATGATAATTTTACCTACGCTTCACAACATGGACAAACTCTAAAATATTAGCCATTTGAGGAAACCTAGCCAGAGACAACACTGATTCAGTGTGAATACCACAATTAGGCGCATTACAATTATTGCAGCTGTTCAATGACAAAGTCCCAGGTGTTAACAAAGACTTACTGTGATAAAAAAAAATCTGTTATTATAAATCCTTGTGCCATACTGTATGTTATTAATGCTTGTGAAATGATTGTGACAAAAGTTCTGTTTTCAACCACCGAGATCCGACTCTGATCGTATTGGTCACTTCCATTTTGCACACAATATTCAGAAAACAGAGCTTGATATTGATCATACTGAAGAACCCAGTATTCAGGGTGATGATGACAAAAGCTCTGGAGCTTGCTAAGTTGAGGGTAAAATATAATTGTGTTGACACTCCTCACTATGTTGGACACCAGTTGTATTGATAAAAGACAAGGTAATTTTCTTTTTTTATTACTGACTTAACTCTGCTCTCAGCTTCTATTAGAAAAATATATGTATACAGGGGACATGTGCTAGCTAACATGTTTGATGAATTTCAGTTTGAATTGGATGTAGGTATGTGTCCATGTTTGAGCTGTGAAAAGGATTATCTATATGTTTGTAGGGAGGACAGAACAAAGACTATAGTCTGAAGCATGGACTTGGTTATGTGAGTCAAAGTGTATGGAAGGTTTGGGGGTCAGAGGTTACAGATGGGACACAATGAGTGGGTACGCCCAGAGAAGGAGATCTCTTTCCTATTTCCTAGTATGAAATCCTTCAGCACTTTCCTCTGTCTAAACACTGACAATCCTCATGGCCATATGGTGAGCTAATTAAGGTGAACTTTATCTAATATCTCCAAACTGTCCAGACAAAAGATTTTTAACTTGTCTGAGCAGTTTAGTGATAAACACTGAGTGCCGACAGGAAGAAAAAGTATTATCTTTTGCCTGATTCATGACTTTGTGTTATGTTTTTTTTTTTCTTTTTGAATGACGATAAAGCTATTGTAAGCGCTTTCAGATTTGGAGTAAAATGTATTTATATACTGAGTTTAATTTCTGCTATTGTCAGGACTTAGTGGACTTACTTACTGTCTGAGAGAATACATCCTTCCTGCTCTCACACCATGTACTGTATTCAATTTGATATACTTTTGAAAAATATATTTTATACCATTGAATTTAAGTTTGGATTGTTGGCTGTTGCTTATTTTTACTCAGAAGCAGATTGTTTTTTTTAGAATTCTGGCTAAAGCACCCTTTAACCTTTGTCAGTATTCGATTAAACACTCATTTCCCTCGAGTGCAGTACAGATGGCATTGCTTTGTGCCTCAGGTAAAGTTTCACTGTATCTTCAGTGAGCAGTATATTATGGTGCAGTTGCTATGCTGCGCAAGTGCTGGTGTAGTGAAGGAAGCAGTGACAGCAGTCATGTATCACACCCTCATCTGGCACACACAACACTACAGGGTGGGCCTGTGTTTGTGTGAATGTGTGTCTGGCAGGGCTGGGTGGGAAAGTGTGTTAGCTGACCTTCTTCCTCTCTAGATGTCGGGTCATCCTCTTCCCCACCCCCTTCTGATCTCATCCAATTCTGTGTTACTCCTCATTATTACAGCAAGCCAGAAACCCTTTGTGATGCCATTGTGCAAGATGTGGTTGTGAAAACAGTATTAATCATGTCCTTTTAGTCACATTACATCAATTGTTTCAAAAAACAATATGTGTGTGTGTAGTACACATGTCAAATACCCAAGCTCACGATATATAAGTTTAAAACATATTTTCAGTCAGGAAACTTTGCCCTCTAGTGGTTTTATGTGAGAGAGTGACAAATTGCTTAATCATTCAGTAGCAGGTTTTCATACCAGCATTTAATAACCTGATTGTCATCTTGAAAAAAGTTAAATGTGTAAAAAGGCAGTTTATAATCACAAAAAAATGTCACTGTTTCCCGGAGAACAGTGGTATCATCACAACCCCTAGTTTACAGTAACAGACGACCTGTTGTTTATGTAAGTGTACAGAGAAACAGCTGTTTCTTTCTGCGTATAAAAATAAGCAGCATTTTACATAGCTATCATCTAGGGATAGAAAAAGGGTGCTTTGCATTCAGCATGGTTGAGCAGTGAAGGAAGAATAAATATCAACAAAGCTGATATTTAAACTTAACTAGGGTCTGTATGTTCATATCCATACTATCCATCTTTGAAAAATACTAGCTAACTGTATCACAGCAATAATAAGGTCGGTATTTTACATTAAAATCTTTGAAAAATACATTTTTACAAATATACAGAAACATATATCTAAAAACATTTTTAAAAAATCTAAATATTGTGTATGTATATATCAGCCAGAAATGTAAGTAACTGCAAAATTCAAAATCAACTTGTTGCCATAGTTATAGACATCCTCTGGACTGTGTGACAGTGCTGTGCTGTATGTTATCACCGGGAATCCTTCAAAGCAGTATATAAGGCCAATAGGTTATTCTCCAGTCCCTCAGCTGTGCCACCACACAGTTATATAACATTTTGAGATGCCCCAACTTGTACTGTATATAAATCAGCTACTCTGAACACAATCCTATGGGCCTCAGTTTCAATGATCTGTGCTGACACTAAAGTGGGTTGACTTAATGCTACAGGGCTGTAAATACTCTCTGAAATGGACCACGGAGCATGTCTGCAGTCCTTAAAATATATTTTGTTATGTAAAATCTGTTTGTATTTATTGTGAAATTAAGATGATCTGGGAATAAGAAGTCAAGAATACTTCTGGTATGAATACTGCCAAGTTTGCTGTATATGGCAAAAAGCACTAGTTAAAAATAAGTAGAGGAAAAGCAGAACTGAGGCTAAACTTTGTTTCATTTTCACTTTAAGGTTGTAATGTTCCAAGGAATAAAAACTACAATGACTAATGACACTTCACTAATGACTCTTAAAGTAGCTGCATGATAGAAACAAAACTAACATCGCAGACGTTCCTCAGGGTCAAACAATCACATACTCAGACAAGTGAATTAAACACAAGCCACAGCCACATCTGGTTCCCTCATTACGACTGTACTCAATAAATAAAGTCACAGAATCTATGCAAATAGATTCTCTCGAAACCTCCTTTTAAAAAAAAATCATTTTCATCTACTATTGGGGATTCATCTGGTATTGGTAGGATATTATTTATTAGTATTAGTTGTATATGGTTTCAAGAGACTCTGTTTTTTACAATGTAGTTTCTTTGCTATGATCGATGACATAGTGTTTATTATATTTTCAAAAACTAAGACACAGACTGCAGTTTGTTTGCACAGCACTTGAAGTTACTAGACCTGCAATAGTGATCACACCCATGAGCCACAGCTGCGTCTTCAGTTGCAGGGTGGCGGGTTTTGGCTCTAGAGCCGCTGTGGGAGTCTCGGGGTCTTCTCGCTGTGGTAGCCGATGACTGTTATGTCCCAGGGATTTGGCAGAGTGGAAGTTGGAAGAATAGTGGATAAGGGAAACTGTGGCTTTGGCTGTGGAAATAGTGGAGGTGGCTGATAGTGTCAGTGTGTCTGCTTTCCTATGAAGGAGCATTCAGCAGCATCCATGACAGCAAATCAACCTTAACAACCAGCTAGAGCAAGTCAGTTTCCTGGAGTGGGTCTATTCCAAACTGGAGAGGCAAATGTGTAGAAACTTAAGAAACTCAAGTGCTCTTCATCACAGGTTTTCCTCAACGATGAGTTTATTGGAGCATGTGCACAGTGGACTTTTGCCAGACTTGATGAAAATTAAAAGATTGCACCCATTGATGCGAGTCATTCAGTGTGACATGAGTAATTACTTTGTTGTGCAAGACTCAGGCAGCTGGCAGTGCTATGTCAGAGCTGACCCTTCAGATGGATGACACCGAGCTGGCAGCAGATGACTCTATATTCAAGTACGTTTGACATCAAAACTGCTGTCCGATCAGTCAGAATAAACTCAAAGAAATACAAAGCATGAACAGCCGTGTTCTACAGCCAGATGAAAATCTCAGTGACAAGAGGCAAAAATATTCTTCAGCCATCCAGTGATGATGGAAAAGGATCAGGGTCTGCTCTAATCTGTGATCTCCTTATGAGTAAACACATAAAGGATATACAGATGTCATGTGGAGGAGTTCAAGGAGATTCACATTGCATCACCACTGAAGACTTGAAGCTGGGTTTGACATGATATTATGGTCAGCAATGTTGGGCTCATTTCTAAAAGACGGAATTTGTTTTACCGCTTGTTTTATTACTTTTTCATTGCACCACCAAAATCTGTGTTTGCATTATTGCTTTGAACCTTCAAAAACAAGAAATTTCCATCAAATGTAATGGATGATCACTGCTTATGTGGTTCAAACATAATTTAACTATTTATTTAACTATTTTATCCAATTTAAAGTGTTTACCCTGGCGAAACTAGGACAGAAAGAAAGTATGATTAGTTAGGTTGGAATAGCAGTTTTTTGCTCAGCTAAGCTTTAAATTCCAACATTTTTGATGATTTTAATCAATGAGAAATGGAATTGAACTGTGTCATGTTACAAATTGACATTTTAAAAGACAATAATTAGGGGAAGATTCACCAACTTTGCAGCCATAGAAGCATTAGGAGAGAAACATCATGGCAGCTTGGTGTCTTGCAATGATGGACTGTAGAAATCATGCTGAGTGTCCTCCCTCAAGTTATCAGTATTGTTACATGATACACATCCGTGCCACTCTGCATGCTGAGAAATTCCAACATAACAAACTAACATGATGAGACAATTTCCAAAGCCTGCCAGGAATAACATGGCCTTTGAACTGCACATCTCAGCTGAGTGAATTATGAACAGTCTGTGGAATATGACCCAGAGAAATTTTTAAAAACAAAATAAACCTGCAGAACAATGAGACTCAGTTTAGCTTAAAATATTCGACTTTATTGTTTTACCCTCGTGGACTCCCTGGAGGGGAACCTAATTGAGGCCTGTAATTGAGCTCTGATAACCGGGCAACAGGCGTTGCTTGCCAGTCGGACACACATCAAGGCAGACACAGAGTGAACTATCTAAGAGATATCGACACATATTTTGAGCCGGGAATAGCAGGAGGTAAGCCACATTAATACCACTGTCTGCTCTTAAAAATGGGCTTTCTAAGGACACAAAGATAACTTTCATTTCTGTCCATACATTTATATACATTATATTTTACTGTACTCTCTGTCTCTGTAGAGTCTGGATGATATTTTGCAAGTGTGTTTTAAAAATAACTCTGGTATGCCTAGAGTGCTTAGAGCAGTAAAGCTGTGAATTATGTGAGTGAATTTGATAACATGGGTGGCCTCTAGATGGCAGTCTTTGAGAGCATATTATAGCTAAGGGCACTCAAAAACGATTTAACTTGAGAGGGAAGAAAAATTATGTATATATATTTCTGATTGTGCCTTTGGTCACAAGCATTCAGTTGTTTGCAGTTCACATGCAAACCTCAGGTTATGGTATTTCATATTAAGTGCTCCTGTTTGGACACTCCCAGTTTGAGTCAATATGTTTGAGTCAATGTACTATGAAGTACGGTAGGCTTTGTTTGAAGGCAAATAGTACGAACCATTAATGCAGATACACCTTATGATATAACAGTCTGAAGTAAAGCACTCTGAGTTATTTGTTGATCAACCCAGCTTTGCTGAGTGTCAGAAAAAAAAAATACAGGTGCTGATGATAGATGATAGTTGTAATTCACACATGAAGTAGAAAGAGAGGGGTGTTGCAAGCTTGTGTTTACTTTACTTTTCAGTCTTTTTTCTATTCATGGCATAAAAACTATAACAATTAACAGAGTTTAATGTTTTTTTTATGTTTTCAAATTACAGAAAATACCAAGGGAAAGTTCTTGCAAAATTGAAATGGGCTGCAAAAGGTACTTTGTTGGCTTTTAAACAATTTTCCATGTTTTCTCTGAGGTCTTCCTTCCAGTGTGGTGCATAACAATAATTTTCTCTCCTTCAGCTCTGCTCATTTTCCTTCAGTGGGTTTAACCAGAGCTTCACCATTGTTTGGTTTGATCAGCTGATTTTTCTATCATAAAAAAAAATATTCCAACGTGCTAACTTCAATAGTTTACCTTTATTCATCCACCTCTCTTTCCTCTTAATATCCAAGACAGATTTTATTGGACGCTATTCCGTGAGAAACAGCTCGATTCACTCCTGTTTAGAGGCAAATAGTATCAGTTTCTATCCACAAATGCTGAGCTTCTTATGTTTATCTGCACAGGAAGAAACATTTTTCTACATATCTTTTTGTTTCCTGTTTAGGAAGCCTAATCCTATACTGTTCTTAAAATATATTTTTTTTCATACCTGCTTAATACAAATCACATAATGCACACAAGAATGTATTTGATATGAAACGCACACATATCTGTGAGCCCAGGTGCATGTTTATGTATACTCAAAGATGCTCATCATTACACAAGCATGCACACAAATACTGTATGTAACAGTGCAGACACAAACCCAGAAGCACTGACTCTCAAACACACACAAACAATATAATTCAAAACATGAAAGAGGACTTATGTGCAGGTATAGTAAACCTAGAGGGGGGATTGAAAGGAAAAAAAATTGAAAGGAATGTGTATGAACTTATCCCCGTTTTAAAGCTTTTAAACAAAAGTTTCTGCTTAGTGTCTCCACCAGTTTATAGGGACTGTGTGTCATTTCCCCCAATACACTCGACAATGCTTCAGGGATTGAGCCTAAACAGGCTGAGTTTATGCTTCTATATTATGTATGGCTTTTATGCAAATGCAATGGTGACAGGGAGCAAAAACCTTTGATCTGGGCTTCTTTGTGGCTGGAACAGTTAAAGCCGCAAAAGCATCATGAAAACAGAATCAGGAATGCAGCATAGATATTGTAAATAGAATCGGGGGAACCTGATAACTTTACCTGCAATTTAAATTAAGAGCTGATATCTTGCCTCCTCCTTTAGAATCCCATATTTTTCTAGGGTTAATGATCGCGTCCATACAAAATTGGCTGTGCCATTACTGCAAAACAAGTTGTTTGATGAAAAGATAACACATCAAGATTGTCATTTCTCCCCAATTAAAGAAAGCTTTTAGTAAAGCTTAGAGCTTTTAGAAGGTGTAACGAGTTGTTGAGCTGTCATAATAATAGGGTCTTAACCTAAATCCATTCCTGTCTCATTCATTACTACCTTGTAGTTCCTGCCAAGATCATAATTGCAAGAAAAAAGAAGAAAGCTAGCGTATCTTTTCATTTCCTTTTCTCATTTGGTTCATAAAAATGAAGCATGTGATGGTGTCTTGAACAATGAGTGCATAAGAAAGTTTTAGGGGCGACACAAGCAGTGGACACAAGCTTACACTTGACCAGAACTGACTGTTCTGTTTTGTTATTTCATTGCAAAACTGTTCTGATTTGTTCAGTCATGTTGTGTTTGAAAAGAAAACAATGTGTTATCTAATTTGAAATCTACATCTACAGACCACAGACTACATCTACAAATATTCTGACTATTATGTTCAGAAAAAAATCCCACTGAATGTTAATTGTGAGCAAAATGACAACTGTTTTGTATTACAGAAACATTTTTTTTTTTTTTAAAAAAAGCATGTTAACACAACTTTTTAAATGTAGTAAAATCTTTGCTATACTATAGATACAGTATAAGCAATGATAGATGTGCTTTGCTGAACATTATGAAAAAGGGTGTGTCCTTACTGTATGCTGCTCTAATGCAGCCACTATGGAATAAAACTTCACCCTTTGTTGCTGGTCAAATTTCAGTCCTGCTTCCAAGTTTAATACAACATATAGCATGCTGTGGAATCTATGCAGGCAACAGAAGCATAAATGTTTATTCATAAATTTCAATCAGATTTTTTTAAGCACTTTTGCACTCAAACAACAGACACGCATACAAAAATAGCTTCAGAAAAAAAAAAGGTTTATTTTATTCCTCAGACTACAGTGTCAAGGTAAATACAGACAAGCTCTCAGTGTGTTTTATTAAGCTATGTGCCCTCGTCCTCTGGTGAGTCATCCTTTGATTTCCATTTCTAAAGATGCCATTCTACCGGATGCTATTGAAACAGACAGAGGCTTTAGCTATAAAAGGGGGATATTGCTGCCTGGATTTATAAACAAACTAAACTCTGATCTTAAGCAGATTTACCGAAGGGTAATACCCAGCTATACAGACACATGTCAGCAACAATACATCTGTTAAATCATGCGCGTTGACTGTATTGGAAACAGTCTGCCAGGTAAAAGCTTGAAGAGGAGGGATGAATTTGCTCTCCAGACACATGACAGAAATACTGTTAGGAGGGGTATCTAGCATGCCTGCTGGCCCATGGGCGTGAAAAGCTTATCCCACACCTCCACCTTCATGATGGCTTTCCCCAGGGGACACATGGTGGCTTTGATATCTAGGTAGTTGCCCACATAATTGATTCCTGACCCAGTTGCTTCCTCCCTGGCAAACCCATGTTCTTGCTGTTTTTTCTCATAGTACATTTCTTTATACAAATCCTTATCACAGTTACGGCCCTTTTTGTAGATGCCCACTGCAAACCAGTTCTTGTACAGGTTGTAGTCCCAGGGAACTGAGAACATGATGGCCAGAGTCTCAATGTAGTCGTTCTGTGACTTCTCGAAAAGGTCGTAGGTCATCACACCAACGCTGCCTGTTGATTTGCCGCTGGACTTGGTGAAAGTGCAAACCTCTGTCTTTAGAGGACGCACTGTGGGTTGAGGTGGGTTGTATGTCTCCCCATTCTCAAGGAACACCCTACCCGGCACACAAACAGACACATTTATTAGCATATCTTTTTGATCTCTTTTATACGTTTCATACAAGCCTGTAAATACATGTTTCCAAAAACAGTCAGGGCTTACTTGGGGTTGATGAGGCAGTAGTTGTTAGTGAGATTTGTGATTTCAACGGTGACACTTCTCCTGCTGGTCACATCGGCTGCTACAGCTTCAGCTGACTCCGTCATGTTGGTATAGCTGTGAGTTGCACATAAAACAAAGGTAATTTAAGTGTTAACCAGCTGAGCCAGTGAACTTCCCAGCTGTGACTAGCACACTGGGAATCATCAGAGTCACACTTATTACAGTATAAAATATCCTCCTGACCTCTGCTCTGCTGATATGCTCTATTGGCATTACATTGACCTTTAAAAGCGCAAATATACCGGCTCTGAGTATATGAAAGATGCATTTCAGAGGCTAATGAGATTTCGAAACCGTTAACAACCAGAGAATGCCTGCAGACTCTCTTTGCCTCATTAGAGAACGTACCTTTTTCAATTACAGCACTAAGTACCATGCAATAATGACGTTAGAGTGAAAACACTAGAAAAGATGATCGCCCCTTTTATCAACAGATATGAGATACAAATCAAAGAAATGCCCCATCAGGCTGCTATACGCCTCTTCAAACTGTTTACTTGTTTAGAGTCATGAGCCTTTTGCTAATGATCCATACTCTGTCCTGTATCTTCTTAATCAAAGGTTTCCCCCCCATTATCCTGAGTGACTTACCTGCTGAGAACCTCTGTCGGTGCTTGCAAGTCCCAAAGTGGGAAAAAAGTCTGTAAAAGGGTGGTGCCGGTAGTGTTTTTTTTTTAACGAGGATGTATACTGGCACCCAGGAAACCCTCCCACTTGGAACACAGTCACAGTTCAACAGTATACACCCTCTTTAAACAGCCATCGCCCATGAAAAAAATAATTTGATGGCAAATATCACTGTTTCCCCTTCTTTGGAATAGCACAGCCACACCTTAGTCTGTGTTAACAAACCTGAACAGTCAGGTAAACTGGGATCATTCACTCATGTATGACAATTTTCCAATAGGACTGTGAGTATATGGATGGCTGACTGACTGAGGTGGTTGGCATCCTCATTCCTCTGTGGTATTGTGAAACAGAACAAGTCAGGACAGACATCTATGTAGCAACTTTGTTCATATCCTTTCCTTTTGTTGAACTTCTTGCATTCCAAATACCACACAAAAACCACACACACACACAAGATGGAGAGTCTCGCAGCCAGTGAAGAACAATATTGTTACCATGCCTATTAAAAAAACATCTATGCAGATATTCCATCTGTTGCTACTCATTAGAATTGGATGGATCCAGCTAAAAGATTAAAAAATGATCACTGTTCATCAGTAATAATGAAAGCATACTGAATGAAAACATATTCCACACAAAGTAACACAAGCATCGGGTCTAAATGTTTTATTACCATAATCAAAGAAAAGAGAGTGTACAATATACATAAGCCCACGAAATAAGCTAATGGAGAATCAATGAGCTGGCTGTCAGATATTGATATCTTTCAGCAGACACAAAATACAGATGACAGCAAAATCAGTCTTCCTCTCCTCTGGATGTTTTTCTAAATGACAACATGCAACAGTAGTCAGATTAAATGGAGTTTATTTATTCTGCAGGGTACAAAAGCAACAAAAAAGGAGTAGTAAACAGTAGTGGACTCCTCTAACGGCCCATTTTATCATAGAGCTCCACTTTAACAATGGCTTTGCCAATAGTAGACATTGTGGCCCTCAAATCAACATAATTGGCTCTGTATTGCAGCCCACTGCCATTTGTGTCAGAGCGGGTAAAGTTACTGAGGTCTTTCCCATCATACATCTGGTTGTACAGAGTTTTGTCGCAGGCACGGGACTGCTCAACCACGCCCACGGCCAGCCGGTTCTTGTACAGGTTATGGTCAAAGGGCACAGAGAACATGATGGCCATGCGCTCGGAGCAAACCCGGCTCTGCATATGGAACAGGTCGTAGGTCAGCAAGCCGACAGCGCCCGTGGCGGTGTTGTCATCCTTGGTGAAGGAGCACACTTCGGTCATGGCGGGACGAACTGTAGGCTGGGGTGGGTGGTGACTGAAGCCACTTGACATGTAGACCCTATATAGAAGAGCAAGAGACAAATACTTACTATCACTGATAACTTTCAGTCTGGTTTCCTTCAGACACCAGTGTTTTGTTGAAAAAAACCCCCCAGAGTTTTGTAAGTTTTGTGGAGATTGTCAGTGTACTTTTAGAGTGTTGGGCTTTTCAGAGTGAAACACCTTATGCTGATGGATGGAATGTGACTGTGCAAGTACTGCTGTGGACTTCTAAGCAACAGTGAGTGTACCTGCTTGAGATGTGCAATGAGGCGGTGTGTGTCACTACATGATGGATAGGTGGATGTTCTCAGCAAAGTGATGTCACACATGAAAACCACCCATCCAAGATATGGTCTGTCCTGCCACAGTTAGATAAATGCAGAGGCATGACACAAATCCCAATAGATGCGTCGTTTTTATTTATTTTTTATTGTTTTGTTTTAATTCATTTTCTTTTTTTGTCGTAAGTGAAAGTGGCAGGTAATAAAGCAAATATTTTTTGTATATGAAGTAGGTGGCATACTGACATTCCACTTTGCAATATCATTGAGTTTTACTTCTAATTAAGTACAGAATAACCACATAGAATTAACAAAGACAAATCTGTGCCTTTTCTATGACTGCCAGACAAAAAAGTTGCGAATACTTCATTTTTCTGAAAGGAGTCCATGCTAATAGTATCAAGATGTTTATTTGAAGCTGTAATCAGTCATTGGACTCTCAAAGCACTTCAAAGCAATGCATTAAGCCTTTTGAGAATAAACGCCTGTCCCTGGAACCAATCGAACTTGAGTATATACCCAGGCCATGACACTCTGCAGCAACTCATCTGTAAGTGCAGAAAACAATTGCTGGTGCAGGTATAATAGATTTGCCAACCTGAGCTGACCTCTAATTTAGAGATGCATTTTACCCAAAAGACAGAAAGAAAATTAAAATCTAGTTTTTCATTAACTGCAAATGCGAGGAGACCTAATTACAGGTGCTTCAGGGAGTACAGGTTAAACAGTATGGCCAGTATAGTAAATTACTTTATTGTATTATCTTGTGAAGTTGCTACACTTTTAATCACATTATCTCTGCAAATGCTGTATGATGTCATTCATCAAGTTGTATTTTTACACAGTAAACATTCTTGTGTCTTTATTCAGTCGGGTTTGTTCACTTTTTTTTTTTAACATGTATTAAATCGGTAAATACATTGACTTACTTGGGGTTGATGAGACAGTAGCTGCTGCTCACATTGGTTATCTCTATGGTGCAGTTTCTGTTGGTGGTGAGAGTGGTAGACACGGCCTCTGCTGTTTCTGGCATCTTGGCTGCAAGAGGAACAGGACTGAAAGCTTAGAACAGTACATCAAGGTATATAAATCAAAATGAAGTTATTTTGCTATAAGTTATAGTAGTTATATTCACCTTTTAGAATTAAACACCCGTGTTGAGCTAGTCAGCAGTGTGAAGTTCTTCTTTCTCAGATCGTGCAGAGAGGTGGAGACTTTCACCTTCGCAGGGCTTGTTCCAACACAAGCACAGGCGTGTCCACCGTGAAATGAACATACAACATCCTGAATGGAAAAT
The DNA here is from genome assembly GCA_029490765.1 of Euthynnus affinis. Classification (NCBI taxonomy): domain Eukaryota; kingdom Metazoa; phylum Chordata; class Actinopteri; order Scombriformes; family Scombridae; genus Euthynnus; species Euthynnus affinis. The sequence goes on along the minus strand of CM055856.1, from coordinate 5,117,803 downwards.
CTTATCTCAAAAAGAAGCACTTGAGCCGTCTGCAGTAACGTCCTATGAGCACAGTATTTGCTAAAAATGAGGTGATTCATTGAGGTAATATATATATAATACGAGTAATAGAATATAATACAACATGACAACATCTGTCAAGACTGTCAGTATATGTCAGCCTGTTGCATATTTGCCCTCACATCATATGTGGGTGGTATTGATGTCAATGTGAGTTAAAGAAAATTATTCTACATCACTAAACTTTATGCAGTACATTATTGCAAAATCTTATTAGATTATCTTCTTTACAGTTCAAACCCTGTTTCATTTATTGTTCTTCAGTTATTCAATCAGCTATTATATCAAATGTAATCTATTTAATTTCACCGTTTTTCAATGAACTCATCTCTTTGCTCTTGTGGGACACCATTGCTACTCAGTACATATATTTCATAAAAACCCTTATGGAACATTTCATGTTCTGTCTTGCTTCGAACTATAATCTCACAGGCATTGCACAACTGATTGCTTGTTGTTGTTGCTACAGGTGATGGCTAGCGACAGATTCCTGTGGGAAGCTCCTTACATCAGTCGCAAATTTCAACACACTGTCTCACTCTTATATTACTAATTCTTTTGCTGCCGGTCCACTCCCACTGGAGTGTGGAATGGAAAAAAGAGACACTCCCCTTTTCCATGTAGGAGCAACTTACAAAAACAATGGATTATGTAATAGCGCACAGCACAGAGAAGTGTTATAATTATCCATAATATTATAAGGCCTTAGGGTCTCCCTAATTATATATGTTTTGCAAACTTTGTGTGTGTTGAGATGTGTTCATTAGACCACCAATGAATTCAACTAATACTACAGCAGCTGTTCACTCCATACAGTACATCAGGCACTGAGAATTTGATTTAAATCCTTCAACTTCAGTGCTTGAAGTCACCAGATGGCACCAAACATGCATTTGCAAAAATACATTTGCACTACACAGACTTTGTAAGTTACTATTTGCTCTCTGATGGTCAGCTAGTGACCATGGCAGGAAAATCTCTAAAAAAAAATTATACAGCATGCCCTTCATAATGTCCTGTGATAAAGGCGTCACTGCATGCAAATAGTTATAGACGTAATACTACATATCAGGAGCTTTATAGGTCTAATGCAAAATAATAAAATAGAGTGGATATAACCAGTAATATAATAGTTTATGTGACACTTGATATATTATTATTAATCTAGAAATACTGCCTTGTTGTTGTATGCCTCCTCCAACCAGTCAACCTGCAGTTTACATTCATGTCTGTCAAGACTCATATAATATTTGTAGTGAAGACTTTAGGGGAATTAAAGGTATTAAGTCTGACCTTTGACCTCTGGCCACCAAATTCTAATCAGTTCATCCTTGAGTCCAAGTGGACATTTGTGCCAAATTTGAAGAAATGGGATGGACTGATGGAGGGATGGACAACCTGAAAACATAACGCCTCCGGCCACAGCTGTCTCCGATGTGGAGGCATAAAAAAATGAATTCTAAGCAGGATCTGTAACACTTTTCATCCTTGAATCTCATTAGGTACTGGTACAGCAGACTGAGCCTGACTAGCTGAATTTGAGATGTCCCAAAATGACCACTATATAAAGGATAAACCCTTTTGACATGACCTCTCCTCTGCTGCCACCCTCAGGGCAAACTTCACAACTTTACATTTACAGTTTTCTATTCATTTTTGTTGTCAAAGCACTGTTTTACTGTTTTCCAATATTAAGAACTAATTTAATTGAATCTTTTTTTATTACATACAGCAATAAAAAAACAAAACAAACAAATAAACAAACAAAAAAAAATCACAGGTGTTGACTAGTTTCTTTTCAACTACATTTTGAGGGATATAAACTCACAAAAATGACTTTTACTAGCCTTCATTTGTAGAGGTAGTAAGAATTGGGTATCCTTTATCCTGCAACACTTGACCACCCATTTAAAAACACACACACACCATCATCCTCAATTGATTTATGTCAGAATTAAGTTACATTTCCTCCTATTTTAAGCAAGTCTGTAAATTTAATCACACTGCAGCGTTATCTTGCAGTTTCTGAGAACAGTTTGTAAGAGGCAATTAAGAAGGTGACAAAAGGACAGAATATCAGTGATCTCTATTCGTAGGTTGCTGTAGCATTTAAAGTGTTATGATGACAAAGATAAATGTTCGCTGAAGATGAAACCATATTTAATTATAGTGGCTGCAGTATCAGTATCTCAACATGTCACTCACATTGCTTTTTTTGTCTGTTGGATATTTTTACTCACATTTTCTCTACTTACGTCCCTCTCTCAGTCAGTCTTGACTGTCTGCAAGTGAGTGTTGGGTTAAAGCTTTGCTGGACTGACACTATAGATTATTTAACTCAGAATCATATGGTAGACGGTAACAGCCATCGTTAGCCCACAATCTGAGTTATAGGTGAACAGATACAGTATTAAACAAAATCTTACTGAACAGTACTTTTCAGTGAGAATACTTGTTTACTGTTTTGTCTATTCAGCCTTGATTAAACAGTAAAGTGAAATGCTAAGTCAGTATGTTGTCACCAGTGAAAGCTGTGCTGCTCTGAAAATAGCTGAGCCATTATCAGCAACTTCATTTGTACAGTATTGCACCAAAACCAACATCTTGTTGGAATATACCTTTTTCACAGTATACATTTTGATTCTTCATAACAGGAAAAGCACTGATGCAACTAATTACATTGATGACGGCTCAATTCCATTCAAGTATCCAAAGAAGCCATACAGGTGAACATCATCAATATACCAGGGTCATGAATTTGGAAAAACTAAACAGGATGCAGTCATAATTAATTGCACATGCATTTCCTGCTTTGACATGTCAAAATATTCTGATAAATGTACAGTAAAAATGTGTGACAAATACATTAGGCTTCACCTCTGTAACAATCAAAGACAACCTATATGTGCACTCAGTTGAAAGAGCTGGTTGGATGAAAACAATCATTACTTTGTCAAATGCAAAAAGGCAGTAATATTAAGTCAGTCAGATAAAGTAAAGGTAAGAAGAGGTCAAAAGAAAACAGCAAGAAGGTCATTAGCATTAAAGTGTGTAGGATTTAGTGGTCATAAGTATATTTTCATTTGTGTATAATCCCCTGAAAATGAGAATTGTGTTTTTGTTACCTTAGGATGAGCCCTTTATATCTACAAAGAGTATAGAAGCACAAGAGATAAACATTTACAATTGAACAGAAACTTTGTGTAATTCATTCTTTAAGCATACAGGCTACATTAGAATAAAAGTTACAAATTATATCTTGGCCTGTAGCCTTCAAGTAGAGAGCAAAGCAGCCCAAAAAATAGTAATTTCAAATTAGAAGAACTGTAGCCTATGAAATGTCATGCTGTAACAACAAATACATACAACTGTGGGATTATCTGCTCTCAGTTTGGTTTGCAATCCTGTAAGTATGATTGAAACTTTAAGTGTTTCAGCATTTAAACAAACACACTCTGGCTATATATGAATAAAATAGTTTGTATAATATAGTTTGTTGCAACCTGCAACCTCACCACTAGAGGCCACTAAATCCTACACACTGCACCTTTAAAGATGTGGTCAGACTGAAATCTGCTTGGCAAAATTTACTCGCGAGGTGTAGTCAAGAGCAAGGAGGACAGGAAATGGTGTGGAGTGAGTTGTAAACATAAGCTGCGTGAACTAGCGCAGCTATTGTGCTAACAACAGCAGTCTACAAAGTTGTGAATTATACAGCGTTTAATCAAACACTTCACTGTCATTATCCTCTGTCAGTGTCCTTTACTCACTGCAGTCAAACGACATCGCTTCTTATCTGCTGCTGTTATTACACAGCTGTGCAGTTATAAAACAAGAATATAAATAAACAATATTTCCTGAATGTGAGGTCAATCCCATCCCTCTCTCAAACCAGCAGGATCATGGGGGAGCACAGAGACTTCACAAGTCAAAGTTCAATCAGATTGAACTCTTCAAGCAAAGGAGGTGGATCAATTCACAACTGGAAGTGAATGTGTCTTGCCCATTTCCACACAGACATGAATGAGAATTGAATTTTGGTGTGAATGCACCATTAGACAACATACACATCTGATAAGGAGTAAGAGCTAACTGATATCTGTTAAGACTAAAGGGCAGTGTTGCCAGATCTCATGAGAGTAACGAGCCTGTGACAACTGTGAATCCAATGTGTGTAAGCCTCATTGACGAGAATGGTACTGCATTTCTTTTATGTTTTTCAGTGCTGGCATAATGAATAAGATCTGCATGATGTGCACGTATTTCACACTTACAGAATCTGCACACTGCCTTTGAATTGTCCCCCATTTGAGCTTGAATCCTGCCTTTTAATACAGTCTCTTTCTTTCACTCTTGGTTGTCTTTTTTCCCATATTTCATCCACTTAGAAATGTAAGAAGTTACACATGTTCATGGACATGTCAATACTGATTGAATAATAATGAAAATGTAATTGGCTTCTCTTATGTATACTTATTCCGCTAGTCGTCCCATCTTATATGCTGCCCTTTACACTTGTTGGCATAAGCTGTCACTCAGATTAGTGTTTAAGAATAAGTTCAAAAGTAATTAATCTTAGATTAGCTTCTGTTTTCAGTTTTACTTGAAGGTTGTATGTAATACTGTATGTTCTTCTAATACTGTGTACTACTACAATAAATCAGAGGCATGCATACTAGAGTTAAATAAAAAGTATTTATTTGCACAAAAACAGGAACAGGAAAACAGGACTCTTGACTGACCCTACAAACCCCTGGCTATACCTTCACTGTGGAGAAAAACAAGTGAGGAAGTCCATCAGGTGGAAAGGCTGGTGTAAAATAAAGGGTTTGGTGAAGATGGAAGAGGACGGGAGAGGGAGAGGAAGAGCTGTGAAAGAACTGACAAGTGTGATGGCTACCTTTGTATGTCAGAACATAAATAAATGCAAAAGTGTGCACATAAAACATCACATAATAAATACAAATCCTGGTGTCTTTTTTTGCTGCCGAAACTTAGGTGGGGAATCCAAATCCAGCATTACCCTACTGGATTTTGTCTTTCAGCCACAGGGTAACAGTTTTTAAAAATACATCATTTCCCAGTGGGGTGAAATAAACTCTGTAATACAGAAAATATCCAGGAACTCTATGCTATATTTGAAGATGATGTACAATGTTCCACCAATAGACAAAATGAAGGTAGGCCATGCATCATACCTTCTTCTTGGGATGGGCAGACCTCCACCGGCATCACTGGGTGATGGCAGAGAAGATGTTTTTCATCTGAAGGAATTGCTGGTGGACATCTTACAAGTCCTGCTTGATCCTTGCAACAAGCTTCACACTCATCCTGATGGTCTCCGTATAGCTGTTACCAATAATGTAATGTGATTTTGGATCCTGTTGATTGTAAAACAAAAATAAAACATTACATCCCTATGAAACCTTGTGCTGGTGTGTTATAAAATTGAACATATTTCATTTAATATTGTTATTTTATCAGGCTATAGTGTACTCTATGAAAGTATAATTTATTTAACACTAAATTTAACAAGCCATCAGCCACAGTGCATCCAGCAGGAAAACAGCTTGGTTTGTCCAAGTGGTGTTGCCATACCTAGCTGTCCTAGATGGTGAACACGCTCAACCAATTATATTTGGGGATACAGTGGTGACTTGGTCTGCCCATTTACTGCCAAAAAGAAGAACCACTTGTGAGCAAGCGGGTGAAATTTTTTTTGAGCAGGAGAGCAGTGATTGTAGTTGTGCCCTCAGTGATAATGTGCTCCTTTGGATTCTGTTATTACAATATTGCTCACGCAAGCAGAGATATTCTGCGTGTGAGTGTTGTGAAAGCACTCGCAAAAATAATATGCATGTGTGGCTGTGGATCGGCACACATGGTTCAAATTTGTGCTCATGGATTTTGGCGGTATAAGGCTGTCATACATTTCCGCTTTATTAGACAGGTATAATGGAGAGAGACAAGAAGGATGGGATATAAAGAGAGGGGATGACATGCAGCAAAGGGTCTGGGTTGGAAAAGAACCCTGGCTGTTGTGGCGAGGACTCAGCCTAACATTATGTGGTACGTGCACCAACCAGTGAACCACTGGGGTGCAGCTAAGGATTTTAGGCAGTGATATTTGACAACTTAGATGGAGCTCAGTCAAACTTTAATGTTAGACATATAGGGAGCAAGCCCAAATTACCATCTACACTTTAACCCAAAAAATGCAATCTGTGACTACCTATTTGTAAGCGACTTTACAGAAAAACAAGCCCAAAGTCGCTTATAATATACAGACTTTGCAACTGTGCTGATGGGCAATGAGAAGCAGGTGTGCAGGCAGGTTGATGTTACAGGTTAAGGACTGAGGCAGGAACACATTGGGGACCCCTGGAGGGCAGGTGGGGAACAGCAGGTCTTAAACAGCAGGAAACGTTAGTAAACAGCAAAATCATTCAGTTGAATCAGATACAGTGGAGCAGGGAGGGGAGGATGGAGCAGCTGTTACCAGGGCAACGTCAGTATATCATTCACAAATAATTTTGATTGCGTATAATAATATTTGTAGAAATATGAAATTGTTGAGGGCTCTCTGGTTTATGAAATTTGTACTCAAATCAGGTGCAATTGTCAGAAATTATGACTTTACAACACAAAGAAGAGACCTAAACAAAATCAGGAAGAAAAGAGCCTTCTCTGCTCCTTTATATCAGTAAAGTCATTTACTGTATGCACTTAATATACCACTGAAAAAAACTGGATTTCACAGCATCCATATTCCAATACCCAAGGGTAATAATTTGCATGTGGCAGGAGGTAAACTCTCATTTTCACTGAATTATTATATCATCCTCAATTTACATTTACAGTAATTTGACTATGCAGGTATTTATTAGTTTATTAGTTTAACACGTTTACAGCATATTAAACAATAAAACACAAACATGTCATATTGTGCATTTTTGCACAGATTTTGGCACAATAGCAGGAAGTATGATTATGAAATTTTTGACTTTGTTTATTCTTTTATGCAGCCTCTAATATGTACCTAATAATATGTACAATATGTTTTTTATGATACCTATCAGCTCTTATGTCCATTATCAGACTCACAGTCCAACCTTGTCATCCAGTGTTTGATGTCTGGTTTTGTTTTGACCTTTTCCCAGAACCACTCTTTCACTTCCAAATGTGATATCGACATTATGGAGCTGTGGGATGGAGAATTGGCCACTTAGGACATGTGAAAACCACCATGATCATAAATTGCTCCTTTGGCGCTAGCTTAGGCAGATGTGCCTGACTGGTTTTAGATTGATATGACTTTGTGCTTCCAAGCATCGGTTAAAAAAAAATTTAAGCAAAAACATGCATCGGTGCTTAAATTCCTGCTGCTCTTTGATTGTCTGGAGACAAAAGGTTGAGGTAATATTTTTAATGTAGTATGTGAGATGTGAAAAAAATATAACCTGTTTTGCTTCAGTTAAACACTAACAGCTCATGATTTATTGACACATTCACATTCCATCCCTTTAAAACCTTTTTTTTTCCAGCATTGCATATGAAGTCAACCACTTCGCAGCTCTAATGATGTGCAACATCAGTGACATTTCTGCCTCTCGAGGCCACACTTTGCGTCTCTCTTAATCTCTTTATCTCCGCTGTTATGCCTGACGATAATTGTTTTTCCCGATGCAGTGCTTTCTAACGGACACTTTTTAGACAAATCATTTTCTAAAACAGTGCCCATCTCAAATATCTCTCAGCTCACGTGCGGTCACAGACTATTTTTATGTTTACATGTGTTAAATGATGATGTATGTAATTTAACAGTAGGACATACACCATTTGGAGGTATTTGGGAGGTATCATTTGCATAGAGTGTTTTTGAAGACACAAATTGTAGGGTTTTTTTTTTTTGTTTTTTTTTTTTTTACTTGAGAAACCACCATCTCTAAACTCTCACCCTTAAAATTTCACAGAACATGCACAAGCTGATGGGAACAAATGAAAGGGGCAAATAACTGTGGTTTATTTGTTTCAAGAATTTCATATTATGTTATACTATTGTTTCAAAGGTCTGAAGTAGATATCATTTGCTCAGTGATTATTGGTGTGTCTATTATTAATAATAATAATAATAATAATAATATTTTAATAATGATTTGGTGATCCCTTGACCTTTCATCTTGCGCCACCTGTAGATCAAGTTTTTCCTTTACCCAGTGAAATATCTAAAAATTATTGAACTGGAATTGGATTGCAATGACATTTTGTACAGACCTTTGTGGTCCCAACAGGATAAATTGCAATAACTTCAGTGATATCGTGACTTTACCTCCAGCATCTCATGAGGTTGGCATTTTTTCCTTTAAATGAAATGTCGAGACAACCATTAGATGGATTACTGTGAAATTTGGTACAGATATCCATAATTCCCAAATGATGTATCCTAATGACTTTGATTATTCCCCTGACTTTTTCTCTAGTGCCACCATAAAGTTGGAAGGATGGAAGGAACTTCAGTGATCCTGACTTTTCATTGCACACCATCAGCAGGTCACAATTTCAGTTCGTCCAATTCTTTGGTTTAAAACAAAATACCTGTAAGTAATGACATTCCCATTAGCCTCTGCTGTACTTTGTTTTTAATGCCATTTAGCAAATGTTAGCATACTAATGTCAACATCGTCATTGTTAGCATTACTGTAGTCAAATAATAATAATAATTTCAGCCTTCATGCTCTCATTTATTGACTCACTAGTCATGCTGTAAACAAGGTCCCCAAAATGAAAAACAAATTAAACTTCAATATGGATAGCTTCCCATTTTCCATGTTAACATTTTATTTCAATACTCAGGCTTTTGGGTTTGAATAGATAACAATGATCAATAGAGGAGAAATTCATGATAATCAGAGTTGAGTACTTTCATTCATTTCCAGACTGTACACAACAACAGTGGCAGCACTGCTCAGAATTTGTGCCGTTTCTCAAAAGTAGAAATATAAAATTCCAGACAATCAGTTAAACCAGAGATCCAAACACTGGATATACACCCCCTCCCCTCCCCCTTTATATATATATATATATATATATATATATAATATATATATATATATATATATATATATATATATATATATATATATATATAATATTACTGCTGCATAAACTCTTACAATTTCATCTTCCTTCAGAATAGAAGAATCTGATTAATCCCTTCAGTCATCAAAATGGTCTTCAAAGGTAAAGGTTCTCAAATATGGGGTAATGGGCGGGAGGAGGGGGAAGCAGAAGGGGATTATGCAAACTTCACAGTGATTAATTTTGGCCTGAGACGTATCTCCACTGATGGTAGCCGGGAGAGGAGCATATTGATTGATTGCTGCAGGGGGCGCGAGGTTCTGCACATTTACTTTTTGATGAATAGGCTGTCAGGGCCACGAACAACCAAATATGGCCCCGTAAATGAATGTTTAAGCGATTATGGTATAAGTGTAAATATTACACATCCATTAAGGAGGATTACATTTGGTGCCACTTTGAAGAGGGGAGGAAATAAAAGGGACAAGCACGCAGAATATCCCACAGCGGAGTAGGTGCATGGAGAAATGTGGTTTTAATCTGCATAATGTTTTAGAATTCTAAATGGGAAAGTCCTTGACATTAATCTGTGCGTGTGTGTGTCTGAGCATACATGCGCGCGAGTGTTTGTGTGTGTGTGTGTGTTTATGAAGGCTGGTGTGTGTTTTCAAGAGAGCAAGGACTGAAGAAGGGGGCTTTAAGTTGACAGTGCATGCCAGTGCATCCACCCGCTCAAATTACCACGCGACAAAACGCATCTAGGGTGTTGCACTGGAGGTGAGAGTGGGAATAAACGCCTGCTTCAGAGATGATTTGTGCTCGGCGCGGATTAATTCCCCCACCTAAGAAAAATCAATAACACCGTGTGCAATAGGAATACATTTGTGTCACCTCTTTGGGAAAAGGAAGTGAAAACACAACTCAGAAGCAGGTTTAGACAATACACATCAGGATGACTAAAACCCAGCTGGTTAGAAGGCTCATTCTGGAGCGCTGCCAGTAATTAAGGACCTTCTCTCTTTGTCTCTCTCTGTATCTCTCTCCATCTCACAGCTCAATGTGAATTAAATACATTCTTTCCAAAATAGCACTTGTGTAATCTTTAACTTTTGAAGCTTCAGCATTTGATCACTCTAAATATGCAAATATATTCACCATCATTCATTGTTCAAGTAAGCACTTTCCCATCTCACTTTTGGCATGCAATCCCCTACATTTTTTTTTTTAACCCTCATATCAGCGATCTCTTCAAATGGGGAGACTGACTATTTTGTTGATTTATAATGATTGGAGAGCATACTTTATGTACATGAGCTCACACATGGATGCATGTAAACACAAGCAGCTCACACATGCACACAGAAAACACACACACACACACACATCATGAACAACGCAAAGAGATACTGATTTCAAACACAAACTGAAATTCCACTGGGAGAAACCCAGTGTGTTTTTCTTCTCAACAGCATGTCAAAAGACTGAAATGTAAACAAATCTGTTATCCTCATTGTGGGCTCATTCTGCTACATTTCTGCTAATTAACAAATGTGAATAATGTTTTTTTTTTTCCTTGTCCTTTAACTGCTTGCTATGTTTTTTCTGAAAAACATCTTGACTTTTGCCCTTAACGGCCACGTTATTTTTCAAAGACATTTTGGGACAATATCTGCAAGTGTTCATGCAAACATGCAGAGTTTGCCATACATTTCCATATCCCCAGACAGAGCGTCCTCATCCTCGCATTGACTAAATGATAAACACCAGGGCCTCTGTTTGCCACTGATCTTCTGAAGAGAAGACGGACAGAAGATCAATAAACTCCCCACCCTCCGTCCCATCTGTAGGCATTGGCTTTTCTTCTGTTCTCCCCCCTCTTTCCCCCCAACCGCACTCTTTCCCCAAATTGTCGCTCTGTCATCGCATCTTTCATCAGCCCTCGTGCGGCCTCTCTGATGGCTCGATCCTCTGCCTTTCACTTGCACACCCACAACCCTGCGCCGCCCCCTTCCCTGCCGCCCCCACCTTCCTCTCCTCCGTCCTGCTTTATAAGAAATATAATCCCATTGATCCAAAACCCGATGTGAAGCGTTGATCTGTAAACAGACGAGTGCTCAATAAGAGCTGTCCAGTCCTCTAGAGAGGAGATGGAGGGATGGAGGGTGGTGGAGGGGCGAGGGTATTCGAGGTGCAGCTGGTACTGGAGAGGTGTGCTTGTGAGAAGGGCTGCTGGGAGAGGAGAGAGGGTGGTGATGGCGGTGGTGGTGGTGGTGGTGGTGGTGGGGTCTTAGTATCTGTGTGTCTCGGAATCATTTATCAGTTTTATTGCTTTCTTGTCTTGTTGTTGGCTGCCATCGCCCCTCACCTGGCCCTCCTGCTCCCACTAAACCTCGCTCCCATCCCTGCTGCAGCTTCACTTCGATCAAACTATGTTCTACCCGTGCAATTAAAAGTCTGCAGCTCAGGGTGAACAGATGAAAGGTGTGACATTTTGCTTTTGACTGACGATGAATTCAGAGTGACGGGCTGGACAGACGCATCCAGGCAAGGATATGGATTTATTTTTTTTCCCCCTTATGTTCCCACACTCTCCCCACAACCCCCCCCCCCCCCCCCCCCCCTACCGCCTTTCCTGTTGTCTTATTTGCCTCTTTCTGAGGTGATGGGGCCTAGCTGTAAAGGAGTGTGCCCCACACCCCACCTCATCCTAAATCATTACTTGACAGTTTAAAAGGGCACAAAGCAATGGATGGCTTTTTTTTCCCCTTCTCTGTGTTTCCATGGTTATTTTCTTTCTCTTAACCCTTTCTCTTTTGTGCCTTTGATAAAGTGAGTGGGTCTATCTGTACTTACACTGCTTCTGTGTCAAGGTCATTTGTCACCGAGAGATGGAGGCGCAGACTCTCTAGCCAGATGGAGGGTTTTTCGCTGGCTGATGAAAATTAGGATCTTTTTTTTTCTGGCCGTTACATTTTTAGTACATAGAGTCAGTGGTGTCATTAGAGTCTCATTATACTCCAAACCAGGATTTACTTCTTCTATCTAAACTACATTTAGGTTAACCTGGTCTATCTAGAGCCACAGGTGGGGGATGCTTGTTCAGTAATGGCTTTTTGTGCTCAGGCTATTGATGTAGGGCATCCCTAGCTTTAGATTGAGCTTCATTTGACATGGTCAAAGTTGAGAGAACTGAAAAATACAGCAATAACCATCAAATTCTGGAGAAAAACGAAGAAATCCAATCCACCTTGAAAATTTTAATGAACTTACACAATTAATTGCATTCTGGCTTCTGCATTCAAATTGATTTTATTCATAGTCGGAAACTGTAGTCATGTCAGATGGCACATTTTTAGACTGCAAGCACAAATTCAATGCAATTTCTTTTAATACCTTGTTAACCTTGATAACCTTTTTCTAATGATCAGTCAACAATCTGGAAAATGTATTTTGATTAATTGGGCACTGAAAAAAAAAAGAAGTGCCGGCCGGCAACATTGATCTATACTCCAACATCGGCACATTCATGGACACACCCAGAGCATTGATCGGAACATTTCAGAGAACAAACACAGACCTTAAGGTCAAAGGCACATTCCTGCTAATGACCTGTAAAACAAACTGTACTGTTAAAAGGTGACATCAATACTGAGACCCTGAACTCTTTCTACCCAGGTCCCCAGCAGAGTGTGTGCCCGCATGAAAACTTTCCATCTCTGGATTATTTAATCCAAATCCAATCAGACTCCAAATGCAGCAGCTTGGACATGCTGTGTGAAACAGGTGTGCGCAGAATGTACACAGTTCTGTTTGAAAATCTCCTCATTATACAAAACTCAAACAGCTAGGAGGAGACGGGGCTGTCTGCACACCTCACTCTTTATCTGGTGGACAAGTGTATAATCAGCTGATTTGGTTTGGGTGACATTGAACAAGTGTTTACAGTGTGAGCTCTTGCTCATGTTGAAGCGTGCCGTCAACATGAGCACACAACCCACACATTCAGCCCAACTCTTCTTATTTTGGCGTACTGCTTCTCGAAGTGTCGCGAATACTCCAAACATGCTTCATACACAGAGATCAGCAGATCTCATTTTGCTTCAAAATGGGGTCAGCAGCGGTCCAAGGTGCATGCTGTGCACACAAGAAGAGTTGTTATTTCCAGTTTGACCCATGACTCGTCACACAACTGGCAAGAAGAAGCTTTTTGATTCACAATTAAGCAGAAATAAAAAGAGAGAAAAAAAACACTCCCTCTTGGTTTACATGACATGACAAACATTGTGTTTATGTTGTATGCATGAGACAAAAAATGTCTCTATCTATTGAATTACTAGACAAATCATAAGTGGCAAGCCATCCATCACACACCAACATGACCAATCTGGACTATTGATCCACCATTGTCCCCAATCAGCAATAATCAGGTGGCTCTCAAGCTTTAAGCTTCAGATCCAAAACCATTGTCCTATTTTCTGAAGGTAACAAATTAATTTCTATATGGGCAGACGAGCAGAAATTATTTTTAGTAAAATTTGAGAATATGGTAGGTTGGTCCAAGAAATGCTGGCAAAAAACAAACCTCACTGATCAAACAATGTGCACTATGCTACTGCATAATTAGAGCAATAAATTATCATCTAATGTGAGAGGTTTACCAAGCATATGTTTTTATTTGTTTTGAAAATGACTAGAATGTTGCTAAACTTGTAAGTTATCCAGAAAAGATTATCTCATAGACGAGCAGGAGCCAAAGAATTTAATAAACAGATTTCCCCCCAAATCTGTGCTCATATTGGATATTTTATTATTATGGTTATTGAAGCAGCTGTAACCTTCTTTTATTGCTGTTTTATTGTGCCATCTTGGATTAAAAAAAAAAAAATCTGCTGTTACAAGTATGACATATTGGTGTCTCTGGCATTTCAGGACAAATTCTTATCGGCTGACCTGCTTTTTAAACAGAATAAAAATGTATGGTCTTAACCGGTTTTCTGCCTTTTTTTCTCTTTCTGTGGTTTAGGCTATTAGTGAGAAAGCAGGTACCTAAGCACTTGATGGCCTTTTCTCTTCTTTTTTTTAATGACTTTGACTCAAAATTGCACAGTGAAGTGATCAGTTCATGCAGTGTTCAAATTATACTGTAGGGGACAGCTGCAGGAGGGAAGGGAGAGGAAGCCTTATTTTTTGTTTATCCTGAAATTTTATTTTTTGTGGCTGACCAGAGGTGTGTGGTCAGGAAGAGCAGTAAGGTTTTCACTTATTTTCACACTGACAGGAGGTGCTGGTGGGGAGGAGATGTCCGTTCTTGTCTGATAAGATCTTTGCGGACCGGTAGCCAACATCACATGGACTAGTACCAGTCTGCAGCCCAATTGCTGCGATCACTGATCTGAAATCCACACATTTTATGTATATAGTGCACAAAACAATACAACACAAAATCAGCCCACACCCACGATATACAGAAAACACCCTACACATGTCCAGACCACTCATGTTGTACGAATTATTTGCAAAAGATAAAGTCACCTGCACTGACCACTGCACACATTTAAAACTAAAGAGGACAAACATTGGAGTTTAATTAGATTTTAATTATTCCTTAAAGGCTATTAGTCATTATAATGGTTGGATATGATTGGATGTTACTGTCCACACAGCTGTGAATGAGCCAACTGATGTGAAGCATGTTGAAAACAGCTGACGCCAATCAGCCAATACAAGCACAGCATTGGTGCTCTGCCTGAACTAATGCTGCATTTATATTGCTGCCAGTCAGCAACACTCAGACTAGATCTGGAACAGACTTGGTTCTGGGATTCATTCCAAGCATAATCAATATACTGTACAGTATATAAACTTTTATTTCCCTCAGTGACCTTGAGTTTAATGAGTCTTTCACTCAATTAAAACGAGTTTTGTCAAAAAGCACATTTTGCCACTTCTTCAATATATGTTTGCATATTAACCCTCTGGAGCATGTAATATTTGTGGGATACCCTCTCCCTTCTGCCATGTCACTACTTTAAATAGGAAATCTCTTGTTATTATACCAAAAAAAATATTCACATTCAAAATCTGATAGATGATTCCTGCATGCTTGATCTCCTAGATAGTGTAATCACCTCCATCAAGAAATGACTGCAACTGCCAGGCAGACCCTAGAGTCAACTTAACAAGTAGACAGATGGCTGGGACTGAAAAATCATAGTCGTGCAATATTCATGAATATTAATTGGTGGGTATGTGGTTTGAACTAGATATGTGTTATTCTAGTATTTTTCAACTATCAACCAACAAACAGGCTTGTACTGTGACGGCTCTCAAAACATTTTTGTTTGTCTGTTTCTCCCCTAGAGCTACAGCTATTGCAGGTTTGATGAGGAAGAGAAATGTCCTGTGAATCCTTTGAAATAGGCATGAGGCCGGCAATTCAAATTTGGAGTTGTTCTCGAAACCTGACCAGTACAATTCAGTACAGTTCTTAGAAGAAGACAGGAAAACATCTTATTTATTGCACCTTGGGTCTTCATCCACTATCAGCGTCTTCTGAGAAACTTTATTGTACCTTCAGAACTCTCTTTCACTTGATTATTGCAGAAAGATAGAGCTTGGTTGTTTCAAAAAGAGCACAAAAACAGTATTGGGGAGACAAACAAGGAGAGGCAGAGGCTACTGTTCTGAGTGATCGATTGGTTATTGATGATAGTAAACGTTCTGGATCTGTTAACACAATAGCTACATGGCGACACAAACAAAGTCAGAACAAATCTGCTTGCTGGGAGTGAAGGTGACATTGGCACAAGAAAAACAAATGTCATAGGACTAAAAGTGCCATAATGTGAAGCTTTGTAGACAAAAATTGGCAGCTCTCTAGTTTTTGGCCCTTGGTTTTCCTGTAATTATCAGTTATGCTAATAATGATATGCTTTCCAATGTCATTATGTAGCATAAAACTGACAAAAAAAAGTGACAAGATACACTTGGTAGGCACTTCTTAAGGGAGAGGAGAAGTTTGGTGATGTTCATAAGAAGATGTTAATTTTGTAAAAGAACTTTTGTTAACTTAAAAAATATGAAAATGTGTAACTGATAACTGGATAAAAGACTATTTCTTACATCTTCTTGATAATTTTATGTTTTTTTTTATTCCCAAATAAACATTTTCTCTACAGGAAGAAAGTAAACTTCCCAAAAAATCTAAATAAGAACTCCTTTCTAGGAAATAGGAATCAACACACACACAATAAATAAACCCAAATTTGTGTAAAAAAAAACAACTTTTGGCATGGGACGGATAAATTGTATCAGTTACACTGATGACTGATATCGAGACGCTTCACTTGTCTTTAGTCTCTATTCACAGCTTGTGCTTGTGATGGAGAACAAAGGTGTTCAACAAAGAACAAGAGGAAATCCCTCAGAGGTAACCTCTACACCAGCGCCTGAGGCTAGAGAATAAATACGCGGCGCCTTTTTATTCACTTACCTTTTGATTTCTTTGATTGTCTTCAGTCTCCACTACACCTCCCTACAGGCTTCTGAGCTTTAACTGAAGGACTTTGATGCTGCAGGCTTTACTTAATTGTTTTGTTCACTTCAGAATTCATTGAGTGTGTGTGTGTGTGTGTGTTTGCAAGTACGTGCATGTTTGTGTGTGTGAGTGGACGTGGATGACAGGCCAGCTTTCCAGCCCAAGGAATCTGGGGAATAATCTCCAATTGATCCAGTAGAACTCCCAGGCTGTTTTGGCACCTGCTCAGATGGCAGACCTTAAAATATCAGTTTCCTCACAGAGGTTAGAGCGCGAGAAAGTGAAACACCAGCCTCCATAATAAAAACTCACGCTAACACATTGTCAGAGGACGGCGAGAACAACGTGCAATATGCAGGCATGGTAGGCCTGACATAGATCTTTGATTGTGCAGACTAAGTATAAACAGAAAGATACAGAATAGTTGGAGAATTTGAAATAAGGAAATATTTATACACCTTAAATATTGACATTCATTACAGGAACTGACAAGACTTGTCAATGCGTGCTAAAGATTTTTTTGCTGGTAACACACATACTTGTTTATTTCTTTACTACACTTTACTATTTTCGAACTACCCTATAAAGAAAAGCCCAAAGCCGTTCTAATGCAATATCTACTAATAAAAAACACAGAAGGGGTAAAACATTATAATATAATAAATATTATCATCCTATTTCCATACTCATGTATTCATTGGAGTAATTTGAGTATTGTTTAACAGTTATATATCTACTGATTAACTTGTCAGTCATCTGTAAAGCTGCACTAAACTGTGTGCAATACAAATGAAGTATTGGCCATAATCAGATTATTTTGTGCATTCATAGTCAACATCTTTAACATCACATTTCCCATAAGGCAGTATTTTCATGTGCCGCATAAGGACTGCATTGACGTCTTTCGCCTGTTAGGTAGAGGTGGTGATGAGGACAACGCAGCAGACCCTGTGTTTGACAACAGAGATACATCCTCTGCGAATTGTCTTCTGCCGTCAGCCTCGGACACTTTACTTGGCTCCAACTCCATCTCTCCTATTCAGGTCAAATAGGCAATCTGTTTGTCCCTACTATCTTCAGCCTTGTGATGGGCAGCTAATTAATCACAACTGTGCAGGCCTTTTTTTTTTTTTTTTTAAACTTTTTCCACCTTCCATCCCTTTGTCCGTGTGTTGTCTTTTTAGCTATGCCAGCGTTGTCGCTCTGGGGACGGCAATGTCGCTCTGTCAGTTGGTCTGTCTGTCCACTTCGGTACAGAGTGAAATATCTCAATGACTATATAATGGATGAAATTTGACATATCTGAATTTTCATCCTCCCATGCGGGTCAGCTGTACACATACATTTTGTTTTCTGGTGTGTAATAAGCATTAAAGGACATGGCTGGGCATTTTCTATATTTTTCTTATGGTTTGACTCTGCACATGAGATTGTTTTGACAATAAGAAAAATATAGAAAATTGCCAGCAAAATCCTTTGACCCAGTAGTAATTTTACCCACCCTGTTCTATAGTGTAAGATCATAAAAAGACATGTTGCACATTCTTGTGTTTATATAAGAGTGTGAGCATAATACAAACAAGATTACTATTTAGTACTAGTGATGTGTGCACAGGCTGTATGCATGACTCGGGTTCATGGGCATAATAGTGTTTTGATCATTGAGGTAATGTCTGCCTGAGAATATTTTCTTATAAAGCCTGAACTGAGAATCAGCAGCGTGATGTTTGTGATTTAAATGAAAGTGACACTGGACAGACAGCCAGGCCGCCTCTGTGAAAGAAAAGGAGAGGTGGAGGATGCCAAAAACAAAGAGCGAGAGAGAAAGCGGGAGGCAGACGGAGGCAGGGAAGAAAAAGATGGGCAGATGAAATTACACCTGCAGGTCTGTTAGCTTTAGCAGCCAGAGTCTAACAGTGTGATGTCCCATAACATACCCCAAGGGTCCGTAAGGAATAAAGAGTGAGTAAACCTCACATATCAAAGTTTCTTTTCTCTCACACTCCTGTTATTGCTCCTGTGCCTCTCCTTGACAGCCCTGTGATTCATTTCCTCCTGCCTGAAAGACGGGAAATGAATAGAAAGCTTGGATATTGTCAGCGGCTAAATGGGAAAGCAGTTGCTCTGGAGACACAATGCAGGTGCAGGTAAGAATGGTGAGTTCAGTTTAAAATGCCACTCAGTCCCACTACGCAGCGCACAGCAGCACCTGTCTCACATGGCTGAGGACAAAAGAGGGACGGTTGATTGGGTGTATAACATTCACATATCAGTATGGTTTATGTTTGAGTGGGATATTCATCTCTCTGCTGTCAGTTTGCGGAATCCTGACACTTTGTTATACACCTGCACCAGTGAATGAGAAAAGCCTTTCTCGCATTTGCATGTAACTAAGAAGAATACAACTGACCTAAGAGTTTAACCTCCTCAAGAACAAGCTGGCAACTGATCAAGTCTGCGCATTGGCTGCGAGACAAATATGGTGGGATTTCCAGGGGTGCATGTGCATCGTGAACACCCACAACACCTTTGATGTTTCCTTAACACCTGCTTAGATGTATGTATCAGTGCTGAATCATGAGAACACACACATACTTGCTCACATACTGACACGCTCACGCAGCAATATTTTACAATACGGGTAATTGGAGCTCCTATATTGCAGCATTCTCATTAAAATACTTCTGAAACCAATAGCTCATCCTGTTTCACAACACTAGAGTGGACGTTTTATAAAAAGAGTGGCTGAAAGCTATAATGACTCAATGTCAACAGCTCAAGGCTTCGATCCTCAAGTATATTGAGCCGTACTTTTAGGTCATTGAGCCTTGTGATGTGTCGGAGTAGGGTTGCAATCTAAGCGGCTTCCCTGAAGTACATTTGATATAATCAGGATTAACATATCAGATTCAGAAGAACACTGCTTGTATGCTTTGAAAAAATATGGACGCGTGCTCTCAAGCCTTGTTTCGAATAATAGATTTTATGTGACTTAAATGTCTCCATACATTTTCATTAGGATGAGCGTCAGGCCACACAGTGCTAGGATGACAGTAATACACAATGACAGGCACGGAGGGACCAGTGGATGTCCAGAATCTGAACTAGGGGCAGCTCTACAAGACGTGGTCTCAGACAGGGTAGATGATGCTGTTTGTGTTCGGCTGGTTCAGCACGGTTTGTGACCTTCTCTCCACATGTATGCTCCACGGGGCCTCATTCTTTGTTTGTGATGGTATTGGTCTCACTGGGGTGTGCTGCTCAGCGTGGCTGTGCCTGAGGTGGCTACCCGCTGGGATTTGGACTCTTCCAGATGTGAGGGAGTGAAATGAATGTTCGTTAAGCTAAAAACAATCCTCTTTCCTTCTTTCCTGGTACTCCACCGATGGTTGAGCACTGAAAGATGAAATTATATTTGCATATTGAACTGTTTTGTTCCTTTGCATGTCTAGCAGATGTGTGTACTGTGTTTACATGATGCTGTTCAATTTGAATTCTGATCTAGCTGTGTGGATGAATGCATATGCTTGCACAGATTGGTTCAAAAATAGATTTAGATGCATGATTATACTATACTGAAATCAGTGTTAATATGGGGAACACTGGATAAGATGATGATAAGAAAAAAAAAACAATGTATGTAGGAATTAACAGAAATCTATTCTTATGACCCTGAATGCATGTTTGTTGAAGTATGGTTATTCAACTAATGTTTTCAAGTGATTTAGAGGAATAAAGTTTGATGAAATCTCTCATTTTGTGCAACAACTCTTCATTTTCCTCTCTTATATCTTTGATTGGCTCAAGGTTGCAAAAAACAAAGTTGTTTTATTGTGAGAGAAACCCTTCAAACCTCTGCTTTGAGTGATGCTGGCACATATTAGGTTGCTGTTTATTAAGACTTCCATAGAAACCACAGCCTGTTTCCAGACTAAACTGTATTGTTAAATCAGTCCCTCAGAAATGTGTGAAGGTTTTTTTTAGTGATTATTGTGTCTCAATAAATAAATAAATACTGAATTTGCTAAGGCTTTAAAAAAATGTTGTGTAATGTTTAACCTTTTTTTTGTGTTATCTAGCAAAGACCTACGGTGATGTTAGAGGAATAAAAGTAAAACATTTCAATAACTCAAAAGAAATCATAATAATTAGAAAAGTCATAATAATAGTTCCAGTGGGAGTAAAATAAACATTTAACTTGTATAAACTACAGAGTAATGCGTGAAGCACAAAATAAAACACATTTTGCTCCAATAAGATATTGTTTTGCATGTTTTGCAACAATTGGACAAGTTATATGTTAATTAATGCAACCATTAGATGGCTGATTTCTGGAGGGATTGTTGAATGCCTCATGGCTGTGATGAAGACAGACGAAATGGGGAAAAGCAGTAATGAGCTGACTGATCTATTGAAATGGGAGATTGCTCAGCTGAGAAACAGCAGCAGTGTTAATTCAGTGAGAAAAAAAAAAGGCGTCCTGTCCAGCTTTGTGCAAAACAATAGGCTAAAGGATGAGACCAGAGAAAGAGCACAGAGGGAATGGATGCATCAAGCATGACAAAAGGTTTGTGTAATGATGTCTTTTGCAATTACTAACCTCTGTCACCCTTCGGTGTCACATATGAAGTTTCACCCTGAACAAAAAGGCTCAAGTGGGCAAGATCAATCATAGAGATGCATCACTGAACTGGGCTGATTTCACTGCTGCTGTGCTGCTGACAGTGTAATCGACATTTGTTTTTGCTGATTTTTTTTTATGTCACGTTCAACACTTTCGAACTACTGTACTTGCACAGTGAGAGAGAGAGTGTGCGTTATTGTTTGCGACACTGGGGATTACATGTAATTCTTGTCTGTGCCAGAGCCTGCTGCCACAGAGTCAGGCCGACACTAGATTTAAAAGTCCTCATGCCGGGATCCTGAATTAAACATTGCATGCATGCCATCCTCAATCTGTGCCCCTTCAAACATTCCAAGAGTGTGTAATTAGTCACATGGAGCTGTTCTCTCTTTTGTAGACTGAACACACACAAGGCTAAAGTCGGGATTACCGCATATGGACAAAGTGTCCTACAAAGAGGAAGGACAATTATGACAGCTTAAATCTCACAGCATCACTTCTGAAAATAAAAAAAATCCCCAACTTATTTTGCTACTGCCGCCGCTGCTTTTAGACAATCAAGGCACCTGTCAATTACCGGAAAAAACACTTGCCGGGAAGATGACAGAGTATCCAGTCAGCGGAGACACTGCAGAAAAAAGTTATTCTGTTTCAAGCATGATGCATTGGTAGTGTGGATTCATGACAACCCTCTGAAGAAGAGAGATCAAGATCTGTGCTTCTGGTGCCACAGAGTCAGAAGAGTCAAGTAGCCCCCTGTAGATGAGCCATATGGCCTAGGAAGAGTTTCATGGGTGTATATGTGTGGCAGCAAGCACCATGCCAGTCTCTCTGCTGATTTCTCATTATCGAGGAATAAATAGAACAAGACAACAAAACAGTGACCCTGTTGTGTCATACCCATTCTGACTTCGGTGTGAGACAGATGGTACAAACTAAATAGCAAGATTTGAATAGTTGGGAAATTGGGCAGCAACACTAAGCACAACAAATAACAAACTGCGATGAAGAGAGCGCTCTATTCTGCTCATTTTCTCCACATTTTGTGAATAACACCATAATTTTCTTTTCATGTCACCTTTTTTTTTTTTTTTTTTTTTTCTAACAGTAATCAAAATGACTGCACTAGCACTAGGTCTTGCTTTATTGCCTGTGCAAGCAGAGTGTGTGTTTGTGGCAGTGGTGTGGGTGGCTGTAGGGGAGTCACAGGGAACAACAGATGCCAGGTCTCCTCCAAGGTGGCTGACAGGCAGGCAGGCAAGGTAGACAAGCGCAGGATGCAAAAAAGCTGAGGCAGAGAGGCTACCTGTAAATATAGCACAGCAGCTCAGAAGTTTCAGTTTCTATTAAATAGCCATGTATTTCCCAGCTACTGGCTTTATTGCACCGTTGCTTCGGGAGTATGAGCCCAGGAGGCTCTTCAACATTATTAGCAGCTCACAGTACATAATCCCACAGCAGATTCTCGTCTATCTTCAGACCAGACCGAGATATATGGAGAGAGGTGAGGAGTGAGAACAGCGGGGAGAGGGACCGATATAGAGCGGGAGATGAGGAAAGGGTGGATGCCATGTCTTTGTTGGTCCAAGCCATTGACGCAAAGAGCCACAAAGAGAGGCAGACATACATTGTAAAGCCTTCGTGCTCCTCATCACGCTGTCAAGCTAATTCATTGACAGACACCAGATGGTGGTCTGTCTCCAAAGGTCCCATCTGTCTTACTAAGTCATGAGGCCAGACACCGTGCCAGTGCCCTCCTCTGCCATTCCCTTAGAGGGGGATGAAGCCACCTCGTTCGGCCTCCCCGATGTCTCGGCCTGGTTACACTTCTGATGCTGCTGGACGCTCTCAGGTGCTGTTTGCTACCAAAGAAACGGAGTGGAGCTGAAAATAGGCAGATATCCTTTTTACAAACAAAACCTCATTTCTTGTTTGTCAGAGGAAATATGAAAAAAATAGCTTTAAGTCCCAAACATCCTCCATCTTCACATGCACAAGCAAAAAACAAAACATAATGGGATTTAATGGATCATGTTCAAGGGTTGCACAGTGAATCTGGTCCTAGCAGACCAGACACTGACTCATCACTATTTACACAAAATGGAAAAAAAAACACATTTCCTACAGATGCAGGAAAAAGCAAATTTATACTAATCCTTGTTCAGTGTGTCTTCTGTAGACATTCACTTAGCCTACAGCTTACATATGTGTGAATTAATAAACAGAGTAATGAAAATGTAAACAAGTTGCTCTCTGGAGGTTCTTTGCATCTAAAGATGCTTCAGTCTGATCAGCCTTAGTCATCACAGAGACCTCAGAGATATGAAAAAAAAAAACAAATTTTAGTGATATATGGTCACTTCTTCACTTACAAGAGGTGACAAACTGAAACAACGGCCATTAAGGGGATGATTTCCAGTTCAAACTTCCGCTAGCTCTGGAGGCTACTTCAACAAACCATGCAACAAACTATAGTAGTAAGATTTCACTACTTTTTATCGTCCTTTCTTTATCAAATACATCCTTAAATGTTTGCGCCAAAATTCAATCCTAAATATGAGAGTGGACAGTGTACACAACACTTTGAAAAACGTTAGCAACAACCTTAGCATGCGCAACGAGCTGACCTCAGCTTGTCCGCAAGGGAGAAAAAACTGTTGCAAACAACATGTTCAGAGCTTGTCTGGGCTTTTGACTTACTTTCTATATACATTAACATCAAGTTTTAGAACTGTGACCATGTTTAACATAGGTATCCAACATCATAACAGTGTCTAAATAACATAAAATCACAAAAAGCATAATATGTCTCCTTTAAATTAGAGAGTAAGCTAAAAAGAAAAAAGGCAGAATGTTTTGAGGTTTTTTTGTCCCATTTGTATAGTGATCAGACAGCCTAAAAATGAATGTGCTTTGTGTGGTTGTTTTTAATATTCTTGCTGTCACTTGGGGACAACATAAGGCTGTCTGACTGACTGTGAGGCTGACTGAATTAATGCAACTAAAACAGTATAAACTTGTCTTTAACAGGAGCTATAAGGTCTTTGATAAAAAAAAAAAGTATTGCCTTAGCTGAGTGTAAAAAAACTAGGAGAAAGGAAGGCACAGAGCACAAACTGGAACTCATAGCTACACAGTCACATGAAAATGTGTTATGTTCTTCAAATAGATGAGCCATCAGGACGCCGGCATCCTACAATTAGACACTGTACACACCAGCTCGTCACACACTGTGTCGTTGACATCCTGTGTCAGAAGGTGAAGATACAATCTTAATATCCTTCAGCGAAATGTCTCATTAACATTGGTAACTTACGTGGTAGTCACGATGCGTGGCAACCAGCCTGTTATTAGATAATCACTAGATTAGAAGCAGCGAGGCATAGGATGTCTGAGAACAAGCATGGCATCATAAAATCCCTCATACCACAGGCTTCTCTGACATGTTGGATGCAGAGAAATGTGCTGCTGTAGCACATAAAAAACACCTCATCAACCTGAGAAGACTCTCATTGCATTCCATGATTATAGGCCCTTTGTGACACAAAATAAACAGTCTCAAACCATCAAACCACCCCACATGCCTGACTTTGTTCTCCTTTTAGCCTATCATGTATAACCTGTAATCTTGCCCACACGGGTTGGCACTTTCGCTCCCCTAATCTTCTGAAGTTTTAATCTGAATTTAAGATTGTAGGCAAGACATTTGTTGAAGAAAAATAACTGGGGTCTGTGTTATTAGGCAGCACTTTTGTTTCAAATGGGTAGCCTTATCCGTAGATGGTTATGCGCGACCACAATTCTTCATTTGTGGTATAATCTGTGTGACAAGTAGGGCAAACGTGAAGAGGATGACATCTTTTAAACAAATGTGCAGTGACTTTTATCCAGTCATATCATTATATTTATTAATCTAAAATGGATCAATACAAAAAATAGTATCTTCACCATCCACTCCTCTGATAATGATAGTAATTACATTCACTCCATCTTACTTAAAGGACGACTACACCTGTGTTTTTTTCTGGATTGTACAAATGGAGAGTTGTACAAAAAAAGAGTGACATGGGTTAGAGCACTGATGTGTCCCCCTGCCCCCCAACAACACACATGCAGTTTGCTGGCAGTGTCTTCCTAACATACTCACCTGCTGTATGTTAGAGCATGAAAAATTGTCCAGAAATACTACAAGTGATGTCACAGCACTGAGTCTGAGTGTATGAGATGTTTATAAATGTAACGGACTGAGTGGAGGGACAGACAGCTGCTGAGTGCTGGGAGCTCTGGAGGAGAGAGCCGGCAGCAGAGCTGGAGCTTCAGGATGAATAACACCCGTGAGTCAGATCAGATTCTGCTCTGATCTGGAGCTGTTTGCTGGCGGGAAGAGAGCTCACAGTTTATTTTTTAAGCTCTGAGCAGCAGCTGCAGTGAGTGCTCTGTCTGTGTGTGTCTGTTAGCATGTTTAGCAGAGCAGTAGCGACAGTGAATGTTCAGTCCTTCTCTGTGGCTAGGCAGGCTAAGGTGTTTATATTGGTTTATATGTAACAATGACGTCATGCAGAAACCTACGTCGGGGCACTTGGAAAAAGTTTTTAGAGGGTCTTTGGAAAATGGCATTTTGGCTCTAAAGCATATGGACTTTGATCAAAATTAGAATTTTCATATTTGAATACATAGGGAACACTTATCTAGCTACAGAATGACATAAAAACCTAATAATAATAATAATGGACCCACCCTTTCAGTACCAATGATAATTATAGAAAATACATAATTTTGACACCAGCATCAATTTTTTTAGAGTTGTTTAAAAAAATGATATTTTGTATAAATTACACCAGTGGTCCTCTTCAGCCAAAGCACATTAGTCCTGTTGTATGTGAATGTCATCGCTTCACATGTGCTGCGTCTTGCCTCCAATCTCCCCCCATGGCCAAAGCCTCATTCTCATTGGGCTGGCCGCTCTGCTGTTCTGCTTGGCACGATCACCACTTTCCACTTAACATCTGACCAGTATCATCTCAGCTGCATTTTACATCTTCTCCACTTATCCACCCACCCAACCTCTTCTTGCTCTCCCCACTCACTTTACCCACCCCTCCACTCACCCTTCTCTTGCACTCTGCAGTGGCCTCTCTGCTGGCTGGTATGACATTTTCCATTTAGATGAGGGAAGGGGGACAAAACCCTTATCCAAACTCTGACCTTTTCTCCCCTCACATTCACAGCCAATTTCACTGACTATCAGAGACTAAAAATAAAATTCGAGATGACACATGATTGCATATGTTGTATGTAATTGACTTGCGTTTTGAGTTTGTTTGAGATGGGTTTGTCTATCCAGTGATCTTCACCTGATAACCTGTCTGAATACTGCACCTAACTGCCTTACTTAATGCAGGTAACTGCAGTGGCAGCAGTAAAGGTTAATGAATGCTCAGTGAATGCCACATGCCATGGGCCGCTTTGGGGCATTATGTATTCAGCTTATTCAGTAGTTTGCCCTACTGATGATCTACTATACATTTCATGTCCACAGCAAAGCTACTGGAACATCCTCTTGAGACAATATAAATATCTCATTATGTCCAGACTACATGTGAAGGACAAGTTCATAAAGTTTAAACCCACATCATTATTTCTCTGTTATATTCTAGCAACAATTCTACTGTCAGAGCAGTTAAACAACTATTATAATCAGGCAGACTGTCATTATACGACTACTAATTTCAGTGGTAGAAATGCTCAAGAGTTCAGAAGTTGTTTTTCTAAGATAAGGCTTACCTGAAATGTCAAAGCAAGAGCTATCCAACAATCACCTTGTCAAAGCTGTGATCTCCCTTTCCTTCCCTCCAGCAGCAGCAGTGGCAGCAGCAGCAGGGTGCTGGTGACACATATGGCCAATTATAGGTGGAAGTGGAGAAGATGATGTGAGCTGAAAGCTTGTTCACACGTGGCGGGTGTCCAGACGGCCAGGGGCTGCATGGTGGAGGGCCGTGGGAGAGAAAAACTTATCAATAGCTGAGGTCTCCTTTCCTCTTCTCCTCTCCTCTCCTCTCCTGTTCTTTCCTTTCCTTTCCTCCGCAGGTCCGTGGCAAATCAAAGACTACTTTTAACCGATCAATACTGCCCCTTAACTTCCTTTTATTACTCCACAGCTAGAATAAGGGTTACAGAGGGAGATGCAATATTCAGTTCATAAATCATGCAGTAAAAAAATGTCATGGGGGTAATTGTGGTTTTCTAACACCCTTTAAAGAGAGGCAGATTTTATTAGTGGGTTAACTTCACCGGGCGACCCTCATTCCTTCTCATTATGGGCTCATGGAGGCATCATCAAACCTTAAACGTTACAATGCTTCTCAGCGGACCCTGGCCTCATTTCTCAAACGCACGCCTCTGCTGAACATGCAGATGCACAAAGTGAGTGGCACTAAACATGACGGACTTGCACAAGAAAGCCTTGTTTATTTGTAATACATGACAGGATTGTCCTGGTCAAACTCATTGTCTGGGCTTTTTCATTCTTAATCATTGATTTGTTTTGTGTATTACTTTCTTCACTATTAGTTTCCCGACCAAATAAAAAGGGTCTTTTCTTCACACAAATACATAACACAAATAACTGGAATGATTGTCTCATTAAGGTGCTGCTGAGTACTGTTTTCTATAAGTCTTACTCCTTTCTATCGCTCTGTTTCTCCTTCCTCTGTCTCCAATGAATTTCAATTGGCCAATAATTTCCCACCATATCCCTGAGTTACAGTATTTTTGTCACATCTTTTAGTGATTAAATGGATCGATTTCTGTTCTCTGTGGGTGATTAATCCCACAGGGTTAGAGAGATTACAGAAAGGGAGCCACAGAGAAGCCTTCTTAATGGATTCACACAGAGAGCCTTCCATTCATAGGGCTAATGAGATTGGATTACAGGACCGGGGCTTCAGAGAGGAGAGGGGAAACTCACAAGAGGAAGCTCATGTCCAATGAGACAAAAGTTAGGAAAAAAGAAAAGGGATTTAAGATGAGAAAAATCTACACTAGGTGCTCAGAGTCACATGCAAAGAATGACCTCGTCTAACATGCTGTCCAAGTGACCCTTTGTGCTGTTTTCTGACTGGGACTGAAAAACTCAACACCTGCTTAGCTGGTGGGGGTTCATACCTCAGTGCTTATCTTGTGTGATATCCTTGCAGTGAAGCCTCACATATGATTGATCATAGTCATTATTAGTCAGTGGGATGAGTGAGCAGTGCAAGAGATCATTGCAGCGAGCCACTGCAGCCGCTACAGTTATTTGGGTGTCCCACATAGCCTGGCTGTTTTAGGATGGAAGGAGCTGGAGCATGCCGGGCAGTGAGGGTGTTGGGATGTAAGTGACAGTGGGTGGGGCCTGAAAGTCAGGAGCTCATATCTTTCCTCCACAGCTGGAAATGGATGCGAGGGAGGGAGAGCCGTGACTCTTGTGGTCCAGAGGACTGGAACTCTCCTTCAGCCCGGCGATCTGTGTCACACCCCCACGGCTTCAAACCTCCTCTAAAGCTCTGACAGATCCCATCAGGAAACAGCGCTCTGTCTAAGCAAGCTACCATACACTTCAGAGGTCGGGTGAAAACGGGAGGCAGGAGGTGGATGGACTGTAGGGGGAAGGTGGGAGGGGAGAGGAGGCAGAAGGAAAACGTGTTGTCGAGTTTTAAAACATATGTATGACCCAAAGGGGAGGATCAGAGGCCCCAATCACAGCTGGAGGTCATCCGTGTTACTGGGAGGGAATAAAAGGGAGTAGCTGGCTGAAGCCGGTTACTCCAGGTCATTGCACAAGCAATAGCCCCATTTCATCTTGAGTGTATAGACTAAATGCCTACAGAGTGTAACAGATTACAGTGAGGAAAGCACACTCTTTAATCTTCCCCTGGTCTCTCAATGGATCTTTGGGTCTGATGAAATGGCATGTATGTCTCTCTATATATTTGCAATGTTTTTCATAATGACTGCCTATTTGCTTCTGATAGCAAACAACAGCTATTTGCAACGACTAGTCTGGCATCATTCCACACTTAACAATAAATCTAAGGAAGTTGATTGTCAATAAGAAATGAGGAACTTTTTTTTGTTAGAGTAGGCCATAAATAAATCAAATCCTGAAGTGTGTATAATTGAAATACATTAAATACACAAACTGTTACTTCCACAAGGCAAGATTTTTTTTTTTGATATACTGTATGCATGCATGAGACAGATCAGAGAACAAATTTATTTAGTTAGACTTTGGTGCATGTTTCATATCACTGTACGCTTAAATGAGTAGTGACAGGCCATGAGGGGGCAATGAAGAAGCAAATAGGACCCCAAGGTACTGTGTCTCATCCCAGAGCTAAGGGTGTTGCTGACAGGAAACTGTGAACCAACTAAAATAGCAAACAAGTGCCCTGGTGCCCTGAGCAAGGAGTCACATACTGTCCCCAACCCACCCCGTCTGCTCCAGCCTGGCCAGGATACCCCCGATATCACTGTGGGACATGCCTCCACACACACACACACACACACACATACACAAATGCTCAGTCTATGCTTAAACTACACTTGTGTGCCTCTTTTAATAGTTAGGCTGGTTGTTAATAATGTCTTAATTGTGAAATACCTGCTCTTACTGTAAATTCCAAATATACTCTGTGTGACTTCAACAAAATTAGTAATAATGGAGGGAAAAGAGAGGGAAATGAGACTTTTAGTGTTCTGGTTTTTCAGCAAGATTATGGTGAAATTGTCTTGTTAAAAATCTTGCAGTGGCTGTATAGTGTATAGTAGCTTTTTACAGATAAACAGAAATAAATTATCCATGTAAATACTGCAAGTGGTAGTCTTTTTTAACGATCTTCTACGCTTTAAAAGAATCCACAATAATGTTTTATATTATTGCAAAAACCAGTGAAGTCATCCGGAAGAACTTTGTCAAATCCCCGAGGTATGAGCGATTAGAATAAAGAAAACATGTTTACAGAAGCTTTCATGACTCACATAACTCACAAATCTGGGTGAGCTATGCTTGTGTGCTAACCCAGGGTGATTTTTTGGAATCCAGTCCAAGGTTAGTTTTGTGTCACAGACTTCTGACGTCAGACATTGCAGTTATAGGGGCTAATTATGGACCAACACAGGGGGATTTCTGCCTCCAGTGAAAGCTGCTCACGTGGATGGGTTGTGTAGTCGTGCTGCTGACTCTCTCAAAAAACTGTCTGTCTGAGTGAAGTACACATATTATACAGTATACTGTGTATATGTGTGTGTGTGTGTCTGTGTGTGTATATATATATATATATATCTTACTTACATATATATACACACACACACACACACACACACTTCATACACACAAACCAAGTGCAGCCTATATTTTTTGCAGTGTACAATGTCTCCAGGTAGAGAGGCAGAGAGTTTTCCCTCAGTGCAGAAGCCATTAGTCAGAATGGAGGTGATTTATGGGTTGTCTCCTTGCAGAATTTAAATTAACTGCCATGCTGTATGGAGAGAGAAGGGAGGGTACCACTGCTTTTTGGGTTGCTCCCCCCTTGCACTCCACCTCTCATGCTCTCGATCTGTCTTTCCTGCACCTCTCTCTTACTCTCTCTCTCTCTCACAGTCTCACAGGAAAAATTTGGAACATTTTTTGGATCCAGCTGTGTTGTCAGGCGGTCAGCTCATACATGCATCTCAGAAGATTTCACCGGAAAATATGCTGGTCCAGATGAAAACATCATTTTTTTTTTCTTAGAGGTTGAAATTAAGCAGAGACATATAAAGACTCACAAGGTCAGGGTCAGCAGTTACTGTGCAGACTGTGTTGTGTCTTACATGGACCTGCATATACACCTAATACAGCTGTGAACACTCACACAACTGTCCACAGGCTGCAGTAAAAGCAAACATAAAAATATAAACTTTAATGCAAACATTGTAAATATACACACCATGTTTACCACGCTTATTTTTTAATCATTAATAATAAATGTGTGCCCAAATGTGGAGATAAAGCATCACTAATCATGGGTTTCTCATTATTTCAGGATGTGCTCTCTCTGCTCCCAATTCCATATTAATGATTTTCTTATTAATGAAGTTTTCTACTGTATTCTCGCCTCCTTAAAGACTATATGATATATAAATGAGCTCGGAGACAAGCCTGCGGTGTGACATGGGAGCTTAAGGGACAGGAACTTCATCAGAGTTCATCAGATATTCCCTCCACGTTGCACATGACTCATTGAGAGGACTTCATATACATAAATACATACTTATTGCATAATACTGAATGCTGTGTGGATGGTCTGTGCCGTGAGACAGAGGCTGCGAGGTGGGGTGGGTATCTGGCTGGGGTCGGAGGTTGGAGGTCGGGGGGCCCCGAGGGTGCTTGGCAGTGAGAGGGGAGAGGGTGGATGCTGGGGGAGAGAGGGGAGGAGTGAGGATGACTCCATATGACATCTCACTGTGGAGGCGACAGAATTTTTACATGGAGTATTATTAGTGCTGTGAAAATGTTCTCATACCCATTGATTTTTATTTAATTTTATAGATAAATAGATATTTAGATAGATAAATGGATGGATAGATAGATAGATAGATAGATAGATAGATAGATAGATAGATAGATAAATGGATAGATGGAGTCGACATCAGATTACATTGTATTAGTCCCTCTTTCCTGATGAGGAGATGCTTTTCTAGCACCTTTATTGCTTCTACCCTAAAACACACATACACACACACAAACACACACATGCACGCTCTCTCACACACACACACACACCTCCTGACTTCCTCCTGCAGGCTCAATGGGCTCACAATGAAATATGCAGTGATTTCATTATGCATCTGTTTCCCATATAGAGCCTTGACCTTTTGTGAAATTTTGTTGCTGCTGAGCTATTCGAGACATGCAATTATTACCTTATAACTTAGTGATTTTAATATTAATATCACTACAAGGCAATGCATTCATCATTTCACACAATTTACAGTAATTTTCAGGTTCATGGTGTTGAGTTATTTAGAGTGGGGGGCAACACAGAAAGACAAAACAAAGCATAGCAACAACTTTGAGACTGAACATGAGAATATGGTTGAAGGTAAATATGTGAATACATTTTTCAATTAAATTACTCAATAAAATCAGGACTATGGAGTACTGTTCCCATCATGCATCACAGTAAGTATGTTAGTCGTACAAGAGAAATCAAGAACATGATTGAATCAGTGCATCTTGTATTGGAAATTATTTCATGCTTACGATAATCACACCATTGAGATCATAGTTTCAGTTGTCGTATATTTGGCACACTTCACCCTATTAGCATGTGTAGCATCTTATTTCACCTGTGATTTTCACACACACACACACACACCTTCTTAAACACTAGATTACAAAAAAAAAAACTATCTCACTCCTAACACTTTTCATCTCCTGGCTTCATTTCACCTTTGGGAAAGTTGTCTATTCCACAGAAGCTTCATCCACTTCCCAAAGCACAGAATATTCCTCTGTGGTTTCTCTGCCTGCAGTCCTGCCATGCTGGGAGCAAGACCAGGCCACCGAGAGCCTTTGCAGGACTCCAGCTGAGGTTTTGACAGCCTCTTGTCTTCAGTGCCTGGATGAAGCACCCTGGGACCTCCCCTGGGTCAGACGAGAAGAAGGAGAACAAAACACAGAAAGAAAGAAAGAGTAGAACGAAAAAATCTTCACTTATCTACACCAAATATCGCTCAAACTGACAACACTCTATACACAGGAAATTCTACAGTGATGTGTTGGTTATCTAATAAGTTGCTTGTATATAAAGTGTTGAGAATGTGACTTAGAAAGACTTGGAAAGAGACAGCCCTTATTCTCTAGGGGTAAAATTAACAATTAATTTTTTTTTTCTGTGTAGTGCATTTTAATCTGTGTGTGAAAACTGTTCACTACACAACTAAACAGCTCACTTTCACAACTAAATCAAAAGTCCTTGAGGCAATATGAAGGGTCAAGCGAGAAAAGCAAGGGGAAGATAAAACAGCAACAAAACACATTTTATATTATAAATTTTACAGTACAAGAGAAAATTGAGAGTATTCCTATATATGTATTACACTGTTGGTTGTGGGTTGTGTATGGTTCAAAACTCAAAGAGCAGACAATACTGTACACTGCATACAGTGTAACTGAAGATATAAAATCCTGACCTCTCTTACAAGGCAGGATTGAAATCAGATGCAAGTGGAGGAGGAAAGCAGAGGGGAGAGCGATGTGAAGTGTTTAAGCGAGGAGATGAGTTTTCGGTTCACGCTGTGAGTGACACTGCAGTCCTGGCTGAGGTGGAAAGGTCATCCCATCATTTGGAGACCTGGAGGGAGAGGAGTCAAGACCGAGTGAAGCCACAACCAGCTCGCTGCAGGCGAGGCAGACTGAGAGAGCGCGCACGTGAATCACACACTGACACACACACACACATATATTATACACCACATCACCACATTCATTATGATACCTGGATGCATTATCTAGCCCTGCAGCGGGTCAGTCTGCTGCAACGTCTGCGATGTCTCACTTCTCTTCATTTCTGCAGATTGGAGAGTTACAGTTAAACAACAATTTCCCTGGAGCTCAGCTGCTCAGTCAAGGAAAAAAAAGACAACGTGTAAACAGAGACTAAAGATCAAGCGGTATTCATGGGTGACAAAATTCAGCTACCCCAAGCTGCTTCACTAAATTGTCTGTACAGTATCCTACTCCTTGTTTATAAGCGTGTCGGTGTAATCAGCTCGTAAATATTTCATAGTCTTGCATACGAAGCATGCAACTGTAATCAGCTCATTGCACTATAAAGTGCATGCAATAAGGCTGATGTGACTGCACATGTGACATAACGTGCAAAGTGGTTACAACATAGTGTAATCACTTTGGCATCAGGATATACCTTGCAAACATGAGCCCCTAAACATGAAGGAATAGCAGACTGGCTAGCTTTTTTAATGGATGAGCTCTGGTCGGCAAAGTCACTTATTATGTCTTGTAAAAATGCAACGCTGTCACATGCTTTGGTAAACAGGGCAAACGTCAGGCTTGATAGAACCATGGCTGCTGTAGTGAGGAGGAACACATGGCCTGAGGGTATTCTGTGTGTGTGTGTGTGTGTGTGTGTGTGTTGCTCATTTCCTCTGGAGTCATGTCCTTCACTGTTTCTGCATTCACCTGGATATTCTGTGCATTATAGTGCGCGTCAGCAAGAAATCACTGAGGCAGAGAAGGCTTAAAGCAAATACATATTAATTTTCTCAGCACACACACACACACACACACATATATATATAAAAACAACTCCTCCCCAGACTCAAAGATTGCCCTCTTTCTCTCTTCTCTCTGTGTCACGAACAAAAACACAAAAAACATACGTACACACACACTTATTCCAGACACTTTGCAGAAGCTGTGGGCAATTCCCCTCCAAACTCAGTCTTTTTTCCTTTCCCATTTTCCTTTAAATGCACAAATGCACCATCTCCCCTTCACTCACCATCTTCAATTTTGACTTCCTCTGCCTTGCCTTCTTTGTTTTGAAGCCCCCCGCCCCCCTCCTCCCTTCTCCTCCCCTTCCCATCTCCAAACCACCTCAGTGGGTGCCAAGCAGTCACAGCAGTGGCTTGATCCTGGCACTTATGAAAGGAGCTCTTTGATAACCCTCGGCCAGGAGCAACACAAGGGAAGCAATCAGAGACACAAACTCAACTAGAGATGAGGCATCTACTCTGTTTGCTTGTGTGTTTGTGATGTTTTGTTTCTTTGACCTGTTAAACTTTCCTCCTGGAAAAAAAATGTTCCATGTTTTGTGGTTTTCCCTTGTGCACTTCTGAAACTCTTAGAAACACGTTTGTTCTGCCTCCCCATCTCTTTGTAACCAGGGAGAACAACAAAGTGATTAAAAGCTTTTGAGGTCTGCTTGGATGTGGCTGATGCCTTGACACAGTGCTGCTGAGGTTGTGGTTTCCTGTTCCTGTCTTGTCCTCACATCCGCTCACTTATTTTATTTCAAAAGCTTTTACTCTCATCACAGTCTGATCAGCTGCACTGTACAACCATCGAAGCTCTCTTTTAATTAAACAATTAATATAAAAGTGAAATGCCTAAAAGAAGATTGCAGTACATTTAAAGGAATATTCCATTGTTTTACAATGTACAGTAGGTCCTGTCTCATTTCTATTGGTAACACCAATATTTTACTCACAAATGTAGCTGCTTTGTTGTCATCTTGCAATTTTTTTAAAAAAATGACTGTGTTCCAGGTGCTGCCTGTAGGTTTGAGTGGTGCTCAGCCGTGGAATGGATTTTAGACCCTGACACGTCAGTGGTTGAGTTTGAATCAATATTTTGTTGCAATGGACTCAAGACCAAGTGACCAGCACTAAAAAAAAAAGAAAAAACATGAAATATTATTTATTTATTTTATTTTACTCTCAGTACTGTAACAATTTTGAGGTGCAGCAGTGGTTATGATATAAATGATAATTTGGTAACATACTGCAGTCTTTTTGTTTGAAAAGTGGATGAAACTAAACTAAAATCACTAGAAAACATATGAATATATTGAGAGGAAAGAAATTATACTTATAATTATTTAAAGTTGTATTTGTAATGTCTAATCACTGCTTATAACAGCTAACCCTCCTGTTGGTCCGGTGATGGCAGTCGACAGACATGCTTCCTCCCTGACACATAATAACGCCAACCGCCTCTTGTCACCTGTCAGCACTGAACTCTACTGGGGAATAACATAATGGTCTTTCACACTAACCATCGCTCCATTCCCCACTGTGCAGGTGTAACAACCAACCAATAGGAGTCGCTATTTCAATAAAAGCCTGTGAACCTTCGTCTTTCTCATCCACCAACAATACCAAAATGTGTTCACTGGAACGTATCACGCCCCAGGTGCTGAGATTGGGGATTGACTTTTTACTCTTTACGATGCCCTTGCATCACCCATGCACCCCCCTCCTAATAGTCTTTAAAACTTGAAATCTAGAAGACATTGCAGATTCAAAGTCTGCCTTTGCCATGTGCAGCTACTTCCAAAACAAGTCACACTATTAAAACATGTTTCACCGTGACTGTCATCAACACTCATGGATTCTCTCCCAACATGCACCAACAAATCAAGCAAAACAGCCCAGCTCCACCGATATAAAGCTCAACTGTCATGGCAGTTAACTCCCTCTCCATGTTGGAACTTCTTGCTTCCTTTCTGCCTCTCTATTGCTTGTCTCCCCATCTTTCTCATCTCTCTTTCATCGCTATCGCTCTCTGTTTGTCCTCTCCGGTGTGCATTGATCTCTGTGGTTCAGAGATTTAGAGATTTGGGGCACAGTGATCTGACTGGCAGTTACAGCCAGCAGGTGTGAAGAACAAACAATGGCCCCCTAAACAAACCCCAAAACCAATTTAGGGCTTGTGTGCTTCCTCATATAGGTAAACTCCATGTCTGTTATGAAGAATAAAACAAAACAGGCAAATATGCATTGCAGCCACACCTGGCTTGCCAATTATTTGGGTATGTCTCACAGACTCTGCTCAGTGATAAATTAGACAACCAACTGGTAATGCCATAAGTTTGCAACTGAAGTTTAATGATGATGAAGAGACAGAAATCCAGCTAAATAACTGGTGATATGTCAAGTATAGCGGTGACAAATAGTCAGGCATCCTGCTCATTGATCCATCTCAATCCGTCACCAGAGCTCAGTCCAGCTCAGGCGCAAACAGTCATATCTATGCCAGGAATAGGCAATCATGACACATAGAAAGCCAAGAGTCTGTAGACTTTTTTTCCCCAACCAATGAATACAGCAGCTGATTTCACTGATTAGCACAAGTTTAAACAGAAAGGTGGAACTGATTAGTTTAAAAATCTGGTTGACGAAAAACTGCCAATTTATTCAAAAAAATTTGTTAAATCCATATCAAATAATACTGTAGAAAAGGATTACACTGAATTATTGCACCTTCACAGCATTCACACAATTAAAAACTAGAACAGCCACAACTATATATCTTCCAAATAGTTTAAAATCTACTACAGACAAAGATCAGAGACCAGATACTTTGCAGACATGATGGTAAGAGACTGATAATTCAGATTTTTCTGACCTTGAAATGAACATCATTGGATCATGTGTGGTGTTATGCTACCAGCTGTATTGGCTTCAGTTTTGTGATCCAAAGCCAGAGATGTCAGTGCAGTAAAATCCCCTCCACTCCTTTTTCCACCATTGCTTCTGTGAGGCTAACATCAACACACGGCAGTTGACACTTCACAACGACATGTACACTGCATATTTTCTCCATATTGATGTCCATTTTATGGTCTGAACCGTTTCATATGATGACTATGTTTGCTTGCCATCTGCAAACTTTGTCATTTGCTTTCTTGCTTTACCATTCATCACTCTAAGGGATGAAAATGTCAAACAAATGACATCACTGCTGCATATAGATTTTTTTTTCTCCCAACCAGGACCCTTAATTTGATAAAAACCATTAAATCAATACCTAAAAAAAGACACCAATAGGAAATGGTGTCAGCGCATTCAGGTGGAGAAACGGGGTTATTGACACAGGGGAAAGGCAAAGAGGGGAATACTGGTGGGACTGTTCGCCTAACCAGGAACACTCAAACACTAATAGATTTACTATTTGCAAACAAACCTGATCGAGCCATGAAAACATAATTTAGTTAGTGGTTTGTCTGATCATGACATGATACTAATTGCAAGAAAACTAATTGCAAGAAACGAAAGAAACATCTAGCTGTTTTTTTTTTTTTTTTTAGCAACAATCACAAAGCAGTAACACTTGATATTCCTCTTAATAATCTGTCTGGATTTGAGAATGAATTAATGAGAGTAGCTGGGATGAGGTTCTACAACACGACCAAGTGAATGAATGCTCTAATAAATCGACGTCCAGCATCAGTCGTGTTGTTGACAAGTTTATTAAATTAACACAAAAAGTCACAGAGAAACATACAGCTCCTGTGGCTAAGTGACATTGTACTGTCAGTTTATGAAGTGAGGAGATTATGCTCTAAAGACCTTCCTCAAAACTCAAAATGACAGTGACTTGCAAATATTTAAAGGGCTACAAAATTGGGTAGTTAGGGAACTCTGCATTTCAAAAGCAAATGATCACATTCAAGTCTTTTCAGAGGCTAAAGGGAATCACTTAATAACTTAAGAAGAAGACATTATCTCTGGTCATGTACAAGTTGCTAACTAATTTAATGATTTCTTCATTCAGCTTCTAATGAAGATGATGTCAACTCATTTGAGATCAGGGAAGTTGACCAATAAGTTGTCTTGAAATCTATTAACGATTTAAACACAGCTCACTAAGGATATATATAACCTAGATACTGTATTCCTAAAAAAAAAAATACAGCAGCATTCTAGTTCAGCCCCTTACACATCTTATTAATGTTTCCATCAAAACTGGGCAATTCCCATATGAATGGAAAAACGCCTTATTAAGGCCTATTTTAAAATCCGGAGACACTGAAGAGATTAGCAGCTACAGACCAATTAATCTTGTTCGAGTCTTGTCTAAAGTGCTGGAGAAGGTTGTCTCAGAACAACTGCTACATTACTTGGAGATAAACCATTATTTGCACCCTCTACAGTTTAGTTTCAGACATAACCATTCTGCAAAGTCAACTACTTATTTACTATTAGAAAACATAAAACAGTCACTTGATGAATTAAATGTAGTAGGCGCAGTGTTCCTGGATTTTAAAAAAGGTACTTGATATTGTAAATAACTACTTTTGAATTTCAAAACTCTCACTGTTCAACTTCAACTGTCACTGCCATAGTGTGACTCATAATTAAAAGGTTGTAAACTGTGTGTTTATGTGTGATTAATAACATCAAGTCTGTTTTTTTAAACAAATTTAAACAGGAATCCCCCAAGGAACTGTCTCGGGTCCCATCCTTTTCAGTTTGTGTATTAACAAGTTCAAGCCAACAATATGATTAGCTTGATGCCTCCTGTTTGACACTAAGAAACACTTAGAAAACAAAGTTCATCTGTTTTTCAATTAAAAAGCTACCTGCAACAGAATCCTTGAATGTTAGTTAAATTTTGAAAGTCACGCTGCAAAGAGTCGTAAAACAATTAAGGCTAACCTTGGCTGCTTTAAGATGATAAACTGCTTGACATTCGACTGTGCCTTGTTGTTTCTAAATTCAATGATATTCTCACATCTGTCCTATGGTTTAACTACCTGGTCCCAGGCCAACTAAACCAAGATTAGATTACAACCAGTAATCAAATCCAGAGAGTGTCTGTACAATCAGGCCTTGAAAAACTTGGACAAAAAGCAAATAAGTTACCATCATTGCTTTAAGTAAACACAAGTTTTAAGGTTTTGCAAACTTTATTGATTTTCATTATTTAAATGTTTAAATATTTAAATGGACTTGCCTCTCTGCCTTTCTGCATCAAAAGACAACAGAGCTGCAGCAGAT
The DNA here is from genome assembly GCA_029490765.1 of Euthynnus affinis. Classification (NCBI taxonomy): domain Eukaryota; kingdom Metazoa; phylum Chordata; class Actinopteri; order Scombriformes; family Scombridae; genus Euthynnus; species Euthynnus affinis. Next base: position 5,077,955 of record CM055856.1, on the reverse strand, counting down.
CCACCAGAGCAGCTTCAAATGGCAACTGTAAAGTTTCAACCTGCAAAACATCTTTTGCTCAGACAGCTTTTTCTGTGAAAGGAGCAAAGTCCTGGAACTCGCTACCTGAACACTAGAAATTTGCTGCAAACTTCACCACTTTTAAGAGAGCTACCAAATCCTGGTTAATCCAGCAACAAACCCGTGATCATATCTAGTTTTCTGTAGCTATGTTAGTGCTAAATGTGTGTTTTATTGTATCTTGCTGTACTCAGTTTACTTTCTTTTTGCCTCAGTGTTTTAATGTCTTACTTTCTGAAAAGCCCTTTTAGGGACAGGTGTTGTGTTAGCATCTGCTACAAACACCTGCATCGGATAGCTGTATGCAGTTTGTCTATGTACACTGTATGTCCCTATCAAAAAGCATATATAAAAATAAATTAAATAACAGCTGCCTTTACACTTAAAGTGTAAAGTGTCTTTGAATGACAAGCTGCCAAGATTATTTCAAAAAGTTTTTACAACAGTTCTTCTACATGTGTGGTTGTGTGTTACACAGTTCATATTATTGGCCTATGAGTTCATTCTTGGCATCAAGTTTTGTAATTAGCACCTTTTTTTATTTGACAGGCTGCTAGCATTTCCTGGCATAGCAGATTTAAGTGCTGTCTTGTGTCTGTGCACATATATGCATGAATCTCTGGAACCCACCTCCAGGAAAAGAAAAAAAGATTGACTTTCCACAGCTCCATCTTTATTTTTAGAGGCTGGATGCTGATGAGAGAGACGAGAAAGCAAGGGAGTGAGAAACGGCATCAAAAGTGGGGAAAAGGAGGGAGAGCAGGCAAAAGTAAAAAAAAAAAAAAAAAAGAGGGGGATGAAAGAAGGGGAGCAAGATGGTCAAGGGGGGTTGTGTTGGTTCCTCGGTGGTTCAGGAGAGTGGTAGAAAGGAATGCAATGTGATGAGAGTCCTTCCTCTGAGTGAGCTGGAGAGAGAGAAGGGGACGTAACCACACCAACCTCTCACTCGATGGGGGAGCAGAGGGGCGGGGGGTGGATGGATGGGGTGGGTGGGGGGTGGGTGGAGGGGGTCTGCTGCTACTGCCGTATAAAAAGCCAAGCCTGAGAATCCGGCACCACAAACTCACCACACATACACACACGCACACACACACACACATACACAGATCCAGTCGCTGCTCTGTATCTCTCACACTCACCCACTCTCACCATTTTCTCTCTCTCTCTCTCTCTCTCTCTCTCTATCTCTATCTCTCTCTCAGTGTGTCTCGCTCCCTCTGTCTCTCACTCCATTCCTCTGGGCTCTGCATCCTTCTTGCTTCTTCTCACAAGTCAGATTGTGTTTGTAAGTACGCACTGAATGTCTCCTTGTGTATGCTTGGGTTTCCTTAAGTCTTTTTGTATGTGTGAGTGACTGGTTGCCTACTTTAGTGTGACTGAGCGGAGCAGTGAGGTGTATCAAGTGTATGTGGGTCTCTGTCTCACCCTCACACACTCTCCACTCCTCTTGCAACTCTTCTCGGGATCTCTGGATCCCTTTCCTCGGTGACAGGCTCCCCACACCAACCAGTCACCATTTCCGCCCCCGGGAGACCCACGCTGGCAGCGCAGCCCCTTCCCCGACTCAGCATCGGGAGGAAGACCCTGGTGGCGGCTGCCGTAGGGGTTATGCTGGTCCTGGTGCTGGTGGTGCTCATACCTGTGCTCGTCAGCTCTGTGGGTACAGATGCCGGCCACTATGAGATGCTGGGCACCTGTCGTATGGTGTGCGACCCCTACCTGAACAAGGGCACTCCGGCCAGCAGCACCAGCTCCACTGGTCTCCAGGCTGAGGCAGAGGCGTTGAGCGACCACAGCAATGTGCTTCCACCTTCCACTTTACTGCAGGGCCCACAGGGGAAGCCTGGCAGGCCAGGCAAGCCCGGACCACCTGGACCACCAGGAGAACCTGGGCCACCAGGACCTGCGGGGCCTCCTGGTGACAGAGGGGATCAGGGAAGGACTGGGATTTTGGGTCTTGGGGGGGACGGAGCTATCAGCACGGCCACCTACAGCACGGTGCCTCGGGTGGCCTTCTATGCAGGGCTTAAGAACCCCCACGAAGGCTACGAGATCCTCAAGTTTGACGACGTGGTCACCAACCTAGGCAACAACTATGATGGCATTTCGGGCAAGTTCATCTGCAGCATACCGGGCACATACTTCTTCATCTACCATGTGCTGATGAGAGGAGGGGATGGCACCAGCATGTGGGCAGACCTTTGTAAAAACGGCCAGGTTAGTGGTTTGAAACTTTTTTCTGTGAGTTTTCTGTCCTGAGTAAAAACGCACACCTGACTCCTCGGATGCTCACTCTCCTCCTCTCCCCCTTGTGTCCTCAATTGTGTCTTTCTTAAAAAAATAAAAAAAAATCCCCTAAATAAAATCCTTGAATAAAAAAAAAGTGACATTGTGAGGCAAGCGTGCGCATCTGCCGTGTGCCTCCAAAGCCCAGAGCGCACAGCTGTGGCACCCAGCGCGCCTGGAGATAAAGATGTGTTGACTGGTTGCAAACCGCGTCCCCTCTTCGCCTGATGCGTCCTGACATTGCCGCGCCCCGCGATCCAAAGGACGGTCACAATTTGGGCTGAGCAGAGGGTCCGTGTCGTTCTTTATGCCTTTTTAAAAAGCAGACGCCGTGTCATTTTTTAATATTCTGCGAATTGTGATCAATATATGGTAATTTCATGGCAGTTTGTGCCGGAGTACTGACTTACGGTGGAAAAGCTGGAGTGATGATGATGAAAACGACATTTCTGGAGTTTCAAATGTTTGAAAGCTTAGAGGATGAATGTAAGATGCAATCGCCAGGCATTTCATTTTGTTTTATCATTATAAGGAGTCATTACAGTTTAGTTTTGTCACACATCTTCATCACCGTCATCATTATTTATTTTAATTTAATGTTCCTAAGTGTGTACGCCCGATTACTTTTCGTTCAATCACTCATATAACGTTTAGCGTGAACTTTGGTGTCTGCGCTGTAGGTGTGAATGGAAATATTTGGACATTTCGCCCCAAATATTGAACCATACCTGTTTGTGTACTGGATTATGCTTGTCTGTCCGCGGCTGCATCCATTTGTCTTTTGCAGTCGTTTTAAATGCACTGGGACGTCTACGTGATCTATTTTGGGCTTCTTTGATGCATCGTTTTAATGGGGCTCTAATTTTATTTCGCGCCCCGGAGGGTCCTCTCAGGTTGGTAATGTGTGCCAGTGTAGTTTACAGCCTTCCGATCAGCCGTCAGATCTCTTATCTTCAAAGTGGCTCTGAAAAACGGTGTGCCTGCACAAAAAAAGAAAGAAAAGACAAGAAAATGGATGTTACACTACAGTTATTGCAGTTATTGTTTGCTCACAGCTGTGTCACACAGTTTTCTTGCCAGTATCATGACAAACATTTAACATACAGATGTGTTCATGTAAAAAAAACAAACAAACAAACAAACAAAAAAACAGATCAGCAAAGAAGCAAGCTGTCAAGTTTGGAAAACGATGCTACAGTATCAAGTTTGACTTTTTTTTGGGGGGGGGGCAGCTTTCACATTGGATACTGTAATTTCAGCCATCAATGGACATGCAGCATTTCAATAGCTACTTTATAAATGCTTACCTCAAGTGATATTCTCTGCTAAAGTGTAACATATGGTAAGAAACCATAAGAAAGTAGAGGTTAGGGTGCTGTAGGCATTTCATTTCACACCTTGACACTCTTTTCTTTATTTATAACTGCATTATTCACAAGCTTAGCTGCATCATATTTCTTTACACCATCATCTTTGCTCAAAAAGTCAGAGATACAGGATTTCAACAAGAACTGCTGCTGGTGACAGTGACATTTTTTTTCTCTCACTCAAAGTTGACAAGATAAAATACTTTAATAGTTTTACTGCATTTCATAAAGATTTGGAGTTTCTGCTTTGTTATTATCAGCTTCCACTACACTCATGAGCACAAAGCTCTGCGATGAGATGAGATGAATAATAAATATGACTAATAATCCACCAAATCTGATCCTACAGCTGTCATTTGACATCATGGCTCAGCAGCCTCGCTGATCTATTTCACATGCTCACATCACAATACTGCCATTTGTGAAATAATCTTAAATTTGATTAATTTTCCTTTACACACTTTTTAATATCCCCCCCAAGTTGTATATTTAAAATTAATCACACCAATTAATAAGCACAGAGTTCAATTAAAGCAGGAAGCTGCCGGTGTCTAAACCTTACAAGTGCTGAGACCATGATATGTGCAGATTAGGGATATATTAACAGTTGGCATCGGCTCAGTGGCGTGAACCTGCAAACTCACCAGGCAGCTAGAGGTTAATTCTTTTACCCTCGCCAAGTTCACACCCAGCAAGAAAAAGAGAGTTAAAGCAATCGCTTTCTATATATAAGGTCTCACTCAACAGTAATGTTTATGGGTGGGCGTAAAAGCATTGATATATAATAGGGGAAGAAGAACATATGTTCCTATAAAACGCCTTCTGTTCCCGCTTCATTGTGCTCCCAAGAGGAGGGTGTGGAGGTACTTAAGTTAGATGCACAAAATGTGCATCTCCAGAGACTCGTGTAATGTTTATAAAGTGGTAACTGCTTCTCTTTCTCTGTCTTCCTCTGTGCTATGCATAGCTTATACATAAATGTGTAGTTCACTCACTGTGGTGTTTATTAGTTTGTGTGCTTGGCTGATGGAGAAGGCCCCAGAGCCTTAGTCTGTGCAAATGACTGTGAATGGTTATAAATGTTGGGCCAAGTTATGCTACATCATTGATGAAGTGCTGTGAGTCGAACTGAAGCTCCTACAGTCACACTGGTGCTTTTCTCAGCTCATTAAGGCTGCAAAAAGCTACACTGTGTGTTGGGACAGGGGAGGCCGGGGAATTGCAGACAATCCTAGTATTTTATCATCTTTTGGCTGTAGTGAAGTGGTGGGTTTCCAGGCCCTGCAGTGTTGTTTCACCCCAGCATGTGCTCCTCCCACTCCAGGGGTTCTTACAAGCTGTCTAACATCAAGATCCACGGGTTACTTTGTTTCTTCTCCCCATCTTCTTCTTCTTCTTTTCTCTTGGTGAACATTGTCCCCAGAACTTTGACACTTTTTTTTTTAGCTAGACCAAAAAGTGTGCTTCCTGGAAAACAAACAAATAAGAAAATCTATTTTTAGCACAGAACATTTCATCTGCTTCCTCTCTGCACACTCCTCTGGCTTCTTCATCGCCTGTTCTTTTACTCATGTGCCAAATATTCCAACCAATCCTAAACTTCCTCCTGTAAATCAATGCTTTGCTTTAACTTGCCATGAATATGTCTTGACAGACAAGGCAGTGACAATGAAGACAAATTCATTGGACGCTGTAGAAAGGGGGAAAAAGAAAAGAGGACATAGTTATTGTGCTATTGTGCCATCCAGTCTATTTAATTGTAATTAAAAAGCTTGAACCAGATCCAGGATGTGTTTGCGCTTCTCCTCTCCGTTCCCTTCTTAATATTGTTATTAATCCGCAAAACCGTTTCAGAGTTAATTAAAAGCAATGACTTCAGCGTCAGTCTCTCAAGAGGACCATAGTGAATAATCACTCTGTCTCCTCCTTTAATAAGCTTCAACGTCCTTCGTGCACATGGCTCTTCCTAGCAATTACCACTGCAGTCTCCTTCTCACATACACACACATTCGCACATGCTCACACACACGCGTACGCTCATGCCCCCCCCCCCCACCCCCAACTCCACACCCCCCTCCACCCTCCTAACCCGCTGCCTCAACCCACCCCAACTGTGCACTGCCCTCCATCTCTCCTCTATGTCGGGCCTACAGGAGCTCACCTTTTTAAAGGAGCAGAAAGTTTTCATGCTAAAAGGAAAACTTGTGAAGAAGAGTACCCGGATTGCGATATCACAGAATCGATTCGCTAACACACAGTGCCATCAATATTCTTCATTGCTCTCAAGTGATGCATTGCACTATGACAGATTCAGTTAGAGAATCCCATTCCTTTTCTTAGATTTTGTTTTTGTGCTCACCTCGCTTCAAGGAAGGAAAGATTCTTTTTTTTTTTTTTCCCACCCTACAGTGTTGCTCAAGTTAGCTCTGCTGCGTGTCATTTTGTCCCTGTCAAGCCAATCGCCTCAGTCCGCCCATGAAGGCACCTCCAGGGGGTCTTCAGCTCTGGTGCACATGGAGACTGTTTATCCTATTGCTGTGTATCCAGGTGAAACCCACACGTTGTTTGCTTCACATGTGGTGTCAATCCCAACATTAAACATAGGAGCTGAGCCATCTGGATGAAGGACTGTTCTGTTTGATGTGAATATTGACATATTGACAATATGCTCTAAAGAAAGGTGTGAATAACAAAAAACAGATTCTATGCAATATATTTTCACTCAGGGTGGGCTGCAGTTTTTGTTGATTTTTTCCCCCTAGAAGTTAAAAACTGACATGATATTTTCATATTTATCGGTCTCAAAATTAAAGTAAAAAATGTGAGCAACCATGGCAAACACTAGACACATCTACAATCTTATTATTCAGTAGTGTGTCACCCAGATACAGCAATACTTAGACTTGATTGATTTAACATTCTGGTAATGTTCTGACCTGCTATTCTTCATCGTGGTCTGACTTCAGCACTGAGAGGCCTCTGTGTGTCTGCCTGGTGTAACAGAGAGACTCTGTCTGAAATAGACAGGCAGGGTTTGAGAGAGCCACCCTCTGTCCCTCAGCCTCTTTGCCTTCGGTATTGATCTCCTTATGTACGTGTGTCTCTTTGCTTTTTTTTTTTTTTTTCTTTTTGACAGACCCATTTTTTTCCTTGTGATGTATACTGAGGCACTTCTTCTATAATCAGCCAGAGAGGTAGTGGAGGCGGACCTTTGGCCTTGATCTGCTGTGTAATTGGACATTGGATTTGACACTCTGCCGAGTGGAACATTAGAGCTAGCCTAATTAGGTGCGAGGGCTATTAAATGAAGATTGGCCCATGTTGTTAGGAAATACCACACAGATTGGAAATGTCAAGATGACATCGGGCTGTCATCTGCTAGCACAGGGAAGAAAATCTATCATTTATTGGTGAAGTTTCAAAACTTGCTTGAAAACGGCCCACTCCTCGCCTGTAATAATATGATTACTTTAAAACATTTTACACTGAGACCCTCAAATTGAGAGCCATTAGAACCTACCAGCACACACTCCCTGTGCCGGCATCTCGCATTAAGTAGATCATGAAATACTGCCATAATGTCCCATATGTACTGTGAAACCAAAAACATATGGTCTAAAATAGGCTATAGATTGTCTCTTGTGGCTGGCTGACTCAAGGATGCTATGGTGTTGACTCATAAGGCTTCTTCATTATAATGAGGGCCATATGGGAGATAGACAAGTGCCCCTGGCCCTCTTATGCAAACATCTCTCTCCTTCGCTCCCCATGCCCCTGACATTTAGCCATCCCCCGAAATTCAGTCTTCACTGATACCCACAATTATCCTCTCGCTCTTCACAAGGAAGCAGCTAGTCAATGGCTTTAAATGACTCACAGTCTGCTGCTACATAACTCAATGTGTTTAACCCTCCCTCCACACCCCCCCTTTAAAATGAATATGGTAAGACATCAACAATCACCCCAGTAAGAGAAGATGAATCGGCTACTGTATGAAAAATACATATCACAGCTAGGCTGACAGTCTGCTTCTCATCCAACACTTACACAGAAAATTACTTTGCCTCATTTTAGAGTAGTGCTTTCAAAAAATAAAAAATAAAAAGGAAAAAAGGAAAAACCTTAAACCATGATGCACGGTGCTTCAAGGTTAATAGGAAGCACGCCGAAAAAACAGGCTTAGTGTGAACAAAGGTTGAAAATTTTCCAGCAAAAGTCTCTTTTCACACAATGCTGCGAGCAATGATTGCAGTTTTTTTTGGTGTTGGGACTCGAGGCAGACAGCGCTGTCTACCTCAGTAATTAACTGAGCGTGATGAGTCAGACACAAGGAAGAAAAGAGTGGCTGGATTGCAGGTCAAAGTTGACGGCTCTTTTTTCCATCATTTCTCCCCCCCCCCCTCCGTCAAGCCTCTTTGAGTGGCTCTTTCAGGAGAAGCTGTCTTGATGTCATCCTCTTTGTTGCCCCTGCTGAATTGCGATGCTGTTGTTGTTCCGGCCCCCTTTTTCCTGCAGCATTTTGGATCATGTATCGGTGGTACACGGGATAAACTAATGAACTAATATCTGACACCAGACTCACCTCTCAGCAGTACTGTAAGCAATTTCATAAACAGCGAGAGGTTTGTGCAGTTAAGTCATCCAGTTTCAAAGGAGGCTGAGCAGGTACAAAGAGAACAGCTGGTGAAATTAATTCAGGAGGCCTTTTTCTACTCTCCTCTGACAGATGGCAAATCTCCTGTTACCATTTCATTCCTCTTATCATGTTTTCACTTAGGTCCCTCCGACAAAATAAACCCGTAACACATGGGAGAACCGACACTTTCTGACAACAATTCTCTTGCAACCCATCGTGGTTTCCTGTTCTCATTATTTGAGTAAAATTGCCTCTTGTGTGTATATGTGTGCGCACAAAGATGCAAGTGAATGAATGTATATGTCTTTCATCGTGTGTGTGTGTGTGGTGCAGTCAAATGTTGGACCAGGCTCAACAGCGGTGGCAAGCTATCTAAGCTGCTATTAAGCATGCGGTTCACGGCTGGAATGTTCAAACACAATTAGATGGCAGTACACTTTGATTTAAAGAGGACCAATAGACTCGTTGATCCAAAATGGAGGCTCAACATCAAGTCAACAAATCCCAGTCGGAGAAGCCTGGAGACATGTCCTTGTCACGGTGACAAAGCCTCTTGTAAGATCATTGTCCCAGCGAAACATTACAGGCACCTCGTCCTCCTGCACCAGACACAACAGACACACAACAAACTTCAAACTTTCATGATTTTAATATAAATCATTTTTAAACAAAGGTTTATAACAGAAGCTTAGAGGTACTGTAACGCACAGACAATATGATACTGCACACTACAGCTGCTGAATGCAAACAGCTTTTTAAATAAAAGCTTATTGTAAAAGAAATCCCACTTTATTGAGGAGCAGGGACAGTCAGTATTTTAAAATGTACCATAAATTCTTCTTCTAGAGCAGATGCTTCACATAAACACAGTCATTATTGATTACTGTGACGTTCATATTCACAGTCATACAGTGAACGAGTTGAAACAACCCACACTTCACTTTTCCAGGCGTGCATCATCTATTAAGCCTGAGCATAGACTTGAATTTTCTGTGGCTCCACTCAGAATATTATTCAATCAAAGCCATCACGTTGACGATATGACGGATGCAAACACGCACGAGCAGCCACAAGGAAGACAACATCGCCTGACACCTCATTTACCATCACTAGAGCTGGCGCTTACGGCCTCATGCTTTGTTTGTCTTGTCAAAGTTCCTCTACATATTCTGTGTCAAGGTCACGCACTGCCAGTTGGCTGTTTGTCCTGCTCATCTCTCGCTATACATCTGCCGTACCCTGCATTTGAACCTCTAGCTCATATCCCTAACAAGTGCCTTGTGTGCAGTAGAGACAGGAAAAAAAAAAAGAAAAGAAAGAAAGCTCCGATAGGAAGTCCCTGATCATTATTTCAAAAATAGTCAGAGGTTTTATTCATGCATGCTTATCATTGAAAGCAAACGGGGGAGGCAGTTAGTCTCAGATGGGGATAAAAACCATTCGAGCAAAGAAACAAAACAAAAATAGTATTATTGTGGAAGTATAAGGGTCTCAGGGAAGTTTACTTTCACCAGGGCTTTGTTCATTCTGTCTTTGCTAAAAGAAAATGTGATATTTGTACAGTATTGTCCCCCCCCAAACCCCCCTCCCCACCTCCCATGTCCATGCTCTTGAGGATGTTTTAAATTTAGTTCCTTAAAGAGCAAATGAAGAGGATAATTTAAGCTATATTACACATCTGTGACATTGCCAGAGGTTCCCAGGTTCTGTGTGAACACCTGCAAAATAAATATTGTGATAAAGTTTCATTAAAATCCCGTCTGACAAATCCTACCGAGCCATCATCACCCACTCTTCCACCAAGCCAAAGCGGTAACCCTCTAATAAGATGGTGTTGACTTTGCACACTCGGGGCACATCATATAATATTAATATGCACTGGACGCCGGCATCAGAATCAGAACAGGAGGCTTTGTTTGCACATCGATATGAGCTGTGCTAGATTTAATCAGGAGGATAAACAATAAAAAAAATGTACAATATTCCATATATTACTGCTGCATCTTAAAACTTCTCCTCAGAATTTCATTACCAGATTAGCCTTTACATCACTTTCACATTTCATACCAACATGACTTCCATTGTGCATATATTATATATAGTATATTGTTAAAAATTAAAGGCAAACCTTCTTTTCTTAACTCCATCTGTCTTATCTGTTCATTAGTAATTAGAAACCACACCTCTGCCAGGTGATTTGGTAGATATAGCAAAGTTTACCTTGCTCGTTATGCAGCCTGAGGAAGGTCATTAGGACTAAAATGTTGCTGTTAATAATAATTCTTTGATCAAATGTTACTCTATGCGCTCTGCTCATGCTTGATGTTCTTTTAAATCCATCTAGCTCACAATAAAAGTCTTGTATATCCCTTTTCTTATTCGAGTTTTTTTTTTAAATCACCGACAATAGTGTTGTTAAGAAGGCTGAGGAAGAGCCAACCTTGCTCCATAATTCAATGCCGCGAGCTGAAGGTAATGCAAAGAAGAGTTCTTCTCTCTTTGAAAATCATTCAGAGAATTGAGCGTCTGATGGGCTGCAGGAGGACTTCACAAGAAATCCAGCTCAATATTGGCCTGAACATAATAATTCAAGTGTGAGGGGGGAAAAAGCCATTAAAATTCCAACATTTTTATTAGAATTAAATTGTTGAGAAATGTTTTGCAGTCCATCCTGTATTTACTGTTGAATCATACAAAATCAATGCCACATATTAATAACAACTCCTTTCATAAAGCAGCTGAATAGTTGTGGTTCTTTTTTGACACAGAGAAACACTGTGGCAGCACCTGATATGTTGATTTATGGGGTTTATTAGCAGAGTTTCTGTCTCACCTATATGACAGTTAAGACCAAGTGTTGTGAAGACAAGTTGAGTAATACTATGTTTCTGGAGACAGCACCTAAACACTTTAATGCTTCTTACAGTGGAGGTGCAGGAAAGTCTTCGATTTCTGCATCTTGTGATGTGATGCTCAGGAGTTTAGCACCTAAGACTCTTGTATGATTCACTCACAGGCTTTTTTAATTCATTTACAGCTTTAAAATATACAATTATATGCGTTTATCATGAAACAGTGATTCAAACTGCTGGATATCCTGTTCATGAAAGTTCTATGCACATCCTCTGCATAGTTTTATGTTTCCAACAACAGGTCGTTTAACTGAAAAAAAGATGAGCTAAAGCTTTAGCATTAGCTTTGATAGCTACTATGGCAAAAAAAGACAAACGGAAGAAAAATTTTAATGGGACTGATTGACACAGAAAAATCTAAACTAAGAAGAAAAACTGACAAATGAACATGCATGTTGCCAATGGAGCGAATTCTTTAAATAAATCACTGGTTTGATTTCAACAGTGCATAGAAAAATATAATTTATGATTTTAATATGTTTAAATGTCAAACGAACCTATTCCAGGCACCCTGTTAATTTTGGCAACAGTGATGCTTTCTGTGCAGGAGATCTCTGTCAGTAGCTGGCCTCTCCTCACATTTGTAAATATGCCTGTTGTGTGTACTCCTTAAATAGGCCAACTAATTATTGGGCATCGTCTATGCCGCCTGTTGGGCCAGCTTGTCGACACCCGCTCGAAAAGCCCCGATTTAAAGCTGTGTGGACAAACACTGAGCCAAGGCAAGGGCCACAATGGACTTTGGAGACCCGATAATGAGCCTCAAGAAAACACTTCAAATGCATGTAAACTATTGATTTTGATTCAACTTTACTGACCAAACTAAGTGACTAATTGCCTTATTTAACCAGAGGCTACTTTAAAGGATGTACTGTACAGTGCTTTCTTTTTCATCTCAAGAGAAAATAATGATCTTCTCGTTCGATTCTGCTCTATTTCAGTTATGTCTGATGCAGTTCTCCTTGTTAGTAGCTGTTTAATAGCACTGAGTTACAATGCAGACTGAAGTATTTTATTGTTTCAGCTCTGTACAATCGCAACTTGGATTTGAAATGAAACAATACCTATTAGATTAAAGTGGTGACTTTCAGTTTTAATTTAAGATCCACACTGGGTGAATAGTTTGGGAACTATATCCTCTCTTATAGCCAATTTTAGGTGACCAAAGTAAGCATAAATGCAAATATGGTCGATATTTAGTTCAAAACCCTTTGCAGTCAATTACTGTCTGCAGTCTATGACCCATAGACATCAGTATCTTCCCTGGTGATGCTATGCCAAGCTTGGGCTGCAGCCAAATTCACTTCTTGTTTGTTTTGGGGGATTTTTGCCTTCAGCCTGGTCTGCAGAAATGGATTATAAGTTGAAATGAGATCAAGTGACTGACTTGACAAATCAAGAACATCCCACTGTTCGGCTGAAAGGAGCTCCTCGGTTGTCTGTATGTTTAGGATCATTGTCCTGCAGTATTGCCATACATCCCGACAAGTCCTGCACTGTTCAGCCAATGTGAAGCTTGTAGTTATTGTTTAATTATAAGTAAAATGTGGAGGGAAATGACAGAAAATACTGCATGTGAGTGTTCAAACACCTCCTGACTGCACTGTGCCGAATAAGGAGGCTACAGTTCATGACTGTTGTGCAGAATCATATCTAATTAGGCCTGGTGGCTCAGCAGACAAAGGCACACACTGCTTGCTGGTATCCCGTCGATGACCTTCACTATATGTCACTGCTGATATCTCTTAACTTTCTACTCACTCTCTTTAGTTTTAATTTAGCTTAAAGAAGGCTACAAACAGATGTCTTAAAAATTGTAACTTCAAATATAACTTTACTGATGATGCGAACAATTAATCTACCATTGTATCAGTCTCTCTCTTTCTCTCGTTCACAAACACATGCTCATTGTTCATGTTCATTGTTCAACACAGCTATTGTTCAGCACTCGTTTGGTATTGCAGCTACACCTTCCTCATGAGAGAGGGAAAGGGAGAGAGAGCATGTTTGCAGTGGAGGTCTTAATTAGCCAGGACAGGTTATTTAGAAACTGATCCAAATGTCCTATAGCTGGCAGAACACACATGCACACACACACACAAATACACATAGAAAGGCAAAGGCAAACATAAAGGTAAAAAAAAACAACCCTCCTTTTCTCTTTTTTTTATCATGCAAACTCACTCTAGAGATTCTTAATTCCTCACTATGTGTTATCAAATGTTCTTTTATTCAGTAGGTGTCCTTCATTGATTTCTCTGTAAGTTCATCCTGTTGTTCCTGGTGTTCTCTTTCTGTGGACCTCTTGTTCCAAGAGTGAATGTTTGGTCCTCTGTGAAAGACCACTGACTTGATTGAAACCATAAATCTGCTTGACAGAATGGCCTGAGATTTGACTGACCCTCTGGTCGCTCCTGTAGGTTTAATATCAATTGAAAGAAATATTTGTCCCATGGTTATATTCCATAACTTGTTTAACTTCAAAATGAAAAAAAAAAATGTCTTGAGATGTAATATTGCAAAAGTTATAGAAGCTGCACTGTGATTTTCCAGATTAGTGACAGTTTGTTTAAGCTCACTTTGGTTCTCCTTTCATTACTTCTGCCAAGAAAATAATATAATCTGTTGTTTGAATAGTTACTTAATTAAGTTAATTAACAATATTTAATGGAACATCTCAAAACCCAGTAGATAGACCATAGGCTAAGAAAGAAGTGATCAGTGTTTGGTGTGTATCTAAATCAAGTTGTTAAGCATTGTGAGTTGGGCCTTTTTGAACATTGTGAACATATTTTCTCATAAACTTACGCACTATCATGATTTTCTGTCAGTATGTATATTTTCATGTAGATCTTGAACATATCAAGATAACAAATGTGGAGATAAGTGACCACTTTCTAGTTCTAAATACTTTTTCTTCAGTTTCTAAAATGGCAACAATGAATATTTGTCTACCTGTGAAAGTAGTATTTGTGTAGTAGTTGTGTTAGAAAAATAAACTAATTAAGTCAATGTCATAAAAAAGTACTGTAGCTAACACGCCTACCCGCTCTCCTGCCTCTCCGTCTCGTCTCTGTCCCTCCAGGTTCGAGCCAGCGCCATCGCCCAAGACGCTGACCAGAACTATGACTACGCCTCCAACAGCGTCATCCTCCATCTGGACGCAGGGGATGAGGTTTACATCAAATTGGATGGAGGCAAAGCACATGGAGGAAACAACAACAAGTACAGCACCTTCTCTGGCTTCATCCTCTACGCAGACTGAGAAAAGACAGACACAGAGACAGTCAGGACAGGAAGAGATTGAGAGAAAGAGTTGTATGACGGAAAGGGGGGGGTAAGGGTGTGTGTGTTAAAAGCCGGAATGCTTTCTAGTTTTCCTAATTCTCTCCATCATCACGGACACCTCTGCTTCGTATCCATCAGCCAAGACACATCCAGGCTCTGTAGCCGAGCCTGGATGCAAAAGCTCCTGAGGACACACTGAGAGGGGCTGGGCGGGAGGCGTAGGAGGAGTGGGACGTGGGGTGGAGGTGAGCTGGTTTTCAGCACTCTCCGCCACAGTGCAAACGTGTCAGAAGCTCCTCGCTTTTCAGTGTCTCTCCTCTTCAGCCCCGCTCCATTGCACAGAAATCTCGACAACAAAAATGAAAACCCTGCAAAAGCGGATGATCTCACCTCTTCTCTCCACAGTGGCAACAGTCAGCTGTACTGTCAGTGGACTTGATTGACTGAAATTCGTAGTGTTGTTCCGTGCAATTTTCCTTAGATTGTGTTTTTATTTCGTAGACATGCGTAATATTCTACACAAATGAGATTAAAAGAAAAAAAAAGAGAATATATTTGTCCCTTGTGAAGATATCCTGTTTGACTGAGCGACCGGATTTGTGAGATGTTATTTGTGATGCAGCTAAGAGATCTAACAGCTGGAAAAGAAATCTTTAACTCAAGGCTGTCACTATTTCATGGCAGTGGGTGTTTTTCTTCATGGCCGGGTACAGCAAGGTAACTATATATTGTTCATGTGGAGAATAACAATACATTCTGCACTGTACCTTCCAGTATATCTAAAAAAAAAATAAGAAAAAAAAAGGAAACATCTCATAAAAACAATACCCTCTCCACAAACCACCTCACTCTGTTCGCACACACACATACACACAATGTCCTGCTGCTGTTTGGATTAAAAGTAGAGTTCAAATTGTCTCTTCGATGTTCTAGTTTTATGTAAATGCTCCACTCGGCACAACTGGCCATGTGATGCAGCAAAAAAAACCTTCAGATTCTGAGGTAACCTAGTTGAAGAGCGCCCGTTCTTTCTTCTTCTCTGCTGTGCCAACCTTCAAGCCTTCTTTGCACAGTAGAAAATCTTGCTTCTGAAGCGGGAGGGCGAGTGAGAGAAAGTCACAAAAAAGACAGAGAAAGAGTCAGAAGTGAGTGAGATGGTGGGAGGGTAGAGGGGGCGTCAAGGCACAGTAACAGTGAGTGGGCAATTTTTCTGTTTCAGTGTCTCTGAGCTTCACTGGATGTCATCCATTCATTAGCTGCATATTCACTGACACACAGGCATTATGGTAATATTTACTCAACATGGCGGCCTGACAGCTTGCTTGAGAATGAAATTGATTGGGTGAGTGACTTGGCCTATTATGACTGCACGTTTGTGTGTATGCGTGCGTGCCTGTGTGTGCGTGCCTGCGTGTGTGTGTGTGTGTTTGTGTGTTTGCACGTGCGAGTATGTATGTATGTATCTGTGCGTACCAGTGAGTGTCTGCATTTTAGCATGTGCTGTGCCATAGCTACATCGTTCTTTTCAGAGTTATTCTGTGCTACAGCCAATGACAGATATTTTACTCAGCAGCCAATGAGATTGTGCTCTGTAGGGTGGGGAGTCTCTATAGATATGATGAGAAGAACAAACAGCTTGTAAATGAAATCTATGACATGTTTGTCTATCTTATCTTTTGGAATTGTTGAATACATTTAAATAATAAATGGGATTTTTTGAGTGACTTGTCTCAAGAGAATTCTTGCATCCCAAATAACTCTAATTAGGGAAAATGATATGTAAAGGATCTCATTTGCTCTGTGAGACTAACTAACTACAGTGCAAACAACATGACTTGAATTGTGTGTTTCTTGTTCTGTTTAAACTAAGAAATTTTAACAGTGGCCTGTCAGTGAAAACATTAAAAAAGATCCTATCAGCAAGTTCCTCATCTCTCTTTTCTCTCCAAAAAGTCAAACCCTTAAAGTATATTTAAGGTGATGGGTAGATGTTTTTGTTTATGCTCCCTCTGTCCTATCCTAAAGTGATCCTATGAAGTGTCTCTCTATCTGCAAAGGTGCGTTGAGAGATAAAGACCCCCCCAACTTTGGCAACATCCACCAATGGTGTCGAATGCAGTTTGTGAATGCTGGCGAGTCCTTAAGGAAATGCAGGCTATTCCTCAATCGACAATCACAGTGTCTTCTTACAGATTCTCATCAACAGAGTGATATACCTGGCGAGGAAGTAAGGAAGGAGGAGAAAAGACAAGGGGAGGGAAAGATTGAGCGAGATAGAGGAGGAGTGGAATATGGTTTGACAAAGACAGATGGAGACACGAAAGAAAGAGGAGGCCACAGAGAGAAATAATGGGGAAGGGATAGATAGGGAGAGAGAGGGTAAAGAGAAATATAAGGAAGACAGACAGAAGGAGAGGGGAGCCGCTACCGATTTGGGGTGGAGAGGGAGGAGGGCTGGATTGTTTTCAGGGTAGAGTGATTCCCTGTCGGGGCTGTGTGAGGTGTCAAGAGAGATTAGCTGTCGTGGAGCTGGAGGAGAGAGCTTGAGATAGCTTGGATTGGACAAGTGTCAAGGACTAGACATTCTTCAGACCTGGCACCAATGGGATGTGACACTGGATTCTGTGTTGGTCCACACTACTTTGCTTTTAAGGGGGGCAGTCACCCCTCACTGTATCATTTAATCCATTTCTCAATGGTGTATATCAAGCTAATCACATGCACACTAGCGGGAATGATCATCACTAGTTCAGATTTAGTTTGAAATTTTATGGTTTACTTAAACCGGAAGTGGCTGCTCGTCAACGCACATTGGCTTGAAGCTTCTTGCAAAGGCAGATGGTGAAAGAAATAAACAGGCAAAAGTAAAATTGATGCCACTTTTATCTTCTTGGACAAAGTAGGATATGCTTTGTGAAAGGTAGCAACATGGTTAATGGGCAAAGTAAGTAAAAAAGTTAGTAAAGGTTTTTTTGCAACAAATTAGCAAAGTATACAAACAGAATCAGAATGTGAAATCGGTAGCGAAGGGCACGGATGGGTCAGAGTGCTGTGATAACAGAATTGAAGTATATGTGAAATACCAGACAGTCAGTGTTGACGTGGATGATGAAATGTGGCCAAGAACAACTTTCCTGACAGGAGACACACAAACAGAAGAGTTGAAAAGCAATCCAGATGGAGTCTGGACTTCCTGTAACGGAAGGACAGAAGGACTTTAGGCCAGAGATCTCTCTAAACATGGTTGTGAAGTCAATTGTGCAACAACTCTTTTAACATTTCCGAAGTGTTCTCAATGCTTCTCCTGTCACTGCACCTTGCAGGTGCTGATAAATGTTTGCCATTTAGGGAGGAGCGAGTGTGACGACTTCTGCATTTTTTTCTGTCACCTGCACACCTCATGAGAGAGAGTTGAACCCATCTCTGGCAGCTAATGGGGTGCTGTTTCATAAGCGACACAGCTGCAGACAAGTATACAAAAAGGACAAGAGAACAAAACCCAGGGCTGCTTCTGCTGTTTCAGTACATATTTTACATATTTCTGTTTCACACTATGTACTGCATGTCTTCTTTTGTCATTTTAATAGCTTCTGCAAGTTTTAAGGAACTTATAGCGAGGGTGAATATAAGTTGAGTTAGAGGAAGTTTAAGTGAGGGGCCTTTACATTCCACCACTAGTGTGAAAAAAAGAGCCACCAATACTAAATCCTGGTCTCTCATGTGCTAATTAAGCTAAGGTGTTAATTAATGTGATCTTGATAGTTTTTCTTAAAATAGATATATCTAACAGCTTTAACAGCTGGCTTTCACAGCAGCACCCTTTGGACAGAAACTGCTCCAAGAACTTTGCTCAAGAGTACTTTGGAAGCCAGTTCAGTGTTAGGAAAAGGTTTCCATCCACAGCAGTAACTTTTACAACTCTGGCACCATCATTTTCTCTCTATGTTCAAGCCTGACCTTTTTCTCTCACTTTCTTTTTTTTCACCTATTTTCTTTTCTCCTTACCATGCCCTGCCTTTAACCTGGTATGACAAACACAAAGGTTAGGAAAGCAGACAGCTGTTAGTAGACCGGCCTTCTCCTGCTGCCCTGGAGCTTCTATACGTGCACGCACATGCATAGACGTACACACACAATCCTCTGCATGATAGCGCGGTCACACATTAACACTGTCAACCTTGCTCTGTTTGCTCCTACCACCGCACATGATTCCCTTTGTCAGTTTGGGTTGTGGCCGAGGAAGAAGCCTTTCCCAGTTGTCCCTGGACGGTCTGAAGCTGCCAGGCCAGGTGTACTCTGCAGTCACTCCCTGTGCCGAGGGAGAGCCGGGAGAGCTGAGCCGCCCAGGCTCTTATCTCCAGGCCCACCCTCAGACTGTGTGACACCGTGACCCCACCTTGCCGCTCCACTGCCTTGTATACACTTGTTCAATACAGCAACAACATATTCCTGGCCACAGCAGAACAAAAGTTGACTCATATAACTTCAGACTCTTCTGACCCTCATTGCTTTCTCCGACTTTAACTTGCCACATCTGTCGTCTTGCACTCTACTCTCCTTGTATTTTCGTTCTTCGCAAATGACTGATCATGGCCAGTGTTTGCCCTTACATGCTGCAGGCAGAAACAGACAGGATGCAATGCGGTAAATGTTTCTCTCTTTCTCCATCTTCTCCTCCCTCACAGTAAAAAAAAAAAAACAAAAAAAAAACACCATGGTATCCTCACATGTTGTAGCGCTGCATCTCCAGAGAACTCACTGTAAAGAGAGATAAAAAAGCACAAACAAACATCCAACATGCCTTTTTTCCCCTTCAGCAGGCTGAGTGCATTAGTGACCTTTTAAAGTGCTGTCTCCCTGGTGCCTTGCACACACCCCAAAGAAGAACAAACTACTAATAGGGCTAAAAAGCTGACACACTTTAAACAAAGATCAAACCATTTCTTGGCTATGAGGCAGTACTTGCTACATTAATGGTATTCAATTATATAGCCAAGACAAACAAACATCTTTGTAGCCAAACATCAGCAGCCAAATCTGTAAAAGTGCAAAACGAGGACCATAAATAAAAAAAAATACATATTAATATACTATGAAAATACATAATTCAATTTTTTTTAATTTACAAAATTAAGTGCTCATTATTCTATAATTTTGATAGCACTTTTTTTCATCCCATTATCATGAGTTTGTATTCTCTTGTTTCAGATTTAATTTCTCATACAAATGAGTTACTGCATATTTATGGAAAATAAGGATTCTAGGACTCTAATGAAACAAAAGCTATGCGGATGGAGAGAGATGAGGACACACAATGTGAAACAGATGAAATTTACTGTTGGGTTAAAGAAAAGAAATGGTTGCGGAGTACATTCGAAATGGGCAACTTGCAGAGATGTAAGTATTTGTTTTCTTCATCTACAAAATGACCTTATTGGTTAGAATCGTGGGAGGCGGTAAACTCACACTATATGACTCTAATTGCAGCGAAATCTGTATGCGTGTGTGCGTGTTTGTGCTCGTGTGCTTGCTCGTGTGTGTGTGGAGTGTACTAGTGTATGCGTGAGCGGACATCAGACAGAGCTACAGGGCCTACGGCAGGGAACTGCGGCGAGGTGGATAAGCTCAGAATTGCAGAGGGCAGATGTCAAAGAGGAGATATTACCCTCCACATTACTCCCACTCGAACAGGATAGGCCATTACCCAGTGTATTTCAAACATTAGCATGCAGATAAAATAAATATTGACAAGTAAGAGAAGTAGTCACCTTGGTGGGCAAGATATGGTGAATAATACACAAAGTGTGAGATGTCTGAGGGAGACAGTGCCACCAGGAAATAAGTAATTATGCCAAACTTCTAATTACTCTATTTTTCAATCAGAAGTAAAAAAAAAAAACACACCAGATTCTTGTATAACTCTGAACAGTCTGAGTAATAACTTCTCAAAATTAGCTCGGTTTGCTCTCTCCTGCTGCTTCTCGCTTGTCTGATGGATGTGTGGCATGCTAGTCATGCCGCCTTGTGTCACCTGTGCTGCGCTCGCTCTGGGCAGGGAGACAGGGAGAGAGCCATGGGAGGTCTGGAGGAGGCCAGAATGGGGGAGAAATAGACATCTGTGATTAACACATACAGACACGTGTCAGTGTGGAGCATTCGCTGGGAGGCACGCTGGGAGACGCTCACACACAACCTGCTCCTGACAGCACAGGTTTGCCTAAATAAAGACGCAGATAAGAGGATGAGAAAATCTGGAGAGGCCACGGTGAGCCCACAAACACATCCACACAGGAACGTGAGCGCATGCACTACACCAGTTGAAAGTAATTAATAGATTGTGTGAAAAATATATTTCATTTCTTAAGTGAAAGGCATGCAGCGGTCAGCACAGGTGCATGGGTGCACACATTCACACATGTTCAGGCACTCAGCCACATGTGTGCATTCATCTCACACCTCCCTCTGACATGTGCTTTAACAATGAATTGTTTGTGGTGTTATATAGGAACATTAAAATGACCTCTGGAGATGTGCCAATTCAAGAAGGTTTGAGGGGTTTGAAATGACAATTCCATTATTCTTTCCTAATACCATATGTTCAATTTACACAGTGCTCTGTCTCTCTCTCTCTCTCTCTTTCTCACACACACACACACACACACACACACACACACACACGCACACAGACACACACACTTCGACAGCATACTTGTGAGAACTCTCATCTATACACTGCATTCCCTAACCCCTACTGGCAACCTTAAAGGATGCGTTCACAATTTTTCAAGCCTCTACTAAAACAATAGCCAGGTGCCCAAATGAACACTGAACAGTTTTTGCTTGCTGTAATCATTACCCCTGTTCATACTGACCATTAGAAGATCAAATGCACATATAATGTTAGTGACGGGGGACAAAATCCACAGTCCTCATATTGAGCAAAAATTTATTTAAAAGTTTATCTGAAGATAATTTGAGGCTTAAGCTGTTTGAGAGCTGTGTTTTTATTAAAAAATTCCTTTTGTCTCAGCGGACCTTGAGGGAATCTGGCACTAAAAAGAAGTTGTTTCTTTAAAAGATATTGACTTGTTTTTACTAATTTGGACAGTTGAAGCCGCATATTAGTTGCAAATAAACCTTTAAATACATTATTGTTCAAAAAGAGGGCTATGGATTTTGTCACCCATTACTTACACTGAAAGTTCCTTATGAATGGATCTCTTAATGGTCAGTATGAACAGGAGGAATGATTAAAGAGAGAAAAAAGATAAAAAAAAAAGAAAAACATGTCAGTGTTTCTTTGGGCACCTGACAAAACTGTGAACCTATCCATTAACCATCACAACCACATTGCCCAATCTCAACCCTTACTCAAGCGTTTATGGATAATTCAGGTATATTATTGCCTGTATCTTATCTTTTTTGGTATCATTCCTATCAGTAATAATGTTTGTACTCACCTCAAGTTAATTGCTGAGATCTAGAAAAGTCTGACAATGCAAGTGACACAAGTGATTAGATGATCTTACTCCAGGTTAGCCAACCTTATTTCGAAGTGAAAACTAAGGTAAATGTCAAACTTATTATCTAGACAGTTTATAATATAATATCCACCTTCTGGTTCAACTTTTACTTGCTGTACTTGCTGTCATTATGTGCACACAGTTTTCACCCCCAAAATAAAGCAGTTAAGATAATCTGTTGGCCAGTTTACGACCTGTCTGATAGCTCATAGTTACATCCCCGTTGGAAGTATCCATCATAACCAACAGAAATGACAGCCAAGACAACAAAAATAAGAACCAAGTTGTACTAAACCAAAATTATTCTTTACTCATCACAACCCTTTACCCTTCCCTTAACCTAAGGCTAATTCTGGTCTCAAAAGTACTAAAACTCAAAGTGAGAGACAACAACAAACAGTCAGAAGGACATAAACACATAAACTGAATACATTAACCCGGGGATTGACTGGGAATAAGATGAGGTTTCAAATAAACAGAGGAGGTAATGAGTACCTGCAAGGTGAAGGAGACCACAGGGGATGACAGATGGGTGAAGAACACCTGTGAGAGAGAAAACAAGACTAGGTCAAAACCTAGTATACACCTGGACTGTGTATGAAACGCTAGAGGGCTTTTAATTTGAAACGATGGATACAGGAAGTGGTGACATGTGGCAACCAAGCCACCAGAAAGTGCACTGGGCTTTGACTGAAGCCAATTTGACATAGAGCCTTTTTCAATACCAAGTACGCCGAGTTCAGACTTGCTCTCTTGATAGTTCGGACTTGGCAAATTCAACTCAGGAGTACAAACTTCCAAGGACAGGAGGACACAGTACGGTCATTCTGCCTGCTGACAGCAGCAGCTCAGCTTCAACATAACTACCTGACTTTAGTGTGACATAAAAGTCTCATCTCAAAGCTCCAATAACAGTTTTTTCTCACAAAAAATAACCTCACTGACAGAAAGAGATGGAGTAAATTATGTTATTCAGTCTGTAATGTAGCTAAAATAAAAATCCAGACTATTATGTAGCTTAATAAGACAATACAAAATTTTACATAGATGGATCTGTTCGTTTTAATACATTTATATTTATTGAAATGTGGTGACGTCTGTTCATATAGAGCCCCAGAGGCAGCGCTGTTATTCTGTCCAGTAAAAACATAAAGCTTCACTTTAAGACAAATTAATGTGGTAGCTACAATTGTTAGATTTCATCTGTGAGACCAACATTTATCTTCCAAAGGGAATTATATCATATATAAAAATGCTATGGGAGCATTAGATCCAGCAGTAAAACACCAAAGAGCTGCACAGATCCGTTCATCAGATCATGTTCTCCTCAAGATGACGACAGACGGTGACCAGCCAATCATTTTCGGAGCCGAGGTGCTAGCAACAGAGATGACCGGCTAGTCTCACCGGTTCTTCACAACTTTGAAAACACTGGAGCAAATTTCCAAATAATCTAAATGGTTATTTTATCACCTGCAAAAATAAATTAAAACTTACATACAAACTCCGCCATCACTGCTGGTTGGTGTGAAATGCTTGGCCATCCCAGACAGCTGCCTTCGGCATATCAATGGTGTAACTTCATCACTCAGTCAGTGACACACAGGCATACGTGGTGAGTCAGTGAGTGAATCAGTGACAGTCAGACATAAATGTTTATAGGGCTGGTCCCTACGGTCCAGCCAAAAAAAACCCAAACCAACACCCCCACCACCCACCGCTACTATCTGGATTCCAACTTCTAGTGCTGATCCCGGTGTAAACTTAAATTGTTAAGAGTGTGCTTTCAGGAGTCTTTCGTCTCTGAGGAGTTACACAAGCAGAAATACACATACACACACAGACACACACACACTTGAGGGAATGGTTCCACGGAGAGATTCAGTGTGCCATCTGCCGATTTAGGCCATGAGCCATGAGCCCAAAACTTCACTGTTCTATTCAATTTTCAATTACTGGGCTAGAGGCTTAAGCACAAGGTCTGTATACACGCATTTGAACACATACGCACATTAATAGAATAGATTTTTTTTTCACACATGCATCCAATATGAGATAATATGAATCATGCAAACATGGCTGAGTTAGTTATAATGTTTCCAAAATGGATAACTTCCATTGTACCACTACTTTTTTTTTTTTATTAAACTCAGCACTTGGCATGAAGATGCACAGTGATGAGATGTAACAGCTCAAGTGAGAAATCACCACCTGAGGGGAACAAACACATGACAACATTAATCTATATACAGTACATCCATGAGCATACAGACATACAGTATGATGCCGTTCATTAACAAACACAACAAGACACCAACATAGGCTCCTGAGCCAGAGCTGTTTCTGTACCCAGTGCCAACTCCGCCCCTTTCAAAATGTCAGAGGCATACATAGCAGGGAGGGTGTGAGGTGATAAACGTACCCGACCGAAAATGTCAGAGTGTGACCCGTTGCCATGACAACCGGCAAAGTTTGGCAAGGGCTTGAATGCTTCAGCCAAAGGCCAGATTATTTGCAATAGCTAATTGAGCCTGTGGTTTCTAGTATTACTGTATACAGGCGTAAACTAGAAAAATATCTTGTAAAGTCTACATCTCTATATTAATGGAAAAAAATGAAGAAAATAGCACTCAGACAGATCTTAGACTTTGACACTGACAATGATCATTCAGAAAAAAAATGAAAAGAGATAAACAGAAACAGAAACATGGTGTTGGTGATGATTTCATATTTGTTTAGAAAGTAATCTGAGGGAATGGGTAGATGGGAGGAGCCGTTTAAAGGAAGATTCAGGGTCTCTGTGGTCCCTTCTGTTGATCAGTCATCAGTGAGCCTTAACTTAAGTCTGCAAGTACATGTAAAACCTTTTAAAGCATCTTGCTTGGTCCAACCAAGGTGAAACCCAGTTGCACAGTTGAAACTGTTGCAAAGCTGAAACTGCTTGAACTTTGAACGATTGTTTCTTGACATTATTGATCAAACTAAGGTTTGACTGTCTAGTTGAACACTAGGCTTTATGGGTGGCTGCTAAAGTGTGTTTTATTTTGACAGGTAATATTAGTGCAGCCAGTTAGCATTTTATTTCATTTCTTTCAGCTGTTTTCAGCTGTAGTTAACCAGTGGGGATCTGTTGGGTTAGGGGGCATATTTTGTTTTGTTTGTTTTATGATATTAAGCCACTCGCAGCACTTTCACTTTGTTCCTCACCTCGCTTAACTTTTGTTACTGTCAGTCCGCCAAACAATAAATGGCAGTGCTTGCCCGGCCACGTAGGCAGTGTGTTGCTTCCCTTGTTCCTAGACATCTGGAGGGTTGTAACAGATGTATGAGTTTTTGCAGAAACTACCACTTAAGTTGCTTGTGTATTGATGCAGTGCTGTGGTATGGTATTTTTTCTAGATGGTGCAACCATGTGGCCATTTATAAAGCAGTTTAAATTTTGGCTCATAACCCCTACATAATTAGATTAATTTTACTGTCCGGATTAATTGTCCAAACATGCAGTTCATCATAACGACCACTGACATTTCTTCTAACATAATTGAACTCTTGAATTCTTTGCAAAAGACGAAGGCAAGCAGACAAAATTCATACAAAACTCCACATAATTTTGGAAATTATTTGGAAATCCCAGAAAACAGTTTTTATTGATTTTGTTGTTATTCAATACTGTTTTCATGTAACGTATTGCCATATAAGTATTTCTCTTTTTTTGAGAATTAAATAAAAATAAGATGTAAATAAACATGCACATGAAAATATTTTCAGTCTTAATGTTTACGCCCAACAATCTTTGTTTTTTCCAAGTGATAAATTGTACTATTTTGAAGTCACAATTGGCAGCCAATGTTTTTCTGGTGCTCTCTGGCTGTGTGAAGCAGCCGCTGACTGTGTTCCTGGAGGCGGGTATGAGGCTCACAGTTGACTAATTATAATGGAAATGTGATAAATTACTATAGTTGGCTAAGTTCAATGTACTTTAGAGTGATACCACTTACATAATAGGAAAGCATGAAGGAAAGTTTTGAACGACTGGACATCAGTTTTGTAATGTAGTATTAGGATCTAGGAAAATGATGTGTCATACACAATCTTTCTTTGTAATTTCATTGTATGAGTGTTGCAGGCATAAATGAATCTGAGTGATGGCTAAACGATCATTAAATCTGAACCAATAATATGTTTTGCTTAAATTCATCCAAATGAGTTCCCATTTAGGATGTTTTGGGGACGTATACCATGTGTTGTCATATGTGCTATAGCAGGAAGGTCATGGCAACAACAATGATGACAGAGGATAGGCAAACAGATCATGTCAACGGATTAACACCTGCTTTTTTTGCTTGCTCATTAAAAGCTTTTCAAAACAGCAAAAGCCACAGAAACAATAATAATGTGATAACTCTGTCACACATAATTGGCTGTTGAGCTATTAATCTTAACAGTGGTTGTTAGATCAGCTTGTTTTGTACTGAACTGGGTGTGATAGTCTGAAACTGAAACAGGTATGAAGACAGAATCAGCTTACTGTTGTACGTACTGAAGTGCATTTGAATAGTGATGCAGCTGCTTAGCTTCGGAAACAAACTGTATAGTTAGTGATGACAAATCTTTGAACTGGACTGAATGAAACGATTTGAAGATGAGCTGAGGGGCAATGAGAACAGGATTAACAATAGTCTAATTTGCTCATTGCAGCTTTAATTGAAACTGAGCCTTGTATCTGTAAGACACATTTACAGATCTACACCATCTGGTTGCTTAAGGAATGCTTACATTTTTTTTATTTTGTCATGTAAGCAGCACTATGACTCAGCGGGGCTTTTCCATGTGTCTGTGAGGGTTTCCTGTGACAGAGTGCACTTTTCAACCAATGTATGGAATAGGTGGATATGTAAAATGGATGCAAAGACTTTTTACTTTTTTACTTCTACTAATGCAATAATAGCGAGATACTGGTTACATTATGTCCAGATTATTATTAGTATTATGTGTTATCTTTACAGAGAGAACAGTCATCCTACTCTGCCCTAAAGCTGCAAACAGAGGTACTGAATCCTCATTAATTGGTGGAGCATCTTCTACAGTAATATACTGTATCTCCCTGGACACTGATCGCCAAGTAATATGACTGGTGGTGCATCTTTTTGTATATAAATTATCTGTTATAAAACATACATCTCTTTGCACAGGTAGACAAGGTTATTGCTTTTGCACTGTTCACTTTGTTTACATAAAGTTTAAGAGAGAATGCAAGCACCAATCTGTAACTAATTTGCTCTTTAAGTGTTTGGATACATGTACGTCCTCAGAGAGTATGGACTTCGAGCTTTGTTCTGCAGCTTTCATAAGCTTTTGCAAACATTAGCAAAAAAAAGTAAAGAGCTTCAAATTTCAAGGCTTTTAATGACAGCAAAGTAATGGGGCAGTTATTTGCCTTCTGTTCTGTCTTTTTTTAAACACTATTCCCTCTGCTTTAAAGGAATATTTAGTTAAACTGTATTAATCTTAGTGCTGATTAGCATCATCTGTCAATTTTACATTATGTTGGAATACATTACCTGTGACTGGCAGTGAGCAGCCATGGACAGAACCTGTGATATGAACAGGACACTGATGTGTTTCCACTGCACAGGTATAGCATGTTAAAAGGTTTGAGGTTCAAACTGGAATAAGCCAGTGCCTTCTGCACCTTGAATTTATTCTCATTATTTCAATGAAATATTTAACAGAGGGCGCCCTGAAAGCCTGAGGCTGAACCATGAACTGCAGCATCCCTGGTTTGAATCCAGCCAGAGACCTTTGTTGCACGTCATTCCACACCTCTCCCCCATTTCCTGACATTTTGCCTCTCGCATCTCTATAACAAAGACATACAATGCCCCCGAAAATCTGAAAAAAGAAGACAGAAAACATAGATGTAGATAAGTTTTTAACTAAAAAGGGACTAATGGTTGGTTTACCTTTAACTGCTTCAA
This sequence comes from Euthynnus affinis, assembly GCA_029490765.1. Classification (NCBI taxonomy): domain Eukaryota; kingdom Metazoa; phylum Chordata; class Actinopteri; order Scombriformes; family Scombridae; genus Euthynnus; species Euthynnus affinis. The sequence goes on along the minus strand of CM055856.1, from coordinate 5,049,905 downwards.
AATAGAAACCTTTCAGTTGTTCTCTCGTGAAAAACATAGTGAATCAGCCTCAGGAGATGTTGAATGTGCAGACAGCACATTAACACTGCTACAGCTCCATTATCATGTAACAGAAGAGAGTGGATCAGAGCAGAGCGGTTCCTGTCCGTTAGAAGAGGGTAAGAACAAAAACATGAGAATGAAATAAACCTCCAAATAGTTATTACTGTATTACATAAGAGCTACAAAACTATAGAAAATCAGTCAGTGAGTCTTTTGTGTTTCTCACTCATAAAAACGGGGTCAGTGGGCTTTTCTTTTTGCCCACAAGAGAGTAGTCACCAAATTTATTTTAACAAATACCATTAGCATGGTAGATTTCAGCCAGTTATCACTTTGAGTGAAAGTCATGATGACAAGATGTACAAAAAGCACGATGTTTATCCCTCATATGCCTCTCGTTGTTTACTCATTATTTGATATGAGTTGACTCAGCCCAAATGCTCAAAGCTCTGCCACTCGCCAGTCTAATACGGGTCAATGTTAGCGTAAAGACTGAGCCTGTATAAATCCAGAAGTTATGAAAACCCTCACACACAGAAACAAGCAAACAGATGACTGACATTCTGATGTCCTGCAGTAATTTTGGCACAACGTGCATCTTACACACTCTGACAACACACTAGCTTGTGCAACACAGTCAACACAATCACCTCCTGATCCGCAAAAGGCCATGTGTTGACTTTGACAAAGGCCAAATCACTTTTCACTCTCTTCCAATTCCCTCTCTTTCCTGTCTTCCTCTTTTCACCCACAGCTACCTGTCTCTCACCCTTTTACCTGTATTACCTATTGGTTTGTTTCTAGGCATTTGTATCAGTGTGGGCAGCATTCTGCAAACACTATAAAAACATCTTGTGGCACTTTACGCCATGTGTCAGAAAAAGGTATATAAAAAAAATCAACTAAATGCATTTGATGCTAAATTCTTAAGAGGTATCTGTCCTTTTCAAAAAATATTTTTTACACCTTACTGTGGTAAATGCACAGCATTGTGTTTGGGCTTTTCCTGTATAGGGAATCTGGTAGTGAGACAAGATGAAAACATGTGTTGGCATTAAAGTCTCCAAGGGATAAATGTCCAGTGTACCTGAAGCTCTCACCCTGCCTGGCTTTTACCAGCCAGTATTTCTGTCCAGGCCACTGCATTCTTCCAGGATAAAATCTTTTCTCTCTATCTGTCTCTCCTGGACTGTTTCTCTGTGGCGCCACAGGGGAACAGTGGGACCAAGAGTGAGCCTCAGAGAGCAAATTATGTACATTTAAATGAACCGTTTCCTTGAGTCTGCTCAGCTCAGCGCTGAGAAAGAGTTCAGACGGAACGGAGCTGGAACAGGAGGTTGAGAGGATGTGTGTGTGTGAGTGTGAGTGTGTGTGTATGTGTGTGTATTTGTGTGTGAGAGAGAGTGTATCAGGGACACACACGGTGCAGCCCTGAGTAGGAGTGTAAAACTTGAGTGGACCTCAGGCCCTCGCTTATCCTTAATAGCTTTCCTTTCCACCTCCTCCTGCTGCATTAGAGTTACATTTCCACTCTGGGGGGACGTTGCGTCTTTTATATATTTATTTATTCTATTTTCTATCCCTGCCCAAATGCGCCGACTTCATCCATGCAGTGACTTCACAGAGGTGGTGATGCAAGCCTCACTTCAAAAGCTGCCTAAACACTCCTGCAGGGGTCTGGCACCAATGGAGAGAAGGAAAGTTTCAGTTCTGCTCACACACACAAATGCACACACACACACACACACCTGTGGCTTTGTTTCACATTCAGACAATGCATCATGGAGCCTCCTTTGTTTGTCAGGCTGTTCCATTATTTACCTCCTCCCCTTCCCCATCCACCTGGGCCTTCGGATGCCATTTATCATCCCTGAGAAACCTTGCATCCGCTAGAACTTGAAAACCTGATGAATAAGTAAACTAGTTCCTCCACACTGCCACACACTTCCTGTCCTTTTTACAGGAACAAAGACAAAAAGCTGGGAGAGAAGCAGTCACAGCCCTGAGTGGACTCCACATAAACCAGACTGTACAGGCTTTTGCCTCTCTGGCTCTTGGAAGAAAAAAAATTATTCCCTGACCTTGCAAAGCCTTTCTTTGATTCTCAAAAGCCTTTTAAATGCTTTCAGAATTTTTCTACAAGTCATTAAAGTCATTAAGCTACACGATAAGAAGAATTTAGAAATGGTGGTAAATCGGTCCCCTTCGAGATTACACTGCTTCTTGCCTTACCCACCGTAGTCCTCAGTCTTGAGCTCTGGCTTTTTTCAGCCTGTTTCCACACAGTTCGCTGTTTGCCAGCCTGCCAGCCAGCGCTGTCTAAGCATTCCTGTCTATCCAATGAGCTGGAGTCAGCCAAATAGTGATCTGCTGTTAGTTATTCAATTACTTCACCTGGTTGGCCTCTATTCCCTGGGGCTGCTTGCGGGGGGTACTAGTGAAGATGGGTGCGCTGTGCTGCGTGGAGCTGCCTGCTCCCTGCGGGGAGAGACTTAGGCCTCCCTACAGCATCACGCTCATTTCCCACCATTATAGAACAGAATTAGTACAGATTTAGCCAATTAGAAAAAACAAGAATCAGTTGCCATGTCATTTCCCTAACTGGCACCAACCTGTTTCTTTGTCTTGTTGCTTACGGGGGAAATGTGTGTGTAAATCCCTGCGAGTGCCTGTGTGTGTGTTTGAAGTAATTGATATCTTGAAAGTATTCCCATGTGGACTGTAAGCTCCCAACAACTTTTAGGCGCGCTAATACCAACAAGGCTCTAAGCTACAGGCATACCCTGGATGAAATACTTGCTGTGTCTGCCAAGAGACAAATCTATTCTCTGCTTTCAGTAAAATACTGTCTATGCGGCAATATCTTATTTGTAGGCTGAGACCAGAGTCTCACAGGGACCAATTGAAGCTAGCTCTTTCCATCCCTGTGCTTTGTGTGCTAATTACAAGGGTCAGAAAGACTGATGGCTTAACAGAGAAGGTTATAAGATGAGGTTATCACTGTCAAACTCCCTCTACTCCTTCCTCATTTCCCCACTTTTTCCTTTTTTTCCCTCTATTTCAGGCTTTTCTGCTTCTCCACGGGGTGCGCATGGATGACTAGACCATCACAACTGACTAGAAATATCAAATCCATGAGCTGCCATAAATGATAATGGCTGACATGGGTGAATTTCCATATCCTCTGGATGCCATGCCAATGTTTGTGCTCCAGGTAGCACCAGTGGATGTACATGGAGGTCATGTGAAGGATCTCCCGCTACTCTTCTGCCCCTTCAGGGGTTTCTATCTCTCTATCTCTCTCACTGTTTCATGCTCTCCCTCTCTCTTTTTCTATATGGCACATGAGTCAAGCCTCCTCTTGTGATGCTCCTCTAGAGATGAGAGAGACAGTTGTAAAGGGGCAAGCTGTGTGAGGATAACATGTTTGGCAAGAAGTGTCATCTCCCCTCGCATGGCTGCTCAATTAACGCCCAACACATTAGCTTGAAGAAGAACTTATCCTCGCTTGCTGCAAAATTCAAATCAGCCATCACACTGCAACTTCTTTAAATTTATAACCTTCTCTTAACCTTGTCATGTCTATACGAGAACAGGTTAGAAAGAAGAGACAGAAAGACAGGCTCAGATTTTTTTTTTTTATCTCCAGAACTTCACATTCCTGACTTCACATGTGTTTCTGCCTCTGCTGTCTAAATGCATTTCACACTCATCGTTTTTTTTATTTTTATTTCAGAATTCAACTGTGTGTCAGCGAACATGCTGCAGCGCTATATAGAGTCTATCACTCCAATTCTATCATGAAAATTTTAAAGCTGAGATATGCAGATTCCTTCCACCGGGACCTCAATGGAACATTTACCCTACACACATAATACTATGTATTTTCACTCAACCGTGCAATATAAATGTGACTCAATATTCATCATCTCAAAGAGCACATAATAAACCGTTAATGCAATGCACGCCCCTCGCCCGCCCTCTGAATAACCTAATTAGTCTTCAAATGAGATGTCGACTGGTCTCTTATATTGTCTCATTTCACAGAAATCACGGCAAGACAAATAGCAAAGCTGTCTTAAGAAGTACTTAACTAGACCTCAGCACCATGACGATCCACTAGGGACCATCACCATCACATACCCACAGCCGACACACATGTTGGTCAGCGTATACTGATGCACATACATTTGCAATCAAATTTTTACTGTAAGCAAACACATACAGGCAACCAACACATGCTAGCACACACGCCAACTGCCTGAGGTCCTAAATGCACAGGCTGGGTGTGTGTGTGTGTGTGTGTGTGTGTGTGTGTGTGTGTGTGTGTGTGGGCAATGGGGGAGGGGGTTCACAGTCTTCGGAGAAGAGAGAGCACCCTCAGGTGATAATTAGAGCTACAGTTCAGTGGCCTTGCCGAGGCTCGACTAGGAGAAGAGGAGTAGTGAAAGTTTCAGTCCGACGTATTGTTTCTCACATGCAATCTAAAGGAGAGATTTAACACAAGTGTAGACAGTTTATGGTTTGTTGATGATTATATCCGACAAAAGAGAAATAAAGCAAACAGGGTGAGCTTCAGAAGTGAAGTATAGCATTTCAGAAGAAAAGAAAGTCAAACCCCACAACAGACTGCATGGCTGTGGGGGACTAGTTCTCAAAGACTTCTACTTGTATTATCGGTCTATGATTGTAAGTGTTTTAAAGTTTTATTTCAGATTGCACAGCACTTACTTGGTATGACTTAGAATGAGAAGATTACTTATATATTTGTTTATTATCAATACATCTGTCAATTACTTTTTTTTATTAATACATTCAGATGTTAGTCTATAAAAGCAGATTTTTTTTTTCCTTGAGTGAATTGCTTGATTAATCTGACCAACAGTCCAACACCAAAGATTTTCAGTTTACAATTATGTGAAACAGAGAAAAGCAACGAATCTTCACATTTGAGAAACTGGGAACAGTAAATGTTGTTTGTCATTTGTGCTTAATAAATGACTTGAACAATAATTAATTCTCTAATTGTCTTTTTCTATCATTCGACTTAATCATTAATCAACTAATAATTTTGGCACTAATGGGTATAATCCATATAATCCTACTGACATCCTTCTTTTTTATCAGTAGTGAAAAAATATGCACCAATTTGCAGTACATTTCCATATATTTCCATAATCCAACCAGTAGTTGATAAATATAAATTTTTTTTCCCAGAGTATCATCTACAGTCAGTTAACACTTAATAACTCAGCACCAGAGAGTAGTATTCATTTCACTCCATCAGAAAAACAAGTGAGTAAAAGTCCACAGAGCAACTGGATGATTGAGCATCAGAAACCATCACGATCACTCCAGCTTGCCGGCAGCCATCGGTGCGCCTGAGCATGTGCGTCGCCAACACCCCTAGTCCCTCAGGGTCACCTCCATCCACCTCTCCTCTCCACGACAATGCTTTGGCTGTTGTGACAGCCCTGCTGCCATGGGAGCATCTATTTTGGCGCAGACCTTGATCTTGGGTGACTTCACATTCAACCCTCAGTCTCTGATCAGATGTGCCTTACATAAACCTTCGCCTGATCAGCTGCTGGATCTTGACTAAGTGCAGACCTGGGAAGGAAGGGGAGGAGGGGGATTGAGGGGAGGCAGAGCTCTGGATCAGAAGAGCTCAGATAGACCGTCTAACCAACTGCCTTTAAAAGATGCGAGAGTGGTCCACCTGCTGCCAGGTGATACGCAGAGATTGAGAATGATTGAACTGTTTATGAAAATGACTCAATAATAAACTCACACAGAACAACAGAATCACCATTTCAACCCTAAATTACGCTCTCTAACAGGCTACCATTTTCCTTTTTTTAGCTGGTCACCGTTGTGATGATCAAACTCTAGTGTTATTGCAGATGTCCCACCCTCCACAGGCAGATAATTACAGTGTTAGTGATGGGGTGAGGTGGAGGGTGGGGTGTGGGACAGACTAGGGGAGAGGAGGGGTAGGGGAGAAAAAGAGAGAGAGAGAGAGAGAGAGAGTCGAGCAGCACAATGATTCATCACCACAGTGTTCAACACACACCCCTCCTCGGCAACATGCCCGCTCCAGCCCCCCGCCAGCAGTTTGGCAGCACGCCCGAGAGTGACAAGGTGACACTGTCTCTTTTTTCATGCGCTGCAGCTCCACGCCACTCCAATCAAACCGTGAGAAGCACCTCTGCTTCACAACAACACACGAACCGCTGACTGGCAGGAGGAGAGGCAAACCAGAGCCGCAATCGGACATAAATCATTCGCCGGTTGACAACTGCTGCCAAATGTTGATTGCTTTCTGGTTATCTTCAAACGCCTTGTTTCATTGTCTGTGTTAGTGGGAACATATGTTGGGTGTATAAACAGAAATGTATAAATAGGAGTCAAAGGCTGTGCGTTGATAGGCGTGGTGACTCCAAGGAATAAATCATATCTATATAGTAATGCAACATATCAACTGTAATTGATGTTTTGTACATAATAAGCATGTATTGTAGTGCACTTTGTGAAAATAAGGGCTGCTATGTGTAAGTAATAAAAAAGGACCCAGCAATGAAGTGTTTTGCTTTCATTCCTATTGTTGCTGAAATGTGAGCTGAGTGTGTCACCAAAATGCACATTCATAACCACAATGCCCTCTTAGCTGTTGAAAAAAAAACACATTCAACAATGACCACCATTGATAATTTCAATTTATGTTTTCCTATTCACCAATTATAACCAAAGAAAAAGAGAGCTGGCCCCATTTTCTGTAATTCAAGCTGGAAACACAGGGGACAGCTGAGCATTCAACACACTACAATATGTGGTTGCATTAGCTTCCAGGCTGCTACACTCAGTGATTCAGGGAAGAACATTTTTTTGTGCAAAAAATTATTCACCAGAGAGGAGCAAATGACAATCTTTCTGACCACTGTCTTTTGTCATAAACACGAACCAATGCATGATTGGACTGGCAGATCTGATCGGAGTGTTTTATCATCTTCCAAAAATAGACACCCGAGGTCACACTGGGGATTTACAAGAACAATAATAAGAACAACAACAGCATCAACACTGGGATGTGTTTTGAACACAAGGATTCTTAATATGACATTCACCATGACTCCCTAATGACTCTCCCTAATGTGTCTCTGAAACGCAGCTATTGATGACAGCACTGTCACTTAACTATGAATTGTTTCAGGGTTGACCTGGTACTGAACTTTGCTTCTACATTTGGCCTCTTGACAGCTGTGTATCTCCTCCTATGTGCATCACAATAACGTTAAAAAACAACTGAGACTACTTCTCATCTAAAGAGTGATTGCTTATGCTCAGAGGTACATTTTCATAGCCAGACATGGCAGAATTATTCACTTGAATTATCGGTGCCTCTGTTGAATCGTGCATGTTCAAGCTCCGTATACTGCAGCGCTAACGCAGCACTAAATATTTGACTAACCTCGGTGAAGGCAGGGGTTATACTATAAACATTTAAAAGAGCAAACCAGTGTTGAAAATCCACTTCACAGTTTTTTGTCTCTCAGTGGTAAAAACAAAGTAAATCTTTTAACGTATTTGAATCATTAAACCGTCCTTGTAGTAATTCGATATGAGACAGGTTGGCTCCTGTTAATGTTATGTTATGAAGATGTAAACTCCTTGTACTAAAACATCTTCTGTGCTCACCTTCAGTCCTGACTAAATCTGTTATCAGCATTTCCCCCAGCTGCCATGATAAAAAAAAAAAAAAAAAGTTTCATCTGCTGCCCTTCCATTGTGTATTATGCCATGTTTGTATTGTATTCTACTGGACAGTTTTATCAGCTTTTATTAGCTTTGACTTGAACCATGACCTGATGATCAAATCACCGAACCAAGCTTGAACCTGTAAAAGCTAGCTTTAGTTACAAAAGCTCACATGAGAAGAGATGCTTTGGTCTTTTTGTCAGTGTGCAATTTATACCAAATGTACATGTACAATGAACTGCAGAGGATTTACTGAGCCAGAAAGCAAAGCACGCTCATGCACACAGGCCTCTAGTAGCTACACACTGTTCAGTCAACTGTATCAGTAGATGATGATAGTAGTAGGCAATGCCAATATATTCACAAGCAAAACATTGCGTATAGTTCATGGGAATTCAGTGAAGGATACCAACTCACACATATTGCTGATGAATGAATGCAAATGAAACCCCCTACACTATAAGGAACATGTCATAATTTGGGGGAAACAACACAGTGAGTTAAATTCCCTGCCGTGTATTTAATATCATAGATATTATCCTTAAAAAAAATCATTTCACCTCATATCACAAAGTCCCTTAAGCACAATTGGTCAGAATTGAAGTGAAATTCACATCAGCTCCTTGGTTAAATTACAAACCTTAGAGAGGTTTAGTTATTGGCCTATCAGCTGAACACAGACTTTTAGAAATGGAGAAAAAGTTTAATTTATTTTAAGTAATAAAAAAGCAGATACAAATACAATTAAAATGTATAAGCAGGAGGGAAAAAAAACTCCCTCTGCCTCTGTTAAGAACTTCTAACAAATGCAGAAGAGAAAGAAATTTCCTTGTCTCAACTACACTCTCTCTTAAATGCTCAAGGACAGTGTTTGTGTGTATGTGTGTGTGTGTTTGTGTGTGTGTGTGTGTGTGTGTGTGTGTGTGTGTCTTCCTTCGGAGCTCAAACAGAGCTAACTACTTCATTCCCACCCAGGGATATACAGTAACAAAGGGTCAAAGCCTTCTGAAGCTATCAGATACTGCAGCTTCAACACCATAAATGGACACTGCAGTAATGCAGGACAGATTGATTTCTACGTATCAAAGACAAACAGTGTTACCTTGTGGGAGGCATTGTTTTTCTTCTGGCTGATGTTGATTTAAAAAGTGTAGAAAAGACAGGATCAATTTGCATCTGACAACCCGGAGGTAAGCAGAAAATGATAATGAAGGATTTAATTGAACCCCTGTTCACGGGAGAGGAAATAGATAAAGAGTATGGGAAACAATGCCGTATAGAGCGAGAATGTTGGAATCGAAGTGCAGATTTTTATAATTAATCCGCTTGGTTTATATGCAGTTTTATTATCTAAATGGCAAGACAAATGCTCCCGAGTGAGCAACAAAATTTAGGTTTGCCTCCATAAGGATGGTTCAGCCACACACACACCGACACACATCGTAAAGCATATCTGCGCAAACAGTGGGAGGTGCTGTAACAGTTTGCCAACAGGAGATATTCACGCTTTGATGCATTTGGAAGGGTGTTAGCTAACGCCTATAACTTTCTATCCCATATGAGAATTGTCTATGACTTTGCTCGTCATTAGCCATTCACACAAACCACCAGCTCCACATGTGAGCCACTGCTTCTCCGTCTCCCACTGAGATCTCCTCTTCGTCGTGTCTCGACTCACACCTTCATTCTCCCTCCTATCAAACCCACACATCATGACACAGTGTGTGACCACATGACATGTCATCTGCCGATATACCTCTGTTGTCACAGGCAGCAGGTGCTGATTACTAAGGATGTCACCCATTGTGCCCTGTGCTATCACACAAAGGTCTGTGATCATGACAAGCGCAGAAACTCACAGTGTGCGCTCAATCCAACTGGGTGACAGAGGAAAGGTTCTGCCACGGAGACGGCTAATTTACAGCCTCAGCCTCACACACAGGTAATACTGCGAGCTAATTGTTTGTCTTCATGTCTGTCTGAACAGGATGTGTAAGGCATTATGTAATGAAAGTTTTTTTTAAAACTGACATTTGATAAGCGAGGGAGAGTTAGTGCAGAGTCATACCAGAGAGTGACACCCTGAAAGTTATTTGCATAGGCTCCTGAAATAGGTAGAGAAAGCCGAGAGGTGCAGATCATCCAGTAGCTTTAAAATCATGTGTACATTAGACTCGTATGTGCTTGGCTCGGGAGAGAGATAAATATCCTTTGATGTGGAGCTGTGGGCAGATTTTTTGGGTGTGACAAAATGTTTGTGCTGGAGCCAATAACTGAGAAAGTTGCGTGACATCAGCAGGGGTGCGCTCAGCTCCATTGCACATACAGCAGCAAGTAGCCAATGCAGTCGACTGTGGTGGGAACCACAGAACTCTGCAGAGTGCTCTGATGAAGCTATCCATGGTAACGTCTCCTGTCACTGAAGAAAAGTGGGCGGCCGTTGTCCTTTTATAAGGGCAGCACCTAGAGGTTTGAAGAGGCTCATTCTGTTTGTCTGAGCATGTACCTGAGTGGCTATGAGCCAATAGAGCCCTGTTAGAGAGAGACGCTTGTGTAAAAATAGAAAATATAGATTTGGTTTTTCATCACTCTTTTCTTTGAACTCTCCAACAGTACCGACCTATTCTGTGCGCCTCAGACTCAGTGATTTAGTCGCGCTCATTTGAGTTTAAATCACTGATGTACCGACGTCTAATCAGCAATGACATATGAACATTGCCTTTTGTTTTGCATCCATTGTGCTTAAACTGACCTTTATGTGTTCTCAGGTGTGGCTAAAGTCTGACATCGCTCATCAAGTGCTCTGTATTGTGATACAGGCTCAGCCAGTTGCAGTCCTTTTACAGAGTCCAACAGTCTCGGCCAAATGTCATTTTAAAAAAGCCACAGCAGTTGATGCCATACTGCAGTTTTGTTTATCCAGGCATCAAAGTGCGCTTTAAAATACACAAAAGCCATGTGAAAAAAGAAAAATAATTAAATTAATCATCATTTTACAGACGCATGCTCTCCATGAGACATTTATGTAATGAGTCAGGCTGAAGTTTTTTTTTGAATGTGACTTAAAGGGCCCACTTTGCCAGTTTTCAACCTACATCCTATCATAGCAATGTGGTGAGGACGTGAAAATCTGACATTAAGTCCCACTGATTTCTGTGTCTGCAGAGGCTGCCACTGCTGCCTCTCCGCTCTCCTGCTGGCACAAAAAGAAACGTTTCTCTTGTGTACAATGAAGCCGAATTTGAACACATCTCACCACACAATGTAGAAAATGGGACATTTGTGATTCAATTTTCTTTTGAGGACCGTCACTACAAAATTCCCAAATATAAAAACGATGACTATGAGACATTCTACTGATTGACATTTTAATAAATAACCTTAAAATTCAAACATTGACTCTCTCTTTTATGTGTGGAAACTCTTCTTAAGTAAGCTGCTTCTTTGAACCAATTTTCACTTCTTTGATCACATCATATTATATACTTAACTTTAGAAAGAAACCAAACCACAGAGCCATTGTATAATTAAGTGTGCAGATGATGAGAAGGGGATTTCTGCGTGTGTGAATCTGCACTGTATGCACATTTCTGCAGTTAAATCTTGGCTGAAGTACTGCAGCTCGAGTCCCCAAACACGCAAGCTCCCACACTCAGACATCCACACAATTGTTATATTTTATTAAGTTTTTATTTCAAGTGGCAGAACTGTAGATATTAAGGTTTATGACCGTTATTCATGAGAAGAAAATGTATGTAGCACAGCTCCCTCAGCCAAGCACAGAGAAAACAAGAGACAGAAATAGAGGGCCAAGAGTGAGGGCCCATTTTCATTTTAATCAGTCAGCTTGTTGGTTCAGTTGGCTATGAGCACTCTACAAACAAAACCAAATGGCAGCTCCTGGCAATGGCTGAGGCACAGAGACTTTGGGCAGAGAGATGAAGGAAGAAACATACAGAGAGGGAGTTTGGGAAATCAAGGTTTCATTAAGCTGGCCAAACACAGCAAAACTCAGCAGTGATCAGCCACTCCAATCGAGAACTGCTGAAGACAAGATTGGCCAAAACTGGACATTTCTCTTCTGTGAGCCCTGCAGTGTCTCTGACAATGGCTCAGTAAAAACCGAGCACGCTACAGGACTTAAAGACAGTCAAGGCAGGCAGGGAGAGAAGTGTTTTATTACCCTCAATAGAGATAAGTCAGGTTTCTCACTGCCTATTTGAATTGGTCCATATGGTCAATAACAGGGCTGTAACAGATCTATGAATGACAACTTTAGAGTCATAATGAAGATAAATGAACTCCTTCAAAACTATTCATGTCTGATAACCTCTAGTATTGATAACAGCTTCATTATCCCTCCTCCTCTTCTCTCCTCAGCTCATCTTTTTAAACAGAGCCACAAGTATTTCTTTACACGTGCAGGTACATAAGTGGAGGCTGATAGAGTTCGAGGTGTAGACATCCCAGTGGGACGTCTTGCATCAACCGCCGCACTGTGATCTACAGAACACGCGTGCAGGTCACGCTACTCGGCCGCTCGGCTACATGTTAAACAATTAGGGAAAAAGCTGCCTTTGCAGCCGTGCTTAATTGGGAAAACGTCAAGTTCCCCCTGCTGAAAGCAGCCTGACATATTACCCAGATTACTGTCTCACTTGAAGGCTTTCCCATTAGCTAAGGCATGTCTCCCCATCTCTTTCCCATTTTCTCTCACCAACCTTTTCTATCTTTTCTCTCACTATCTTGCTCTTCCACTCTGATATCACTCTTTGCCTCTTCATGTCAGGACTACCCTTTTATATACCTGGGAAGCTAACTGAAGAAATGCAAGGAAATGACTTTTAAAAATTGCATTTTGATTTTGATATTGTAGAATAAAAATGCTCACATTGTTAAAGTCATTTCTACTTTCAGGACTGTAGTTTCCCTCAGTGACTAAGAACTCCTGCAGCATATTGATAGAAAGGCTACAGTCACGCACTTCAGTCAGCAGCTCCTACAGCCCACTTATTCTTTTTCTCTCCTTTTATTAGTGCAACATGACATATTATCAGTACAACATGACATGCAGCCCAGTTATTCTGCTATCCTGTCCTAAGTTTAAGTCTGTCAATGTAAAACAATATGACAAACGTGTGGATTTATCAGGCCGTTTTAGATGAATTTGGAACTACACAAGCGCATAATATCAACATTCAGTTTGTGGAAATCTTTTTAATCCAACAAGTTATGACAAGACATACTAGTAACTCAAACTGCTGAATGATAATTTGATTCTCACTTTCTCACACACTTTTTTTTTTATCATTTCTGCAAAACAACAAACAAGCATATTAAAACCATCAGTGCTGCAGCAGCCATGGGTTTATTTACATTATCTACCATCCTATCAAAAGTTCAATCTCACCCAAACCAGAGACTACTGCCGTCAGGAGTGATGTCCCACCACGATAAACATTTTCAGACTTTGAACTTTTTGATAAACAACACAGAAACCGTCTCTGAAGTCTGATAGCAATTTTTGTAACATACAGACAGGCAAATTACTGGGACAGCTGCATAAAATCTGTGCTGATCAAGATGAATTTGGGGGGAAAAACTCAGATATTCCTCTGATTAGATATGATTGTTTCCTGCCAGCTGTTATGGCCAGTCCTTAAATGATTTCCCAACATTCTTGATACTTTTGCCACAGATTCTATAAAGTAATAACGGTCCGAACCCTTACGCATGTTAACAGAGTGATTTCCTGAGTGATTGTGTCAACTTAATACGGCGCTGTACGAGCAAGCAGCCTGGATAATGTCATGCCACTCAAACTGTTTTAAAACTGCTTTTCTTAAGATTCAAGGTTTTACTTTTTTTTTTTTCAAAGCATGTAGTTATTGAGGACAGATAACTGTGTAGAGAAGGCCGGGGACATGCTCCTCTAGAATAGACGGGAATAACAGACGGTTACCAAGTGCTTATTTCTATTAAGGTTTCAGACAAGGCCACATAGATAGACTGGATGAAAGGACCTTGAGTCGTTCAGTTTAGCTGTACTTGTATGACTGTAATGCTTGAACTGTCACAAAATTAATTTTACCAAATATGTTTTTAAGTAGCAGACGGTAGTATTTTGTAAGGGAAATTCTTAAAAATATGAAAATTGGCTGAAATAGGCACATTTCTATATCTTCTATTCATCCATCCCAGTTGCTTATCCTTGTCAGGGTTGCAGCGTTTCCTCATCAGTTGTCAGATATCTACAGGCAAAATCAACATCGTTTTGATCCTCAGATTTGTTTTTCTTTTGTCTCTTCTGTTGGATTCAATTTTAGGGAAAATAAAGACGACCGTTTCATACATTTTCCTTAGGCTACGACTGCACTCACTCAGTAAACTATTCACTGTCTAAAGTAACTTTTTACTGACTTGACACTTTGAAGGGAGGCGAGCTGATAGAGGATAGGAAAGGCTTGAGGCCGAGGCACAGACAGACAGTTGATGGACACTTCTTAACCCCTCGGGGACTCGCTGCATTTGTCTACTTCAGCTTGTTGTATAAGTCATTGCTTTTTAATCTTGAAGTCAGACCTAACACATCTTAGCAAGAACATCAGCCTAAGGTTTCTACACTTGGACGCACTGGTAATACATACTGCAAATGATTAAAGACATGATGAACAGTTTATCCAGATGGCTGAGCTTGTGCTCCAAAACACCTGAAACATCATCAAAAAGACACTTTTAGGCAAATAAGGGAATCCCGGGGATCAGGTACAGTGTTAGTAGCTAATTACATTTACATAACTTGTAATTAAACCTGCATATTCTAACAATTTGATTCTCTATTTGACTACATTCCTTTTACCTGACATTTATCTGATTACTCTCACATGCTGGTATCACGGGACTTAAAATGTGAAAATCTCTATTTGTTTGTTTTTTCCATGTTTATTACACTTTATGCATAAAATATTTGTTTATCTATATAATAACAGCATGTGCTCAGAGAACATCAACTATATAAACCACAAAAGCTAGATACACATGTCAACAAATTCCAAATTTTCAATTTATCTTTCATCAACAACATCCGACATTTGATGTAAGAGATAAAATTTCATCTTCTTTGTTAAGCAGATATTTGGTCAAAGGTGGATTCATCCTTTAAAGTTAATCAAGTGTCCATTTGCCTCTTCTATTCAACTGTAACTGTGCTGCATTGAGCCTAAAAGAAAAACTGCACTGAACCCTTCATTTAGCTCAAACATGGAATTAGCAGAGAGCAGCAAAGCTGAATTTGTCCCAAGGTGTTTGAGCATTTCTAAGCCAAGAACTGCATGGCCTTTGCACTGTCAATTAGCAAACATTTCATAAGGCAGTCTGAAAAATCCAACAGAGTTAGACCACTTAATGTCTGCCAGTGTCGGCTCATTGCACACATTCTCACAAAATTAGCCTTATAATTCCCTCGGTATGTATTCATCAAGTCTTAAAGGAGCACACAGCTGGAGCAGCTCATTATGTTTGCATCATCGACAAATTAATTTGAATGCTTGCAGTTACATTTCTTAAATACTGACATTTGTGGCCTCATAACTTCTCTAGCATAGAGTACTTGGAGCAGATAGAAGACAAGTCTTGAGTAAATGTCAAACTCTGAACATTTTCTTGGCATTACCCACTGACCCATAGAGAAGCCCCTCTCCCAAACATTTCCCTGTAATGTAGTGTTCAGCCTTTCACGGGAGCTGCCTTTGCAGAGTGGGACTGTTAACATGCTGGAATGAACATCAGATTCCTTTTAGGGAGCTAAAAACCTCCAATGGTCCCATAAAGGCCTGTCCTTTTTTAATGAGTATCTGAATCTATTTCTAAGTATTAGTTTCACAGGGAATAAATGGTGAATAATCCGAGCGTGGTATGTGTAATACTTCAACATGGAGATGAAATAATTTTTCTGCAGAGTTTCTCATGTCAAAGTGTGAAGGGCTAATGAGTTTAGTGCGGTTGTGAAACATGTATCCTCCTCCAACAGTAAAGGGCAGGACCAGGCTCAGTATCTGTAGAATCTACCTTGAGATCCGAGTAGCACCTTATGTTATTATTTATGTAAGTTCACCAATTAGGAACTTCTCTCGTAAAAGACAGTGGAAGCCTGCACACTTCTCCTCCGTCTTATCTTCTTGTTGTTAAGAGTGGCAGATTGGCTCCATTACTACTAGCAGCAGGTTTGTAAGTTGGCTTAATTAATATGTGGAAATGGCTGTGGCGGGTAAGGAGGGATTTACACAAGCACACGTTCCTCCTCAGCCAATAACCCCTCTTTGCTCTGACAGCCAGCCAAGAAGAGACACACTACGGTTTATAGTCTATGTGAACAATTTGTTTCACCCTGTGAATATCAGATTACGTACAGTATCTGCTCTAAGTACCTGACCTGTCTTTTAGGGCATTTATATACCGCCAGGCATCCGCAGCAGTGCTAATATATAATATAAAGTTTTACCAAAATGCAAATTATTTCTTAATATCCTCAGAATGAAACTTTATTCAGGGTAAACCAAGAATGATACTCCTACTATATTGTTGTACTGTATGACTCTGAAGTGGCAAATGTTAAGCTAATTTTTAGCTCAATCTCCAAGGCAACAAAAAACAGCAGTAACTGCAGTGTTTTACTGTCTACTGACACAGACAAAACAGAGCATGGAAATAGTATTGGAAAATAACTGAGCTGTGTTTGTGCAATGTTCACTAATCTATCATCAGGCAGCAGGGATGAAAATCTGTTACTGTAGGTTGCTCTTGAACAGCATGGATAAATTTCATCACTGCGACCGAGAGGGATAATGTGGGTGCTTGACAGCAAGTAGAGCAACCAATAATCAAAGTGAAGTCAACACTGCAGACTACAGACTGACATTGTTGTAAATATAGCCGATGTGTAGGTGGTCAAAACTGCTTGCAAATGAATAACAAGCACAGACAAGACCCAAGAGGATCGCAGAAACAGCACGAGGCTACTGCAGCATGAAACACGGTACTATAATGGCTCACGGGTGTTCTCTGTCACTGAATGCAATGTAAGGGGTGTGTACCCCTGTTTATGAGGTGTCTCCAGAAAATAAGGCAAAACAGGAAACAAAGCTGATAACAAATAGAGAACTTTATTGGTGGGATCCCCTTGTGGGCAATGGCATCACTCAACCATTTAATTGGATGGGACTGACATTTGCAGAGCAGGGTGTCGTAGCATTTGTGTCAGTGCAGAGGCACAACTTGCATCCGTACGGATGCGTCACGCTCCACTGACTCAGGAGGCGCCGTTTTCTTCCTCCGAAAGGAAAACTCACAGTCACACTCTGCAGAGTCAAGCACATATGCTCACACATTTCAGTTAATGGGCACCTTGTGGAGACATCAGGGGGCCGCTCAGATAAAAATCAATAAGCGTGCAATCATCCTACACATTTTCATCCACCAGAGTCTGAAGACATTCTTGACTATCAACTTCATACAAATGTCACAAGGCCCATTAATCAACTTATATAGATATTTAAGTCCCCTTGACTTATCTGCTGTATCATTTCTTGGTTAGATTCCCAGATGAGAGGCCACTTTGAGGCAGAAAATGCCACATGCTTACTTAATCAAACAAACCAGCTCCTGCTATGAAATACTGAAACATGCAAGATAACACTGATGCTCCATTATTTAAAAGCTACAGATGCTCCCTATAGCATTGATGTGTAACCAGAAGAAAGAGAATGTATGGACGACAGTCAGTTCTGCCGCTTGACATACTATACAAAGCAAAGCATATTAAGCAGACAGAAACCATAGAGCTATGGCTGATGGTGACTAAGACAAGAAAAACAGTGAAGAAAAGGTTCATTTTAAAAGAAAACATTGCTTGAAATTGCAGTGCACTAAAAATATAAGCCTAAGTCAATACTACTGCCATTATGATTTGATTTGTTCATGTATTAATGAACTGAAACCTTATATTAGATTTTAATAAACTTTTAAAATACATTTTTGTATGGAAAGACTATGGATTTAGTCCTCCACCACAACAAGAAAAACATGTGTCAATGTTTATTTGGGCGAGTTAATTGTCTGATTCATTTTTTTTTAGCAAAGATAATTAACATTTGATGGTTCAAGGTTCTTAAATGTGAGAATTTGCTATTTTTTTCTTACATTTCGATTTTTGACTGTTGGTGAAAAAAAAAGACAAATGATAACATCACCTTGGATTCTGTAATTGCTATTTTTCACTATTTTATGATTTTTACACCGAATAATTAACCGATGATTTGAGAAAATAATCAATATATCAATCGACAATGAAAATAATTGTTAGTTGCAGCCCAAGAATTCAATGCCACATTTCAACAAAAGCACAAAATATACTGTTTGCCATTTTGCAGTAGCTGTGTTTGTATATATATTTTAAAGATGATAGATAAAAATAAAATAGTTATAAAATAATATTTTCAAATGTAATTTTTACAATACAATACAATACAATCAAACAAAATATATTAAAGTCTACTGGTGTTTATAATTCCATGTTACCATCTCAAGAGAATCAGCATTATAGTGTTTTAAACAACCATCATCAACGACCATGGATGCAGCGGGTCGAGTTATATCCAGGTAACAACTCCCTCATGACTACCACTATTCTTATCTCCTCCAGGGAACTGAATAAAAGATGGAGATAAACTGATGATGAACAGCGATGCACACAGACAGCAACAGTCAGAGAGACACACCGTCTTAAATACGTAATAACGTTTATGTGTAGTCCGCAGATGTGAGATGACCTTGCTTTTTTCATGTGAAATGTACTGAGAAAAAAAAAACACTGTTATATTGAGATCTTGTGAGATACAACACATAAATGCACAAGGTGAGAGAAAGTTTAATGCCTTGTATTTTTCTTCTTTATTCTTTTCACTCAGTTCTGCGGCCTTGCAGTTATTTTTGCCTGATAACGTCATCACATCCTCCCATTTGTCCATTTCCATGTCCCACTATTTTATTATTTTGTGAACAATACAGCATCACAAACAGGATAAGATAAGCATTCTGGGTTAGGAAACCTTCAAAAAATACTTCTTTCTGATTACTAGAATTTGTAGTGAAGTGGTCTGAGTTTTTCAGAAGGACAGCCATGTTCTAGCTGGATGTGGATGCATTTTCTGATATTGTCAAAAAGGTTTCAAAAGGATCTTATAAGCCGACGAGGTTGGAGAATGGTAATGAACATGTAATAAACACCAAAACTGGACACACAGTCTTCCTACATCTACCATAGTTACCACAATTACTGTAATAAGACACATGCAAGTTTGGATGTATATGTCTTTTTGAGTGTGTATATGTGTTTTTAGCTGCTTGTCTCAGGCTGTGTGATTACATAAAGTCTGCACGCCAGTTGTAACCGGCGTCGCTTTATGCCTGGATCTAATAAAGCCAAGCTCATAGGCTCAGTGTGTTTCCTCTAGCATGCAGTGTAGCAGGGTGTGTATAATACCTTCTGTACAAGCACCAAATGCTTCTCCTTCTTCCCTGATCCCACATCACCTCGATTCAACTTCCAGGCATGGAAAAGTTAGCCTTGAGAGAGTTTGTTCATAACATAAAGGGATGAGAGGTGGTGGCCATGAAGTGTGGCCACAAGGCAAGTGACAACAAAGTATGTTCATTACTACTGTCCAATCCAGGGTTGTTGCCATTTTAACCACTCAATGAAAAAAGCACATCTGTAAAAGTTTTTATTTGTATTTTTGGATGGATCGCAGGTACCAGCCCTATTAACACTGATGTCCATAACTGACTGAGTGATTAAGTTACACTTAATCTTGTCCAAGTGTTGCCACATGTCACCATTTCCTGTACCCATCGTTTCATATTATAAGCCTTCTAAGCGTTTCATAAACGGTCCAGCCATATACTAGGTTTTTACCTAGTCTTGTTCTTTTTTTATTTCTTTAGCTATTTTCAGGAAATTTCATTTTTCTTAATCAAATTCAGAACCTTGTATACTCTGCCAGAAACAGCATTTTATTGAGGAAAAAAAAATTGAAGATATGTGTAACTTTCAAACAGAAAATGTATAAACTCCCTGCAGTTTGCTAAAAGCCAGGACATGACCTCATTGTCCCCAGTAGACCTTCCACTATGTTTTCTGTGGTGTTTAGAAACGGAGACTCTTCAATCAATCCCCTCCCTACAGAGCGTAGGGAGGGGATAAACGTATTCTACAGGATAACAGACTTTTTCGCCGTAAAAACATTAGTGCGCCTGTGGATCCAGTTCATAAAAACTCAGCTTCAGGGTTCAGGGTTACAAACCTGAAGTAAATCAAACAAGTTTTTCATTGAACATGTATCCACACGTCAGGAAGTGACTGATGTTACAGGGGAAATGTCTTCTTCATGACTTTCTTCAAACTTCCAGCTGACTGAATGCATTTGGTGCCCTCTGCAAGACGGTAACAGAAAACAGATAAATTGAAAGTGCTAATAAAGTAATATGTGCAGACAAATGATCAATTTAAAAGTAAAAATTATTCAACCAAAAGCATCCACAACCTGACAGATAGGCTGCCACCTCCAAGTTACCAATCCCCTGTCAAAGCAGTGTCCTGTTTATGAGGCATGACAATGTTAAGAATAGCATAGGATAGCTGGTACATGTTTTAGAGTTGTAGGTGAAGATGTGCACGGCATGAACACTATCCAGTACAAACAATCAGCTGAGTTGAAACACAATCACTTCACAGAGGAATTCACAGAGGAAAGATACCCAGGGAATACAGAGACAAAAACAAATGAATTGTGCAGTTATTGTAACCAAATAAGCCAAGTGGAAGATATGGGAGTTCTATGATTTATAAATAAAGATGTGTACTTTCTCACTTCATAAAAGCCGGGGCAGGCGACGGCCTGGGAAAGGAAAGGAGGCGAGAGAGGGAGGGAGAGAGAGTGCTACAAACGTTTATCCCTTAGTAGACACGGAGTTTCACTCAGCTCACACATGTGGAACGGCCTCTCTGGTCAGTCAGATGCACTGATGGAGATAAACCAAAGTGACATCACTGCTACATTTGTGATAGCTCAACATTCTGCTCTCTTTTCTTTTTTCCCCCCTCATCCTCCCTCTGTCTTTCTCTGCCTTCTCTGTCTCCGTCCTCTCAAGGGCACCTTGCCACTGTGAATAGAGACGTTGTTATTGTTCTCCCCCATCCCTGCCTCCCTCTTTCTCTCTCTCACCTTCTCTCTCACCCCATATCTGGTTGTCTCTTCGCTGATTATCAATGCAACACCTCTAATAAGATCCATCAGCCCACCGCTTCCCCGCCCTCTCACACCCACTTGATTTTAACAGCCAGTGAGAATCAAAGACGGTGAGTAATTTGGGGTAAAAAGAAGATGGATGTGCCTCTGTGTGAACAACATGCTCAAGAGCCCCGCTGCAGACAGTAGATGGAGAGCAGAGGACCTCTGGGCTGGGGACTTTTTAAGATCCTTTTGCTATTTCAATCTTCATTCAGCAAAGATTACCTTGAAGGATGGTGTTGTTGGCAGAGTTATATTTTGCAACAAAGGCTTACTTCAACAGAAAGAGCAATTCCCAATACCAATTATCAACAGCACAGAAGTTATGCAACAGTTTGAAGGTGCTACATAATAATAATAATAATGATAAGAATAAGAATAATAATATTATAGAGAACTTTTCAAAAATCCACATTACAAAGTGCTTCACAAAGGCATAAAATCATTAGGTTTTAAAAAGAACAGATAAAAACAATTTGGTGTATAAAAAACGAATGCAGTGTGAGAAAAAGCAAGAATAGAGAAACATTTTTTTAAAGGAAATAAAAGATAATTCAAAGAAAATTAAAACTTAAGTAAAATCAGGAAAGGCTCTCCAATATTTCCAGAGCCTTGAGGCCCTGACCGCAAACACTCTGTCCCCTTTAGTTTTCAGCCAGGCCTCTGGAACAGACAAAAGACCTCTGCCTGAGGATCTCAAAGTATATACCAGCGTGTACAGTACTAAGAGGTCAGAGATATAGCGAGAAGAGAGGTCATGAAGAGTCTTAAAAGTAATCAGTAATATCTTAAAGTCTATACTAAAACATACTGGTAGTCAGTGTAAAGAGGCTAAAACAGTCACTCGGTTCTGGTTAAAAGCCTGGCAGCTGAGTTCTGTACAGTCTGGAGTCGATCAATAGATTTTTGGTTCAGGCAAGTAAAAAGGCTGTTGCAATAATCAAGGCGTGATGAGATGAAGGTGTGTAAAATGGCACATTTGCATGTTACTATCTGAAAATCATTATTTTTACACATTAAAAGGGGGGGTGACAACACAGTCTGTCTTTGAGATAAGAAGCCACAAAGAAATGGGAAATTTGGTAAATGTTTCTGGCAAATGTGTTCATGATTTTCAAACATATCAGTACCTGACAAAAGCACCAGCATGAGACACCCAGATCTTACAATATACAGTATGTATTCAAGTTAGATATTGCCACATGACAAACACATGAGCCAGGTGGACAATGATGACAAACGACATCTCTCTCCTCTATAGATGGGTAAACAGAAGGGTTCCAGCCGCTTCTCAGTGTAGAGATGATCCCAAAAATGACATGCCATGATGGCTCAGTGTCATTCTTTGCGTGACTATTTTTAACACAGGATGGAAAGCAGGGAGAGACACTAAACAGGTATCCTCCTACTGACATCAGCATTCAAAATAAGGACAGAAAACGTGCCGCTGCGGCAACTAATCTGTCTTATTGTCAGTGTGAACACAGCACACAAGATGCTATAAACAGGCAGTGACATTTATCAAGAAATTTCGGAATATCTGCACATTTTCTTCTTTAAAAAAGCAATATCCCATTGCATAGCCTGTCCCTTCCTTATACATACTGTTTATAAAATATCCTCATAAAATGTCAGCTCATCTGGCTTAAATCATTACAATACCAAATCAAATAGGTGCCATAAAAGGTTAAAGAAATTCTTTGGTCTCCTGTCTACTTTAAGCCATTCTTAGATTCAACTTCAGAGACTATCAATGACTAATGGCATGACTAGACAAGGGAGATACTCTCAGTAGCTCATCCATAAGCCCAGGGTCAGAGGCTTCTCAACATATGAGCTGGCAGCACTGAGGAAAGGAGCTGAATAGCACAGTTGACATCAAGGCTGGGGATATACAGTACCTGGCTATTACTCCTTCACAAGGCTCCACCTCAATGTATGCACATGCGAAATAAGCCGGCTGTACGAGTTCAGCCAGCTTGGATGAGGCACAAATAAATAATACAGTTCTGGGATGAAGGTTATCATAAATAGAGCGACTGCAGTTGTTGGGGCTGGTCTGCAGTGATGGGTCTTATGGTGAAAAGTACATCCCCCACAAGGCCCTGTGACATGGACAACTGCTGAAGGGCTGTCCCCAACAATCACATCTTCCTACAAAAGGCCTGGGCCAGGGAACTGAATAACACAAAGGGCAACAGCCTAAAAATAATTATCAAGCCTGTAGAGATTCCCCACTAAATACAGTAGCCATGAATGATCATCATCAAGGCATCAGATAAAACTGAAATATGATCTGAGAGGGAAATACAATAGATATTACTCGCTTTTAATCTTTCCTGCTTCCTTCTAACACAGTGTCTGTTCTCCAATCAAGCAATGACCTCTTATTAATTAGAAACAATGTTTTCAAGCTACACAAACAACCAGAGCTTTGCAAAGCTACAACCCCCCACCCCCCTCTCCAAAAAAAAAAAAACAGTTTTGTGTATTTCTGCAGTCTCCTGTGGGCCACACTCTTCACACTCTTCTCCTCTTTCACTATCTTCACAGCTCAACATCTGCCCCAACATACACACACACACATCCCCTTCTATAACCGACCCTCCTGTGTTTGCCCATTGACACTTATCATCGATGCACACAACATCTTTTCCTGCATCCCTATCGATCCCCTTATTGAAACAAGCCTCATTTGTAGTCTCCTTCTTGACATTTTTTTTTCCTCTCCTGTCTCTTTCTTTTCCAAACTCTGACAGGCTGTGCAGATTTTGGCAGTGTGCTGTTCTCCCCTAATCCTTCGCCAGACTTTCCTCCTTCACAAATATACAAGGATTTCAGAGAAAATGCAGTCAGACATCAGATGGCCACAAAGACATTCCAGCTTGTGATATACAGTTTTTAAAAATGTAAAAAAGTCAGCTACTTCACTTACAGTTACTGACTTCATGTATAAATGATGATGCATAACTATATTTCCTGATGGAAAAGGTGAAGTCCATTATTTCCTGTATTGTGATATCTTAGAGTGGATTATCAGTTACTTTGTGGCCACTTACCAAGAAATACTGAGAATCTTCAGCAATTTTTAAGCTTATATTGGCTTATACAGCGATTATCCACTAGTGAGTTTATTCACTGACATAGTTTAAAGCACCTGTATTTTTACACCATTATGATACCATATATACATTGAATAACCCAATTTGCCTTTTCCAGACTGTGCTTCAACTACGACAGTTTCAGATGATATGATGCAGCAGAAGAAAATTTGATGCACAAAGCATATTCATGATGGTGGATAGTGGAGTTGCACACGCAACTCAAACACCTGCAGCATCTTGTTCATTCAGAAAAACAGAGAAGAACGCCCATGTAATTATTTGGCCTTGAAAGTTATAAAAGTGGTGTTAAAAAATAAAAGTATACACACTTTGTATTTGCTTGAGCTTTCATTATGAAAAATATAAGCTAATGACTACATTACCACAACCATATAGAGTAGCCAATAAACTTCTTTTCTTAGTTGTTTGTAGTTTTGTCATTTTGTAGTGGTGTTACAAATGATACTAACAATGCCTTTATACCTATTATACCTAATGGCCTTTGCTCAACCATTGTGTTATGTCTCTCTCTCCTTGTGTGGCCTGTGGACCTATTGATGGGGGTAAGTTTTCACACACACACACACACACACACACACACACACAGATCTGAAACTCTAATTGGTTCTCACAAAGATAGACACCCTCACACATACACACAAGTCTAAAACTCAAATTGGTCCTCTGTGTATATGTATAACAGAGTACACACACACACACATACACACACACACACACATAGTAATAACTCATATGCTGTGCAAAACGTCATAGAATACAATTAAAATGCTGAAAACCAATGAAAAGTTTCATGAGGTGTTTCCGTACCTAGCTGCAATTACATATAAGGATACAATGGTGACTGGGTCCGCCCACTTACTGCCAAAAAGAAAAACCATTCGCCAAAGCTTTGCGAGTAGGAGAGCAGCGATAGTAGTTGTACTCTCGGGATAACAGTCACGTACTCCTTTCAGATTCTGCATGTGCTCAAATCATGGTTTTCTCCTCACAGGATGCAATATTGTCTGTGTGAGAAGAGATATTTTGCAAGGGAGTGCTGTGAAAGTGCTCACAAACCCATGGATTTTGGCAGCAATATGGTGGCATACATATTTTCAGGAATAGAGGCTTCTTGGAGTGCCTGGACATACTAATTTCTGAGACAAATGCATAATTTTTACCTGTGAATTACAGTCTGCTACTTATGCCCCACCCTATGTTTTGTTCACACGCGGTCTTAATGAACAAAGGGCCCATAAATTTTGTGCACTTTTTAGCCACTACACAATGGAAATTCTGAAAACTCCCCACCTCAGTGACCTAGGTGACCACTTTAATTATGTATGCACTTTGGATAGAGTTGCTTAAAAATTGCAAATTGTAAGTTTCAACCTTGGATAAATGAAAATATTCATAGCTATGAAAAGGTGTGCATGAAGGCTGAGCAGAGGTGGAAGAAAACCAGTCTATGTGGCAATGAAGGAGCTTCTATTTCATGTAAACATAATTGTGAAAGACGCAAGAACACACTATTTCTCAAATCTCATATCAAAAAGCGTAATCCCAGGTTAATAATCAAGACTATTGATAAACAGGTGAGACCAGACCCTCCAAATGCTCCTACTGAATGTGATGCTGACTGTAAAGATGTTTTAACCTTCTTCACAGAGAAAGTGGAGTCTCAGGTGTCAGGATCCAGAACAAGACACCTTCATCCCAGTTCCCCTTACTGAAATTTTTAATATAGCATCTCACATGAAGGTGTCCTGTTGTCCATTGGATGTAATGCCAGCAAAGTTTTTAATTGATGTAATTGAAACAATTGGACCCTGGTTACTCTCAATTTTCAACAGTCCCCTTCCTTGGACTGCATCCCAGACTACTTTAAAACCGCAAGTGTTCAGCCACTCCTATAAAAGCCTGGGCTTGACCATATGGCTCTTGAAAATTACCAACCTATTTCAAAATGACCTTTTATGTCCAAAATACTTGGAAAGAATCATGGCTAAGCAACTCTGCTGCTGTGGAGGAAAACAGCATTTTTGAAACCTTTCAATCTGGTTTCCGTCATCATCACAACACAGAGGCTGCCCTTCTTAAAGTCACGCATGACCTTTTAATGATCAATGACACCAGTATGTGTTCCATTCTTGTACTGCTTGATATGAGTGCAGCTTTTGACACGATTGATCACAGCATTTTATTGGACAGACTGAGGCAATGGGTGGGCATATCGGGTATGGCGCTGGGTTGGATCAAATCTCATCTTTCTGACAGAAAATTCTGTGTGTCCATTGACAACCATTTGCTTCGGTCAACTATGGGGTACCTCAAGGGTCAATTTAGGGACCAATTTTATTCTCTTGTTATGAGCTCCCATGGTGTTTCCTTTCACTGTTATGCTGACGACACAAAGCTGTATGTCCCCGTTAAATCCACTGACCTCAATATGCTTAGTTCTTTACATCAGTTTCTAGTAGATGTGTATCAGAATTTGCTTCAGTTGAACTCAACCAAAACAGGAATTCCTGTAATTGTCTCCAGCAATACAAACATTGAAATACTGGCATCGACTGGGTACCTGTCTGGATACATTAAGCCTGTTGCTAGAAATCTTGGCATCTTATTTGACTGTAATTTTAAACTTTGAGTGGCACATTACAAAACTTGGAAAAACTGTAGCCTGGTTACAGACAGTACACAACTCAGCTGCCAGGCTTTTAACCAGAGTAAACAGTTTTGAACACGTCACCCCCGGTTTTAGCCTCTTGACACTGGCTTCCTGTATGTTTTAGAACTGATTTCAGGGTTTTTTCAATTACATACAAGACACTAAATGGTCTGACTCTTCAATATATCTCAGATCTTTTATCCCTGTATGACCCTGCTCGCACTTTGAGATCCTCGGGCAGGGGTCTTCTAGCTGTTCCAGACTCTCTGTTTTGAAGACTAAGGGAGACACGGCTTTTGAAATAAGAACCCTGAGGCTCTTAACACTCTGCCCGCGGAAATAAGGCAGGCTGAGTCAGTGGTGTCTTTTAAATCTAAGCTCAAAATATACTTTTATCGTACCGCCTTCCCTGATTTCACCTGATTCTAGTTATGATTCTGTTATATGGATTTTACTATTTTAATTTTTTTATGTTGTTCTTTTAGTACTTTTATTGCTGTGTTTTTATTTGATTTTTTTTGTGAAGCACTTTATAATTTGTTTTGATAAGTGCTATAAAATAAAAATAAATTGAAATTCAAATTTTGTTTTGAGTTAAACCTGCAATAACTGATTTTTTGGCCACTTGAGAATAGTGGAAGCAAGCTACAAACAAAACACTGACATATTACAACCTTTCGAGTTGATGATGAGCATACACTCGTCTGTTTACACACACAACATTATCAGTTCCACTTACTACTGAGGGATAATATATTTTTTCTTTAGCTTCTTTATGCACCAATGTATTGACCAACAGAGTTTTTCCTCTAAAATGACACTATGAAAGTGATGAAAGTGAATCAAAAGTTGTTGGCCAAAACAATGAGCTGCCTCATAGTGCTGAGGGGAGCATTGTCAGGTGATAATTCTCTGTGACCGTTTCACATACAAAAAGTCATGTGATCCATAGTTCCATATAAATATTGATTATAACCGCTTTAAAGACATCTGCAGGATGGAGCTGCAGGATGATGCAACATATTTGGATATGTATGTATAAGTATGTTTAACCAAATAGCAAGAACAGGGACACACATGGATAAATTAAATGGTGAGCTCTCTTTTTACAACCTTAAACTAAAGCACCGTGGATTCCCTAATAGAGGAGCAACCACAGAACGCACTGATCTGCAAGCTGACACACATTGTCTAACATCCATAAGTCCTACTGCCAAGTGAACCAAGATACTTCCTCCAGGGATGAAATAGTTTTTTTTTCTCCCTTTTTTTTGCACAAACTCCACAGTTGAGCTCCTATAACCTCAGACTTAGAGCAGCAATGTCCTCCCTTTTCCCTTTCTTCCTTGCCTTCACTCTAATCCAGAAAATGCATATTCAGTCGAAGGAAACAAAGGACCAGAAGAGAGTAAAAGAGAATGAGTGTGAGAGGCTGCGAAAGAAAGAGAGAAAGACTCGGAAAGAGAACGGAGTGGGTCCTGAATCTCAAGCCCTCCAGAGATCAATTGTACAAACTTCTCCATGAGTGCTCTCCTTTGCCCCTGTACACTGTGAACTAGCCAAATCAATGCCCAGGCATGTGTGTATGTGTATGTGCATGTTATTTAGACAGGAAAGGGAGCAGGGGAGAACAACTGCGAGGGTGGAAGAGAAGGAGGGAGAGAAAATGGAGGGAATAAGAGAAGCAGCAGTAAACGAAAGAACTTCCTCAGATCAGATATTCTTAAATGTCACTGAGCTGAAGTGTCTCTTGACGGTGTCGTGTGGAATATAAAGGCATCTTGGCAGCGGGGACGGCTCTCATTGCATTCAGTGCTGTGTTTCACACTGAGTTTCGCTCCTTAACATGCCACACAAAAAAAACAAAAAAAAAACAGCTTTGATATGTAACCCCCACTTCCCATCACATGGCCTCTATTTTCAATGATTACGTCCTAGTTATGAAAAATGCTTTTATTTGCAAAACCAAACCCATACAATGAAAACATGAATGTCGTCAAGTGCCTATGTCAAACCTCAAACAGCATTAAAATTTAAAAATGTCTATCACGTTCTTCTCACAAATGTACTGTTACCGTAACAAAGACAGCAACTCATTGTCTGTAACTTCCCACTCACTTACAACACTATCATTTTTAGTGACTTATGTCTTATAAGTTAGTAATGACGATGGGACTATTTATTTCTTCTGTGCCTCGTAGCATGAATATTAAAGTGAATGACAAATCCCTCATAGAGATTTGGCTGCAAAAGGGTTTTATGTCAGGTTTGTGGATCTACAAAGAAATATTATCACCATTTGATTGTCTTTATTTCCAATTATTTCCTACATACTCATGTTTTTTTTTCTCTTCGGTTAAATAGTCGTAGAAATTACCACAAGTGATGCATATATTGCATACTCTTCTTTGCGATTTCTACAACTTTTACACTGCAGAAAGCAGACGATAAGGCAGAGTGTCTCCTTTATTAAGGCCTCTCACACTGGGTCTTAGTGGGAGATTTTGGCTTCACGCCTCCCTGCCACGGTTTCAGTAAATCGGCTTTCTGTGGCCATGACAGTCATTAGCCTTGCCCCTGGCAGTAATCCTCTAGTTTCTGTCTCTAATGGAAGAAGGAAGGGTTAGTAGCATTCACTCCGTTACTGCTTCTGCTGTTGGGCCCCATGGGGGACATACAAGCTGTCCAAAGCCTAAGTCTGATGCATCTCCTGCTCTAAGGTACGAACTGGCACCAAACACAACAGGCCTCACTCACACTTGTCTTGAGTTGTTGTTAAGACAACTTCTGAGCAAAAGTGCTTAAAATATGGCACACAAATGAGATATTTATCTAACATGCTCCATATCTCAAATTTGTGTCTGATAAATGGCGGTGGCAATGTGAATGTTAGTAAGCATAGTTTGACATCTTATAAAACCCAAATAGAAAACAGCACTATGTGACAAAATGGCAACAACACCCAAAAATATATAATGTTCACAGTGTAAGTAGTGAAGTGACAACAACCCAGAGAAACCACTAATGCAGGAAACTGCTGCTGATGCTGTAACTTCAGAGGCACAACTTTGATGAAATCAAGAAATAGTTTGACCTCAAGTTATAAGAAAATGTTGACAGGACTCAAAACAGACTAACCATCATTTATGAGCTACAGATGGGAGGCGGTGCACTGACAGGGGGCATAAAAGAAGAGGCCGTCATCATCAGAGTCAGACACTGATTTAATTTAAGCTGCATATCCATCAAAGTTTAGACCTTAGGCTACATACTGATGGTGTTGATTTGAACTGTAGCACATGACAGGACCTTTCTTGTCGGCAATGTCCAAGCAAGTCCACCAGCTGTCCATGAAACCTACAGTGCACACTGTGACAGAGTGCAAATTGCACGCAAGAGAAGGGTCCAAGAGTGGGTCAGAGCTGTCATCGGCCATGTGAACAGGACATAGCTTCTATCACCTAGATATATGTAAACCTGCCAGCTGCCAGCAGAGTACTTTAACTTCAAGTCAGTCAGTGGAAAATATGCCCTCTAACTTCAGGTTTACTCTCGTCACGACACATGATGCCATGTTGTTCTGCAGCACCAAGTCATGGCATCTGCGTAGCCAGCAGGAATCCATATTTTAAAAGCTGCTAAGTTGGTGTTATAGAGTGAATGTATGTTTAAGAATATTAGTGTTTGCATTTTAAAAAGGGAAAGACTCAGAGAGGGTGCTTTAATAAACGGGTGTACAGACTTGAGGTTTGATTTATGTCTATTCTACTGTAGAATGTGTCAATTTGATGTGTTTTAGTGGCGCTTTCATAATACCATACACCAAATCTGGGAGAGTGTGGCTGATTGAGGGCTGTGATATGTGGCCTAGTCACACATCTCTCTCTGGAGTGCCCAGGAAAGGCAGAGCACACAGCATGAGGACATGGAGTCAGGGGCAGCTGTGAACGTTTTGTTCCACTGTTGAGTTGAGGCTGGAAGGTCTTGCAGAAATCCTCGCAAAATTCAGTCTCAAACTCATCACGAGTTTGAGACTCTCTTGTGCTCTGCCACTAAAGAATCAGTCCTTCTCTCCTCAAGGCCACTACACTTAACAACATATGCACCATTGTCAGCTCTGAATGCATGCACCTGGGCCTTTATATCATAAATGCTTACTTTGATGAATCAGTTAAACACATATATCTGACAGAACGGAGTTGCATATGAATTTGTTCATATTAATTTAACAGTATGGTTAATATCAGTAGTCAAATAGAGTAAAGTAGGATGCCATACATGAGGATATTCAATGGACCAAGAGAAGAGAAGATTCGATGGAAGAGACATTTTTGCTTTTCAATCTAAAATTTAAAAGGGCAAAAAGGCGCAAAAGTACTAAGTGCAAAGACAGAAAATGTTTCATTCCATTTGGACTTTTCAAAGTGCAAAGTGCAGACTCTTTATAGGCCAATAAAAGGTCTACTCAATAGTACTCAACAGACCCTTCACCTTCAGGGAGCCTGTGGTTCAGGAGGTTAAGCGAGTTGTCCACTTATCGGAAGACTGGCGGCTGTGAACCCCAAATTGCTGAGGCTGTAAGGCACCTGAATGTGTGTGTGAATGGGTGAATGTTGATATAAAGTGTAAGGCACTTGAGTAGTCAGAAGAACTAGAGAGGCACTATATAAATGCAGTCCGGCAAAGGCGCTAAACCATGAGTACTCAAAGTCTAAACAGGTATGTGTGAGCATGCATTCAGTATCTGTGTTTGTTTGTGTTTATTCTCTTTAATTTTAAAGTAGTTTTGGGATATTTATTAGCAAAACACATTTGTGCCTTCCCAACTGCTTCTGACATTTCCCTGAGGGACATGTTCAGTAAATAGAGCACAATAAGTGCATGTTCCTGTTGTATCGCCAATTTAATGAGTGATTTGACAAAGTCTTAACCTGTCAAGATGCTTGTCCTTGTCTTTAAACAACCAAAGGCGGCGACAGAATCTTTATTGTGATTCTGGATTATATCTAGGGAGACTATAAAACAAACAGATTGTGACTGATAACTGCACACACTCACCATCCCCATGCCAGAGTCTATCGTCCATTCATTAATTAATTTATTTGGTCCTTCCTTTGTTTTTATTGGTTTATTTGTTCCTTTGTTTGTTCGTTTATTTGTCTCCTGATTGTTTTATTGTTAATTCATTCATCTGTTTATCTCACACACATCCTGAAACAACACTGATCAGATCTTAATGAAACTTGAAGAAATGACTGTGACGCATCGAAGCATTGTGACTTGGTCACCATACACCCAACGTCCCCAATCTCATCCAATCAGAATTAAAAGTCGAAACAGACAAACAACTTTCTTATTTATTGGACCAGTGGGACATTGTAGCATTTGTTGAGAATGATACCCGTGCACCTAACTGCTTCATTTCTAACACCAAAAATATATATTCTGTGATTGTATTGCTGGCATTGTCTTCACAAAGGAATTTAGACATTTCTTTGTGAAGTCACAAGATGAGTTTGTTTAATCACCATCTCTGTTTTGGTCTGTAGTAGTGTAAATCAGTCCAAAAAGACACTGAAAACGGGTATTAGTAGGAAAGATGCGCATATTTGAGTGGTGTGATATTATTATGAAATGACATTCATCACATAATGAGATAACTGAAGTATCTAAACTACCAAAGTAGCCTAAATACCCCAAATAGATCCATAATAAATCCATAATAACAACAAACAACCATTAAACTTATGTGTGGTTTAAAGGATGACTCCATTTTTTAAAAAAATGTTAATGATAGTCTGTAATCATAGATGTAGAAACATTAGAAATCATATCCACATTTTAAAAGCAGGCTAAAGCTTAAAATACATGTAGGTGTTATTATATATGACTTAAGTATAGAGTGAGCATTGTTCTGCTATTAAGTTGAATGATGAAGAAACCATTCTGACTATATCATATAAAAACTTAAATGTAATACCAGACTGTTTCTGTTACTGAAGCACAGAGTGGAAAAGTAGTTAATAACTGCTGAGGTCTATCTGACCGCAGTGTCACATTAATAATCATGGTAGCCAATTAACACTGTGTGGATTATTTTTCTAATAAAAGACAATCTTTTGTTTTTCTTTCTAGTTATCATCACACAGTTGTCACAAGTTATTCTGAGCTGCAGTGATGGAATCAGAGTGTAAAATCACTCAAAACACTGTCAGCTTTCACTCTGGGGATAAAATAAACTTTGCACAATTAAAATGCAGCTAAAAATCATCATTACGTGTTTAGTGTCATTAAAGATCATTTGTTAGAAGCTCTGTTTTAAAAACAGACTGGAAATAGAAAGTCTGGGACAACAAAAGGTTTCCACAGATCTATAAAACTATATATTGTTTGTTTTTACTTGTCACTTGATCATAAAACCTGAACTTTTGTGCATGTTGGGATCTTTTTTTTTTTTACTCTGATCTGGATCCGTTTGCTGGTGGGACGAGAGCTCAGAGTTTATTTTTTAAACTTTAAGCAGCAGCAGTAACAGCAGCAGCAGCAGCAGTGAGCACTCAATACGTCTCTGTGGCTGTTGGCTAGACGAAATAGGGGGTTTATATCTGTTTATATGTGGCAACTTCATCATGCAGAAACCTGGGAACGTGGGAAAAAGTTTTTAGAAGCATTTTGACATTAAAACATATGTACTTCAACCAAAATTTTTAATTTCTGAAATTGAATACACATGGAAGACTACTAGGAAGCAACAGAATTATATAAAAACCTCAAAAAATCAAAAAACAAAGTCGAAATGACAAAGTTTGTGAGTATCTTCATCTTGGTTTGAACACATCTGATTGTGTCCCTCAAAAACACTGTGAATAGACATTCAGCACCTTGACTGTGAATTTTCCACAAACAGCTTTTCTTGGCAAAAATTTTTTCTTCTTTTCTTTTCTTTTCTTTTTTTTTTTTTTTTTGCAGGTCATTCTCATCTGCTCTGTTTATAATTTAATTATGACTTGTCAGATCACACACTCCAATGAATGCCGTTTCCTAGCAACATGAACCACGCGAAAATAAGTGCATTTCATATACGGGTATATTTTACCTGGTGGCGGTTATAGGTATAAAAGCCTGCGTTTTTAATCTGGATTCATCTTCACTATTTTAACAATAGGGGGTGCTTCACAACATTATTTTAGGAAGAGTCAAAGACGGGGACGTGAATATTTTATTAAAACATAGTAACGTGCAATTCTAACTGTCTGCCCTGACTGGTCTATATTATAAAATTGATTGCTGCTTTCTTTGCCTTTTTTTTGTTTGTGTCCTTCTTTCTTTCTGTCTTATTCATTACTCATCTGAATGGGTCTTCTGTAGTGGGGTCACTCTTTTCCTTTTCTATTCCACACTGTCACATGCATTCTTTAAACTTAGCCTCTCTTTGTTCCTCTTCTCTTTATGTTTGAACTGCTTCTATTTCCTAGCGTGGGCTCTATGACAGATAAGTCTTTGAGGTTTGTAAGGAATTCTTTGTTGTATCTACTGAATGCCACAGACCTGACATTATTGAACACTCTCCTGGCAAGAACAGGACATACAAAGCTCCTGGCAACACCACATGTGAACACATGCACATACGCACTGAAACGAGGGGGGAACAAGATCTCCAGAGAGGTGGCCGGGGCAAGGACAATGTGTGGCTGTACCAAACACCAGAGATGAAAGTGGGATTGTTGGATAAAAGAACGAGCATATTACAGTAGCCACAAGAGCTCACCTCTCACCCTGTGGGCTTTGACAGCCCTACCCGGACCCACTGCTGACTATTCATAATCAATCACATCTCAGCCAAGGCCCACAATTAATCAATCAATTAAAAACCCACACAAAGCCACACTAGTGTAATCAATCAATCCAGCCTCTGTGGAGGGCTGTTATTGAGAGCCAAGCATCAGATCTATAGGCGCCAGTCCCCAGATGCTACTGGTCACATGCCTGAGTCTATTCCTTCCTCTCTTATTTCCTAAATAAGAGAGG
Organism: Euthynnus affinis; assembly: GCA_029490765.1. Taxonomy (NCBI): domain Eukaryota; kingdom Metazoa; phylum Chordata; class Actinopteri; order Scombriformes; family Scombridae; genus Euthynnus; species Euthynnus affinis. The sequence goes on along the minus strand of CM055856.1, from coordinate 5,014,959 downwards.
AATAGAGAGTCGAGGCAAAATGCTTGGGTGTGATCCACTACAGGGTGGAGAAGAGGCTCTCAACTCTCCCATGATACACCACCAGAGCCTGAATATTCATGCTGAGGAATCGGGTACCATGGAGGCGCTCAGTTATTCATTATGCTTCTGCAAAAAGAAACACACCATCGTCCCACTGCGATGGAATATTAATAGTTCCCATTAATAAAATATCCCCCTCCCCATCTTAAGTCTTGTCTTCAACTTTCTTGGCCATTGCACATATCGAGGCCTGGGACATTTGGGATATGACCATGAAAGTAAGCCAGACAATTGTCATTTGGCATATTTGTAAAGTAAAAAAAAAAAAAATCTAAATACTCTACATCATTACCATCTGGTTCAAAGTGAGAGAAAGTATCTTGTTCGTCATTTGGCCAAAGCCTTCAATGTGAAAATAGAAAAATAGTGTGGGAGGAAATGGCAAGAACAGCTCTATAGCTGTATACTCAGAGGGGATGAATGTTTAATTTAGAGCAGCCTGAAAGTATGCTGACATTTCGCCATTGTTAGGAGAGATGAATACATGGGACACTGTCTGCCGGAGAAATGGAAATGTGCATCAAGGCTGTTAAAAATTCAGCTGCTTTCCCCACAGACATGCAGATCTAGGCTCAGAATACAGTGGGCAACCTACCATGTTTGCCACTGTAAGTCTCCCTTGATTTCCCTGGTGGATGTTGTTGTAATGTCATAATCTTTGTGTAACGCCACACAAGTAACAGAACCCATGTTTATACCATTTGAGCCCACCCTCGTTAGCTTTTACTTATTTTTTACTACTGAGCTGCGATCCATCTTTCCCCTTCGCCTCAGCATCCTTTGACCTTTGACAGCAACTTACCCCGCAAACAAAGCAACTTTCACCTCTACATTAATACAGCACAGCATGCATGACCAACATCACTGTAAGACTTCCTCCGGCGAAGAAAGTGTTTATTGAAAATAGGAGGGAATCAACAAACAAGATATGCAGGCATACTACAGCACACTGGGACTGTTAGCTCCCTGACAACACCCAGGAGGCTGCGGGGTCGTGAGTGGTCAGCCTGTCGTAAAACAGCGACACCGAGGACGCGAGTGAAAGAAAAAGAGAGAGAGAAGAAGAGGAAAAAGCCAGAGAGAAGGTCAAGTACCTGCCACTTCTGTCAAACACTTCTTGTAACAGCTGAGCTGTGTCCAGTGGGGTGGCAGGCTGCTTTCGGGGCCTTTCATCTAACAGAGGTGATGGGTGATGAGGGCTCCTCTTCCTCACATTTTAAGTCTGTCACAATACATCCCACAGTTCTGGTAACTTCAGGACACTGCTGGGCTGGCCAGACCTCTGGGAAAATGTGCGCCTGCTGCTTTGAAAAAAAAAAACAGAAAGCAAAACAAAGGGCAGAGCAGATACTTAATAAGGGAAAGCCATTCCCACATGTCAGTCTCAGCACAAGAACCCCTGTTGTGGCTGTTGTTTGTTCTGTTAAAACTCTAAACAACAGCTCATCTTGCACCCGAGAGTTTCAGGATACAAATCAAAGGGGACATTTAGCTGTTATTTATGCTGCTACTCCGCTGTCAAGTGCCTTCAAACTCTGATATATGTGTACATGTGTGCGTTTGTGCATGAATGTGTGTGTTTCATCTTTGCCTTTGCGCAAGCAGAACTATCACCGGGCTCACAGGCCTTACCTAGAGGCAGGAGGAGCAGCTGGGCCGATGATGTGACCAGTTCAGCAATCACAGCCCTGGATCGGAAACAGAGAAAAAAGAGAGTTCCAGGCACTGACTGAGGTTTCAGAGTTGAGAGAAGTGTCTGGCAGTCAGAGAAACATTCAGACAAAGACACCAGAAAAGAATGAACTCCTGCCTGACCACTGGAGCCGCAGACCAGCAGACTGTGACTGACTGACAGACTCTGAGCCGAAGATGGTGATGCGGTCACTGCGCCACACCAAGCCAACTGGCTCACTGAAACAGGATCTGTTGTTCCGACCCCATGGGGACCCAGTGAAGAACTCGCTGCCATCCCTATATCTGAACCTCGCTCAGGGCTAGCGCAAAGAGGAATTAGGGATGGAGTTTAGTTTTGGTGGGTTGTGTTTTTGCCACATGTCAGCCAACTGAGTTTTAGGGAGAGTAGTTCTCAGAGGTAGCTCCAGATAGCCTCATCTTTAACCCCCCTCCTTCCCTGCCCCCCCCCATCCCCAAGACAGAGTGTCAGAGGACATATGGTTGAGCCAGAAGCACCTGGCAGCCCCTTCAAACCGAGAGGCAGATTGAAATTGTAGCAACAGGGGCTGGGAGCAAGAAGAAAGCCCACAGATATCTCCAAAGAATGGTCTGGAATTCACAGGCTTACTGCCATCGAGAGCACGGGGAGGAGAAGGTGACGATGGGATACTGGGAGGGACAGGTTGGAAAAAGAGGCAAAACGGAGTAGAAAGGAATGGCAGTTTAGAGGACAAAGAACTGAATTTTAGGGCTCCAGTAGGTGACTACTTTATCAATTACATAGATTTCTAACAGTTATTTCTCAGAATAAATGACACATTTATACTGTGGCATAAATGTGTCTAGAATTTTTTGTTTTTTTCTGTAATGGCGTGGGCATCAAGCAGTAGACTGTTGCACAGTGTGACTGGAAGGTTGCCATGATAATGTTTGCTACATCCTTTAACAATCCAAGCAAATATGAAACATGGAAGAATCTTCGGAGAGGCTGCAGAAAGAAGAAAATCTCGTCATTTATATGAACAATCGCTGTGAAAAAGCAACAGCTGGGCAAGAACCAACAGCAGTCGATTCTGTGATCACACCACTTATTCTGTCTTCCTACTTACAGTCGAGGTACACGTGCAGGGCACATGTTATGACATAGGCATGTTTTGTCAAGGTTGGACTCAACCAATGAGATTATTTTTTTGCTTCTGTAGCAGCTCTGTCTGTCTGTGTAACTAAAACTCCCGTCTAGCTTTGACAGATCAATATACAATAAGACTCTGGGCGTGTTTGCTTTGTTACTTATTTCAGTACCATTTGCAGTCCATTGTGTTCAGACTAATAAGATGGATGGACTAAATGGACTTTGTTAGAAGCATTTCCAGCGTCATGTTTCAATTTAGCCCCTTGCCAGTTTTCTAGTATTATAAAAATGAGAAGTGTCAATACAGAAAATCACAACGCATATTATTCACTAAGTTCAAAAATTGCAACGCGAAGTGGCTCCTACAGAGATTAATTTTTTCCTGCAGTGGTTAAAATGAAGAAAATTGATTATCAATATGCACGCCCATAAGTGTGTATACTGTGTACCCCCTTCTGCCATGCATCATCAGCATCATACCCTGCTGTTTAAAATAGATTACTGTGTGTACTTGTCATAAATGATGGATTGTCATGAACTGGATCCATACTCTCACCAACCATTTCACTGATGAGCTGGGGGTGACAGGAAGAAAAGATAAACAGAGCAAAGCTGACAGAGGAGGCCGTTTGCAAAAGAGCTTCTCTGTTTTCACAAGGAAAACATGGACAGAGGAAGGAGATTTTGCTATTTACACTCCGTTTTAGTTGGCTTATTCTTTCAAGGTGAAAAAATGATGCCATTCTCACAGATTGTTGTAGTTAGCTTGTTGTTAAAAACATTAAATAGATTTAATGGTTAAGGAATGGTGCATGGAGAAAAGAGTATTGTTTTCTTCAAGTGGACAGAAAGATGTAACAAAAGCAAGTCAGACACACCAAAGTGGTCTAAATATGCACATAATTGTTTTGGGATGCTGGATGATATCTTTTTAGTGGAGCACTTTGAATGTTGTTCCCACACACAATTAAAGGCATCTTGCAAGATTAGTTTTTAAAAATTAAAATCTTTGTAGCAATGACAAAAAAAAAATGTTTTCTGGAGAAAACTATCTTGCTTACTTCTGACTTCTACTTCTGCCAAAGACATGTGAAATTATGGAGTTTTACTGCACAGTCCAACACATTCAGGGTGATGTTTTCCTGCACTTGAGGACAACTATTTTTATAACCTGACACAAAACACTCAATTCTTCCATTACTTTATGACACAATATTAACCACAGATGGATCTGCTGCAATAACATCAAATTCAAAATAACATGTTTTACATGAAATGAAAAGTAAAATAACTACTTTGTATTTTCCTATTAATCTCTTTCATGCCTTCATGAGCCTCATCTTTTGTAAGAATATGAAAACGAGATGAAACAAAATAGCAAGAAAGCACAAACAATCTCCTTTAATCATGTGATGCTTCTTATCTTTACTCATCCATAACGCGTCCTCTGTTCCCTCCCAATTATGCTGGATGTGGGAGGGGAAAACCAAGCACTTGCATCAACCTTTTATAAGCGCTACAGATGGGGAGGTCCCTTTCCGCCTTCCCAAATAGCAATCTTAATATGAAAACCATCCTATTAAGTCATGGCTATCGCCACTCACAGATTGTCTCTGACTCTATGCTCCTTCCTCAGGGCCACTGTGTCCCTCTGTGATGTTTGTGACTGTTTTTCTAAACAGAATGACAAAGGCTATGAAAGTCTTGAGACTGAAACTTTTAAAAAGGAAAACCCTAGTTGCTGAGTTCTGTTCTCCTCTATCCCTCATTCCATTTCTACAAAACGCTTCACTTGTCACCACAGACTCCCAAGCTCCTTTAATAAACGCTCCAAACGAAAATGTCTAGCTTTGAGTGGCAGAGTGTGACTGTTTAAAACCATTGGGATTCTGGTGTAATCCTACGGAAGACGCAGGCATAACCCAACTTTAAAGTCGCCTTGTCGCTCCAAATCCAAGTGAGGAACCTGGAGAGGAGAGGCTAAGGATTGCGAGGAGAGGCTCTCGTTTAAGAAAGAATTAAGTGTACATGTTGGCTTTCTAGGGAACTGGGGCTCTATTTGATACATGTTGAGTGGAGAGACCAATATGTTTGGGTAAGGCCTTACATCTGACATTAAGCTTAAAATAGAGTGAAATGTGGGTTACTTCCACTGAGGGGGTCCCATGGAGGAAACTTTGAGGACTGTCAGTCACTAGTTGCAGTTTGCGTCAAGTGAACAGGTTGCTTAGGAACCAATCAAGGAGAGAGCACTGCAATATCATTAAAAAGCAGTGAAATGCAGTAATACTTGTGGGGTTTTTTTTAAAAAAGCAGAGCAGAGACTCACGGCTAAAGGACTGAGAATGGTCAAAGAGCTTGACAGTAAGTGCAGCTGTAAATCATTGTGCAGTGAATCGCATCGATTTAAGTTCTTTTTCATGCTAAATGGGGAAAACAACTTTCCCAAACTTTCCTTTTCCTCTGTTTTTTTTCCTCCTCTTCCCTTTGTCTTTTTCAGCAGACAGCTGTCTGAGAAAAGATGCTGCTTCCACTGGAGACCTCACTCTTTTCGCTCACACGCTCGCTGGCTCCTAGTTGCCATGGAAAAGCCCAGAAATGGGGCAGATAACAGTTCAATGAGAGAGCAGAGATTTTCAAGGGTCTGGAGGGAGGTAGCAAGTTTCTAGGGCCCGTCCTGTCAAACCATCAAGCTCTTTTGCATGAAAACGGAAAGGAAGACCGAGTGAGAGAGAGAGATTTTTCGAAAAATAGAAAATGAGAGTATCTGTTGACTGATGTTAAATTTTTGTGTGAAGAGTCAACAGCATTTTAAATAACTGATGCACATGACAAAAAACATGAAGATCTATCTGTGTTGGGAATTTTATATGCACCAGGTGTAATTTTAAGTGAGGAAAAAACAGATTGAAACCCCAATGAAATATGATCAAGACGGTCAATATCTTGCAGCCAGAGAAATGCCTCAATGAAATACAGAAGAAATCAGCATGGTATCCTGTCTCTGATGTAAGAATTAACTGTCAATTATTAAGGTATTAATAATCTCAGTAGTACAGCATTGATGATTAATTTCTACACACAGTCAGTCAAAGCAGGTGAAAATAAGACTGGCTGGCACCAAAGTCCTATATATCAAACCTACAAATCAAAATGTAATCATAGAAACCAGAAAAGGCTAAATTTTCTGAGGAAAATTTGAGTGTGCTCACTTTAGCTGAAAGATGGTGCATCACTAAATTTCAGAGAGACTGAAGGGATCCAGTCAAACGACTTCAATTGTCAAGAAAGTGATACCACAGTATCTTCCAATGGTTCCAACGGTTATGGTGTCCGTACTGGGTGCTGAGTGTGGGTCATTCTTCCTGTGAGCTGAAGCAAGCAACAACATTAAACAACAACATGATTAAATGTACTCCATATGAGGTCAGCAGGGGAAATGGGCAAAAAAATTAGGAGTTAAATCACAGTTTTCTGAAAAATTACTAAGATAAACTCTCGTTTTATGAAGGCTGCCCACAGCTCCAAAGTATGAAAACAGTCAATATGAAATATGCAAACAAACAGATATGGATGAATAAGTAAACACTTAAAAGTCTCACTGACACATCAGTGGGGACTTGCTGGTGACAGCCCTACCTCACTTTTTACGGAGGGGTTTTTGGGTAGCACTGTCAGGAGAGTCCCTTGAGACGTTCTTGGGTAAAACACCTGTCTGAAATCAAATTCGGTTTTACTTCCCTACCTCCCTGAGACTGAGGAGCAAAGACATGGGACTCTGTCGTCTTTGACAAACACACTCAGTATGGCACGACCAATGAATGTGGCTGCTGTTTTGTTGTATGAGACCGATAACTCGAAGTTGCAAGATCCTCATTTTCTTATTCTGGTGGCATTTTTCGTGCTAAGTGGTCACCGGCGAGCGTGTGAGGGAAATGATTTTCCTAGAGATCACATCAATAACAAGTTTGTCCTTTTTGTTAATGCAGCTTTTCTTTTTATTGTCAGATATTGTGGCTACTGCTGGTAATGTCACCTACAGAGTCCTTGTATTGATGTGTTTAAAGCAAATTGTAGCTGCTGCTGCTGCTGCTGCTTGTAATGTAAAATGCATCACTTTCTGTGCACTCAAAGGTTTAAGCTGAAACTCTTTTGCTTCATATCATTGGTCAGTAAGAAATACAAAACCAGAATTTTTTGCCAGGTTTGTGGCTCTTTGGATGGCAATGCCTGTCTGTCTGTCTGTCAGTTGGTTGGATGGTCTACCACTTTGGTCCACACTGAAGTATCTCAACATCATATCTTTTAATATACATTCATGCCTCCAGAGGATGAATCCCACTGACTTTAATTATCCTGTGACTTTTCCTCTTGCGTCACTAACAGGTTGGCATTTTTGATTTTTAGTGATTTTTTGTGATATTTGACTTTACAATTATAGGATGGATTGCCATGACATTTGGTGCAGATATCTATGGTGCTGGATGAATCCTAATGATATTGACTTTTCCTCCAGCATCCCCAGCACATAAACTTTTTCACTTCATAAGTGAAACATCTCAACAACTACAAGATGGATTGTCACAACACACCGTACAGATATCCATGGTCCCCAGAGGATGTATCACATTGACTTTAGTGATCCTCTGACTTTCTCTCTGACACCATGATGAGGATGACATTTGTGGTTTTGAGTGAAATGTCAACAACTTTGGTGATCCTCTATCATCAGATCCAAATTCATATATGTCCAATACTTTGCTTTATGTCCTAACACCAAAAAAACTAATCCCATCATCCTCAGTTGTACTTTGTATTTAGTGATAATTAGAAAATGCTAGCATGCTTGCATGCTAAATTAAGATAAGATGGCAACCATTATACCTGCTAAACATCAATACGTTAGGGGGATAGGGTTAGTGAACACATTATCATGCTGATTTAGTATTTTGCTCAAAGTACGGTTGTACCTAAGTGCAGCCTCACAGAGCTGCTAACATCGCAGAAGACTCTAAGGTCTTGTTAATTAAAGCCTAATTCAAGAGAAGACTAATTCAAAACTTCAAGAGTTTGTGAATACCACACAGGGAATTTGAAGAAAATGTCTGACTCATACTATGCTGTCTGCCACTTTGTAGTCCAACTTGTGGCAATGATTGAGAAGAGAAAGGGTCAAAGAGGATGGGTAGGAGGATAAAGTTGGATGACGAATAACATGAGAGGAGTGAGTGCATTTATAGTCAGGAGAGATTGATTCTTCTTAGAGACTAAGGAGAAACAGGGTGGCTCCTGCACTGACACTGAAGATCCTTCAATCCTGGCCGTATCCAGCCCTCCTTCCTCTACCAGGCTACCAGACGCCATGATTGACATCATTCCTCCATCTCTGTGATTACAGCATGTCTCCTTTCCCACCTCTGTACTATCTGTCTTCTATCTAAGCCCTAAACGCAGCTGTCGACTAGGCCTCCTCTGCTGGCTCTGTCCGAGGAGGAGAGCAGACATCAAGAAGATTGTTAAAAAGAAAGGACATGTGAGATCTGACAGCCTGCGACACAAAGCCTTTGAATTTGTCAGTTTGATGCAAACACTTAAACTTACAACCACAAGGCCTTCTCCAAAAACCCAAACTGTCCATGTGAGATCAAAGGTGTAAGCGGTAGTCTATCAAGAAGAGGAAAAAAACTAGATGTAAATAAAAATTTCAAATAATTTCTCTGTAACCCCCAAACCTCCGCTCTCCCACTATTCCCCCCCGGAGTGGTGACAGAGAGCCCCAGGAGAAAAAGAAAAGAAAGAGAAAGTTTGATAAAGGAACATGGAAGAGAAGAGACAGCGAGACACAGATGAAAGAAAATGTCACACTGAGTTGTCATGGGACCATCTAGCAGGCATGCATGTCCAGCAGGCTTGGTGTTCCATGTGAGAAGATGATGGAGTACACAACGACGGCCTCTGAGGAGCAGCCAGGCTCTGAGGGCAACAACACCAGCAAGGAAGCCAAATCCCAACAGAGCTGAGCATCACCACTGCCCTCTGGCCGTCAGCATCTCAGGCCATTTGAGTGGCCAAATAAAACTTGTGACTGTCTTACTTTGTAGATAACAGAAGTAGTTACATGGTGTGCATTAATTTGATCGTGTAGATTAGCAAAAGATCAAGCCAAACCAGGTGGGAACATCCTCTGAATGTAGAAAACAATGCAGAAGTGCCTGAAGACGCTATTGGCTGCTTGATGTTGGCTCTGAACAAACTTAAACTACATTAAAATCAATGTGAAAAGCCTTGAGAGGGCTCTGTCGCTAAAAACGTCTCTCCTTCTGATTTTATCTTGGCATTCTTTAACCTCATTAACTCTGCTAGGACTCCACTGTCTACTAGTTGGCAGCTTCAACCCATCCATAGTGGGTTGAGGTCAGATGCTTTGTCTCACCTCCACATTGCAGCTATCGCACACTGTGACCCAAATTTGGATTTTCTACTATTTTCTAAAACAACTGAAAAGATGACAAAAAGCATATATCCAAACTCCAGGTGTCAAAATGTACATTTAGAGATCTACTGTATATCCCACATATGTTTACATATAATCCATGTATAAAAATACTTGTCCTGGAAGACTATATTTAAGTAATAGTAGAAATACAAACAGGAATGCAGGGTGAGAGGAGGATAACATTGTCTCCAGCTGGTTTGTGGTTTGCATCTTAACTACTCAGCTACTGGAATCTGAGTGAAGAGAGTTTTTCTTTTTAACTTTAATGCAGGAGAAAGAAGCATGGCTGACAAATTGAGCCAACACCTACTACTCACAAATGAAAAATGCTTGACAAGAATTTACTATTGACATTGTTGAGACTCAAAAACCCAGGAGCTTTTTAGCCATGAGTTTAAAGTGCTACCATAAAGTGCTTATTGGCTAATGTTGGCCTACAAGCTAACAAACACTCCTGCTTTCGGATTCGGTGTGTTAATAATAAGCTTCAATTTATGCTACGTTCATTTTTATGCAACTCTATGTATGAATGTTTAGATAAAGGACAAGACAATAAATCCTTTAACCAATTGTGTTTCTTATAAAATGTGATGCAGTATGATCCCCAGATTCTTGTTTAACAAAATCTCACAGTATGAGTGCATCGATGCAAAAAAAAAAACAACCTGTGATCCTACGATGTTATTAAATTTTAATGTTTTAGACTAAATGTCTTCCAAACTATAGCAAGGAAAAAAGTCACCTTAGTCAGGATTTGCAAACTTAGTTTCTTGCTCTATTCTTTGAAAGAAGAAGTAAAGAATGGTGTGACCGCTGCGGACAGGGGGGAAAAAAAAAGAAAGAAAGCAGACATTTTACCTCTGCACCTCCTTCTGTAAACTCAACCAGCATCGACCAATGGGAAATCAATGCACTGACTGCTGCTGTGAGTGTCAATGAAATGTTTGGAGGTGCAATCCAAAAAACATACCCACGTGGCTTCAGACTTTCAGACGAAAAGAAGCAAATGAGGACACACACACTGGCACGCACACCTACACACAAATGCAGACACACACACACACAAACAAAAGGACAATTAAATAAGGAACGAATCAACAGGGTGTCTTTTAGGTAGATTACTTCATTGCTAGTGATTTTTTTTAAGACCCATGAGATAGCCCTCTTTAAGTGTTTCCATATTAAGAAAGAAGACACAAGAAACCAATTTTAATCCAGGGGTAAAAACTAGACATGAAAAAAGTTTTAGGGGAAAAGTGTTACCTGTTCCACTTGACTGTAAGGAGGCTTTCTTCACTGTCACACCAGGGTAAATGGATGATGCAGCTCTGCACTGTAACACATCCACTGAAATATGACTCACATTTCTGAATACCATCTGGGTGTTCTTAACATAACCCCAACCATCTGTGTCAGCAAGTCCCTAACAAGAAATTCGACGTAGAGAGGCAAATATGATTGAAGTAAAAAAAATTTAGCTTTAAAACACATTCGTACTGAGGTAAACAAAGAGATGAATAAGTGAGATAGAAGAAGAGGGGAGAGGACCTCCTCAAGAACAGTGTAGTAATAAAGAGTTGTAAGTAGGGCTGCAATGAACTTGTTTCATTAATGATTCATATGCAGGTTATTTGTTTGAATAACTGACTGATTGTTTTGTCTATAAAATGTCTATAAAAATAGTAAAAAAATGTCTTAAAGCTCATGATGATGTCTTCAAATGTCTTGTCTCATCCGATCAACAGTCCAAAATCCAAAGATATTTAGATTCCTGTCACGTACAGCAGGTCATAGAAAAGCTTCAAATCATCACATTTGAGAAGCTGCAACCAGCAAAAAAAATGACTACAGCTATTATTATTAAAATAGTTGCAGATTAATTTTCTTAATTGATGCAGCTCTAGTAGCAAGACACTGAAGTCATTGCTTATTAGAATAAAAGTAGTGTGACAATTTCACTTGTAACAGCTTAATACTAAATGTTGTATTATTATCTCCAACTCCTTATTTATCTTCCTAAAGAATTATTATCAGCCTTGCAGATGGTGCCAAGATAGACATTTATATAAAAAGAAATAAGTAAGAAATTAATAATTAATGATATTTTTCAGCAAAGAGCTCTGGACTTTTGAGGAATCATTTAATTAATGAAGTAATCTATTGCGAATAAAGAGCTTTTATTTAGCATGAAGGCAGGCCAATTAGATAAGATTATGATGAAGATAAGTCAGGGTCACTATCTGTTGCCCATTTGCCTCTCTGATTGTCTGCCGAGCTGGTGCCTTCTGTTGTCCCATTGTTGTTCATGCTGTTCAGTTCTTAATTTAGCCTCTACTGAGCCCAGGCAGATTACAATGGCCTGCGACTGGCCAAGGTGCACTCTGGCTGCTCCGCTCTACAAGCAGGAAGTGGAGGAGGGACAGGGAGGTAAATCAAGATACATCCCCGGGTTGATAGATGCTGAATGGAACAGATCGAGAACATGGAGCAAGGTCGGCTTCCATTAGCTGTGCCTTGAAGTCACAGATGGATAACTCCGCAAGAGAAGGGTCAGCCAGTACTGCTGTTGTTAACACCTCTGTCTCAGGTTTGATCTTTCATAGTACCTACCAGCAAACATGAAAACTCAAACATGCACATGTAGAGCTGTGACAAACATGTTTGTGCATCGAGCTTCAGTTGGCCTGGTTCCCAGTACTGATGCCATATATTTGTACTACTTGCTTTTGCGTGAAAAGCAAACTGCACAAAACATACAGAGCGATAAACACATGTTGTCCTCCACCAGTGATGTAGTCGTTCTCGTTGGTAATCAGTAATCAATTTGTGTCCCAGTCAAAACTATTCTGAAAGTGCCAAAACATATTGTTGGGAAGTATCCCAGGTTTTGTCAAAAAGACAATAACTGTCTCTCCATATGCAGGGGGTCAGTATATAGAGTAGCATTTTAATTTGAAGGGACATCACCTCAGGAAATTAAATTAAAATATATTACTTTTGACATTTTTTTAACCTTCTACACTGTTTAAATGTACAGTAACCTCAGCTCAATAACTACTGATATTGGATGGTCTGTACCAAAGCCACACACGCATGCACACACACACAGAAGTAAGCAAATAAGTCAGAATTAACACCAGATTGAATGCGGCCACACACACATTTAAATTTTAAAGAAAGACAAAATAAAACTTTCCCAGTTTGCAGGCAGACACGCGGCTTCATCGCATCCAAAGAATCCTGACACAACACAATGTTTCCACTTCACACAAACAAAAGCTCTTCCCATTTGCCTGACAGGAGCGGAGGTCCTTGCAACAACAAAACAACCGATGGTCTAACAGCTTCTTAGCTATAAAAGCCAAATCTGCCCTCATTTACTGCCCGCAGTCCTCCAGGATCCCAAACCCGCACAGCAATGACGGCGCCAATGTCATGCTGTCACCTGAGCTGAGCCATTATTACACAGGCATTCTTAATAGCCCTATAGATTAAAGTCCAGAGGAACAAGACACCAACAGATTAAAAAGAAGAAAGATAGGAAAGAGGATGATGAATTGCCTCAGATTGCCAGGCAATCATGCATAAATTACTAGGATGTGCTTAGGTATAATAACCAGCGCTGTTTTAAGTGATCGCTCACTCGCAGGGAGCTGTTGTGTAAGGAGGAGTGGGTGGCGATGTTGGGGGGAAAGAGATGGTGGCGGGTAAAGAAAGGAGCGGGTCACGGCTGTCTACTCAATCACATCCCCGTCAAGGGTATCGCCCTGACACTGTCTCCACTCTGTGCCCCGAGCATCCACACAAATCTCCTGATAGACAGACGCAACAGTCAAACAGCACCCTCATCCCCCACGAGCCGAGGCCCACAAGGTTCCCTGGGCATGTCTCTGCGGCCCCACAGGCTGCCGCTGCAAGCCCCGGCAACAACTGATTATTCAGGATCTAGGCTAACAAGAATCTGCCATGTGGATCTCAAAACAACATGTTCTGGTTGTGAATACATCATAAAGCTGGGAGAACAGGCTGTCTTCGGCTTCTTCCTCTCTGGATATGCAGTACTTTCAGTTCCTGAGAAGATTGAGGAGGAGCAGCTTCAGGTAGGAGGACTCAAACCGAACTGTCTGGGTCCACATACGTAGCTCAGGCATATATTTTAGGGAAGTACAGGTTTGACAGTAATATACAGTGAAATACAGCTGTGTCACCCTGCTTAAAATTCTCCCCCTTAGGTTGAAACACACAGAAGAAAAACGGGAAGTTGACCTGCACACCAGTTACAAAAATCATCCCTCTGGCTCCTGGTTAATTGTTTATTTTGATGCCCCTGGACTGTAATATGTTGACTGATAAGATGACTATAAAAGGTTGTTTTTTTAAATTGGCAAGTCAAGTGATATAATATAATGGATTTAGTTATGTTTGTTTTTTTAGAGATGCATTATCTCATATCGCAATCACAGAAACAAGGAAGGCAAACCTATTATTACCTGTTACCTATTATTTTGATTAATATTGTATTGTTATGTATTGGTCCAACTGTCACATACCAAATTCCCTGTCCAATTCCAATTCCTTATCATTTGGCTGTAATGCAGACTTTTCTTTTTTTTTAATGTCAAATGTTATCAGTTACCATAATAGCTGCTTAAGTGCCAACATGGAGCAACACAAATGAGTGATGGTTATGGTTTGCTGATCAATGGATTCCCTTACAAAGAACTTTCTTCAGCAGGACAAATGAAGGATAAACATTGCTGTATATCAGTTTCTCTCCTTTCTATGATGGCCCTCCTGCCACATCCCTTCTACTGCCATCTGCAGCAACTCCAACAGCTAGTCAGCTTGGCAGGAGTTCAGGCTAGCCACAGTTGACTCTCCACCGCAGAGGGCCTCACGGGGACCAGCTCTGAGACCGGTATAACACTTCAGGGCCCAGGCATTCGTCTCCCTTCACCACTTCCCTCTTTATCAGCATCACTTGGTGAGCTCCTCACTTGAAACATGCTACCGCAGTCCCTGCGCCTTTAAATTCCTGTATCTCTCTCTCTCTCTTTCTCTGATTGCTTATAGCCCAAGTGGTGTGGTAACGCTAGCGCAGCAGGGAGCTGGGGAGCAAAACAAACTTCGGCCACTTAACTCAATAGTATTCACAATGGAAATTTAGGCAGAAATACAGAAGTGGTTGCCAAACATCCCACCCAATCAAGCATATGCAAACACACACACACAGGGAGAGCGAAAGAGTGTGCTCCTCCTCTGTGACTCATTATGGACCTGATAAAAAAGTATAAAATGTAGGTGAATGGGCAAAATAATAAAAAGATACAGTGGTTAATATTTACATGGCACTTTGTCTCCATCATTTTCTGTACTCCACAGTGCAGCGTGAGAGAGAAGAATTAATAGTCCCACTTTTCCTCTCATTAATCCTTAAAGATGCTGTAGAGCAATTCCCTCTTTCCCTCTCTCATGTGTTTTTCTTTCTCTGTTTTATATCACCTATGACTTAAAGTTCAAAGCAAAAATACAGAGCAGCGTTTGTGTTTGCACAGATGAGGGCTCTCTCCATCAGTATCTGAAGGATATGAGAAGGCGGAGTTGAAGTCTATCAGCTCTTGTCTCTAAATAGCAGGTGGCAAAGAAACGGACAGAACAAGGGTGTATGTTGGAAAGAGACAGAGGGTTGTAATGCCAGGACCTCAGGGATGAGTCAGGGAGATGGGGACTGAAAGTGCCCAAATAAAACCATTCACTCAGCCCCTTCAAACACCACATGCATGCTTTCTGTCGTGTGTGTGGGTGCATAGCACACTTGGTACACAAGCTTCAACTGTAGCCGGAGGTTCATCTTAACCTAGCTATGTAGCTTAAATCAGGTAGCCAATGTTTACTCTTCTGGACTGAGCTCTAGGTGGGTCATACCAAAGGCATACCACTACACTCTGGTGCAAAGGATAGAGGCCACTAACCAAGAGTCAGTTGCCAACTCATGGATGGCTTGGTGCTGTGGTGTAGCATCCAAGCTTGGCACCACATGTATGCAGTACTGCCATTGTTGGTCTCTGGAACATCACAAATACGCCAGGCACACAAAAGTATGCGACATGAAGACGCAGCCGACCTGAGAGGTTTTAATTCGCATTTAGGGTAGAGGCAGTCAGTAGTTAACACTTTCATGTACTTCTAGTATATAGTTCACCAGTGTAAACACTGTGTTCTTTTGTACACTTTCCTTTTTTCTTTTTAATTTGTCCTATACATTTAGTTTAGTTTAGTTTTGTTTTTCATTTTTAACAATTTTGTTTTAGTGTGAGGCATGATTGGCTAGATGCAACATGGAAGAAAAATATGGCATGGTTCTGTTATCCAGCCACAAGCAGCAATACAGATCTCTTCACAAGGCATTAAGTCAAGCATGCTTTTTTTCTTTTCTTTAATTTGAACAGAGCATCAACGAGGGATTGGCCCCTTAACTTGCCATTTACAGTGTCTCTTCACCACAACTGCCCGCATGCAGGATGAAACATAATATGTCAAGTGTTCTGCTTGTTTTTTGGTCTTCTCCTCTCACCAATTTAACGTCTTCTTTCTTATGTTCTCGAACAGTGCCAGGAATCAAGACGACACAAGAGCAATGACAAAGAGACAATGTGGGTGGAAAACAAAAAGGACATAAAACATAAGCAATAGAGAGATTAATATACATCCTTTTGTACCGATTATTAGCTTCGCCAAATGGGCTAAAATCAATAAAAGCATGGAATACATATAGCCTCTCCTCACTCAGTATAACAAATAATGAGGAGAGAGATAAGAGAGAGATGTTGAGAGAAGGGCAACAAGTAGAGCAAAGGGCAGGGAAGAGGGACTCCTGCTTCTAAAGGGTGAGTTTATTAGTACAAGGAGGCGATGTAAAAAAAAAGCACCGAACTCTCAAAGAGGCACATATGGGTGCGATAACACATGCACATATTCAAGTGACAGGCATATGAGTCCCTGAGTATTCTTGAAGACTGCGTCCCTGTGACATCAATACAACGGTAGCAGTTATTGTGGCGGGGTTTGCCATTTTGTCTGGCGTCCATTCTGCACGCCAACCGATAGACCGTTCCTTGCACTTGGTGGACAGAAGAATAGGAAGGTGGAAGGAAAGAAAAACAAAAGCGATTGATATAAATGATCTGCCGGCCGAGAGAGGCCCCCGGGCAGGGGCGAGCGAAGGTCCGCTCGATACCAATTGATCGTGGGAGGCCCAGGCATTCGTCTTAATTCTGACTAATTAGGGCAATGGCTGACGAGGAGGGGGTTAGAGGGACAAGTTGATGGTGTGTGTGTGTGTGTGTGTATGTGTGTCTGTGCGTCAATGGGACCTCCCAGATTACAAAATCAAGCCCCCATGTTTACAAAGCATGGAACAAGTGGAGGATTAAGGAAATCAGTTTAGGAAACAACAACCGTCACCACATTAGTGTTGCTGCCAAAATAATTCCCCTGTCTTCAGTGGGTTGCCTGACAGGCAGGATGGGAGTAAATCCTTCTCTCACTTTTTTTTTTTTTTTATCTTGTTTGTGCGAGAACTGCTGATTATCTTCTGCCAGCACAAGTTTGGCCTTTGGTAGCCAAGAGGCAGCAGAAGAGAGATGCTTTTCTAGCCTCACCCATTCCACAGATAGACATCAAAGCCTTTTAATTGGCAGGAAGGAAAAGTTAGGCTTGATCACCGGAACAATTGGGAGAGAGAAAAAAAAAAAGCGTGATTTGTAAGGATGATCGTTGTGATGGGATATAAGCTCCTGCTGCGAGGGTGAAAGAGACAATACTGTGGACACTTGAGGCAAATTGCTTTAGTGTGCAATCCTACAGTAGCAGCTGCTTGTGGGAACCTGAGAATGGGAGATGTGAGCTGGGAGGCGTCTCAGAGTTTAGAAGTAAAGCACTTTTAAAAGATCGCAGCATTTGGGAGCAGACATTGAACGGGCTGCTGAGCTGCTGAGAGCCCGGCTTAGACTCAGATTTCTATCTGTCACTCCCTGAGGATGTTGGCAGCGTGAAGTGGAAGGTGGCAGAAGGGAGGTATCACCATGAACGAGGGGCAGCAGCGGGGACAATTCTACCTGACTGGAGATCACAATCTGACAACAGAAAACGCACACACAGACATCCGTGTGAAAGCGCACAAACCGGCCTCACGCAGCACTGGCCGCACAGACAAAAGTGACAAAATATCATTGAGTAAAAGTGACAGACAGGCTGCGTATCTGTATCAGACAAGATCCCATTGTTGAGGGGAGACAAAAAAGCTTAGACAGGCCAGGCTGACACGTACCCTTTCTCAGTCATTCTCATAAGGCCAGAGAGAGACTGACAGATATACTTGAATATCCGCTACTCGCTCTTGTTCTTTGACACATAAACTTCACTGCCCTTTCCACCCCCAGCACCCCGATCTTTCCCAGCTATTCATATCCAGACTCGTCTCGCTTTCGCCACCAGCCCCTGTGGGCAGCGCTCTATCAGGAGTCCACAAACAGAAGCACACAAACCAATGGTGGGTGTCTGGATATCTGCAACCCGGACTATAAATACCTCATCGGCTCCGTCTATGCTCCAGATGCAGTGTCATTCTACTCACATCAAATTAACCAATCAGGGTGGACATGTCCCCTGATTTCTCTACTCGTCAGCTCAAGTGTGATGTCCTAATGACTGCTCGGCCGTCGATACCGGTCCACAGAACAGTCGGCCCTGAGGGGGACAATTAGAGAGAGTGGGAGATGTTTTCCTTGATAAATGTTGTCACTGCTGGTATTGGTACTAATAAGCTGTAATTTGCTGTTGTAGACTGATGACACTGTAACGGCACAACTGTAGACAGATGGGTGAGCCCTACAAGGCTTTACATCGAAGTGACACAAATCCTTTCATTAACTCGGAAGGGTGGGATAAACAAATATGTATGCTGCGTTTATGACATTAGACCTGGGTGACACACTGAAAATTTAGTGTGTACTAAAGTGCGCTGAAGAGGCAAGAGAGCGACAAAAGGGAAAAAAAAATAAACACATCATTGTCATTATCCAGTCCAACCAGGATCTCACTGACTTTTTAAATAAACATCTGCAATTTGTGACTTTTTGTTGTTATTTTTAAATTGTCATTGTTGGTAATGAAGAATTTTTGTCTGTTCAAATAACTCTTACTTCAAGTGTTGCGATTAGCTTCGAGCTAATCACAATCTTCCAAAGTTTTATTAAGAATCTCAGGTGACCTTTTATGGCCAAAATAAATCTACCAGGCAGTACTTCCTCATTTATAAGGTATGTTAGAAATGATCTGCTTAGATTTTAATTGGAGGAGCTCTGCCTAATAAGCTTCAAATAAAGTCCAAGCATTAACATATTTGCAAAGAAGTTGGTCTGTTGCGGCTAGGGGGTTGATTTTATTTGACCTGAGCTGTGGTTTAGAGCAGGTTTATATTATTATGAGGGCTATGACTGGAAGCAATCGCAAGTTTGGATCTAATTTGACTACAATATGCAGAAATATTGGAAAGTTTTGACAAGACTGAATGCTCTTGCAAAAAAATGCATTAATTTGCATTTATGAATATTTTAGAAGCTCTACCCAATAAATATATGGCAGATAAATGACTTTCATCAATCAATTATCAGAACAGGTAAATTTTCTGCTGAATTACTGATTAATCAATTAATTGTTTGAGCCCTGCTTAATGGCGGGCAGGACTTATGACCTATACTGCAGCCAGCCACCAGGGGGCAATTGAGATTTGGCTTCACTTGTGTTCTCATGATGTCCATCTTTAAATACAGTCTATGGACGTCACCAAATGGTTTGTGGAATTTTTTAGAGATTTTTAGGGAAATCAGTTTAGGGATTTGACTGTCAAAATCTTTGATTTTTGGAGCCAGAGGAGACCATTGAACAAGAGTGTGGAGCTGACCCTAGCCCTAGCTGCTAGCTTGATTAGCACGATGCATTTACAGCATATGATTAAATGCTAATGCTAATGCTAATGTTTGCTAGCGAAAGATTGGCCTAAAACCATTAAAACGAAATGTACTTACTGGAAAAAAACTGAACAGCAGACTCCTTAGAGGGCCTTTGAATGCAACCAAACACTGTACAAGACTTTTTAGGCCACCAAAATCGTAAAATATCGGCATCTATGCCTATACTCTGTGAATCTGGGGTTACGTCATGTTTACGTTACGTAATCAACGTTGTTGCCATGGTAGCGACTCATCAATCACAAGGTAGCTACGTTCTAAAGCATACCCTGCTTTATTGTCTATTTTACTTTAATGGGACCATAATATACTAAATGAACATCATGATGTATTGAAGAAGACTTGAAACTAGCGACTGAGACCACAAACTCATTAGGAAAGTGTTTACTGAGGTAATAAATCAAGTGAGAAGTAGGGTAATTTTCTCACAGACTTCCATATTATCAGACTTCTTTTTGCAAACAGTGGTGTCGCCCCCTGCTGGTCATAAGAAATAAATGAGAGTGAGTCAAGCCCTCAAAACATTTTTTTTAAAATATGCTTTTCTTATTGGCCCTGAGCAAAGAGACCAGATAAAGAACAGGGGGCCAGAGAGACAGACCATCATAAAGACACTGTGAGAACACAGGTGGCGGGAGACTGCACTGCGCTGTCTGATGTGTGGGTGAGTGACGGCTACCAGTTGAGCAGGGTTGACTCAGCCCATCAGCAGACGTGACACCAGCGCCAGTCTGCAGCACCAACCACCCCATCGGCATGAACAACTGCGGAGAAGCCTCGTCGCCAGCCCACTCTCTCCAACTTTTATTTTCCCCTCTGTGTCACGATACTGCCAAAGCAGTAATGGAAGGATGTTGTCAACATGGCAACGTGGTGTCACCCTAAAGTGTCATGTTCTGAGTCACTTGACTCAATATTTACCCTGATTTCAGTAGCCTTGTTAGGTAGTCATCTGACAACAATTCATCTAATTAAATATTTATTCAAATGTGGCAATGGTGTTGAGGAAATCCATGGGAATTTGCTTGCATTGGCAGTTCTTTCGGTGAAAAACTGGCGCATGCATGTAAACACCTTTCGTACCATCAAATATCGCCCTGACACAATTTATGAGGGGTTAGGGGGAGGGGGGGGGCTGAAAACATTCAGCTTTCAACAGCAAAATAACAATTCATTTTAAAATGAGGTGACTCATGTGTCACATTGGATAATAAGTGTTGACTGTGGGGTTGTTCTGCTTTCAGTAAGCACATGACTCAGTCAGCGTTTCATGCATTAATTTACAGAAGCCCTTAAAAGTAAAATAAGTACAGCTAAATCTACAGTAACCATTTCCATTTCATATCTTCTCTCTGTGAAGCCCCCATCCTTTATGCCCCATTCTGAGCCAGGTCTTCAATTTAATTCCCCATCTGTGGCCAGCTTGAAATATTATCCAAGAAATGAGATCCGTGACCCTGAATACAGAGTGTGAAGCAGCATAGGGAGCAGTATAGAGACATGGCCTGATTCTGTGGCTAAGAGGCATGCCTTCATGGGGGTGGGAAGGAGGCCTGGATCCCCTCCCCAAGTGGCATGGCTAAATATTTGCCCTCCTCCACTTGGCTGTCTAGACTCATCCACTCAGCTCTCTTCCCATCATTCCTCTGCTCTGCTCAGAAAACGGCGAGAGTTGGCATGGTCAGCCAGGCAGAGCGCCAAACCCACGACAAAAAGTTTCTCCTCACTGCCAGAGGTCACGGAAGTTCACCAACCTGGAAAGTATGGGCTTCGCATTTTTAAAAACCTCTGGGCCACCATTCGGGGAGTCACATGCGCACCGAGCGGGGGACAGGAGTTAAAAAAAAAAAAAGAAAGAAAAAAAAACGCTGTCAAATGATCTGTGTGCTTCCGAATGATTTGGAGAAAGGAACCCTCAGAACTCAACGAGCGGTCTCTACAGACTTCTCTGAGTTAGTGTTCCATATTCATTACCTTTTTTACACACTCACATGGCAGGGATTTAATTGCCTACAATTCATGCTAAAAAGCTCGATGAGCGGAGTGAAAGCACCGTGCCTCCTGAGAGGGAGATGTGGGAAGTCCACCACCGGCACACTCAACCTGATAGACGCATAACTACTAATAAGAGCCCTCATTACACATAACCAGATTATTCCCTCGGCTATCAGCTCAAGTTAATTTTTCTCCTCCAAAGAGACACGCAGTCGCTGGGCTCCAACAAACTGATGAACCAGCTCATATCACCGCCATGCAGCCACTTATGTTGAAATCCAAGCAGCTCTGTATAGATCATTAGTCGCACAAAACATTTTTAATTTAATGACTGGGCTCCTCTTTATCCATCAGAGGTGTGGACTTGAGCCAAACTTGAGTCAAAAATCTGATAACTTTATATAGTGCTCGACAAATTCAACAAGGACCTACAATTTGGCTTTTTACTTCAACACCGCTGACTCATATTACCACCTGGGGTTTAACGCTTTAATTGAAATAACCTGTCAACCCCCCCACTGAACCAACAGATTTAAAAACTGCTATTAACAATTATGCCTCTTTCTGTAGTTTGCTGAGGGGTCTCATGAGCGAGCAACAAAGGGAAGCTGTGTACTGGATTATGTTGTAGAAGTTGTTTTTGCACTGCGAAAACATTACTTCTGATGTACATTGTAAACGACATGAATCCGAGCTGACCAATAGCTAGAAGTTCTCTGAAAGAGGAAATTAACTTTTAACTGCCCCCTTTTAAGCCTGAAGAGTCTAAGTCATCAAAGATCGCTGCAACTTTAAGCTACAGTAAGAGCTAAATCATTTTTCTTGAGAGAAATCAGTGAGTCCTTGACACAATAAGCAGAGTAACATGGTGCGATGATCTTGGCAACCAAGATTCAGTATCTTGCAGAATCAATAAGCTATTAGCAATGTTTAATATTACTTCTGTTCTTAAGACCGCTGACATTTTTCTAGCTTCTGGTTAATGCAGCAGTACAAAAAAAAGGGAGACAAAAGAAGAATGACTGAGAGCAAAATAGAGAGTGTATATGTGTGTGTGAGAGAGAAAGAGCTAGGCAGAGTGAGTGAGTTATGAGAACGGAAACTAGAAGAATAGAGGTACAATCGTTTAACAATTAACAATAAGAAATGCAACATAATGTGTTACTATCGCTACAATTATCATCAAGCATCATTGTTGTAATCAGCATTAATACACATTTTAAATAACAGTCAATTTCATTAAAAGCACATCATGACTCGCTGAAGCCATCTATACTCTGCAATGATTCAAATGTATTGAACGAAATGTTAAGTTGACAAAACACTCGTGTAACACCTGCCTTATGTGATTTCACACTTATCTATTATTGTATGTCTGATGTAACAGTTAACTATGCTGTTGTAAATCTGAATCCAGATTTCTCCACAGGCACACACCAAAGAAATATAGAATAACAGCATTTTAAACTTCCAGTGTTGCTACCATGTGATGAGAAAGCAAACTGCTGGAGAAGATGAGAAAGCACGCCTGTTACCCATGCTGTTTTTCATCGCTCCGCACTGACTGGTTGTTCTGGGCTCTGGTTATATTCTGTCACATTAACGTTGGGATAGAGGATATGTGACAGAGAGAGGACATTGCACATTGAGACTGTAGGGCTTTTCTAAGGCTGGTGGCACTGGGACATGAAGACAAGTGTGTATCTGTGTGTGTTTGCGTGTATAGAAGGAGAGGGTTGCCTGTGGAGCGGAGCATGTGGATGCCCACCCACTCAGCAGCCTCGCGGCCCTCGTCATTTCGCATCAATCCACAGCCCCTCAATATAAATAGGACAGGCGTCCTAAAGCTACACAGTACTAAGAGAGGCAATGGCATTATGTGTCGACCCTTCTGTTTGAAATATGACTATGCTGTCCTGTTGTAATGGCAGATTCACTCTCACTTGTACGCCACTCTAACTGTTAACTGGACACTGTTTTGGTAGTTGGTATACAAGAAATGAATGTACTTTATTATTTTGTACTGTCTAAAACAACAGAGGCATGTGAATGGTAGATGATACAGACTTTGGAAAGCTGCTTATGATTTTAAATTTGAAAACTTCAAAAGGTAAAAATGTTTTTCGAAAAGGGTTTATTACTTTTCTGCTTTGCCATGCTTGTTGCTTCTTCTGTAATTTTTCAATTCAATTCAATTTTATTTATATAGCGCCAAATCACAAAACAGAGTCATCTCAGGGCACTTTTACATGGAGCAGGGCTAGACCATGCTCTTTAATTTACACAGAGAGAAAGACTTTATGTCGCTCTGAGTTGCTCCTTCATTTTCATTGTGGGACATTCATGTCCATCAATACCACATTCAAACTGAAGTGTTTTGTGTGGATTTAAAAAAAAATACCAGCACTACTTTGTTGTCTTTTTCCCCAACAAGGTACTCAATTCAACTCCATAATATGCAGTTGGAACACAAAATCTGTCTGTTTTGGTCCAACTTGAAACCTTTGCAAAACACCATTAGAACAAAAGCACAAAAGACCATGATGCACCAGCTTATCAGTCTGGTTTGACAGCTGTTTAAAGGCGTTTGATGAAAGTAAGTTTGAATTTTGACCATAGAAAGTAAAAGGAGGGCTAAATATTTGAGCAAATGTATCTGGGCTGTAAGAAATTCAGGTGGTGCACTAAAATAGAGAGTACAGTTCTACATGGTAGCTTCCCTGTGGCGTCACAGAAGCTTCACACTTCATTACTGCAAGGCCAGCGACGTGTGAAGCCATTATGTAGGAGCAGTGGGAAGGGAGGTGCACGCGGGCGCGTGTTGGCGTGTTGTGTTGTAACTAGGGTGGGGTGGGGGGGGGGCAACTAATAACCCCCCCTTTGCACAAAGCGCTTTCTTCAAGCAGGATCAAGTCATTCACATGGAAACATTCTTTAATATATTCAAACAGCTGGGAGGTGTTGTCTGTTGTCCCAGTGTCAAATGAAAGAGGACGAACAAACAGCTGGCAGGCCATTTTCTTGCTCCACAGCTCTGCTTACAACTAACACTCTGAGTCTGATGCACATGCATGGAGAAATTTGCAAAGAATCACATGCTAAATATGCTCCAAACTACTGTCATGCAACTAAATCCAAGACTGATTCTGTGACTTTGTAGAGGCGTAAACAAATCTGTGTCCTCTACTTCCACCCAGTGGCTAAAAGCAGGATGTCACGCTCCCTTCCTATCTGTTCTTGATTACAGCACATCTGCATTTCATCTGTGCCTCAACTTGCACAGGCAGAAGTAAAATGCAAAAGTTAGCCGTAAAGTATAAAGTGTCAAATTATAAGTAACCTTAGGCAATGTATTACACTTATGTCTCAGCTATTCCTTTCAGTAAAGTTCAGTGCCATGGAGACATTTCAAAAACCTCAAAGGTTTACAAGGTTACAAATTAATGATCAAAGTCAAAGAAGTTACTTAGATGGTGGAAACAAATAGTTTTTCAGTGTTCGGGTATGTTGTGATCATGATTTTGTTCTGCCAAAGGCTGCCTGACTGCCAGCTACCCACTGAATTTAAAAAGAATAGCTGATTATTTTGAAATCAGCATTTCAATTAGACTAGTACTGGCATGCCTATTTTGCTCAGAGCCTATGGGGGAGTGCACAAGTACTTCTGTAAACTGTGGGACAATCGAACATGAATTTTCAATCAAGAACTTAGGGATTTGTGGCAGTATCCAGGGTACTATATGTGACTGCCAACGCTGAGCATTTAGCACTGATTGAAATTTTGGCTGCTGAAATTAATTTAACAAGCCAGGCTGGCAGCATGACAAAGTTATCACAGCTATTTTCATTCAAACAGACAGACCTGTGTTTGTAGGCTATGAGAATGCAATTTTGCTTCTAGGTACCACTCATGAACTTTAGTTCTCAGACTGACTCTACGGGGGGTAAAATGATATGCACTATGTGGCACAATTAGTGAATATGGAACAGGTAGAAGTCACAGAGGGGCAACAGGAAGTTGTGTGTGTGGTGATTTGGTGAATCGAAAGCATCACAGATGATGGTGAAGGGACAGAGGGAGACCACATATGGACTCACAGAGAAAATCATTATGAACACCTATGCAGTCTAATGCAATCCAATCTAATAATTCTGCAATAAATTCTCTGTTATGTTTATTATTGAAGTCGTAGTGGCTGGTGATGGTGTACTGGAGTGCATTGTATTGAAAAGTGGTCTCCTCGTGTATGTTAATAATGGTGTGAGCAAAATATTAGGAAGACTTTTCAATATAATGCACTCCAATGCACCACCATCACCCACTACGACCTCAATATATAATGTCAACAAACACTGAAAATGTATAAGCTTAGTAGAGCTGTTGTGTTGGATTGCATTAGATTGCACAGGTGTTCCTAATAAAGTGCTCGGTGAGGGTGTGTGCTGCCTGTGAGGACGTTACAGTAGAGACATGTAGGGGTGAACAGACCAAAAGGGTTTTCGTGAATTTCGAAGGTTAAATATTAGATGTGACCCATGTAATGCAGAGGCCAGATTGACAGGAGCATTTGGACACTTAGCAACACTTAGCTTTGTTTTTAATTTCTCCAATTGTTCCTAATTTACCTTTATTTGCTGCATTGTTAAACGTATCTATAATAATGTAAAAACAGCTTTCATTTTGGATGAAATTTGACAGTGAGAATAGGCTATAAACGTTTTGTTAAAATGGATGAAATTATAAAAAAGGACTCACACTGAGTGGCTGTGTCAATGACAAATTATACAGACATACAACTTTGAAACATGCCTCATTGTTTTAAGTGTGTCACAATTGGTGTAATAGTTTTAGAAGTCATTGTTTCAGGATTGGCAATGATTGATAAAAGGTGTAAAGGGGCATAAAACACTGACTGAATACATGACTCACAAAGTATTTATGTGGGACTTTAAATCTGTAGCAACCTGGTGGGTTTAGTTTGCTAATGTAGTAAATTCATTAGCTCTTAACGTTGTGCATTAGCTTATTACAAATGAATGCCAGTAGAGTGTTTCAGTTACCTGGATCTGGACAGCTTCCTCATTATTTGTAAGAAAAAAATCTGATATACCAAACATGTAGTTTCATCTTAAAATCAATCAATCAATCAACCTTTATTTATATAGCACTTTTCAAACAAAGCAAAGTGCTTTACAAGCAAATGACAAAACCGACAAGATGTTAAATTTGGATTTAAAGACCAACACACACCAAAATAATTAAAAAGCAAAAAAGATGAGTAATTAGGTTAATAACAGATAATACAAGCAATAAAAATAACAATCATGATATGAAATTATGAAATACTACACAAAATATTATAATAAAAATGTACAATATATTAAAATAAATAAAATAAATAACTAGAATGTGCATTTCCTGAAGAAATGCATGGATAGTTAGCTGTCTCAGCCGGCAGACGTCTCTAGTGAGCATGCTCCATGAGAGCATGTTCAGTATGTTTTCATCCAGGTATTTCTTTACAGCGGGAAGTGGCTTTTTTGGCTTCATGCACCACTGAGCAACTGTCATGGGAATGAATGGGGACCCACTGCCGACACAGTATCCAGTCCTCTTTGTACGTCCATGATTCACAGAAATCCCAGAAAACCTCCTGCGTCTTTTTACTGTAAGTGTTGCAATATAGAGGCATTTGAGGGGATGCAGTCATTCATGGCTTTGAAAGAATGTGGGAGGAGGGTTACTTCTGACGCCAGTGGTTCCACCAGGGGACAAACCAGAACCAGCCACAGCAAGTGCTGGCTTCCTGGCATTCCCCACAGAGAGTGGAGCCCCCAGGCCAGCCAAAGCAAGCTACTGCCTCCTGGGGCTTTCTTCCGGCATCTAGCTTCTCTCCTGCCTGGATGAACCCCCACTAAGGACCAACCAGGATTAGCCGCAGAAGATTGCAGCCATCCAACCAGCCCCAGTAGGGTTGGTGTGAACTGGGACCAGCTGTAGTGAGCTGCTGCCTTCCAGGGGCCACCAGTGGCGTAGCCAAGGGCCTGGGTAGTGTACTTTGGTTGTGAAAATGTATAATGTAGCAGAGAGCCAACTGCTGGTGGCTAGCTGCTTGGCTAGTGGTTTCTAAAAGTTTTTTTTAAAAAGTGTGTTTTGTGGCCACTTAGCAACTGCTTTCACTTTACAGTTATCACCACAGGACCATGACGATCTGTGTATGTGTGTGTATGTTATCTGATAAGGAAGCAGCAATTGGGCAGAAAATTGCCCAATCTGGCAACATTTCTTGGGCATAATTTTTTTTTCTTTCACAGTATCTACATGATACCCACTTTACTACATGACACACCCACTATGTTAGGTTTAGGCATGAGGAGGGGGATGGTTAGGGGTCAGAAGGACTGACCCCCAACCCTGACTACATCAGGAGATGTGTGTCGTGTAATAAAATGGGTGTGTCGTGTAGGTCTGCAAGACTGCAGATAAACCCCTCTTCCAGATCTAGTTATTTTGAGCATGGAGTGCAATCAGGGGCCACCAGGAAAAGCTGAACTCGTTCCACACATACCGCCATCGGGCAGAGAAATGTACGCCCTTTGGCACACAGACAAAGACTGTAGGAAGCGCTTTTTTATTAGTCATTGCATGTTTCTGTAATTACCGCATGTATGATTTATGTGAGACTAACAACTGAAATTTATACGCACGCACAACACTAACAAAAATGTTTTTTCATTAAATTATTGTGACAGGCTTGCATGGAAGAATGTGTCATGAGGCAGTTTCAAAGCAAGTCCTGTGTTGCACACTGTAGAACTCCTGGAAATACTGCTTTATTAAACATCAGAACAACACATGCTGAACATGAACACCGGCCGGAGGTCATCAATCACTACAGGAGTCTCGGTCATGGTGGCCAGATTGCTAGTTAAACCTCGTTGCTGTCTTGTCCACACAAATATCTGCATCTTACGTGGTTTTCACACAGAACACAACCAGAGCAATCAAAGCAGAGCAGCACAACATCACTAAAACAACAGGTCAAACTTGAAGATTAATAGTCCCATGAGCCTTAGAGCAACCGCTTCCTCCGCTCGCTACAATATGTATTTCACCGTTGGAATTGCAGGAGAATTGGCACTCCAGCACCCTTAATGGACCACATGCCCCTGTATCCCACCGACGCACCCATGCTAGAAGGAGAGTATCAGTCAGGCACCTGATGTATTTATGTATTCAGCTCAACAAAAAGATCAATGATCGACTGTGTTATGAAACATCAGTGGAAGATTTTTCATGAAACTTTTAAACTTTTTTTCATAAGACTGTTTTTGTGGCTTAAAGAACTAATATCTGACTGGCTGCCTCAATCATTTTGTGCTAGACTGGAACTGTTGAGCCATTAAAAGTCAGCAAAATATGTGGAAGGGACCTAAACCGGCTCTTTAGCCTTGTGTTGCTAAGCAGAAATCTCCAATAAAGTAACTGTTTAGGGCTTCTCCTCAACTTTAAAATGTATGTTTTACACAAAACAAGGACTGTGAAGTTAGCAAAGCAGACGCTTCTTCTCACGTACTGGCGGACTCAAACACTCCTGCTAGAATGGCTGCAGATCACCTCCAGCAGTTGTGGATATTGCGTTAATATGCAAAATCCACAACATTAAACATGGACCTTTCATTATAGTTTAATTTGTCAAACATTCTGTTTTTCAATTGAATTGGTTTAATTCTTCTTGGGTATTGTTTAAGAATGAATAAAATTGTATTAAACTCTTTAGTGATACTGGCCAGAGGTCACCAGGCTTACTCAGTATTGTTATATGCTGTCTATGGATCTGCTTCTATCAGTCTGTTATTAATTAACTTCTTTTTTTTTGACAAAGGGACATTACTCCTCCATAAATACTCCTGTGAAAAACAAATGTTTTGGTGTCAAAGACCTTCTAAGCTTGAAAGGTAGCTTGGAAATGTTTGTAACTTGCTCCTACATTAAGTGTCCATAGAAACTGTGAAAAGCATGGTCCGCTTCTGAATTGCCCATCTATATCCCTTTTTGTTTGAGACTCTGAAAGTAATGTTGCGCTCCTAACAGAATGATATGGTTACTTTTTCCATAAACATACAGTGCTAGTGCTGAGGTAAATGGACTGCATTTATATAGCACCTTCCTAGTTTTCCGAACACTAAAAGCACTTTACACTACATGTCACATTCATCCATTCGAACCCACATTCATAGAGATGGCAGAGGCTACACCGGGTTCAGTACACTTTGGCATGTGGACTGGAGGTTGTCCGCTATTCAGAAGATTAGTGGACGACCTCCTGAGCCACAGGGACAGTGAGGGCGAGTAGTTACTGGTGTTGCTGTTAAGAAGTGTCCAGGGTCCTTTAATAATTGTTGACTAAAATAAATCAGGCCATTACATATTTTCATCTCTAATTTTAATGCCACTACTCATGTGAGATTAGGGCTGCAACTAAGAAATTGCTTTTGTAGTATTGATTATTTTTCTATGATTAATCAATTAATTGTTTGATCTGTAAAATGTCAGAAAAATGGCAATCGTGATTCCTAAAGACCAATTTTCTATCTTAAAAGACAGAAAAGCAGCAAATGTAACTAGAAAATGTATGAAATGATTGCCTCCGTCATCAAAATAGCTGCTGATTCATTTTCCTACAATCAACTTATCATTTCAGCTTTATGTCTTTTTTTTTCTTGCTTCCCATTTCCTGTTTTCAGCTTGGTGTTGAGCGTGTGGCAGCGTGAAATACTTGGTTGTTCCTGTGAAAAACTACTGTAGTTTCTACAAGAGATGTTTCAATCTCTGGTAATGATTGTTATTACCTTTGGGAAAAAAATAAGGGTTGCAGCGCTGACATTCTTGTAATGACTGGAGTCACATTGCATGATGGTACTTGAACATATAAAGCAATGGGAGAAAGTCAGATAGTCCAGGAGCAGTGCTCTATAAAATGGTCCCTGCAACACACTTGTGTAACAGTCTGCAGCGAGTAAAACTGTCTTAATGTTGATCAGAGAGAAAACCATCTGACTCCTCTGACAGACATGATTAAAGAGACACACAATGGCGTCCAGTATATAAACTGTCAAGGAAAGGAAAATTGATTTGCCTAAAATGAAGCCTATAGCTCACAGATCATTAGTGTCAGTTGAGGAGGAAAATGTGTAATATCTGTACAAAGTGTTTGAAGGAAGTGAGAATCTGTAGAAACAGGAGCGGCCAGTTGTAGTTTGTACTGCAGTCAATGAGAGCCGGACAGTGCTCTTCCTACCAATTAAGGTTAAGATCTCAAAAAATACTTTTCATATGGGAAACATATTTACCTTTTGAAAGAGAGAAGGCTGGGGGAAACATTTTGAGATATGATATGTGTTTGAAGAGTTAAAACTGTGGGAGTGAAAAGTGTTTAGATTTGTTTTTATATTTCTGGTCAAAAAATGGCTTCTTCAGCTTGTGCCTGATGACATCACATGTTGAAAGATCTGAAAAATGCTGCAAAAGTCTTCACTTTGGACTTAAATCACTCCAAAAGCAAACAAGGTATCACAACACACAACCCAACTTTGAATATTGTAAGTTTGCTGAACATTTTTGAAGTTTGAATAGAGTCTGT
Organism: Euthynnus affinis; assembly: GCA_029490765.1. NCBI lineage: Eukaryota > Metazoa > Chordata > Actinopteri > Scombriformes > Scombridae > Euthynnus > Euthynnus affinis. The sequence continues at coordinate 4,983,906 of CM055856.1, read as the reverse complement.
AGATCAAAGTATGTCACAGCAGTTGAGTTTCAAAGTTACAAAGGCTGCAACTCAGTTGGATCAACCTCCCGTTGACTTCCATTATGTTTTAATATTTTAAAAATTATATAAAAACACTGGAATATGATATAAAAAAAAATAAAAGTAATAGCTTACATTGTTGAAACATTTTCAACATGTTATAATTTGAACTGTATTTCTAGCTGTAAGCATACGTGACTACTGCACAGCGCTACCAATTACACTCATAATGAAATAATGAGAATAATACAACCATACAATTATTAATTATAAAACACTACATAAAAGCCAGGCTAAACAGATGGCTTTTTAATTTAAGTTTAAAAATATCAACATCTCTAGCTCCTCTCAGATCCTCCTCCGCTCCAGCGGCTCGGAGTCATGGATTTATTTTAAGATCTTGTAATATATCCATACTAGGAGCGTGACCATAACTTTTTTTTTTTACAGGCAGTGAGAAAGGACAGTCGCGCCTCACTGAAAGACCTCAAAGGGCCAAGATGGCTGCCCCCGTGACGGACGCCGGGGAGTTCGGAAGCTGGCTAAATGATCGCCTAGACTCGCTTGAAGTGGACCGTGAGGTGTACGGGGCGTATATTTTAGGGGTCTTACAAGAAGAGGAGAGTGACGAGGAGAAAGAAGATGCGCTTCAGGGGATTTTATCCGCATTTCTGGTGAATATGTGAAGCGGCGTGTCTCGCAGAGCCACCCGAGGCAGTAACGCGAGCTGCCAAACCAAACCCCGCTCAGAAACCCGGGATTTTAGAGTTAAATGTGGTCTTAAACAGTAATGATCACACACAAACATGTGATTCAGTACCGAACACGGTTCCTTAAGGTGTTTTGGTAGATTCGGCTCAGGGAGGAACCCGCAAATTCACGCTGCTAGAGAGAAATGCTGGAAATAGATGAACATTTGCACACATTCAGTCGTATTGAAAATGGGGCTTTAATGGAGTTTTCCCAGGAAAGATTTGAGGATAGGACATAGAAATAACACTGAACTGGCTCATGAAGGAACCTCTCAGTAATTTAGAGGATTATAATTTTTTCTGCTGAGATTACACAGTACACAGTTTTAAAGAGAGATGGTACATTTGGCTGAAGCTAATAGAAGAAGACTGTCTATAAATGAGCTTTTTCTGAAAGTCAGATGCACTCATGAGCGGAGAGGTTGCGAATATCAAAGTAATAATACTGTCTGATTGTCTTAGACTTGTTCTGGCTCATTTATTCTATTCTTTTTTTGTCTTTGCACAACATTTAGTGTTATGTTATTGTCTCTGGATAATCTGTAATACCAAACTGGAAATTGTTGCCCAGATATCATGACTGTGAGTAAGGGATTTGGAGACATTAATGCTGGGGTGATGAAGAGGAGAGGTGGGAGTGCAGGCGGATGTAGAGGACTGATGTAAGGGATGGACGGACGTCACCCGGGTGAAACCCAGACAGACTGAATGGCGATGTGATAAATAAGTGCCAAATGTTGTTGCAGTGAAGGAAAGATGGCTGAGAGAGAGAGCAGATAAAGAGTGTGATCTTCTCTAACCTGAATATCAACAAGAAATATTTATATAGTATCTAGACTGAACAGTGAAAATGTTGGACAAGATTTAGGCTAGTTGTCAACTACTAGCCTAAATTTGCTATTTTGACTTTCAATAAATCATTTGGAGTCATTTTGTAAGAAAAAAAGTCCAAATTCTCCAATTTTCATACACAGATCGTCATGGTCCTTCTCCAATTCTTTTCTGGTTTCTTTAGTCCTCTATGACAGTAAAGTGAATATCTTTGGGTTGTGGACAAAATAAGACTCTTGAGGACGTTATCTTGGGCTTTGGGGAAACAGAATGACACCGTTCCACTGTTTTCTGACATTTTATAGAGCGAGCAACTAATCGATTAAATGAGAAAATAGTCAATAATTAAAGTAATCATTAGTTGCAGCCCTGGATATACTGCATGTACTCATTTATTTTATCTAACCTCATATCTATTCATTTAAAATAAGCTGCTTTTATGAGCTCACCAGTTAACGGGGAACGACGGTTACTGCTCACATAATTTAGTAGTATATGATTATTTTTATATCCTCTGTGTGCGTTATGTGCCGGCTTTGAATGACTCCAGTGGGTGTTAGTGTCCTTTAGGTGCTCACTCGTAAAGCACCTGACCGTGTCTCATCTCAAACTAATAGTCTGTGTCGATACGTGTACTGTACAGCAGACGTTTACTGTATAATGTGAGCTGCTACTTGTCCTTCGTGTGCAGGATGAGGACAGCGTGGACGACGTCTGCAAACAGATCATCAAGCAGTGGACGGACTATTGCAGCCAAAGAGCAGCCAAACGTGACACTGATGACGGTATTTGCATTTAGTCATACACATTATACATTTAAAATCTTTTTAAAGAGACGTTGGCGAGGATATGTAGCAGCTTTTAATATTAAACATTACATGTCTGAGTTGCCGAGGTTGGCGGCAGATCTCCGCAGATCCTGTAGAGCATCTAAATATGTAGATACAGTAATGCAAGTTAAGTAAGCAAGCCACGGAAAATGATGTTATATCATTTAAATCTTGAGGAAACGGAGCATGACAGCTTGCTACTGAGCCTGTCTTCAATATCGGTTAAACATACAGGGAGATTAGCTCTTTGTCTGAGTTTTAAACCATTTAAGTGTGGAGCAGACTGCACAAACACACTTTTGTTGTGATGAGAGATTAACGGAAGCATTTCTGAGACTGCTAAACAAGGATATGTTTACTGTCTGGAACCCTGGATGTCCCTCTTTCTTGTTAATATACCTTCATAACGACAGCAGCTAAAAGCAAAGGTATTTGCTGCTATCTATCGTGGGTTATTTACAGTTCGGCTGTGTGCTCTGTGTCATTTCTTTTCTATAGTTGAGGTCCAGGCCATCGCCAGTATGATAGAAAAACAGGCTCAGATCGTAGTGAAGCAGAAAGAGGTGTCCGAGGAGTCAAAGAAGAGGAAAGAAGCCCTCCTTGCTCAATACGCCAACGTCACAGACGAAGAGGAATATCCTTTTGATTTTTTTTTTTGTAAATTGTAAAATGAGAGTAAGGAATAGCTTAGAGTTCCCACTGTTTCTTTGATCAGAACGGCCGTGGTCTTATTTATAAGGAGAAGAAAGCTAATATTTCATGTTTTCTCATCCTGTATATGTCTCCTTCAGAGATATTTAGTCACAATCCTTAAGATGTCAGTTCTTTCCTTGACAAAAGCACTGAAGGTGAAGAAGAGGAGCTACAAAGTGGAAATAACTTGGCTGCAACTGAAAAATGTATCCTTTCTAAATGCTGTTCATGAAAAAGAGGCTATTTAATACACTATAGACTGTCCCAATGATTTACATCTCTATTGTGGTTAATGTTTAGATAATGATAAGTTAGTACTTTTTGCTTTCATCCAGCTGTCCTTTACTGAAAAGCTCCAGCTCTGTTCAAGAACACCAACGTGACGGAGGTCCTGAACAGACAGAAGCAACAGCGGGACCAGGCTCGCGAAGACTCGCAGAAGAAGAAGGAAATGGACAAGATGCAGCGGGAAAAGGACAAACTAGCCAAACAAGACAGAAAAGAGAAGGAGAAGAAGCGTACACAGAAAGGTGAACGCAGAAGATAAAACCGAGAGAAAGGACACTTTGTATATGGGGGAGAGAGAGAGGAAAAAAAAGGTTTTGTTACACATGCAAAAATGAAAAACAACAGTCATTGCCTCTTTTTATGTAAACCTCATCAGCACCTTTTTTAGTATGTGAACATGACATCATCAGACCCTCCTTGTTATTCACTTTTTTTGCAACTCTCCATACGTGTAACAGAAAGGAAAAAAAGAAAACAAGACACCAGCCGATATAAACAGATATTATAAGATGGTGTCTATTAATAAAGCTGCAAATTGTTATATGATGAATACTTGTGACACAGTCAAAGTCTTATGTCGTTGATCAAAACTGATCTTTATACATATCTGATAATTTGTTGTTGATCCAGCTTGAATGAGCTGCATGCTTTTGGTCAGGCGTTGACATGATTGTCCCTGAAATGATCAAACACCTGAAACATAAATATGATGGATCACAGTAAAAAAAAAAAAAGATATTCTCTGGTAATCTGATGTTATGTGCTGTGTCAATATCTTGTCTTCTAAGTGAAGAGAAGTGTTCATGTCATACTTTTTTTCTTTTTCATTTTGATGCTTTATATTTTACTGTCTATGCATTTTTCTCCGAGAATAAGAACAAAGGAGCGGTTGCTAAATTATACCTCAAATTTATCACGTACCATCATCTGAATGTTTAAAAATGGGGTTTGACATCTTTTTAAATTAATAAAAAAAAATTAAAAAAAACAAACCTTTTGAGCAATTTGGAGTGGCTTTATTTTCAAAAATGTCACTTTTACAGTTTACAGAACAAGAACGGAAAGAGAGAAAAAAAACACAACATGAACATTAAAATTACATGAAATCGAACAAAGGGAACATAGGTTTGTAATATTAAAAGCTTTGATCCTTAGCTGACTAACTGTCATCTCACTGATAAGATTTATATTTATTTATTTATAAAATCAAGGAAAGTGTGATTAGTAAATTTACACTGCTGAAGTTTCAGCATGTTTTGAAATTTATCTTCTGTATGGTTCAATTTTTTTTTATTTTTTTTTACTAAACTGCATATAAATAAAATAATAATTATGATTATTGTGTTAACAGAAGGAAACCCAAAGCTTCAGAAATGAATAAGAACATTTCAGAAAACATTTTTATAATTTAGCATTTTAAACTTTAATACTGATTAAGTCTACAAAGACTTAAACTGCATCCAGAAAATTAAGTCTTAACATAGCTATGTTACATTTCACTGATAGGAATGATATTTTTTAATACTATATGTTTCTAATGGAAATGTGATTAATACATTTGAATTTAAAATACTGAACTTTTTTCAGAAGTTTGATTACCCTTTTGGGCAAAGCTCAAACTTAACCAAATTGTAGATAAATAAAATTATTTTCTGATTACAGCATGTTAAGGTTAAATAAGAGAAACGAAAGCTGCAAATATTAATTTGAATATTTCAGAAAATAAAGATTTAGCATGTTCATTTTTAAACTACTGCCTTATGATTCAGTTATAGTTGAGGAATACGTCCCAGAACATCCCAATAAATATGTAAAACAATGAATATTTCACTGAAATCTTCCACATAAATAGTGCCTTTAAATACAGCGGTGATGGAGCAAGATTGACGTTAATTTGGAACTGACACTAATTGAATGAAATTAAGTTAAAGACGTGGCAGGTTTAATTACATTTCATGCAATTCCTACACAACAGAGTCAGCCACCCGGCTACTGGGTGCCAAAAGGTGCAGCTGTCATCAAACCTAAAATTTCTCATCTCATATTCTGCAGTGATCACTGTGTTGCAGGTAAAATGTCATTTTAGACTTGTAAGGTTAAGTTATGCTGTAAGAACATTTATGTTATAAATGACCCTGTTGTCTGTGGGAATTTATAATCAGGGCATTCTGGTTTTAATTTAATCAATACGCATGCTAAATTATAACTTAAAAGAGTATCCCTCAAAAGGAGAGGAGCACCTCTCTCTGCATGTGGCTTCCCTGTTAACATGGTGCTCCTGCATCTTGACAGGTTTCGGCAAGGTCATCTGAAGAGCGCACCACAGGCCTGTGCGGAGCTTCCTCGTGGTAGCAGCTAGGTCCTTCAGCGCGATGATCAACATCAGGGTGTCTATAAACACAGGAAAGCAAGTTAGGACTGACAGCACTCTTAAAGACAGGAACATACAATATGTCTGTGGCGATATGAGTTACCTCTGTCCTCTGTCAGTTGAGCTCTCTGCCGCTGATGTTTGGACATGCTCGCAAGCTCATCTTTGCGTCTGGCCTGGGTGATGCAAATGGCCATATGGTGCCTGTTTAGTGCGGTGTGGATGTTGATATGGAGGGGAATGTTTCGCAGACACTCCATCCTATCCAGAAGGCTCGCCACCTGCAACACACGACGTAATCAACCTTTGTGTTGCTCCACGGTCCTAGACAGAGTATCTAATTAGATATAACTACAGTAAATATTAGTGATATATACTATGTGTGGTATCACAAAAAAACACACAAAAACAAAGGTGCGTCATGTTAGGTATGGGTGTGGAAAGAACAGGTGCAGAAAACTACTGAGATTCAAACTCTAGACCTTCTTACTGTAAGGATATTTTGCTTATTTATAAGCCACCACACAAACATAACTAAACAGCAAAATTTAATTAAACAAATAGACCATCCAAGAGATTAAACGCTTCATTTAGGTCCAGCTGTTCTCTGTGGTTCACGCCCGATAGAACTCAAAAGTATGCTAACTAAAACTGTAAATATTGCCCTCAGAAGATAAGGCTGCTGTGACAAAGTTCGCCTGTAGATGGCAGTAAGGAGTCGAACAAATGTAGGAGTCTCACCCTCGCTTGTTCTCTCATCTGATTAACAATGAGGTGGTCGACCCTCGTGGGGTTTGGCGGAGTTTTGGTGAGGGTAGAGGAGCTCAGTGCTGCAGTCCGCTTCCCAACAAATATCTTGTTAAGGATGACCTCTGTCTAAAGTAGAAAACAAATGAGAACATGATGACCTCACACTTAATTCAGGCTAATAAAAAACCCCACAGAGATGTGTGTAAAAGATTTTTTTTAAGTTAATCAAACCCACGAGATAAATATAAATAAAATATTAAAGAACATGAAACTGAAAATACAATGCATGTTCCCTCTCCCAAGCTAGTAACTGACAAAATCTAGTCCCAAACTAATATTAATATTTTTCATCATAACATATTTTAAGTAGTAGAAATAAAGCGTACCCTCTTTCTCTCCTTCTCCAAACTCCTCCACTGATCGTAACATTCGTCCAGGTAGAAGTAAAGCTGAATCACAGGTCCTCCTTGGTTCATCATCACTGATGATGTCATGGCCGCGGACATGCCATTATAAGTGCTCTCTCCTCTGCGGGTCATTGTGTCGCTGAGATAGGAGTTGAATGCTGCGGACTCATTGGAGGACATATCACCCAGATCCATGCCAGGAAGACCACTTCCATAGGGCAATGTGGATCTAGAGCTGAAGTTAGAAGAGTTCATGGGTAGCCTTGAATACCTTCGGGGGTCATTTACAGGATACATGAGAGGCATGAACTGCTGTGTATTCCTGTTTTCTCCATCAAATCTCTGAAACTGCATGCTCCCCAGGAGGTCAAAGTATGGGTTTTGTGAGAAGGCCTGTTTCTTCTCTCCCTCTCTCATGTAAGTGTTGGTTAGTGGTCTTGCGGAAAAGCTTTCTCCCACAAAGCCAGACATGTGCACCCTTTTCTTTTCCTTCTGCATCTGTGGCCTGATCTTGTTCTGTATCTGGCCCTGCTGGATGTGATGATTCGAATACTGGTTCATGCTCACGTTAACGGGGAGTGAAGTGTTCTCTCTGTGCAAGGTCATCTTGCTCTGGTATTGGTTTGGGAGGTTTAAAGATGCAGAAAGTGGCTTCAGTTGCTGGAAAAATTCAGTGTTTTGAGGGCTAAACCCGGGTAGATCTTGAAAACCATCACGCTTAAATGTTTGTTTCCTCACTTCTCCGTTTCTTTCCCTGTGAACTGTCCCAAATTCTCCCACCAGCTGTTTCTGGGTCTGCATTGCAGGGGTGCTTTGTGTTGACATCGCCGGGCCGGTAATTTTCCGTTGTTCGACCATGCTGTCGTCATGGTACATGCCCGCTGTCTGCCTGTGTATGTCTGGAAAATCACGGCATAAGCTGTCATGCTCACCAGCCATGAACGACTGAAAGCTGCTGACCAGTTGGTTAATGTCTTGTGGCACATGCTGCTCATTACTAATGGGCTTTGTGCTGCTCTGGTTGTAGTGGTCTTCATAGTAAAGATCAAAACAGGGGCTGTTCATCTCGCTTTGAGGTCTAAAGACATTACTGAAATCAGGGAAGTTATTTAAAGGCTGACTATTCCCTCTGTCTGTATCAGCTGACATGTTGTCATATTTGCTTTGTTGTATCTGTGACTGATAGGTGTTTCCCATGTTGGGAATTTGTAGACCTGGTGGCAGTTTCTGAGGATGAATGATGAAGCTGTCCTTGTCTCCATTAGGCAAATTAAAAAGCCATTGCTGATTGGTAGTAAGGCCATTAGACTGCTGACAAAACTCTTCAGCATCTTTGTCCACTGACTGTCCCTGTGCTTTGCTGAAAGCCTCACGGGAAACATAGTTTGGAAGAAAATTAGAGCTGTGTTGTGTTTTAGCCTCCGACTGAAAGTACTGTAGCAGTTCTTCTCTAAGTGTCTTTGGAGACCACACAGGGTTGCAGGTAGGTGGGTTCCTGAAAGGGCAGTTGAGAATATGGGTGTTAAATAAAACTAATATGAAAGATATGTCCTTTTTTTTTCTTTAAATGGAGATACAATTACCCTTCACTGTAGTAGCTGTCTTGTGACTCTGCTTCATCCAAAATACTTGACACTAAGCCCTGTAGATCAGTCTCCCCGTCACAATCAGTACTGCCAGTGGGTTTCCTTCAAGGAAAAGAAAAAAAACATCCTCACAACTGCACTCTAAATAATCTTTAAAAGCATTAATTAACGGCAGGGCTGACAACCGTACACATTTTTCATTCCACATGAAGTACATTTAACTACCTCTGATTAACAGAGTAAAAATCCAAAATAGCAATATGATTTCCTACTTAACTCAATTTAGGATAGTGCACAGAAGAATAATTACACACTTGTCCTGAAGTTAAATCCGAATACCTGCTCTTAATGCTGCTCTGGGCACAGTTGATAATTTCATAGGGATCATCATGAGCATTGTAAGACCAGGGCACGAAGGATGTTGTGTCCTGTTCCTGCATTGAGACGCTGGGGATGCGAGCGAAGGGTAACGCCATGCCTCCGTTGCTTCCACCACCCAAATTTACACTGGCCTGCAAGAGAGAGAAGAAAAGGTTAGTCAGTCTGAAGCTCACCTGAAAGCAAAACTTAATTACTTAAAGACCCCTACAGACATGTTTTAGGATGTGGAGTATATAAAATACTCTCTACTCTGAATTATTATTGGTCTCTGATATTTTTCTTCCATAAAGACACTTCAAATATCTGGTTAAAATCATTAAAATTGCATCTACTCCCCATTAAAAGGACAGAAATTGACACAAAATTCATTTACTATAAACTATTTTGATAATCAACTATTAATTCATTTTTTTCTCTGATTTTGGCTTCTAGATTATGAGGATTTGCTGATTGTTTTACTGTTTTATATAATTGTAAACTGTATATTTTAGGGGAATGATCTTCATCAATGATGAAAATCGTTCATTTCAGTGTCATTTCATTACAGATAATGCAAAAATTGCCTTCAGTACGTTTCTCCTATGTACTGAGATTCAAGTTTGTTTAAAACTTAGATCAAAGGCATAATCATCTTCTTTCTTCTAACCACTGATTCAGTAGTTTTCCACCATTAATTACCCCATAGTACAGGTAGTTATTAGTAGTATAGTTGCTGCGAATATGCTGTGTCTTATATACTGTAAACAACATAGTTATGAGCCTAAAATTATAGCTTACCTGACGCTGGTATGTGGGAAAGAGTGAATTTGCACATGTGCTGTGATGCCCGTCAAATGCCATTCTGAAGTCCCTTGAACTTGAACTGTTTCTTTACTCCATTAGCGTTGGTGATCTGGTAAAAGACAAGTTACTTGTTTTTAATAGTTGACATAACTTTACGTAATAAATATGAGCACAGATTTCGGACCACATCTAAATTATTAACTTCTATTTCAGAGAAAGCAAACAAATCCTGATCAACTAACAGTTTGCTAACCTAGCCGTTAACGTTTAGTTGGTTAGCTGAGCTAGCAAGCTCACGAAGCTGGCTTGGCTAATTTGGCGTTAAAATTTCGCTCACATTAAAACAGTCAAACTTTAGCTAAATTCACGCGGAAAAAAAAAACTTTTTGTGTGAATAAAATATAGCTATGAAACACTGAGCTAACCTACCTGCGTACGTTAAGTAACACGAACTTATGGAGTTCAACAGTTTTCTTAAAAAAGTTTAACTTACATTATCCTCAAATGCTCTCGAGCCCCCACTGACCCTATATATATATATGTATGATATTGACCGCGTGCCCTGAACGCACATTGGCTGAGCTTTTTCGATTTCTATGTTGTGGTCCAATTAAAATCAAGCATTAGATCCGAGCGCATAGCAACGCCCGACCTCGCACCCTCCCCCATATTTCACACTGTAATAGCGTATTAACAAGAGGCCTTATGGTGCAGGTGTTCCTGTTATTGTGTCCACCTGAGTGTATCCATGTTGACATTAATTAAATTAATTTAAATAAATTCTTATGTTTACATGATATAGAATACATGATGTTATTATCGTTGTTATACTTATTGTACTTTCTTATTTATCTTTTTTTTTTTTACTATATTGACTTTCTGTGGTATTGTAATAAATGCATTATTTACAGTATTTTGTAGATTTTCCTTCAATTAAATTCTATTTAGCTTTTGTCAGTTCAGTTCATCTGATACATTTCCAATTCAGTTTCATCCAACGGTTATTTATCAATTATTTAGCGTCTACTATGTAACTGATTGATAGACTCACACACTTTGATGTGGAATGACATGACATGGACACTAGGTGGGGAAGTCCACCTCCTCCTCCTCCTTCTCATCCTTAACCTCCTCCTCCTCCACCACCCATGGACAAATGGGGAACTAGAAAGTCTGGTTGAGCCACGCAATCCAGCTGTGGTGTCAAGTTAGACAATATTAGCGAGAAAACGACCAGTTCCCAAACAACATCATCTTCAAAATGAAGGCAGAAACTTTGCCAAAGGGTCGGGGTATACAGACTTAAATATCTGATATATGATATTGTACTTTAATTTGTTCTTCAATGGATCATATTTTTTTATATTGACGTATTTGGCCCATATGTGTATTGAAGTGGATGAATGAATGCAATTAAATAAGCAATGATCAATCAATTGTGGAATAACTTAGATAGATAGATAGATAGATAGATAGAGAGAGAGAGAGAGAGAGAGAGAGAGAACAAGAGAGAGAGAGCAAGAGAGCAAGAGAGAGAGACTTTATATAACAAAGTTAATATAACATATGGTTAACATGAGTTTTTAATGAGCTATTTGAAAGACTCTTGTGAAAAAAAAGGATCAGTGCTATGCTTCACAACAAAAATGATATCTTGGTATAAAATCCTACAAATGACTCCAGCGAATATTTGACAATTAGGGTTTATTTTTGGAAGTTGGCACCGGAAGTTCCGTCCTGATTGTTGCTGCCTTGACAATGGTAAACGAGTCGGAGTTGCGGAAAAGAAAAAAGTCATCCAGAAGCGTTCAAAGCGGAGACTAAGCACAACGAGGACGGAGTTCAGGTCTTTTACCACCAGACTTTTTCCCTTTTAGTAAGTTACTCTCTCTGAAAAGCTGCTTACAGAACTGATGATACGTGCTAAACTGGCTTATAACACACTTATCAGGCTAAAGTTGTTGTCTTAAACTTTGGAAGATGATTTTTTGCAAGACCTGGTTTCTTGCAGTCCTGCTGCCTCAGCTCATATCAGCTCAGTATCAAGGGGACAACGGAATAGTCATCCCGGAGCATGGATTTTGTCAACCAATTTCAATACCTCTCTGCACGGATATAGCCTACAACCAAACCATCATGCCTAATTTAGTGGGCCATTACAACCAGGAGGACGCAGGGCTCGAGGTGCACCAGTTTTATCCCCTGGTTAAGGTACAGTGCTCGCCGGAGCTGAAATTCTTCCTGTGCTCCATGTATGCGCCTGTATGCACGGTTTTGGAGAAGGCCATTCCACCCTGCAGGTCAATCTGTGAGAGAGCCAAACAAGGCTGCGAGGCACTTATGAACAAGTTTGGCTTCCAGTGGCCGGACAGACTGCGCTGTGAGAACTTCCCTGTGCTTGGAGATGGACAAATCTGTGTGGGACAAAACGACTCTTCTGCCACCGTCCCACCCATCATACCTGCCCCGGGAGTCCCCGACCTCCCCACGGTCCCCTCAGATGGGAGGCCTTTCCATTGCCCTTCTGCTCTCAAAGTTCCTCCATATTTGAATTATAGGTTTCTAGATGAGAAGGATTGTGCAGCTCCTTGTGAGCCATCGAGGAGCGGCGGGTACATGTTTTTCAGTGACAAAGAGATTCAATTCTCCCGCTTATGGATTCTGGTCTGGTCTGTGCTTTGTTGTGCATCTACTTTATTCACAGTTACTACTTATTTAGTCGACATGCAGCGCTTCAGATACCCAGAGCGGCCTATCATCTTCCTGTCCGGCTGTTACACTATGGTCTCCATAGCTTACATAGCTGGCTACTTCCTCGGGGACAAGGTGGTGTGCAATGACAGTTTCAGCCCTGGTGGCTTTAAGACAATTGTCCAGGGCACCAAAAAGGAAGGCTGCACCATCCTATTTATGATGCTCTATTTCTTCAGCATGGCCAGTTCCATCTGGTGGGTCATCCTGTCTCTCACCTGGTTCCTGGCAGCAGGTATGAAATGGGGTCATGAGGCTATTGAGGCCAACTCTCAGTATTTTCACCTAGCTGCCTGGGCCGTGCCGGCGGTCAAGACCATCAGCATCCTGGCCATCGGGCAGATCGAGGGTGACGTGCTCAGCGGGGTCTGCTTCGTCAGTCTCAGCAACCTGGATCCTCTACGGGGTTTTGTGTTGGCACCGCTCTTCATTTATCTCTTCATCGGGACCTCGTTCTTGCTGGCCGGCTTTGTGTCGCTGTTCCGAATCCGCACCATCATGAAACACGACGGCACCAAGACAGAGAAGCTGGAGCGTCTGATGGTGCGGATCGGAGTATTCAGCGTGCTCTACACCGTCCCCGCCACCATCGTTATCGCCTGCTTCTTCTACGAGCAGGCCTTCCGCCCCCACTGGGAGCGCAGCTGGGTCAACCACAACTGCAGGAGCCTGGACTTCCCCTGTCCTGCTCAGACCGGGCTCCGCATGACCCCAGACTTCACTGTCTACATGATCAAGTATCTGATGACACTCATAGTGGGCATCACCTCTGGTTTCTGGATCTGGTCTGGGAAGACCCTGCACTCTTGGCATAAATTCTACTCAAGGCTGACTTATGGCAAACATGGAGAGACCACTGTGTAGAATAAAGGGACATATGTACGTTTCTAGGACTGATTTGTGTATTATTAACTGTTTCTCATATGACAGCTAAGAAGCACAGAGAGTAGCTATACAGCATTTGTATTCGACTCGGCTTTAGAGCCACTCATGCATACCAAACTAAGGGTTAGGGTTTGACAAAAGGGCATGCTGGATAAACTGAACCTGACTGTCTGAACAAATAACAAGCATGGCTGTGGATGCCATGTGCTGAAATTCTCTCCTCCCCCTCTTTGGCTCTTTTCTTAAAACCACCATAAACTTGAGGGGAGTGATGATCCAGCAGACAGGAACACAGAGAGAGGAAAGGGGGAGGAAGGAGGGGGGGGAGGGATGAACAATAGCTGTTTATCCTCTGTAAACATTTCATATGTAATTAAATAAACCTGTAAATAGTATTTGTAAAAACATGAAATTATATATTTGTATTTTTAAAAAAAAAAAAAGTAAATACTTTTTATTCTCTGCCGGTGTACCTGCTCTACTTTTGCACTGTTAGAAAGCCACGTAACGTAGAGTTGTTCCTTTTTTTAATTAAATACTGGTAATCAATTGGTTTTTTTATGGATTCAAAAGATGTCTATATTTCAGTCTGTTGGATGATGTCAAAGAGGATTTTCCAGTTTCAGTCACTCCTCTTTAAACTAAAACATATGCTGAATCTCTACAATGTCCAGATATCAAATAACTATAAATCAAATGCTTGATTTTTTAAAAAATGCCTTTCCATATGTTCAGTATTCTTTAATGATTAAATACTGTCTTGATAACAAGTTACTTTCTTTGATAAAAGGACAGCCATGTTGTTTTCACAAGGAGGTGAGGGTTGTTTGACACCTGAACATCTGTTGCCTCAGACTGGCAGACAACCATAAAGCAGATTATTGGAATTCTTAATGAAAATTAGCTTCTACAAGACTATAGCCCTCTGGGAAATACAAGGAATGAGTTTAGACTGAAGCGGCTGTCAATTGAAACAAACCTCTCCTTTTGATCGCTTATCAAGGGTTTCGAAAGATTTCACATATGTGTGTTTTGTGTCTGAGAGGCTGGTGCCAATCTGTAAGAATGTGACAGCAACCCCGGTGCAAACATTGAGACCTTTCCAAATGGAGGGCTTCCTCACACATACACTAACATCGCCTTCATGTGCTAAACAAAACGAGAAACCCTTTTTTTTTTTTTTTTCGCCACTTGTTAGAGAGGTCTTGGTTAAATCAACAGGAATCAATCTGGCAAGCGAAGTCTGTGCTGTTGCATAGGTGTGAAAATGTTCCTGCCTGCCTGTTTGGGTGAAGAAAAAACAAGGTTGCTCAGCTTTGTGCTTATAGTGTTACTTCTCTGCAGCCACCGTGCTCTCTGCCAAGTTGGAATCCCCCAAGCCATGCATGGCTGAAATTGAACGTTCTCCGCGGTGATGTCATCAAGTAGATGGGTATGTTGGAGAAAGCTGATCCTCTTGCCTCAGAGCACAGGCTCTGGGCTAGAAGCAGACCTGAAAGAAATGCACGCAAATACAGTGTGTGTGTATCACTTACTATACTGTGAAGGTTTAGGGGGGCCGCATAATGCATATATAGTATAGTATATTTTCTGACATGATCATATAGCTGCTATCAATCTTTTATATCTCATGACCTGTTAGACAAGTTGATGTTTGTCTTTCTTGTATCCCTATATGGGGTTAAGTACAGATGGGTTGTAATAACAGACAGGTAAATTTGATTAAAGGTAGGAACAGGTACTCTGACGGTGGGAGACCATAAATCAACCTGTGTCTCTCTCTCTCTTTCTCTCTATTCTGCCCTTTACACCCCCCTCCACCTCCACCCTCCTTCCCTCTCTTCGCTCAGATGAATGGGGGGAATGCGAGTGAGTCAGTGGAGCGGCGCTGGGCCTTTGCCTACTGACAGACAGTCTCCTGTGTGCTGCTCACTTCAAAGCGCTGCTGAAACCTGACTAGCTCCTTGTAAACAGTGCCGCCTGGCCCGAAGGCCCACTTCCTGCGCTTAACTCAACTTAATGGCTGGCTTGTTTGGCTTTGCACTGAAGCAGAGAAACGAGTGAAGAGTGAGAGAATGAAGAGAAGCGGCATGTGGGTGGGGTGCTGGTGGTAAAGAGAGTCAGATTGTTTTAGGGTTAAAGGGAGGAGGGGTTTGGAGAGCACGATGGAAAATCTGTATTATTTGGTTGCTTTTGTCTTTCTCCAGGGAAAAATAACAAAGGAGGGAAAAAGAGAATCTAAATGAGGAGAGACATCTATGATTTTGTGAATATTTTAAGTAAAATCTTGGATCTCAGACCATCAAAACTATTGTAAATGGAATCAGATGAACTACATGTATGCCAGGTAAAAAAAAAAAAAAAAAGCTTTTCACAAAGTCAAAATAGGTGCTGTATGACCCATCTGGGGAGGTTTTACACAGACTTTACCTGATGTCTTCATGTTCTCCAGATACAGAGAAATGTTAGACGTACATTTATAGCAAAAAGCTACTGTACCAAACTGTGCAAGAGCTGAGAGTTCTCTAGAGTAGATAACTCTAATTGTACTTTCTTTAATGCTGGTGCCCAGTTTTTTTTTTTTTTTCTGTGGCAGCCGTCTCCCATGTTGTTGATCTCAAATCTTAAATCTTGCATGCAGCCGTTTCCTGCTTGCTCGAGGGCAAGAAGGGACAAGCCGGGGGTAAGTCAGGAAGAATGCTTTTCGAGTTGATATTATGATGTCGCTCGTATTGGAAGAAGGCCTTGGCATGTCAGAAAGGGATCATGTTAGTTACAAGCGCCAGTGTTCTCGCTGTTACTTAGAAGCCTTTGTTCAAGTGCGATTGTGTGATTGCAACGCGCATTTCTTCGGTTTTTCTTTAGTAGTGTTACTATGTATGAAGGAGGTTGAAAACATTACAAACAAAGGAAATCAAGATTGTGGAAAAGAGGGGGGAAAAATGAAAAGAAAAGAAAAGAAAAAAGAGCCAGACATGTAGTAAGCCTGTTTCTAATCAAATCTTGGCACAGACTCAAGAAGAACTCATGCTCTGAAGGCTAACTCTGGATTAGTTGCAGTCATACATTATCCTAACCATAGGAGAGCAGCTGAGATTTTCCAGAGCACACACTACATCTATCTGTCTTTCTCTCCCTTGAAATCTCAACAGGAAGTGCAATATGTTCTTTCTCCTCCTATCACTGCTTTCAGAGGCGGACGCTGTGAGTGGGATTGATGGAGCTCAACAAGTTGGCAGGAGAATGTAGGTTTAAATGTACATTTCAAATTTTCTGACTTTGATTCAGGGCCTCCAGCCATAAATTCTGATTCTGGCAGTTACTGTGAGGAGGTGTCCTGCTTTTCTCCATTTATCTCCTGTCCACTAAATTCACTTTTTAAACCTGACATCTGCCCTACTCTTCTTCAATTCAGAGACGTTTAGAGAGTGAAAAAAAACAAAAAACCCTGTAATCGTTGTTGTTCTTCACTTTTCTTTTTTTTAAAGAAAGACTGTTTGACATCTTTAAAGATTGTTAAGCCCCTGAAAAGACTTTCAAAATAACGTGGTTCCAAAATGAAATATATATCGTCAGTATTTCATTTATTTTCATATTACTATGATGATTTGTCCTCCCGGCCTCTTTTTTTAGGCTTTCATCAAGATCAACAGCTGTTCCAAATTCACTAAACACAGCCTCTCATACCTTATTCCCTAAATAAGATCAACATGTGGATTAAATTCTCGCAGCAGAGGCAAATATAATAGAAACTAGGGTAAGAGGTTGACTGTACTAAACTCCCTAGCATTACTTTCTTGGTGGCTCATTTTCATGCCTCATGTACACCATTTGTCCAGGATTTTATTGCTCATAAGTGCACAGACCACTCAGGGGTGAAAACAAACACACACAACAGACTGAAGGAGACGAACTGCAATGATAAGGGAGGTTTTTTTTTTCTTCTTTTTCTCACCCCTGTCCTTCAGGGCAAGGGTGTATGTTATCAGGATAGAAAGTGAAGGAGTACTTCAGAGCCTCTCCAGCTGCTGAGCAGAGAGGTGCCGACAGCTGTGTGACAGATATTTTGGGAGCCTGCAGCACGCCTGGGATAATAATGGGCTTGATTGGGAGGAGTGTGTGTGTGTGTGTGTGTGTATGTAGAGGGAAGGGAACAGTTAATGTGCATCCAGACACCACAATGTGTATACAAGCGTGCCACTCTCATAAACTTTCCGAGTGATGGCGCAAGTAGCAAATGATAACACGCGGAGGGAACAAGTGTCTGGTGTTTCGAGCTACTGTGCGTTAATGGCATTGAAATTTGATGCAGCCAGTATTTATTTGTTAAAACATTATTATCAGTCATATCTACGGCCCGTAGACAGGGAGCGACAGTGATCTGGGGTCACCTTTTTCAAGTATGAACACACGCACAGACCAAACCTTTCTGTTTGATGTGTCATCTATCATAATGTCCATATATCTTGTAATGAATCTACTGTATGTGCTATGAACTCCACACATTTATCCAGTTAGAAATATGCAGTATCAGTGGATATAATGAACGGTTCTCCCCCTCCTACACAATGTTGCTATGAAATACTGTAATAATTATTCCAACCGATATTTTGGCTCGTGATCAAAGCTTTTTTTTTGTGTGAGCCAAGAGGAAGGAGGAGGTTATAATGTCTTGAAATAACAATGGGCCGAAGGGAGTGTTGTTCCCATCCAGCAGAGGCTTAAAAATGAGTTTTACAGCTGGGGAAGTAATCACTCTTCTATTAATTGATAAGCAAACCAACCTATACAGATGCTTTACAGGGCCGTAAAAGTTATTCTTAATGGCCCTATAATGTGATATTGCAGCACTAGGAGCACCTGTATTTCCAGGTAAACTAGGTAGTAATACTCTAATCCAGTCTGTGACTTTAGCTACTCTTCCCCTGGGCCCCAGTAAGGCTCGAGGCTTCGATGATGACTTATTGAGTCGGCTCCTCTCTGGCGAGCGCCGGCCCCCCTGTTTTAATGGAGGCCCTCTTAACAGCTCTTTCTGAGGAATTTACAGCCCTGGCCCCGTCCCACTCTAGTCCAGGAGAGAGGAGGCGGGGAGGGAAGCACACTGCAGCCTTGTCCCAACAGAGCCAGCGGTGGAAATGAACAGCTTCAGGCAAGGTGGCAGCAGAGCTCCTGTGTGTGTGTGAGTGTGTGTGTGTGTATATGTGTGTGCCCATTTCTCTCTATCTCTGTGTGTGTTCACTTGGCTGTCTATGCTTCTGAGCCTGTGTTCATGGGTGTACATCTAAGTGAGTGAGTGAGTGGTTATAGAAGGGCTCCAGTTCTGTAGGTTCTCTCTGTAATTTCACTCTCTGCACAGCGTAATCGCTTCCATGTGGGCCCTCACCAACAACAGAGTAGTGGAGGGGCCTCATTGCAAAGGTGGGAGTTGAACACATAGACACATACATGCTCTCTCTCTCTCTCTCTCTCTCTCTCTCTCTCTCTGTCTCATGGAAAAGAGCTGCTAAACGAAGCATGTTCACGAATGTAAAAGACTGCGATATGATTTTTTAAAAAGCAGAAACATATAGGTAACTATTTTTGCCAGCGCCATACCAAACCTTTAATGCATCAATTCCCAGTGTGCAAGCCAGATAAAAATCTTATCATTCCGATGTCTCAGTCAGAGAAACAGCAGGAAGGCCAGTATTCCCAAATTATGCACATTAGTAATTTCCTTTAGAGATATTCAGAAGTTTAGTGGTTTTCCTGCGCATCCTGTGTGGTTATTTGGTGGCGACTCTCCCTGCACATGTCGAGCTGTCGGCTGGAATGGCCTGAGGACTGCTGGGCCAGACAGTCACGGTCAATGTGTGAAACTAACAGAGCGTAAAACAACAGAAGCTTTTGCACAACAGGGTCAGCATTTAAAAGACACCTCACCAGAGCTCATATACTATTTCAGGAAGAGAAATTATGAGGTTTTAAAAAAAAAAAAAACCTGATAGGAAAGATGGTATTTTTGGAGGACAAGGACAGCTTAACGTGATGTTAACTGAGACTGAATTGAAGATTTACAGAGAGAGATGGATTTAGTTGAGCGTTCTGTGTTTCAAACGTTTAAATCAAGGATCTTCCTTCAGTGACAGCTAATGTTAATGTTGTTATGGTGAACAACACCCTCTGCTGTTCTGGCACATGTACTGCTGCAATAAACACTGAACAAATCAACCATACAGCTACAACACGGTGACATGGTCCGTCAGCAATGAAATAAATAATTATTTAGTGTTCTAGTTTTGATGAAAGGCTGTGACCATGCATATTTATATATGTAAATGTTGTAGTATCTCCTAAATGCTGGTTGGGCTTTAGTTTCACAGTCCATTATTTCATAAAAGAAAGCCCTTAACAGAAATTCAATCCACTTTTGTGAGAGTAGTTGTGAGAATAGTGAGTGGTGGCACAGCAAACAGAAAACACAACAGCTTTGGCCTCTCAGTAGTACAGACAGAAGGAATGCTGACTGTTTGTCCAGCAAGCCCAAGAGGCAGCTGCTGTGGGAGAACGGCAGGGGTCACAGCTTAAGTGTTACATTTTTTTTCCTTGGAAACTTCACAATATTGTTGCTGAATAGTTGTATGTTTTCTGCTTTAACAAGTAAGCACAAGGAGGGAAAGGTCAGTAGGTCATTGAAGTCACATCTCTGCCGGGTGTGAAGAAAGAGAGGAAACTATGTATGTATGGAGAGGATGAAGTCATGCTTGATGTCATTCAGCCACCAATAGTATATCTTTTTGTTGCAGTTAAGGGAATATATTTAATAAGATATGACCTTCAAACAAAATTAAAAAAAAGATTATTGAAACCCTGAGTTTTGCTGTTGTTTTACAAAAAAAAACACTTTTACAATGCTGAATTTACAGAATTACAGGAACATCACGACAAAGTGTAAGTATCATTTTGCACACTGCACACTGTCTAGTTCCTGTAAGTGGTTTAGTGCTCTGTCTCAAACCAGCTGAAAAGTAAATGTCTGCTTGTGTGTACATACTTCACGTCTAGATGGTGCCAGTGTCTTCATTCTTAGTGATAGTGTAAACTGAAGGACTGTCTCCTGCCAGCAGCAACACTGAACAGCAATAATTAGCTGAGCATGCAGTTTTTTTTAGATCATTGCTGTGAAGTGGATGTAAGGATCCTTTGTTTAACCCTTTGGCTGCTTTTTTTTCTTTTTTTTTTAAATGAAAGGCCATGTTTTACTGCCAACCTCTTACTGGGAAAGCCAACCTTACTCAACCTGATTGGCACAGTATGTTGTCATCACTTGCAAGAGCTGGTTTATAAAAAAAAAAGCAAACAAAGAAATTTGACACCAGAGGGCACTAAAGTTCAATTGCGCAAGCCTGATCATGTAAAGGTAAGTGCTCGGTGTATGATTAATGTACTTTCACATATGTCATGATCGTAGAGACTTACAATTTGTTAGTCTCTATTTCTCGACATTGAACAAAGAGAGTGTGATGCTGAGCAGAGACTGGGCTAAGCTGCTTTCACAGCAGCATTTACTGAAATATGCGTCCTTCACACTGTTGTGTCTTCACAACTTCTGCTAATTTAGCAATGGAAATCACAAATTTAGTCCATATAAGACATCATTTCTCTTATATGGATACTTATGGAGGCATTTATCATTAATACTATCACAGATACTAGCATTATATCTTTGCTGACTGATTGTGCCTTTTGCCCACCATCAGAAGATATACCACTACAAGTATGCATTAATGACTTTCCTGTTACTCGCTACTTCCTATGAGTTTTCACGATACTGTGTCTCTTAGTTTAATACTTCCTTATTTTTGTACAATTTCTATGATTGCTCATGTATTGTGTGATGCATTATTTTTCATTAGTTCAATACCTTCTCCACATTTTTTTTTATTCTAACTGTCTGTTTAATATCTTTTAAATAATCTTAATGGGCTGTAACAACATCCTCAAATATATGTAAGAAACATGCTGACCATCTTGCTTCCTATTTAGCTCCAGCATGCAGTGTATATATATATATATATATATATAACAGTGTCAGGGTATTTTTTCCCATCATAGTCTGATATTACTATGATTACGGTATTTTTCATTCTTCATTCTGTCTTTCATAAGAAAATTAGTCATCAAATATTTTACTTTTTACTTCTTTTGTAACATCATTATAAGCTTTCGAATTCAGTCACACTGCATCGGTTTCACTTTCAAGATCCACAAAGATTCTTATCAGCAGACAGTATCCTTCCTTCACTCTGTTGTGTCTATCTCTGGTCCACATCTATCCCCGCCTGTTCAGACTGAAGAGTCACGGTGGATAGCTCTCGAAAGACAGAGACTAAAATCACATCAGTCATTCGAGGACAGAGAGCAAATCAAACTACCTGCATGCATACCAGCTCCTGGTAAAAGCTACAGCCTACAGCACATATAGGGGGAAGTTGTAGAAGTAATGGGTCAGTCAGCATGTCTCCCTCCTGATCCAGGCTCTATTGTATGCAGTAAGTGGCCCCAGTGCCTAAATTACATTAATTATGCTCCTACAGGCCACAGCTCTGTGGGAGAAATGCAGTGTTATCACTCTGTTTCCTCTTAATGAGCAGCTCAGCAGCCTCGGTATTTCTGCCAACTTTCTCAGCATGTGTTTTCTTTTTCCCAGGAAGCTGTCACGTCTTATTTTCAGCTTTGAGTCAAACCTTATTAGATAAAATGTCCGTCATGGTGTGCACTATATATATATATAACTGTTCCTGATTTTTTTTTTGTACTGTGACACTGAGCTCATCCAGCATCACAACGATTCGTAGATTTAACTGCAGGGCCCAAGAACACCGTTACAATCAGATATGAAGCCCTTGATTGGATGCATGACCACCATGTGCACAGTCGCTCACACAGTGTCCGACAATGTGCGCTACAGCAGGGTGTTTGGAGACACGTGATGGGAGACACCATGATGGTTTGACAGATTATCATCTGCCAATGATGCCTTTGCTAGACGGAACCTGTGGCTATGGACAGTAATCCCAAATAAGGCATGAAAGATGTCTGTGTCTTTGTAATGTGCCAAGTATTGTTTTTGGCAACTTTTCATTTTTACATTGAAATTCTGGTGAAAATCAGTTGCTTGCCTCTTCTCTGGTTTATTTTTATAGCAGCACTAAACTGAAATATGTTTCACAACTTCTGTTATTTTAAGAGCAATGAATCTGCAATAAACCTGTCTGATTGATCTAAACTATGAAAAGGTCTTTACAATGGCGTGTCTGTGTGTGCAGCCTTTTGGTAAATGTTTGATTTGGGAATTCTCTCCTCACAGAAACTAAAACAAGCCCCTCACACAGTGCTATTCTGTGTGATCACTGATGTGGAATTTGGGAGGCTAGGATGGGAGTGGAGTGGAAAGAGATGTTTTAATCACCGCGGTGGGCTTCTGTTTTGTTCTCTGACATCAAACACTTCTAATCCTGTTTTCTTGCCTCATCAAAACTGCTGTACCAAGATTCAGACATGTTAAGTTTGATAATTTTGACAGATCTTGTTCCCTCGTGATTGCATCCTTTAATAAAGGATGCAGATTGTGTGATGTCTTAGTACTGCTCTGTTAGGTCGACTCTCTCGACAACAACATATGTTCATAACGAGAACAACAGCAGGCCCCTCTTGAGAGATCTTCTGGTTACCATCGCAGCAGGTGGGTCTATTGAAGTGACGCTATTACCCCGGGAACAGACACCTTGCCATGTGTGCTGGGATATACTGTACCAGGGCAGGCACTCACACTTAAAGCTACATAGGATTTATGAGCCTGTTGTTCACAATCACAGCTCTACAGCCCACAGGCGTGAAATGACCCTCTGCAATGCTGGGCGTCACTGGTATCACAAAGTTCAGTTGCAGCATTGATAAGTGAGCAGGCAAACATGGAAATCGATAAACGGCAGCGCATACAACAAACAGCAGACAATACGACCTTTGGCTGGGTGGGTAGATAAGTCTCCCCTCCTTCCTCCCACTCTTCCTCTTCCTGCCTTCCCTTGTTTATATGTAGTATGTGTCTATTAGCCGTGATAATAAAGGACAGTGGTTTGAGTAGTGGGTGGGGGGGGATTCTTGTGTTGGAGTGATTTTGGTAAGACAAGGAGATGTCTAGCTTGCCTGAAATGGCCAAAGTGAAAACAGAAAGATTTGTGATGTAGGTGGAGTTAGATCAGGGGAGGGTGAGAGAAAAAGGGCTCGAACATGTGCAGAGAAGTGTTAGAAGGGAGGTCAGAGCTGCACTGGCTTAGCAGAGAGTGAGAAACAGAGACAGTGTTGGTTTTACAGAAGACAGAGACAGAGAAGGCAGCAGAGGCCCACACAGCAGTGACAAAGAAAGGAAGTGTGATAACCAGCTTGGGAAATGACTGTGTAAATTATTTGTTGTTTTTTTTTTTTTTTATATTTCCGTTAAGAGACTTGGGTGAGACATGAGCGGGGATGGAGGCAAACAACGTTATGTATCAACCTTCAGGATACACATTAAGTCTTCTCATGCATCGTCTGCACCGGGGAATGGGCCAGGAACTATTGAGACCAGGACCTCAGAAAAAGGTACTGACACAGGTAAGGGCAGCATGAGAGAGGCAGCGAGGAGATTAATAATTCAAGGTTGTGTGTTTGTGTTGGAAAGCGTTCAACTGGTAGTATTTACCATGTTGTTCATGTCAGTATTTGAATAGACAAGTCTGAACATGGAAATGCTCCCTGATAGCAGTTGATGCGCTGTAAGACATTTGCTTTAATGTCCTCCTGGTGTTAAAAACAGATTAGTTTCGAGGGCATATTTGTTGCTATCAAAGTTAATATCAGCTGGTTGTTCTGAGTTTAAGTGTCCATTTATCTGATTATTTTTTTATTGCATTATTGTCCTTTCACTCTCATATCGTCCCACATTAATTATCAACTTTCTTATGCACTCAAAGCTTCACTGTTTTTAAAGATTACGTCAACTTAGATTCCTATTGGAATACATGACCTTTCACATTTTTTTCACTTTGTAATAACAAACACTGGGTGTGTTGCTTTTGTTGTGAAACTTCAAAGGTTGATCTGAAGACATAACACAGCCTGTTTTTAAGTTTTGGTTCGCTAGATATGATGTTATTGTCTGTATATCTATGTTTATCTGCTTAAGTGAGCTATTTCAGAGTAAATTGCCATCTGGCATATATTATTAGATAAACATCTCTTTATCAGATGTAAACCCTCTACTGTATGTTTTACCTGTGAGCATTTCAGAAACACTCACACACAGACATGTCACCTTAGCCACAGAGGATATCTGAGGTTTCCAAAAGCGTTGCTTGAAAGTTTTATTTTCAACAGCAGTAGACGTTTTTTAAATAATCATTCAACACTTAAGTTGAGTTATGAACGACTGACATCACTGACCTGCATGTAAAAGTCCTCTAGTCTAGTTCTTCTGCTTAAGTCTTGTAAAAAAAAAAAAAAAGTCAAATGGTCACAATGTGAAAGAAGTGTGAAGCTCCACCCCTAAGTGTGACCGATTGCAGAAGAGCAACTCAAAGTATGATGCATGCTAAAGTAAGCACTCAGTGTCTGCTATAATGAGTGATTCAGCAGTATAATCCTCGGCTAAAGGTTAGTAGTAAAACCATGACTAGTGTACTGTATATAGTTCAACATTACAGCACACTATCAGATTGGGTCCATTTTTGGCTCCCACATTTTATACACCTAACCAAGCCTTTTTAATGACTATCAACTACTCTGTCATGCTGCTGATGATAAGCTCTTGTTTAAAAAACGTTAGAGAATCAGAGGGAGTGAAGTTTCGGTGAATACCCACCCCTGTGCATTTAGGATCCAAGCAATAACTCAACTCTGGGTCCAGTGAGAGTAGAATATTGTATCAATACAAGACTTGCTCCTAAAAGGCTTAAAAATAAGAAATAAAAATGAAATACAGGCCATGTACAGGCCAGGTCTGTATGAACTATATTTGAGAGAATTGATATCAGTGGTTTTCTGGGCAGTGGCTACCTAAATTCAGAGAAAAGGAAGAGCTAATAATAGCTTTTGTGGTGTGAAATATTACCATAAATGACAGAACGGAACATTATGCTCTTGATTTTTTTTTTTGTTTCTATTTTTGTTTTATGTAAAAACATTTCTGTCCTGTTTTGAATGCTCGTTCATAACATTCATTATGAATCCTCCCGCTTATGTTGCGTTTTCTTTCTGTGTCTAACTTCTCTTCTCCATATTCAGGGTTTCTATCCTCTCATAAACATCTGGATCTACCCGTCTTCATAGAGCCCCTGGAGGACTGCTGTGTGGACGAAGGAGGTGACATTACACTGCGTGGGGTTCTCACTGGAAGTCAGCCAATCAAAGTATCATGGCTGCACAATGGTGAGATGGGACAACTTCATCTAAGATTTCTTAATTCCAGCTACTCCTAAAAAGGAATAAATGAAAGCAGCAAGAACATTTGGTTTAAAATCTGGCTATTCATGAGAAGCAGTTTGCTGGATTCATCTGTAAATCTTTGGGGAAAAATCTACTCTGTTTAATAACAGCAAATGTACTGTTTCTGTTTGTGCTCGTGCCAATACAATGACTAAATGAATTGTGAAACGATGCTATCTTTTAGGGTTGCACCATTGCATCAAATGGAAACATAATCGTCTACACATTTCGCTTCACTCAGCCTGACATATTTGTTATTTTGGGAGACTAGGGTGTTGGTCAGAATTTAAACAATGCTTGGCCATGAAACATGCATTAGCAATGATTGATCCACAGATCCTATATTTGATTTTCGAGACTTCCTTCCTCACATTCATTCTCTACATTGCTCTTGGACTTTATGCCAGTGAATTAGAGTGTTTCTAGTTTCTTTGTTTGCTCCTATGGGCAGGTGAAGTGGCCCGTTTTGGGACCCCTTCCTTCAACGGCAGGGAGGTGAATTTCGTGGTGAAGGAATGCTTGCCAGAAGATGCTGGTGCCTACACCTGCTTGGCAGAGAACAGCGCAGGGAAGACATCCTGCTGTGCCGCTGTGTTTGTCAGAGGTGAGGTGTACATTGAGTACATTGAATTCCCATTTGCAGGGAACTCATCTTACAAACAATCTCCTGCTAATAGCGAACAAAGCAAGAGTTTCATTTCTGATGTCCTGTGGTCTGTTGTCTCTGTTTCCTCTCTTTCACCGTCAACCAATCCAGACTTTGAAACTCTCTGTGGTGCGCGCAATCACGTTTCAAAGATCCCCATTTCTGCATCCAAGAGCGTTATGGAAAATGGAAAGTCACCACAGTCTCACAAACATGAGCCACAGAACCTCAGAGGATCCACTTGTACCTCGCCTACAGGCGCTGACATGCAGAGTCCGGCCTCATCTCCAAGAGGTAATCAGATTATCGAGATTTAATAATTTGTGTGCATTTTAGGAATTCAAGTCACTGTATTGCATTACTGTGACATTGCAAAAAAGCCTCGCATGCTTTGATATTCCCGGAAGATATACTGGCCTCTTTGTGACCATTGTTTTAACCTCTCCCGGATATCCATGTTATATTTTTAAAATGAAAAGGAAACGCATCACTTCCTGTCCTTTTGCGATTGGTGTATACAAGTAGAGAATTATGCAGGACTTCTACAACAATATAGCTCTTTAAAACACCCACTAAAGGTTTTCATTCCCAAGTGAGCACCATTTAGGGAAGTGGACAGTGCACAGTACTGTCAAACTTGCTGAGTCTGTTAACTGATAGCCATAGACAGAAAAGGGCCACACCTCTATCCTCCACTCTTAAAACCTACCTGCACTTGATCTCTCTCTGCAGAAGTCATCCCAAAGAAGAGAGCCAACTCGGGGACAGGTAAGAAGCACACACTATATTTTTTTAATTTCTCCAAATGACCAAGCAATGCACCTGTCTTTCCACCATCTATTCGCTCTTGCTTCTCTTTCTCATTGTTCAATGCTGTATTGTCTGCTAATCTTTCTATGGTCCATGTTCACTCATTAGAACCTGTTGCTTTGTGTGTGTGTGTGTGTGTGTGTGTGTGTGTACGTGTGTTTGTGGTTAAGCCTTGAGCTACATACACACCTTTTCAGCTTTTGTTCTTGCTGTAATGTTGTTGAGCTCTATGCTATTATGCCTCCAGACATTGGGAAATTTTACCTTGGGGTGTATGCTGCAATGATAAAAACATAAAAGCTCACATAATTAGGTCTGAATGTTTGTTTGTCTTGGTTTTAGTACAGATGACACATCATACTGATACACTACAGATAATATTTTACGGTTTAAATGAAATATAAGTAAGGGCTAGAGAAGACGTAATAATTAAACATCAGGCTGCCTGTAAAGGAGGGAGAATGTAGATACATCAGCCAGTTAAATGTAATAGGGTTATCAGATTGTCTCCAGTCAAATTCATCATCATGATGCCGAAGTATTTGAATACTGACAGTGTGACATTGACTTCAGCTCATATATGGAATTTTCTAGTCTAATGTAAACACATGATAATATAATGTAACTATAAAATGTAACTGTAACTGTAAATGTAACTGCTTCCTTCCTTTAAGGCCATTTGTAAATAGTTGTGAAACTTATTATGGAACCAGCGTGTAGTGGCGTCTTTAAAGATCAGGTGAAAATATTCAGCTTAACATTGTTTAACACGCTTCATTACACAAGGACTGGTTGTACTTGTGTTGGGGGAAGGTTATCTGTGTTTTGCACTGGTTTCCACTTGAGACACTTGGTGCGCTGTAGGCTACAATAATAAGGGTCTTAGGGGAAGTAACGCACTTCCAGTCTTACCGCACAGCACACATCGCAGATCAAGTAATCCCATTACACTAGTAGACATTTTTTCTGTGTCTCTGTCTTTATCTGACACTGTCACACCACACTGGATAGCTTCCAGCAGTGTGATATGTTTTAGGCATTTAACTTTTCAGCACAGCCAATGATACCACATTGAGTCAGCAGACCGAAGTCAAAACATTCACTTTGTTGTGTCTTTGCAGGTCCAGCATTACATTTTGAAAATCCTCCTCAGCACCTTGAGGTGAAGGTGGGGCAAACTGCACGTCTGACTTGCCATTTCACCGGCAGCTATCCTGTAGTGTCGTGTTGGATCAGAAACAAAGACCAGGTGCTGTAATTTAAAGGCTAGTACACAAAATATGCAATTTATGACAACCCAACTTCATTCATCTCCATTGTCTGTCAGTATTTATCTCCTCCTTTTTTCTTTTTCTTACTTTTTATCTGCAGATAGTGGATGGTCCAGAGCTGTGGGCAGAAAATACTGATCAGAGCACCACACTTGTTATAGCAGAGGCTAAACCACAGCACACAGGTCGCTACACTGTCGTAGTGAAGGACCGTAAAAGCTCAGCACAACACACGCTGACCCTTTCTGTCATAGGTAAGGCAACACACACTCATCAGTGTCAAGACCATGTAAAGAGGTATTGCAATTTTTTTGAGCAGTGTATTCATCATCCTCCCATCAGAGAGGCCACAGCCTCCTGCCTCCTGCCCTGTGATCTCCCTCGTCACTGCCAGCAGCCTTGTACTGTCCTGGTCGGGCCCCTGCTACGACGGTGGCAGCGCTGTCCTGGGTTATGTGGTTGAAGTAAAGAGCCAAGGACGTGCGAAGCTTGGGGACTGGAGTGAACTTACTGCCCAGTGTAAGAGCACTTCATACAAAGTGTGCTCCGGGCTGCAGCCTCAAGGGGAATACTGTTTCAGAGTGAAGGCCTACAACACAGTGGGAGTAAGCGAGCCAGGCCCAGAATCAGCAGTGGTAAAGATGGAGCAGAAAGGTAAGGTGATATGGGTTATTCATACATGAAAATGGGGCAAATACAATGAGGTTACTATTACAGCTATTGTGTCTGTGTGTGTAGATTCACACAAACCACAAGAAGAGGAGGCTCCTCAAGCATATACCTGTGTCACTGTCGATTCATCCCACAAAGTCACAGATCATTACAATTTGCAGGAGAAACTGGGAATGTGAGTATGTGTCTGGACAAAACCCATTTTCCAAACAGGTTTGTGAAGTATTGAAAAGTACCTTTCTACAGAAAATAGGATGAACAGCTAGTGTGGGTTGTCTGGAAGGGATGGAAGTCCTGCCAAGTGCAAAGGAGGGAGGATTAAAATGCATGCATGTAGAGACATGGTTTTCACCTTATTAACAACAGTTGTACACCAGTGTACAACTGTACAACTGTACACTGGTGTACAAGTTTGAGAACACTAGTGGTTGCAGCCTCTACAACTCAAGAAAAAGATCATTGTGATGGGCTTATGTCATTACAATACCTCATTTTTTAATGATCTATGATGACACAACATTCACATTTTATTTCTTGAGGTCCAGAAATAAAAAAAGACTAAACATGTCTCTTCATTAGGGGAAAGTTTGGAATGGTGTACAAGCTAACCCACAAAGAGACCGGACATGTGTATGCTGGGAAGTTCTACAAAGGCCGACGTGCCAAGGAGAGGGAGGCTGCTCGTAAAGAGATAGAGTTGATGAACTACCTTCACCACCCCAAACTGGTCCAGTGTCACGCGGCGTATGATCACAAGCCCGAGATGGTCATGGTGATGGAGTTGTGAGTATCGTCATGAAAGCCCAAAGTGGGTGAATTCTTCTAGCACCTGCAATGTTTCTACATAAAGAGATTTAATAATAGTTTGCGGCCCCTGTGGTTTGTCTGTCTGCAGTATAGCAGGCGGGGAGCTCTTTGAACGCATTGTGGATGATAACTTTGAGCACACAGAGCCTGCCAGTGTGCGCTACATGCAGCAGATCCTGGAGGGGATTGCCTACATGCATCAGCAAAACATTGTCCATCTGGACCTCAAACCTGAAAACATTGTGTGTGTTGACACCACTGGCACCTCCATAAAGATCATTGACTTTGGATTAGCCAGCAGGCTTGGTACGTGAAACGAAACTCTCAAATGTTTATTCTGGTGTTTGTTTCAGTACCAAATTATGCATTTGATGTTTAACAGATGGCGATGCACCTCTGAAGGTGATGCATGGGACTCCAGAGTTTGTGGCACCTGAGGTGATCAGCTTTGAGCCTGTGGGTTTGGCCACTGATATGTGGAGCATTGGGGTCATCTGCTATATATTGTGAGTCACACTTTCACTCTTTCTTTTCTACATTAAAGGATTAGTTCAACATTTTGGCAAATACACTTATTTGCAAGTTAGATGAAAAGATCAATACTGCTCACATGCCTGCATTAAAGTTTGTTACCTTTGGACAGAACCAGGTTTCATCCTGTTTCTAGTCTTTGTGATAAGCTAAGCTAACAGCTACTGTCATACATATGAGAGAAGTATTGAATTTCTCATGTAAATGTTGAGAAGGAAGTGAAAAAATGTATTTCTCAAAATGTCAAACTGTTCCTTTAAACATATTTTGTGTAATGCAAATCCAGTATAATCTTAATATTTGAACTGGTGAGAGCAGTTTCAAATTTTCTGACTTAAATTTACAGTAAAGTAATTGTGTCAAATTAGGATTGAGTCAGTTGGATCAATTTGATCCAGTCCTTTACCTATAAGTCTTGAGGGTCTTGGTAAATTGCAACTCCACAAAAACACTTTGAGAAACTGAACAGAACATAATAGACTGTGCTGGTACTGACAGTCATGATGGATTGACTGCCTGTGCTTTGAGAATTTGAGCCTTTTAGTACCACCTAGTGGATGTACACTGAACCAGCCAATATAATAACACTGCTCTTTTCTCTGGTGGTCAGACTGAGTGGCGAATCTCCATTCCAGGGTAACAGCGATGCAGAGACCTTGGCCTTGGTCACAGCTGCCCAGTGGGAGTTTGATGATGAGAGCTTTGATGAGATCACAGACGAGGCCAAAAATTTCATCAGCTCCCTGCTTAACAAGGACACCAGGTGATGTCATATTCATACAGCTAATGCAAATCATCCCAGACCCCATCTTGACCTTAACTTTAAGCTCTGTGTGTTTCCCAGGCGGAGGATGTCCTGTAAAGAGGCACTCACCCACCCTTGGATGGCGGCGTTTGAATCTGGAGATCATGCCGCCACCAAGAGTCTGTCCAAGGAGAAGATGAAGAGGTTTCTGGCCCGGCAGAAGTGGAAGGTAATCCATTTCAGCACATTACTTTTTTTTTTCTTTGAGTTTGAGATGTTGTTTTTCTTTTCTGACATTTTTTAAAAAAAATATTTGCCTCATAGAAAGCAGGCAAGGCCATGCTAGCCCTGAAGAGAATGGCTCTGCTGTCTAAAGGTGAAAGCACTGTATCTCCCACCAGCCCCGGAGACGGTGAGACACATTCTTTTATATACTCGTCATTTGTTTTCCCTTGTCTAATCGGGCTATATCTACGCTCCTGGGGTTTTACCTCTTTTTACATCTACTTCCTCCTTCCTCATCCTCCTCCTCCTCTCTGGTCCAGCATCACCCCTGAGCCCGGAGGCAGAACATGCCCTGGAGTCTCTGGAGCGCAAGATGCAAGAGCCACCACACTTCACCCAGAGCTTGAAGGACCAGACAGTAGCTCGGGGATCCAGTGCTCGTCTTTCATGTCACGTCACAGGTACACACAGACTTTCTTTATCTTCCCTCATTCAGGAGCTCAAGACTTACTGCAGGTCATATAAATGAGGACTAGATTCGGGTTTGACTTGACGGTTAAATATTCAAATCTGAAGTTTTGACCAAGTAAAATCATGAAACAATAAAAGTAAACCATCACACACTGTATAGATTCAATTATGAGGCCTATTGCTTTGAACTAAATGTTTCAGTATTCATTCAGTCATGTAACGGTCAGCATTCAGGCCTGTAGGACTTGGATCTTGCCTTGCAATTAGTTCATGAAGACTTTTGCTTCCTGCCCCTGTCCCTCACTCCCTCCTCCCTTCTATCTTGGCAGGATATCCTGACCCAGGGGTAGTGTGGCTGCGCGGGGAGGCGCCTTTGGAGGAGTCATCCACAGTTCAGATAGAGTATGAGGAAGATGGCTGCTGTACCCTGGTCCTAGTCAAAGTTGGCCCAAAGGACAGCGATGTTTACACCTGCAGAGCCACCAATGACCACGGGGAGACATCCTGCTCAGCCAAACTCATTGTGCAAGAGTAGATTCATTACATCAATGTATGCTTACTACATATGATGAAGATACAAGTATAAACATAATGTTCTTGAGTCTTGAACAGTTTGTTGTAGATTCTTGTTTTAATTAAAAAAAAGGGACAAAGCTGAACATTCTGTACTGAGGCTGGAAATATTTTTATGTGTATTATTGTACAAAACCTACAGATGAATATTGTTACAGAGTATATAGATAAAGGTTGATATTTCTTCATGGGACCAAGATGTGGTTATACATCGTCTTTAACAAACTGCATTTTCATTTCTTGTTTCAGTGAGCAGTTGTTCTAGCTAAAACCAAAAAAAAAAACGCATTCTTATTTTGGCTCATGTGTGAATTATTTTACCTTTGTCTTTTCAAACCTGCAACCTCGCAATATGAATAAACAGATAAAAAGCACATATGCCTTAAATTATGCTGTTTGGTGAAGAGCGTGTGTGTTTAAGCTTTTGTTGGGTAAAAAGATGAGATGTTTTTTAAAAAATATTCTCAGTAAAAGAAATCTTAAGAAAACGACTAAGCAATTGTTTATCATTTAAACGGTGCATCTCACAAACTATTCAAATGACAACAAAATGTGCAAAGAATTATGGGCTGTCCAAACTTTCACACAGCGCCGTAGGAGATCTCGACCAGTATCAAAAGATACACTCAAACCTTCAAGTTGCAATACTGACACAAACTATATCATATCAAATTTAAACCACAGCAGGAATAAGGAGAATATTTTATATTTTTCTTATCTGCAATCCCATAAATTGACCAAAACCAACAATGAATTGTTGTCTGTGTAAACAAAGCCTGATAGACTGTACAATAGGTAGTTTATTAGTACCATAATACTCACCAGCACATCAGATCCACAACTAAATATTCCAACAAATGCATCATTTACCCCTGTTTGAGTTTCTCAGTAACTAAAGTGACCAGCTGTTTTAGGAAATTAGCGTTTCCAGAAAAAAGAACTACATATTTGTGTGTGTGAGTCATATCCTCAGTACAAACAAATTGGCTTGACTTATCCTTTTAGAAAATGAAGTTGTTTTATGTGATTAGCAGTGAGAGTCATCCAGGGCGTTCTGACCCGTGTCGGACACGACAGTGGGATCCAAAGGTTGGAGTTGCTGAACTCGCTTTAACTGCGTCTCCACAAGCTGCGAGTTACAACATGCGTTCCTGTGTTCGATCATGTTTCTCATCATGAACATGTGTGTGGAAGGAGCCACGCTGTTCAGGAAATAATTGTTTTTTCTCATGTAAGTAAACAGCCGCTTCACCAGCTTATTGTTTGCACAGTCCTGGAGTTCTGGTACCAGATTAACCCTTCGCAACACATCATGTGGGTCTATTGTGTTACCCTGATGAAGTCTGTCATGAAGTGCATAATGCTGGCTTGATCCAGTTACTGGATGTCCATTTTCTTCCAAATGCTCATTTTTTTCTCTGAGCCATGGAAGGGACACTTTAAGTTTCTGATGAACTGCTTTAGCCAAGTTCTTTGATGTGGGAGCAGCTGGTTTTCCTTCGTGTGGATGAAACGGGGGGTTCTCAGGAACTCGCCAGTTTGTGTGTGTTGCCAAATCATGTGCTGAGTCATAAAGGCAGATATTTGGGAAATGTTTCCATGATAGAAGAAGGTCGCTGAAATCTCTTGGACTTTCTGTCTGCAAGTTGAATTTCAGGCTGTAAACGATGCCATGGGGGCAAGAAACGACACACCATCCACCTGTAAAGGAGAAAAAAAAAAGAGGAAAATGTTGTACATGTTTTGTCTCTTTTCTTTTCAAGCTTATGTTTTTCATAGTTACATTTAATTCATACTTACCAGAGGTACCCCAGATAGATTGATGCACTTTGACATAAGTCTGTTGATTCTTCAGTTTCTCCCTCAGTCTGAAGATGAGATCTGCACGAGATCCACTGGAATCAAAACCAGAACTTTTGCACAGACTTCGGAGAGTTGCTTCCTGGGTGACATCAAACAGAAATGTTCACCAAGGATTCAAGAATTAATTGTCATTCTTATTGTAACATCTCTTGAAAGACAGAAGGCATGAACAGAGAGAAGTGAAGCATGTTAAACTGTCTTACTGTGAGATCAGTTGCCTCATTCAAAAAGGAAAATCAAAACTAGGATTTGGATTACAAAAAAAAAATACAAAATTTTTTTTTTTTCAAAAAGGTTTTCTGGCTTTACATAAAAAAGAAAGCTTAGGCCAAATAAATAAGGCTTACTTTTATTACTAACTTACATTTTGCTTGAGCAAATCCTCACAAAGACGGTCTGCAGTTACACTGCTCAGCTCTCCTTCAGTTTCACATGTCGGCATCTTTTTGAATTCTGTGTTGAGGACGCTGTCAGATTTGCGGGTTTCCTTCCCAATCCAAGGAGCCCAGCATTCATAAGATGGATGAACCACAAATGGATTTGTTGAAGAGTCTACAAAAAAGTAAAAACCAGGTCATAATTGCATTTCCAATACATATTTTAAAAAAGTGTTATAGCCACAATGTATTTTTTTTTGTTTGTTTTATGCTATCCTTATATAAACCACTGTGTGATTATATGTATACACATGCATTTTCCACTTTGAACACATTAATGCAGGAAGTGCATATAGCATATACAATGCATATAGCAAAGCTCCAGGTGATGAGAATCAGGTGTGCAGAAGAGGAACCGAACAGTTTTTGACTGTGTCAGTGTGGCTTTGTGTCGGCTTGACTGACATTTGAATCTGAATTTGCTCACCGGAAACATTAACATGAGTAAATATGGACAATGCTTATCTACCCATATTAAGGTGCGCATGTGTATACTGAACTTTGAATAAACAGATCACCTAATCCAAAGATATACAGCATACTGGTTTATTGTTTGGAGAACGTGTCTGAAACAAATTAACCTGTTCACACCTCAGTGGCTTATTTGAGTATATTATTTTTGTCACTACAAAAGGTAAAAACAAGGAACATTTGTATCTACGCACACAGGAGTTGACTAATTGCAACTGGACTATACATTAAGAGATAAGGGTTTGGAGTTATTGAAAAGATCTGAGGCATTCAAGAGTACCTGTCATGATGAAAGCCTTGATGGCTGAAACACATATGCATGTTTTTACTATGACTAAGTAGCCATGAAGTATTAAAGGCTTTTTAAATGTATTACCCTCTAGAGGGCCTCAGATCTTTTCAATAGCTCCTAACTAGTAGGATCCCCAAACTGAAGAGCACCAGCACTCCATGCATCTGTTTTTTGTGTTTGTAGAGATGAATCAATGCAAACAGTTACTTTATACAGTTTGACAGTTTTGGTAAATAACATTTAATCTTCTGCAGCTCTGAACACACACAGTATGTTTTTGACATCGTCTCCTTTGTGCGTTCTAAAGGCCACTGACACGACAGCACGTTATGATTATGATCGTAATTCACTGTTGGATTAAGAATGATCTATCTCGTCATCTTTGAAGTTCAATTAGCGGTTTAGCAGAATCAATAGACACAGCAACATACAGCGAGATTTATCTCTTTACTTACGGGGAAAAAAGCCTTGACTGATCATTTCCAGATGTACAGAGTCCCAGAAGTCCTCTATGTTGTGTTGTCCGTCAAAGTCTTCAGGGGGTGTTTTCAATTCGCTCGCTACATTCACAGACACATGGGATAAATAAAGAAACCATTTTCGATTTTAAACTACAAAAATAATAAATAAATATTCTCATTTTTTAAATTCTCGATCACTGATAACTTACCCTCCAGTTTGGAGACTCTGTTTCTGTGGATGTCCATCATGACAACAGCAGGGGAAAAGCCACAGTTAACGCAGGAGTAACTGTACTCTGCATTGTTCAAAGCCTCGAAGTGACAATACGCTTGAAAAATGATGTTGACCGCCGGGAACTTTTGGCCCCGAAAACTCTCTAAACAGCTGATCAGTCTGGATACAGACACATGCTTCTGTAAAGAAAAACAAAGAGATTAGATATAGATTTTTTTCTTGCTTGTATGCAACTAGAGAAAAATCTAAAAGTGCAGCGTGATAAATGCTTTTCTTCTGGTATAGTTATCTTTCTATTCCTCATATTTTTTAAGTTATCTTTAATTCCTTGAGTCCTGACATTGCCATATACACACCTGTAGGTTGTAGCGCATATAAAGGCAAAGCTCCAGAGTCAAGATGACACGATCATTAAAGTTGTGAAGACCATCTCTCCATTCCTGATACCGATAGTCCATGTGGCATTTGGGGCATCTTTTATTGTAAGTGGAAGTGTCTGCAGAGAGTAAAAGAATAAAATCAGGACATCATATCAGCACTACATGGTCAATCCATGATGTATTTGACTTACTGTGATTTACACCATTCATGCCGACTATTGTAGCTTTGTCTGTGATGAGAAATCCATCTTCTAATCTGGGATGGCCTTGACAGAGCTTGCATGTTTCTTCGGTGGGAATCAAACACGCAGGATAATCTGTCAGTGCTCTTGGAGCGGTGGCATCTCCAGGAAGAGTTGCAGGTATTTTCTTCTCTGCATAAGTGTATCTCACACTTCTCTCCAGCTCTGCGGTTGCAGGATTAGTGTGAGAGTGAAATGTCTCTTGTGTTGACGCAGGCAGGAGATCTTTCCTAGTTTGAAACACGTGCCATTTACCGATGCTCTTATGTGGACATGACTTACGAGGGTTGGTACAGGGGCAATGCCAGGTTTGTTTTTTCAAGTTATAAGTGACTATAACTCTCCCAAAGGAGGAGAAACTGCGTATTTTGGGTTCATGAACGGAGAGACAAAGTTGATGTGTAGAACCTCCTAAATCCACCAGCACAGAAAAAGGCACGTGGTCTTTCTCTGCTCCTTTTTGCCTCAGTTTGCAGTTTGCCATCATAGATTCTTCGACAATATGCAGAGACACCATTTCCTCAAGAACCTCTGGATTAAGAAACTCCTCGCAAGCAATCTTGGTGCAGTAATCCAGCGATCGGATGTGCTCACACAGACTGTAAATTAACCCGCTCTGCTTTGCAAGCAACTGGTACTTGTGACATTCCTCCAACCCACATTTTATCTGATGATGTTTTCCCCAAGTTTTACGCTGTACGTGTATCGGCACGGAGAAGCCATGAGCAACTCTTTGGACAGCAAATATTCCACGTGTTTCATCGACACATACGTTTTTAAGATGTGAAGCAGCAGTAACATCCTTTAGCCCTCCGTGCTTCCTCTTTATATGAGCACCCAGGTTTTTCTTGTAAAGACGAAGCGAGCAGTGAGGGCACCGCACTAATCTTAAACTTCTGATACCGTAAGACGGCAGCGTCGTTGTGTCGGGATACGATGCGGCATCCTTGACTGAGGCCTCGGGTGAACGGGCATCTGTGCTCGAGGCCTCCGGTTGTGAGGCTGCGGGAATATCGCTGGATACCGGTGAAGCTACGGGCGAGTGGAGAGATACTGAGGGTGGAAGTGTATAACAATGGTCTCGTTCTACTGCTGATGTATTACACTCCATGGGCTCCTCCAGTAGATTCAAAAGGCTTGGATGAGGCTCTGAGTTGGGTACTGCCAGTGTCGTAGCCGGAGGAGGGGGCACAGCTGATGTTGTCGCTGGAGAAGTGGGCAGTGCTGATGTCTTAGCCAAAGGAGGGGGTACTACTGATGTAACAGATGAAGAAAGGGGTACTGTTGATGTCACACATGGAGAAGGGGGCACTGCTGTTGTTGCTGAAGAGGGGCATCTTGAAATCTCCTGGGAAGCAGCAGCGCAGAGTAGCGATGGCAATAAGAGCGGTTCCAATGTGAGTGATGGAGGAGGTTTATTTTGGCATCCAAGCACATGACTTTCCATATCTTCCCGCCGTATGATTGTTTTTTCACAGTAGGGGCAATGATAATGACCCGTGAGTCTGCACGGCTGGTTGCATCTGCAGATGATGTTATCTGCAAGAGGGTGCAGAGGAACAATAACTACAACTGTGACTTCATTATTAAATAATTAATAAATATCTGTGAGTTCTACAGCTGAGACAGTCTACGTACCTTTAACATGCAGTGCAGTGCTGATATGGCAATCCATGTGTCTCTGGATCTTCTTGCTAGTAGTCGGCTTGAATTTGGGACACAGAAGGCAGTGAAACAAAGTCTTGTTGATATTTGAGCACTGTATTTCAAACTGGCCCCCAGGTTTAACTATTGATTGGTGGATCTGTAAAATAGCAACATATTACTTGTATTACAACTCCAAGACGTTTTCAAAAACAACTTGACTGGAATAAGCACAACAGAGGAAATGCAGACAAAGCTCTGTACACACATTTTTACAGTTATAACATGAGGCAGGGAAAGAATAAAACATACAGCAAATAAAATATATGAAATAAAATATAACAAAGAGTTGACAAAACATTTAATGTGCTTCATGATGTCTTCCAGAAGAAGGGTAGTTTTGTGTTGCAAAGATTGTTTAATGATGCATAACACATTTCCACATCAATTGAAAGAATAAAATAATCAGACAACCACGATGTTTATTACATTATTTCGTCATTAGCGTTTCTGTTATCGGTATGAACTACAATCAGTGGTATGCACAGATAAAAACTAGGTACACTGTAATGGACTTAGAGCGACACTGTAATGTTATGGCTTTGAACCTTGTAAACCTTGTTAGCTTAACTGTCAACATTAATG
The DNA here is from genome assembly GCA_029490765.1 of Euthynnus affinis. Lineage (NCBI taxonomy): Eukaryota > Metazoa > Chordata > Actinopteri > Scombriformes > Scombridae > Euthynnus > Euthynnus affinis. The sequence goes on along the minus strand of CM055856.1, from coordinate 4,944,652 downwards.
CTAACTATTCCGTCCGCATATATGGGAATAGCTAATACTAACTATAACAAAGTATAAAAGAACTGCAGCTCTGTTGAGAGGTTGGTCTAGTTTATAATCACTTACTTTGACCATGATGCTCTGAAGCATCCAGTCACCCAACTTCCATTAAAAATGTAGTTTTACATGTTGCTGCATGCAGAACGCTCTGTAGTCCGATTGATATTGTGATTGGAGTGCGCAAGCGCGGTAGCTTACAAGGACCCTTTAATGCGGTTGTTCAGCACAATGCCTGTATAGAATCAGGCCCTTATTTTAAAAGGTTTATCCATAGATGTAAACTAAAACTTAAACCTATCAGCCACATCATTAAATTCACTGACAGTGAGATGATTTAAGAGATGCTAGGAGCAAATCCATTAATTATAGGATTGTATAAATATTGTTTCACCCCGCTCAAACTATATAAAATGGGTCTGATACAGAAGAGTAACTGCTGGGATTGTAAAGAGGCTTTTCACATTCTTACATGCTATATGTGAATACCCCTTGGTTCTGCCCATTGAGTGTATGTAAAGATCTAAATTGTATAGTAAAGATCTAAATTGTATAGTTCTATATTTATTTGGAAGTGCCAATTCTAATGCCAATGCTTTTTTTTTTTTTTTTAAAGTTAATCCTCAGCCTTTGCCAATAAACTCTTTGATTATATTGTGTCAGTATCTTATCTGGTATAATCAGTTGGAAAGGTCATTGCGATATAGTTCAGTTGCACTTAACCAGATTGTTGTTTTTTTTTTAATCTTTTGAAGTAGACCCGGCTGTGTGCACACACTGCCAACTGGGTGGTGTCTGGTGACTGAATAGGTGGTATGCAGTTTGGGTGGGGTTACCTGGGGAAGAGATGGTACCAGGATGAATTATGGGATGAAGGCAAGCCAGCAAGAGTAGTGTGATGCTCTGGGAAATGTTCTGCTGGGAAACCTTGGGTCCTGGCATTGATACTTTAACATCTACCACCTACCTAAACATTATTGCAGACCAAGTACACCCCTTCACGGCAACGGTATTCCCTGATGGCAGTGGCCTCTTATCAAGATAGTGCACCCTGCCACACTGCTAAAATTTTTCAGGAATAGTTTGGGGAAAATGACAGAATTCAAGGTGTTGCCTTGGCCTCTAAATTCCCCAGATCTCAATCCAATCAAGCATCTGCGGGATGTGCTGGAAAAACAAGTCCAATCCATGGAGGCCCTACCTCACAACTTACAGGATTTTAAGGATCTGCCACTAATGTCTTGGTGCCAAATACCAAGGGACACCTTCAGAGGTCTTGTGGAGTCCATGACAGGTCATTTGTATTGGCAGAACAAGGGGAACCTACACAATATTAGGCAGGTGGTTTTAATGTTATGGGCTTATCATGTCAAATCTGTGGATAGTATCAACAATTTCTTGTAAACTGCCTTGTCAAAAAATGTGAAAATAATATAAACCTAAAAGTTTGACCTGTGGGACAAGATGAAGATGAATAACATTAATCTGATTTGCTTATCATTCATTGCACTGATGGGGCAAGTGCTGTTCTGTTAGTTGTAAAAAAAATTTTTGAGAAAATCTGTCTAAACCTCATGGGAATACATATTTTAACATTTATAATTTTACAAAAATATCCAAGGATTGTCACTGGCATGCATGACTATATAGACCTTCACCTCAGGACAGCTGACATGATCCACAGTAAAATGAACTCTTCTTGTAATTTTCAGTGTGTCCAGATGGTGTACACTATGAAATTGTTCCAGGCAGGGATGAAAGGTGACAGCCATCTTCATAAATTGTCTCATGAGCTTACAAAATAATTGTTTTTCTTCATTGTTCAAGGGTAGATTCATATCTGTAAAGCCTACTTTTCACGCAGTACAAAAAATGCAGTTATAAAGAAAACCTCACAGGCAGCAGTATTTGTGGATTTTATTGTACTTATCTATTGAATATTTTGGATGATGCCATTCTTATGTGCATTTTTATCCTCAGTACAGACACACTTTTTGTATAATTGCACAAGAAAGATTTTTAATTGAAATCACAATTTCACACAATTTTCTATTAATATCTGGATATTCATAAAATAAAATCATAAAATCTTTTCATTTCCTGATTCACAGTTATATAATATATAGAATATAACCTTAATTAGTTTGGCTCTTGTGTGAATGATTTTTATAGTGTTATAAATCCTTTTCCAGATAAGCAGTCTAAATAATGTGAGATGTTTATTGAACCATAAAATCACTAGGAGCCAGACAGACCTGAAATCATGTTGTTTGAATCACATGGTGAAGAGGAGAAAACCACTGAAACTGTTGTAATTCATGCAATCATCAAAGACTACCCTGTTTGCCTGGAGCTCCACATAGACGCAGTCTCCCACGTCCAGGGGGATGACCACACCGTTGCTGCCCATGTCGTTGCTGTCACACCCAGATGTGTCCCTGACAGATGTCAGCCTCTCACGGTTCTTCATGAGGCTCACAATAGAGTTGGCAACAGGACTGATGTTGTTGAACATTGAGAATCGAAAGAAGTACATTCCTCTGAGCTGTGCTGTGAAAATGCCTGTCAAAAAAGGAGAATATTTATCTCTAATGAGTTCTTATATGTCTCTCTCTCTCTCTCTCTCTCTCTCTCTCTCTTTCTCTCTATCTATCTATCTATCTATCTATCTATCTATCTATCTATCTATCTATCTATCTATCTATCTATCTATCTATCTATCTATCTATATATCTATCTCTCTCTTTCCTGCTATGTCTTTCTCTGTCTGGCACACTACCTGTTGAAGGATTGTAGCTGTCGCCATAATTGGAGAAAACCCTCTGATACTTCAATGGGGTATTATCAGGGAAAGGCCCAGTGTCTCCAGTGCCACATTCCAAGAGAGTAGCAGAAAAGGCCACTTGAGGTTTACCTGAGAGCATCAAATTACCACAAACACATCAGAGGTTAGAACTGATGAAATGATCAGGGAAGAATTATGTCTCCTTCTTATAAGCCATTAAAAACATTTTCTATATTTTACCTCCAGTCTGGCACCGCATCTCCTGGACTTCTCTCTCAAGGTTTTGCAACCTCTCCTCCAGGTATGTTATTTTTTCGGTCATGTATGTTACTTTCTGTTCCATTCCTCCAATGGTTTGACACATGGGAGCGAGGGTGCAGGTATCATGGCAGCAGTTTGATGTTGAGCAGCGACGGTTCCTGTGATTTTTTCTGTCGGTGTGTGTTTCACATAGATAGCAACTGAACATGAGAATCAGGACTGCAACTCTCTTCATCCTTGCAAATCTCCGCTTCAATGCAGTTTTCCTCTTTCAAGTCTACCCCCCCTTTTATACTCCATCTGACATTATGCAACACAGGTAACACAAGTTTCAGGAAAGCACCCATATAAAAATAAAAAAATAACTATCTCAGTTGGGAGAACACACCTAAGTCCAAAAGGTGATCAGTTATACAGCATGTTACTGGCAAAGCTTACAAAGTTCTTTATGTGTCAGAAATAATAAAACACTGCATACAGCAAGTTTAAAAGGTGATATTGATTAAATACATTTGTTAAAATAGGACATTTTGCTTAGCTTTGCCCCATGACTGCACTCTGGTTAACAGGGAACTAAAAAAATCTACTGCTAAGTACATTTACAATACAAACATTGTCATAGTTAATCAAAAGGTATCATATCTTTAACCAGTGTAAGGTTGCTGAGATTGGTTGAGACAGGTGTTCATATTATCTAATGATGCTTTCTGATGTGTGTTTAATAATGTTTTAGTTTCTGATTTATTTCAGCACTGTTTTCTAATGTTTTTTAAATGACTTAAATGTTTTGGTTGTACTTGTTTTCATGTTGATTGATACTGATAGTGTTGCTAGTGTTTTTATTATTTATTGACTTTTATTCATGCTTTTATTGACTTACCTTCATTTCATTATGTAAAGGACAACAAACACATTAATCAACATATTTCTGCAACTGAGCCAGCTGACTCATTTTCAACTGTAGATAATCTGAAACCAATATATTAGCAAATTATTATTATTATTATTTAAAGTGTTGTTCTGTGCTGACTCTCACTTGGAATGAGCTTCACTCAGGTTGTTGATTCAGTGAATCAATAGTTATTGGTTATCTGAGGGGTCTACTACGAAGCCGGTTCAACATACTCAGGCTTTCTTTGTGTGAGCTGGCTCGACAAAACCGAAACTGAAGATCAGAGATAAGTGGTATCACGACGGTGGATATGAACTTTCTTTGTTCACTCAGGCTTTACGCTCCAGTCTCTGTGCGCGTCCCCATAAAAAGGGGCGTTTGGCGCGTCATCTCCTTCAGTCAGGAGGAGAAGGTCATTATAACAGAGAGATATGAATAATATAAATACATTATCACAGCAAAAAGCAACGCTGTTGCTGCAAATACGTTGACAGATGAATGCTGGCAGAGAATTTCTGATCGTGTAAATTCGTTAATTAAAACCCTAATTCATCAATTATGTAATTAGTTCATACACTTATTTTACCACTCGCTGCCCCTTCTGTGCCTCCCACATCCACAGCTCTAAAACTTTAAACTTGATGCATTTAAATATTAAACTCAAGAGGTTCATTTAGGTCTGACTCTGTCCCATAATGAAGGATCAGTGGAAATCACTTTAGATTCTGGCCGAATTAATATATGTATGTATCTGTGTATTTATATGTGTGTACCAATAGTCAAATCAATCTTATTTTTGTTCAAAGTATTATCTTAAGTACAGTTTGATATGTTGTAACGAAATCCCATCCCGCAAATAACCCAAACCTCTTGCACCGTTTCAAATTTACAATGTAACATCAAATCAATGTTCAGTCTGATAAAAGACTGATCCAATCAATGTTCTAATAGCAGCAGTACCAGCAGTGATAAACAGATTTGGCAGCAAATCCAGTAGTTAGTTGAAAGTTCAGCGCTTTTTACGGCCGTTTTAAGCCGAAACTCGGAACATAAACTGCTCCGGACCAGGTTAAGTTTGCCGCATCAGTTACCATGGTGATCTAGCCAGGTTAAAAGAGAGCCATCTTCGTGACATCGAAATCCCTGGCTTTAGTCTCAACATACCTCGCTAACCCACTAATCTCGCTTCGTAGTACACCCCACAGCTCAAGAAAGAAATAAGGAAGCTATTTGAGGAAGCTTTCTGCAAATCAGTAGTTCAAGTGAGGTGGTGTTCATTATTGCCTGTATCACAAGGATTATATACTTTTCCTTAGGACTTGTATTTTTGTCTCAGAATAACAATGCAAGATAAAAACAAAGAGGTTTTGGGGTGACTGACAAATGTACACACTTCGTATGTCCCATTTATATACTGTATATATTTACAGGGCAGCTTTGGCAAATCAGAAGATCCCGGGCTCCTCCAGTCCGCATGTCAAGTCAGATACACCCTTATATATGTGTAAACCCACACTTGGTGGTAATCCACAATTAGTGACATCATCAGCAAGTTACATGGGTATAGTTGGGATAATTGCAATCATTGAACGTATAAAAAAGTTAAGAGAATACATCAACATCTCTATATATGTTTTGACACCAAGAGAAAAACATTTATGTAGTTTGATACACAGTCAGGCAGAATTACCAGGATTCTAGACATGATATCAGTGTTTTTGCTCCTCTAGTTGAGGTTTTTCCCTCTTGTGGAAGGAGATCAAACCATGGATGATCCAATGAGTGTTGCAAAAGCAACTGATCTTATACTGTACTTTCAGTTTGTACTGTTTGGTTACAATAGTCATGAGTTGTTTGGATGAGTTGTTGTAGTTTCACAACATGAAGATAGGATCATCACCTACCAAGTAAAGCTATTTATTCTCAGAAGCTGAATACCTGAGCAGGAAGAATGTGTTGACTGTAGCGTCAGGTTACTGAGATGGAAATTTTGCAACTGTTCCCTGGAGGCACATGTTTTTTTCCCCCAAACACAACAAGTAAGCAGTTAATAGATATGATCCACTACACTGGAAATATCTGCTTGTGTCTTAAAGTGGCCAGTCACTTTGATCAATTGCAAAATTCTCAAAAAAAATAAAGGAAAACAGTATTTTTTTGCAACAAAAAGAAGTGCAACAAATGACGCTTAGACATATAGGTTTATGAAAATACAAGAGCTTTTTAATACCACTGACATAAAAAATCCTTGACAAGAAAAAGCTCTTAACAGATGTTTCAAGACTGAACGAAGGAGTCTCTTATAAATGATCCCACTAATTCTGAAAGACATTTGTGTTCAACATGATCATTTGAAACCATGTATTTGTTCCTCTTCATTAAATAAATATGTACAAGAAAGTAAATGAATGTGTTTGTGGCTTATAAATATATAGTTTTTAGTATGTATTTCATGTGCATGTCAACTCAAAAATAAGATGAGTGAGTGCAAAAAGAAGATCCAGTCTCCTGTGTAAGATGAGTGTTAACGCTAGGTAAGAGTAGCAGGCTGACGGGGTTTGGTTAAAGGTTCGAGTGGATGTGGACGAAGGGGAGGTCAAAAGGGTAGCCCTCACGCCGAGCACCTCCTCAGTGACGCCTCCTGCCGGTTCCTGTAAAGTGTCGCTGCCCGTGACTCAAAGGCCCTGACCATCTTCTTAATCACTTCGTCAAAGAATACGCTGGCCAGCTGAGAGTGCAGGAGAGACTTGAATTCAAATGACACCTGCAGAGGAAACAGGAGAAGATGATCATGTTAGCCAACTGTTTGTGAAACTCTTCAGTAGTTAAATTGTAAGTTTAAAGAATATAGACCTGTCAGTTCTAAAAACCAAGATGCCTTAAAAGTCTTTTTTTTTGACAGTGAGACTTTCTGTCCTGTAAATGTGTTAATTGATCAGACCAGACAAGCAGCTTCCCTTATTGAACTTGTTCCACTGAAATCCACCCACTTTCTGGCTGACCCTGAGGCAATCTGAGCCAACATTAAGGTCAAACTCCTGTCAGCAGCTCTTTAACACGGTTCCCTGTCACAACAGCTATTTCAGGCCTCCAAGGACACCAGCATGCTACTCAAGACTAAATTTAGAGCGTAATGAGATTTTCTTCAACACTTCCTTTTCAGCCGGTAATCCTTTCACAACAGTTCAAGAACAAAGACTTGGAATTAGTCTCACTTTAAAGCATGTGATCTGATGGTTCAAGTCTCATGAGCAAGTCATTCTTCTGTGTATTTCATGGATTCACTGTCACTGATGTTTTGTTCCTTTGAATATTTACATTATTCTTTTTTTAATTGCTCCCCCCGCACCACCACCATCTCTCCAGCTCCATCTCTCAAATTTGACTGCTTCAAAAACCCAGTTGCTTCATGGCTGTCAGAGTCAAGTTTACACACTTACATAGAAATCCACTTTGCAGGAGTCTGGTTGGTCTTTGTGTCCAGGGGAAAACCTCCACACTGTTTCAAGATGGTTGAAGAGGGATCCATCAGTACACAAGGCCTGTTTAAAAAAAAAAAAAAAAAAAAAAAAAAGAAAGAATCTATTCATCAGTGACTACCAAGCACAGAATCCATCCATTCACTGTCTACAGTCTCTCTACTCTTTACCATAAACATTGTTTAAAGTCACAAAGAAGTGTTATTTAGATATACCAACTGACTGATTAAGTCAGTGTGAAAGCTCATGCTGGTTTCAAGAAAATGTCCACTGTACTGATGTCAAATGAATCAACTTCTATCTTAAAAAACACAAAGGGAATATATTTTTTTCCCCTCATACAAGAATAGAAATTTCTGTGTGTATCAGTGGTGATCTTAAAAAAGGATCAGTTTGTAGGATTCATGGCAGAAAAGGCATATAATATTGATAATTGTGTTTTCATTAGTGTATAATCACCTGTAAATAAGAATCACTGTATTTTTTGTTACCTTAGAATGAGCCTTTCATATGTACATAGGGAGCGGGTTGTGAGTTTAAGTTTCCTAGGATGGTGATGGAGTTTTCTGTGAAGCCTCTACTCTCCCTCCGATTGGCTGTGACCCTGATATTTTTACCCTAACCATTTCACTCCTCATGCCTAAACTTAACCAATGAAGGAAACAAGCATTAGCCAATCAGAGGCTGGATGAGGCGGGATAAGGTGGGTCAATTTTGCAAGCGGGTCCTCTTCCACAGAGCCCACCATGTTGCGCTGCCATGTTTCTACAATAGCCCAGATCGGACAAACCAAACACTGGCTCTAGATGGGGCCTTTCACGGTGTTTGCAAGTTTCGCTGCCACCATAGATTCTCCTAAATGCTGGGAAGGGGAGGGTGAGGGTATTCAGTTGGTTGCAATCTGCAACCTCACCACTAGATGCCACCAAATCATACACACTGGTCCTTTAAGACCAATGTGTATGATGAAAGCACTGACAAGATGTGTTGTGTTTGTGTGAACTGCTCGCTGTTCAAAAGTCTGTCTTAAATTGAGGTACAATATAATACATATTGTATTTGAGTGGGTGAGTTTGAGTTGTCTGGTACTACCAAGACAAGGACTGACTTACCCTGACTTGATGGTTTGGGATGACAGTGACCTCAGAGGTGTAGCGCTCCACGACGGGGGGGAAACCTATTTCGAGGTCTGCCCGGATGTCACCGTTTCGTCCCTTCATGACCCGAGACTTCTTGCACCAGGGAACAAAGTGCTGGTACTGGTCCACACTGGCCACCACATTGTACATCTGCTCTGGAGTATACCTGAACACACAGTTACACGAAGACAAGAGAAGAGATACAGGGTTGTGAATTTTATTCTCAATGTTGTTTTCTACAGTATCTAATGTTAAGGTTTAAGTGTATTTTGATATTATGCATTTTATTTTCTGTCCTTTTGTACATTGAAGTTAATATATATAATGTAAAGGTATTCAAAGACCAAAGGACTTGCTTATAATTTTAATATACAAATGTGAAGTGAGATAATTACATTTTCTCTGTGACTCTGTGTGTGTGTGTGTGCGCCTTTAAATGACAGACATGTTTTTTTGTTATTGTTGAATGACCCCACTAGCCTTTTCCATCCCCAAGAAGGTAAATCTCTGTGTCTTGGAGTAAACAGGACATGTTAATGGGTCAAAGGCCACATACGGCTCGGGGCTCTTCCCTTTCTGTGTCTTTAGGAGTTGTGTCTCTTATCTGACATATATGTGCATAAAAAAAAATGTATATCTCATGGCTGTAATCCTTAAGATAATATACATTGACCAATCCATGCTTTTTGCTCGCTGAGACGAACTAATGCAAATCTTTGTGTGTTCTGACTCCTTATTGTACGATAATAATTTTTAATCTTCAACCCAGCAGTGTCTTGTGTGTTATTTCATATGTGCGTTTCATGTCTTGAGAAAATTTCCATGACAATAATTTTCCTAACTGCTATGTGAATGACATGTTAGATAATATTTTGTGGGACTCACTGTAATGTCCGGCACTCAGTGTACTCCATCCTCCGTGTGCTGATGGGAGCAGCCAGGTTGATGAAGCTGCGGCTGGGTGTGCTGACAGGGGTGTTGGGACAGAGAGGCAGACTGGCCCTCCTCACTGCCAAGGCCCCACAAGAGCCCAAATGTCTGAGGGGAAGACATGTATGGGAACACATATATTAATTTGTGAAAAAGAGGTAAGGGTGTGTTCAAGGACGGTCTTTATCATATAAAACTCAAGAAACATGCAGGTGCTCTTGAAGAAAAGGGTCATCACAAACTTCAGGCACTGGAGCAGGAGCAGAAAAGGTGTTTTAGTGCCTGAAGTTTGTTTTTCCTTCCACATGAATTAATTTGTAGGAAATATAAAAAGGACATCCCAGGTTTACACAGTGAGGGGTTCAATGCCACCTGCTCAATCAGGATTGGTTAACACCAGTTAGCATAAGCTTAACACGAACAGCGTTTACACACAGTGTTTATGATGTAAATCAGTTTATTTATATTCATTTATTAGCACCAATTCATTATGTGAAGATCTTTTCAGGAACAGAAAAGCATTCATTAACACTCAAATAATTTTGTTTACCTGCTGGATGCACACTGAAGATGACTATACTGACTTAAAGCTGCAGCTAACAATTATTTTCATTATCAATGAATTCTAAACTAGTTGTTTGGTTTATAAACACTGTCTCCCAAAGGTCAAGATGACATCCTCAAATGTCTTACTTTGTACAGACTAACAGTTCACAACCCGAAGATATTAAGATTACAATAACAGAGAGCAAAAGAAACCAGAAAATAGAAAATCTGGACATTTTCTTCTGAAGAAATGACTCAAAATGATGAATCAATTATCAAAATAGTTGGCAGTTCATTTAATAGTTGTCTAATCGATTAATCCTTGCAGCTCTATCCATCACATTTTATTTCTTAATTAGGAAACGTGCTAGAAGCTTATTGGATACAGTGTCAAAAGAACCAATAAGAGGAGGAGGATACATCCTGAATAATAAAAATGTTTTAGGTAATCTGAAGAATATTATGTTGAACATCCAAATTATGACAGCTATATGACTAATAAGTGAAACTCAGCTACAGTCAATGTGTCGCCCACCTGTTGGCATCTCTGAGGGAAAGTCCCACTACTTTCACTCACCTGACACTTGCTCTTCTAAGGTTTCCTCGTACAAGTTTTAAAGAGCTGGCTTCAGACATCTCCAGCAGAGTCTTGAGAAGAGGAGTCGTTTTGTTGGCCATGGCGATAATGACAATAAAAAACTAGCACAGGTAGGAGAGATGTCGGCGTTTGTACCACTGCAGCGGCGACCCGGCTTTTGTTCCGACTGATGAGACGCTTCGCTGTCCTAATAAAGACAGTAGTGACGTCACGGCGTCAGTGGCTCCAACCAATCAAAGAGAAAGGTTGATAAAGTTTTTTAAAAATGGGATTGATCACTTCTCGATTATTCAAGCTACATCATTTGTGAATTGTAAACGTTGTAGGTGATGTATAAATTACTTAAATAAAGTTTTATAGAAAATATATTGATTTCTTTTATGTATTGGCATAATTAGACTAGTGGAGTACTACAGTATAACTTATCAGTTGAGGACTCCTGTTATGGGTCTTAAAAACATCCAGACATTTGTACAAGTCTGTAATTTTGTAAACGACTTCATAACTTGTTTTGGTACTTTATAAATAAATGTATTAATAGAAGTATTGTGGGATGAATATTGATTTTACTAGGCAGTTAAATTCCCCAAGATTGAGGTCCTTTAGACCAGTGGTTCTCAAACTTTTTCGCATTAAGGACCCCTGGACTGACATAAGGGGGTTCCTGGATCCCACTTTGAGAATCACAGCTTTAGACCAAACATGATATCAAATGGTTCACATGAAAAGGTTTGTGAAGTCGTGGTTTATGCAGTGATGCACAGAAGTGTCACACAAAAATAAATGATCAGGAAATAGAGATTTTAAAGTAAAGTCAAGTAGTACATGAATCATTTGTGATTGAACAACTGAAAATATTTGTGTCCAGGATATTTGGGGGGGCGAGTCAAAGTCTAAGTGATACTGTGTGAGTAATGAGAACAACATGTGCATACTTGTCACATGATAAACCTGGACTTTGGTGCTACACCTGGGGTAAAGGTCATAATCTACATTCAAATTAAATGGAGTAATGTTGCAGATTAATAATAAAAAAAAATCTACAAACAGCACACTCGTGATACACAGACTAAATTAAAATATTTACATTATGATAATGGAAAAACATCTCATCATACGTACAGTACGAACAGTTATACTACAGGCTCTGACACTCTGTAACTGCTGCTGTATTAAATGACTGCAGAGTAAAGCAGCCAGAACAGTTAGTGCAGGATCGCGCTGTAATTAGGGCACCTGATGAACGAGGGATTTAAGAACCTCAGTCGATCCAAAGATAGGCCGGAAATGTAACTAGTAGATGTACAGACGAGCTTACATGTCCGAGGTTATAAGAGAACAGACTCAAGGGCTTAACAGAGGCAGAGTGATCCAAAAGTTACACAGGGAATTGGATTCTGTAAGAGTTGGCACTCATTCAGTCTGAACTTTGATTCTGCAGCTCAACTTTTTGCTGATTTGTTGTCACAGGACATCCTCCAAATTCAACAAACTGCTGCTGGTGTCATGGAGGCACTGGATTGATGTCACTAGTTTGTAAAGATGTCACTGAGCCTTCATTTTCAGTTCACTTACCTTTTAAAAAGTGACGTTGCTGCTGAAATATCAGCTTGTCTAGTCAGGTGAGAAAGGCAACTTAATAACAGAGACACAGTATTCTTTTGCAGTCTAACTGTAGGCTCCCTGAGCTCTGCAGCAAGAGAGGGGCGCATTGAACAGCTCACACAAACAAAATTTTATACTTTCAGCCTCCACCCACCGTCAACACAAGCACCTCATGTGCGGTCTCACCTCTATCTGTAGACACCTGTTTCCTGCAAGATATGCAATATCAAGTCCATATATGGTGAAATGCCTGTCTCGTTCAGTTTCCAGTTATTGCATTTAGTTCCCCTTTTCGAACAATCACTTCTCAGAATCAAGGTCACCAGACGAGGCAGTTATTTCATCTACACAGACAAGGTGCGAGACATCTTACTTAAAACAGAACAATGTGGTAACAGCATGTGAAAAGTTAATAGACAAGGTCAAGACTGTAACGTGCTCTTTTAAAGGCAAAATTGATCAGCTGAGTAAATACACTTCTACACTGGATTAATGATCATCAAAGTATTAATACAATAATATAGTAATTTAAGGTGTGATTATAGGTGTGATTGCTGCAAGCAGGTTACCCCAATTAGTTTCCTCATTTAAGGACATTCAGTGTTGCGCACAAAAGTGAAATAAAATATAATTTCCAATTTTGGCAATTCATCCATCTCAGTGACATATTGGCATTAAGTTTCTATTTCAAATTCTATTTCATAGTCAGGTTTACTTTGGACATAGTCTAGCTCAAAAAGCTCAAAGATCATATGGTTTTCAGGTTCACAGGTCATTGGCCTGTGTTCCAGGTGTGGGTTTTTGTCCTCAACAGCCTGTGAATGGGCAGGACATTATCTAAGGCAACGACCTGGCTGAGGACCAGGTCTGGACTGATGGAAAGCTGCCAAAGGTTGTAACCACGTTGAAGTCTGTGCTTGTAGGAACCTGTAGTTGTTCCAGAGTCTCCTGAAGAATTTCCTACTGCACACTTTGAGTCTTGCTGCTCCCCAGACCTCTCAGAACGGTAAACAGGATGCTGTTTGCCCTGCAGTATGAGGCTGCACTGTGCGGGGGAGGAAGAGTTGGCATTTGAGGATGCCATTTTTCAAGTTTGTCAAGAAAATGTTGAAGCACTGCTTTTGAAGGCTTTAGCCAAATTCAGTTTGTCGCCAAATTGTGCTCATGCTTGAAAATGTAATAGCTGTTTTGTGTGCTAAGCCAGTGCCAGCAGCACAGGGTTTTGATCACACTTTCCAGCTCTTTGGTAATGCCAGTATGGATAGGGCTGGAGCTGTATGCGTCCAGACAAATGATCAATGGGTTCATCTGCCGGTCAACCACTTCTTTAAGAAGTTCAGCCCTGGACGGCCTCTGTCACTTTCAGCGCTTCTCCTGCTGTCCTGTGTTTTTTCCTTTTGCAGGTTGAGATGGGTGGAGCCATTTAATCTGATGTCATTCACCTGGGTAGTATTGGGCCTAGATTATTTAGGTTGGCTCCCCCTATCTGTCCCTCTCTCTCTCATCATCATCACATCTACCCATTTAGTTTGCTTTCTTTGTTTTTCCTGCCCAACACCACACTTCCAGTCAACACTTTATACACCACTGACTTATGGATTAATTTATTATGCTGCTTTTGCCTTAGTTCTGAATATTATTTAAAATCTTGCGTGAGGAAGTCTAATTCAATCCTCATAATATTGCTCACTGGATGTAATATTGCCAGGATAAAAAAAAACTATTGGGAACTATTGGAAATTATTTTCTTTATAATATATCTATTCATGTAATTTAATACCACATAATTTCATTTATTTTTGTTTTGTTTTATTCTGAACAGTAATTTCTATTCACTAATCTCTTATTTTCACTCTTACAAATTTGAATTCTGGGTTCTCCCTATCAATTAAGGTTTAGATCTCAAAAACTTCTATGGAGTAAATATGTTTGCATTTGAAAGAGAGGAGACTAAAAGTAGCTTAATGTGGAAGTGTTCAGATTACATTCCTCAAATTGTACCTGAATAAATGTACTTAGGTACATTAGAAAACTTTCAAATTCACTGGATATTGTTTAGTGTTGCAGGAAGACATCCAAACTCTCACATGCTCCCTCTGCTGCAAATTTACTGGCACAGTACACCTCATTAAAAGGGAGACCTGTGACAGAGCATGAAGTGCCAAGATAGGGGTTGTTTTGGAAATTTCATGCCGGCAGCATGCATCAACATGATTTTCTTACATGATTTCCATCAAACCATCACAAAAACTGCACGAGCGTAACACTGCTGACGTTCAGTTACTGCTCAACCATTTACTGGTCTCACTGTGAAAACCTGAAGTGCTGCTGCTGCTGACCAGAGTGTAGACCAGACCCTGAGCCAGGAAAGCCTGAATACTCTGGATGGTATCCAGGAGGTTGACCTCCAGAATCTGCCTCATTGAGTGCAAAGACTGGATCTCCAGTGGCCTAATCAAACCCACACCTGCATTACACACTGCGTGCACAGAAGGAAAGCCCATTTACACACACCAATTATAATCTGAATCAGAACACACTGACACAAGACCACACTGACGTACCCAAGATGTCCCAGGATGGACTGCCGAGTGGTCACTACCATCTGGAGTACGTCTAAGGTGTTCTTGTGCAGGCCTTTGACACACTCTATGTGCTCTATATGCTGCTTCTTGGCCAGATTTCTCATCGTGGCATGCACTAAACAAATGGATAAAATAACATTGTTTTATTGAGCACTAAAAAAACAATGTTGGCAAATTATCTGTTGGAGAATATGTGTGGAAAGGAAGTCAGATGAGTTGCAGTCATGTCATGTCCAGGTTGTGTAGTATCACATAGCACATACAGTTAAATCATTGCATACTTTAAAGTGGCTTCAAAGGTTCTTAATATCATCAGGTCCTGACCCAGTGCAAGCTTTGTAAGAAGACACTTTTGCACAGCCAGGCTGAAACTGATTCCCAAGGAGCAGCCGGTGATCAGCACCACCATCAACTTCTATAGAGAGCAGCTGGAAGACACCTTTAAATGAGCCAGAAGATAAGAGAGAGGCATGGGAAAATGCTTCTCTGTGTTTTCATATCTTTCACTATTGCAAGGACAGTCAATCCTAAAGATCGTCCTTGTTATCGGCCAGCTGGAGTACTCCCATTTTTTCTCATGTCCTTGTTAGTAATTTTTTTTTTTTTTCAGATGAGACACAGGAAAAACCAAGAATGCCTTGTGACATAGTGTGAATGTGTTTTTGTAGCTGTATATAGGCTTTCTGTGACTGCTTTTTTAAAAAAAATTCATTTCAGTTTATCTTTTGAAAACGAGGACAATTGCTAGAAAAACCTGCTAGACAATCTACTGTATCTGTGTGTCCTTTGAATTGCATTAGTGACATCAGCACCAGGTGGCAGCAAAACATCACAATATCAGTCCAAACCATGAGCAAAGCCACACTGACCTCGGAGTGCTCCATTGACCACATCAAGACAATAAGGCTGGAAAATACTCAGCAAGGGGCACAATGGGTTTGAGTTTAACGATGTGTGTTGTTCTCATAAGATCTCTGATGTGGTGATTTGCATTCTTTTCCCAGGCTTGTGTTGAGGAAAATTGTTATTTCAGATAAGTCTAATATAAGGCCAGCCATTCACTGATGCCATCAAGCTCTGTTAGTTTTGATAAAAGTAGTCAGACCATACAGCAATGCCTTTAATAGGCTATTATTTGAATGTGTGACAAAATAATCTGTTCAAAGATCTACTTATTCTAATCTTTTTTACATCTTTATCAGCTGCTGAAAGCTCATAAAAAGTTGGTAAATGGACCTTCAAGTCAAGAGTATTTTCACACACACACTGTTCCCAAGGTCAATAAAGAACTTCAGAATGCTTAAATTGTGTTGAAATAGTCTTTGACGCAGGAGAGAAAAGTTTGGCAAGTCGCTGATGTCAGGATGTGGAGTCTCTCTAAACGAAGACACTTTTCAGTGTCTAAATGAATCTTGTTTAGTCTTGTCATCTGTGAGTTCAATCATTTGGATTTCAGGCATTTCAAACAAAGGCCTTGCAAAAATAGTTGAGAGGAAACTAAGGGAAAACTTGACCCATTTTAAAGTAAGCAATTCTAACCAGAGCCCAGAAGCGTCTGTTATTAAGTACAAATAATCCATCACACAAGTTCTTAGTAGTGGAAACTATTATGATGAAGGGATGACATACCGCTGCATGTTTGTGAGTTTTCACTAGGTGGAGACAAAACTTCAGATACAAACCAGTCAGCTATCACAGCCTGCTTTTCTTTCAACCACAGCCTGGTTCTTTGTGCTTTGATATGGATGTCTAGCTTATTAAAATGTGTGTTATGTCTAGTAATCATGAACATAGCATCTTCCTATTATAAGCTATCAAGAAAGACTTGGCACGTTACTGGGTTTGGATGAATTATTGGGTAAAAGAAGGGCTCAGTGTACTCAATCTTAGGAAATGTCATATAGGGTGTAGAATATTCAAGGTTTTACTTCTAAGATTTCTTGCTTGAAAGTTGATCCAGTATTTATATTGATGTTATGAACAAGCCTCATACCCTGTATTTCTTTAAGGCACTCTCCTAGTTCCCTCCTACGCATTTTTTTCCTTCCTCTTTCTTTGTTGCCACCATTTTTCTACATTTTATTTAGTTACGATCCCATTTGCATTGATTCTCCTGCTGAGTTTTCTGTCCGGTCTTTAAACAACATTTCAGCAGCCTGATTTGAAATAATTTCTTCTGCTGATGGGAGCAAACCAAGTAGGAATTTCCTGCCATTTTGTTGCGTTCCTCCCCTTGAGATGGCATCGGCTTGGCTGCTGTCCCAGAGTCTGTGGGACAGATAACAGCAGGCCATGAACCTCTCTCAAATATCTGCAACTCCCAGACATTGTTAAAAATCTTGAACTGTTTAACCTCAAACGTTAGTGAGTTTTTGCTGTTATATGATACGCGCATACATCCATCATTTTTTTATACCTGCTTGCCATGTACATGTTGCATTGTTACTGTTCTTGTAGATGAGGTGGAGAAGCATAGCCATGTGCGCAAATTGCTTTAACTTTAGTGAAAAACCAAATGCTAGTGAAACAAATTTGACTTCTCTGCTCGTTATATTCAAACTCATTATGATCTGTATTGAGTTTCACTGGTGCAGAGTCAAGTGAATCATCACACAGGCTTGTTTGAGCTGTACTTCATCCATTAGTTTTCTCTGAATCCATCCTGGCATCATGGTATAGTCTATGGTCCGTGGTCTAATTTGGGCAGCTTCCTGCTACACATGGCCTACAGTCTCCCTGTGGCCCGGTAATTACCAAGAGAAGGTCTAGTGGAGGTGCAGAGTGGTCTGGAAAAGCCTTTAAAACGCCTCTTGGACATGATTGGCCCACAGAACCACAAATAAACAGACTTCTGAAGACATTACAGCTTTTCAGGGCAAGAGCGAGGACGTCCCACGTGCACACCTGTGTGTTTTTGTGGCATTTTTGGAAGAAAAAGAAAAGTGTTCTTTGGAAGTGGTTGCGGCAGCAGGCCAGCCTCGTGCACAAGGAGGAAATACATGTGATGGAGCAGTAATTCTGGACTGTGACTGCAGTTCAAACAGTGAGCGAGGTATCTGCTGCTGCTGCTTCAGGACAAAAAGGGTAACAGCTCCTTGGTATCAGTCCACGCTCACCCTGTGGAGGACAGCTAGTCACACTGGGCCGTGCTATTTGAGGACAGACACATGTAGTGAGAGCACGGTGCAGACACAACTCAAGGTCTGTGACACTATCCTCCTCCACAGTAGCTGCAAGAGCAGATGTACTCGACAGGATGTCCCATGTGAGAGTGAAGAGCAGAAGTGAAACAGCTGTAGACGTGTTGTGGTGGATGTGGTGAAGCTGAAATGTCATGCTGTACCTGGCAGCAAAGTGAAATGACGCGGAATTCACTGAGTTGACTGACTTATGCAAAAACTTTCAGAGGTGTTGATTGACTGGCAAGATAAAACTGTTTAATGCCCTTTTCTTGAAGATGACAGATCAAACGTGCTCGTCTCAAAAAAGGCTGATTTTGGATGTTTGTCATTCATGATTGGCTGATGTGATAAGTCAAGGTAGGCGTTCTCCACCAGCCCAGTATGAAGAATAAGAAGGGCTTACCTGAAAATAAAGCCTATTTTGACTTTGGAATAAGGTTATGCACGATAAGGTGATGATATCTGGTGCAAAATGTTTTTCCGTGCAGCAGAGATGCTGCCAACATCGCGGAAGCTTTAAAATAACAAAAACTATTGACTGTGTTGTGAAGATGCTCCATAATATCATGTATTTTAAATGTGTTGTTGAAGATAATCTAAATGTGAGACACAATTCCCAAGATACTCTACTTGATTTGTCACATTATGAAACGATACACTGAAACAGAGTAACAGCCATGTTTTTTTTTTTCATACACCTCGGAGACATTGTGACTTTGTGTATGCAGCTCAGATTACCCATCGCTTTGTTGAGTAAAACCCCCCACCGCTCTTATTTTTTATTCTTAAGTCAGTGAAAATGATTTCCATAAAAGTGACGGATATGAAAACAGTATGGGACAGAACTTTTAATAATTTTGGTTTTTGTTTTATTGTCCAGTGTTGCTTCTGTGCCAATAAATTCATGTTACTACAGCATTTCAACCTGATATCAAATTATTTAATCTCTACCTGTTGGCGGAGTTTTGTTTCACATTGTAAAACCACAGTTTGACTGCTCTGGTCTAGACTTGATAGATTTTAAGATTATGCGTCTGAATCTGATGAGCTTGAGTTACGCCGTGTCTGTGACCTCTTCGTGCCTCTCTTCTCAACTCACAGTGGATACATTTAATCCATATCTTTTTCTTCAGCTACGGCTCTAATCATTCCTCAAAGTCTGCAATTTCTCAGCTCTTTTACTGAAAAAAAAAAAAAAGATTCGCCCGGAGACATGTTATATCTGGTGTCTCTCCAGAGTTTTTTTCTATTTCACTATTGTATGTTTGCATGCATCTCTTTGCTCACAGTTATAGTAAAATCCCAAAATAAGGAGAGAGGTTTTGTGCTTGTGTGTGTTGCAGTTGGAGCTCTTATATTAGATGTTGCAGGCATTTGTGGTAAAAATAGAAAGTATCCCCTGCTCTGCAAAATCCATCTGGACAACTATAAGTGAGGAAAGAGATTGAAAGAATTCCTTCCTCTGAGAATTTAATCCAGGATGATAAAAACCCAAACCGAGAAGCTATAACTTTATACGCCCGCTTATAAACCACCGACTGATGAGAGATGTGGCTCCGACAAATCATTCTGTTCTGACGACCATGGAGAATATGGTAGGTTTACTTCAATAAAGTGTAAAGAGAGAGCCTGAGAAATGCACAGTGCATTTTTCACAAGGTAATATGGAGGGAGCAGGGCACTTTCTGGTAAAATCATCACGGGTGAAACAGGAGAGGACGTGTGGAAAGTCTGAATGGTGCTGAACACACATATACAGAGGCAGGATCAGCACATTTTCAAGCCCTAATCTACAAAAGAGAAAGAGAAATGCCATCTGCATGACAGCATTATTCATGCAAAAGCTGCGATTTCATAATTTTGTGTTACGACAGAACCGAGACAGAAAAGAACAAATAAATAGTCATCAACATTTCAAAGTGCAAGAACATTGCAATGTTGCTGCGGGTTCAGTGGAAGTGTCTGGTCAAGCTTTCATCCCAGAGGTCACTCAGGTCTTGTCATGGGGGCAGATTAGAGCATCATATTTTATCCATATGTATTTTCCCAGAGTTTTTGATATAAAGGATGATGCTGGACATGAGCCTTTACGTCAGCCGTAACCCTCGTGGGCCACTGCTTGACCTGTCGCTTCGGCATTCCACAGAACCAGCTTGTGTACAAAACCTCAGAGCTCCAGGAAATAGCCGGGATTGTGTCATGGGAAATGTCCCTTCTGTCTTGATTCGACCGCTCGAGGCATTCTTTCTCGCTGTTATATTGGGGACATCCTGTTCCTGCTCGTTTCTGGGCCTTCATGCACTTAAGTCTGTCCTGGGACTAGACCTGACTTGTATTTAGCTCAAAAACACTGATATCTTAGTCATGACTTAGGCGTGGAGGTCAAAGCAGGACAGTTTCAGCGTGTATGCATTCCTCCTGCAGCTGCAAAATCATGGAGACTTTTGTTCGATTGACAGGCACAAACATATCTGAACAATGTATCGGAGGCTCGTTCCATTTCGAGATCCGGGTCTGTAGATAACATACACAGGAAAATTTAGACAGTCTGAGTGTAGATCTCATCGGTGAAGGTCTGCTAAGTCTCTGGTCTGGCTTGGAAAATACACTTTAGGCAGCTTCGAGGTGTCAGTGTTTGGATGTTAAGCGGGAAGGGACTCTAAACGTTGAACAAAAAAAAATAGAAAATATATTTTTCTTGAACATCGGGTGGCTGTGAAACTGCTCAGTAACACACATTCCAGTGTTTTTATCTTTTCTTTCTTGGCTCTCTGTCTCTTTGCTCGAGGTACGGCAGGCAAAGAACGCCAGGCGCTCCATGCATCAGTACCTCACCTGTGAAATAAAATGATGGGTGGTGTGTTGGGGCATGGCAAGTGACTCAGTCATGCTGGTATTTACCCAATATCAAATAGAGTTTCTCGACAATAAAGGCAGGCATGTTTTCGCACTACCGCTCTCGCTTGGCACAGTTCTCACAACAAACATCTTTTCACCCTCACAGTTTTCTCTTCCTCTTCCTTTTTTTTCCCCCTCAGTGCCCCCGTCTCTTTCTTTTCGTCCGATTCACCTCTAAATAATACTTCTCCGTGTGCATTTTTTGCCTTCCCACAGATACTGATGCAGTCAATGGCGTGCTCCACCTACCACCTAGTTACCTGGATACCATTTGTTTACAGCTGTGTCTGGACACAATGTAACAAAGTGTGCAGACAAAACATGAGCCATTGTGTTAGCATGCATGACAGTAAGAGGAAAGACTTCCTTCACAGCCTTTCCCACAAACATAAACACATTAATTCACACCTTCTTTTTTTTTTTTTTTAAACTGCAAAAAACTGTATTTTGCATTTTCACTTTTGCACGTGCCCTTGCCTCGCTGTTTCTGAAGCTCTATCCGGTGTTCTCATGCACATGCTGAATAAAAACACACATCCTCTGCCTTTCAAATGCATACATGCGTTCACACAAAGGAGATTAGCATGCTCTGCAGTTAAGATATGCAGTGTTCAGAGCTGAATACTCAATACTTGTCAATATATGGGTTTGTCTCAACGCCTGCATCGTTGCTGTTCTCTTCAGTTTTTTGCTAGTCTAAGGATACCCCACCTATTTTACTTGCTTTCAGTCTGTTAGTGACTGTTTTACCTTGGAAAATGATCTGAACACAACCCACATCGCCGTTTCATACCACAGTTGTGTAATCATTACCTGAACTTTCAGGTCACACGAGTCAAGAACACAATGACATCAAGTTTTACACCTGTGGCATGCAAACCTGCCACATGCCTATCACAGTGAGAGCATTTTCTTTAATTGATGCATTTAGAGGATCATATTTCTTCAGTTCCCTTTGTCATCTGCTCTCACCACAGGTCCGGTATGCCACTCTCACAGTTGAGAGTTAATCCTTGTTATTACCTCAACAAATACTTCTCTCACACACCCGAATAGAAAGAAATGACGCCTGCCGTCATTTCATGCATACTTGTTCTGGTTTGTCATTGTTTTTTTCTCCCTTGACACTGCGGTGTTCTCACTGGTTGTGTTTATGCCATAGTTTAAAAGCCCTGCCAACCCAGTAATAAAAGCTAAAATGAAACTCACTTCATATCTTTAATGCTTAAGAGTAACAGGGGTCACATATTTGTATGAGTTGTTTTGTGTTCTGCTTTCCTGCTGCGGTTCCTGTCAATTTCGATTCGTCTCTGGTTAGACAATAACTCCTTTTTTTATGGCTAAAGAACATTTTTACGAGGTTTAAAGGGAGAAGTCTCATTTCAGATACCCAGATGTCTCTCTGTAGCTAAATTTCATGTGACAACACATAACTGTGCCTTGGTTATTTTTTTATTATGTTAAGACATCAATGTATAGAAGCCTGATGATGACTTCAGCAAAGCCTAAAGATACACCAGATAAAACACAACTAAAAGCCTACAGTTTTAAACACCACTTTAATTGCATGGAGGGTCATAAGCAAAAAGAAGTTAATATACTGTATATATCTCCAGGTTGCTGTAAGACATTCTGTATTTTACTTTCACTGTAATCATCTCTTCTTTGCTGGAGGGGATGCAGTGTGTTGCTCAAAAACACCTCTGTAGTGCGAATACTTGTTGACAGCTTGACGTGAATGTAGGCCTTTGAAGGTGCTGTGTGGTTTCCCAGAACACTATGTCACCCTGCTGCATAACTTTTTATTCAAATTTCCATTTGTTGTTTTGTTGTTTGGTCCATAAATTAGAATATATTGCTGTCAGTGCTAGTGAAAGTAAAAGTCAAACAGCATTACTGCTGATAAAAATGTCAAATTGAAAGATATTTTGTCCTTTTAAAATCATCTTAAAAAGATGTTTGGCTCTCTTTGCATCAGAGAGTGTTATTTATTATCTCAGAGATTTTTTAAAACTTCCAAATAAACAGTGTTTTATCTTAATTCAATCTATTCTACATTCTACACCACCTCTTAGTCTGAGTTGAGGATGCGTACTCAAAAAATTCCCAAGGACCATCTGGGTCTTATCACCTCTCAACATCACTTCCTTCAAATAAAATGACCGAGATCGAGAGCCAAGTCCCTTAAGTGTGGTTGAGCAAACTGTAAATAGTGCTACGTGCTTATCACACATCACTCCCTCTTTTGTCATGTCACTGGCCCTGCATTTTATTGCTAATGTGGATGAGATTTCACTTCCTCCGCTTGTACTGATGTTCTGACCGTGCTCTAACACTGCTGTCTTTTAAAGGGATTAGCGGCAGAGTTAAAGGCCAAGATACATTTCGACAGAGACGATGGAGATAGAGAGGGGGTCACGGTGACATGCGTTGGTGAATTTCTCAGACATCCTTCTGCTAGAAGGCAACTGAATCCGTCATGTGGTTATAAAATGACAGAGCAAAGGTCAAAGGAAAGCTCTGTGAAACGTGCAGAGCTGCATGATCCTCTGGGAACTAGAAGTCCTCCAACTTCAAATAGATCACTCAGCTGTATCTGGGGCGAACATTTTTGCTGACGATATATCATACTTAGTAATTATTACATAAGACCTTTTTGGCCTATAATTTGGGTTTAGAGGAGCTGACTTCTGTGGAGGCAGCAGATATCAGGAGGAGGAGAGAAGCCCGAACGCATGATTATTAGCTGCCGGTTATATAAGGTGGTTTTTCCGTGACTTCCTCAACCCAGCAAATCAAATTCGGAGTGGAGTGACATCCGTGGCAATCTTTATGACAGGCATGTGGAGAATTCTATGGCATCATTGCCTAATATGGGCATTACGCTGAGTTGATGGTCCAGTTTTACTCTCAGGAACATTCCACCTCCTCTTAGTTTCTGTTTATCACGGTGTTATGAACTCACCTTCACATTCCTCCTTGTGTTAGGCTCATTTAAGGACGGTGACAGGATTAGTGTGTCTGAAAGTGTCTGAAAGCATGGGTGAGGTTCATGCCCATCCTTGCATTTACAATAAACTGAAACAGTTCACTCAATTTAACACAGTTGTTTGATTCTGATTTGAGATGTTTTATGGTAGGTGTCTCATTTCATTTACCATTTTGTGTAAAGGTATACATATAAAGAGTTTTGTCTTTTATCTAGCTGTTGAACTGTGGGACAGCTGTGGCTCAGGAAGTAAAGCAGGTTGCAGACTAATCGCAGGGCTGGAGGTTCAATCCCCAGCTCTTCCTGTCCGCATGCTGAAGTAGCTCGCTGCTCTCAGTGTGTGAATGGATGAATGAGCAGCAAAAAATGCTATATAAATGGAGCCGTTTTAATTCATCAGGAAGGCCTCTCCAATGGATAGTTTGACCACTTACATTGTAGAAAAAAAACAGCTGATTATAACATCAGAGAGATTGCTTAATTAACGACTTTTATATATTGTAACTGCAGACACAGTGGCTAATTGGAAATTGTCATCACTAAAAGGTCATGTTAATGATTGCAATGTTAACAAAGACAAAGAAAGTTACGGTGGAGGAGGATGAACATCAGCCACATAGATTTGTCACAATCCACCAACCCAAAAGTTGGTTTTTACAAATGGTTTATTACAAATTTTTAACATATTAATGCAAAAATGATTAACCAATAAACCAATATAACCAATAAAGCCACTAAAGTTGCAGTTGACATGGTCGCTATAATATTTGCCTTATGGGAAAACCATTTGTGATGACCAAATGATATTTACACTACCTTTTACCTTGTGCTTCAGTTGATGGTATCAGGATGTAATCTACTTATACTTGTTTTCACCTGATAAATCTACTGTTGGATACACGTGTGCCTTTAATTTTCTGAGAGATTAAGGGGAGGAAAGTAATGTGGAAAGACTCTGCTTGGCCTCATCCGAGTAAGCTTAGAGCTCACTTGTGAGTTTATTTAATTCATGACTGTCCTGGCTGTCTGAGTCTCACAGTGGACTCAGCCAGATCATATGACTGATCTGCCTCTGGGGTCTTTGATCAGTGCCTCGGATCACATACTGCAGTGGACATATGCTGTTCTTCTCATTAACATTATACTCTAGACAAAGGTGAAATGACATCAAAGGTGCGGGAGAACTCTTACGTGACAGATATGTCAGGCTAGATTTTGGGAGGTGATCGTTTTTATGGGATTTGTACACTAATTTGTATGGCAGGAATTTTTGTTTCCTGTGTGTGGAGGTAAATCTTGTCCTATTGTAAAATCATTACGCTGAAAAATGTAGACTTTATCAAATACTTGACTCAAACGATGGTATTTATTTGTTCAGTCTCAGTCTTGCTTCTAGTTTAACAGGTATGTGGCAGCAGATTTCTCCGGCCTGGCCTTGCGTCAGCAGGGAGATTCCTAGAGATCCAGCATCTGGGTGCTGCATTCTTGTCGTCCCTACACATTGCCATTGCGACCCTCACGAGACAAAACAATACAGCAACCACAGTCACAGACAGAGTTGTTTCCTATCCCCCCAGCTGGAGTGAGGGGTGTGAGAAACATGCCCACTGAGCCCAGAGTTATGGCCAGAGAGGCGAATGGTAACACAGAACCAAATTCCACGGTGGCGATGCTCCCCTCTTCTCCACAGATACTCCACTCAATAGATGAGGAAGACAGACAAAGGAGCAATTCTCTTGTTAACACAAGAGGCCCTGTCTATAGTAAATACGAGGCTATGAATGAAAATAGCGATGTGTGATGAAGCTTTGTGACCAAACCTGAAAAATCCAACTTCAGTTCAAGTTAAAGAAGACGACACAACATGTGGAAAGAACATAAACCCGACGAAACACATTCTCGGCTCCTCAGATTGAATCATTGGAATTAATTAGGAAGATTATGTTAAAACCTAACAGATGGCGCAAAACCCTTGCGTTTATGAGTGGGGTTTCAGGGTTTCGAATTAGAGGAAGGCCTGTCAGGGGCGGGTCTCCCATCAAAGTGGAGACTCGCCCTCAGCGTGGCCACAGACGTCGGGCTGGAGGGCGGCTCTGAGCCTGAATCCCTGCCAGAATGTTTTATGTTCGCATTCAGCCCGAGCAAGACACTTCAGACCGCTGGAATCCAGACACTCTCCAGCTCTTTACATATTATTTAAAGGGTAATTTATTTTACTTTACATTTTCTGTTGCCAGTTCAGGCCAAAGTTACTTAAACACTTAAAATCCTACATAGTGTTGTAAAACAGGAGTGTAAAAATGTTCACTTCTGTTTAATTCACCCAAAACAAACTCCTTCCTGTGGAAAATTAGATTGTCGGAGCGAAGTATGCTGAGAAATGATTCATTGGTGGCTGTGGGTCAGTTGTCTGATTTGTGATGCGATCAGCTGAAAAACTGAGGAGTATTATAAAGAAGGCAGTTTTAACGAAGTGGCCTGAGGGGACGCATGAGTAACTGGCTGTCGACTCGAGCTATAAGTCATAGTTGTGGGGTCCTTGAGTGCTAAGCTAATGGAAACTACACTCATAAGGATACACACACTTGAGTCTAGGTGTCTCCCTGGGAGGTCTTGTAGGGTTAAAGTGGGAGCAGAATATAAAATTATGGGAGCGAATGAGCAGCCAGATTCTCATTTAAGTTCATGGTAGTGTCAAGCTGCCCGCTGGACTTATTCAGGCTGAACGGAGTATTTTTTTGTGTTTGAATGAGAACAAAACACAGGAAAACAGTAGCAGGCTACTGGGCCTCAGCCATGCAGCGCTCAACAATATGGGATGAATGATTTCCGTAGGAAAGGAGGGACAGGGTCCAAACCCACTTCATCATTACTTCGCCTCTTTGAGGCAGCAGGAAGTCAAGAAAATAAATTTCTGAGCTGTGGATTTGATTCATAGTCTTACAGGAGAATTCAGGTGAGGAAACACAGGTATGTGTTTGTGTAACAAAAATTAGCTGTCATGTGTTGAGATAAGCTTCGCCATTTGTTTGTTCATATTTTTTTTTGTGTGTTTCTTTTCATCCGTGTTAGCGTTGGTGAACAGGGATTAGTCTCTGTCAAACATTTAATCTCGTCCACAGTAAACCAATCATATTGCCACCAGTCTTAGTTTGGCTATTTATAGTTTCCAGAAGATGATTGCTATTATTTTGCTCATGTCAAGATGTATTCAAAACTTTGGCTGGATTTCCATTTAAATTGATTACTATCGGTCTCCAAAAATAGAAGCAAAAGATACTGAATAACAATAACATATGATAACAATGATAACGTACTGTACATACCAACATACCGATCAGATTAGCGCACAAAAACAGAGAACATTGTTTCCTGCATTATTCACTGCACCTGTTCACAATAAGAATAGAAGATTGGCCACGAGGTGTGACAGTTGCAGCTCAAAAGAAAGATCATCCACTTTTTCTGACCTTTGACCTAAACCTCCCCTCACCACATTGGATGGACATGCAAGACAAAAAAAAGGGCCACACAGTGACAGAGCAAAGCTGCCCCCCAATTACATGCGGTCAAATACTAAATATCACCACAAACACACATGGGAACAAGCAAATCACACATTATGCATAAGCAAACAAATCTGGTGCAGTCTATCTCACGCAAAGCTGTGACCTTTTAGCTCTTGAGATCTACCTCGTGCAGTCTTCACCTCACAAAATGTTGACCCTTGTATGTTTTATGAGGTATGTCGTGATTTTTGCCTGTCTTTCACCTCTTTTGAAGTTGAGACCTTTTCCATAAACCAAAACCACAAAGCTCTCCCCAATGGCCTTGTGGTGGGATGGAAATAAAGCCGAGCCTAACCCCTTTAAAGATCTACTTGGCTATGGTTTAAAACAAACTCCTCCTCCCACACATATTTATTCTTTGTGGGGGGAAAAAAATCAAACATTCTTTAGGTTTTGAAGTCTTAAAACTCTTTGGCCAGTTATGTGTTGTATTTAACAGCAGTTTTGAAAGTCTTCATATTGTTTCTCATCGTATATTCTTTACTTGTTTTGTGTGCGTGCACTTGCGTTTTAACCCAGCAGCTTGTTGCGCTGTCACCATGGCTACACAAACAAAAACACAGAGAACCAAAGCAACACGCTTCAGCAGGTAATCATTGGTATCAAGCTGACCTTTGACCCCTGCAATGCCTCAGATGACATATGGCCACATCTACCTGCTGTTACTGGAGTCACTGGGCTGTGTCCTCCAGCAGCAGGAGGTTTGACGTAAATGCAGTAACCTACGTGCCAGTTAGATTTGTTTTATGTTGGCTGTTAGCTCACTGATAAAGCGTGCCACTTAAAGTGGTTTTCAGGTACAGCAGAAGGTGTAAAGGTTGTTTTTTTTATTCCCAGAGGTATCACGTGTCAGTCTGTCATCTCCGATAGCTGTGTAGCTGTATTACCTTTCTCTTTTATGAAAGAAACTCACTTTTTAAAAAAAATGATCAGGAAATTCCCCTGGCAAAAGCCAGCCACAACAAATAGCATAGAAATGTTAGCAAACGACTATTGTTGATTTCCTTGCAGACGTTCATCCTGTTTACAGTTCTTAATTTATGGGTGTTTGGCTTTACAAGAGATTTTCTATGAAGCAACAGGAGTTTTCCATTGTTTTCATTCTTTTAATTTGTCTTTGTTTCTTTATATTTCTTTTTTTTATCACACTGGTATGTCTGTCTGCTAGACTACCCTATTTCTTAATATTTATACCCCCACCTCATATTCTGAGCTGGCAATTAAAATACATTTTTTCCATTTCTCTCTCGAGTCAGACATTCCAAATGGATTTCTCTGTTTCCCCATTTCCTCCGTCTCCTTCGCTCATCCTTCTTCTACCCGCTGGCATGTCTTCTTCTGTCACTTTGGAATTCTTCAGTTTTACACTTATCTGACCATTTCAGACAGAAGTGAAAAGTCAAACTCCTCCGCCACTTGTATCTTGGGTTGTTGGGAAATCATGTTAAGTACCGTCGAGACAACAACTGCTGCTTTTTACAGCTCTATTTTTCTGTGTCATCAAGTCCTTGAGACAACAGTAATTTGTTTTTCCAGCCAACCCACACAGATAAGCTTTTGATGGATAGTAACGGGTGCAGCACCGCTGTGGCCAGTGTTTTTCATCTGGTCCAACAAGATGTCTGTCATTAAAGTTGTTTTTAATCCCATTAGATACTATCTGAATAATGTGAGTATTATGTAGACATAAGGCATGAATTGGACTGTGAAAATTGCTTTATATTGCCTGTTGTTGGATTAATGATGTGGTTGTGTTGGGGGGATGGAGACCGGAGACAGAAGCAACCCACAGCAACAGCTGACAAAACCCTTTCAGTTTCTAAGTTGGTCTGTCTGTCCTGTGTGTCTGTCCTTGGTTAAGCCTGGATGCATCTGTTGATGCCCACACCCCAACAGCCTTTAGGGTGGTGTAATATCTAAATCTGCATGTAGCTATTTTGGCCAATCTAGACAAGTGTTGTTAAGCTGTTTAGAGACTTCCTGCATGTGTAATCAACCAGACAAAGCCCAACAATATGCTGCCTCAATTCTACACTTTGTTGAGAAAGATGAAAAGATGGTTTAATTATCCTATGTGAACACATAGCATTTGTCATAGTATCACTTACACAAGTCTTCCCAAATCATCCGCCTGTGTTGTACATGTTTATGCAGTTTTTTTTTCCTTCTTTTGCCTGAAGGAAATAAGCACTTTACCAAAATCACTGCCTTAATGTGCAAACAGTGTCTCACAGACATGCATACAGCTATAGTTATGCATTCCTCTCCAGTCTGGGAGGTCACACACACTCACACTGCCAGAAAGCAAAGCAAGCAGGATGTGGCAAAACGTCTCCTCTGTTGAACTCTACCTGTGAACACTTTCATTTCACTCAGTCTCATCCTTCTCTTCCGGTGCGTGCTCTTATCTGCTTTGCAGCAACCCACACAGTGTGAAAACAAATCAGTTGCTGCAACCCAAGGGAAAAAAAAAAGTCTGTTAAAAGCCTATTTCATATTTGTGGGTAAGACAATGTGCAGTTCACACTCAAGATTTCCACTGCAATCAATGGGTCTGAAATTTAAACACAAGCATTCCCAGTGCTCAACTCTGTCTTTCCTCAGTGTTTCCCATCTGTTGCATTTATCCTTAACATCTTGTCACTTTTTCCCCACAGATTTTCAGGTCAGGAGAGATGAACCAAAACCAGCTGTTCAAATTTGATTAACATCCATGCCTGTGTTGCCCCTTTGAAAATATTAGCACACTGAGTAGGCGACAGGCAGTTTCTCATTGTGGCACCCAGGGAGTCAAATGGGGTAATGTTGATGGCTGATTTGCAATCAGAGGGGTATATCTTATATGTACGTAAGCCCAGAGGAAGGCGTCTGATAAATGAGGCCCCACTGGGATCGAAAGGAGTTGAAAAACATGTTAACTTCCTCACTTGAGACATCAGAGTTTTTTGCAGAAACAGAAGCTTGAAACAGAGGCAGTGCCTTGTTAGTTCACTGTGAAAAATCAGAAGACAAGTTATTACAAACAGAAATATTGACTGTTTCTCAACTACCACTAATTATGTCAATTTCTCAGACATGAGACTAAATACTTACATGCTATAATTCACTAAAGCCATATACGTCTGGAGTCTTATTTGGAAAAAGTTAGGCAAATCACAGTCACAGTTTAGGATGTTTGTTCTCACCAGTTTATTTATTTTTTCTTGATTTGATTGTGTCAATAAAATAACTGTGAAAAACTATACTCATCCTCAAAACATATGGAAGAAATAAATCATTAGTAACATGCTGCCAATCGTTTAATCTACAGTTTAACTCATATAATCTGAAACTACAGATGTGTCTTAACCCAGTAAAATGAACAAATAAACAGAACATGCTGTTAGTTGAAAAAAGACTGTACATATATTGTTTGCTTTTTTTCTTTTTTAAGGTATTTTTTTTTATCATCACTCCCCAACATCATGGAGGACTATTCAATCACAGCATCCAACTCTGCCACACATGATAAGATAATGTGACTGACTGAAATCCAAATGGAGGAATCTCAATGAGGCCACACACTGCTTCCTCTCCAGGCCTGTTTGCCATGTGTTGTCTTTAGATTACAAACAAGGCGATGTGATCTCGAGCCTATTCTGATGTCTTATTTTTATCCCTCCTTCAGTCCTTTCTCTGTTGCCAAAAGGCTTAGGAACTTATCTTTTAATACCACTCGAGCGTCAGCTCTGCACGTCATCCTGCAGTCTAGAAGTGAATGACTTCCAGCACTGATGTTTGGGAACCCACTGAGGAGACGTCTGTCCTTTTTGTTAACCACAGTAGTTGATGTGGCAGAAATACCAGCAGTAAGGGAGAGAGAGGGACTTAAGACGTGGGTGGTGCGTTAAGCATCTAAATCAACCGAAGCTATTGGGCTGTTTAATTTTATGAGGTGTGAGACCTTTGCGGCTCCATTCACTGAGGTCAGTGCAAACAGATTAGAGATCACACCAGTCTGTGACCTAGGCTCGCCATCATTGCACCACTGCACCAATGATTTATAGAGTCGATGAAAGCATGACATCATGTATTAAATCAACCTTCTGTTAGTCTGCCCTAACCCTCTAAATGGTGACATACACGCTATCCGACCAAGCAAATTAGGGTCTGGTCGTGCAGAGACATGGGGCTTTTTTGCCTAAACATCAGTTGTTTGTTAATTACAAATTGCACAACACATGATAAGATACGAGAGATAAGATGTGTACTGTATAAGCAACTAAAGAGAACAGGGAACACTTATCGACTGAGGTGAGATTACCAAGTAGCCCTCCTGAGTCTGAACCCATTCATTACATGGGATCCTCTTTCTGCATAAACAATGGTTTATAACTAAGAACCATAAACAGAGAATTTAGACAGCTACCAATCATGCTCTGGAAGGACTCAGCATTCAACAATTTTGCAGATGTAGTCTTTTAGACCTTGTTAACAAGGAAAATTTCCTTAAAAAAAAAAAAAAGGAAAAAAGATGGATGGCTTTATCATTCTCACAAAATGTTGCCTGTAAAGCTATCAGATGGAGCGAAACAAAGGAAAGAAAGGGAAGGGAAGTGAAGTAAGAGACTCAAAGAGACTCAGTGAGAGCTGTTTGACTTTATTCTACATTACCTTCTCAAGGCACCTCATAAGTCAGACATTTGCCGGTGCCGGATGATGGCATACTTCCTCATTCATACCTCCTCAGTGTTATAAGCACCGGGTGGAAACAGGTCATTGTGGTCCTTCAAACAGAAAGGAAAAGTCTGGGATATTATCAGGAGATCCTAACATGACTCCACGGGCCTCCAAGCAGACTCATAAAGGAGCAAACATTTAACAGCACTGTGTCACAGAGTCACAGGAGAGAAACACTTACATAATGAGGAGCACCCCCCCCCCCCTTTTTTTTTTTTTTTACACGCCCATAGGCAACAAAAAAGAGAGGGGAGAAAGGACATCTTTGAAAATGTGGACAAAAGACTGTCTGTCTCTCTAACACATTTACCTAAGGGAGTCATAAGAGAGCTTAATAGTGTACCCGGATCCTGCGATGACTGCCTCTTTAACTCCACATTGCCTCTGCCCCTCCACCCGCAACCTTTTACCTCTGCTGGCTCTTTAGTGGCTCTTTGTAAGAATGACTGCACCTCTGATTATTCATCCTGCATGAGGGTGAGATGCCCGCTGCAACAATGAACGGAAGATACATTCATTGGGCTGGAACGAAAGTCATTTCTTGTTTTACACTCCAAAAATTACATTGTTATTTCACCATATCGTCGCATTTAACATATCACATATCCATTACGTCAGTCAGATCCATATCTTGAACACTTTATTGGAACGGATCCAATCATTACTCTGCAGCCGAGGTCTTGTTAAAAACATGAGCTATGTTTTCTGACCCAGTCATGACTAGGCCTGTTTGTTCCAGTGGTTCGGAAAGCGTTCTTGGTCCCCAGGTCACGGCTGAACTTCTCATATTTATGTTAGCTAAACTGCAGGCTGGCAGGCTAATTCGCTGGTATGTGTTTTCATTAGGTCTCTGGGGCCGGGTAGAGCTCCCTCACTAACGTGGCTCCTCTGAACTCTGACCCTGGCTTTAATGGGATGGCTGGCAGAGAAAGAGGGTCATGGCTTCAGAGCGGGCCTGCTAGGACTTAAGGTAACAATTTGAGGAGGCGTAACAGGTTATGTAACCTTGACGCTGGATACTAATGACTTGGTAGGGTTTGTGGAATGTCCACTCTCAATAGGTCTCTTTTACATCAGTTGCTGTTTGTGGCAACAAAATTAGCTTTGGTATGGTAAGATGGGACAAATCCTGCTCTGTCTGCTAGATAAGAGCTATGTAGGGCATGTGATCGACCACTAGCAATGTGCTAAGCCACGGGAAATAAAACCAGTACAGAAGGACCTGTCATCTTGTCATTTCTTCATTTTTTGCTCACTTTCCTCAAGGCAGCACAGATAATCATCTCCTCATTTAGAAACATGAAATATACGGGCTGGTATGAGCCTCTCCCTTCTTCAAGAAAGAGGTGTGCCCACTACAGCCGCATGATTAATCGACTGACAGAAAACTCATTGCCAACCACAGTATTTTGATAGATAAAGATTTGCTTTAGTCATTCTCTAAGACAAACCTTTGCTAGTTTCACCTTCTCAAATGTGAGGATTTGAAGCTTTTTCGTGCCATACATGATAGTAAACTCAATATCTCTGGATTTTGGACCGCTGATCAATCAATATGAGACATTTGAGGACATCACTGTGGACTCACTGGATCGTGAACAAGCATTTTTCCGCTATTTTCTGACATTTCATAGCCAAAGCCATTGATAAATCACTCAAGGAAACAATTGGTAGATTAGTTGCAGTCCTACTGCCTGCTATCATGATAAAAAGAGTGATAAAAACGCTTACTTAAACAACAGTTGTAATAACTGATTAGTCGCTGGTTGATTTCATAGATTACACAATCAATCTACAAAATAGATAAAGAAAATAATAATCATCAAATGCAGCTCTAGATGGCAGTGCCTGATAGGACGAGCCTGGTTATTGGGTACAACAAAGCATTTGAGGAAGGAAAATGTCTCATATTGCCTCCTCACACAAGGCTATAACCACAGCTTCTACCACTGGTTCCTTTATTGTCTGGGATTGGCTCTCAGCTGGGGAAGATTTGCTGTATTTGTGTGTGTGTGTGTGTGTGTGTGTGTGTGTGTGTGTGTGTGTGTGTGTGTGTGTGTGTGCTGTTTGCTTGGGGTCAGTCAGGGCCTCTGTCTTTCTAACAGCTTCACAGTTTCACAGTTTCAGCTGCAGCAAGCTCCTGGAGGTTAGGTGACACATTTCCCATGGAGTACAGGTCATCGTCACATTGGTCCACTTTGCAGGCCACAAATACCAATCATGTTCCCTCATAGACTTTCCTTTATGTAAACTATCCTGACAACGGCTAAGTTATGATAGCGCGTCTTCTATTTCTGACTCGCATATTAGATAACAGAGGGAAAAAAATGCAGCACCTGGGCGTAAATCAACATCGCTGGACTTTCCAAGTTAAATATCTTGCTATGCCTGATGAAGACTTGTCTAATGGGATGCTTTGAATTCTTCTTTAATGACAGTGCAGCTTCAATAGGCAGACAAACAACTCTCCCACAGATGAGATAGAAGACGCTGTGCAGAAAGCTCCCACACCTCAAAGGGGCAGCTTCACATTCATGACTAAGGTTGTGTGAGAAAAAAAGCCAACTCTCACCTGAAGTACAGCCAAGTCAAACCCAGAGTATGCAGCAGAAAAACAGATACCAATGTCAAACATGCCTCAAATGCTTTTGAGCGCGTGCTGTGTGTGCTCGTGTTTGTGTATGAATCTGAATATATTAGGAACTTTTACTTTTTTTTTCTTTTTTAAATTTGGGAGTAGGTGCATGGTTAGAAATAAGGGAAATAAAAGGTAAGTCTGCTTTGAACTTAGGTTACAATTTTAATTCCTTTTTAATTAATCTTAGCAAACACGTTTTAATTCTTGCTTAGCTGTTTTAGTGAGACTTTACTTGACCTTTAAGGCTGACAAATAGCTGCAAATAAAACTGATGTTGTACATCATAACTTACAGACTGCTGTAAATCATGTGAGGATAAAGTGCACAGTTGTTTAAGTTGTCATTTAGAATGATTCAATCAATCATTGCCACATTTATAGTGGTTTAAGCCATCATAATAAAACTCTTAAGTCGAAACTAATGATAAAGGTGTTTGTTTACCTGCACCAAGATACATTCCTGTAACTTGAACGCACCGCTGCCAGTTTGCATTCTGTCGAGGAGGAAGGTCCTGAGTGCTACAGCAGCAAACTCATTGGCTTCCGCTGCTGAGCGTCATCGCAGGGGGGCGGGAGAGGAGTTTTCATGTCAAGAAATTTGTAGTAGCAGCACTCAAACCAATTTAACGCACCGACTGTGTCATTCTCCCTGCAGGGCATCATCTTTTGTTTGGGATACGCGCTTAACTTGGATTATCTCCCGGTGGTTTGACACAGCTCCTGTAGGCTCTGAACGACCCTTTTATCATGCAAGTCTTTACTTGATCGGATCATAAATCTTTGTCTTTGGTTTTTTTGTGTGGTTTTTTTGTTTTTTGGTGAAAGAAGAAGATTTTTTTTTCATGCCAAGCACAACTTCAGTGCCAGATTCAGCAACGATGAACAAGAACGGAATCGTGACAAAAATCCACACGAGGATTAGAGCTGACCCGTTCACAGCCAATTACGACTTGGTCGGCAAAGAACTGGGCAGGTAAATCTGTTTGTCGCATGAATGGTTTCAAGCATTCATTGATGAAAAAAAAACTAATCTGTGTTGCTGACTTTGTTCGTGTGCTGGCTGAGTGGAATTTGCAACATTGTACTGATGTAAATCTGCTAATCATATTAGATTTACTCTCTGCACTTGTTAACGTGAAGCGTGTTGATTGAACGTTTCCAATCTCGCATTCCATCTTAAGGGAAAAGCTGCTGATGGAATCGCGCATTTGGCATCTCCGGACGCGCAATGGTAATGCGCTTTTCGTGCGTCTTGGATGAAAAGTTGATTAATAGTTTTAAGACTTTCTGATCTTTGGGGGGTTTAAAAACTTGAGTTGGACGGAGTTATGTGGAGATGCAGGGAGCTAGAAAGCTTTGAGAAAGTATGAGTTTGCAAGTCTTAGAAAGCGTAATATTGTTCTGTAGGTTTAAATTCGCCGACTTGTGCTATCGTTTCCTTTTGTGCCCACCTGTGTGGTTTAGTAGATCTTCCTACATGAGGTGGTGAAAGTGTAAAATACCACGAGCTGAACTTAAGTATTGGTTTGGAATCGTATTTTGAATGAGTCAAAAGTATTAGAAGTGTGAGGTAATGTGACAAAACGTGCACTAAGACTAATGAGAGAACAGCTAAATTTTTTGGAGACGCTTGGTATAGACTGTAAAGTCAGTCATAAGTCATAGTGTGTAGACTAAAGACAGTTTTCCTGTTTCATACCGGATTCTCAAGAACTGCCGCATCAAATACGCCATCTAACGTCATGCACTTCTCCCTCTCTGTCTGTCTGTCTGTCTGTCTTTCTTTTTCCTCCAGCTGAATGCATTTTGCGGGGCACATTTAATGTGTTTGACCCCAGACACTGAAGTCCACATTCCAGTGGTATTTAAGCAGGGATTCCCCAATATGCCAGACAATAATGACTTATCACCCCAAATCAGAATTAAGACAAGTTACCAATCTTGACATCCTGGATTCTGCTTAATGTAACAGCTGTTTGATTGCTGCCTGAGCCAATTTTTGCATCTGTCTCTATAACTTTGCCCGTCTGCAGAGTTTGGGAAAGGCTAAATAAAGAGTCAGTTGGTGGCGGCCAGTTTTCCTTGTCAAACACTCTGGGACATCCTGGGACAGCAGCCAGGACCTGTGTATGTGTGTGTGTATGTGTGTGTGTGGGGGGGTTTGGCTGGAGGCAGCTGATGAAGTGTAGGGTACAGCAGCCTCTAAACACCCTCTCTTCCTCTCCTTTCCCTTCATCCTCCTCCCCTCCTCTTCCCATGACTTTGACCCAACAACATCCTGAGATCAGGCCTCATAATCGTATTAAGCGCAGGAATGTACATAGTGCTGCTTGCCAGGAGATCAGCTATATAGTTTGTACATTAGGAGGGATGTTGACCACATTATAACGCGTTGGTGGCTGATTTGATTTTTCCTGTAGTTGTTTCAGCTCACTTGATCAAGTTGAAAGAAGCAATAAGGCTCATTGACCTTGTTTTCACAGCCTTCTAATCAACAAGTTTTGCATTATGAGCTGTTGGTCCCCTGCAGAACTGTGCAAGTATGTTGTGGTCAACATGAAAGCAGGAAGCAGGAACCCATATGTGTGTGTGTGCGCGTCTGTCTGTGAAACAGGCAAATGAGAGCTGTTAGTGCTGTCATTTCTCATCGCACTTCAGACATGAGTCAGTGACCCGCTGTTTGAGACAAAACGCAGACTCCACAGGAAACCAATTTCTCAATCAAATTTTCACCATCTCCAGTACTGGAGAGGAAGAGGAGGAGAGAAAAGAAGAAAGAGAGAGAGAGAGAGGGAGAGAGAGAATTAGTTTTATGTATCACAGTAAAAGCTGATTGATGACAGATTAGTTACAGACAAATTCTACTGGGGATAAATCTGCAAATAAGATGTTTGATCCGTGTAATTGTATTTGTGGATGCAGACAGCATGTATGAGAAAGGCCCTATTAGTGGTGGTTTGTTTTCTACTCTATCAGAGCCAGCTGTCACACAAAAAAGGGGAACTTAATGTGTAAAATATTACTTGAAAGTGTTGTGATGTTGTCACATTAAAGGACTGTATAACCAGCAGGTTCTATGCCCAGTAGTGTGGAGATAGCTGACTGGAAGATGGCTGTGTTTAGTAACCTCTGACCTGTTGTCAGCCTTTTCAAAAGGCCTCTTGTTGCTCCTTTCTGTGGCCAGCGGTCATTTCTTTTCAGTCCATATGTAGTTCCCAGCCCACAGTGAGCTACTCTGAACTTGGCTAATTAAGGATGAAAAAGCTCTGACGGGTTTTGCCTTTTCATTCTGAACAATGAGTCGTCACCATTCTGTGAGACTGAGAAACAGCAAAAGAGAGGGAACAGGCCTCACAGCGCCGGGGCGGTAGCCAAAACAGAACCAGGCTCTGGCCAGAACAGTTGCTGTTTTTGGTCCGCAGCAGAGTGGGCTTGGGGTAATGTGTGGGAAAATGACTGGCACCATGCTGACTGGACCTCTCTGACTTGGCCACTTCATTCAGATCCTGCCCAGTTCACAGTCATCTTTTCACATTCTTCTCTTATTCACTTCTCCTAAGCCTTCTGTATTGTGTGGCTCATAAAACACGAGAATGTCAGTTAGCTGGAGATATTTGTGAAGTTTACAGTATCCATTTTAGCATGTTGCGGCTCCAACCTGACTGTGGCAGCAGTGACCCCCTGCCTGGCCAGCCATGGTCAGGTGGGTGGTCTTGGTCTCGGGGCTGCTGTGTTAGCCGACTGGTCAGCTTTTGTACGACTGTCAAAGGAGAAACAGGCTCTGGCCGAGGGTCTGGGTGGAGGCGTCAACACAATTCCATTTGTCCCTGCTGCTGTCAGCTGTGAAGAAAGGGAAGTGGACAAGGCCTCATTATCGGCCAGGGAGGGACAGCTAGTGATTGTGGTCAGCCTGACACAGAGAGGCAATTCTGCACACGTCGGACATCCTGCCCACACCCACGGCTGACCCTTTACACCTCCCACGAATCCATCTGGGTAGATGCAGAAAAATTAATGGTAGTGGCGAGGCCGTAAACATGGCTGTTTGTTGTTGTTTTTGTTTTTTTTTTAATCTCATGTTCTTCCAAATGGAGTGACACCCAGTAACAAAGTTGTTGCTTTGTGTTTGCTTGACCTATAAAGTGGTGTTAGCCTTATCAGGTCCTTACATTGTTCAGGAGTCCTTGCCAAACGGTCAGCCTTATCTGGCGCTTGTCAGACCCTCCTAAACGCTGGAGAGAGGGAGAGAGGAGGAGAAAGGCGGGGAAAAAGTCTGTCTACCGAATGTCTAATGACGTTTCTTCAGCTGAGCGTGTCAGTGGTCAATAGCGGTGCCTGCGTTTTCAAATGATGCCACTTAACCGTCTTATCTCTAAAATGTTCTTTAACCTCGCCTACAGTGTTGCACTCGTGGCCGGTTGGCGGGCTTTTCCAAACGTCTTGCACTGTAATCTAGGTTTCACCTCATTTAACTGTCTTGGGCTTGTCCAGTAATTTTAGCCTTCTTCTACTGCAGTTTGAATGACCTAAATTTGATTCAGTAGTCCCATTGGCTACTTGCATACAGAGCAGAACCATCTCTGACCAACTATTTTTAAAAAAGCCAGTAATGTGGTTGTGATTATTCTGCCTCCTTACTAATCACTCTCTCTCTCTCTCTCTCTCTCTCTCTCTCTCTCTCCCCCTCTTTGTTTCCCAGGGGAAAGTTTGCGGTGGTGAAGAAGTGCATTGAGAAGGCAACGGGGAAGCAGTATGCTGCCAAGTTCCTGAGAAAGCGACGGAAGGGCGCGGACTGCCGCATGGACATCTTGAACGAGATTGCCGTGCTGGAGTCAGCCAAGGCGAGCCCCTATGTGGTGGCACTGCATGAGGTTTATGAAACCAACAGCGAAATCGTCCTTGTTCTGGAATGGTAAGACAGTAACAACAAAAAAAGGCCTTTAAAAGTTTACTCAAAAAAAAAAATATATATATATATATTGTACATCATATATTGAACAGCCAAGTCTGTCTGTCTCTCTCCAGTTTGTTTGTGTTCAGACCCTCATACACACACACACTCACACACACACAGCTCTGACTTTCACTGCCCACAGGAGAAAAAAAGTTATGATGGGACTCTAAATGGCCTTTTGAACTTTCATCACTTGTTGGTGTTTGAGCCATGCCAGGAAAACTAGGATAAAATGATCTGGTGCTAAATTACTAGGCAGATGAAAATCCATTAATCATCCCTTTTAAAAACTTTCCGTCACTGCAGTTTTTCTAATGCAGAATTACCGAGGTATGTGAGGACAGCAAACTAGCTTTGAGGAAACTCCCTGATACCCGTATATTCATTCAGCTCCACTTGATAACTTAATAAGCAAAGATTTAATCTTCATGGAAATTAGTTGGGGAAAACCTCACGTCAAATGTTACGTACAACATGTCATGTAACATCCTGTATTTTGCATAATGACAATGTCAGTTGTCTGATGTCTTCACATGAATCGTCAGCTTTTTATTATCTGTCTGACCTATGAAAAAACTCACCCACTCCATAGATTAGAGGTATGTTGTAGTTTCTGAGAATACAGTTGCATGCCGATCGAGTCTATCTCACCTCAAAAAAAAAAAAACAGTCACGTGTGAAATGCATAGCCTTGCACTGCTGTTACACGAGCTCTACCTTAAATGGAAATTCTCTCTCGCGCTGTGGTTTGTGTTTCTCGTCACATCAAAAGCCTTTTTACACCTCAGTTTCTTGTGAAATGACTGTCAGCAAACCGTCTCTTTAAATGCCCGCAGTAGCAGAAGCGCATCATGTGTACCGTGTAACAATGGCAATATTGAGCTGCAAATGAGTCAATCAAACCCCTGCTGTGAGAACTTACCGCTCGGTGCCAGACAATGTGTTGCCAGCATGCAGGTGAACTGGCCAGCAGCTGAGTCGAGCTGCTTGCTGACCCAGCAAGGTCAACCTGGCTGTCTGGCTCTGGTTTGTTGTGGTTGGGTGTTAAATGACATGATGCATATCCACTAAGTGTCCTCTGACTGCACTAATGACGCCGTCTAATTACGATTTGGAAAGGACACTTAGCCTCTTAATTACCTCCCTCGCCTCATTACAGAGAGATAACACTGGGCAATTACTCTTGAACCACGTTTCTCTGACCCTGTTCCTGAACTGCTCGCTACTCAGGCAGGAAACTCTCTCCTGCAGAGTTCTTGCTAGTCATCCCCATCACAGACATGGAATGCTTCTGCAAAACAAAGACCTCTCTGTAGGGGGGGTGGAGGGTGGCTGTGTTTGACCTCTGACTGAAGTGTGAAAGGGGAAGTAGCACCACAGTTCACCCCTGCATGCCTGCAGAGAAAACATAGCAGGAGGTCAGCTGACAATTGTCCAAGATCCTCTCCGGCTGCCAAATGGAGCTGCACTGAGTTTTTTAGTATGTAATTAAGCAGCCTGCACATGCGCCGGTTATGATATTTTGGCATTCAAAGAGCTCGGCTTTTAAATGTCACTTCATGCTGTTGCTATTGTTATGTACATTTGTTCTAAAAGTCGCAGCAGCGCTCGCAGAGAGAGAAGAGCGACGAATAGCTGCATCTTCAAACTGACTGACCTCAGCATGAGTTTCAAGAATCACAAAAACCATTTTCCATTTCCTGTGGGTTTCAATGTAAGCAGCAAGCAATGCTCCCAAAAGTAGCACACCACTGCGCTGGTAAAAAAGTGTTGTGTGCTCATATATATATATACACACACACACACACACACACACACACACACACATGTCTGGTAGCCACAACCACTTCCTTGTCAGAGAAATGGAAGCAAGAAGTTCAATACTATCATCCTTTTCTGAAATGAAGTGCCTGCTTGCGTCAGTTACACAGAAACCCTCAGCATAATGGAGCGATGGCCATTAGATGGAAAAGTGAACGCATCACCTCTGAACTCCTCAACTTCCCGACCATCTGATAATCTAACTCACTTTTGCGCACAGCATAGTCCTTAATTTCCTGGCCTCTAGATACACCGGAGTGTACTGTAATAAAGCAATAAACCCATTGTAGCTGCATACAAGGTTAAATATGAGGTTACTTCTGTAGATAAAGAAATCAAAATCCTCATGCATCACAACCCAAAGAATTGCAGCCAAACCAATACATTTTTTCCCTCTGTAAATGTCAAATGCTCTTTAAAAGTTAAACGGGTTGACTATGTATTAAGTTGCAAAAAATATTTTCCTCATGAATCTTATTAAACACTCAGCATCAGGTCATCTCATTCATGCATTTGCCCTCCTGCTGATATCATAAGTATTTGCTTGACACATACTCCATGCTCATTACACGCTCCTGACGGCATCTTTTAAAAAATCCAACACACTGCAAGAATAAAATTCATTTTGGTTAACCACATAATAACCCTTGCTATGGCATGACTTGAATTTAATTTAAGATTTTTTCCATTTTCCTATTTTGAATTATTTTGTTTAGAGAACATTGCCATGTTTTATGTATATTTAATTTCAATATCTTATTGCGTTTAACCCATAGCCCTCATGACCTCACCAGTCTTTAATTGGACTGTACTGGAGCATAAGTGCTGTCCAGAAAACGTAGCCAACAGACAGGCTAAGCTTGTGGAAACTGGTTGACGGGGTGCTGTTAAGGTGACGTCAATGAATGAGCACCCGGTTTGGTGGCCAGCCAAGAAGGGATTTGACCAGATAGCTTCTCCTGCAAATGTAAAATGAGGTTGACTTGGTTTACCGCTTAAAGATAGAGAAATATTTTTGTCTCTTTCCCACTTAATAACCCCTTATTCAGAGTTTGAAGCTCATCTGTTCTCAGCTCTTGTTTTCAAATGATTGTTTAGCTTCTCTCTGTGCCTTCACTTCACTCATGTTGGCTTCAGTAGGTTTATTCTTGCGTGTCGGTACAGGGGAGGCTGTCTGCCCACACGCTGAAATAGTGAGTACATTAACTCTCTTGGAAGGAGGCAAAGCATGGAGACCATATTTAGACTTCAGGGAAATATCAGATAATTCTTAAGTGCTTGGGCAGAAAGTGTGCAGACTGTTGAATTTAAACAAGATGGTCTTTATCAAGATTTGAAATCCTCTCAGGCCCTCTGCTAACAGCTTAATGATGCCATTGAAACACTTTGTCATTTCAAGCCTTTAATTGTTCAGACAGGTAGAGTAAATGCTACCAAATCAACTCAATGCCTCTGTCTAGTTGATGGATTCAAGTTCAAGTTCATTTTCGATAGAAGACAAACTCATACATGAGGACTTTTCAACACTAAAATCAAGTGTCCATCAAATTACACTTGTTTTCCTCCCATTTCCTCTCCCAAATGTAAACACTAACACCAGGATTGTTTGGCCTTTGGTTTACATGTGCAGATCAGTGTAAACAGATTTGAGTGCAGAGTTTCCTTGTCCGTCTCCAGTACTTGTAAACTCTTTAGGGGTTGTAAGGTGGGATTTAGCTTTTTTTTTTTTTTTTTTTTTTTTGCAACAATCGACGTAGGTGGCAGGTCAAGTATTTGGTTCTAGGAGCAAAAAAAAGATTATACAGACCAATGACGGATATCCTCAAAATCCGTAAAAACATGAGCGCTATTTTCACAGCTGAGGATAGTAAAGGGTGCATGGTTAGGAGGCTAACGGGGGATTGGGTGGTGCTGGTTATGTAACACACATGCCCAGGGCCTGGTCACAAAGTTTTCTTCTGAAGATAAAAAGCATGTGTGCACAATCTAAATCCCCCACACATGGTTTGAGTTTTTTGGGGTGAACTGTCAGCTCCAGGCACTGATCTGACTGATGGAGCATCCAACGTAAATCCTCCACTTAACTCCACTTTACTTAATGTTGTTACACAAGAACAGCAAGACCAGGCAGGAATCTGACTATTCCTTTCGCAAAAATGTGAAAAGTCACCGCTGAGTTGTCTGATTACTAAAGAGAACGAGCAAAAGGCTATGCAGGCTGAGGCTCATGCGGTATCTAATTACCAACCTGACACTACTCCCCTGACTCCCTTTATTCACCTTCTCTGAGCACTTTAAAGCTCGGTATCAGTTCCTTTTCACTTTAAGAAAACATTTAGGATTTGATTAGTTAGCCAGTGTTTGCTACTGCTTCCCCTGTTTTGATTTAGTAAGTGAACTTGCAGCATATCAGGCTGGATGAGGTCTTATCTGAACCTGCTGTAAGCTGATATGACCGTTCTTATCTGCAGTAATATTCCTGTGTGTACTGGAAGGTACATGCAGAGGCGGGGTACCTAAAATTATATTGATTCATGTTGGACTCGAATACCATCTGTAGATGTGGATGGACTTTGTTTTTCCAAGCCAAAGTACAAGGATACAGGGTGTTATATAATTTTAAAGAAAGTGGAAACGACTTTGGGTTTGTTCACTAAAATTGCGCTAATGGGATCGGTTGGAATTTGCTATTGTCAACATGTGCGATTCAAAATGAAAGGAAGGGTGTATTTGTTCAGTTTAAGGCAATTTATTATGACAAGTTAAAATGAATAATCAAAAATGAAAGGCAGCCAAACTAAACTCAACTGGGTGGCTATCCACGTACAGGTCTTTTCTTCTCATCTTATCCTTGTTTTGTTTTCTTAGTTTTCCTTCCTGTGCTTCCCTTTCAGCGCCGCCGGTGGCGAAATCTTCGACCAATGTGTTGCCGATAATGATGAGGCCTTCACAGAGAAAGATGTGGTGCGGCTGGCCAAACAGATCCTGACTGGAGTTGCCTTCCTGCATCGAAACAATGTGGTCCATCTGGATCTGAAAGTAAGTACACTGAAAGATTATATGACAATATAGGACAGTCCACCCCCCCCCGAGTGGCAG
The DNA here is from genome assembly GCA_029490765.1 of Euthynnus affinis. Classification (NCBI taxonomy): domain Eukaryota; kingdom Metazoa; phylum Chordata; class Actinopteri; order Scombriformes; family Scombridae; genus Euthynnus; species Euthynnus affinis. Next base: position 4,899,928 of record CM055856.1, on the reverse strand, counting down.
ACCGAGGCAGATATTATTTCTGTTATGCAACCTCACCTCATTCACTGTGTCACAACCCAGTTCCCACAAGGTATCAGTCGGTAAAAGAACCTGACTATCATGTTTTCTTTATTGGCTCTGAGGTAACATGGTTGTTAACATTGAGGGTGTTTTTTACATAATCATCTTACAAATTAACAAAGTGTCTGTTTCCTCTTAAGTCACAAGAGCTGCATATGTTTTAGATAAAATGATCAGTTGCAATACACAAAATGCTCCATTTAAGAGTATTAATTGTATGGTAATAAAGTTGTGTGAGGTTAAGTATTTTCAAGAGAATCTCATGTACTCTTCAGCCGCTCTTGTGGTTTAATGGACTATAATGGTCCAGGCCTTGTCTTTTCCTTTCCTGTTTATCTCAGATGTTCCAGCCAACTCTGGCATAAGTCAGCCTCACCCAGAATTAAGCACAGTTGTCTGCACACTAAAGTATTTGGACACACTAACCATGGAGACATCTAACCAGTTGGCAGGGACACCCTACCTGTTTTCAGTCTCATCTGATTGGATTAGAGAGCATCTGAGCTGAGCTCAGAGGAGCAGCTAGATGCTAACCAGACCTCAAAATCCTCTTGGGACCATTCACCTCACAAAGCTTTGACTCATTCACACTGACTTCAGTGACGAAGATGTCGAATGTTCAGATGTTCAGATGTCAAACCTCAAAGCTTCTCCAACGATCACTAGTCATTATGTAACCTACCTCTGTCTAATCTGTGTGTTCGTTTTCTCCAGCCCCAGAACATCTTGCTGACCAGTGCCAGACCTTTAGGGGACATTCGCATTGTGGACTTTGGCTTGTCAAGACGCATGGACAAGATCACAGAAGTCAGGGAGATCCTGGGTACCCCAGAGTATGTGGGTGAGTCCTGCATTCAGCCCTTAAATACCCACAATCACCATTTATCATGACTAACTATGTGCTTCATAACTAACTATGCGTTTCTGTTGCAGCACCAGAGATCCTGAACTACGAACCCATCAGCACTGCAACAGATATGTGGTGAGTTTGCTACTTTAGTTAATGAAACTATTTCCACTCATTTCTGCCATGCAGGACTCATTAAGTACTTCTGGGAATAAAGACACATTGAGGACAGTGACATCAGCTCCTTAGCAAGCAGAAGATTTTATGTCTAGACCTTTGAACACAAGATAATCTTTATTTCATACTTGCACATTTAATCAATGAATAACTGCCACATCTGTTGCGCTATAATGTGTTGCTGTTACTCGTAAAGATGATGAACGGCCTTATTAACTCCCTTCCCTCTCTTCCTCCCTCTTCCAGGAGTATTGGGGTCCTGACCTATGTCATGCTGACTGGTGAGTCTCCCTTCTTGGGTGACAGCAAGCAGGAGACATTCCTCAACATCTCCCAAGTCAACATAGACTACTCGCAAGACACATTCGAGGGGATCTCCTCCCTGGCTGTTGACTTCATCAAGTCCTTGTTGGTTAAAAACCCCAGGTGAGGTTTTTTTACGGTAAAGATGAAGATGTTCTGATTGTGGCTCAAACCGAAAAGTTTCCATCAGCATCAGATCAATCTGATTTAGACACCAAGGATGTGAGTCAGGTTCACACCGGTACGGAAGTACATCCGCATGCGTCTAAAAAAAAGTGTGTGGTAACATGATTTGCGTCACTTGTGAAAAAAGTCATTTCCTTTTTGGGTAAATCATGTCTTTCTCATTCAAAGAGAAAAAGAAGAATTTATAGGCCAGTATGTCTTTTTTTTATATATTACACCAAACACTACACTGCATCAGTCTAAGTTTCACCACATAAAAAAAACAAGAAAATTTAAACCAAGGTGATTTTCAGAGGAAACTATCTAACCATATTACTGATAAACTAACTTCAAACTCTAATTCGGACTGACTGCTCTAAAACAGAGCCCTTAATTTGTCAACACAATTTGTTGATGAAAAGTAACAGTAGCTTCTGACTCTTGTCCAGAACCATAATCTCCCATAAGTATCGTTTAATTGCAGCAGATTAGTTGAGTTGTTGGAAAGACTAGAAGATTCCTTAGTGTCAGAGTAATCGTGAGAGATGGAGGAGAAAAACCTTCAGAGAAAACAGTGCTTTTTTTGTGGTTTTCCAAACCAAATGTTGAAAAGCAATATGGCTGACGACAGTGAGGGAACTGCTTGAGTGAATCTGAATATCCTGGAAATCCACTGGTTATGTAAACTCTTCGGGAATTTCCACTCATCCACAGTGTTATTGTGTTTGTGTGTACAGGAAGAGAGCCACGGCAGAAGAATGCCTCAGCCATGCCTGGCTGAACCAGCTCCCCCATCCCCACTCCCACACGCACCTCAAAACCAGGTCATCTTTGGATGAACCAGAGACGAGCCAGTCGGAGTCTGAGCCCGAGAGCCCGGCTCCCTCCCCTGAGATGGACTTCGGGTCGTACCTCAGGTGCCCGGTCAAGGGTGAGCTGAAGACGGGCCTTGACGCCTTCTCCTTCAGCGAGTCCCACTTCCCCAAGCAACAGGGGGTGACCTGCTGAACGACATTTGACAGGTGGAGAGAGACTTAAGAAACTGAAACTCCACGGAGCAGATGCTGAAAGCCAGTGAGCCTGCAGCTTCTCGGTCTTGATCTGACTCAGGGCCGTGCTATATGGATGCTGTATGCCTTCTGCTGGCTGCTTCTACTGCTGTGATGTCTGTGAGCTGGGCTGTGTGTAGTTTGATACCCATCTGTGTGTGTGTGTGTGTTTGCGTGCTTCTCCGTGCTGATTTTATATGACGACGGGAGGAATGTGAGAGGAATGAAGAAGTGGGAGAAGACACAGCACTCGATCGCGAGGGTTTTGTCACAGGACTGCACTGCTGCCTTAAAAAAAAAAAAAAAAAAGTGACTGAAATGAACTGGACTCGGCTTAACACCGTGGCCAGTTCACTCCTGTGCGCACACTGGTTTCTCTTTTTCACCCAATTAGCCTTTTGAACTAGGTTTCAGAGGAGAGGCAGGTCTCCCACTTCCTTGGGAAATGACTTCACTCACTGTGTGCTCTCATCAAAACCAGTTATGCTTCAGCTGACCCAGACATACCTTATGTGATGAGTTTTGTTGAAGGAAGTTAAAGGTTTTGACAGATGGTTCTGCTAAACAAAAGGAATTAAAGCAAAGGACAGCACCTACACCGAAGCCAGACGTTAACTGTTCCACTGTTTTTTTTTTTTAATATGTTTATTTATGTGTGTTTGTTCTACCACTTCAGCCCCTTAAATACACAAAGCCACATCAATGCCTGACATTAAGATGGAAATAGTAGCATTTTTATTTTTTTCAGGACAATCTTGAGCACTTTTTTTTTTTTTTTTAATTTTTGTTATTGGACTTTTGTATAATAAGAAACCAAAGGCTCATCAAGCACACTCCGTTGTCACACATTGTACTGTACATATTAACCATTTCCCACCACTCACAGTTGTCACATGATCTCTTTTTTTTTTCACAAAGTGCCACTTCATCAACCTCACTTTTGTGTTTTTTATTTTTACAGTCAAATTTTTTATTTTGTTCGCTATTGCACAAGTTGCACAATTTATTATTATAATTTTTTTTGTTTGTACTTAACTGCGAGGTTGCCGCTCAATTTCATGCTCTTCAAATATTGTGAATATTGACAGTCTTGGAAAGAGGGATTGACGGGGTTTAAAAAGTCCGGCTTTGTAATTATAAGTGTAACAGATGAACAATGATATGGTAAACTGAAGGGCTCAGAGTTGTATACATGTGTGGTATTTGCCTTCTGATGCTCGGGAGCAGAGAAATTAGGTATAATTTCTCAAAAGTACTGAAATGTATATTGTGAGTTAGTATTAAGATTAATATGTAAAAATAATTGATTTTTTTTTTTTTTTTTTACCAATGTATGAATGTTAACATCATTGTATCATGTCTTATTTTGTACATTAACTTCTACTTATTCCTTTTTTTTTCTGCTCATGAATTTCAGGCAGGTTTGCACTTGTCCTTGTGGACGTTATGTTAAAATGAATAAATGTTGATGGCATGCATTGCATAATGTAAGAGTAAAAATACATGTGCGTTTTGTATCAAACTTCACTGTCTGTGTCTGATGTTTTTTTTATACCAGCAGTAACAATGACATTTTCACATTTTGTGGCATTGAATTTATAGTTTATCACTTTCTAATTTAATTAAATTTAATCCAAACTACAGCAGTGAAAATTCTAGATAAGGTTAAGGAGTAGGGTACAGTAATTCAACCTGATTCAGGCTTGTTTTTCAGTCTACATACTATCATCTCTGTCAGTAAATTGCTTGGCTGATTGCAAAAAGGGCACACAAGTAAGTTTTCCCATTGTTATAAACCTAAGACTATAAATAAATCTTAAGATGTATAGCAAATATCTGAACTTACTTGGTCTTCACATACTTCAGTTAGGCTGAAAAACAACTTCAATATTCTCAGATTTTATATTTCCAGTCCAGAACAAAAGGGCAGCAGAGCTCTGCTGGCTCATCACTTTCATATAATTTACTTGAACTCTCTGGAATTTAAGAATATAAACATGCGATGCGAGCAATTTGATCAAAGATATACAACACTGAGATTGCTTCATTTTAATGGGCCTGAGTTGGTATAAACTCTCCAGTATTTCATCATGAAACACAACAAAAGAGAAAAGACAGACTTGCAGAATTTTTCTTAGAATTTCCGCTCTTGTTAATCATCTTGTGACCCCTGACGTTGAGCGGGTGACCCCCTTAGGGAATGGGGGGAAATCTACGCTCTAGGATGCATATTTCACATTTGACATTCAGCTCTTAGTTTCATGATGCATGTTGTTCCATTTTTGTATCATCCCATCACAACGTTATCTCCCTTAATAAAAAAAACCCACATTTTTATTATGTCATTTCTCACTTTGCATAGTGCTGATGATGGAGAACAATACCATTCAGTGTTTCTGTTGACTGGTGTTGATACTTCACCTGTGTGTATGTGTGTGTGGTCAATAGAAAAGTATCTCTCATACCAAAACAGATAACCCACACTTGGACCACATCGCTCGTGAAGCATCTGCTTTTCTTCTCAGAATGTCTATTTAGAGAAACAGAGTATCATAAAGAAAATAAAAAGTCCTCTCTAGGGCTAGTCTTCCATAAATATCCAGCAGCCTCTCTGTACAGGAAATACCAGCATCCTCTGAAGAAGAACACTCAGTAATGCTTTCCACTGTAGTAAAGTTTCTTTCTCTTTCTGTCTCACTCTCTCAAGGGCACACATGTGCTTGTTTACTTGTCTCAGGTTAAACAACATCCTTGACTGCCAATATCCTGAATTCTTGCTTTAATGTGCTCTTCCTTGCGCTCTCGGCACTGAGCCAGTTCAGCTCTGCTTCGGCCAATAAGGAGAAAGTAGGACTCCCTGCAGAGTCCTGCTCCGGTGGCTCTTGGCTGGAGTGACCGCTTCCCCTAAAGAAAATCCTGCTGCTGCATGGAGCTGAGGAATGCCAGAAATGTTCATAACTGGCCTCCTTCCTTTATGCTTCTCTTCCCTCTTATTCTCTTCATGGGGTTTGTTTTCTCGCCAGAAGGTAGTGTTGTTTTCATACCGCACACACACATAAACATACGCTGAAGTGGTTGATTAAGTGGATGTTTCTCAGAAGGACTCTTGGGCTCAGTTGTTGTCACTTTGATATTTAAGGTGACCATTATGAGATGATTTAAAACAGATGTGGAGACAGTTAAGTGGCGAAAGAGCATTCGGCTCCTACAGATCCAAACAAATACAGAGAGTAGACCAAAGCTTCGAGTGACATCCGGATAAGTCGCTCTCGACAATCTCTGCAAATTGAGGCTAATGTCCAGCTTAATGGTTTTTGAAGGTTAACAGGCAGCAAATTGCTTTTAAACCTCACAGTGAGGCACAATGCTTTGCGATGATCAATTTGTCTTCCTTCAGTCTGTTGCAAGTCAAACATAACATGAATGCAGCAAATATAGATTGGGAAGTCGGAAAAAAGCTCACACGTCACAACAATCAGTTATATAACCAGAGATTGTTTGATAGCCGACTATAGAAACACACTACACAACTGGCATTGTGACAGCAACCGACTGCTTCTCAGACATTTGTTTATGTAAAGCACTTTTCCTCTTCACAGTCAAATATTTGATGTTTTCTGAGTAGATTAGAACAACATTTCTCTGTTTTCTGAGCTGTTGAACCACCTAAAATAGCTTATCCAGAAGATTACCAAAGTGCTCTGAGTGAATCCTATTAATTTGCATAAAGTAGCACACAGAGATGGTACCAAAAATATCACAAACAACAACACCGCAACGTGTGACGGAGTGCGAGTGCCACCATGACTACAGTACTACAAATTCTCACAATGATCCTTTTCAGCGCTATAGAGCGTACATTTACAACTAGGAATAATGCTTTTGCTTGGAGGAAGAGAACTTGTAACATCTTTTTTTTTTATTGGTACAAAGCACATCGGGTATTTCTTGGTACATATTGTGGTACTTTGTGCGTTGTTCTACTTTACAGCACTGTGTGGGGTACTTCGGAGGAAACAGTTGATTCTTTCATGATACGTGAACTGGAATTCATGTGTCTTTGTATTTGATTAGATGTTCAGCTGCACAGACGCCCATAGTGCTCTGCCCTGGCAGCGGTTTGAGTGTTGGATGCCTTGCTGAGAAGCGCTTCAATAGATCATACGCCCTCCTGGTTTGGCTTGTGGGTTTCACTTGAAGAGCGTACAGGTTTCTATCCAATCTTATTTTTCTAGGCCTTCATGCTGCTTCCAATTGGTTGCCTGTTTCAATCACCGGTAAGGATTGAACGGAGTGTTCCCATCTCTTCGCAGCGTCTCTCACTTTCTCTCTCCGTCGACCTGACCTCTTCCTCAGGTTGTCTCTCTCTGCCTCCTCTAACTGTTGTCCTTTCGCTCTCCCTGTCTTTCTCAATCTCATAAGCTCTAGATCTCTTTCAGTGTACCAGATTTCTCAGAAGTAGTTCCTCTCGCACCTTACATAATGGGGAAATTCCTTTACGCTTATGTTCCTGATTATACTGCTGTTATGGAGATATCGTTGGAGTCGAGGGGGGGGGTGGCGGTGAGAAAAAAACAGTTCTTCAGGGTTCGGAAAACCTGCTACCTCCAACAACCTCCCCAATTCTCTCCCTCTTTCACTTTCAACTCATATTTCGTTAGTAACCTCAGCTCACCTTTACCTTGTAGACATATATGAGTTTGATGATCATGCAACGTACGGCTGATCAAATAATTTTCTTTTCATCACTTTTGGAATGTGCTCAATGATATCCTTAACGCTCTGACCTCTCAGTCACTTCCACTAAACTTGTTAACTCCTGCTACATTCCAGTGTTGACCTAAAGCTTTTGGTGCAAACCTTCGCAAGGACCTTTAAGATCCACAAGCCTGCAATAAGTTCAAGAGCTGCCGCCTGTTGATGCTGATGGATATCAGTGGCTCGTAAAGTGTACCGAAAGGGGATAAAAACAAGATGTCCTCACAGTTACCTTCTAAAAAGACAGGATTCTGTCTCCAGTCCCAAAATACTGAAGTAATTCATAGAGATAAGGCCAATGACAAATCAAAGCCCGTCTGAAATTCTCCATGCTCGCTTGCTAGATGCTGACCGGGACAAACGATGGAGAACATTTCTTTCACATGTCTCAGCAATGCTTGCAAAAGAAAAACAGAAAGAGGTAGAGAGTTTCCAGAAGAGGCAAAACACTCGTAACCGCTGGTAATATGTTTCTCATGGTGGTGCATTCATAGCAGTGAGGGAGGCAAATGCCTTTGGTTAGGCAAAGCTATTTATTCTGTCCCTGGAAATGCTTGGAAAAACAACAAAAGCGTTCGGAACAAAGAGTAGCATGACCTGATGCCGCTGCCTGTTTTCCCCCGTCTGCGGTGACTATATCCTCCCTCAACATGGGGGCACTACTGGCACAGATCACACTCAAAAAAAGCCACACAATAGTAACACTCAGCTAAGGGAGAACTTTTCAACTCAAAAGCAATGTGAAGAACTCAACCAAAACAAGGGACACTGCTAAGTTGATCCATAAAAGGCTCAATTTCAATGTGGGTAAGCTCTCAGAAAGAAACAAAAACACTGCCAGTTCTGTTGTTTGGATTTTGCAGGTTGCGGTGGACACTAATGCCCGCTCACATGTACTTGAACTGTGGTTTATACACACACACACACACACACCTGCCAGAGAACCCACAGTGAACTCCGTCCTCTGGCGTGGAAGGGAGTCCAGGTTTTCAGACTGACAGGGAACAGATTCTAGTGGTTTGGATCTTAATGGAAAGTTTTTTATGAGGAATAACCTCTCGAGATGGTCTTGTTTCCACGGAGGTCCTCAACATCAATAATAATCAGACAAACCATTTAATGAAAAAGAAAAGTAACAAGAAGATAATTATATGATACCATATGAGATAAACTAACAACATATATCAAATAATGAGACTTACAAAATCAGGAGATCCAATCAGAGCATGAAAATAGATCATCCATTCATAGATTAAAGAGAGGTATTAATGTCACTGATTGCATTAGGTAATAAAGTTATGAAACATATTTACAGAGGTCTTATTATGGACATGTACAACTGATCCTATAATAAGAAGACATAAGAGGGCATTAGGCAAGTGGAAAGATGATATGAATCGAATATTTACAGGTAGATTATTCCAATCAGAGGGAGCTTACAAAGGCTTTCTTAGTTATTGGCTTAGAGACTGCAGGAACAGAAAAAAAGAGCTGTATAGAGTGTCTTACTTGATAATTAGAAGAGAAAGGAATAAATGGTTTTAAATAGAGAGAGTAATTGAAATGTGTACATTTAAAAAAATAAGATGCAGTCAATGTTGATGTGTTCTTATGATGGGAGAGGTCCAATTATGAGTTTCATACTTTGTTCATCACTCACAATGATGAGTTATGAAAGGATAGCCAAGAATAAATCTTTCTGAGCTCTTGATTTTCAGCCCACAGCGCTCTCCTTGTTTACTACGGTACAGGATTAGGGAGTTATTTAGAGCACACACACACACACACACACACACACACACACACACACACACACACACACACACACACACACACAGAAAAGTACCTACATGGATCCAGACACGTGGTCAACTCTAGGGAGGACAGTCTACACTGGAATTCCTCTTTCGAGCAATATTAGATGATGCTTTCTGCCTTATTTCAGCATTAAAGTCAAGTTTTATTAGAAATACAAAGACGTTTAACTGTTTTGGAAAGAAGTAAAAGGATACAATACAAAATTAAGATGTTGATTTTGGTAGATCGCTTTGCTTTCATTTGTAAAACGCAGTCTGTTGTCAAAGATAATGAGATTGGTGAAGATCTTACTGTGACTCTTGTACTCAAGCATTTCTTAAACTTACTTCTTACATTTCTGGGGGTTTTTTGGGTTTTTTACGGGCCCGTTTTTGTGTAGCCGCCACTCGTTGATTTGTCAGTATTTTGCATATTTGCACTGAAGATTTTGAAATGAGACAGAAGCAAACATGTCCTTTTGTGGAACTCGGTAACTTCTCAGTGGAACTTCAACTCCTCCAGACTCCAGGAATATTTTCTACGTTTCCTGGAGCAATTAATTAGTCAGAAAGTCAGCTGTCACATCTTTTTATGTGATTGTCACTTGTTTTCGTTTTTTTTTTTTTTCTCCTTTTCCCTCCCTTTTCCATCTCTCCTGGATTTTTTTGCGTTATGTAACTCTCTTCCACGGAGGTATGTGGAGGTGTGCATATTTGTGTGTGTGTGCGTGTGCGTTGTCACCGCTGGCAGATTTTCATATTGTCTGAAGCTTCCTGATGTAATCGGCCAAATCGTCGTGTGAAAAAAGAGCCTGGAAACAATGGATGGGGGTCAGATAGGTCGTGGAAAACCGTTTGAAGAACAATGTTATCTGGAGACCTCGTAATAAAATCCCACTGGTGTGTTAAGGTAAAAGCCCTTTGAGAAAAGGGAGGCTTCCTCGGTCCCAGACTCACCTGTGCCATCTATCAGACGAATGGACCTGCCTGTCAGTCAAGTCCGCATGAACATTTTTATCCTCCCTGTCCATCAGACACCATAACTCCTGATGTTGACAGCTTATGGTACTCTGTCTTGACAACAAGACAGGCTTTATTTTGGCTGTGTTGCAGCTGAATGTCAAAAGGGATCAAGGCCTAAAAATATTAGCGAGGACAGACTGTGTCAGGCAGTTTTTTACACTGAAATCAAACAAATTGCAGGTTCTGACGTCTGTTGTTTGAGTGTGTTTGTGTGTATGTGTGTGTGTCAACTTCAAAAGTGGGCTACAATGGAAAAAAAGGGGGCTTTTGTTCATCCAACTTTTCCGAGCTCTTGTGAAACACTTTTCCAGTTGAGATTTGTTTATTCACTCGCTGAACAGAAATTACTTTTCTTGTGGGTCTAATTAAAAAGGACTTTGTTTAGTCAGTGCCAAAGATGTGTCAAAGATACCCTATAAAAGACAAAATATTAGCCTAATGATTTCTTTCATAACAACAGCACAGAAGCACGAGCTATATGAGCTGCTCTTAAAATGTTATCATTTGTTTGTCTGAAAGTCTAACACTGGGCTTGAAAGCGTGTGTGTGTGTGGGTGGAAAACAGAAGAAAAGAGAACATCAATATTATTCCACAGCTGCAGAGTTCACAGTACCTTGGAAAGGATCTTGAGTCTGTCATCCCGCAAAGATGTGTAAGATGTTTGAGTCTTGATGTGTGCCAGCGAGAACACAGCGAATCCAGATTTTGTGCAGATTCATAACACATACTGTAGTGCGGGCTCTTCACATGGTGGAGCCTGTGGTCAACCTCAAAACACACACACAGTAAGGTATGGATCGCTATTTGTAGTTTATGAAAAAGTACAGCAAAACATGACAGTAATGCTTGTGGATCTTTAGTTGTTACCAGTGTAGCTAACTGGCTAATACATCTAAAACTTCTGTTTTCTGTGCCTGGATCAAGACAACACCAAGGCCTGCAGCACTAGAACAGCTGCAAAAGCATCTCTGTTATCCCAAAGAAAAATCTACTTTAACCTTAGAAGAAACACCACATTCCTTGAGACAGTTTTCTGCCAAACGAAAGTGCACTTAATGTTTGCCTTAGATAAAGGAGTGAAATAATAAGCTCAGTTTCTTCGGGGTTTATGCTTTGAAACTGCAGAAAAGAAGTCGCTGGAAATGTAAACACAGCAGGATTTCTGGGGCTCTTATGCAAGCTTGCTCTCACCCCTGCTTCTACATGACACTCTGGGAAATATCAAATTAAATGAGCTTGCTCGAAAAAAAAAAATTGTAAGATAAATAAAGAGCCCTATTATTACTTTGTGGCTAATAGCAGCCACCCCCCTCGACAAAATACAAAGGATAGGGAACATGATGTTCCTCATCTTCATGGCTAAAGGTTTTTATAGTAGGCCTCCCAAGGTGCAAGTAGGATGAGACACTGTGTTAGACTTTGTGTTGGCAGTGACGCATAAAAAAAAAAAACCTTCCCTTGCATGTTGTGTGTTCAAATGCAATATTGGGTAAAGCTGGATGGTTCTTGCTGCTTTTGACAGGACTGAGTAAGTCAAACAAGCCCTTTCAAAACGGGTGGAGACACAAGTGGATACTCATTATAACATAATTGCCTGTAAACGGCTAGACTGAGCGAAACCGGTTGATTACACAACGATAACTGACATGTTAAAGAAAAGGCCCATTATGCACAGAATACATAGGTGCTCATCACTTTCCAAGTATTCAGTGTTCTTGTGGGTAATTGAATTTTAGTTTTCCAAATAAATCTCATGTTTCCCATTTCAGGCACAACGTTTTAGCAGCGGAGCAGGTAATCCAAAATAATTAATCTTTCACAGACAACTGTGTGTGCTTTTATAGAAAAAAACTTCTAATATGAATTACAGAGGGAAAAACAAAACTCTTATTTCTCATGGACTGCTGTAACTACACAGCCTGTTCAATAGCACCACCAAGAGGAGCGTTAACAGAATGAAACACTACAGTTTCTAAAGCCACTACAGTATGTACAGAGATATGAGTGATCTCAGTATCATTACAGCCTTGAGTGTTTTATTGGACTGTGTTAATGACTCATTTTTCCATTATGCCAGGAAAGCATTGTATACTTACTGAGATATGATTGAACTCAGTATCATTACAGCCTTGAGTGTTTTATTGAGATATGTTAATGAGGTGTTTTTATTTTTCCCCCCACTATATCAGGAAAGCAATGTATACATATTAGTTTGGAAGGGGAGAGAGAGGTAAGGAGTGGTTTTAATATGTGTAGTGTGTTTTACAAAATGTTCTAAATAAATAACAAAATGTTCTTAATAAATAGAGAAAAAAAATGGACTTATTGTGCTGTTTATTTTTTACTACATTAAGTTTATACAGTTGGGTGAACCCAGGACGACACTCTGTTACAATATCATCACCCTACTCTATGCATCTTCAAGAAAACTGAGACTATACATGCCAACAGATACACCTGGTGGAAACCTACACTCAAATGAGTGAGTTTGTTTTGTATATATGTGTACAGGCTGGGACAACAGCATACATGTTTGAGTACTGATTTTGATTATAAGAATTAAATATCACTCAATTGTCCCTCCCGGCTCCCTTACAGTTAAGATGGCGGCGAAGCTAACAAAAACTGAGATTTATTGATCTCCTATTGTGCTTAACTGTAGTGAATCATAACATATCAGGTATGTAGTGAATCTGCAGATGCTCCGGTTCAAGATGAGACCAAACTTTTCTATGCATGTCAGTTTTTGGGTCATGACAAAGGCCAAAATGCGGCCTGCAACAGATTTGTTTTTAGCCTAGCCGATTGACGGAAATGTCTTTTGCTGCAGTTGTTGATCACTTGCGGCCCCCATCGGCTGGTGAAGAGAGTCAGCAGTCAATGGAGGTATAAGACATGCTATAAAATAGGTTTTTCAACAATTGTGAATTACTGCAACCACGAGAGGTCCTTGACCATACAGTCATAAAAAAATATTACTGGGTCCAGTTGTCTGCGAGATTATAGCTGGGGACAGATACACACACACGACCAAAAACATGATCAATGAAAAACCTCCCCGTGGATCCATTACTATTTTAATGCAACACAATTTTTCACTCTCTATTTGAACAGATTTGAAGGTAGAGATCTGTAGACATAATCACATTAGATGAAAATAGGTTGTTTTCGGCACTTCCTGAACATAAACAATCATATTAACTACGGATCAATCATCTTATAATGGGTTTCAGGTGATTTTTTTTTAATAAGTGAAGACCAAAATCTTTTTCGCAACTATGTTTAATACTGAGTTTAAAAAATATAATTCATAATATTGAGATGTACCTAATAATAAACGCAACTATATATATCTTACATATATGCCCACCCCTGCAGATTTGTATGTACATCATACTGTTTTGGAAGAGAAATTTCATGAAGGAAACAAAAAATAAAAAATCCAAAAACAAAAGTTAAACCAGCTCTTTCCACTTTATTGACACAGAGATAGACAATCAAAGCAGGTGCTTCACAATTTTAGAGGAATTCTGTATGAGCATGTCTTCTGTACGCCGTCCGCACTCCCTTCTAAGTGTCACATTTAACATTTTAAACAAGTGAAAACAGCATAATGGAACAACAAAAATATGAAAGACTGATACTGTCAAATCATTTTAGTATGTTGGATTATTAGAGAACATCCACCTACAGATTCCCCTTCATTCTATCCATGTATATCCATAAGAGCAGATCAATAAACACAAAGAGCATCTATGGCAATGTTAGAGCACAACACAGGATTAATCAGTCAGTTCATCTTAGTTTCCAAAGAAGTGTTTAATCGTATTCCCTTTGGACCTTTGCAGCTCTGTGTGCGAGGTCAGTGTGCAGCGTAATAGCAGTGTCTGCGTGTGCAGTGTGTTTTCCGTTATCGAACAGATGAGCTGAACTGTGCATGAGAGGTCGATCAGTGCTGAAGAACAATGCCAATACAGAGAGAAAGAGACAATCTGGATACAACGGCATGGAGAAGATATAAAGAAAGTTGAATACAATGTTTGCTACGGTGTATAACTTAAGCCACTTATCTCTGAATAAGCATCTGTCAATACATTAAGTAGATCTAATTTATAATGATCTGCAGTGCAACACTCCTACAAATGAAAAAAATGCAGGTTTTTATAAAAGGACAAATTTGCATAAATAATATTAAACTAAATAAAACACACAGGTAAAACAAAATGACTTCACTAAGACAAGACACATAACAGATTACTGACGATGCTATTTTTCTGAGGAATGAATGAATAGTAATTTCTGAGATGTTCCAGATTTAGATACCGATTCTTAAAATGGTGAGAAACTTAAAAGAAATGGCATTTTGAGAGAGGTCAACAGAAAAAAAAAAAAAAAAAAAAATCACTATTCATCACCACACTGATTCTCAAGAGATAAGTGACTTTAATAGAAGAAGAAGAAGAAGAAGAGTAGTCAGATCTCATTCTTCGAACCTCCCATCCAGGATGCTTTCAAATGTGAAGGGGAGGAACTTGAAGCCCTGGCCTGAGTAAAACTTGTTTTGGAACTCCACCCTGTAAAGAAAATAGAGATGCAATCAACAAACAATGACCGGGACGCCTCTTTCACAACAATGCTGACACATACTGTCATGACTGTTAGGCTTGGCTAACGCTGAGCAGGGCAAGTTGTAGCAGGCTGATGATGACCTCTGCTCTCCATTCCACGGTCTTCCTCTGTAACAGAGTCCACCTGCACCCGCTCATGTCTACATCCCTGCTCCTGGAACTGGTCCTGGGACCCAGACACCTAAGCCGCTTCCCTTCTGGAAAATGATCAGGCTCTATTTTTAAAAAAGGCCAATGCTAAGTGACAGCCGGATGACCTTTTAACTGAGGAGTCACCAATACTCGCCATTCCATAGTCTGTCTGGTGTAGGAGAGCAGACAAGGGGGGAGATTCTCGTTAAAAAAAAAAAACCTTACATCACTTTTTCTAGCAAAAATGCTCAGTCGTCCTTCTCTGTCTCTTCGGCTGATCGGTGTTAAAAGAAAAAGTGTATACCAGGAGTCTTGTCTGTACTAATTATCCTACAATTTCACAGGCTGTATGTCTTTTAATATCAGAGATACATTTTTATTCCTTTAAAAATACAAAACACCATCTCAGGACCTTTTTAGCTGACTGACATTTTTCTGCATTTACATTAAAACAATATATTAGTGAGACCGGCAAACCTTTTCTTTCTGATGCAATCACTAGAAATATCACGATTATCGTTTTATTATTATTTTCCTTTGTGTTCAAAATTGCTCGTCCCTGAAGGCCATTTAAGTAAAAAGTTGACTCACTGAGTGTTCCTGTGCAAAAGGACAGTTGCAGAGGAGACTGACTGCAACACACAGACGTGCTCTGTAAATGTGCCAGTGGATTATAAAACCAGGATGACATTCAAGCGCAGCCAGACAAAGACATTAATGAGGAGACAACAAAGGCGTGTCCGTACCATTCCGCAGACTGTTCTGCACACCACGCACGTGGCATAAATGGAAAGCACAACGCTGACAAGAGCCAGACATGTTCCAGGCTACGAGCCAGGAAAGAGAGAGCGGGAGATGGGAAACCACAATCTGTTAACTTCTAATTGGGACACACCCCGGTTGACTTGCACATACACCCTCGCTCTGACTGGTTACCGGTGGTTGCAGTGACCCTTGCGTTCGGGGGGGAAAACGCAAAAATTTGAACTCTTTAATAAAACTCTGGAGATACTTTTTAAACAGTTTTATTCTGGGCTGTGTGCCTGGAATATATGCAAATTGATTTTTAGTCTGTTTATTATTATTAGACTTTTATAATATTTTCAGTGGGTCACTGATAATATCTGTATCCTCTCCCTGACACTCTGTTTATACTCTGGACCTGTGTTCAACTGACCCATTTTTTAAAAAATTTGTTTACTTTTTTTCCCTAAATAAATGTCAGCTGCACTTGATCTACACTTTCAGAACAAACTGTGACACGTATTCATTTGCCCTCCTTTAAACGCAAGAAACTGATCTTGGTTCTTTGCCCTGAAAGACAGACTGATATGGTGACCTGCTGTGTTAAATTACTCACAGACTGTTTGTGTGCAACCTGAGATGATCCTCTGAAAAGCAGCGAGGTGAGAGAGTTGCTCTAACCTGCAGATGGAGCTATAGCACTGTGGTTTACGGCGCTTGTAGTCATTTGGCATCCCCCGACTACTACTTTTAAAATAGCAAATTCGATGTATGGGAACTAGGTTAGCATTAATAATTGTGTTATAATGTCATATATGTTCTTTATAATGCTATTCAATAACATTATCCAATCAACATGTCTTTCAAACCAATAAAAACGGAATGTTATAGTGCCAAGTGTATTATTTTGTACATGTGTCGATTTAGTTCACCCCTCTAAATACACACACACACACACACACACACACACGTTGACATCAGTAATACTGTTGCTTGTATCTCAAGTAGCAAAACTTAAAATGGCCTTCATCAGTCAGACTAGACATGTTCCTTGGTATGTTTGTGGTACGCTGCACTTCCTCTTTCATCACTATCGGTTTTGCGCGCCTGCCTGCGTGTGTCTATATGAAAGTGTGACCAATGTTGACATTGAGGTGACAAAGACAGGAAGCGACACGTACTAAAATCGAATGCAACAAGCGAACACATTACTCAACTTACCAGTGCAGTCGCAACGCATGCAGGAAGGCTGACAGACCTTCCATAATGAGAAGAATCGCGACCGTGAGAACGGCGAAGAAGAAAAAGACTATGGACAGAAGGAAGAATCCTCCGAGGCTGCTTGTGGAAAGGCCGATGTGCATCACCATGGACCACAACACCTCCGACAACTCTGTGTGGAGAACAGAGAAAGCAAACAGATTTTTACTGCGGTGATGAGGAAGGTTTTCGTTCCTCTTAATAAACGTGTCCATATTTATACTTTAATTTATGAACTGGGGATAAAAAGGAGGACTACGTGTAACTTACGTGCATGAGCCAGACTGAGGGCCCAAAGCCTCAGATAGGAAGCAGTGTTGGAGATACAACCCAGGCAGTACTCTATGGTGTGGATCGCCTGGTGCACTGCCACGTCTGAAAAGTTGAACTGTGGGGCAGAGACATAACATTCGAAATGTAAACCGCATGTCGGTATGGACCTCCAGAAAACAACAGCTCTACGACAGCTCCTGAGGTCCACATAGAGTCTGGGTTCATTGTGTGATTGTGTGTGCATGATCATTCAGGTAATTAACAGCAAAGCCGTTTGTGGAGCAGCACACCCTCAAGATTAGAAGAGGCATTGTGGTCTTAGGACGCTGTGAACCCATAAAAATGATGCCTCATGCACATCAGGAAGCACTGGCCAACAAGATGCTGCACCCACTGCTTGAGGAATCCCTGCAACCCATGTTTCAAAAAGATTCGCTGAAAAACACACCGGCCACACACACACACACTGCCTAACACACATACATACGCACAACACCGACACAACTAAGAGCAGCGGGAATAGGTTGACAACATCCACAGTCAACAAAGCTGAGGGGCGGAAAGAGAAAGGGTTGCTAGACATGCACAGGAAGCGGATAGATTGCAGGGCGGAGGTGCAGTATGAGCTCCTGTCCTACCTCTTCCTCCTCGCGGGCCTTGAAAGCAGGTGACAAAAGGCAACGCTTGGTTATTGACAGCACACGCACACATATATAGATGGACAGACAGACACATCAGTAAACAGGGAAAGTAACGAAAGAAATCAGTTACACACTTAAACAAAAAAAGGAAAGAAGATGAACGTTAGATGATGATGATGACAACATTCTGCTCAGAAGTACAGTCGAGACATTTGAGAATTCAATTGGCGGATTTAATCAGTTTAATGTAGGACAACTCAGCGTCTGTTTCCTGGTAGCATTAAAGCTCTGCATGATTTATTAAAAAACATGACTAGTTTGAAGTTTACAAGAAGTTGAACAAGGAACTGCACACAAAAGCGGATGGAATATGAAGCGCAGAACTAGATAAACAAAGTAAACAACATATTTTAATAGCATTTCAAATTATCTGAGGGTGGAATAAGAATTTAGAAATCTGAGACACGTTGGAGCTTGTAAACCTTTTGTACTAAAACCGGACCTTCATGTATATTTGATGTTTGTCAGTGGCACAGGAGGAGTGGAAACATACAGGTTTCTCTTTACAACTGTGTCTGAATGATTCAATTATTAAAAAGATGGGAGTAGATCATATAACCTGTTCTCCTCCCTCCTCTCTCTCATCAGACTGCCGGCCTGCCGTTTACTCTGAGAATAAAACACAGTCAGGTAGAAGACGGTGTTGTTAAGGTGGACGTATCTCTTCTTACCTCAGGCTCCTCCTCAGAGTGCTGTGAGAGCTGGTCATGCTGGATGATTTCCGCCTCATCCTCGGTGGGTCCGTTGCCCACCCTAATCCCTCCAAAGTTCGCTGTGCCCTGACAAACAAGACGGGAAAAATAACTCAATTAACGATCACTTCTTGTGTTTATAGCTGCAGTACAATTTACTGATAGCGCTTGCAGGTCTGCTTCATCTTACCAGGTTTTTCCGCCACAAATACTGTCTCCGCAGAACCAGAGTTTTCACTATTAACATACAAGGAACGCACGCCAAGGCGATGACCACCAAGAGGGATTGTAAGCCCATCTACGTGTTCAGAGGAGAAGAACACACAAAAGGATGATTATCTTGCAGAGTTTCATTTAGGGACAAAGAGATGACATGTGTGACTAAAATGTGTATCTTACCTGTCCTCGGTAGAGAGGTTTGTTACTGGGGTCATTGTAGTTGAAGAGGAACATGTTGATGAAGGCGATGAGGAGACTGGGCGCATCCTTGGAGGTGCGTGCATCGTATGACACCCACTTATAGAAGATTAGAAGGACTAGGTAGCCAAACAGACTGGCCATGAAGATAATCTCTGGGATAAATCCCAAATAGATATTTAGCGGCTTCTTGAAATACCTGATGAGAAACACAAACGGCTGATTTGTCACAATCGCATACAAATTCAAGGAGAGAGAAATACAACATAGTGCCAACATAAACAGAGATTTAAAAAAAAAAAAAAAAAAAAATCTCACAGGTGGTTGAAGAGACTGAGAGTGACTCCAAACAGCATGTGGATGACTCCCAGAATAACAGACATCTTCATCTTGAAGGAGTTCAGGAATGTCAGCTTGTTGGTGGCGATGTTCCATATCTAAAGAGACAATATGGCCAAAAATGGTTGCAAAAATCATTTATTCTATTCATTGATAGATTTTTAGCAATGAGTCATTATTGATGATTTATTTTCAACAGATATATAATAATTTGCCAGATGTGGTTTGAAAGAATGTAATCATCAATAACTAAGCAAATTTTTACTTGTCAGAATTATGAGAGCACAGATGTCAAAGAAAAGTAATCACCGGATCAATGCCAATAGGATATGGCCCATTGAAAACTCCGTCTACTACCGGGTCCAACTGCAAAATTTTATTCCCTGCAAGTGTTTCGAACCTGAAAGGGGTGAAAACACACACACACACACACATCAGTTTTGAGACTTGAGTTACTACAGGTTACACCGGGTTAAAGCTCCAGTCAGTCAGTGATTATCAGCAATGAAACTTACGTCCAGTTGCCTCCCTTTCGAAGTTCAAACATCGGCTTGACACTCCAGCCAGAACCAAACAGATTGAGGGACTTGGAGAAACAGTCGTTGTAAATGATGCCCGTATAGACTGAGAAGATTCCCATCAGCAGGATGATGTAGCGCCCGGCAAACACCATGCTGAACATCTGCCGCAAAACATTAAATATAACATTAAAATCTCAGGAGAAAAAAAAAAAATTGAAATCAAATGGGTTTCTAAAACATAAAAATATAAACTTGAATCCATAGCAGCGAGTGTACATGTACAGCTCAGGGGCTGGTTGGTGTGTGTCACACATAAGGAATGTGTAGGGCTGGTGAGATGGTCATGATGGGATACATACCTCATTATCGTTCTTCTGGGCCATCAGTCTGCTCTCTCTCAGCACGAGGTATAGAGCAGCGCAGGTCATGAGCATCCCGTGGCCCAGGTCACCGAACATGACCGCAAATAGGAAGGGGAAGGTGATGATGGTGTATGGAGCTGGAGACAAGGAGGCAGGCATCATATGAGGGAGGGGGAATGTGGTGCGGCGGGGGGAAAACGACACATGCGTGAAACATGTCATGATATGCAACAAGGTGATGATGATAGATGACGAAGATGCTGCAGCTGAGGCAAAACCCCAGCTGGGTTTTTTTTTAAGAGAAAGCTCAACTGGCTTTGAAGATAAAGGTCAAAACTGATGGTCTATGTAATGATAGACCGGTAAGATTTTTAGGGATGTACAAAAAAAAAAGGGTGTGACTGATGTTTACCTGGATTAATCTCACGGTAGCTGCCGATCCCATAAGCATCCACAATGTTTTGAAAGCCTGAGGTGAACTTGTTTGTCTTGTTATAGGTGGGTGGGGTCTGCTTGGTTTGCATTCTATTGAGGATGGAAGGCACAGTGGAGCCGCTCTTCTCCTGAAGTGCACAACAAATTGTAACGCAACACACGATTATGCCAAACGTTAATATCATTTTACAGACTGAAAATTGAAACTTTTTCTAACTGTACAGACATGAGAGGTTATCTGCTGCCCACCACTGCTCTCAACTGTGTATGAAGTGTGTGCACCTGGTTAGCTCAACTTGTAAATACTACATTTTTGTTTAGTGAGTAACTTGTAAGCTCCTCCAATTCATGTGGAGACAAGTATATAAATATAATTTGAGTTATGGAGAATATAAAAGACATTGAGTACAAACAAAAGCTAAAGTATCCTGCTGGCTGAACATCCTGTTTACACTGACCTAGTTAGCTTCAAACTGGTTCTGCTACATTCAACATATAACAAAAGTAAACGCGAACCAAAGTCCACGTATTTGTGTGTTTGTGTCTTTGACATGTGAAGTAAACCCACTTAAATGGTGGATAGTTTCCATTAAACATACAGTGTTTGGTGTTCAGTTACTCACCGTCCCCCTACGCAGGGCAAACTGGATGGAGTCCAGGTCGGAAACAGGACACCACACCTCGGCGATCAGACACTTCTGAGTGACATCGATGTTGCAGAGGTTCAGGGTGTGGTAGATGGCCTTCATCTTCCTCACCTTGATGAACCACACTCTGACAGTCTTGGCTGCAGCCTGCAGGACCCTCTGCCTGTGATCCTCTGTCTGGTTCAGCACCTTTAGGGGCGAGACAAGAGTAAAAGTGGTCAAATCCCAGGAAGATAACAAAACTCTGTCATAATCAGACATTAAAAACAGCAGTGTTTAATTAGACATACATTTATATTCATAGAGGGTTTAAATTTACTGGCATGATCAGCTGAGTCATATATGGAAGGGAGCGGTCTGTCTGATCCGTTAGTTCTCCCATAAGAGATATAGGATAGTCTCAAGTGTGCCGCTATATGACTCATATTCAAAGTCAACTCCCATCATCAGCAAATAGCAGGACATATAAGCTCTATGCTGTCTGCCTACAGAAACACTGTTGCGTGCTGTTGAGAGGCTTAATGGCCCACATGCAGCTGATTGCTACCCGAACAGCTTGACATTCTTCCTCATCCGTGCCGTCCAGCTCTCATGCTCACGTAGCAACAAGCATAAGATCCACATTCCCAAGTACATATATATATATATATATATATATATCCAGCTGTGAGAGGATATCAATCGATGCCAAGTATTAAGTGTCTGTCTTGTGCTGTAACTGTCAATGATCCTTCAATATTTGAACACATCTGTCTTTAACAAAAATGAAGTAGTATGTGAGAGTCTCACACAGAAGTACAGCGAAGTTGAGCTCTCCGATATGCAAATCTGTGCGACATGACGTAGAACACTCCTACGAACAGGTCTATCATTGCACGATAAAAATACAGGAGGATTCTCATTTGCCAAAGAAAAACAAAGGAGAGAAGGATTCCCTGGGGCCTCTCTACCCTGCACTAACTAACAAGTAACTGAGGAGGAATTCAACACTGCCGACACAATGTCAAGAGTGTACTTTCAGTAGAAGACATTTCTCTGAATAAAGATCCAATAGCATTTAAACTAAACTCTCTATCCTGCGTCATGGGTCACTTACAGTATAGTTATGATCGCCAAGAACCTTTTGTGAGATCTTTTAAGTATCCTTCTCCCACTTTCGTCAATGTATGTAACACTTTCTATGAGTTGAAAGGAACTTATATCTCTACCGCATATGAAATATCTGTATATTTAATAAACTGTATAGAGCAGATGTGTAACTGTCTTCTAACTGACCTCATGACTTGTGAAAATTCCTTTAGCAACACTTTCCAATGAAAAGAGATTCGCTGACCATTCAGAAACAAAAAAAAAGGGGAACAAGCTGGTGTAAGTCACTGGTAATGAGTCAACTGAGTGTGGGTGCTTTCTCTGTCAGTGTAGTTACCATTTGCAGGTCATCAATGCGAGCATTCACCCCTGCTAGCATCTCTTTCCTCTCCTGAGGTGTTTCTGGACACGGGTACAATGTTGCTCTGAACCTGAGGACAGATGAGGAAGCAGAGATAAGGATCTGTTGACAAAAAAGATTTAATAAATTGTACAAATATTGACCAGTCACTTACCCTTCACAGATCTTCTTGACTCTATTCTTCAGCTGGTCTCCTTGGAAGAAGATGATGAAGACTGACTTGTGGACCTGGTCCCCCTGTGAAAACATACAGTCAACGCTTAGTTATGTACTCCATTTGTTCTAAGTGTTAGACAAATAGTTTAAGAGTATTTTAGAGACCACGGATCATAAGTAGTGTTTAACAGTACTGACTGAAGCGGGGTCCTCCAGAGGATCTTCAATGTCCGCCTGCCTCAGGAACACGTTTCCTCTGCAAACTCTCCACAGCATCCTCTCAAACGTGGGAATACGTTCCCTTCCAATAACTCCAGCCACAAACCTATAACAGATAGAAAAACTCTGTAACTATTGTTGATGAGACATCTAAGAAATGCCTTGGAAAACTTGATTGTAAAAAAATAAAGGAAATAAAAAAATCCAACCAAAAATTAGGAACTACAACAATGTCACACGTAGCCTCAACAACATAACAAGTATTATGTAAAGTCATTTTTTCTGCCTGAACAAATGGGATGTATGTTTCATAATGTTAAAGAAGACAGCTTAAATTATCTTCATGTAATTTGATGAATTCTGACAATACAACATGAGTTTGCTGTATATTGTTTACTAATAATGACATTCTTCTTTGGTTCTGTCTTAAAGAAGAGCTGATGAGGGTGATAACAGTAAGTGAAATATCTACACTAGCAGGATTTACACTTGTGAATGTGGATTCTGAAAGGATTTCC
The DNA here is from genome assembly GCA_029490765.1 of Euthynnus affinis. NCBI lineage: Eukaryota > Metazoa > Chordata > Actinopteri > Scombriformes > Scombridae > Euthynnus > Euthynnus affinis. The sequence goes on along the minus strand of CM055856.1, from coordinate 4,876,255 downwards.
CTTTTAGGTGACCTCTGCTGCCTGACTAAGCTGGGCAGTCTGAGCTGGTGTGTGGGAGGTGATTGGCTAGTTGTAACACTCCGGTTTCAGACACAGATGGCTGAAGTGCACAGAATGGAAATCTACGAGAAAGAAAGACTTAATCCTTTTAAATTAAAAGACAACCACAAAAAAAAAACAAAAAAAAAAACAGACTCACCCCAGTCTTAGAGGAGCCCCTCGATTAACCTCATTGGGATCCAGAAGGGTGGATGACTCCTCCAGTAAACTGGGATCCTCCATCTGCATGAGAGTCCGTTAACAAATCATCAGCTACGATAGCAACACAATCATTTATTGCTACTAAATTACCCAACACACATACTTGTAAACATTGCTGTAGATAAAATAAAGAGCAAGTGACAGGAACTGCTTCCAACACAGGCAGTGACTTTCATTAGTTAATCACTGACCGGCTACATGTTCTGCTAGATAATTCACCTCAATCAAAACTCATAACAACTTGTTAAAGATCACTTAACAGTTGAAGTCAACCCAGTTTTGCTTGTGAAGGCAATGAAGTGGAAATGATGTTGGGCAAAGGTCGACAGGCAAGGAATTTGCTCTGGCAGATGAACAGTGTGTGCATAACTGACTCTGTGCAAAGTATTATGCAGCAGTAACATCACAGCATATTGACTAATGTGAATAGCCGGTGTAAATGTGCCAAGGCCATGTGAGCAACTATAAACGGTCACGAGTAGAAACACCTTTTGCCAATTCAAGCTGCAATAAGCACTCCTTTGTGTGTGTGTGTGTGTGTGTGTGTGTGTGTAAAATCCACACAGAAAGCTTTTCAGTAGCAACACCACAACACTGAGTCTCGACTGAAACACTTTTCTTGTCTATGTCACAATGAATATATTAAGGAATAAGACAGTCTATCAATAAATATTAGTATTATTTCTAATAGTTAAATACTTCTCACACTGTATTTAGTGTTTTCATATTTCAACAATTACAGTCTCACTTCTCTTTAAGCAATACTAGTTAAACGGAAAACCTAAGCACATTGTTTTGCAAGGCCTGCGTGCATAATCGAGCTGACCTCATCAAAAAACTGTTGTGTGCGGCGCAGAATGTGCTTGAGCTCAGTCAGTTCCAGGAAGTTTTTCTTTAGGGCTTCTTGGTTGGTGTTTATTTCCTTCAGTTCATTCTCCAGCTTCTCAAACGTGGCCTGCGGGGAGAAATACAGAGCGGTCAGTTAAGGGAAGCAGCAAATGATAAGAGTTCACTTTTAATCTTTAAAGAGAGAGCAGTCACCTCCAAGTCGATCATGTCCCTCGGGAAAGGGACTTCAGGGTTCTCTCCCGTGTCAACTATCGGGATGTTGGCTTTCTTAATCTCTTTCTCCACAAACCCTGCGAGAGGAGGAGGAATAGTTTTATTTTCAGGGAAGTAGTATACTACTACTTCCAATCCCAGCAAGAAATATCTAAGCTCACTTACTCAGTTTGCGATCCATCTCTTCGCATCGTCGTACTTCATTGACGAACTTTCGTTGGAACACGTTCACGTCAGGATTTAACTGCAAGAAAAAAAACAAATAAATATGAAACATGGGTCAAGCAAAAGAATATAGATTGACATGTTTGCAAGGACGTTACAGGAAAACTGTAAGAATTGCACAACCAGAATGGCTACCAAACCAAGTATGCACACTTAAGTCAGCAAACTAAGATGCTACGACATCAATAATTTAAGTATGAACTCAAATTCTGCAGAGCTACATATCAATTACCCTATCGCTCTTAAGAGTCTGTAAATAAACCTTTTAGATAAGCTTAAATAAAACTCTTTTCTATATCATCATTTGTAATCTTTTATTTGTTTTTAACTGGCGGAGGATGTCATAATGTGATAATGTGATCGCATGAATAAGATACCACTGTTGAAGCAAAGACTTCCTCTGTTAAAGCCCATCCTGTATTCTAGCAGAACGCTTCCCTCAGGGATTGTCAGGAATGGGCTTTCTCATGCGTGGAATGAAGGATCAGCTGTGAGCACATGATTAGCATGATGCAGAAGGCATGCACTTTCTCAGCAGATCACAATAACCCTGCAGGTACCCGTTTTGGAGAGCAAGCCTCAGATTGTAGAAAAACCTAAAGAAGAATCTGTGGATGATAAAGCAAATCATGATTCAGAGGATAACAGGGATGGGGACAGATGTTGACTTACATCACGGAACTGCACCATCCCAATCTCTCCCAGCTCGCTGACGCAACAGTAGGCAGCTTCTGACTGGAGGAAGAGCTGAGCCAGCGTCATCTCTTCACTTCGGAAGAGTTCCCCCATGTTGTCGGAGGATTGTCAGCACCCCTAAATCAACCAGAAACCCCTAGAAGCAAAACATTGATATTGTTCATTAGTAACACAGCACTTTGATTGTCGCTTTTAGTGGAGACACACAACATACTGTATATCAGTGCATGTTCAATTAGCACACGAAGGATCAAAGAAGTTCTACATTCAACACTTTTCTCCGCATGGCATACTAGTGTTATGGTCACTGATGAGGGAGGCCTTCCACAGTTGTGCGCTAGTTTCACAGATATGCGAGAATTTGGCATGTGACAAAAAGGAGAAACGAAAAAAAATATAGGTATCAGGTTGTCCCCATGCTGATCCCATGATCAGGACAGGAATGTAGTTACACTGAAAGAAATTGCAACATAACTAGAGGACTTTTAAATGGACTGAATTTCTGCTGTGGATAGAAAGTACAGGTTAATAGCCAATGTAGAAAGACTGCAGTTTCTAAAATTGCTCTTTTTTAAAACCAAAAAAGGTGAAGAATTTCTCAGAATACTTAAAAGCTAAGCAGCATAACCTCCCACTGTAAAACGACTACACAAGGCTTATCTGTGGATTATGAGGTAGCATGTGACCTGTAGCTCTAGTAAGCCTCAATACTCTCACTGCATCAATGCAGAGTGCACATTTATTGATGTAACACAACAAAACAGGTTTCTCTAGCAAAACTACGCAGTGTGGTCACTTCGTATTTATATAAATTAATGGATTAAGTTAACCAACATGTCAAACAGAAACGTTATCTTAACTACGGTAACTAGCTTAGCGACGTTCCCTGACAGCTGTAGCTTCACCTGTCAAAACCGGAGATGTCATAAAGCTAATGGCAACCAATAAACCAAACGTACAAGTCATTATTACAGCTATTTGGCCATCGATCCAACAAATCTACTGACATCGATTAGTGCAATAACGTCGACATAGCTATTAAGCTAATGTTATTTTACGTTAGCAAAACAATATTAGTTGGCGGTGCTAACTAGACAGGAGGAGCAAACGTTAAAGTTTAACATTAAGCACAAAATATAATACAGGATATTAACTGTAGTGATGTTAATATTAACTTTTTCTTACATCAAGTAGGTGGATAGCTAACTCAGGTATCAGTTAAACTAACGTTAGCCCAGTTTACAATAGAGCGATAAAGTGTAGCTAACAGCACAGCTAACGTAACTTAGCGCACCTGTTGTTCGATACTTAACTAACGTTAACCCCACAATAATAAAAATAAACATTACAGTAGTTTAAACCATTTCTCATTTCAATGTATCTTATACGCAAGTAATAGTTTTCACTTACTATTAAGGTGGAGAGTCCTTGCCCCCTCTCCTGTTTCCTTTCCTTCGTAGTTTCCTCTGTGCTGTTTATTGTGGATTCGATCGTTTGAAGCAGGCAACTCGGCTCCGTACCGACCTTTCAAAGCGGAAGTATCGCGGAAAACTGTGAGATTGGCTATCAGGGTCACAGCCAATCAGAGACGGAGTAGGGCGGGTCTTCGTAGAATGCTAGTTGTCAGTGTGTTAACTGCCCCCCACTGGTTACACTGCGTAACTACAACCCTCTCTGACAACTATTTTATTTTATTCAAGTATTGAACAGAAAATCGACTTTCTGTTTCACTTTGGTATATTTAAGAAGAAATAAATAAAGAAAGAAAGAAAGAAAGAAAGAAAGAAAGAAAGAAAGAAAGAAAGAAAGACACATACATACAACATAAAACGATGCACAGAATAGTGCAATACACATTCACCAGTAACACAATGTGTAATACATGGCAGTTAGCAAGGATAGGAACACAGATAGATTTGGTAGGGCAGGGCAAGGGAGTTTTATTTCTATGTAGGGCTGCAACTGTCCTTTATTTTCTGGATTAGGACTAAAGAAATGGGTGAATAGTCACATTTGAGGAGCTGGAATTGGAGACTTTGACTCCATTGTTGTAGTTCTCTCTATATATGCATATTTCATTAGAGGTAAGATCATTGTGCCTTAACATACATACAACGACACACATCATGTAGAGATATATGCAATTAAAGGTGCAGTGTGCAGTATTTAATGGCATCAAGTGGAACTTGGCAGAAATGGAATATAATATTCATAAGTAGGTTTTAATTAGTATATAATCACATGAAAATTAAGAATGGTTGTGTTTTCATTACCTCAGAATGAGCCCTTTATATCCACATAAGGAGTCTTCGTACAGGGGTGTTTGAAATTCATTGCATGGTCCATGGATGTACGCTGTTTTCAAAACAGACATTAACACTAGTAAACATCAACACCTTTGATACTTCTTGGTTAAATAAGGATAAAGACATTTAGTATAAAGAGCTGAAAACTTTAACAGCGACCACTTGAAAACGATGATGAGAATAAATTCCTGATTATTTTTCTCCATGAACTGACGCTGACCTGATACAATGATGTGTTGCAGTTACTCACTGCAGCCACTTGAGGACAGTAATGATTTTGAATCAAAAGTGACTTAAACCTGAATTCTCTCTAATGGCCAGCAGGGGGCAACTCCACTGGCTCCAAAATAAGTCAAATTGTATGGAAGTCTATGAGAAAATAACTCTACTTCTCACTTGATTTAATACCTCAGTGAATGGTTTCTTAAGGAGTTTATGGTCTCAATCACTAGATTCAAGCCTTTGATGTTCATTTTGTAAATTATAGTCCCATTGAGAGTGAAATAGTAGGGTATTATTTTGGGCGTCGCTACGTTGTGATTGACAAGTTATTACCACAGCGACAAAGTTGGTTATGTAAAGTAACCAAGGCTTAACCCCACACAGAGTATAGGCGTAGCCGTAGCCGTAGCTATTTCAGTGCATTTTCAGCTCAAGAATGTTAACTGTAAAATATTGGTCGCCCAAAAAAGTCTTATTCCATGTTTGTAGTAAAAGACCCCCTAAAAAGTCAGATGTTCCGTTTTTCCAGTAAGTAAGCCTATTTTAAAATGAAAATTAGCATTAGCATTATCACAGTTAACCATCAACAGCAGTCATTTCAATTTAAAAAACTCATTATGCCAGGGATACAACCAGATAGTATCCAAATAAATTGATACTGGATATTATTAAATAACATTTAAATAATGACATATATTATATATGTATTCTAGGTTGAGAAGCTGGTTGACATGAATGTGTTGATGATCATTTACTGTCATCTAGTGGTCGCAGTGAGGAACTGCAACACCGCATTGTTTCATGCATGAGACTCATAATGCTGTGAAGTCTGGGTGTCATCACAAGTCAACAAAAATGTGTCAGTGGTGAGAATTATTATAGCATTGCAGAAGTTCTCTGATTGCTTCAATATGGTTACTGTATTTGGAAAGTGTAAGTATGCTAGCATGTCCTCATTGACGCTAGTTTGACAGATTTGTTATAGTATTGCAGTTCCTCATTGTGACCACTGGAGGGCAGAGAGCACTCTAAATACTTCTTAATACACAAGCCTTACAAAGTTATCATCATTAAAGTCGTTAATATAAATTTGTACAGTTCATTATTTATTCAATCATTTCAAATAACAGCAGTAAAAATCAGTGCTGGTAATAACTTTATAAATAAATAATGATGGTATAAATAAAGAGTTGTTTTAACAACAACCAGCATCAAGACCGACATGATAGCATACTAATACTACTGGTGAACATTTGAGGGAACCAGAAATTAATTGTTGGTTGTTCAATGGTTATCATAAAGAGAGAATACAACTCAGTTTTCTTCTCTGTTAGTAATAAAATTATTATGCATCCTTCTCTATCTTTATATGATGACTGGACATCGTGTAAAGCTGATTCACTCTCATTTAAATTAATCTAGGAATAAAGCATGGAAAAAGGAAAGCAGTAATCAGTCAGTACTCCAAAACTAATGTTTTATTTATTCATACAGTTCATCAAGTTCAAGTTCAACTGGCTAAAGTGTTGCTTTGCTCAAAATAATTCCCTTTTGTTTTTTCATTTTTTTTGTTTGACAGATGTGGTATTTTAAGAATTTCACTCTTTTAAATAAAATAACAGGTTTTGTTATTTTAAGATTACTTTCAAACACAACTCTGGGTCCCCACCAGAAAAAGTTGAGCACAGCAGTTACAGACATTCCCCAACATCTCTGTTGCTTCTATAAAGTATTACTTTATTTTAAAATTAATAATAAACTCTATATGCAGAAAATGACCATGATTTCAGAGACTGGGAAGTATAATAATCACCTTGTGCTGGTGTGAACTGATGTGTTTTATGGTACTGGATCTCCCCAGACCGGTCACTCTCACCTTTTCCAGTTAAAAGAGGAGTGAGTCATGTCACCACAAGAGGTGGAGTTTTGGACTTGGAGATATGCTGTCCTGTGCTTGGGGACAGAATGGGGTGGAGCCCAAGCAGAAGGGGGAGCCAGGGGCAGGGGCTGGGTGTAGGAAGGGAAAAGTTGGACTGGGTGGTTTCACAGGGAGCAGAGGCATTTGAGTCAGGGCACACATGCCTCAGCTGTGAGAGGCCCTACTCCCCTTGGCTGGCTGGCATCCCAGAGCAGAGGAAGAGCGAGACAGAGGCAGAGAGGGCTGAGAGTGAGAGACCGAGGGTGAAGAGAAAGTTCAAGTGTAAAGTAGACTGGAAAGAAGCAAACAAGTGGCAGAGAAAGTTGACTGCAAGAAAAGAAAAAGGATTAGGGACTGTGTTTTGTGCAGCATTGCTCCCGTAGGTAGTTTGTCAGTGGTGTATTTTTATCTACAGCGAGTGTGCAAATAGTTTGTATTTGGAGTTGACAGCCATGGCGGATACAGGTGTCAAAGAGGAGCATGTAGCCCTGGTAGAAGTGCCTTATGATGATGATGAGGTCGCCCTGGTGGGCGCTGCCACCGAGCCGGCGGTAGATGATCATCATCATGGTGGGGAGGCGGACATGCTACTGACCACTGGCTCTGGAGGCAAGAGTGAAGCTCAGATGAATGGGGTCATGGTTCTGTCTCTACTGGACAAGATCATCGGTGTGGTAGACCAGATCCAGCAGACCCAGAATGGGCTTGAGGCCCGGCAGGAGTCGATGGAGAAGTCAGTGTCAACCATCCAAGGGGAGCTGGCTAAGTTGTCCAAGAATCACGTCGGCACAACCAACACCGTCAACAAAATGCTGGAAAAGGTACGCAAGGTCAGCGTCAACGTCAAGACGGTGCGAAGCAACCTGGAGAAGCAGGCGGGCCAGATCAAGAAGTTGGAGAGCAACGAAAACGAGCTGCTCAAGAGACGCCATTTTAAAGTCCTCATCTACCAGGTGAAGTGGGAGGGTGGTACTGCAGTGTGTCTATGAGCTTGTTCTTCATTGTTTTTGACGCATGGACTAAGTAACAGTGAGTATTCCTCACTTGAGGACATGCTGATAATCAAAAGATGAAAATGAATTTACACGTAGCTATTAACACTAAAATTACATTGACAGTACATGTTAGTCCCGAAAATGGGTGTGTTGCATTCCCCGCATCACAAAGGAAAGTTGAAAGGAGGTGTGAAATGCACCTGAAAATCAATTGGTGCGTCAAAGCAACCTTTTGACATCAACTCACCAGAGAGAGTTAGAGTCGCACTGTGGCATGAATCGACCCTTGTCAGTGAAACAGGGAGTAATAGTTTCTTAGACGAGAGGATGCTGGTCAAAGTTTCAGCTCAGTGGTTTCCATGACATAAAAATATGAGGCACTTTTTCCTAAAACTTAACTGAGTCTTCAATGTTTACAAAGAACTTCGGTCCTCTTAATAGAAGCTGTTGTACAGTTTATATTTACGCGCAGTGTGAGGTAAAATGAAGACCAGTAATGACCTCTCCCACTCCACAGGGCTTCATGATTACCCAATGAAACTATATAAAGAAGTTGGTGTAAATAAAAATATAAGGCCCATAAACACTGGCATGAGGGGCTACTTGAGACAGAAGCAACGCCCCACTTCTAAGCACTCTAAGGACAGATAGTTGGCAGGCTGCTGACATGTAAGATGAAGATGTATTTTTTTTTATTTTAAAGATTTCTCAGAAGTGGGACACACTTCATAAATGGTACTTATCGTACTTGTACTTCTCCTCAAGCCAACGGAGGAGTTCACAACAACAGAGACTGTGAATATCTTGGAAACCAAAATAGGAAGAAAAAGAAAAAGAGAACATAATTTGAGTTCATGTGTGAGAGTATGACAGTGCACCAGCTTAACTACCATTGTGAATTTGAGACTCATCTCTTTTTTTAGCAAGACGTGCATGCTGTCATGTCTGTCTGGTAAACTTTCAGCCTACAGCGTGCAGGGCAGTACTTCAGCTTTAGTTTACTTTGTGAGTAAAAAGGTCTCACAGCCTCTAGAGACAGGAATTCGTCATAAGAACACAAATCAAATGACGGCTCAAGAAAATGTCAGCCACTTGATGCACTGCATATCCAAACCTCTGCAAAACATTAGTAAGAGTGACTCTGAGAGGTGCAAACCTTGCATGAGTAGAGCTTACTCCAGGATCTGTGTCGGTAAGCACAAACTTTTTCAGATCCCCCCCTCCTGGGATGTCCACTGTGGGAGCAGGTTACACTATTGGCATCTTGCAGAAATCCAATCATAGACGCTAGGCCTTAGTAAATTACACTTGCAAAGCAGGTGTCTCCTGCTGTTTGTGACACTGCGTGGCTTACTGTAAGCCTCCGTAATTACATGTCTGTGTGCAGTTGTCAGTGTGGAAGATACTGTGCATAAAAGGGGTGAACAGTGAATTTAAATTTGAGCAACTAGTTATGCTTACGTTTCAGCAGACAGTATAAATCAGCCATTTGCTGTCAGTATTGTCACAACTGTAATACCCTTATTACTGTCTAAACTCACTCACCGCCACATTTTCAAAACAGTCGTGGGCGTCTTAGCTTCTATGTCACAGAAGTGGTTTTAGGCTCCCACGATCTATTTATTGCCAAAGAATGGCTGCACCGTGTCCAGTTTAATTAGATAGGCTGATCAGATATTGGCAGCGTTGCAAATCAACACTGGCTCTCAGTCAGATTTCATTGCTTTCAAGCCTCTGTGTGTTAATGTGTTAGAGCGGATACGTTTAGAATTAGGTTAAGGATGAGATAAGGGGTAAGGTTGGGTATGCAAAGGTTATGGTTAAGGTTACGGTAAACGTCTGTGGAATTAATGAAAGCTAGTTCAGTGTCCTCACAAGTAATACTAACGTGTGTGGGTGTATGTGTGTGTGTGGCCATTCCTCACCAATATTGGCTTTCACCCGCAGTGTCAATGTCAAGCGAGGCAAGCATATGAGTAAGACAAGTGAAACATTTTCGTAGCATTGCTTTTGCTGTGCACGACCGTGTACTGTGCTTTGTTAAGCTGATATTGGCTTTAACTGTGAGTGCCATATTTTCCTTGTATGTCACTCTGTCTCTGCACCCTGAGAATAGCCGCATACTTTCGAGTTTCTAGCCGGAAAGACTTTGACACTGATGTTTTATAATTAAACCTGCAATGGTAGTAGCATGCAGGATCCCTTGACAACAGCTGGGTGTGGCAACGATGACATATTTATCAAATGCTCATTACATATCAGATATGCATCACAATATCTTTAACATCTTTGATTGTACCCTCTCGAATTAGATCTCAGTGAGTAATGTTAAAACAATGGCGTTGCTATGGTTTCCCATGAGACTGAAATATGAACCAAACTCACTGTAGTCACACAAGAGCAAAGAAAACCCCTCATTAGAATTGCAATTCTGCAGCTAAATTTTTAAGGATCGCAGTTACATTTTGGGAGTTTAGAATGTGAAATTCTTCCTCGGGTCAAATTTTATCAATAGGTGGTCTCTTTATGGAGTTCACAGGCTGGGGTCTTGCAATACGAAAGCCCTGACTGTGAGTGTCCTTGCAGCAGCTGAGGGTCTTCCTGCTGCACAAGGCTCAAGCAGCCTGTCATCAGAGCTCTGCGGCCCACACATTGCCCTGCTTTCATGCCCTCGCTGCGTGTTTCTCCCTTGACTGTACTGCCTGTAATATTGCAGTCCTTTATAGACCACTTGTCTTTCCAGGATAAGCAAACATATTGACCCTAAATGAGTCACTTCATTTCCTTATTTCCTGTCTCATATAACCAGTCAATTTACTATTTAAGTTGGGCCTCGTAAGACTAATTTCCTGTGATTACTAATAGCAATAGCTGTCAGGAAATAAACACAGACCCTAGATGTTTCTCAATAACACAATTCTGGTAAAATGTTTTATAGATAATATTGCGGTTTTCTCACTGAATTGTCACAATGGTTTTAATATTATTTTTTTATTAACATTTTAAATGTACCGCTAGAGGCCTTTCTGTTTTTTGAAGCAAATTCATATTCAAGCAATAAGGAAGTTGCAATTGTCTTAGCCACTAACGGTGTTAGTTAAGGCATGATTAAAAGTGAAAGACAAAGAAATTTGCTTCCTCCAGTTTCGCAGTTGCCTGACATTACGGGAAGAAAAGAGGTATTGTTTTTTTAGACAACCACACTAGTGGTACTGCTCTGACGACTGAGCCTCGTGCTCATCCTCAGGCAGACCATGCACATCCATGTCATTTTGAAGCCCACATTAATTGTCTTGGCCTTCAACTACTATCTTGAACTGCTACTGACTTAAAATCTCTAGAGCACTCTAGAGCACTGGCTCTAACTTCCACTCCATATGTTCCATATAGTCTGCCCAAGTGACAGAAAAAGACTTGTAAGGTAGAGAGGGTCCTGCCATGTTAAAGTAATTTTCTTAGTAGTCCCAGCACTTTTTTCACATCTGTTACAACAGATGAGTTGAGATGAGGCAGGCTTTGTGCTGATCCTTTTTCCTGCATTTGTACAAATTTTGGTACAAGGCAAGGCCAAACTTTATTTGTATAACAAGACCCAGCCCTCAGTGTTCAGTGTGGTAGTTCTGTTAGCATACCTAAAGTTAGCTGGCTGATTGGAGGCAAGTCAGTTATCCCCTAGAAAACAATCATTCTTGGGGTTGAACCATAGACTGTAAAAAAAAAAATGAACACAGCTACTGTGATATCACCAACTTGTTTGTGGATTCCTGTTTTGAAGTGACCAGAAGTGACCATATTTGGACAACAGGGTGGAGCTGACCCTAATGCTAGCATTAACTGCTAGCTTGGTTAGCACAGTGCATTTACAGTCTATAGTTAACTGTGACATTAATCATTATTAATCAACGCAAATTTTGGCTAGCAAAAAACAGGTTTAAAACAAAATGTATTTACCAGAATAACTGAACAGCTGACTCTGTAGAATATCTAACATGAACAAACACTGAGCAAGACTTTTTAGACAACCAAAATGTTACAATTAACTTTCATGAACTGACAACCCACTGAAATAGCAACAGTTACACCTATACTATCATTCTAATCTTGGGTTACGTTACATAACGTATGTACCCAAAGTTTTTGCCATGGTGGTGACTTGCCACACCCTAAGCATACCCTGCTTTTTTGTCTATTTTCCTCTAAATGGGACCATAAGTTACAAAATGAACATCGTGCTGTATCGTAGAAGACTTGATACTAGCGATTGAGAACATAAAGTCATTAAGTGTTTACTGAGGTAATAAATCAAGTGACAAGTACAGTAATTTTCTTATAGACAATACAATTAGACTTCTTTTTGCAACCAGTGGACTCGCCCCCTACTGGCCATTAGCAAGGATGCAGGTTTAAGTCGCATCTGCATTGGCCTCATTTTTTAAGACCCAGAGCTTCAAGCTGGGGTTGAACCCAACTGGAACAAAAAAGCTGACTTTGGGATGAAATGTGCCAGACATTGACCAACAAGTCATGACAGCCAATCGCCATTCATCAAATCTCCAAAAAGATAATTTTGCCAGTTTTTTGTGTTATTCAAAACTCCGTCTGCCAACAAGAATACAGTATTAATTCAAAAGCATTACTGACACTGACTTGTTCATGGAATTTGTGTAGAGTAGCAAATTCATTTTTTCTGTTTCAGGTTTTATAGTAAATAATTTGTTGTGACTTTTAAATGTTATCATTCTACGGATTTACATACTTTGCAATCAAGTAGCTAATCATAATGGTTTCCATGTAACACAAGTACTAGTGTGAGTGCTCATTTCAGTTAATTGAAAAAAGGGGACGTGTGCTTTAATTAGGTGTTTCAGTGATTAATATGTGTGTTCCATAATGCACGTTATCTATTAAACTATGCGGATTAATCCGCTTGATGCAATGTGATAGTGTATGTCCATCAAAGTGCGAGATACTACTGCTGTGTGTCTGGAATCGGGGTGTGTTTGGCTGCAGCTCAAGGATGGTGATAGCCATGTGGTCACCTCTATCAGGGAGATGTAAGACTTCTCAGTTACAGACTGCTTCTTCCATGCCCACCTCACAGACCTTGCAGAGCTCAGATCACAGCCAACAAGCCTCACCACCAGCCACAGCCCATTTTTCTTTAATAGCTTTTAATCCTGCGCAGACTATATAACTCCGTTCCATTTACTCCAGACATAGTGACTCAGCTAAGGTTTTTGGCCACTACAGCTTACTGAATCTTTGTTTCCAGGCATAAGTTAGATCTCTGCTTCATTACACAGAGGATAGTTATGAAGCACTGAACCAACCCCTTGCATGACATAGCAAGCAACTGAGGAGTCCCAAAAAACACTTGACCAGCAGTACCAAGTTAGTGTCCGTGATTCATCCCGCCAGCATTTCTCTGCTGCACCTACCACGATGCCAACTGGGTGTCCTCCCTTCCTGATAGTTTCTCTCTGCTATCACACCCACTATCTCCCATTCTACTCCCACTCAGACCCCTAATCCAGAAGCAAGGGCACGGCTCATTCAGTATTTCCTACAGTGCTTGTATGCACTGTAGTATGTTGTTCACTTCCAGTCTGTCCTCGCTGTCATTCTCTCTCCCACGGTGGTCCGCTTTTCTCGGCTGGTGGAAAGATATCTGGCAGGCTCCACATTTCACTGTTGCATGTCATCTACTATGTCGAGCGAGTCCTGAGTTCCAGTGCTTTGTGGCGTGTGAGCTTCTGCGTTCATGTGTTGCTTGCTAAGAATAATGCATACAGCAGCAAATTGCATGATATAAAAAAGAAACATTTCAGATATATAGCAGTTACAGTTACAGATAACCCATTTTATTTTTATGGCAACAATCATTTTTGAGGACTGCAGGTCAGAGAAAACACATTCCAGTGTCAGTGTGAGACCTGCCCCGCTTCTTGTCTTATCAAGAGAGTTTTGTAAATGTATTTAAATCAGGCTTTTATTTCCTCATTTTCCTCCCAGCTACTATGTAGTGGTGAGAAAAGTGATATCATGAAGCCAGATCTATGTTTGTCTTTTGGCATCTTTTGTTTGACCAAACATGGAATTTGTACTGCTCTGATCCTCTCTATCTCACCCACGCACGTTTTATCCGCCTCAAGGAACAAATTAGTACAATACAAAGCAAAAACAATCCCTTTTTCATTTTGTTTGTAATTCTTTTATATTTGGGAAATAGCAAAACCATTGTCCTTGCTTTAGAAGCCCCTCCCTCTCTGATATCACTTGCGGAAAATGAACATGTTCTGAAAACAGGAGTGTACCAGCCAGTATCCTCTGTTATTGTTCACTTCATTTTTCTGTTTTCTTTGCTTTTGTAAAGCTCAGATTAAATTTTCAAGCTGACATCATCATAAAAATGTGCTTTTATGTTGAAGGGATCTGCGTTAAGTCTTAATAAGAACTAGGGGTTGGTGTGGCATAGTTGGACAGGTGTAATTTTACACTTAAAATGAATTTGCTTCCTGCTCTGGATGTGCATTTGTTGATAGTGTTAATGTATCCTTTCCTCTGCACCTGTCATTAGGATATACAGTTTGTACAGTAGAAAGAGAATCCCTGCTACTGCAACACGTGGAAACACTGCACATGTCTGTGTGTAACAATTATTATGGTCTCTTAGATGTATCTGTCTGATATGGTTGCTTGTGTCTTGGTTATGTGATGTTTTACTGCAATATTTTAGACTGTGTGATTCAATGTAGCAATGCATTTTTGTGAGCTGTTTGTCCGGCTCTACAAGAGGACACTCTGAGTCACTCCTATCAAAATAACTACATTTTATGTGTCCTGATCCCTGATCCCAGGACCCAGTTACCAAACATACCCGTCCCACAGCAGCAGACAGATTTACCATTTGAGACTGATCAGGTAACCCCTTGATTTCAACAGTTGTAGTTGCATCCAGCTTATTGGCCAGCTAACAGCAATGTGTCCTCATACCAAATCACAACTCAGGGAAGCTGCAGTTACCCTTCATGCTGTTTATTCCAACATTTGTAGGCACACCCTTCGTCTACGCAGCCAAAATAAAAAGTTAGCCAAATGAGTTGGTATATTAAAGGAGACTGCTACGTTGCTTTTGATTATAAATACACCAGTAGCGACGCAATGGAATAGTGTAGGGTCCTGTTTCATTGAGTGGGTCTGAATTTAGCAATCAGCAGAACCAATTGATTGATTAATTGCATACATTTGTTTGTGTGGGTTTATTTTCAGATGAAAGTACATGAGTATAAGTCTATGTAGTCTTAGTTTATAGGCACACACTGTACTACTACTATACTTTTTATATATATAAAGTAACAAAAACACCAATTCTGGCGGTGGATATTTCAATATCTCAATAAATATCTGCGAATAAATCTGAAACTGCATATCTAGGTAGCACTAGAGATGCCCTTTTTTTAAGGATTTCTTTATTTTGGTGTCTGTTAAAGTAGCATCTATACATTTACTATTAATATAAGTGACTGTTAATGCTGTAACTTAAGACATTGCATCTGAAAGTAAAATCTAGGTCTGTGCAAACACTCAGTCTGAAGTGCAACAGTCAGGTTACCCCCGGTGGTATATTTCCTACTGCTGCTGTGGTGGTTCACTGTTCTTGTCACTAGTATGTGAGTTATAGGCTTTTGCTGAAACTGTGCCAGGACACGCCGTGGGTTTTGGGTACCACTGGGATTAGATTTTGCATGCACACGGATGTTTAGAATGATTATCTATAAATAATGATACTTAAATTATGTTATCAGACATAAAAGTTGATGGTGAAATATTTGACCTATTTTAAAATGTTATCCATATTTTATCCTTAAATTTTATCATATTTTCTAGTATTTACTGCTTACACATCATACATCATATCCTGTTTTAAGGTAAGACACACATCTCTCTGATCAACAGACAAAGACATAATATTAGTCAGTTTTTCCATCTATAATGTGCTAGTTACGTTTTTCACGCAAACAACAGCTCAGTTCAGAACAATGTGTGGGTGTGGGTGTCTGGTTTGATGTCTTCCTAACAATTTCCCCAGGTGTTGTAAGGAGTCATTAATCATTATATTAATCATTATATTGGCCTGATGTAAGCCAGTGGTTATAGTTTCCTAAAGTTTAGCCCAACACCGTATTCAAGTTGGCAGTTTATTCGTGCCTTTGCTTGATCCAATCACATCACATTATCCTGAAACGTGGTGAATATATGAATGATTACAGCACACTCTTTCACTTAAAAAAAACAATTTAAAATCTTTTTAATCCTTGTAATATTAATCATACTGCCTCAAACTTACTGCAGCAGAACGTATGAATGCGTGTTTGCTCCTAAACTCGTTCCAGTCTCCCTAGCACTTGGAAAATCTGAACAGAGTTGTTAAATTTGGGTGAAACGCTACTTACTGTTCCAAGTTAGTGTCAATATGGATGGCAGCATTGGAGGGAAAAGGGTTCTTGTTATGTAACATATTCCAGTACTGTTGCTGCCAGTTGACACAGAGATGTAAATGGAAAAGTAAATTTTCTATCTTTGCATGGGGCTAACCCTGGGATTCCAGTGGTTCAGAGTCATGGATGTGGGAACGCTAAGCTGTGGAAAAGGGTATCCCCATTCAGGCTCCAGCGCATGAAATCACAAATCACTGTGACAGGAAAACCAAGGAACTCCCTTCCTGTGCTGTTTGCACTGTAACATGACATCGCCTTGTTGGCTATGCGGTATACAAAAGGGCTCTCTTTAGATGAATCCGTCTATAGACAGAGCAGGATCGGTCGTTTACATTTCCATTACTCACAGGACACTTAAACATACTGCCATCAGAGTACTTAAGGGGATAAGGGGGCTTCATGAAACAGAATTTGCTCTGTGCCCTCAGTCATAAGAGTCATCGCAAAATGCCTGAGGTAGTAGGCGGCTGGATCAGTCCTCTGTGAATTGTTTGAGCTTTATTTAGGAGTGTGTGGGAGGCATCAATATTAATGACCAGAGTACATTAGCGTCCTTATTTTAGCCTCGCAGCACTCTTTAGGGATCAAAGCATCACGATTCAGTCCTACGGCTAACATGTGAACCTTCACCTCCGTTACATGTCAATCTCTCGTTTGGCCTTCTCCTTCTATGCTGCTGGAGGGGCACATGGGTCAGTGATATCACTCATTGTGAAAGCCCAAGTGCACAGCTGCAAGAACTGGATGGGATCAGACAGCTGCTCCTGTGACTCACCGTAGAGGCCTTTCATCACACTGCCTGAAAAAAGAACGGTGTGGGTATGTCTGTCTGTGGGAGTGTTTATCTACAAGCAAGCGAGTTGCTAAATGTCTGCATGTACGTATGTGGATCATGATTATGAATGTAAATGTGCATGGATTTGTCATCTAAATAAAAGTCAGCTTTCGTACATATCCTAACCTTTTGGATGTTAATAAAAGTAAAATAAGTCATAATTCGTATGAAATACAAAACAGGGAAGTCCCATTTTATCCCTCAAAATCCCCACTAATGTATGCAATCAAAGCACACTCACACACACACACACACACACACACACACACACACACACACACACACATTTAGAGAGTATACATATATATAGAGAGAACAGTATACAGTAAAATAGCCACCTTACTACAATTAATAGTGGGTGTTGCCATGGAAATACAGAGCAGATATAATGGTCATTTTTGAACATGCATAAAACTCAGAAACTTCTTTTTTTAACAGGCAGTCTGGCCTGTGAAAATCTTTCACATATCTGCCCTTATAAAGTCAAATGTTGACACAGCTATCACGTTATTCAATTGATGCTGTTAATTTAAATATTTAAATAACTGAGCAAGAATATCGGACCAGGGGGAGCAGTGATGTCCCTTGTGTCAACAGATAGAGAGATAAAAAGGGGGGACGGGGAAAGGTGGATGCCAGCGGCTTTAGTCAAAGCTGCCGTAGTCTCTGTATATGGCTGATTGAGAATACTATTTGCTCTGTTGTCCATGGTAACAGTCGGTGGTTAAATTTTCCCCGAGCCCCTGTATGAGTCAGACAGAGAACATTCCGCGTCTCATAAAAATTAGACCACAAAAAAGCGTTTGCTGTCGTCGTATGAATGATGTAAAATTCAACGAGTTTTGAAAGGATTTTATAAGTTTCACCATAGCTTGAGAAAATTCTGGTTAATTATTTAAAAATACCCAATTCCCTAAAGCAGGAGACGCTGCTGATTTCCCATAGAGATGATGGTGATGGTGATGATGTCCTGCTTCCTGCATCTTTGCCTGTTTTACATTTCCCCCTCCTCTCTCTCTCTCTCTCTCTCTTCCCTCTCACAGTGTGTTTTAGTCTTAGTTGTTTACCAAAATCTTTCCCCTCAGTCTGCGGGGACTTTTTAATTACATCTCCTATGTTGTTCCTCCTCAGGCAACTCAGACAGTTGTTGGCTTGTCCGAGCAAATCAGTTACACACACACACACACACACACACACACACATACACATGCACATGTGCACACAGTTCCCACTCAAACTTGCCAACTTTTCCATGAGGTATGATTCACACCACTCCTGGAGAAAGAAACATTAGTAACAGACCCCCTTCTCATTGAGGAGAGCACACATATACTCAGTCATCATTCCCCAGGCACCTGTCAATACACACACACACACACACACAGATACACACACACAAACAGTTTACAGACTTTTCCATTGTCGGTGAGTGGGAGGAGAGAGGAAGGTAACATGGGGACACTAATGGACTTTCCATCTTTTTCCTCGAACTCCAAGTCTCTTTGTTTGTAATCAGTCAGTAAAACCCAAACAGGGTTCACTGATATTATCACAACTACCTCAGACACAGAGGAGAATTTGCTCAACTTTTCAGAATGCAAACAAGGAAAGGTTCCAACATGTGGCGTCGATGTTATTGGATATTAGTTCCCATAGGCCTTAAAGCTTAGATAACTTTAAAAACGCTTTAAAAATGTGACAAAACCGTAACCGTACATAACCGTAAATCAAAATACTCTCCAGCACCTTTCCTTTACAATCACAAGTAAATGCAATGATAAAACAGCAGTTTTAACATGTAAAAACAGTTAAAAGTTAAAGTTATTTGAAAAAAAAGTGAACATGGAAATTCTTCGCAACATGCTGTGTGCTTTGTTTTCTAATCTAAGGTATATGTCAGAGGACTTTTGCACAATGATGAGGCATTACATGGAAATGACATGTTGTAATTTCCCTGTTTTGTATGACCTCAGCTCCCAGAGCGCTGTGTACTGCTGTTTTTACACTTGCTTTTGAAGTTTCCCGTTCAGGCATCAGAGCTGCTTAGTACCTCTTATGAAAGGTGTTCACAGTTCAGCTTCATGGAAAGAACTGCGGGTCAGTGTTTCTGTCCGTACGGGCGGGTGTACATGAATACGGTTGCATAATCGTGCATTTTTTATGTGTGTATTTCTCTGTTTCCATATTTTCACCAGGAACACAACTGGACAGAACTGGACTGGATTGAAACACCATTATAGAAATCCATCTATAAGTTTTCTCCCACCAGCCAAATTTACCTCACAAACAACCTTCATTTAGATCTGGTGAAAAAGTTTTTTTTATAACATTACATCATTCTAATAGAATTAATGGAAAAAATGTTGCAGAACTATGTGATCATGGTTTCAAAATATCTCCAAAATGACCATACTACAGCTTGGCCTCACTGTTCTCGGCGTGCATGTCTGCAAAGCAGGTGCAGAATTTATTTTAGTTTAATTGTAACACACTCACAACAACTGAGAACCTAATGTTGGTATATTGTTGTAGAGATGTCAGCTGTTTATCCAGCTAAACTTCATCACCCACAGGAGGCGACATGAGGAGTTGGTTGCTATGGTGACAGAGAGCTGTGTTTATCTGTTGCTGTGTGGGAGGGGAGGGTGTTGTGTGGCAAGGGTGTCGGTAGGACTGAACGCCGCAGTGGCCGGTAGCCAAAGAACGGTAGATGGAATCCGGAGAGAGGGAAAGGCCAGCCCAAAATAAACCCATACAGAGCAGGATGGCCTGGCCCACTTCATGCACAGCACCAGATAAGGAGGCAATGTCCATTTTATGATAGGATCGAATGGCAATATTTGGACTGCCCTGGGAGATGTGCTGTTCATGTGATCTGACAGGTGTCTGTCTTTCAGATATCTGACGTCAGAAGACAGATATCAAGATTGAGATCAATTTTTCCTATAAATACTGCAAGTTTCTAATAACGTACACATCTTATTTGCCCTGACAAAATATATAGACATGTGAAACTATATAGGGAACAGATTTGACCAAACGTTTTGAAGACAACTATGTTTTTTTTTTAATATGCTAATACCATTTCTTCCCTCAAACACAGGCATAGTGTTCATTAAAATGCATAGGGACAAGAGGCCTTGTGTCACATAAGATGAGACACGTGGAGGTGTTGCGAAATCAACCAGCGAGAACAGAAGCAGAAATGATCTAATCTGTATTGACCGCTGTGCTGGAAGAGTAAATACAATTCAAATGAGATTGGATGACGGAGATGCTGGCTGTGTATCAGGAGCAATGCGTGAATGTAATCTGTTGACATGGTGATGATGGTTAATTTGACAATTTATAGCTGCCTTAACTGTTTGTTTTTTACACTATTATGCAATGAATAGCTTATGGTGGAAAAATAAACAGACTTCTTCCTTCAGCTGCACTGTACTGTATCTATTTTAACTGAGCCCGTGCGCTGAAGGAAAATCAGTCTCCATGTGGCAACAGGCTGACTCCACTCTCTACACTGGGGCGATTTTGGACAAAAACAAATGGGATACATATTTATTTTTTCTATAAATTCAGCAAAAACATTTGTTTTGCTTCAAATTTCAGCTTGAAGCCAAAAATCAGATTATGAACCTTCTACTCCTTCTTCCTAATATATACAATCATCTGCACAGACAACATGGAACCGCTTTAACACAGACATAACAATTATGCTTTCATTGTTTCATTGTTTCTTTTGTTTTTGTTTTTTTAAAATTTGAAGTAATTTGTGTTAAAGATCTGCCAGCCCCTAAAGATTTGAGATTACACGAAAGTCTAAATGCTCTTGTGTTTACAAGGTATTTCCACCCTGATAAGAATGAAGTTGGATAAATAAATTAAATACGTAAAAAATTAGTTTTTGCCTTCAAAAATCCCGCACTAGTCTAAACTGTAGTTCATAGTATGCAGCAGGCTATTGCAGCGGGAAGGTCACGGTGACTTAGTCTCACATTTCTATTAAAAGATTATTATTTTTCCAATGTAACAACAACAAAGCCCGTGAGGATGGTCATGGTGCAAGGAATGAATCAAAAGAGAAGCAATGAGGCGGGGCACAGAGGTGCAGCATGATGGGACTACTAATCCCTCTAGGGGGTCACAGACATGCTTTTTGGAGGGGGGGATAACATTCCTAGCACAGTACTTCGTCTCCCTGTGTGGATATCTAGTACCATACCAACAGTGTCAAGCAACATGGAATCACGGTTGCTGCAGTGCTGATTGATTGGCAGCGGTCAGCATTACAGAAGAAAGAGAATAAAGATAATTACAGATAATTGTACAGATAATTTACAGAGTAAATAAGCAGCTTTTCTTCACGGAAACCATTTAGTTGCTATGTGTGCACTGCGAAATTGTAGGCTTGTACTTGTGGGTTTACACATGTGTAGATATGTTTTGGCCAGGTGCAAGTGTTCTGTACTTCGGTTACCTTGAAGTTAAATTGAAACTGTACAAACCACAAAGTCTTTCCCGTGAAGTGAAAGCAGAATTATTAATTAGAGATCTTTTTTTCTTTTTTTTAGAGATCATTTCCCCAAGCATTTAACTGTAAAATCCTCTGAAAGTCTTCTTTGTCTACTCTTAGAGATGAAAGGCCTTTAAGAAAGTGTGTGAATTCATGTTTTTAGAGAAATGATTGCAAACTGGCAGGAAATGCACTTGTGGTTAGATGTAAGAACCGAGTTGGCTTTAGTTTCAGTATGACTGTCAAAAAGAAGATACTATAGGCTTTCTTTGAAGAGTCATAGTTTTATTATTATTTAGGAAATGTATTCAGTGCATGCAACCATATCAACCTCTGTTCATATATTTTAATAAAATAACTGTGTGTGGACTTGTTGGCACAGGATTGTTCTCAAATAACTGATGCCACTAGATGGCAGTCTACACCAGCTACAGGCAGTCAACTGTAGTGTGCACAAGTATCATGCACATATTTTCAGTTTTATTTCTCAAGACAATTCTAAATGAAATATCATAATTTACATTAATCATACAATGCAATAAGTGTATCACATTTGTACTAATGTTGCAATATTATATGTCAAATTGAAAATGTTCAATTCCTACATTGTGATCCATTGATATCATGCTGCTGAGGCTAACTGTTTTTCCTTTTCTTCCTTATTTTGCTCCTCAGGACCATGTGAAGGCACCAAAGGCATCCAAACAGAAGACAGCAGAGACGGTAGCTGAGGGTGGAGCCGTGGAGGGCCTCGAGCAGATAGCTGAGGAGGGAGATGAGGGACATCCTGTCAATCTCAATTCAGATGAAGAGGTGGAGATTGAGGAGATTGTTGAAGAGTCTCGTACCAAGCGCTTCCAACGCACCACCAAGCAGCAAGTTGACAACATAAAGAAAGCCTTCTCCAAAGAGAAAATGGAGAAGACCAAGCTGAAGACCAAGGAGAACTTGGAGAAGACCAAGCAGAGAACCCGTGACAACCTGGAGAAGACAAGACAGAGAACCCGTGACAACCTGGAGAAAACAAAGCACAACCTCGAGAAGAAGATTGGCAAGCTCGGGACCCGAATGACCCCCACCATGGAGCGCAGGGCGAAGATGAAGAGCTCCAAAGACAAGGTGAAGAAGTCCCTTACCCCTGACCACACAGAGTATGCTCGCTCCAAGACCACTGTGTACCGCGTGCCCCCCTTCACCTTCCATGTTAAGAAGATCCGAGAAGGGGAGGAGGAGGTGATCCAGAACACAGAGATGGAGGAGGTGTCAGAGGCCGAGGGCCAGCCGGTGGGAGAGGAGAACGGGCTGGGTGTGCATGTGGAGCTGGAGGAAGCGGAGCTGGTGAATGTAGACAGCCCAGAGATGCCGGCTCTGTTGGAGGTGACTGAGGACTCTCAGCTGGTCAGCGTGGACGCAGACCACCTAAAGAAGGCCCAAAGCGAATAGAGTGTCCCAGCTCTGTAGGGCTGTGAAAGAAGAGATAGAAGAATGAAGAGGGAAACAGAGAGTTGATGAATGAGTTTAATCACAAGGACACAATATTAGTCGTAGGGACTTTCTAGACGTGATCACAATCTATGAAATCTCATTTGTTTTCAGTTCTCTTTTTATTGTACCCAAAAGGGATGCCTTTCATATTTGATCCTCTTTAGCATACAAATAACAAAAACAAAACAAAAACAAAGCTCGCTTTTGAAACACGCTGCAGCCTGCTTCTTTACTCCTTGCTGGTTATCCTAGACATGTAGTTCTAGGGTATTTTCTGTTTGTTATTGGTTTGATAAATTGAGTGGCTATAAGGGAAAAAAGGTATAAATAGTCTTTGCTATTGAGATGTAATGTATAAAATAATATTTTCCATGTATGCTATGCACATTAATAAGTATGGTAAAAAAGGAAGTTGTTGGCAAGAATTACATTGTAATAGATGGTTTCAGTCAGTGTTGTAATGTGCACATGTGAAACTAAAAGAAATGAAGACGGAGGTAAAGTTTAGGCCTACCGAAGAAATGAAGAACTGAAAAGGAAGGATCAGAGGACACAAGCGGGACTTTTCCATGACTCGATGTTTACACAAACATTACCCCTGATAGACACAAAGAATTAGGTCAAAAGCTTATTTACTGCCAATTACTCAACCCCTGTACCAGATGTTACAATGTAATGTCTCTCACATGTCAAAAACTGAAATGTAAATGACTGAAAATAGCATAATGTCTGTAAATTATAAATTATATCAAGAAATGAAAGGATTTATTTAAACACTCAAAGATTACACCACAGTAATCAGCTGTTGTCAACTTGTGCCAATCATTTAAAATAATGATTTTTGAAGAATAGGAGGAAAGTTATAATCCTGTATGTAAATTATTAGTGACAAAAGTAAATATCTCTCTCTATTCTGGTTTCCTTAATTGATCAATCATTCAAAATTTCAGCCATAATGTAATGAAAAACTCAAATCTAACAACAATGAAACTTTTGCTGTGGTGCATCTTTACAACGCATGCTTGAAAAAAAAAAACAGTTCGATCATCATTTACTGTAATGTTTTTATGTATATTCACCTTTTCATATCTTTTTGCATCTGGACACATTGTTCTCGCCAAATTCCACATATCACAACGCTGCACAGAGGAGAAGAAAGATGACTGTGTCACCATGGTCACAGCTCATCACAGTACATTTGCACATCCCTATTCAATTTTCCCCAAGGTAATTGCAGGCAGAGAAAAAATGATGGTCTGAAGAGCAAGATGACAGTTTAATGACTGACCGTGTAACATATGGAGATGCAAATGTCATCCTAAATGCAGCTGGAGAAAGACAGCAGACTGCCAGGTACTATGAATGGCGTGGCACTTTACTAAATGTCAGAACACCAGAACAGCATGATCCAGTCCACAAACGTTTTTACAGAGACCGGGTGCAATCTTGTGTACTTCCTCTGAATTATAGAAGGAATGTCCACACTGATGATAAAAACCTGCCTCACCATAATATCATAAAATGTTTTTTTTTATCATTGGAATTTAGAGAAGACGATCACGGAGGATTTAGAGGATGATTGGATTGCAATCAGTCTGAGTCTAATGTAGACTGACAAAGGCAATGTTCAATCATTGCCAATTTTCGTACATGTAAGAGAAGCACACAGGGCTCCGGACAGGAAGAAGGTGAGCATGCAGCGTTCATTTTCCTCCCTGGAGACTGTGTGTGACCTTGATGCGGTTTAGGCATGCAGAAGCCCACTGTGTAGCATGGAAAACCATTAAAATAATCAATGGGCTGGGGAATGCAATTAAGGAGAGTGCTCCCTCTGAGCACTAAGGGTAGCAGGGTAGAGAAGTGAGGATTGAAAAAAAAAGTGTGTATATGTGTGTGTGTGTGTGTGTGTGTGTTTGTGAGGTCTACAGTGTGTGCATATCATATACTCACACTGATATTTTGGTGAAACTGCAAGTTAATGTCAAATAAATCTACTGCAGACCTGTGTCATCACATAGACATATTATTATAACTTTTTTTTTATTGAATTTTAGAAAAAAATGATCTACATTGTCTTGCACACCAAACATGAAATACTTGTAAGATATTGGTCCCTGTGTGTGTGTGTATGTGTGTGTGTGTGTGTGTGTGTTTTTGCCACCATGTACATTTTGCCCTGTTTTAAGCTACTGGTTTATAAAAAAAAACTGACCCAGCCTGCTATAAGCATAAGGTAGTTCATGCAAAGCATATGTAGAGACATTGTTACTAAAAGAATAAATATCTTGCAACACAAGATGTGACACATAATTGCTCTTGGTGTTAATGATTCATACTCAAATAATGAAACTTGCATTTTCTGTTGTGTTTAAAAGGCATATTTTGCCTAACCACTTCAATATAAATAAAAGCTTGCTGATTAATATACATACTGCCTATTATTTTAATTTTGTCGAATTTTATGAACCCTTTACATACTTGATTGTGTGCCAGCTGTGCGACGTGGCTTCGATAGATCAGGCACTGAACTACAGAGGTGGAATGTAAGTACATTTACTGTATAGTATAATACATAATATAGTAAAGTATAATTTTGAGGCGTAGCTTAAGAATTTCAATTTTATTCTGTTTTGTACTTCCACTCCTCTACAGGGAAATATTGTCCTTTTTTCTCTCTTCACTACAGTTATTTCACAGCAATAGTTTACTTATCTGATCAATAATCTATCTATCTATCTATCTATCTATTTATCTATTTATCTATCTATCTATCTATCTATCTATCTATCTATCTATCTATCTATCTATCTAACACTCTAAATGGGGCCATTTAGAGTTTCAAGTAAGAACATTTACCAACTAATACCTATTAATATTAGTATTATTACCATCACTTAAGATTTTGAATGCAGTACTTATAATAAAGTATATTTCATTAAAGTAAGGTAAAAGAAACATGTATCCACCATTGCTGAATTAAGATAAGGAGGGTTCAACAATTAACAGCCCTAGTGTTATTAAACTCTTGATGACGTCAACACTGCCAGTAACTCAGATGACTTCCAGGCTGGCTGTTCCGTCAAAGTCCGCCCCCTCCCTCCGAAGCTAACGGTCACACAGGGCTTCTCTGCGGTCATTCCGCGGGGAGGGTTTACATCGGGGAACAGCGCGGTTGCGACAGCAGTAAACACGGCGTTCTCAACCAACCTTGGCTCTAAGTCCCGCCTTTCCTCTTGATATCCTGCTTTATTATTGGCTGCAGTGTGAATGCCGACAAGTATTGGCGGTTAGAGGTGTCAGTAAAGTAGTCGATGGGGTTTGTCTGGTTGGAAAGACTGCAATGTAGGGGATCGGTTGTGTGAAAAGGTCTGCACGTACGTCGAAGAAGTGTTCCCCGTGTGACAAGATACAGACCTTCGAGCTATTTTAATATATACTTCGCTTCCGTGTGTCAGTTTTTCTTTTAATAGCAAAGTTGCTAGTGACTATTATTGTCAGAGTTTCGTATAAGAGAGGGGTACAACACTGTACGGAGAAACTTTCCAAAGGAGTGAGATTCAAAACGAGACAGGTAAGCAACTAACTTATAGCGACCTCTGCTTTTGGCATCTATTTAACATTTTTCTTAGAACTGAGATTGAAGGTTGTTTTTAATTATTATATAACTACAGAGCATATTAAAGCATGCCTTGCCGAATTGTCCAAAACCTTAGTAAACTGTGTTTGCAGAATTGCCACTAGGCTGTAAGTTATTTATGATGGAGGAAGCATTCTGTGTACACGGTGTTACATAAGTTATTAAAGCGATATTACGGTTTAACTTTAGCTTTTCAGTTCTTTTGGGATTGATAAAGATCTTGTCAGATATTTTCTTTTATTACATTGCGGTTGTGTGATTTAATTATCTAGTTTAATAATGGTTAATCAGTTATCAGGAGCCGAACAGGAGCTCAAATCTTTACTGGGATAATTTATTTGGACGCAGTGAAATCCAGGTCATTGTTTTGTGTTTGTCACGCCCATCTCCATCCCAGCTGCAGGCCAACATGTCTTACACCTGGCACTGAGATTTAAACCTTCAATTTCACTAATTTAATAGATTATAGATATTATTGTTATAGAACAGAAATATATTTTTTTTAGATGATCAATCCATGCCTTTATAGAATCTTAATTTGTATGCCAGAGTTTATTGTTAAAAAAAAAAAAAAACATCTTAAATGCAGCCAGTACTGTGCTGTGGAATAACAGTAATACAGTATATCAGATGGGCTGCTACCATAGGCTGCTACACTATTCACTGTATTCACATTCAATATGCATAATTGTCATGACATACATAGATTACTTTGCTTGACATACATACAGGTGCTTTTCTCTTGTCGTCTGTGTTTACAGATACCATAGAAATGAGACTTGACAGGATTACTGCTTGTTTTTTGCTAGTTCAAGGGAGTACTTCCTGGTTGCATGATTTAAGGAATCACATTGTGTTCTTCTGTTAGAGCCGCATGCCTGCTGAGCTTTGGAAACTGGGCAAACAGCACACGTCTGGCTGGTCTGGCCAATTGAATTATATTGACAAAGACTGCTTGCAGACATTGATGTAAAAGATGTCCTGTTTAGGCAAATGCACTTTGATCAATATTTGTGAAATGTGAGCATCTTCCAAAGGGCCCTCAAGGCTATCAATTTATAATGTGTGTGTGTGTGTGTGTGTGTGTGTGTGACTTAGACAAAATTTGAAAAGTTATTTGACCATCAGCCAAATTGGTTTAGACTTTGCGGATCCATTGAATGCATGAGCTTACCATCTAAATGAACTTGTTAGATAGTTCAACTCAATGGCAAACATGATTTAAAATACATCTCTATGACTTTGCACACTCAAGTCCTTGATAATCATGCATAATTGTCACAGGGGCTCTGTGCCATATGTCGGAGCAGTCCAGCCTTTTGACACAGGTGGTGAGCTTATTGGATTGAATGTATTGGATTGGAGATTGTATGAAATTACAAACTAATGAGGTTTGAAAATGGAACTTAATGAGCCTTTTGGCCTTCATTTTCCTTTGCTAGACTGGGTTTTTAGTGTACCTGAGAAAGGAAAACGAATACCAAGTTGAGGTACTGTTTCTAAATATGGATGGACATTTCTTGGTTTTAGTAAGTGAAACAGAAATCCAAATGTATTCACAGACAGAAAATAGAAGACCCTTATTCAGATGAGGAATATTTGAAATGTGTTTTCACAGTATCTGTGATGACTCAGCTTCTATTTAGTGTTATCCTCTTAGGGTTTTCACATGCCCAGAAATTCACACCATGCAGATGCAACTTTTTCATAAGTCAGTGAAAGAGGAAGGTTGGTCATAGTAAAACCGTCACGTTTGAGTTATGCGCCTTGTGATGTCAGTGACAATAATCTTTTTAACTGAATTCTTCTAGTTTGCTTCTGACATGATTCAGATGAAACTGAGTTTCGGCTTACCCCAAATCAGTTAATAGATGAGATGGGACCTTATACTAAGTTACAAGTTGATCAGGTGCACCTTTATAATTTTGTACAGTCCACTACACATAGGACATTTAGAGTTGTCACTCATGCTACAGGTGCCACTAATAACGTTAATCGACGTGGTTCCGTTTCATTTAGTTGTGAACTGTGTCAGGGACGTGGAGTTATGCATGCTGGTTTGCTGAGATGGCTTACTGGTACACCTTAAATGGAGTGAAATTATCATTAAAGTTATAAGTTCCACGTGTGCTTTTTAAAACATATATAGTCTATGAACATTCTCTTTTGTCCAGGTCATACTTATTTCTAGGCAAACAATTGATTCAAAGGCAACTGGACTTAGATTTGTCCAATGAAGATGTTTCGCCTCTTATCCAAGTGACTTCATCAGTTCTTGATGCCCCGGTCTGACTAGTCCTCACCAGTTAGATTTAAACATACACATTTTCAGAAGGTCTACAGTGATGGAAAGCAGACTGTAACCTTGCAAGAAATGCTGTTTTTGTAAAGCTTGTTCAGTTTTGTTGACACTTGTGGTGGAGGAGCATCTAATAGCCTGTCTCCTCTTCATTTACAGGGATATACAAAACATCAAGTGTAAAGTGAGGAGGTATTAGGGGTAATGAGTACACTGTGAGTGATGCAGAAACATGGACAGATGTAGATTGCAAATTTAGGTCTTAACATTTTGAAAAGTGTGGAAACAGAAGGATTTTTGTGCTTTGTGTTTAACAAGAACAATATATTTGCTTTTAGAAAGAGAAAGCAAAGTCTAGTTTCTTATTGAGAATGTTTCTGAATCATCACTCACCAAGTACAAAGGACTTTGCTAAATGTCTGTTCTTGCATATAATTTATGTGCTGTTCACTGCACATCACAGTATTGTGTAATATGGCGTCACTGTACAGCTAACTTCTGATTTTGGTTGATAGTGCAACAGTTAAATGTTGTGCAAGAGGCTCAAAAACAGGCTTCAGTTGAAATAATTTAATAAATAAATGGATGCTAAAGGTGAAGCATTCTGTTAGATTGTCACAGTGTCTGGTTATTGTTAGTATGCAGTCAAGAGCCCTCTGGGGCACAGTGTAGCCTGGTATTATTGGTAAGATGAGAGGACTAACAGAATCTGCCATGTGGATCTGATGGATAACAGTGTTCCATGCAAGCAGCTGACTGAGGATTAATAGGAGTGTACTGGACAAGTTGGACTTGGCTCCTCAGAAAATGATAACAACCGAGTCTTAAAGTATGTCAGGGACAATATGTTTCTCTAGTTTCAACTCCATATCTACCAGTATCTTTTCAAAAACTCAAAAAAAAGGAAGTGCGTTAGTCATTGTTTCAATTACACAAATATAGGGCAAGAACTAACCAAAGATCATTAACTCCTGTTCGCTCAGCAAGTTGACAGCTGTTTATGTCGTCTATATCTCTTGTGGGAGGCATACTGTTTCACTGAACAGGAAGTAACTCTGCTGAATAGGAAGCCTCATAAGAGGCTGTCATCATTTTCAGAGAAAAAACCTTACATTTAGCCATTTCCCTTTCGTGAGTGTGAAAGGTATTCTGTCTAGACAGCATTGTTCATTATCAGTTTGTGCCTTTCACTTTTCTTTTTTTAAATGTAGGTTTTAGGAGGTGTATGTCAGGATGGCCCAGTGGAACCAGTTACAGCAGCTGGAGACCAGATATCTGGAGCAACTCTACCACCTGTACAGTGATAGCTTCCCCATGGAGCTACGACAGTTCCTCGCCCCCTGGATTGAGAGTCAGGACTGGTGAGAAATAATTAAATTCCTTGGCTTTGTTCTGAAAGCACAGTTGTTGCTCCTGTTTTCTGTTATAAACCATTACATTGCTTTTATCCTCCACTCCCTTCAGGCTGGCAGTGGGCCACTCACCATGACTTGCTGATCATTTTACTTTGCAGAAAGCTGTTGTGTTTTAGCACATTGTCCCTACCTCCCTTATTATGCCTTCTTCTTCCCTCATGATACGATTACAGGGATCTCATGCATATCTTGTATCACACTGCACCTGAACAATGCTGTGTTATGTGTTTTTCTTTTTTGTTAAGGGCCAAATTAAACAATAAACTGAAGAGGTTATGTTTTCAAAGGTCCAGTTAGTTATCTATCTATCTATCTATCTATCTATCTATCTATCTCACAAAATACCGAAAAGGTGTCAGTGAAATTTGTTGCCATATTGACGCCATAGGCCAAGTTGCAAGTGATTAATTTATTAACATCTGGCATCCAGCAAAGTGCTTTTTACCTCCGAGTAGTCTCTCTCATGGAAGGTACAGAATTTTTTGTCACTGGATGTGAAGCGCTGAGCGTTGAGCTTTTCCTGACTCTTAAAAGAAACTAACAAATCATCATAATCTGATCACCTTATCTTGTCCTTTACAAGGGCTTACGCTGCCAATAAGGAGTCTCACGCCACATTGGTGTTCCATAACCTCTTGGGGGAGATAGACCAGCAGTATAGCCGTTTCCTGCAGGAGAACAATGTACTCTATCAGCATAACCTGCGCAGGATCAAACAGCATCTCCAGAGCAAGTATTTGGAGAAGCCCATGGATATTGCCCGCATTGTTGCCCGCTGCTTGTGGGAGGAACAAAGATTGCTGCAGACTGCCACCTCTGCTGCACAGGTACAGAACGCAATAACAACCTAGTTGCAGACTTTATATTAAATTTTGAAGAGTTTCAGTTTATGAGTTGTGATGTAGTACAGCTGTGAAGTAGTATACCTTTTTAAAGCTAATCACAAACACATTTCAATCGGTAATCAAGTCATTGATAGGCATGTGTTGGTACAATGGCTCTTCATCTTAATATATCATACTGTATGTTTTATTGTTTATCAGGATGGCCAGGCAGCTCATCCCACTGGCACCGTGGTGACAGAGAAGCAGCAGATCCTGGAGCACAACCTTCAAGACATCAGGAAGCGAGTGCAGGCTAGTGTTCATTAAGTACTTGAATGTGCAGCAGCTAGAATAATGAACACTACCATACCTTGATGTAATTTGTCTATCTTGACATATTATCATCTGCTT
Source organism: Euthynnus affinis (assembly GCA_029490765.1). Lineage (NCBI taxonomy): Eukaryota > Metazoa > Chordata > Actinopteri > Scombriformes > Scombridae > Euthynnus > Euthynnus affinis. The sequence goes on along the minus strand of CM055856.1, from coordinate 4,844,653 downwards.
TTTCTACAGGATATGGAACAGAAGATGAAAATGCTTGAGAACTTGCAAGATGACTTTGATTTCAATTACAAGACATTGAAAAGCCAAGGAGGTATGTTTTAATTACATTTTTTTTAGCTTTAGTAGTAATATTGATGTTGGGAACGTTTTTAACTCGGTCTCAGATGAACATTTATGATTTTTTTTAATCAACCTTCTGGTCTACATTAAATGCATCTAATTTATAAGCTGACCTATGACATCGTCCACCATCTTTCCAGAGTTGTCTCAGGACCTAAATGGGAATAGTCAGGCAGCTGCTACCAGACAGAAGATGGCTCAGCTGGAGCAGATGCTCAGCGCCCTGGATCAGCTCAGGAGGGTGGGTGTCTATACCTTACTATCATCTTTGGAGCAACAGACAGTGGGGTTGATGGATAATAATGTTTTAAAGTGTGACAAAAACAATAGCATAGTGTGCAGATGTAAAAATACCAATCGTGTTGATCTTATTCACTTAACGTACGCTGTGCTGGTTGTCTTGTAGCAAATTGTGACAGAGATGGGAGGCTTGCTTACTGCCATGGATTACGTACAGAAGAACCTGACAGATGAAGAACTGGCAGACTGGAAGCGAAGACAACAGATTGCCTGTATTGGGGGTCCGCCTAACATCTGCTTGGACCGGCTCGAAACATGGTAACAAGGGAATTTTAAGTTTATTACACAATTAATTCAAAAATATCTGTTGACCACAAATGGTCAAAATGTTGCTAAAAACTGCCAAAAATGCAGGAAAGTTTTCATCCTAAAATCAACAAGAGTTATAATAAGAAGTGTGGTTATGATTATCTTATCTAGCAAAATATTCATATTTGTTTTTTTACCCCAAAAAGAGAATATTTTGGCTACTGCACTGTCTCTGGACTCCCTTCATCCAGACAGACATAAACCAACATGTTTCTGCTCTAATGTGCTCTGACATCATTATTGCCAAGTCAGCCATAAGCATGATGTATCTTTTACGATGTTTGACTGGATCTGGATGTTATTTTCTAACCAGGATCACATCCTTGGCTGAGTCCCAGCTCCAGATTCGTCAGCAGATCAAGAAGCTGGAGGAGCTTCAACAGAAGGTGTCTTACAAAGGAGACCCCATCATCCAGCACCGGCCCGCCCTGGAGGAGAAGATTGTGGATTTGTTCAGAAACCTCATGAAGAGGTACTGCATAGGATGAATCTTCACTGTATATCTGCTCAGATTTTTTTTTTTTTTGCTAGCGTTATTATGAGCTGCATGGATGTTCATTCTTGACCTTTGGGAACAATCTATGGTGAAGAAAATCTCAAAGTTCTACATACTAATCCAAAGCTTTCAACAGCATATCATGGTCTTCATTTTGCAAATGGAATTGGCCCTGATGGAAAGTTCACATTTTGGTCACATGATGACACCAGAGCCAGCTCCATTTACTGAATGAAAATAGCAGCAACAACAACAAGTTGAAAGCTCTGAATCACTTGTAACTGGACCTTTAACCTAAGATTCTCACCATCTTATTATAATCTCCTTGCTGGAAATCTTTTCTGAGATACATGATCTACTCTTTCTTCTAGTGCTTTTGTGGTTGAAAGACAACCTTGTATGCCCATGCATCCAGACAGACCTCTGGTCATCAAAACAGGCGTGCAGTTCACAAACAAAGTCAGGTAAGATGCTGACTTTTAACTTTGAACTGAACAGAAACAACATGTGTAATTTCATACCTTTATAAAGTGTTTCTTGTGATGGACAGTTCAAGAGTTGCATCATTGTATATCCTAATTAAATTTTACGTAAAATATTCTTATTCTTACTTTTCTAGGCTACTGGTGAAATTTCCTGAACTCAATTACCAGCTGAAAATTAAAGTTTGCATTGACAAGTGAGTTTTTTTTAAATCTTCTAACATTTAACATTAAGTCATCATGTATTTGACTGAAAACCTTAGAAGAAAATACCACTAACCTGATTTTTAACTGTGTATTTTTCAGGGAATCTGGGGATGTCGCCGCAATTCGAGGGTAGGACTTTAAGAAAGTTTTTTCAAATGCCTGAGCATTTACTGTACACTACTCTAGAACAGTGTCTCACTTCCTTCCTTCAATTTCTTAGGTCACGAAAGTTCAACATCCTTGGTACCAACACAAAAGTTATGAATATGGAGGAGTCCAACAATGGCAGCCTGTCAGCAGAGTTTAAACACTTGGTGAGTTATCAAAACCAAAACACAACCAAGTGCTAGACAATGATGAGTTTCTCTGATAAACGCTTGATATGGAACACTGACTTCCTGTTTGTTACAGACCCTGAGGGAACAGAGGTGTGGCAATGGTGGCCGGACCAATAGTGATGTAAGTACTGTTTCTAATACTTGTTGGAATAGTAAATCGCAGTAAATGTAAATGCTCAAATTGTTGCTATTATTGCTGTATTATATGTGTAAGGATGATAGGTTTTGGTTTAACTACTGCAATAAAGAGTAGTTATAGAAAAGCAGTCTGTGAAATTAAATTTTTGAATAATCTGCTCTGTTTAGGCCTCTCTGATTGTCACAGAAGAGCTCCATCTCATCACATTTGAGACAGAAGTCTACCACCAAGGCTTGAAGATCGACCTGGAGGTCAGTACCATGTCTCTGTGTTTTGAACTTGTAGGTGTTTTTTGTGTTCAGAGTTTAGACACACATCACCGGAATTCAACAGAAATCCACAGCATACTGTGAAAATACAACAGCATTGTTCTTTAACACCCCATGTGACAATATGAGTCATTAATAAAACCCACCACCTCCAGAGACTGTCACCTCCCCAGCTTATAAATAGGAAGTTACTTCAACATCTTTGTCAATTTAACTTTTTACAACTTTCCCTAATAGTCTGTGGGCGTTCTTCAAACCTTTGACATTCCATTCAGACGTGTGTGTGACCTGTAGTCAAAACATAACAACTGTGTCGATCTCAGAGCAGTATCAGGTGTTTGTGACAGAATGACTTTTCTCTTTATGGTAAAACAAAGACCCCCCTTTGACTGATTGTATTTGCTTGTTGTGAGGGCAGACTAAGAGACAAGTTAGCCTGCGTTAGTAGTTAAAAGATGCAGTATGGCCTCTTGTAAAGAGCAGTATTGAGATGAGACGCCTTGTAGAAGAAATATTGCAGGAAAGTATACTGAAACATAGACAAAGTGGAAGCAGAACATTTTTGCATCAATACGCAAGGACTGTCGACAAGGAATAACAAAACATTTTAAGAGAAGCAGATACAACAAACCATACTGTAACTAATTGTTCCTCTGTTTGTGCAGACTCATTCACTGCCTGTGGTAGTTATTTCAAACATCTGCCAGATGCCCAACGCCTGGGCTTCCATCCTGTGGTACAACATGCTCACTAACCACCCAAAGGTAAAACAGCACCCTCTGGTGGAACCTGTTTCCGCATTACAATTGTAGTCCTGTTTGTTGTGGAAAAAATTAGATGTTTTAAAATATGTTGGGCTGTGTGTCTTTGTACAGAATGTGAACTTCTTCACTAAGCCACCGGTGGGGACGTGGGACCAAGTGGCTGAGGTGCTAAGCTGGCAGTTCTCCTCCACCACCAAGAGAGGACTGACCATCGAACAGCTCACCACACTGGCTGAGAAATTACTAGGTGAGGTGAAACGCCTCTAAAAGTGTCCAAAAACGTTTAACCAGCCACTGTGTTGTAAACTAATGCATGATATTATTCTTTAATTGTCCACTTAGGACCTTGCGTCAACTACTCCGGCTGTCAGATCACCTGGGCCAAGTTCTGTAAAGTACGTAATTTACTAGACCAACCATATACGATTCAACCCACCATGTGTAATTCTGTTGCTTCAATGTGAGTTCATTTGTTCTTTCCTCCTCGTAGGAAAACATGGCAGGCAAAGGTTTCTCCTTCTGGGTGTGGCTGGACAACATTATTGACCTGGTGAAGAAGTATATCCTGGCATTGTGGAACGAAGGGTGAGAGGCCGCCCTTTGTTTACAGTCGAGTCTTTTAGCAGTCACTGACCTTCATAGTTAAGAGGATATAAAACCTTGATGGAAGTTTGGTGAGACCTGACTTTAAACTTTAAAATGTTTTTATTTGACTTTCTTTTCCTCTCTCCAGGTATATCATGGGCTTTATCAGTAAGGAAAGGGAGAGGGCCATTCTTAGTCCAAAACCTCCCGGCACTTTTCTGCTGCGCTTCAGTGAGAGCAGCAAGGAAGGAGGCATTACATTTACATGGGTAGAGAAAGACATAAGTGGTATGTATTTAATGTCTCCTTTTTTTAGTGTCTAATAATCATTTTCAGGATCTATTTTCATTTTTGACACCGAGCTTTCTCGTATGTTTATAGGAAAGACTCAGATCCAGTCAGTGGAGCCTTACACCAAGCAGCAGCTCAATAGTATGTCTTTTGCCGACATCATCATGGGCTACAAGATTATGGACGCCACCAATATCTTGGTTTCACCGCTCGTCTACCTCTACCCCGAGATCCCAAAAGAGGAAGCTTTTGGAAAATACTGCAGACCAGAAGCAGCTCCCGAACCTGAGATGGGAGGAGACTCTACGAGCAGTAAGTCACTTGTTCCTGGCATTGATGCAGATTAAGGAATTATTGCTTAAACCCAATGCTGTTTCTAGATTCAGCACATTTTTATTATTGTCAGCATTTTTTTTTTTTTTGATAAAACTTTTTTTTTCTCTTGACAGCTATTCAGCCATACTTAAAGACAAAGTTCATCTGCGTTACCCCGTGAGTATTTATTCTTTCCTGATCTTTCAGTTATCAATTTTTATATGATGATCTCTTGCCATCCAGAGACATCAATTTGTGTAATCTCTTATTACTGGCTGTGGATGTTTTCTTATATTAAGACAGAAGATTCTCTCTGAATGTTCCCTCTCAAAATCTATACTTCCTTTTTCTATTTTTTTTTTTTTTTTTTTTTTGCGTGAAAGAAGTGTTGCCAAATAGTCAAAGAAAGGAGAACAAAGCTGATTTCACTCTAACTGTGAGTTATTATTGTTTTTTTAGGAACCACAAGCCTGTTTAGACTAAGTATTGTTTACCTACATATATGCAAAGTCAGTTTAGACAGACTACAATTTACATCTCATTGTCTATTCTGAGCATCCAGCCGGAAAACCAACCTAGTCAAGATGATACATCTACTCTTAATTTATATAACAAGGAGGTTGCGTGTTGTTGCGTCTCTCGCTACCACTAAATGTTGTTTAGGCATTTAAACTCTGTGTTTTTGTTGGAGTTACACCTAAATTCAGAGCTACCCATGTGTGATCAGACACATAAAACGTTTTGCTGCCAATATAAAAAGGTCCATATGACAATAAAAATCAATATAGCAACAAATCAGCAACCTCACCGCTGATTGTATGCAGAGGAGGAAAATGAATAAAACTGTAGCAGCAGAATATCAGGTTTTTAAAATGAATATTTAATTTAGAAATGTAAAGAGTTAGTAAAACGAAGCATAGACTCTGAGTTCATGTAGCTTTTCTTAACGCCATACATTACCTGTACAGCATCCTCAACTCTATTTGTATTGGATATCTGGACTAATCAATAATAAATGAGAAAGAGGAGGATCAGCTGCAGGTGAGTTTGATAGGCAGAAGTCGACTGAGATCAGAGGGGTGTATGCACAGGCCAGTCAGCCATGTGTGCTTTGGTTGGTCGTGGGTTTAATGGCGTGCTGGTGCGTTGTGAGGTTTGCTCAGTGAGATCCTGACCTGTCTCCTTAGGTGTCCCTCCGTGTTCATGGACTTGCCGGACAGTGAGCTGCTTGGGAACGGATTCCCAGGGTAGGCGCTCGAGGGGCGGGGGGCGGGTTGGTGTGTGGGGGAGGGGGGAGGTGGCATGTAGGGCTGTATGTGCATCTTGTCACTTTTGTCTGTGTGTTTGATTGGGTGGGGGGTTTTCAAGGACATTGTTACAGTTCAGTTCCCCCACCTACGTAATTCCTGTTTTTGTTTCTAACTCACAGGCACTTTTCCTCGTTCTAATACTAGAGCATCTGCTTGCCATTCATCAGTATTTCATTTGGTTCAGGTCACACTCTTGTTTCCCAGACATTTTTTGTCATAATTTTCTTTTTCGCTCATTAACCACTGATGTGTGTATTAAACAACGCAACACCCCTTTTGTTTTTACTTGTGGTAGATGTGCGGTCGGTTTGATGAAGACAAACATTGATGTAAACAAGTCATTAGGTGACTGTTACGTTATCAGTTGTGGTCAAGTGAGATGACAAAGATGGTGTCACAGTAGTTACATTGAAAGTAAAAGCACTTGTTCTGACGCAGGCAGTATGGCAGTTGGAAGTGTGTGTGTGTGTGTGTGTGTGTGTGTGTTCATTTCAGTTTGTAATGTGCAATTACATGTTTTTTTAACATACTGTGTTTTTTTTGTTTTTTTTTACAGAACAAACTCTGGAAACACCAGTGACTTGTTCCCCATGTCGCCTCGCACCCTCGATTCTCTGATGCACAATGAAGCAGAAGCTAATCCAGGACATTTGGGTGCGTCAGTTACAAACATACTACGTATACACACAGACAAATTTATACTTCCTCAAATTAGTCCTCTCAAAGATACAAGAATAAGAACACGAGCCTACGTTACAGAACCTGAGTTAATATTAATGTTTGGATTTTTGATTTCCTCCACAGAATCACTCACTTTGGACATGGATGTAGCATCGCCTATGTGAAGAGATTTTTCAAGTTCATTTGTTTCTTTCTTAGTTTACTGTGTTTGGATTTAATATTATGTCATGATAGAGGATCTGATGATGTTTTCACTCTGCCACTGTACACACAGTCTGCTCTGTACATTTGTACTTTTTTCCCTGTTTGTGTGTAAAATGCCTCACTTTCAGCAGATAAAGTTAAATAATTTTGATTTTAGAAAAATTCATTTGTAGTTTTCTGGTAAACCGTTCATACTGACTCATTGTATTTCAATTAGCTTCCTACTCTTATCCAGTACTTCCCTGTCCTCGTATATTTCTTTACATACAGTACACTTAATTATCTGAAAATTTATTTTTTTGAAAACATTGTATTTTTGTGTTATTGACTTTTAAACGTGTTAAAATGTATGTGTTGTGCTTTTCTTTGTATAAGAAAATGTAAAGAGAATAATTGCTGTATAAGCTATACCGCTTTGAAAATGTACTATGACAGGTTTTGATGCATTTAATGGTAATTTTCGACATGTTATTTTTAATCCCTGCCAAATGTAATATCCTATGTGTTCCTCATTTTAAAAGGTTTCTGTTTCATTGATTATTATTTTCTACACAAAATGGAGTATTTCTTACTCATAGCCACACATGAAGAGAGAGAAGAACAGACAACAGAAATCTGGTTATTTTTTTATCATGATAATGTGAGCAATCACGAGATAACCTACAAACGTGGTGCTTTAAACATTTTTGTCACTCCCCATTAAATACTGTAATTTGTGATTATCTGAATTGCACTTACTTTTGAAATTTTCTGTATTAATATTTCTTTATTGTGCCTGAATTCACCTGATATGATCTGAAATGTGATGTAAATCATTTTCTGAACAGTTTATTTCAGGACTGACTTGTTATTCAAAATAACCATGGATGTGAACGATATTTCACTCTAACAGAGTGTACAAAAATAAGGTGTGTAGTTGTTGACTTCCAAGCTTTCATACTGTTTATTAAACCCTGTCAGTTGAGTTATACCACACATTGCCTGCCATGCCATGAAATTCTCTTCTGTGGTATTATGTCAAAGAAGGTTCCTGTAAGATATGCTGTAAGTATTCATTATTTGACAGAGGGCAATAAAAACAAGTTAGCACTAAAAGTAGTCCATTATTAATCTGTTAATTCTGTGCAATTATTGACATTCAGCTAAAATAAACAGTGCCAGCATCATAATAGCATCTGACAAATAGGAATCAGAACAGTTTTTGCAGTAGTGTAATGAGATGGCAACATCACATTATATACAAATACATAATTTATATCAACATGGAACTGTTTAAACAAGAAAATAACTGTAAATTATTGGTGGACTCACACAAACATAACATACAATATACTGGCAACACCTGCAGGGACAATAATTATGTTTTAAGATAACAACAGCCAGTTAAACACAGCTGTCCTGGCTTAATTTCACGTTTGTGGTCCACAGTAGTAGGAAGGGCAAAGGGCAAATAAAAATTCAACATGATGGAACAAAGTGATGCAGAAAAGACTCCCTTTAATGTGTTATCTGAGTCAGGAATTACTCAGCTTTTCTTGCTAAGTTTATTGCGAAATATTGGAATTTTAAATGATTCACCTTTAATGAAATTGTTTTGAATTATTATTATTTTTTTAATTTAAACTCATGCACTTGGTATTTTAACCTTGTATGGCTGTAGTCAACCAAAGGAAATCTTGGTTGGCTGAAATTGTACATAATCTTCAACTAATTGATTGGAGTATAATGAACGATAAAGTATAATGAAGCTTAGTCTGTCCCTGAGAAATGACAAGCAGAAGTTGTTGAGCCCAGCAATCCCAGTCTGGCAAACAGACATAAGAGGACTTTGTTGTCAAATGTGCAACAGAGTTAAAATATGGTATTTTTTAGTGGAGCAAACTCCATTCTAAGAGTAAAGCAAGAACTAATGAAACTGGCAGTAATGGTCCAGGGAGTGGCTCAGGAGCAGCAGCCACTGAAAATATGCTGAAATGCACCAATTTAGATGAGAAACCAACAGCAACAAGTAATAAAGATGTCATCTGAATGCAAAATTTAGGGCTCCTGTGGGTTGGGCACAACCTATCCACTGAAAATGAAACATAGAAAAAGCAATGTTCAAAATATAATATATACTACATTGAAATTGTGATATTAAGGCATTTAACATGAAATTTGTTGGGTCCTTGGATGTGCAAATATTATTAATTCAATGGAGAAGTCCCATTTTTAATTGTTGTTGGTAGAAACAGCTATCAAACATACTCAAAGTTCTTTTTTTATTGGTATTTTAAACACAATGAGAAAAGAGCACGAGATCTTAGGAGTTTGAAAGTGTGCCAGATATGACGATAAGCACTTCTATTGTACGTCAGGCCAGAAAACTCTCATTTCTGGGATTTGAATGTTACAAGAAGTGGACTGACATCACACTTCCTATTTTCAATTTGAGTTCAACAAAAACAGAGTATTGATGAGAGATCTCTCAAAACATAATCACTGGACTTTCCTGACTGGAAACTCCATTTTTGCATGTGTACAGCTCCACTGCATCTTCAGCTACAACAGCTCTGGTGTGACTGCTGGGATTCCCACAGGTCCTCTGGAGAATATGTGACAGCTGAAATAAAGCAGCTAACCAAACAGAGGCAGGAGGAAGCAGTTTCTGCATCACTGGGTCTCTGCCTTGCTCTGCAGAGCTTGCTTACTCTCAGTCTCGTGTGCCCTGTTCGTCTCGGTGCTAGGAAATGGTTTGAGAAGACGAGGGGGTGTGGAGATGTACAGCTATTACTGTCAGCAGCTGCTGACTCAGCTGTCTGAGGAAGCAACTGTCACCCTTCAGTTCTGGGCTGCAGCCAATTAATCTGGAGAATCAATGAAGCTTCAACAGGGTACAGTGTGGTGATTGGCTTGGTTGGTCTATGTGTGTGCGTGTGTGTGAGAAAGAGAGAGAGAGGGAGAGAGAGAGGGAGGGAGGGAGGGAGGAAGGGAGGGAGGGAAGGGCTGCTGATAAATGATGATCCTTTGACATGGATCTAGTAAAATGAAATGAAGTCATCAATTTCTGCAGTGCGATGGGGGACTTTTTGGATTAGTTACAGTCAGCAACAACATCAGCAACCAACTTTTACACATTTGTTTATTTGTGAAAACATCATGACAACAGATGAGACATAGCATGACATGTATTTCTAAAACTAATGTACTTTCCCGGTTTAACATGTGATTATTGTCCTTTTTACTTCATTATATTTATTTGATTGTCTCACTTGTTATTTTGCAGATAACCTTTAAAACATATGCTAATCTCATATAATATGACAGCATGTCACAGTTCAAACTACCCAGTATGATGCAGTTGTCAGAATTAGAAACACCTGTATCAGCTAAAACACTCTTTACTCTTCAATGTATCAGATATTTATTGATATCTCTTTGTAAACTAATGTAAACTTTTATCTTTGTTTCACATTAATTGCTAATTTCCTCAAGCTAAAATATTGATTTAAGGGTTTCAACTTGTAACAGAGTATTTTCCAGTCTTTTATTTAAGTCAAGGGTTAAAATACCTTCCCATCACTGCACAAAGCAATTCTAGCACATCAGGTCAATGAGGACTATAATAATCCTACTATAATCCTTGTGTGTGTCTGTATAGGATCAGTAAGGTAACAGAAACAACAAAACAAGATGAAATGAATGAATGACTGATACATTTTTCAGTTTTTTTTTCATCTTGCGTAGGCTGTAAATACAGTATGTGGTTCTCTTTTTTTGGACTAGCCTCAGGCAAACAATTCATTTTGGCATGTTTATCTTGAGTGTCTGTGCCATTTCATTTATCTCTCTCTCTCTCACTGTGTGTGTGTGTGTGTGCCTTTCTCACCCCACAAACTGATAATGATCTGACAATTAAAACTAATAAAAAATAAATTACACAATAAAATATATAATTATCTGATAAAAGTTTATGTACAGCTGTGGGAAAACCCAACTGTAAAAAACACAAACCCTTTTTACCTGTGTGTATTATTATTATTATTATTATCATTGTTATTATTATTTTAACACACTTGAAATTCAACAGTTGACGCCTTCGCACCAGAAGGCGTCGCTATTCTCCAGATGGAGGGAGGTAGGCAGATTTGGGAGCGATGCTGCACGACATGGAGTTGGATTGAAGATTTACTGAAGGCTACAGTAGATTAGACTTAATCTAATCAACCTATCTGCTCATAACTGTGTGCAGCAGAGCAACAGCTTTGATCACAGCAAGTCAGAGAAAAGTGAGTCCGAGCTTAATGACTTGCAGCAATGTGGCAGCATTTCAACTCAACACTCTCTCCTATGTGTTTATTTATTCGTAATTTATTAATTTATATACCACATTGTTGTTGTTTTTATTTTATTATATTATTTTAGGCTGTTTATGTTGTTTTTTTCTATATTTTTTTTTTTACTTTTCTATGGATGTATTTATAAGTGTTTAGTATAGTAGCCTACATATATTTTTTTATTTATTTATTTACTTATTTTTAAGTCAAAACATAGTGTATATGACTTTAGGTACAGGCTATCAGACAATGTGCACAGAAATCAATTAAATAAGATAAAATAAAAATAAAATAAGAAGTTTCTGTAGGCCAGATAGTCCAGAGCTGCAATTTATAGATGTTTTTCTGCTGTTACCTTACTGAAATAGTTCATCTGTTTAAAGCCTGTATCCAGCATTAGCCTGCAAATCAATCTTCACTAGCACAGAAATCAACAACAACAACAACAACAACAACAAAAACTGTGTTGCTCTTCACAGACATGCGAGAACCGCCGGAAGTGGGCGGTTTGTCAGAGAGAGAGAGGCAGAGAGAGAGGGGCAGAGAGAGAGAGAGAGGCAGAGAGAGAGAGAGAGAGAGGCAGAGAGAGAGAGAGAGAGAGCAGTGAAGTGTGAAGCGAACAGTTGGAAACTAGACGACTGACGGACTGACTGAGAGATTCCTGCTGTGGGGTTGCTCACGTCGCTGCAGCCTCTCCCTGTATTTTATGAGAAAGGACAGCAGCGCCACAGTCGCTCCACAGAGGTAAGTGTGTCTACTTTTTTTTTTTTAATTAATAAATTATATATATATATTTTTTAAATAAATGTGTTTGCATGGTGGTTTGCGCTGAGCGTATGCATACGGACGTCCTCGTCTCGTTTTGTCTCTGACTGTCCCCGTTGCGAAAGAAATATTCTGACAGCGCTTTGTAAACAAACTGCGAGTGCGGCAGCGCTCCTCCGGCTCTAGACGCTGCACATACAAAAACCAGTTCGGATTAATGTCATAACACAGGCTATAGGGTGTTGGATTTTTTTTTGTCTCTGTTACTTTTAATTAGAATATCTTAGTAGTTTTATTAAACCCGAGTGAATCAACAGGCAGGACACCCTGCGCAGACGGCGTCCCTGTAGTGTCTCTACAGTAATACGTAGCTATACAGCGTGTCTGTGCTGCCAGTCTGTTTGCTGTCACCTTTTTTCTTTGGCTATTTGTTAGCACTTTTAATCTCTTGTGTTGTCTATAACAGCCTACTGTCAAGCGAGCTTTGTGCCATGTGGCGATATGGTGTCCTCACTGCTATTATTATTATGGAACTATATAAGGAGTGACTGTCATCTGTCCAATATGTGTAAGTTTGTGTATAGCGGTAAGCCTAGTCTATTTCAGCCTCGCATACATCCAGACTAACCTACATGAGGCATGAAGTCTCAGAAGAGGTGAAATAGGACCGTAAAGATAAGCAGAAATGGGTCGTAATAATAAGCGTTATACTGCGCTCTGGGGTCTAATAAAGTGTAATTGGCATGTTTCAAAAGTGTCACAGGTGAAAGCCTGCTGAGGGCTTTTGTTCAGTGACTGACACTCTGGTACTGCAGCATGTTCAAGATTTAGTCCTGCTGGTAATGGAAAGTACCTTACTACTTGCTACCTTTGCTCAAATATTGTACTCAAATATAAGATTTTCAGATACTTCAGTTGGGGATTTCCATTTTGTGGGAATATTATATTTTTACTTTACATTTCTGAGAGAAAATTTCAACTTTGTACTGACATGACATTTATCTGACTGCCATAGTTGCTTTGTAGATAAATATGTTACATGCAAACAAACAAAAAGTTCATAAAAGTGGCAACAATTGTTGCATTGAGGCTTTTTGTTTAAACTACAGTTTATGTAGTAGTGTGACCAGGACCGGCTGCAATATAATTCACTGCTTGAATACTTTTATACACTGCTGATCTGTGTGTTACAAATGCCAGATATAGTAATAATATATACATTCCAGGCAGTGTTACACGAATGTTGGAATGACGTCATACAAATACAATTAGAAACAACTATGACGTACAATAAGGTCACTGAGTTCCACATATAGTTGCAGTCTATATGGCAATACTGGGGATTTCCAAAACAAAATCACAAAACGTTGACCAGACAATGAGCCTTTATATGAATACATTAGTCATAAAAAAAATGTTCAGTATAAATTTGAAAGGTTTTATTGATTTTATTGACAGGAATAAATTTGATGACTCTGAACAGGTCTGTGCCACACACTTTAAATGTGTTAATTATCTATTACTGTAAAACAACAGGATGAATTGTTTCTTTTGTATCATTGCCTAGAACGGCAAAAAAAAAAAGCATGAAAATGATGGTTCATAAAAGGTCATTACAAAGCTGATTGTCAAAGCTGCAACACCTGACTCCTGACTCAAGACCCTGGTGTGTGTGCTTGCTTACAAACAGAATTGAAATGTCACTAACGCTTTGATGCCTCTGTGTCATTTCCAAGAATACGGTTTACTGTGCGTGTCTCTTTGTGTCCTTGTGTATTTGTGGGTGTAGAGATGAGCTTACCTGCAGCGATTGCAAACTCCCGATATGCATCCTTTGTCATCATGTTGCTCTGTGAATGCTAAGTTGCTCCGATAAGACTTGTCTGTGAGACCTGTGTGTGTGTTTTTCTTTGGATACAATAGTTATATTTCTTGTTATATTTCTTCCTGTTGCTCCTAATAATTGAGAATTACATGTTGTGATAATGACTACTGCCCGCTGGGATAACATCCCCCCTTGAGGCGGCTGTGTGAAAAGTTCAGAGGAGCCTCTTTGAGCACAGAAATAGGAATTGTTAGTTTGGTGACACCTTCCTGTGTTTGGCTTCAGGCTGGGCTTTCAGTACTCCTGAAATTAGCTGATTAATCCCCCCTGAAAATGAATTAAATCAATTAACCCGTTTGTCATTTATGAATATTTGTGGGAATTGAATACCTTTGCGTTTTGGACTGATTGTCAAACAAATGAAGCAATTGGAGGAGATCACCTTGGGCTCTGGGAAGTTGCAATAGAAATTTCCAGCTTGTTTTTTGACATTGTATAGATTGATCTTTCATCTTCTTCATATATGACCCGAGAACCTAATTTAGCCCTTGTCAGAATGACAAGTCTTAATAATAATTTTTCTTTCTCTTCAGTTCTGTTTTTATCCTTTTTTTTGGTCATGTCTGCACGCCTCTTTCTCACAATCAATAAAACATTTCAGTCAAGCTGTAATCTACAGGAAATAATTGTCAAAGCCTTTTTAGCATTTAACCCTGTTGGCAAGCACCATTCACCCTGCATGCTCCCTCTTGTCACTTATGCTGTAAGTGTTGTGCATGGTGCATGAGAAGGGAGGGTTTTCCCAGGTTTCTGTGAAAACGAGGGTGTTTTGGGTTGGCGTGGGGACATGGCATGCTGGCCAGGCATGAATTGGCTGGCAGCACACTGTGTCCTGACAGAAAGACCCAGATGCAGGAGGAGTAGCGGCAGGGGAGATAGGGGAGCCCGATGTTTTATCCTACAAGCAAATTGTGCCATGTGCTCACAGCATGGCATGTCCTTAAGCTTGTCAGTGCTTCTTACTCTTTCACTCGCTTTTGAGAGACAAGTAGTAGGGTCCAAGCAAGCCTGAAAAAGCTGATGAGAACATTTCAGTACTGTAAGTTGGGGAGGGGGGGCTAGGAGGCATTTTCTCAGCATTGACATTATGAGTAGCTGGAAGTAAGCTGATTACAGGAGTGGTTTTGATCTGACTGAGCTATGAGTCAAAGGTGTCAGAATCATTTATGCACTAATGACTGTACTTAGCATGGGGCTTCTTGCCAGTCTGAATAGAGGAGGAGAGGATGGACTGACAAAAGAGATAACTGGAAGGAGACCAACAGTTTTATTTGCTTGTGATCTAGTTCTTCGGTGAAACTTTGGTGCAACTGATCAAAGCCACTTGACTAATGTAACATAAACTATCAAAGACAAACAGGGGGATGAGGATAGCTTCAAAATGAAAGAAAAAGGGAAACATTCAAAGGGAAGTGATCAGGAAGCATGTGGTGACATGCACCCTAACCTCCTCCCCCTTTCAGTTGGGCTAACGCTAATCCACTGGTCACGTGACCATGAGCTTTTAGCCTGGTCTAGGCCAGGAGTGCTCTGATCCATCTGTCGAATAGCATTGCTGATTGTTGGCATCTACAGAATGCACTCCTGACCCATGATCACTGCCTGCTCCACACAAGACTCAAATTTGATTGCCATCAGCTTGTTACTTCTGCACGGTTTTATCAGCAGTTTTGTGAAATTTCTCTCTCCCCCTCGTGTCAGCGTCTTTCCTGTCATCCTTTCTCTCTCTCTCTCTCTCTCTCTCTGTCTCTCTCTCTCCCTCTCTTACTACCTCTCTCTCTCTTTAATTGAATTCCTTCTCTCTTCCCGTCTGCAGTCAGTTCAGTGAATAAGTGGGAGGAAGATGACAGTCAACCCTTCTAGACACTGAGAGGCATGATAAGGCCTTGGGTTATTATCTCAGTGACACAACAATAATAGCAAGAGTGCTCAAAGGCAAGTTTTCACTGAGCCATATGAAGGAAGTCACAAATCAGGAGACGAAAGTATGCGCCTCAATTCCCATAAGTGTTGTTAAGGGCACTTCCTATTTTGTCGCTGTGATTTTAAATTGTGTAAGGAGACATTGGACAGAGGTCAGCCTAGAATGGATATACATGGTCTGGATTAATCATTTTCTCATGTTTACACAATACCTCTGCAAGACTAAACAGACAGGAGCAAAACGCTGTTGCAACTTTCTGCTGTGGCACCACAGCACCACGAGACTTTGCATTAATGTGCTTGATTTAAAATGTTGAATAAGGTTCAGTGATGTGACTAATCTGCATCTCACTATCTTGTTTATTCAAAAACTACTTTTAAAAGCTCACTTTTAGATTACAGCAATTTATGTTGTAAGTCTCCAACATTACCTCTCGCCTTTGATTGAAGTTGTTTTACGCTTCAGTGGGAACACACACCCAGCTGAGGGTCGGCAGCTCGAATTTTAGCAAAAGCCAGTTTGTGAGCGACAGGCAAGTTGTCTTTTTTTAGAATCCCCAGAGCAGTTTGGGGAATCTGAGTTAGAAAAGAAGAGTTGTTTTCCTCCTCTCTCCACAACTAGCATCACTGTGCTCTTTCAGCTGGAATCTTAACCCCAGAAATACCCCAAGAGTAGCTCAGTGACCAGCACTGTAGCTCTGGAATATGAATGTTGTTCAAATACAAATCTCCCTTTGGCTGTATGCATGTGTGTCTGAGTTCAACTGTTAAATGAGACTTTTATAAAAAAGGACAGCGTGCTGTAGGATCTTGGATTTGTCATTTGGTGAGTTATTGATCTCTTGACTTTTTTTTGGGTCATTTTCATGTTGGAGAGTTACACCGTGCAAAGTTTTTTATGTTTTATTAATGCCTTGGGCCCTGAGTCATGCTTGATCTCTCATGCGTGAATTATGCGAATGAATGGCTTCATCTAGGCCCTAAAGGAAATTGTATCATGTGAAGTCTTTCTGAAAAAGAAAGAGAGGCACTCTTTTTGTTAAATAAAGAAAATGTACAAGACATATTGTTAGTGACAAGTAATGCAACTGTCAAATGTCATATTATTGCAACTGCTCTTAAGTGTGATTGACAAAGAAAGCATCAGCATACTTAAATGCAATTTAATAGAACTGATGAAACTGTGAAAAACAGTAAATGGAAAGAGGAGCTTTTAAATTTGTTCTGACAAGTGGGGTAGAACACGGGATTATGCACAAATCCTTTTCATATTTACAATTCAGATATAGTCATTTGAGGAACTAAAGGTTTTATTCTGTTTGCAGAGTTTATTTTGTCATTTCACATCCACACTTTTCACGCTGTGGGTCGTGACCTTATATAGCCTGACCTGCTGGCCTACTTCTACCAGCCATGTAGTTTATCACACAGTATGGAGTGACTGGGAAGTTGTACCATATTTAGCGCACTGTCGTCTGACAGTATGTTTAAGTTAGTTCCTCTATAGTAATGCTGATAGTAACCAACATTTGAAGCATACATACATTTGGTGTGATACTGTGTGTCTATATTACTTGGGATACACCACTGCAAACTCCTTTACATCCCATATGTACAGAAGTTTGCGGTTGGGTTAGGTTATAAATTGCCTTACAGAGTGCCATGATTTAACTGGATGTTATTGAGAAATGTCAGATGTTTTATTGGTGTGGCAGATCCTTACTGCAGCGTGAAAGTGTGCTTGAACAGCCTGCGTACTGTCTGTTAGCACTACTGTGGGAGAAATACCTCAGAGACAAGTTATTCTTACAGCTCTGTAGTTGATCAGTGTTGCAACTTCAACTGCATCAGCTCAATGGTCCGCCTTTCAGATTTTGTTCAATTGTGTGATCTGAGTTTATTTGAACTTAGAAGTAACAACTTGCCTCACTCTGAGGCACTAAAGTGTAGCCATATGCTGCTCTCTTCAGCCTTATTTGGACATGTTCACACCCCAACACTTGTCCCTTGCTTTAATTAGGCTGCTAGTCTTGATATGCAATGTAATCCGAGGCTGATGTAACCGCATCCGCCACCACAGATGTAAAAGAAGCAAACAGAAAAGAAAAACAAACATAAAAAGCCACTTTAGTACATGTTGAAATTATGAATACATTATAAAACTCACAAAAGTCACAAGATGCAAACAACAACAAATAATGGTCAGTGCCATTTTGTGTTTTGCCCAGTTGGCATTGTTGGTGTAACTGGTGCACAGGTAGGGCAGGATTCACAGATTTTTGTGAAAAAAGGCTGTGTATTAGGGTTGACCCAGCATGAAGTGGCTGCAAATTTGTATCCTGATGGCTCAGATAAAGAAAAAGCAACAACAAGATGTTTCCCCATTTGGTCAAACTATTTTCTTGGTCCATTTTTATTATATTAAACTTTTCCTTTGAGTAATGTATGTAGCCTTATCCTGCAACTTCAGTTTATTTAAGTGAGGTGTTCATCCTGATACACTGAGATAACTGCATCTGCTACCACAGGTGTAGAAGAAGCAGGCTGCAGACAGGAAAGAAACCTACAAAAATCACAGTTATCACTAACATAGCCAACATCATTGTATATGCAATTTATTTGAGTTATTTGTCAAAATGTTTTACCACAATTTGTGGCGTGATGTGCTGTGTGAGCACAGTGCTCCCTTTGAGAGCTACAACTCAGCTCAAAACTTGTTTTTTTTTTTATAACTTACTGAAGATAACTTGCAACAGGAAACAGGCCCCAAATGCAGACTCCAAGACTCAGCGGGTAGGGTTAAAGCAGTTTACTAGGTCAGTGCTCAGGCTTAAAGTAGGCAATGGACAGACCGGTAGAATCAGGCAACAGCTCAGATAATCGACAGGCAGGCAGTGGAAAACCAGTATGGCTAATGAGGAGCAGGTGTGCACGCAGGTGATGCTTCACAATGACAGTCAGGTGATCAGAGGAGGAAAACTTACTAACGGTGCCTATTGACACTGATGGTGTGGCATGACCAAGTGGGCTCCTTATCTGAAGTGAAGCTAATGCCAAAGTGTCTTTAACCTGCGGTCTTCCTAATGGCCATCAGGGGACGACTCCACTGGTTCCAAAAAGAACTCTGATCGTATAAAAGTCTGAGAAAATGACCCTACTTCTCACTTGATTTATTACCTCAATAAACACTTTCCTAATGAGTTTATGGTCTCAATCACTAGTATTGTCTTTGCTGTCGCTGTCAATAGCCATTTCACAGTGTGTTTTCAGTGCTTGAAAGTTAATTGTAACATTTTGTCCATTTAAAAAAGTCTTGTTCAATGTTTGGTGCTACTAAAAGACCCTCTAAGGAGTCGGATGGTCAGTGTCTCCGGTACATTTTGTTTTAATGGTTTTAAGCCATTTTTTTGCTAGTGAAAATTAGCATTAGCATTAACGTTATCAGAGTTAACCATAGACTATAAATGCACCCTGCTAACCAAGGGTCAGCTCCACCCTCTTGTCCAAATATAGTCACTTTTGGCTCCAAAAATCCAAGATGGCGACAGAAAATCCAAGATGGAGATGGTCAAACAGCCAAACTCGAAGTTTCAAAATGGCAGTCTACAAACCAATGGGTGACATCATGGGGACTACGTCCATATTTTATATATATATATATATATATATATATATATATATATATATATATATAGTCACCATGAGGTCGCCCATTAGTTTGTGGACTGCCATTTTGGGCATGACTGAAATAGTTCCAATCCAGAAGGCAGATCCTCTGAATGACACGGCTCACAAAGGTGTGTCCTTTGGAACAGCTGAAGGTCAGGCTGTGCCCCGCCTTCCCATAGAAGATAGTCTAACCTTATAGAGTCCAAAATTTATGATGCTGTCCTCACAACTGGATAATGTCATATGCTGTATTTATAGATTCATCAGCAAAGACAATCCCCTAAAATGATCAACAAATTAGTCAATACCAGTGCAGCACTCAGTTCGTGATTACAGTATGAGCTGTAGTATTTAGATTCAACACACTATGGACAACTGGTAAACCATTTCAGGTTAGTGGTAAATAAAACTAAATGACCTACAGGTCTCTGGAACTTCCCGTGATTAACTGCATACAGGCTGCTTACAAGAACAACAAATGGAGTTTATGTACAGCTACATATGAACTACAATGAAATGGCTTTTTTCATTTGAGGTGAAGTTGAAGTGACATATACTCACCGGTGACTCATAACCATCTGAGGTCAAGTACATGGTAAAATACAAAAATGTCATATGATATTTTCTCCAGAGCCTGACAATTACAGAAAGATTTCTGAGGCAGATATGATGTTGATTTTTGAGAGTTCTTAAAAAATCTGATACAGTTATCAACTGACATCAACATATATTTGGTATTTCTGTTCTGCTGTTCCTTATCGATTGGCATATATGCCGATACTTATATATGTGTAATAAGATCATATTTTCTGATAATACTAGCTGTGAAAGTGTATTGGTCAGGCTCTGACAGATGCAACCTCACTGTTTCACCATGACAATTTCAGACAAATGGCCAAGCTTATATAGGGTCACAAACACACAAACTAAGTATAATTAATGTCCCAATGTCCTTAATTGTTATTTTAATGTGAGAAAGACACTTTAGGCACTGATGTATGTTCAGCGATGGATTTCTTTAGGAATACTGGTTCTGCTACTTTTTTCACAACAGCATTACAGCTTAAATCAGTTTTTCTGCTGTGGGGTCTGCATAGAGACGTTTTTGCGTTTAGCTGCTATGTTGAAGCCTATTACAAGTTTACAGCAAATGAGACAGATTGGAAAACCAATGGATGCCTCACAGACAAATATCTGTGTTCATAGGAAGAGATACTGTAGAGGATGAAAATGTGTTGAAATGCTGTTTTTTTTTAACATTTTAAAAACAGCATTATTTTTGACATTATTTCATTATTACCATGAAACAGTGTCACCAAATGTATGTGTTTGCACGAGGGAGGAAAAACAAACAGTTTAGCTCAGTTTTTTGTACTTTTATTAGTCATGATCCTTGTGACGATGTATGTGTGTGTGTGTGGGTAAGGGTGGGTGTGTATTACTCATTTCTGGGGATATAAATCTGTTTACACATTCACATCGTGGGGACTCACTCCCCTTTTGATGAGATGAAAAGTGTATGTGTGTGTGTATGTGACATGTATACATGTGTTTTGTTCAGATAGATGTAGGTCATGGATACTCTGTTATGTCTGGGGAAAGAGCTAACATTTGTGTAAGATTATTTTAAGGAACATCTAATTTAAAAAAAAAAAGATTAAAATGACATACCAGAGGAAAAAAGATTTCTCAATGATTGATTCTTATGTCTCATTTATAATTGGTTGGACGTTGGATTAAAATGCGATGGATTAGAGAAAAAAATAAGACTGTATGATCAAACACAAACACTTCTCTTTCTCCTTGTATTACTTATTGTATACATGCTTTATTTTGCACATATTGACATTTTAAAAGATCGTATCATATATTGATCTTATATAAACCAACACCAAAGGGTAGTATGTGATCTCTAAGTCTCTCCATTGCATGTAGAGTCACAGGAGCAATATAATGCGAAGTCAGAGTTTGGATTTGTGGAGCTGTTATCCCGTATTGATCCTGTGAGCTCATCTGTGTCCGCGGCAGCGTCTGCCTAACAAGGCTCTCAAATGAGCTCTGCACGACATCTCCAGCCACCCTGGCACTCCCACAACAAAACAACAACTCTTTTTTCTTTAGTTGTTTAAAGAATACTTCCCCTGTGTTTTGTAGGGGATATGTGGTTTTGCTGGTGCTATATGTTAATGAAACAAAGAGTTCCTTTTATGTTTCTATGCACTTGTGCATCGTGTGTCTGAGTGCAAATGTGTGCATGTGTTTTTTTAGTGTTTGGTTTCAGTCTCTACAACGAAGCTTACTGCTGATTGGTCAAAGGGGTATATGATGAGGTAAAAGTGTAACTCTTCATAAAGATGTCTCAGTCATAATATCAGTATAAGTGCATATTTCAGGCTTGTGTAATGTTTCTGACTTACATGGGTTTACCTTCACTTTTAAAGAAGCCTCCAGGATTCCAATCTGCCCAAGATCTTTGACTATTAGATCCCATCTGTTGCTGTGTTCACTGTCCCCTGCTACCACCCCTTTGAGGCATTTGGCCATGTGAGTCAATCACATGCGCTGTTAAATATATGCTTAGAGAGGGGGGTGGACAAGACATTGTGTGCATATTGTGTAAATACATTGTGCAGTATCGCCATGGTTCACAGTATGTTTCATTACCATCAAACCTCATTTAACACATTTTCTATTCCTATTCTTTGTTTTGCACACAGCAAAGCATGAGGCAGCATTTCTACAGAATTATGTATAAAAAATAGATCACGCAGCACTAGAGGGTTTCTATTGTGCCCTTCAATATTTACATTTGTTGAGATGCAAACTAAAATACCACTGAATTTACCCTTTACAAATGCAAATGGCAATGCGAGGTAGCGAGGGAGTTTACATATTTAGATAAATACTACTATAGAAATGGCCTCTGACTCAAAGCGTATGTGACTGTAAGAGGAAAATGAAAATGCTTAATTTGCAATACAGTGTATCTTTAGTTCACTGAATAGGTTTTTCTTTAAATGTAATCTCCCATCTCCTGGCTACAGATGATCAAATTGTGTTTGTTCTATTCTATTCCTCTGCTTGTTGGATATTATATTACATTATCTGCATTCACAGATTGTGTGATGATAAATTACAGTAATCAAGACTGAATGAATTATTTTGCTCACAGTAACAGGCAATGATCTGCTCTGCACACATTGCCTGTCTTCCCTGGTGACTTAAGCCAGCCAGAATCCACACTATTTGTTTTATGCTGATTATTGATGACACATGCATTTTGGAGGGACGCAATAAAAATACCCAAAGGCTTGTCATGGAACCTAATATGGAATTAGATTGTGTGTGAAGAGGCCAGCAGTAACATTGTCATGACACGTTTCTTGACCTCAACCCACTGTGCATAGATTTCACATGAATACACGTTGATTTAGGAAATCATCTCATGCATTGAAAGCAGGGGAATGAGGGTAAGGGGGTGGCTGTGGTACTCTGTGTTACTTCAGTGTCCATGCTCAGCTTATCCAGATTATCCCTGTGCCACTACCGTAATCACTCACATGCTACCATGCATACAGCACCATAAGGTTGATGCCTTTGTTTTACTTGTTTAATGTGGTAGAGAAGAGAGCTCTGACTCATTTTTCTGTCCACCCGTCATGAGTAAATCCACAACACCCAGTACCAACCACATTACGACATTTGGATTTGGAGTGACCTTTGTCAAATGTTGTACATTCGACCGAAGCAAGATCACCAAAAAAACTGATAGCTGCAATAGCTGGTTCACATCTGCATATTAATCATGCATTACAAGAATGACGTCAAGCTGACTTTCATCAAGGAAGCAGGTCTGTTGAATGTGCAAAAGTTTCTACCATCAAGAATGAATTGTTCTGCTATTTCAGGGACAACCACAGTGTTCTGCTATGTGGCAACTGTGGTGGCAACTGACTCTGGCCATGACGTTGTTGGTTGACTCAGACATTTTCAATTATGGGGATGTGGAGGCAGATTCTTTGATGGCCTTTAGTAGCCTAATGGATCAGATCAGTTTATAAGCTGGGCCACAATAGTTCAGTTTAGTGTGTCATTGTAGGTGTTATCGGACCAAACAGTTCTGGGGACCTACTGAGAGGAACTGCCAACTGGGAAGCTTGCAGTGATATAGTGACACTAAAAGTGACGTAGCCTGCACACAGCTCTCACCTCTGACGTCACATGTCAACATGGAGGTGGCTTAAATGGTGGCAGCTAGTAGCGCTAACAGTGCTAACAGGGTTTACCAGTGGAATATGAATAACCTATTAGCTGCCGAAATGGAGTGTGGGGGCCCTGCTCATGAAATGCAGGCCAAGGAAGAGCGGGCCTCGTGCACCGCCTTCCCCTAATTCACCTGACCTGGAAAGGAAAGGGGAACTTCCCCTCTGACCCAGGTTGGGTGCTTCTCATGGCTTGTAGCGCTAATACCTGAACCAACTTGTGTGTCAGAGTGTGTAGTGCTGGGAAAAACTCTCTTGGAGGTCATGTGTCCGTTATTTATTAACTTTACTGAAGTCACGTTAAAAAGGTTGCTGGTGCTGTCTCTGACTGCAGTCAAGTGAACCACTTTTACAAAACTGTGGTCAAGCCAGCCGCCTTTTAAATTCAATTCGGTCTGCTGCTATAATAAAGGCAAAACTGAACGAGCACCTTGAGGCTACTGTAATTACTGCACTAGCAGTGCAACTAAATTTAAAAGTCGGCTGGCTTGACCACTGTTTTGCAAACAGCAGCTCACTTGACTGTATTTGACCCCAGCCGGAAGCAGTGGCACAAACAGGCCCAGCACCCCTGCCTGGGAACGGCTGAGCAGACATGGGATGGCTCTTGCTGGCGATGGACCTGTCACCGGGCCTCTCTCTGGGGCGGCTCTGCTGGTGCTGGTGAGGAGGGTGCAGGGGACTAAGGTGAGAACACAGCTGTTCTGACACCTTCTGTGTCATCTATCGCTGGTCAACCATTTGTCTGTGTTTTGTCCCTGAAAACGGAGCTCTAAAAACTACGATCGCACCCAGTTCCTGTGCTACAGACACGATAACAACTGTTCTTAGAACTATGAAAAAGTCTGAAAACACCTTTTGCTTTTTTTTGCTCTTATTGCGCAAGTGTCAACAAGACACTTGTTTAAGCCTTGAGTCCTCATACACAACCATGCCAAACCTCAAGCACTCTTTTTGGTGGTTTGTAAACATTAGTGTCCACATGTTGCTCTTCCATTGGTCAAGTGAAGAGCTCTATCTTAGCTCAATCATTGGCTACCCCGAGGCTTTCTTTCCCATGGCTGAGTAGACGCTTTAAATAAAGACAAATTAATGCATGCTTTGTGTGTCTAGAACGAAACAGTTCTCTGAAACTTTAGCTCAATAAAGTTCATTGAAGTAATCATGTTGCTGTCCAGATACCTTCTAAGAAGTGAATGAAAATCCAATCATGTAGTAGTAACAAGCTGCCTTGAGTGTGATGTTTTGATCATAGAGGAAGTGACTGCTTGAAGGGATGTGTCTTGGAGCCAATCAGTAAACTAAGATAGGAATTTAGACCAATGAGAGCATCAGATTCAAGTTCAGGCCTCATTTTTCTTTCACTGAATCAACTGTTAATCATTCTGCTCATAATACATCTTGTAGCTGGTTGTCTGTGTCAAGGTTTAAACCAAAATATTAGGATTTTATGAAATGCCTGTGAAGAAAATTTTATGAATTTTATTTGTGGGATACTAGATACATAGAAACATGTTATAATAAAAAAAGATTATTTTATTCTGTCAAAAATTATTGAATTTTGTAGAAAGAGAAATTGTTGCAATATACCAACCTGCTCTACCTGTTTTGCTTGAGAAAAATAAGAATTGGTTGTACTTCAGCACCCACCTCTGGGCCCTGTTAATGCTTGAAATCAGTCCTGCCTGTCGCTGTGGGCAAAGACCTCTTCGGCGTAAAGGTGGGGTTGACCTTTACTGAAAGCACTGAGCTTGCCATGCAGGGTGGGGAGACATGGTAAGTGGAGCAACAGCTCGAGGGGGGAGGGGGGATGGGTCTCGAGCTCTGGTGACTGGGTTAGATACTGTGTGTGAGAAACTGCAGCTATCTGACCTCTGACACATGACAAGCTGGGAAGATCAAAGGGCAGAGCTCTCATAAGCTGCCTGCATCGGTGTTTACAGGGGAGCCGACGGAGGAAAGAGGAAAGGGGAGAGGATGAAAGAAGAACGCAAAATAGAAGAATACCAAAGTTAAAGCAGAGAGTTTAAACTTAGACAAGTAACAAAGAAAGGTTAAATATAAATCGAAAAATGGAGAGCAAAACTAAAATAAGATTCTGACTCAAGCGCTCTGTCATTCAGGTGTTCCACGCTGATGTCGTTAGACCAGTTTGAAGATGTTGAAACTACACATAACCCATATTTGCCCTACCACCCACCCTCCCCCTGCCACACACACAACCACATTCATAGACTGTTCATACATGCACACACATCCTCTCCTTGATTCTTACAGCATGATGTCCTTCTCTGTGTTAGCGCACAGAGAGGCACAAAGATTGAGTCTGCATGACTAGCAAATGAAATGGATGAGCCCTGGAGGTAATTGTTAGAGTCAGGACATTGGAACACAAATGAATTAGGTGAAGCTTTGAATAGAATTTCTCAGGTTAACTTTATTAACGTTAGGCTAACTAATGCAATCACATGTAAATGCCAAGTGATTGTCTCTAGTAAACTAATTTAGCAGCACATCCTTTTACAGCTGATGAAAAACATTGATTCAACTGCCTGAATCCAATCATTATCCTTATGGATGTGAGCTCACGCAGTCTATGTTCGTCTCCTCCCAACTCCTCACACAGCAGGACGGCAAAGTCCACACCAGCTACGGGTATGCAGCAGGATCCTCTTACCATACATCTGCAGGGCAATGGCTATAAGTTACTCACAGTAGTCTGGTTGTGCTCTCTGACACTTAGATATTCAATAGAGAAGAAAATATAGAAATAGTCTGCAAGATAAACTATGTGAATGAAATCATAAAAGCGCTATCATGTAGGCAATCAGCTGACCTCCTGATAAACAATGTTTTGGTGAAAATGTTTTTTTTGTTGTTTTTTTTTTTTTTTGTTGGCTGGCAGATCAATATAGAGTTTAATGTCCTCACAGACAGCACTGACAGAGTACATAGTTTACATTTGCAGTTGCACGTTTGAGTGGTGTTACAGTTTTTTATTAGCTCCCCCACAGGGAAGGGAAAGTCTTGTTCTGAAATCTGTCCTTGGCTCTTTCTTTAGCTTCTGTCTGTACTGGCCAGCTCCTTTGAAGCTTGTCCAGCTAAGCTTAAGGGAGGTCTGTAGCCATGGCTGCTCGTGCTACGTTACTACTAAAAACTCTTCAAGAAGAGCACTACTCTGACAGGACATGGTCAACATTATAAAAGGTTCCATGACTATGCAAAAGTATTCAAATGAATATAATAACAGAGACAAAGTTGTACAGCAACAGCGATCTAATATACTATCCAAATTCCAACCTTATTACTTACTATGCCTCTTTTGAATTAAGCTTACAAGATCAAGGCAGGTCAAACTTTATTTATACAGCCCAATTTCACAAATCACAAGCTTGCGTCAAGAGGCTTTGCAATTGTTACAACATAAACAAGGCACTAACATATGAACTAAACAACCAGAGAAAAGCTGAAACTCACTTAAATGTATTTATGCTGAGATGAGACAGCCTCTGTGTTTCTATTTGTGTTTTGAGTATGAAGTGAAAGGCAAACTTTGAATGGTCACTCTTGTTCAACAACACAAAGCACAAAGGAAATAGTTGAACTACTTAAAACTGGAAAAAAGTGAAAATATGTGTCTGTGTAGAAAACTTGCAGATTCAAATTAATACAATTTTACTTTTCTTATTATTCTTGATAATCTCAGGCCTTATATAATATTCTGTTAATACAAAACAAATAAATGTCCTAATTACTAGCTACCGACATATTGCACCATCGGCATTAGTACACTGTGAGAATTTTAAAGTAAACACAATTTACAAGTGTGGAATTTGGACACACAGGATGAAGTAGAAGTAGAGGAGTGATCATGTGAACCCAACCTAAGAGTGTCTGCAATGGGTAGATAATATAGGGAGATATATGATATCATGATAACAAAATAGGGACATCTTTTGTTTGATTTTAATATAAACATGAGGCAATAATTAATCACAGAAAAAGATATGTCATTGTGTGGTCGGGGAATATTTCCATGGCTAATCATTTAGCAGAAAAATGAAACAGGGGACACTTTAAAAATATAAATATGTAACTACATTAGCATCAGTGAATCATTGTTAGTGATTCACTGATCACACACACTCTATTATTCACCTGTGTGACAGAAGGAGTGACATTTTGAGCAGCTATGGTAGCAAATAGTTGATATTTGACACCAATGCATTTTCTTAAATCCCTCAGAAGCATCTTGTTTTGAAAGAGAGATTTCTGACTACAGGCATAGTTTTTTTTTCCTCTTTTGAGAAATATTGTTTGCCATGATTGTTTGCCTTGTCTTCAAATCAAAAATGTACATCTAATGTGCATGCATGCTGTATGTAATCATCTATTCTGGAAATCCCCTGTCCCACCCATGAAGGCATGACTGCCTGCTTACTTTCAATACTTTCAAGCCAGGTCCAGCAATGATAAAATACCATTTTTCATTATCTGAGATTTTCCTTAAAGTTTCATTTCCCCTCTGTGTCATCCCATCAGACAGTAGCTTCTAAAAATCCAGTCTCAGCATTCTGTGAGCTTAGAGGGGTGGGGGGTTACAGGAGGGCTTCTTCATGTGCCCTACCACACGAATATGTAAACAACACCCTCATCTGAGCCCTCTTCACAACTCGTCAATGACTGTCCCTGCAACCCCCATGAACACACACACTTCCTACAGGTCCTATATGGGACATCCCCGGCCCCCTGGTCCCTGTTAGACATGGAGGGCCCCCATGGTGTTTGTTCACTTGTCAGATGGCATTTAACACACTGTTTGGGAAGACAACAAAGCTGGTGCTACAGGAAGGGGGTGAACTGTCAGGGAGGTCTGTCTGGTAGGACCTTGTAATCTGTCATTTAATCCCTAAAATGTCAAAGTCTTTTGTCATCATCACCATTATAATTATTTTATATCATCATAAAAAACAGCATTTTCAACGACTACTAATTCAAGTACTGAAGAATTCTGCAATGTATGTGTCATGTATCCTGTCAGTATTTTAAAGGATAAACAGAACATTTTTTTTCCTACTGTGAAATTAATGGAATATGTGTTCTCATCAGATTATATTAATCCTCTTGCTTACATTGTTGGACAAGATTCTGTAAACAACGTATGAACTGGCAAATAGATGAACAACAGACCGGGTGTGAGTTGGTCATGGCAGCATGTAGCAGAGGTGCTTCACTTGAAGGCCAGATTCTGCTCATGACCCCGATGTTTTTCAGTGATTAAGTGATTTACCAGAATGAGCAAGTTCAAACCAGTGTGGATAAAGGTTAACTGATAAAAAGGAATGCGATGTTGATGTGTAAAACAATGGCGCAATGCAGAGATGTCCATGCACAAAATTAAAGTCATGTCTTAAGTCTCTATGTTGGTTTAGACTTAATATCAGTACAGCTGTTTTTTAGATTTTTTCAGCCAATTTATATGATCCTATTTTTAAATTAATAGAGGATTAATAAGGTGTATTGTGAATTATTTGAAGTTAAAAACATATTTGACAACTGTTCAAATACAATTTTTCAGATTTGTGTTTGGAAAAAGTTTTTAAAAGTTTTAAAAATACTTTTAACACAACTGCAATTAATCAAATAAAAAATGCATCAGGCTACCTCTCAAAGCCCTATTGTATGAATTGTTGAACCTTTATATAGATAGCCTCTAAGGTTTTCCCTGTAAACTTTTGAAGCAAAGTCATTACAGTTTTTGTCAGTATGAATATGGGGACATTGGATGTTTCAAGAGAAAGGAACAGAAGTTCTCTTTTTCAGTATTTACTTTGCTACTTTGGTGGCTGAGAGCTGAACTGAACTGATGTAAGAGTATCTGTGTTTGTCTGTGTCAGGTACTAATTTGGCTTGGTCTTCTCTTCAAGGGGCCCCGCTTGTCCAGGCCTAGAAAAATGACTGGTGGCAGGGGGCCCTGTGGCAGGTCTTGACTTTGAACAATAGCTTCAGCGCTGATGCTTCGCGCTGCTCCACTAGCTTAGGAAAATCATTTCAGTCCAATTAGAGGTACATAATTGTGGCCTGGCATAAATGTTATTCCTAAGAATTTCCCTTTTGTCTTCCTGTGTTGATTGTGTATAGATTCAACAATTAATACAAATACAATCATTTCTCAAAGGGTATTGTAAGTTTAGATTTGCGGACTGTCTTTAGTTATCCTAGAGAGACAGGATAACTTGACAATCCATTGGTGTGTCAGTCCACCGCAACGGAGCAGAGAAAAAGGTTAGCAGTAAGTTGTTAATCTGGCAGTAAATGTACAGTACAGGCTATAGTGTGTCAGTTAATAAATGCTGCAGCTTGTCAAGAACAAGAAAAGTCACATCTGTTGTTTCCCCAAGCACTGGAAAGGTGAAGGGGGTTAGCTCCGAAGGGGGTTAGGCTAACCTGAAGATGCTTAACAGAAACAGAAAATGGAGAAACGTGTGGCTGCTGACTCGGGCCAAAGCAGTCAAGCTGGATGAAACACTGCTAAGAAACTTTGTACAGGTATTCAGTGTTCTTATAGGATGGACAGACCTCAGTTTTCCTCTTTTGCCATCAGTGGGGTGACATACTTGATTTTTAGTGCAATATCTCAACAACTATTGAATGGGTTGCCATTGCATTTTGTACAGATATCCATGATGCCTAGAGGATGAATTGTGTTCAAAAATGATTACATTCCCATCAGCCTCAGCTGTACTTTGTGGTTATTTCTAATAAGCAAATGTTATAATGCTCTAAATACTAAACTAAGATAATCAACATGATTATACCCCAGCATGTTATTATTGCTGTTGAGTATGTTAGGAAGCCATTAGCATTTTGCCAACTTTGGATTTAGTGTACAGCCTCACAGAGCCCCTAGCATGGCTGTTGACTCTTTATTTAGCTATGGATAGCCATGATTATCCATTACACTAAGAGTGAATGACACTGACTTACTGATATTTAATATTGGGCATTATGTCAGCAAATTTATAGATAGTCTAACCTTTGTTTTCACATGCTTTTGAGACAACAGAAACACCCAGTCATGCTGTACGCATGTGGAAATGACACAGCAGTTGGTGTTTAAAACATGATGTTGCCAAAGGTCTGTGCGGGGAGATTAGAGTTCCCACTGCATGTGTTTGGTAAAGGAGAGAAGGGGGATGGGGCATTATGACAATTACCCCAAATGCCCTCAGCTAACACATGGACCAGTGAACTTATTCCTTTGGATCTGTTGCATGTTCTTTGTTTACAATTCATGCTGGATTTAGGTTAAGCTTCTTGTTGGATGATTATTTTAGAAAAGGTTTTTCTTTCTCACCAATGAGCCTAAAACCTTTTGCTCCCTACGTGTTGTCATCCCAGAATTTGTTATTCAGATGGAAGAGCTCCTGCTGGAAATAGTCGTAATGTCACAGAGCAAACCCAAGCACAGAACACAGACATGGGAGATAAGGGCGAGGTTAAGGTTTATTTGTAAAGGAACGCTGGTGATGGCTGGGGGTTGGGGAGTGATGGTGAATGGCGTGGGCAGGCGAGAGTAGGATTAGCAGGAAAGCAGGTAGGCAAATGAGGAGTGATCCTGAGCACAAGGGAAAAGACAGTTCGTACAAACTAGGAGTCAAAACACAAAGAACAAATCACTTAAACTAGAGGAGCCTGAAGCATGTTTCTATCACAGTAGCTAAAACAACAATCTGGGGAGGAGTTGTGGTTGATATACTGGAGAAGAGATGGGCTAATGGATGACAGGTGTGTAGGCTGAGGGAGGTGATGAGATAATTGAAGACAGGTGTGCAGGTAAAGCAGGGATCCAGGAGCCAGGAGAGTGAGAGGTGGAGCGCTACACAAATACCCCGCCCACAAACAGAGAGACAACAAGGAGACTCAGGGGAAAAGGAAAACACAGAAACACAAGGGAAAGCAATGGGACACAGCTGTGGCCATGACGGTTATTTGCACTGGTTTTTATTATAACAATGAATAACAAAAGATGTTTGCCACTTATTAAGTGAAGGCTGGAGGTAACAATTGAAGAACATGAATTTCAAGCAAACAGTAAGATTAAGACTGAGCCCAACAGCAGGAAGCCAGATGAATTGCTGGATTGCTTTGAAATTTTGTACAGACATTAATGGTCACCAGGGGATGAATACCACTGACTTTGATGAAACCCCTGACTTTTCCTCTAGCACCATCATGATTGTGACATTTGTGGTTTAGAGTGAAATATCTTGACAACTCTTTGATGGATTTCCATGTAATTTACAACAGGTATTCAATGTCCCTAGAGGATACACGAGGATCTGACTTTTCCTTAAGTTTAAGTCTGACAGTTGGTCAAATTTTCCACTCATGCTGTGATATATCTCAACAAATGCAGTACTTGATGGATTACCACAAAATCTGGTATGGACATTAATGTATTCTAATGACTTTGGTTATCCTTCAACATTTACTCCAGAGCTACCATGAGGTTCACTTTTTAGTTTATCATTGAAATATCTTGACAACTACTGGATGGATTGCTGTGAAATCTGGTACACAGATTTATGGTCCCCAGAGGATGAATTGTGGTTATCTGCTGACTTTTCATCTAGCACCACCATCAGGTCAAAGTTTCTATGTTTCCAATGCTCTGGTTTATGAATACATGCCCACAAACTTATGTCATTCCCATCAGCCTCAGCTGTACTTTCTGTTTAGTCCTAATTACCAAATGTTTGCGTGCTAACATGCTAAACCAAGATGGTGAACATGGCAAACATTATACTGCTATTTATACTGCTAAATACCCATGTGCTAGCATTATCATTGTGAGCATGTTGGCATGCTGATGTGAGGATGTAACACAAGTACAGCCTCACAACACTATGGACATAGCTGACTCTCAGTCTTGTTTAATTCAATTGATCATGAGAACTTTGGCAGAACAGCTCGTTTCTTGTTTGTCCAGGTTCAAAATTAGAAACGAGGACCAATAACAGCCAAGTGAGTGATGTATTCATCAGTTCAGGTATCAGATGTTTTCATGTTGATGTTTAAAGAGGCACACTGTTAATCATCCATGACAAAATACCTTTTAAACCTTGCCAGACTGCGCTGAGTAAAGTAACATCGGTGGACTGGCTTTGCAATGCTGTTGCATGTGTGTTGACAAGTATTTTCTTTATTAAGAGAAGAGGGTTGTGTCAATTTGTGAAAATGTCTGTTAACATAACAATTTAGAGAATGCCTTTTCATAAAAAGTGCTTTAGATAATATGGTGGGGCATCCACTGCTGTCATAAACTGCACCTATTGCTTTTACAGCACTGAATGGGATCATTTAAGACTATAACTAATATGCATTTAAGCACTATAAATCTGAAAATGCACCATGAACTAGCCTAGTGGCGGTTGTTATGTGGTTGGGCATGGGTGGATGTAAAGGGTAACAGTTCAAGCTTGAAACGGTCTGTTTTTGCAAGTGGACTAACATTATCCTGCACTGAAGTCTCATTGAAGCAGACTTCTGGACAGTGACAACTGGCTAGCTGGTTGTTCCTGCTGTCTGTCTCTGCTCAATGGTTTTCTGGCTGCAGGGTTCCACTCCTAAAGTGGCTCAACTCCAACAAGCTGGCATTCCTGCTGTCGCAGACTTGAGCTTCAGGCCATGTCCACATTTAACACTCCCTCTGGGCCTCACGTTACATAATGTCACCCACTGCTCCTCCGCAGTCGACACCAACATGCATGGATGCACGCATATGCATAGACATACGTGGGTAAACAACTACACACACACAGGCACTTACACTGCTATCTTCTGTGCATGCACAAATTCTGAAATATGACAGTGGCCAGATTCAACATCCACAAAAGAAAAGCAAAGGTCAGTGAGTTGTCACTGTTGCGAACAAGGCAGAGACACATAAGACAAATACAGAAGTAGCTATTTCCACACAATACCAACTTTAACTTGGCTACTGTGAGTGTTTGGTGGATCGGAAATCATTCAAACCTATATGCTATAAAATGATTAGCAGTAATATTAAATACATGTCATTTGAGGTGATGCATAGGTAAAACATGAAATAAATACATTTAGGGGCTTCACGCAAGGAGGTCCTGCAGGTACTGCATTAAGATGTCTTGACTGTCTTTTGCATTATTGTGACATGCAGTACAACAGAGAAAAGGAAGCGAAAACCAGATACCAGCTGCTAGTTTGTGTCATCTGTGTGTGATATCTTCGTGTCTTTCTTCATAGAAAACAGGTGTACGCAGACGCACACAGTGATTGGTTACTAAGATCACCTCTGTGTTCTCAGCTTTTAAACCTGTGCCTCTGCAGATCTCTATCTGCAGCATGCTGTATACACAGTGTACAAAAAAATTATGCACTGTAACAAATTTTATACAGTAGCACTGAAAGGTTTGGACACACTTTCTCATTCAAGTGGATGGGAAGATATGTCCAAACTTTTGAATGCTACTGTATTTGGAGGTAAACTGTTGCAGTTTGGTCAAATAGCTTATTTATCTGAAAGTCCGTGCATTCCATGTAGCTGGCTATTCTTTCTGAAATTCAGATGTTTCATATTTTTTGGAGTTTATTTTGCCTTAGTAATACAGCTCTATTTTACACCTACAGTATAAAGGCTGTGCTGCACAAGAACAAACTAGAGCGTGGTTCTCAGAGTGGGGTTCAGGGACCCCCAGGGGATCTTAAGGGGGCTCTAGGGGGTCCCTAGCAAAAAGGAGACTACACCTAACAGCAAAAATCTTATCAGATGGGGGACCCTGGGACAAGAAAATATGAATTGGGGGTCTGTGGACTAATCTGTGTCAGTTTAAGGGTCCTTGACATGAAGAAATTTGAGAACCACTGAACCAGAGAGTCAGACTTGCACTTGAAAGTATTCAAAACTGCACTGTTTCTGCAGCCCTTCTCACCTCAAATACCCTGACTTGCTCTTAGGCGTCTGTCCAGATGGTTGGAGAGTGTGAGCTGGGGGAACAAAGCAGATCATTGGTTGGTCAAGCTCTGGTTAGAAGGGCTTTAGGGCGGAGGGTTCAGAGGCTAGCAGGCCAGCTGAGCACAATGAGGTCACACTGCCAGGGACTCAGCGAGTACACAGAGTACAGCAACAGATCTGTAAGAGGCATTCATTCCCTCCCTGTGAAGCACTGAATGACACCATATGCTGTATATGTTGTGCATTTGTGAGTTTCATTCTAAAATGAGACATCTGACATTTGAGAGAGTACAACTCACTAAGGAATACTTACTATACTTTCTACTGACTACTATTACTATTAAATAGTAATAGTGTTATGTTTTATTCAAAACTATTTTAGGAAAAACACTGGGTTGCATAAGTGTACTAAGCAACTCTAAATTATGAAATATTTCCTGAACAATAATCAGCTGCATCCATGTTTAAACATGGATGCAGGTGTTTATAACCACTCATTTGTTTTGAAATAAACAAGGAGATTTTGAGTTTCACCATACTCACTGTAGACTGGAAAAATCCCCTTATTATCTTAAAGTTAGGATCACAAAAGAATGAAACATAGCCTCTCTTTACTAGGCCAACTCCTTTAAATAGTCTGCTGCTCTCTCAAGCTTGCAAAAGGCCACCATTGCCACATGTCATCGCAAGTGAAGTAAGGCTTCTCTGTTACCAAAACAAGACTCAGCAAATACAGTAGCAGTCAAAAGTTAAGACACACCTTCCCATTCACTTGAATGAGAAAGTGGGTCCAAACTTTTGACTGAGGTACTGCATACTTCCACATAAACTTGCATGCTAATATATTTTTCTTGCTTGAGTCATTTCCAGCCACGTCCCGGTTAGCTTGTCAGTGTGAGGAAGGCCGATGACACACATCGTTATTTTCCAGGCTGGCTAGCGGAGTCCGGCAGGGGGCTGTCACTAGCAGTACATTATGACTCCCTGATTGATCCCACTTCATACTGACTGCTGCTCCATCAGTCAACCTGCGGGCTGCTATGCTCACTCACAGCTCCAGCCAGTGACACAGAAATAACAGATTGCTAGGGTCTGGTGTTTCATCAAGGAAGCAGGAAAAGCATAAGTAGAGGAGCAGAGCACAGAGGCAGTATTGGGACCACTATGAATGTGACAGCTGGTAATCTGGTGATCCGGTTACTTCCAAAGATATACAGATCAAGTGCTTGGATGCACTAAATTGTTGTTTTGCTTTATGTTACAGGAAAACCTTGCAGCCAAGTGTACATAAACACAAAAATATACAAAAAACAGAGTACCAAAAACATGAATCAAAGCCTAAAAAACAGTAATAACAGATCAAGTGCATCATAGAACAATATTTAAATAGACTCCATTAACATTGACCTCTTGGCAATGTTTAAATGCCAGAGTTCAGAAAGTTAATTGGCCAGGAAATGAGAGTTCCTCAGCCTGAGTCTGTGGTCTTCTGTCAGAGAGAAGAACATTCCTCTTAAAGTGGAGGGCAAGTATCACACCACTATGGGACTTCACACTTCAAAAGATAATCCAGGAATAATAAAACATAACACAGTTCCATGATTTTATGTTTCCAGTAATAATGATAATTTATTTGGCTATACTCGAGTATCTTGGCTCCTCCGTTAGCATGAAAGCAAATACAATTTCAAAACTTGGGGAGGAAAATCAGGAATCCTCTAATATGTAAATAATTAATTCACATTGCAGTTGCTTATTCCATTTTTTTGTCCTTATTTCCACTCATTGCAGTCGACAAGAATCTTCTCTCACAGTTCAATGATTTTGTTTTCTGTTTTTTTTTTTGTTTTTTTTCATTTTTGGCTCATCTGGTCTACCCCCTCTGAGAGTTTGTGTAATCCTCACCATGAAAGTCCAACATCCCCAGGGAATCTACTGTAAGCTTGTGAATGATAACTTCATTTTCTCTCTGGAATAGCATTTCAGAGATGACCTTTACGGCACTTTTACAGTCAGTGGGAATCTGCTTATGTGTGCGCGCATGTGTTTACTGTTGCCAATGTCATTATTAACACTGCGGCTATAATGCTGTCTGTGGTTCTATCTTCTTGTGTGATTTTCTTTTTGTCTGCCCCATCTGTCTCTCTGTCTCCCTGTTCTATTGTTTGTGCGTGTTGTGCTGGAAATTTCAGTTTTGTATCACTACCGGTAAATAACTCACAACACTGAAAAAAAAAAAAATCAAAACCACCCATTTAATCTCTACACTCTGCATGTTTGCACAAGGTGCTACATCCAACATGAAAGTTTTAAAATAAACTCATTGGTTTACACTAGTCTGCTACTAAAGCTTTGCTATTATGAGAATATTAAAATGCATTTTTGCTTTTTTTAGATTAACATTTTTCCACCATGGAAGTAAGCTAACATAAATCAAGAGTTTCAAATGTCTTTTTGAGTCAAATATTATTTATATTTACATTAAAAGTTTGATTAATTGGCTTTGTGGCTTGTGAGCTAGCTAAATTTGATCATTTTTTAGCTAGTCACACTATAAACATAACAGCATCTAAATATTACTTTTAGATCGTTTGAGCTTGAGCCAGAAAGATAATGCTCATTAGTTTTGGCTGGTAGCAACCTGGATAACTGTTAGCTCACCTTTGCAAGCTAATGTTAGCTTATTTTCATGATGGCAAATCTAAATAGAAAATGTGCATTTTAATATCCTCATAATAACAACATACTCTTTGAAGTCTTTCATGTTGATCTCACTTTGTAATTTGCGCTTCTTTGCACAGCAGTTTTTCCCTCCTTTTTTAACTTTCTTTTTCATTTTTTATTTTTTGAATTTTGCAGCTATGGGCAGCAGGGCTATATGTAATGACATCATAAACGTTAATCGGCCAAGACAGTTGTTGTCACAGGGCTATCATACAAAATGTCTCAACCACTTGGCAAAATTAGGACGTGGTGTTGGGACCGTTGTCCGGTCGGTGTCTGCAACACTGGTGACAATATCTACACAATGCCCCCCTTCGGGCCATTGATCCCCTGTGTGAAAGCGGCTATATAATGCCTGTCAGGGACTATCTTGTCCTTTTATTTGTATAGGCTCATCATTGCAGCCTGCAGACAAAGAGTTTCCTCAGACCTCCACTGTAGCACTGTGGGTAACTGGCTTCCTGGGGGCATATCTAGGCTAGTCTTGCCTCTTTACACAATTACATTTGGTCTGTCAGTGTGAAGTGTCTCTATGTGTGTTTATGTGTCAAACAGCACAATATTACAACATTTCAGCTCTCTTGTACAGAAGTGCTTTTATTTGATCATAATGACAGCAGGAGTGGCCGCTCTTCTACAGTATCTGTTTCATCAAATTGACTGTAGTATGTTGTTCAGACTCATCCATGAATCAATTAGCGATTAGTTAGTCAGTTGTT
Organism: Euthynnus affinis; assembly: GCA_029490765.1. Classification (NCBI taxonomy): domain Eukaryota; kingdom Metazoa; phylum Chordata; class Actinopteri; order Scombriformes; family Scombridae; genus Euthynnus; species Euthynnus affinis. The sequence goes on along the minus strand of CM055856.1, from coordinate 4,806,584 downwards.
GTCCAGTTCCTCATTTTTAAAATGTCACATTTTCAAATCATCGACAAAACATTAACAGTTGTTGATGTGTTAACGACGTGGAGAGCGGCTCATTTCAGGCTGACAATGTCCCCTTGTTCTGGACCACATGTAAAATTATGCAGCAGAACCTTACAAAGAGCCACATTTTGTGCTTCACCACAAAATACTTACTGCATTTACTCCATCACCCCTTTGGCAGTGTACCATGAATTTTTTACACATCTCTCTGTTTGGTGTTCAGACATAATTAACAATATGACAACAGAGTCTAACAAATTATACTGTGGTTGGAGGCAGAGGTTCTTTTGTTTAAACATGCCTTTTTATGTGATTAATTTTCATTTATCTGCGCTACTAGCAGTTATATTCAAATTAAATGTGTGTTATATTTACATATTTTATATTATATATATATATATATATATACCATGTTTCAATTGTACAAAACTTCTATATAAAAAAATATGCTCCTCATTGTGCAGATACAAAAACAGAAACTATTCAGCATTCATGTGAATCACCACCCTGCAATAGTTCTTAAAGGGTGGAGTCTTCCTTTTAAACAATCACTCAGTCTTGGTCTTAAAGTGTGTCACATGTTCGTCATGAAACTTCTTTTAAGAGGGGAGAAAATCAAAAGCAACATAACTCCATTAACTTAGTGTAACTAATGTGACCACATACACACAAACTGACACACAAAAACACACAGTTTACCCTTAACTTCATCTGACTGGTGAACATTTTGACTGGGTATAAGTGGTTGCAACACAGTATTGGTTCATTTTGGTCAATGATGCTTCATAAATTGACTCATCTTGCTAATGTCAGAATGTGATAGTGACAGCCATATTCTGCTCTAGTCCATGTTTAGCCTGTTGCATGGAGAAATAACCACAGGAGATGATACTGTGACTGATAGGAAACGCCTGCAGGGCAGAGATGTTCAGCTCACAATGTGATTTATCCATCAAATGTGTTCTCTTTCTGTGTGTTAATTTAGTCTTGTGAGCCGTACTTAATTTAAGGTTTTCTGCATTCAAATGTGAGACAAAAGACAAGCCATGTGTCACCACCTGCACACTCAAACACATACACAAGTCCATTACTGAGCTAATGAGTGATCTTCCTCATGTTGACAGCGTGATGGGATGTGGGTTGGAGCATAGCAGCAGGACCTCAGGGCAGGTTGGACAGCACAAAGACCCTCTTGTAGTTGTCTGTCCCTCCCTTCATGCTCCTTGCACATTCGCTTGTCATGCGCTCTTCTGTGACAATAAGTCTCCAATGTCTTCTTCGACTATCATGCTTTGATTTTGTGTGTTTGCTGTGAATTCACTGTCACATTTCTTTGACCCTCTGTCAATGATTGTTGTCAGTTTCACTTGTGCTTGTTGCATTTTCTACTTCTCTCCCACACAAGCATGCAGACGTCAGCGTCCACAGATTAGGCTGACGTGTACAGTGGTTCAATGTGTGATCAGACTGATTTTACTGTAATTGGTCCAGCTTCCGATTTGAAATTGAAAGTTAGCTTTAATGTGGAATTGAAATGGTCACATATTTCAAACTGGAAATGATTCATAACGATAATTGTGTTTGTGCTGACTGTCTGCTGGAAAAGTTGATGAGTTGACAAGATGTACTTTGGCCAGCCTGTTGTGTTTGTATGAGGTTGAGCAGTCGGCCAGATCTGTGCTGGTGATGTAATGAGGATGTTTTTTGGCCTGGTTTGAATAATGTGTTTCACTCTGACTGCTGCTTTGCACTCTGGTGTATTTCAAGGCTTGCTCCATGTTCCTGCTCTACCCTTTGACCCCAAAACAGTCCTACTACTTAAACTATTCACAAGCATTGTCCCTTTCTTAATGCTCTGAAGATTTGTTTCGACTAGCTGAAAGTGTTTTGTACCTCTTTTTAAAACTATCCCTGAATGGACAGTTGGTGTGTAAATATATGTCCAGTGACCATGTGCACTGGATGTAACACCGGAAGAAAGTTATGAGCTAAATTTTACTCTCAGCAGTTTAAACTCTTAGATGTTATTTATATATGCTGGCACCGGTTGGGTGTGATAATGCATAGCCTCTGTCATGGAGCAGCTGAACTGAGAGGGGCAGGTAGGAGGGCAGACAGTGGAGCCAGTTGTTTATTTTAGGTATCTTTTATATACCTAGACAAATAAAGGTATTTGAATATAATACATTCTTTCCTGCTGCTATCTAGCTCTCCTTAGAAGCCAGTATACAGTATATTATATTATATGTATTGTTATATATATTATATATTATATTAAATCTTTTCCTTTTTTTACACACCCTCCATTAATATCAAACTCCAAGTGTCAGCTTAATAATTAATTCACTAAACATGCCTAATTTATCTTGATATTTATTCTTTGGCCCAAACAGATGATGTATCTGTAACTATTTATGGCTTTATTGGGAAAAAAAACAACAAAACAAAACAAACTAGATCAACTTTGTTGCCTTTTAAATCAATTTCTACATCTAATCAAATGCTGTTCTTTTCAAGTTGTGCCTACACAGTAATGACAAAACAAATCAAAGGCTGAAGGAGTCAATGACTCAGGTCAGACCAACAATACAACTTCCTTGTGTGATCATTTTTCAAGGACCATAATAGTGTTTTGCATGTTTTGCACAGCTCTCCTATACATTACAAATTCTACCGGACATTTTCCAAAGTATACCGGTAAAACTATGATAGACCTGAAGTTGACTGAAACCTTCTGTATAACAGCAAGACAACCCACACAAGGCAACTAATTTCCACCAATTTACATATTTCTTTCCATCTGGACTATCAGAAAGAAGCACGTACTGAACAATATTCACACGTTGAATGAAATGTATGATTCAAGTCCTGTTCTAACTGTACCAAGACTGAAATTGTTATCCATCAAAAAACACGTTTACTTTCGTCATTTATTCTACAATTCATGTGGAAAAGGCGAAGAGACACAGTCAAAAAATTAAAAATTCAGGTGAAAAGTTCAATGGAGAGATGTGAGCAGTAAATAAATTCTGCATAGAGAGCTTGAGGCTGATGAAACCTGGCTGAACCGGATTATGAAATAATACTTTGTAAATCGTGGCATGCTGTACTATTTTTTCATCTAATTGCCATTTTTTGGAGAGGGTTTTAAAAAATAATTTCTCTCTCTTTTACCTCTGATATAATTGGTCCTGACTGCAATTCTAAAACTAAAATATGTCTAATAATCTTTGTAGGAACAACAGGCATCAGGAGATAAACAATCAGAATTGTGAAACACCCCAAACTGTATGATTTTATCTCCTGACTGTCAGCAGCACCTGGCTCACACTACGATACAATGTCTAACTTGGTCCGCTTTGTTGGAGTATCTAGATCAAAGCTAACACTATAAATAACTGATAATTCCCGAAATAGTTGTTTGCTCAGGTGGATATTTTCCTACACTGCTATGGATTTGACTTCATGTCAGTACAGTATGAAAATCAACTTGCACAGACTTATAGATCTATTTGTTTGTTGAATGTAATAAAGCTGAAAGCATTGTTTGGTTTAAAAAGTGTTCCATGTGGTTGGAAATTTCAACATCTGAGAGAGCTGGCTGCATGATAAGCTGCGCTAAAAATTAAACCTAGAAAAAAAAAGAAGTAAACATGGGCACTGGGAAAAGGATGATGTGAATTAGATTATTGCATTTAACAGGCTGCTGTGTGGCAGTTGACTCAAGTCTGGCACGCCAGAATTTCCCCCAGGCACTTTAACGCATCTATCCAGATAACAGTCTGAGCTGTCAACTGCAGCACCGCATAACGCTGACAGAAGTATTAAGACAGCAAAAGCTTAACTGAAGTAGATTCTCCATATCAAAACACAGTATTAAAACTTGGTATTACTACTGTACCAAACTGATGGATGTGTCTTCTGATATTATCTATTAAATCTACAATACCAGTCAAAAGTTTTTCACTTCCTTCCTTTAATGAAAAAGTGTGTCTGTGTACTGTTTACATCAGTAATGCTTTAAATAAACATAGGATTAAAAGAAGCTTATATTGTCACTTATTTTCAGTTCAGACATGTTGTGAAGTGTGTATTTCTAATGTATAAATAATAGTCTTCAAATTCTGGAAATACTGCATACTTGTAATTTATTGGGTCAAATAAGTACTGAATTGCCACATAGTGCTGACATGAGCAGAAACCATTGCCTGCTTGGAAATATGAGATAAAATGCATCCATCATTCCAAAGAAGGCCACACTGCGCTTTGGAAACTTAGGCATGATTTTTAATGAAACATGCAAAAAAAAAAAAAAAAATAACACCAGTGTGTTCCGTTAAAAGCGCTATGAAACTAGCTGCAGCATCATATGGCATGTTGTTTGTGTGAGCCCTTTCGATTCTGGCATTTACACGGCTTCTGTGTAAAGGAGAGCGGTAAGATTGCTTTGAATGGTGGGTGGCACTTCAGTTTCCTAACAGGAAGTGCTTACGTTGATGAATGGCAGTTTTTCCTCGGAGGAAAGAGTGGGTGATGTGATTTCATGTTTAATTTTCTCTTTGTTCATGGCGGTGCCAGCTAAATGAAAAATGCCGGCATATTCTGAAGGCCTTGGGAATCAGAAAAAACCTCTCAGCTTTAAATATACTTGTCACATGTCACTACTGCGCTGTGATAGTAGCAAGCTAATTGAGGAAAACAAAGACAGTGATTATTCAGGGACAATACAACAGGGATTGTAGTGTTGCACTGCTTGGACGGCTAAAGTTGCAATATAATGCACACTGGCTCATAAGTGAAATCATTTGGAACATGTCACTCAGTAGAAGAGGATGTCTGCTACTTAGATTGTTTGGTCTCTCTTCTTACAAGCACACAAACCAAGAACCTCTCCCTGTTTTGAAGCTCATAGTGTACTGAATGCTCTCTCCTTTTGGCAGAACAATCCAGTAAAAGCTTGGCTTAAAAATTAAATTTCTCTTTGTTGACTTCTCTTCGAGAGGTTTTCTGTCTTTGACACTGAGAGCAGATTGGCATGTGTGGAATATCTGAAGCTTTCCTCTCCATCTTCTGTGTTCCACCTGCTGCAGGAATCAATGAGTACGACCAGATGCTGTGATTTGGATTGATACATAGCATATGGACCGTTTTCACACACAGTAAATCTGCGTCTCAGTCTACACAAACGTCTGGGATAGAATCACACTTTACAAGCTACTGTAGCTTGCATTTTGAGGCAGAAATTGTTGAATGGTGATTTAGAGCCCCCTTTGTTGTTTTTAAAACTGCTCTCAACAATTGTGAAATAGGATTTTTTTTTTTTTTAGCTTTTCAAGGAGAGCAACAACAGCTAGTTAACCACTCAAGATGGAAGTTGGGTTACTTATTGTGGTTCCACATCCTACTAGAGAGAGAAAAATAGAATTTTCTCAGAAGTGACTCTCATCACTTCACCCCCAACCTGCACAAAAAATGTGTTAACTGTTATATGGATGCTGAGTTTTTGAGGTTGTATGTTGGTTTCTTGACTGATATTACAGGAAACTGTATTCCCTAAAGCTAATGAGGGTATTAAATTTCTACCAAATTTATGTTCATTATTTTAAGCTTTTTATTGATAGTCTGCCTGTGTACTTATAATAACACATTTACTTTCACCCTCTCTGGTATGGTACAGAGAACCCAGTGCAGCTGGGTTAGGACAGGGTTTTGATTTGTTTGTTTTTAGCAATTGCGTAAGGCTAGCTGGAACTCATTCTGCTGTTTTCTCATCTAGCCATCCCCGGCTCATAAATTTGCCACGTTTCTGCACAGTGGGTGAAAAAGAAAACCAGTATAGTTGTTCCTTGCATCTTTGCCAATGTTGTGTGAACGAACTGAGGGAGAAGACTGATTTAGCTATAACTTTAAACTGTGAGTTGTTTGGTATCTGAGAGAGTAGAACCAAAACACTGGAAGCTAACGTGGAATCATTTATTTAACTGGCAATTCATGAGTTGGGTGTCTGGTGTTGCCATGGTGTTGAATTGGTTTAGCCGCATTTAATGTCTCTGTGTGTGTCAGAGAGAGAGAGAGAGAGAAATAAAACTGTTGGCAGTGCAGTTTGCAGTAAATTCAAAATGGATAAGAAAAAGTATGAGTGAGTGTGAAAACACTCTTTGGAGATGGAGCCAGGGTCTTTCTCCCTCTTTTGGAAAAGAATGGATGGAAGATAAAAGAGCATGACAACTGATGATCTTTGAAGGGTGAGCCAATGTAGAAATCAAGTGTTTCAATTTCAAATGTATGTGTGTGTGTGTGTGTGTGTGTGTGTGTGTGCATGAGCTCATAAATACAGGGAGTGGACAAAATACCGGGAACACCTTACAATGACTGTTGCTATCCAAATATAACACCATGAACTAAGGTCTCAAAAGAACGGAACATTCTAAACTTGGCTTCATAAGTGAAGATCATCGGAACATGTCACTCAGCAGAAGAGGATGTCTGCTACTTAGATTGTTTGGTCTCTCCTCTTACAAGCACACAAACCAAGAACCTCTCCCTGTTTTGAAGCTCATAGTGTACTTAATGCTCTCTCCTTTTTGGCAGAGCGATCCAGTAAAAGCTTGGCTTAAAAATGAAATTTCTTTTTGCTAAGGTCACGAAAATAATAGAACGTTCTAAACTTTGCAAATACTGTGTTTATTATTGGGTTTATTGTATTTAATAGCACTAAGTGTGCTGTTATTTTGCCTCGTCTTCTGGGACAGTGTGAAGATGTGTGTGAGTCGTCCAGCTGAGATAATAACCTCCTATGTAGAGTCAGAAGGCTTTCCCCTCTCAAGTAGCATCACTCTTTCCAGAAAACAGAGCAATAGTGCTTCGTAGTTTCTTGTATAGGAAGATCAACACATTAGTAAGCATTAATGTGAAGCCCATACTGAACTACAATAAATATCTTTGGTAAATATTTCAGTAAACCTATCCAGTGACTATGATCAATGTTTACTGTCAATGCTGATATCAACACACATGACTCATCCATCACTGACCAGAAAAGCATATTAAAATCAGATTGTCCCAGTGCTTAATCACAGTTGAATATTTTGTTCCTGTTAAGTGTCTTCCATCTATCTGTTCTGTTAAATTAGAGCCAGGCAGATGAGTATTTTGGTTCAAGATGAGACATTGGTTGATGCGGGCTCCACTAAGTGGATCTGTGCACAGTGTGAGTATGTAGACATGCTGAGGAGATCATAGGCTGCTCTCTTAGCGGGTCTATTCTTGTCTTACCTTTCCTCTGTGCCCTGAGACACACACGGGATCTTGACAAATTCTAGACACAACCTTTAGATGAAATTATCTGTTGAAAAAGGAGGTAATGTTTAGCTCATCAGTCTCAACTGGAAGGGAAATATTTTTGGGTAGCGAGAGAGTTAAATTGAACTAACAAGCAGTACGACAGAGGAGCGTAGAAGGACCGAGCCAAGGAAGACAGACCCAGACAGTACAATAAAGATACTGTAAAGATACTAATATTTGTCTGGAGACTTCTGCCAGCATGTGGGCTCCTGATGTTCTTCCTCTTCAGGGTCCAGCCAGGAATGAGCGCTGTCTCAATCACGATAAGCCAAACTTCAGAGTCTCTGGCTCTGTGCGCTTCAGGATGACAGGCATGGCCTTCTGTCAGGCCGTAGTTCAAAGCTTAATACAGCTGCCATGACACTTTCCAGCCTCTTGATAGGGCCAAACACTATATTGTCTCTTGAAAACAATCATAGTTGCTGAACAGAAAGAGTCCATACATAACGAAGAAAAGATTTGCTTTAATTACAAAGTGGATCTAGACTATCCTATACAGACATTCAATCAGACATTCTTATTACTTCATAATGTATACACTTGTTATATATTTGTATATGTTTGTTATGAACACCCATTGAGTTTAGAGACCAACTTCCTAGTTCAACTTTGACCCAATTTACCTAACAAAGTTACAATCACGATTTTCCTGTGCCGTGAAGGATTTTTTTGCATCAGGTGCATTTAATTTCAATAAAGCACTAGCCAATATGGATGACTGCTTGTGCTTCTTGCCCAGATAGACCTCTTAAGCAATGTCACCCATATTCCAAGATCTCAGCAATTACAGAGCTAAGAAAATAGAACAGCAGTAATGATGAACCACCGCCATTTTTTATTTTTGAAATGTTGCAGGCAGTCTGGAGTATATCTGTTCATGCATTTACATTTAGAATTCTGCTTTATTGCCACTTCTCTAATATCTCTGTGGTTTCTGTCATTTTCCCACAAATGTCTTTTTAATTGCAGCTTTAAGTTCCCTACCTATTATCAATAAGAGAGCTTTGTCTGTGTCCTTCACAGCCTTAGGAAGAATGTGTCCATTTTCAGAAATTACGTTATTATGTTGACGTGTCCAAGATAACTGGATTAAAGTGAAATCTGTTCAGTGGACTTTCCCTTTTACCCTTTCGGCTCTCTCTCGCTCAACCTCTCATGCTTTTTGTTAGTGCTCCAGTCCCTGTGAAAAAAGATAGCTTCCTCAGAAGCACCCAAGGTTGACTCACTTCCTCCTTTTACTTTCTCTCTCTCTCTCTCTCTGTCTCTTTTTCTCTCTGATTCTGTCTGTCTGTCTCTCTCTCTGTCTGCCTATCTCAGGTTTGTGGTGCTCCTCTTTAGAGTTTCCTGCTGTTAAATGGTAACACAGAGCTGAAGGCAAGAGGTAAGATGGAATTACTTCTTTCTTTAAATTCGTAGTGTAGTCGGTGGTTTGGATGGGAGATGTGTGATATGTGACAGCGTTTCAGTTTCTTGTACAGAGAGGAAAGTGAACGAGAAGGAGCATTGTTGGTGTATCTCAGGTTCATGGCAGGGCACTTGGGTGTTGTGGTTAGTCAGGGTGAAACAGCTGCTGGGAAGCATCTCATTCTCCTGTTGGAGCGAGAATGGAGGTGATTATGGTTGGCAAATAGTGCCTGGGGCCAGTGCCTTAAAGAGTTGTTAAAGAGACATGCAGGCAGCCTGTCATCTTTTCGTCCCCCAGTGTTTTTGCAACACAGCAAACACGGTTTTAATCCTCAGGTCCCCAGCTTCCTCAATATGCCTGTTTGTATGTCTGTATAATACAAGTTGGTGCAGAAACACAGTCCTGCACCCACAATGGGTGTCACAGAAAGAGGTGGTAGAAAAGGTTTTTGCTCTTCCTGTTAGGTTCCTCCCCCAATCAGCTGTGCTGATGTTCGCTACTGATGCTCTCACAGATAAAGTATGTGCAGGTTACTCATTTGTAAAGCACTCAATTGTCTTTTGATAATACGCTGTGTATGACAAATATTACAAAATAGTTTGCCACAGTACACGCAGTCCGCACGTTTCAACTACAGCAAAGATGGCGGAACATCTTGTGTTGTGTTGTGTTGTATCACCTTTAGTTTAACCTCATACATACCTGATCAATATTTCTTAATAGTAGATGATAGAAAGCATCTCCAACTGCTGTCACTTGTGGTTTAACCCTACAAATGAATATAATAGCTGTATATAATAGCTTGAAGCCGTGAAACTCTCTCTCTAAACACTCTATATATTTTGCAATATTTTTATGAAATAGAAATGACCAAACAATATTTATGATTGGCAAACACTTATAACACTCCAAACACGCCTATCATATTATGAAGCAAGTTCTTTGTGTTTTTATTTGATCAGTACAAAGTTCCTGTTACTGTGACAATTGCAAGTCCCTTAAAATCATCTGCCAAGTGCAGTTGGTGTGATTTCTGGACGCAGCCTACTGAAGCCATCTGTCAGGATTTATGGATCAAAGCTTGTGCTCCATGGAGAAGTGAACGGTTCACAGGACAGTTTACTACTGTAGCTGCATGAGTGTAAATGTCTTAAGTGTCCAGTGAATAAGAACAAGCTGGGAGGTCAAAGGTTAAAGTTCAGGAAACATTCATAGTGATATGAGTGCAGAAGCATTAGCATAGGCTGACAGGATTACTGTCTAAATACCATAAGGAGTGGTATTATCTTTCTGAGCTCATCTCACCTAGACACACGCACACATGTAGTAGGTGAACATGCGCACATGTGGATGCAACTATGAAGGGTGATTCGTGCCATGATAAGCACACATACACACACTTTGCCTGGTGATCAGATGAGAAGAAATGTTTGTAACAAGGTTTTTGAGTTTTTCATTTAATTGATTTATCATCCTGCTGGTTCATTGCGTCATTAGACAAATGACTGAAGGTCATTTATGCAAGTCATGGGATGTTCATGAATTTGAAGCAGTTTCTTTTTCGTGCAGGGAAGTGGTTTCCTGTTTTTTATGCAATACCCATGACAATGAGCACAGCCACAAATTACTGTTGACTACAATTACTGACTAGCTTTTGTTTTTAAAGTGGAAATAAAGGTTCAAAATAGGAAAAAATAAAGGAAATTTCTCTCCAAGTTTAGCAGCAACAGCATGGAGAATAGCTTGATGGTATTGTGGATGTTGTAAACTAGAGGTATGATGATATGAAGGAAAAGAAGCAGGAGAGGGAGATGAAAGAGAGATATACAGAAAGATACTTTGTTTTCTTTTTTATTGATCTGTGTGTGTTAAGATGCTACTGTATGTGTAGACCTGTTTGTGTCAATTACAGTCACAGCGATACATAAATAATGCTCACATATTCAAACAGAACCACTGATACCACAAGCACCTAAACATGCACAAACACACACACACACACACACACACACACACACCACACGCACTGCAAACTTCCCGCGCACTCATATCACACAGTGTTTTACTGACAGTGACTGTGCCACTTTTGAGAAAGGTGAGTGGGTGTGTTGACTGGAAACAAGTAGCAGTAGCCCAAAACAAAGTCCTCTCAACCAAGATACACTAATACTGTGGAGCCTGTTAAAGCTCTCGACATGTTCAGTGTAAAGAGACTCGACTGACCCAACCACTATGGTTTGGAGCTGCAGAAGTGAAGGGAAACCAGAAACATTTGCAAATGTTTCATTTCATCAGATCTCTGTGAACTGGCAGCGGTGTGTGTGTTCACAATGTAGATGTCAATGAGGGTGTTTTTCTATATAATGTTTCTTGAAGCCAGGCATTTGAAAATGAAAGCTTCATAGTTATATGATGTAATGTGGCCTTAAATAATGCCTTTCTCTCGTCACCTTACACATCTTTGTTTTTCTTTCTTTTCTTTTGTTTTCTTTAAAGGACAGGTTTACATTTTTCAAGTATGACTAGTTGACATTTCTCCTGTTCACAGTGGTCATAACAAGATCTCTTCCTAATACGCTTCCAAAGTAAGGGGTAGGGGATAAAATTCACAATCCTGATGCTACACAAAAACAAATTCCACAGTTTATCTGAAGATATTATGAGACTTCAGCAGTCTGAGATAGACAGTCGAGCGAGGAGTAAGTTTAGCACAGAAACACTATTCAGGGAAACAAAAGAGGGAAGTCTGTAGTAAAAAGACTGTAATGTTGGAAGATACCCACTTGATTTCATTTCGTCAGACTGCTTGAGTTTCATTTTAGCTTCAGACAAACTTAAGATTGCATTTTTACACAGAATGATGACTGAATGAAACATACTAGGAAAGGTTCTTTTAAAGGTCAGTGTGAACGGTGGTTTCAATATACATATAGGCATGGGAGTATTGCTTTAAGACGCACTTAAAAAAAGTTAACCTACCATTTAAATTGAGTTCTAGTCTTTTTAATTGATTACTAAACCCCTCCTTTACCTTCAGGGTGTTGAAGATGGCAGTGTGGATCCAGGCCCAGCAGCTCCAGGGAGATGCTTTGCACCAGATGCAGTCTCTGTATGGTCAGCACTTCCCCATTGAGGTGCGACATTATCTGTCCCAGTGGATAGAGGGTCAGCTCTGGTGAGTTGCTCCGCAGGGAAGTGTATATGCAGCTATGCCCACTTGTATGCCTGTACAAATGTTTATATTGAAGGTTGGCCATCAAAACATATTTGGATATGTCCTTTTTTCTTGTCTCTCTTTTTTTTTTTTTAGTTCATTTTCTAACCGTGTGCATGTACTGATGCACGTGTCTATGTCTTTTGTATGTGTCTTACATGTATATATATGTGTATGTTGTTAGGGATGCCATAGACCTGGAGAACCCACAGGAGGAGTTCAAGGCCAAACGCCTGCTGGACAGTCTGATACAGGAGTTGCAGAACAAGGCTGAACACCAGGTGGGGGAGGACGGCTTCCTACTCAAAATCAAACTGGGACACTACGCCAGCCAGCTCAAGGTAAGTCTTTTGAGAAAAAGACCTCACCAAGCATGAAAACAGCACTATATATCCTAGGAATATACAGTATCTTAGTAGATGTATTTGTCGGCTCACGTGCCAATGTCAAATAATCGAAAACATGCTTTGCCTGTTTGATTGAGAGACTTTTTGCCTTTGTATTTCTTAGCTGACAGTCAGAGAAGGCAATTGGATTGGGGTCTGCCAAAGTTTGAGAACGCACAAAGACCAAAGGCAATATGGATATCATATGTGGCATTCAGTTATTATTGTCTTAATTTTGTTGTCAATAAAAGAGAAATTTTCTTGGCACTTGTCCTTGATTTCCTTTGTCTTAAAGCTAATGTGCCTAAGGAATATAAAAAGAGCCCCTACTGTTCAGGCAATAAAATAAGATATAAACAACCCCAGAGAAATATTTAAGGGAATTAGATCATAAAACTCTGTCACCAAGTTCCACCTGCCCGTTTTCAGCAAATAACTCACTTTTTAAGTGTGTTGTGAGATGATGTTAAGCCAGTGGTTGGAAGTTACAGCTGTTGAGCTCTAAAGTCTCCCTTGCTGTGCTTCTTAGAAATCTTAGAAAGAGCACACAGTGCACAATATGTTTAAGAACAGGTTGTATCCACCAAGAGGAAAACAAGAGGACAGCCCAAGTGAGGGCCTTGGTAGCCAGCCAGCGCTGCTATTTATGATTGAGCTCCCTGCTCACAGATCCGTTCTTCTGTTTGTTTCTCCCCTCCCCGAAACTAGGCAGAGAAACAGGGTGAAGGGGGGCTGGCTGTGCAAGATTAAGCTGCAATCCCAAATTCCTAACGCTGGATTTTGTCTTATGTGATTGTAAGCGTGCATATAAAGAGCGTGATATATTAAATGTGTCCTAAATGTCTCATATTACTATTTTGGTAACACTCCTCCTCTCTTACTGTTAACGTAAACAAATACTGTCGGTGCCCAATGTTCTTTTTCTCATGTGTAAACAGTTCAACTTCTAATGCAACTTCATCCTCCCACTTAAAACAGGAAACAACAAGAAAATCATCAACTGACTTGCAACAGTATTTTTTAAACTGAAAGTGAAACAGCAATTTGTTACACTGCTGATCAGTGGAAAAAAATAATATTACTGTAACACATAAACCACTCCACTCTGGTGTGTGTGTGTGTGTGAGACAACGTGTGTGTATATGCTAATGAGTCATGTCTGTATATGAAGTGCACTGTGTTTCAAAGATGGGTATCATTAGGCTCATCTAATGAGTTTTAGTGTGTCTGCGAGGTTGGCGCCAGAACTTAGCGAGCTTCCTTGATGCGCCTAAATTGATGAGTCCTGTGTGGAGCGGCCGTTCTGCTTGTCAGGGGCTAACAGGCCTTAACACAGCACATGTGCTCCTTGTCTTTCAGAGCACGTATGACCGCTGTCCTCTGGAGTTGGTCCGATGCATCAAACACATCCTCTACACAGAGCAGAGGCTCGTCAGAGAGGCCACCAATGTGAGTATGGCGTGTATGATGTGTGTGATGTGAAACACATACGCAAGCTGACACTTGCATGAACACCTTTGATCATCTGTCTAAACACACTCAGAAACACACACACCCCCGCTGAAATACAACATTTGTGGCTTCTCCATACATTATTCATTTTGTTGCCCATACAAAGACTGCAAACCGAAACAGACGCTCAACTACATAATGGTGAGTGACTCAGAGATTAGGTAATTGGGTAACTACTCTGTATGTCCTCCATTTATCCCCGCAAGGTCTGCAGATTCCCTTGTATTATAATAAATGTGATGCCTACAAACACCCGTACGTACCCAATAACGCCCTAAAGTGGCTTTTGGGGAAAAAAAAACCTTTTGTATTTCCCTGCTGAAAGAAAGAATGTCAAAAATGGAAGTCAAATATTTAACGGTGAATAAAAAGCAGGGAGTTATAAAACCATAAAGCCAGCAGTGCGTAAAACATCTGACTCTCAACAACTCCTGGGGTGAATTGATTTCCAGTCACAACATGCCTTTTCTATTAATGGAATGCATATTTGGACTGATTGAATTCCACCCTGTTTAGTCTGAACCTTTGGGCACTATAGTGCTTTCGTTCAGAGTTTTAACTGATCACGCAGTCTGCCTGAGTATGATAAGCAAATGCATTTCCTCCTTCTCTATTTGCTGTGTTCCCATCAGGTTTTTGGTCACTGGGGATTTTACAGTCAAATAGCCCAACTGACACACGCAGGGGTCATTGCATCATGTCCAGCTTGGTTCCATATCTCTGCTCCATCCCCCCATGGATAGACCTGGTAGCACAGCACTCAACTTACCAGTGGCCAGCCATTTCCCTTAACAACTATCATAAACAATTCAGTGACAGACAATATATGGGCCATGCGCCACCCAATGGAAAACCAACCCTACCAATTGCTGTTACCAAATCCACCATTTCCTCCATCTCTCTCTCTCTCTGCGCCTGTCTCTCAATCACACTTTGTAATTGACAGTCAAGCTCTCCGGTGGGCGGGATGATGGACAGCATGTCTCAGAAATACCAACAGATCAACCAAGCCTTTGAGGAGCTTCGTCTGCTGACCCAGGACACCGAGAACGATCTGCGCAAACTCCAGCACAACCAGGAGTACTTCATCATCCAGTACCAGGAGAGCCTCCGTATTCAGGGTGAGACCAGAGGACTTGCATCTAGTTGTTGCTGCTCTAAAGTAATGCAAGAAGATATTTTCCAGTGATTAGACTGAGACAGTGTTGAAACTATGAAGGAATTCTTACTTTTAGACATCTTCTTAACTAAATTATCAATCAGTTAATTAGAAATATAATCATAAATTCACCACTAGTAGTTTGTTGTACAGCTCAACTGAACTGACTTTTCTCAAGTGTGTCATTCAAAAATTCAAAGATTTGAATGCAATATATTTTATAAGTTTGAAATAGGTGTGAAATTGTATACATTTACAGATGTAGTTTACAGCTGTCTGAAATGTGGGTTCTGTAGATCAACAATGGAAAACAAGCACCTGGAGCCATAACCATAACCCAGCAACCTGTATGTTACATCATTCAGGAAAAAAAAAACACCTAACTCCAAATGACGTCTGCATAGTGCTTGAAGAGGTTCTCCCGAGTAACTCATTACTCCTCTCAGGGGATAATGTACACTGTATATACACACACAGGTTACAGATTCAGATTTTCACCTCCTCTACTTTTCCTCCCTCCATCTGTTCCCACCCCTCCCCCTCTTTGGATGGCACCATCCCCACCTCTCCTCAGCTCAGCTGACCAGCCTGGCCACGCTGCCCCCTGCTGACCGACAGCTACGGGAGCCCGCCCTCCTCAGCAAGAGAGCCACTGTGGAGGCATGGCTGACCAGAGAGGCCAACACACTACAAAAATACAGACTGGTAGGAGATGAAAGCACTCTTCATGTTGTTTTTATATATAATGTGACTTTTGTTTGTTTTCTTGATGCGTGCATATTCACAACTGCCAATATGTTATTGCAAGTCAACCTCTCCACAAAGGGAAAATGAAAAACCTCACAATGATTCTGTTTGTGTCCAGGACTTGGCAGAGAAGCACCAGAAAACACTGCAGCTGTTAAGGAAGCAGCAGACCATCATTCTGGATGACGAGCTGATCCAGTGGAAGAGACGGCAACAGCTGGCAGGCAACGGGGGCCCGCCAGAGGGAGGCCTGGACATCCTGCAGTCCTGGTGAGTTCTCTTCCACCTCCCACCAAGATCACAGCCACTAGAACTCCCTCACAAACCAGAGGTCACAGGTTTACAAGCTTGCAATTGACTACTGCTGGGTTTATTTCCAAGGTTTATTGGCTCCTAATCAGAGAAACATAGGTGAACCAGTTTGACATGTCTGGCTTCTTTCCCCTTATTTTCAGAATGTTCTTTTTTGCCTTTTTGGAGTCTCACATATCCCGTCAGGAATTTCACAGTTGTTTTGAATTATTCTGAGTTGATATTTTTCTGCTGGAGTGGAACCTTTTTTGCATCTTTATCTTAGACCATTTCTTTGCATAGGTCTGATACTTACTTTGCTTGTCTTGTGTGCACATCTTATGTGTGCCATTAGGTGTGAGAAGCTGGCAGAAACTATCTGGCAGAACAGGCAGCAGATTCGGAGGGCAGAGCACCTCAGACAACAGCTACCCATCCCCGGCCCCATTGAAGAGCTCCTCAACGAACTCAACAGCACTATCACAGATATCATCTCAGCGTTGGTCACCAGGTGTGTGTGTATGTGTGTGTGTTTGGATGTATATATATTTCTAAGGACTCGTCTGTCTCAGTTGCAAGGATTTAAAGGCAAATATTTAAGTTAGCATACAAATATATCAGCCCCAGCATTTATGTAAGTGGATTGTGCCCTTTACTGCTCTCCGTTTTGGCCTTTATGCAAGCAAGTCCTACTTGCTTACTTATGCGGACAACAGAGTGAAAGAAATCATCTATTACTAGAATTTAATTACTCTGGCACTCAACACACATGAGTGGAGCTGCTGTATATGACTGTAAAGAATGTGTGGGTGTTTGTGACCATGTTTATTTGTGTTCTTTTGTGTCAGCGCTTACTGTATGAGCTGTAAGGAACATTTTTAATTTAGTGAGACAAAACAAGTAAGACAGAACGGAATACAATGGATGATATGACACAAAACAAAACATGCGTTGAGGATGTAACAGCAGAAAAGAAGAAATAAAGTGTGAGTAATTATGATATAGAATATGTTTATAAGGGAAGGTGTAGGATGGCGTGTTGTACAAGATTCCTGTATGTGTGTAGGTGTGAGTCCGTATGTAAATGTAGAGGAGCGTATCAGGGAGAGTAGTTATAAACGCAAAGGAAAAAAAAATATTATAGTTATTATTGTTGTTGTTAATAATAATAATAATAATAATAATAATAATAATAATAATAATAATAATAATAATAAATAGGGAGAGGAATGGAAAAGTAACAAAGAAAGGAAAAGAGAAATTTTAGTATTAAAACAACTAATTACATTGAATTGTGTTGGCAGTGGTGGCTGGTGATGTCCCACGTACAGCCACTTTATGACTTTCCTATTCACTCATCTCCCACTCCCATCTGCTCAACAAGCAATAAAGTGGAGGCATTTCACTTTAGATTACCTCTTATAAAATATTATAAGGGTTTGGATCTATCTTGGTCCAAGAGAAGATTGTAGTGGAGAACACACATTTAGTTTCATAAAGTTAAATGTGTGTCTTGTCTTTGTGGGTGAGCAAATGTCCCTCTGATGGCTCAGCTCAACTAGAGATAATATATTACACAGTACATCATCCAGCCTCATTCAAACCCCATCAGTACAGAATCAGAGATGGACAGAGCAAGAGATAAGGAGCCTTGACGTCATAGAAGAACACTGTGTTTACAGAAGAGAGAGAGAAAGAAACATATGAGAGAAGGTCAGGAATGAATACAAATGTGCTCAGTTGCAAAAGGCACCTAAAGAGACAAATGGTATGAAGTGTGCAAGAGATTAAAGATAAGAAAGGACATATGCAACTTGTTTTCAGTACATTATCTTAACCCCAAAGGCACGTCTGCCAGGGTCTTTCAGCATCCAGATTCTCTGAACAGTAGTCATCTAAAGATATGAGAGCTTTCTCTCCCAGTTTCCTAGAAGATTGTCCCTGCTGGGACCCATAACACATTGAGAAGCCATGTCACTGTCACAGTGATTTCTTATTAGCCGCAGACTGTGCCCACTCTGCTATCATGCACAGTGCAAACACATGTTAGGTTTCCCCAACAACAGCCTCTCTATATTCCCCAAAAGCCCCAGGAGGTTGAGGGCTGGGGATGGGAGAGTGTTGTCTTCTCATCACCACTTAGCTCAGCTACAGGGCTCAAAGGCTCATAACAACATGCTCCCTCTGAGCTCTCTCTGCCTTTCTAGTTTTCTTTTCTGTTAATGTGGAAATCGGAAGACAGCTAGGCAGAAAAGCAGAACAACATTGTCAGAAGAAAGTAGCTGTTTACCATGTCGGTTGACTGAAAAGTGATTACTTTCCGTCAGAGTGTATGGTTACAATTAAGGTCATTTTCAAAAGCTAATGTTCTCAAATCTGCTAAGGTTAAAGGAACCCTGTGAAATTTCTTTAACTTTACCTTATTTTTCTTTACATTTAACATCTCACACTTAAACACACTGTATGTGTGCTTAAAGTATGGTAAAAATATTTTCTACCACTAAAACATAAAAAAGACTGCACAAATGTTTTATGACATGCATTGTTTACGTTGTGTTCAAGCCAGTTTGCAGCTGTCGGCAGTCTTTGTTAAGATTCAGCCATTTATACGACCCAATCTTTATTTTAAAATGTATGCTACATTGTAACTAGTTACAATATAGTGTGTGCTATATAAATGCATCCAAATAATCTATGCTATGAACCAATACATTTGATGTGTTTCATGCTCATGCATATTTTGGTAGAACACATACGAATCAGGTGGTCAAAAACTCTTGAAAACATTATTTTTTTACATATTTTTGGCTTCATTTAATAAGACACTTAAAAGAAATAGAAGGAGATATTTTCACCTAAATTGCAGTTATATTATGCGCACTTTAACTAACTGAGCCTACAAGCCACCTAATCAACATTACTTTGTTCTGTTGTTAAGTCTAACTCTCCTGTTGTCTCCGCAGCACCTTCATCATTGAGAAACAGCCTCCACAGGTGCTAAAAACCCAAACCAAGTTTGCTGCTACAGTGCGCCTCTTAGTCGGCGGGAAGTTGAACGTGCACATGAACCCTCCACAGGTCAAGGCCACCATCATCAGTGAACAGCAAGCAAAGGCCCTGTTGAAGAATGAGAACACAAGAAAGTAAGTCTAGTGTCCCATTCATCTCAATCAGTGTGGAGCTTCCAATTTCAGCCAAGTGCGAGGCAGATATTTCAGATTTTTTCAAGTTCAGACTTCTTTTACTTGTGCAAAAATGTCAACTTTTTGTCAATACTGCACTGCTTCTCTTTCCTCTTATTTTTTCTATTGTATTAGTTTATTTAACAGGAAACACAGATAAACATTGCTACATACTGTGCAGATAAGCAATGCAACAGATGTATATAGGGTGTGTAGTTGAAGCTAATTTGCAGCCTGAGCCAAGTGGTCAACAAGATTGTATACGACTGCATACACAGTTGTTTATTATACCCACTCCCTTTACTGGAGACACTGCACGGAGCTGCCATGGTGCCATAAATATAAGGAATCTTAGTTTTTACAAGAATTATTGGATCACAAGATGAACTCTGGCCTAGTATGTTTCCAGACCTCACCACAGAGACATGACTGGAACTTGAACAATGCCTCTGTGGAATCTATGGTGTGGATGCAGAATCCACATTTAGCCTGTTCCACAGCCTTGTTCCACATTCCTTCTGACTAATAGAAACTTTCCAAGCCTGCAGGTCAGCCAGAGAGCTGGTGGTTAAATTGGTGAACAATTTAACAGCTCAGCCATTGTATGCTTTTTTTCTCATCTAAACCACTTTGTATGACACCCAATCTGCAGCCCAGAGACATCTACTTGGTGTTTTTTCTCCTTTGGCAACAGAGAAGGTGGAAATGATGGTAGTTAAATCTACCAATTATGTAGAAAATGAGTGTGAACGTCATTCCTACACCCTGCATGTTTTTTTTACTGAGTTCCTGCCATCCAAACGAGCATCATTTTGTTTTAATTTGTTCTGACAAGAATAAAATTCTCAGTACTCAAGTGCGTCAGTAAGTATAATTGACTCTCTCCTTGATTGTCTCTTACCTTCAGTGACAGCAGTGGGGAAATTCTCAACAATAACTGTGTGATGGAGTACCACCAGACTACAGGCACTCTCAGCGCTCACTTCAGGAACATGGTGAGTGGGACTTTGTGGGCTAGCTGACGAGATGAGTCTATGGTTTGGTTTAAGGTAGCAATGAGAACTTGAATTACAAAGAAATGTCATGCACCACACTCCTGAAAGTATCAGAGCAATTCATTTCAAATTATATTCAAGCATAGATGCACATGCTCATGTCAACCTAGCTTCCATTTTTATGCCTCCATGCCGACGACAACCATGGCTGGAGGCATTGTGTTTTTGGGTTGTCTGTCCGTACATCTGTCCGTCCATGCATCCCATTCTCATATACGTGATATCTCAGGAACACTTAGAGGGAATTTCAATACATCTGGCACAAACATCCACTTAGACTTGAGGATGAACTGATTAGAATTTGATGGTCAAAGGTCAGGGTCACTGTGACCTCACAAAACACTTTTTTCAACATAACTCAAGAATTCATACGCTTATTATAACAAAATTTTACACAAATGTCTAATAGGATAAAATGATTACATTTTATATCCAAAAATACTTTTCTGGCCATTATTCAATGTCATAACTCAGGAACAGAAGGGGAGATTGTGACATTTGGTCAGATACTGAAACAGTGACACTAATCTTGGGTGCCCACCTTGAAACTGTGATGATTGTTTAGATCTCCTGTACTGCCGGGTTTAAGATGTGTGTGAAGCATCCGTGTTTCAGAATTTATAGCTTCTTTGCAGCAACTTCCATATCTGAAGCATCTTCTACTGTCACGCCTACAACTTTCTGTTCTATCAAAGTCTTTATTGGCTGAGCATTTGAACACATACAAGTAAAATACATTTAATACCTTTTATTAAATTCCTACAAAATCTTTGCTACAAATATTGTATGAGTCTGGACAGACACAGATGTAAACTGCAACTTGATTGGTCGGCAAGGCAGTGTTTCTAGTTTTGCCTCAGTATGTATATAAATATTTAACTATCCTGAGTTAAAAATCTTGTTTTTCATGGGTCTGTGTTCAAGAGCTCATCCAGGCAAGACAAAAGTGGCTCTTAAGTAGAGCCATTGTGAGGATTTGTATAATCATTCAGTCCATCAGTATTATGGAACTACCAGTAAAATGACATATTTTTCCTGGAGTGAAATAGCTTCATTTGTTTCTAATGCAGTCCTGAAAGTTTAGAACAGTATATTGACATACAATTTAAATTATATCTACTAGGATATTTTTTAAAAATTGGTCAAAAAAATGACTTAAGTTAATTTGATCTAGAAGCAGTAGTGTTGAGCTGCACTGCTGCATTCAGTTTCATAGTGACTGTGCACTGTAGGTATCATAGTATGTGCTGCACAAACATAGCAACTCATTAATTCTATGGAGGATCATTCTGAAGCATCAGTAGAGCCTCTCTCTACATCACACGTGTTGTTAGCGATGAGCCCTCCATAGATTATTTACATGACAGCCCGGTAGTTTTACTCAAAGTGAATTATGCATGCATGTAATATATATATATAATGAGTGCATTATCAGCCTGACTGCGTAGGCAACATGTACAGTATATCCAGTACTCCTCATTCTTACACATGTCATCCTTCATGTAGTCTTTGAAGAGGATCAAGCGATCGGACCGGCGAGGAGCAGAATCTGTCACAGAGGAGAAATTCACCATTCTGTTCGAGTCCCAGTTTAGTGTTGGAGGCAATGAGCTTGTCTTTCAAGTGAAGGTAAGAGGGCGCAGACAGATGAGGTGGAAGAAAAGACGACATTAGCCTTGATAAATAAAAATACTATCAATTTGTTACTCCGACAATAGTGGGAATCAGTCCATTCTTCCACATCAACTCCCACATATACTGTAATGTTCAGTTCAGCACTACTCTACTCATGCCAATTACTCATCTGTCTTCTGAGCTGTGGTTTTATGATGTCTTAAATCCCTTCTTTGGCAATACGTCCATAGAAATACTATATATGTCATTTTGTTTTGCAGTGCAGTATGTGCAGAATTTATTGCTATAGCTTATACTGATGGCCTCCCTTCTTTCTCTGAACAGACATTATCACTTCCTGTAGTGGTGATAGTACATGGTAGTCAAGACAATAATGCCACGGCAACTGTGTTGTGGGACAACGCTTTTGCGGAGCCGGTACGTCAATGTGTGTGTGTGTGTGTGTTTAAGCGTGTGTCTCTGTTCAAAATGTAATTTAGAGATGGCTAAACATTTGAATTAGCGTGTATTTTTATCACATAGACTTTACACTTTCATGTACAGTAGCCACTGTGTATTTATCCATCAGATTTTCAGCATATTTTTTCCAAAGCTCATAGCACACTTTCCATAACGCTGACTCAACAGTTTCTCAAGGGGGCATATTTCTGAACACATAGAAATAGTGCTGATCTACATAAAATAATGAACAATTATAATAATTTGCTGAACACTTTTCTTCTCATTTCAATCAAGAAAGTAATCAATTGGTTAAAAAAATATTTATCATTAGTTGCTGCACTGCATATGAGTATGAATGTATATATACATGTTTTTGATTAAGAAGGTGAAGTTTTATTTTAGTCTGGATCATTTCATGAAACATCTTGCAGAAACAGTGATGCAGTTTAAAAACTACTACTCTGGATATAGTTGTGTATGCATTTGTTTATGTGCTCATGTTTTCACATTTCATCTATGGCGGTGTTTTGCGTTCTGCTGCTGCCGCCTCACTTGCTTCGATAAAGCTCATGTAAATCCTCTGCCGTCTCGTCCTGCGTCTACAGGGACGGGTGCCTTTCCTTGTGCCAGATAAGGTGCTCTGGCCTCAGCTGTGTGATGCCATCAACATGAAGTACAAGGCTGAGGTGCAGAGCAACCGAGGCCTGTCTGAGGAAAACCTGGTCTTCCTGGCTCAAAAGGCCTTCAGCAGCTCCAGCAACAACCCCGACGACTACCGCAACATGACTATGACCTGGTCACAGTTTAATAGGGTCAGCAGTGGTTTCTTTCCTCGTGATCCTCGCCTTCTTTCCCGATGAATATAAACACACAGCTTTTATATGGAGTGTACTAATTATCTAATATCATAAGTCAATGTACAGAATTCTGTCATACCGCACTTAGAATGGGTTCTCTCATCCTTGCATTTTTAAAATAGCCAAAGGCCAGTTTCAGTAAGCCATTTTAGCCGCATGCTTGTTCTCCATGGAGTGATTTACTATTGGTTATTCATACATAAAAATAATTCTTGCTCCATTTGCAGTGTCCCTACAGCCCTATTCTGTAGTTGACTTGAGTGAGGAGAACCTCATTGGTAGCCAGGACTTCATCTTAATGGGCCTGTTTGTCCACACAGTGAAAGGCTGGAGGCCTCATTTTCTGGCTCAAAGCAGCTGGCGATGGCTGAAAACGCACTCACATTCACCACACACCATCAGTTTCATTAGATTACAGGAACATCAAGTTTCAGCCGCTTCAGAGACTTGTGTATAGGCTACACACGTACACACAGTTTCACTGTCCCATTCATTTTCTACCTTTCTCACACACACACAACGTACACACATACATACATATTGTGATTCAGCTGAGTGTGTTAAATCATGAAACATAACTGGAGTGACTACAGAGGTTGAGGACATGTCGTTCTCTGTATTTATGGACAGGATGGACATATGGGAATTTGAAAATCTTTTAAAAGATGTACATGTCTGTTTTAATCCAGTTTACCTTTTTTTTCCAAAACCTCTTTCCTCTACAGGAAAGCTTGCCAGGGAGGAACTTCACATTTTGGCAGTGGTTTGATGGTGTGATGGAGCTCACAAAAAAGCATCTCAAACCACACTGGAATGACGGGTAAGGAAATCACAGAGGTTTTTGTATGTTACAATCTGAAACTCTAATCTATTGCAGTCAAATTTTTTTTTTAAAAAAAGGTCTCTCTTTTTTCAATCTGACAGCTGGACTACATGTTCTGTAAAAGTAAATGTTTTCCTGTCCCCATTTTGTCAATCTTAACAACTTAGGCAATGGTTCATTTCCATGATTTTCCATGGCAACCTGGGGATCTGGATCTGCTCTCCCTCTCCAATAAACTAGGATTGAAATGAAGGAGAGAGGCATGAGAGAAAACATATGACATTTTTAATGTCTTTCTCATTCTGTATTTCTCCCTCTCCTCTTTTTAGAGCCATATTGGGCTTTGTGAATAAACAGCAGGCTCAGGATATGCTGATGTCCAAACCCAATGGCACCTTCCTTCTACGCTTTAGTGACTCTGAGATTGGAGGAATAACAATTGCCTGGGTGGCAGAAAATCCCAACAAAGCAGGTAATGACGTGCAAATTCTTGTTATAACCCCAAATCTGAGGATTGCATAACCAGAAGAGGGAAGCCAGATACAATTAAAGGTTCTTATTGTTTTGCTAAATTCTGATCTTGATTTCATTGGCTTCCTAATTATCGTTTCACAGTTCATGTGTTGACTCGCCTCTGTGTGTGTGGTTGTGTTAGCTTACATGCTGCCAACAGTTTTATAAACTTGGTTTTAGTGAGAGCTGTTAGACTCAACTCTATGAACCAGGAAATAGAAACAATGAGCTTAGAGTGACTTAATGGAGCTTTAAATTAGATCACTGTCAGTACTTTCACAACATAAATTTGCTGCTTCGTGTCATCTAAAATAGCTTAGTGTGCAAGAATGGTTTGCAATTTGTAGATTATTCAAGTGAAAACTACATATTTTGGCTGACTGGTAACTAATAATATGAAAATTCCAAATGTTCTGGGGAAACTATTATTGATGATACTGCGGTGTGTCTCCAGGGGAGAGAATGGTTTGGAACCTCATGCCCTATACAACCAAAGACTTTTCCATTCGCTCTCTGGCTGACCGCATCAGCGATCTCAATCACCTCCTGTTCCTCTACCCTGACAGACCGAAGGATGAGGTTTTCTCCAAATATTACACCCCACCACTCTGTAAGCAACCATGTGCTTGCACAGGCTGATGTTACTTTCAAAAATTTAATATAGCTGCTTAGTCTCCTTCGTGGACAAACGTCTTGATTGTTGTGTGATGATTCTCTTTCCCTGTGCTTGTTTGTTTTAAAGCCAAAGCAGTGGATGGCTACGTGAAACCACAGATTAAACAAGTGGTGCCCGAGTAAGTATCTAGCTTCCTGTCCACCTTTCCTCCTGTTCTCTCATCCCTGCTTTTTCTCTCCTTTCATTCCTCTTGGCCCTCCACCCACCAGTTTTTCCTCTGTGGCAACATTTAGAGTTAATCACTAAATATTGGACCCTGAATTCAGATCAGCAATTAGTTAGCTGTTACAGTTGGAGGAGGCCAATTAAGGATGGACAGGGTTCCTGAGCGAGCTTGTCTTCCACTCATCATTAGAGTTAGGCTTGTTAGTTAGCAAGCCCCGCTCCCTGCCTGTCTCTGCGGTTGGTTCAACCGCAGTACAGAGAATGGCCATAATGATGCAGTGGGGCCTGGAAAACACGCTGAGGGTAGTTGCTTAGGCAACTGCTGAACATGGACTCGTACGCTTTTATCTTGGGTTAATGTGTGTGTGTGTTGGTGTGTTGGTGTGTTGGGGGGGGGGGGGGGGGGGGGGCTGCTAATGTTCTACAGCATGGTGGCTCAGTGCCTGGGCTCGAACCCCGGCAGTTCCAGGTCCTTTCTGTGTGGAGTTAGCATGTTCTCCCCATGTTTGCGTATAGATAGCCCTTTCATTCAAAACCCCACTCAAACTGCACACCACCTATTCAGTTACCAGACACCCAATTTGCGTGGGTTTCTGCCAGGTGCTCTGGTTTCCTCCCACCATCAAAGACATGTATGTGAGGGTTTATACTTCTGTCAGTGCTCCTGACCAAGGCATTGGCAAAAAGAAATAGAGTTTGTCCTTAATCGCTGCACTGTGGCTGCCAACTGCTCCTAGTGTGTGTGTGTGTGTGTGTGTGTGTGTGTGTGTGTATAGGTTGGGTCAAATTCAGAGGATCAATTTCCCCACAGGGATTAATGAAGTACTTTTTCTTCTACAGCTTTGCTACAGCCAATCCAGATCCAGCAAGTGGAAACCAAACCTATATGGATCACGGCGCCTCTCCAGCACCTGTCAATCACCCTCACACCTACGGCATATATCCACCTATGTGAGTCAATATGCCATTTGACCATAATTAGCAGCTCTGTGTGAGCATGTATGTACACTTCGGTTATGTGCTGCTGGCTCGTCTGAGCATGACTTCTCTCTGTGTCCTGTGGCAGGAGCGACTCTATGTTGGATGCAGACGGAGACTTCGACCTGGACGACACCATGGATGTGGCGAGGCATGTAGAAGAACTCCTCCGGCGGCCTGTAGAGAGCCAGTGGGGTGGCCAGCAGTCCTGACCCTTGACCTGTTAACCTGTGACAACACCAAATGAACCCTGCATCCCAACTTGCCCCACTTGCATTGACATTTCTCATGGTTTAATTCCATTCATTTGTCTCTTTTTCAGCTAGGTATAATGTGAAATGTTAATAATGGTTGTGATTTTTTTTCTTTTCAGCATGAGAGCATGCATGTCTGTGACTTCTCTTAGTTTTATTTGTGTCCATAAGTGTTTGTAAAACAGACTAGGTTTAATGGAAACCTACAATGTTACAGTATTGTGAAAAAGAAAAGAAAAAAATAATATTCATTCACATTGTGCATGCATTTCCAATTGATTTTGAACAGATTTTAAAAAAAAACAAACAGATGCTACTGTATGAAGACATTTTAACAGTTGAATGTTTTTATTTTGTTATATTTTCTTCTTTGTAAATGGGTTATCAGTATTTTCAATGACATTGAACTTGCCCTTTGCCACATAAAAGGAAACTTTAATGAAGAGTTTTGCTTTTGCTCTTAACAACATAATCCGAGTCATTGCTCTGCAGAGTTTCAGTCCGTTTTGTTTTGTTTTTGTTTTTCAAATCCATATACACTAACCTAAAGGCAGAGTAACTCTTAGCTCTCTGCAACTGACAGCACACACATTAGCACACGGTACACATGCGCAAGTATATGATGGATTTGTTCTGATTTTTTCACCAGCTGTAACCCAGAAAAGGGGGGTTAATGCACCTCCCTCACTCTCACAGGGCTATTTTTCTTCTGTTTGTACACAGAAATGCAAATCTAAGCATTTACCCAACACTGCCTGCTTGTCCTCTCAGGTCCCTCTGTTCCCTTCATAAATGCTACCTCGCATTATTCTATTGACAGTAGTTGTTGCTATTGGTTCTGTTGTTGTTTCTGCACCACATTCACACCAGTAGGTACGCTCATTGGGTTTTGTTCTCATAATTTGTATTAATATGTGTGAAGATGATCCCTTTCTGCCTGAGGGCTGACTGTCTTCTGTTGGCCGTTTTTGATGCTTGAAACCACTCACCTGAAGAAGTCCAGAGGCATGAAGTGTCATATATCTGCTCATATACCTGAATATTAGGAGCTGTGCTTATTTTGCCTATCCGTCCGCTTGTCCCTGTCGCTGTGTCATGTCCCTGTGGCATAACCGACTTGTGCATGTGTCTGTGTGACCACATGACCCACGCCAGCAGCTGAAGTTGCAAGGCATAGACAGATAGGCGCAGGCTTTGAATGCCTGCAAAGACTCACCATCCGCTGCATGGGTCACATATAGCACTCAAGGAAATGGTGTCATTTGTTTTCTCAGTGTGTTCCTTTTTTTGCTACTCACATAAAAGATTAACAAAAAATGAGCCTAATAGAAAATATAAAAATATTGAAACTATTACCCTACTCCCTCCTCTGACATACACACACACACATACACACACACACAACGCTGGATTGAAAACATGTTGTTGATACAGCCTTGCACCTCAGGAATGAATCGCTTTGCTTAGCTGATGCACAAGCTAAATAGAAAATGATCTATGTATACTGAATATATGAAATTATTTTCTCTATCATAATTCTATTTTATTATTGTTTCTCTGGCACTCCCCTATTGAATGTAACCCCTTTGCATGACCCTGTTGAGGATTTATGTACGAATACCTCCTCAGTCTGACCAGAAGTTTCAAGTCATGTGTCACGAGAATTACCAGTTGAAAAAGGACACAGAGAAACTGGAAATCGGAAAAGAATTAACAATGTAGTTTTTTTGTTTGTCTCACAGACATTACAGTATTTAAACTATTCCCTCGTCTTTTCATTTCCTTTCTTTTGTATCTCTTCTATCTCCTGTTTTTGAAATCTCAAGCTACATGGGCAGTCTTGTGATATATCCTTCATTTCCATTATCCTCATCATTTTGAGCTTTGTTCCACTGTAGACTTGTGTATTTTTCAATGATGTAGATGATGCTGTGTGTTGTTCGATGTATGTACCATGTTTGTGGTTTGGGTTTATCACTTGGAGGTTTTCCAAGAGAAACAACTGTTGAGTTTAAAAGAAGACAATAAAGTTTTATAAATAATTTGAACTCAACCTGTAGAAGTACAGAAGATTTTGATGCCACTACAAAATAAATGCTATTTTTTTATGTATGAAGTCACCACCATGGATTCAATCCCCAAACAGCAGAGAACCGGCACAGCCTGGATTCAATAGGAATATGCAGAGTAAAAATATTGTGTGTAACTGCATCGTATGAAGTATGTCAGGGAGATCTGGCATAGACTGAAGACATCCACAAGGATTCTTGTACATGGAAGTGATTAACTCTACTATAGTAAACATTACTTTAACTTTAAAGGACGATACCACCAGACTATCTCCAGTGCTGTCAGCCGTCTCTTTTCATACCATTTTAGAACAACATAAATATAAACTTTTAGACTGCAATAGCTCATAAAAGACAGAAAATAATACCTCTTTCTATTATGAACACTAAACTTTATGTTAACTATAATGGTTATGCCATGATGGTACTAAAATTTATCATTGAGGCCGTAACAATTTGGAAATTTTGATTTATCTGCAGTAAATGGTAAATGATCTTGACAGTCAAAACATCAGTATGGTCCTCAAATTTGTCAAATTTCAACATCTGTGCTTAATAAATGTTAAGTGTGGAAAGCCAGCTGGAAAAATAATACAACAGTTTGTGTATGTGCATACCTGTTTTTACTACATTATTCAACCGCACTGCCCTTTGGCAGAAGTGGTTTTTCCAAATCTACAATAGCAACACTAATCTCAGCACCACTGTCTGAAATAAGCACACTTCTGCCATCTGGTGGAAAGAATAGAAACAAGCTATTTTTCTTGCGTGTTAGAGCTATTGCCTGAATGCCAATTATCTGGCTGGTGTCATGCCTGGGAAAGGTGATAAGAAAATCTTATTTGCACGGAATTCAATAAAATGTGGTAGTCAATGCCTAAATAATTTTAATGATCAGTTTAGAGAATTAGAAACTGACTGGCTGCTTCCTCAACAGGAAAACTAATTATTACAGTTGATTAGAATATATTGCATGTCTGTTGGTACTTTATTATTTATACATCATCTGCAGACTACTGTGTCAAACGCTCAGGGTGAATCGTGCTCTGCAGCCGGGTCCCTCTCAAGAATATTTGCTCGTCAGTGATGGTAATTCAATGAAAAGAGCTCCTAGAGGTCAGTGGTGGGTTGTTGCTTGGATACTGAACCGTCATTCATTACAAGAGCTTTAAAACAGAGGAGCACAGCAGCTTGAAGTTGAAGTGATAATCAAC
The DNA here is from genome assembly GCA_029490765.1 of Euthynnus affinis. NCBI lineage: Eukaryota > Metazoa > Chordata > Actinopteri > Scombriformes > Scombridae > Euthynnus > Euthynnus affinis. The sequence continues at coordinate 4,776,625 of CM055856.1, read as the reverse complement.
TCATAGGAAGGTTCTTTCCCGCAGAAATGTGACCTGCATACAGTGGATTTGTTAAGATCCATTGTTCTTTAATACAACAATGAAGTCTTAATTATGAACAAACATATTTTCAAATTCTTTCGAATTCTCGGCCAATGTTAAGTATAATGATTCAATTATTTTTTTTAACAGTTACTACATAGTATACTATAATCAAAGAAATAAATAGTTGGAGAAAATCTGAGAAAATACATACAGTGAGATAAGATGTGATGTTCTTTAATAATTATACATAATAGTTATTGTGATTACTTTTAAGAAAAAGGTTAAAAATAAAAAGGAAGCTGATTTTGAAGTGGTTCATTACAGTCTGTGTTTTTCTGCTGGTGTTCCCTCAGGCTGTGACAAGCTCTGGGTGTATTTTGCTGCTTCCATGGCAATGTCAGTTTTTTCCTTTTTCTTTTGCTCTGAGAATGTAAAATGTCATGTAGCCTACTGTTTATTTTGGTAAATAACTTGGTCTTTGTGCAGTATCTAGCAGAAAATATCAGTCTGTCCCTGCTTCTTCTTGTTGACAGAACTGACACAGTCTGTTTTCTTTGGGTTTCAAGATTTGTCTGTGTCGACAAGAGTTCAGTCTTTGGTCACTCAGTCTGTTAGTTCATTTCTGTCTCACTTTCCTGATCACATATAGTACTCAGATAATTTGACATTACCTGTGGCTCAGGAGGTACAGCAGGTCATCCACTAATCTCAGTGTTAGTGGTTCGATCCCTTGCTCCTGTGCCCTTGAGGAAGACACTGAACCCAAGTTGCTCTTGATGGGCAGGCCAGCATCTTGCAGGGGTGTGTGTGTGTGTGTGTGAACCTTTGTTTCCCTCCATTGTCTCCTTTTGGTAACACAGAGCTTTGTGATTGCATAAGGTGGACTAGATTTAAGGTGGTCATAGAATTGTATAGCTCTTTTTGAGGGTCCTGATTGTTCCTTTAAATAGTTGTAAACGACAAGCCTATAGTTCTGGGCATATTTGTTAAACAGTATCTGAATGAACAGTGGCTGCAATCACACATACACAGAGTTCATCTTCTACCAAGTGCATTAAATCTAGCAGACACACAGGTATGGCCAGTTTTTGTGGGAAAAAAGCATTTGTTGGGTTTTCTTCACCAGGTGGGAGGTGTTAAGGGATTATAGTATTGAAAGCAGAGCTAATGTCAACAAATAGCATCCTGACATATGTATTTGGATGCTCCAGGTGGGACAGGGCTGTATAAAGTGCGATTGAAATTGCGTCCTCTGCACATCTGTTTCCTCAATAAGCAAACTGGTGGATGTCCAGATCAGCGGGGGTGATGGTGCATTAAGTTTGAACTGTTTGCAAAATTTCGAGACATTAGTGCAGTAGATGGGATAAAAAGACAAGAAAAAAAAAAAACAGGCTGAATCATTCCTGCAGGTTTTTGAGTGAAGCAAATATCTAGGTTCTTTATCATAATTTATCTGAGTTATAACACCACCAGGTGTCAGTAAAGTCCCATAAATCAGACAGGAAGTCATGCACTGATTTGGTAGATTTGGATTGAAAACACAGTAATGATTTTCACATTAAGTAGCATCATTGATTAAGAGCCAAAAACACATTATAAGATATAAATATAATCTGTTAGTTGTCCTTTTTATCAAAGTGAATAAAACACACTATTTGAACTCATACTTAGCATGTTGTCATAGCTCTATGTGCAGCAAAGATGGCTGAGTAGTCTAGTGTCCTGCTTGTTATGTCTTCACCTTGTCGCCGTTGGTTCCCAGTTATGATATGTCACTCCACAATCAATATGGACAAGAGTGTGGACCCCAGGAAGAGTAGCTGCTGCCTAGTATAATGACTTATGGGGATCCTAATAATGTAAACTAAACTAAACTAAACAGGTGGGACCCCATCCTCCAATATGTCATATGACATTTTACAAATGCAAAAATGAAGTGATTAAATAGCTTAAAGATACCCTGTGGAGTTACTGGTCATTAGCAATGCCTATATATGTGGGTCCCTCTTTTGTTTATTTCATGAAGTCATGTATGCACACATGCATATGAGTGACACAGTGCACATGCTAATGGTTTCACGCAATTTTACCAAATGACAGGTGGTTGTACGCGGCAAGAAATGCAACAATGCTTCAACAAAGGCAGAGAAGTACACATAATGTGATCTGATGGGTAACACATTCTATAAATTAAAGTCTACTTATATCTAAATTTAGAGATTTTGAATTATGTCAAATCGGCAGTTTGCGTCTTTTTTAAATAGTAATTCAAAATATAGGCTTGCTTTCCTACACTACAGATATAACAAATTTTCTAGAGCATCACAAAATATTCACTGTGTTTTCATCTAGTGTTTGTCCTTGTATCAGTGTATGTAGAAGATCTGTCTCAAGTGACAAATGATTCCAATATTGTCTTTTGTTTTGATCATGGATTGTGCCTGAGAACTACACAAGCAGAAAAGATACAAAAAAGATTTTATATCTGGTTTCTGTTCCTGTTGGACTGATTCACATGAGCCAGTACAGGAAGTGTGGTGGCAATGCTCAGGAAGGCACACCCTCAGCTCCCCGGCTGTGAACAGCAGGAACTTCCTCTATAGATATCATCATTCGAATGTACAATTCACACACCACACGCTTGATGTGAAAAGTTGAATCTTGTTCTTGCGGTTTCATTTGTCTCAGCATCTGCCTTTGAAGTTATTGAATGATAAATATAACTCAACTGATGCCATAAGAAATGAGAAACAAAGGTGTGAAAGAACAACTGAACAACGGCTTTCAACAAAAATCTTGTGTGGTAATAAATCCTGAACGTTTGACTGGCTGACCCCTTCTTCTTTCTCCCTGTAGCCAGCTGGGATTAGGAGACTTGATCAATAGCCAGCTGTCATCAATACGATAGCCTAGCTTCTGTTGATGGGCCCCGATGGGAGGAGGGAGCCGTTAGAGCCCTGGAGGTATGGCAATGGAGATCCATTGGTCTGAACCTGACAGCTGCTGCAGCAGGAGGGAGAGGTGCCTTACTGTACACAGCCATGGCTGACATCCTGCCACAGGAAACTATAGCAAACCTCATTAGAAAACAACTGGGGTGTTATTTTATATTATGATCAAGAGTGCTGATACAGCCTGATCTGTATTTCACTTTCTTTCTCAGCATTTCATTTCAGCTCTTTTTATCCTTCGACAAACAAACAGTATGTTTTAATCTTCTCATCATTGCTGATCTGATCACTCACCTCGACCTTATGTCTTCAGTGAGTAATGCAATGCTCTACAGCCCAGTGTAACAAACAGTATTTGCAGATGGATCACTGAGAGGCGCTTTTAACCAGGGTGACTGGTCACATCTTGTGGACTCATGTGAACTGACCCCCCCTCTCCCTCGGTTTAGGTCCACGTGGTGCTGATGTTTGAGTTCGGAGGAGACTGGTTGTCAGAGGCCTTTTCACATTAGAGTGAGACAGCTGGGCCAGGCGGGGAGGCTTTTAAAAGCAGAACTTTTGCTAAATAATTTCTGAGAATGCATAATACATGACCCTGAGAGATCACGAGGGAAAGGATAAGGGAAGGAGGGGGCGGTGAGAGTGTGTGAGGAAAGGAAGGGGCATAAAAACCTCTCCAGCCTCCTCTTCCTAGACATTTACTGTCTCAGTTTACCAGCACGGTTTCCATTCCTTCATCCTCTTTTCACTCTTCTCTTCTGTTGCGTCACACTATCACAGATTTCATTCACTTCTCCCTCTCACTACGTTGTCCTTGAGAAGTAGCTGGGCTTTAGCTCCAACAGTACTCTCACACGTCTGTAAGTCATTTTCATTCATAAGACTGAAAGCGATTAGGGAGGCTGTGTTTTGGCTGCAGATTATGCCACTTATCATTACCAAGGTCTGCCTCTTGTGAAAATATCTACACAGAAACACTAACACCCTTGAATAAGACCCTTAACTTCAACAGACTGTCCCGCCCTCTGACAAAATACATCAGATAATTACACAGAGTACATGGTAATCTGCTGTGTGTCATGTCAGTGCTGCTATTTACCAGGAGGAATTTCCCCATTGTTTTGCATCATTTATATACAGAATAATAATCTGAATATCAGGCCTGACCATGACGTAAAGACATTGCTTTGGCTCTGATTAGTCTGGCTGTATTTGACAATTATGAACAGACAGTGAGATCACACTCTCTGTTGCACATGACTCCCTTCATACAAATTGGCCGTGATTTGATTTGCCTCCTTAGTGGGTTATAAATGGGGTTGCATTATCCCAGCTTATTGGCCATGTCTCGTCTGATGATGTGAGTTGGTTTGACGTTGAATACGCACCCTCCATTGTTGTAGTTTATTTTGGCCTGGCCTCAGAGGTATCAGCAGATGCTCAGCTTTTATGATATGTGAAACTGAGGGTGCCAAGGTTAGCCTGCATGTAAGGATGTTGCACAACCACTGAGTGCGATTGTAAATGACTAATATTCTCAGTCTCCTCTCTGATGTTTCCCCTGTTGATTGTCTTCAAATCAATACCTGTAAGAAGAGGGATGATGGGGTGGAGGAAGAGCATCCCTGCATCTTTGATGAGGAGTCAAAGTGCGACTGTTACAGGCTTTTGGATTATCCGCTAGGAATACTACTGCAGGGAGCTCTCAAGTATTGTACTGGAATACCTGCTTTGGCCAGACATCCTTTTTTATAAAAGGAGAAAACAAATTACGCTGCCTACTGAATTCAAAACAGACAAAAAATGTCAACATTTTAAAAGGAAACTGAAGGAATCTTAAAAAGCCAATCAATTATGTATTCATGCGTAGGGGTGGGAGTAAGAGGATGTGTATGTGTATGTGTGTATGCTGACAAGTTGTACTGCTGTTCCTATAAGGTCAACAAAATGCACTACATAATTTTACTCTGTGGGCATGGTTTATTTTAAAGGCTCTTCTAGGGAGGAGCATTGGAAATAATCAGCAGCTATACATGCTGTGATACATTGCAATGCATAATTGCTGTGCAATTCTCTATGTAGATTGTATCTCTTCCTACCAAACAAACACTGAGATGAAATGAAATGAGAGATACTGTGAGATAACAGAGGAGCATCAATTCATTTGTTGAAAGGTGCTTTAGGGACAGATAGTCAGCCTCACTATAACCATTATTATTATTTGTCTCTTCTATGCTCATTTATTCTAGATGTGCTGCAGATGAACCATACTAAAGTTGCAATTTGAAAAGATATTTTCTCTTAAGCATAAGTGTGTTTGTATTGAGCAAGATTCCCACCATAAAAGCAATGCCAGTTAAATTCTGGTACCAGCAGACTTGTCGAATGAGTAGCGGATGAGTCTTTTCTCTGTACCGCATAGCAACAAATTACCTTGATAGAACAAGGACAGACTGTATTTCTTATGCATCGGCTGCCAGATTCAGTCAGTATCTGATCCAGGTTCAGACCTGCTAGTTCCAATCCAACCTGTGCCACTTACAGAGAAGAAAAGTAACAGCTGCTGCAGTTTCAACAGTAGTGTTACTTACTCACTTTACATGTTTATAGCTGCGGGTTATGGGGTTGTGGCTGTTTAAGATTTAACACACAACATTTAACAAGTTTGATGACTAGAATGCTGCTGAATTATAAGAAAAGTACCAAGTTCACCCTGCACAAATTGTCTGTACTCTATCATTGTCTCTTAATTATTATTATTTTTTAATTAAAGTTATTAACAGAAAGACACAAATGAGGCAGTCACTGTCCCATAATGACTTATAGGGGTAGTTGGTCCTCGCCAGGTTTTATTTGTTGAATATCTAAACTGCAAATATTGCACGTTATTGAAATACTTTACATGTCTGTGTTGTTTGTTGGTACAACTCCAGACATGCAGCCTCAAGACGTTCCACACTTTTCTTGCTTGTATGACTGTCAAGTGCCTAAAAAAAAATAAAAATGCTGGGTTGCAGATGTTTAGAAGGTGAAATAAATACTAAATTCTAAGTTTTTCAGAAGCTGCAGTTGTTGCCTGCAGATAGTTCATTAAAATTGCAGCAGCAGTTTACTCGCCTTTGGGTGGCTGCATATCTAAACTATGATGATGATGATGATGTTCCTTTCCTGCAAGTAAGGTTCAGAGTTTTTTTTTTTTTGTTTTCAATAAAAGAACCAGGATTTTTTATTACTCATCCAAAAGTGGTTTTGTTTTCCTTTTCCCAGGGGACACTGTAGCAATTTACAGTAAACCAGCTCTTGTAAACCAGCTTCCACTGGAATTGAGTGGAAGCATATGTGGAGAGAAAAGTGAAAAAAACAACTATATAAATAATATTTCTTAATTCTGATTTGACACAGATTTGTGTATGGCGATTTTTTTGTTTATGTGTTCATTTGCTATTTCTAAGGATTAAAAACAAAATTAATCACCATACTTTCTAAAAAAAAAAAAAAGAAAGAAAAAAAGAAAGATAACTTCAAATAGCGAGTCTCCTTCTAGCTCCCTCTTATGGAGAATCTACAGCCTGCTGGCAGAGTTTGAGTTTGATTATCAATAAGCTCCGTGGGATACTTCACATGATAACGTTGATTTTCCACTAATATAACTGTAAGACTTTAAGTCAGTTAAGTAAGTAAATTTCAGTTGTTCTGCCTTTAATGAAATGGTCTGAACGAATCAAACTGCTTGAGCGCGAGTAATTGGGTTTAATTGTACGTGCGCGCGCGCATGTGTGTGTGTGTGCACACTTTGTGGGCTCATTGCGATTGCGCCCTCACAGTCTTGAATTTGTCCCGCGGATGCATGAGAGAAAGAGAGAGAGAGAGAGAGGGAGAGAGAGAGAGGGAGAGAGGGGGGGGAAGCTCTCTCGTTTGCAAGCACTGCAAAAGTGTGCAGGACGCAGAGCGATGCGCACAGCCGAGAGTCTACACAAGCGGACGTGGAGAGCGAAACAGATTTTTCAAGACAAGGAGACGAAAGTGCAAGCTGTTAACACATACGTCCGCAGAAAAGCCTGGCAATAAGTCCGTATTTCCAGTATTTTTACTACTCTAAACGTCCACATAAAGCTAGTCGGAGGAGGTCGCGTGTGTAGGGGGGACATTGTCTGCTCATTATTTCTCCAGGACGGTTCAGTCTGACCATCCGCTACCCGGCTTCAGAAGATACCGTGCGCTCCGAAGATGGACCGGCAGTGGTGATCCAGTGAAGAAGACAAAACCGTCCTGGACGTCAACAAGTCCATCGTGCTTTGAGATAATGGGTTGTTTTTACATTGTAGAGGGGAGGGCATTGCTGTAGCCTAACACCGGCGGATCATGGCAGGGGTACACGCTTCAGATGCTCTGTCGGGACATTTTTTGGATCTTGCCATCAGCGCCCCGCCAACACAGGGTGAGACCAACGCTGCGGGAATCACCGGCGATACGGCCGCGCTGCCTCCGACCGGTACCCGGGCTTACTTGGAGGTGTCGGCCTCTGCCCAGGGCTACGGGGCTGAGGGAGTTTACACCAATGGACGGTACAGGGAGCACGGCAGCCCAAGGATCGGGAGTGGCAGCCGTGATAATTCCACCGAGAGAAGCCAGGGAGGTGGAAACACACCTTGCGGCATCATGAAGGTTCGTTGATTGAAACACACTTATCCCCCCTCCCACCCACCCCCACTCCCCCCACTGCCCCCCCTTGTCATCGATTCTCAAGGTGACACACCGGCTCGTGCCACATTATAGTCTAACAGAGCAATAGATGGAAATGTGTGGTAAACCCAGTGTTACTTAAACTGTGATCAAAAGACTTCAAGGGGTCGTTAGAGTTTCAGTGGTTACCCCAGAATAAATTAGAATTAAGCTACTTTACTAAATCTCCTTATAAGTTTGGCACGAGAGAATGCATTAGGGAATTAGACTTTATGTCCTCATACAACAGATCTACAATTCACTAATCAGGGAAATAAATGCCAAACTCTTCATCTACTTTAGATTTCCTGAGAACACAACCTGTCCCGGCTCTATTTTGGATGCTTCACATGCCCCTGCATATTTTGTGTCAAACAAAAAAAAGATGAAATCCACAGACACTTAGACAGGAAGTTAGCTCTATGTGTGCTGTACCAGTCTCCTTGATAAAACTATATGTATATATATAATTTTTTTAAAAAACCAAAATCCAAAACTCTTCATACAGCTTGCGTCATTACTGTCAATTCAAACAGCAGCATGTTTAAAAGGAGCCTGACAATGACATTCTTTGAAGTCGGTTGCTATTGCTGCAGCTACCTCATCGCTCCCACAACACAGTACACAGTGTAGTTAAGCTGTGGCAATACAGACCCACACAATACAGAAATTCTAGAGTTGTAGTGTATTTGTGGTCCGTGAGAGTTCACAGAGGCCATGTAATGATTTATTTGGTGGGTTTGGTGTTTATAGGTTAAAATTTTCACGTGTTTTCAAGTATTCTGCCGCGGCATCTGTATATTACGGGAATAATTTAGTTTGTGGTTTCTTTTTCGGATGAGTTTACATTTTTTAACACTTGAGAAAGTAAAAGCAGATCATGAATCTTGGTGTGCTTTAAAAGTTTTGCCCAATATAAACATGATTTGTTGGCCAGGAGCAGGCCATCCTTCTCTGTATAGCTCTTTCATGAATAGATAGTGTGATTTTAATATTTTGAATGGTTGCCTAGTTGTAATGAGTGCTCCCATTACTGGAGGTTAATTAACTGGTCTTCTACTTATGGACAATATTGTCAGTTCCTAATGATACCCCATGTTATACTTTTATTACACATGAATGCCTTGTTTTTGACAGACTGTATCACAGGGTCCTTGGTGCACATTGAAATATTGCGTAGGTGGGACACACTGGAGAGTTGCATTCTGTCATATCAGACCTCGTTTGCTTAGCAACTGACACAAAACACTGGCTACTTCTTCGTTACCCCCATTATTGGATTCCCTGTGGTGGTGGTGGTGGTGGGCAAACACAACCAGTTCTCGCTCCCTCAAACAACATCTACACATCTCTGAACATAACACAAGATAAATCTGCTGCTGGTTGAATGTTGCCAACTTGAAGATATCCAAATAAAGGTAAACCTCGCTCGCTGTTCGATCCTTTCATCCTGAGCCTTCTCCTTGGTATTTACCATGAACACATTTGTTCTTTCTATACAAAAATAAGAAATATCATATGGCTCAAAAGCCCCTAAATCCCTCCTTTCCCTCCACAACAATCAGTCCACCTCTGTGAAGCTCATGAGCAAAACATGACAGGAAAGCTGGAGGGGATTGCGCTGTCTAAATATGATTGATATCAAAGCTTCAAAGGCTCATTCTCTGAATGCTGTGTTCATATGATGTTAGAAAGTGATCCTGCTGAGATTCGCTGGTGTAGTGTGATGAAATTCTCATATACCGTCTCTTAAAATAAACCAGGGACAGCTTTAAAAGTAAGTTGAAGAACAAACTCATGCTGTCGTGTGTAGTTTACATAATTGGACCGTGACATCACCACAGTGGAAGGAAATGATCTGTGTCATATACTGGATTTGGCATTCGGATGAAAAATCAGTATGCTGTGCTGCGGGTATTTGAGTGTCGACCTCTTTAATGACATGAGATGTTGGTGGACAATGTGTGTCACTTGACTGTGACTCTCTACAGGTGCAGGTAATGACCTCAGTCCTGATCCAGTATACTCTCCGAGAGGTACGCTGACATTTTCAAAGCTCTTCTTGTGACCACTTGGCTCCAGCCATACATGTCCTTGATGCTTTAAAGAGAAATCTCAGTTATGTGAGGGACATAATTTTAGACTGTGTAACTGACTAAACTGATGAAGTGCAGGGAAACTGTACACTGTTTAATTTTGCACGGCTTGTGGAATTCACATCTCTCATGTTTGAGTGTAAGGGAAACTACTTTTTGCTGCAATTTTAATAGATTGCAGTTTTCCGAACACTTGTCGAACATTTTTCTCCTTCTCTGGGGCAATTTCAACTAGTCAAACGTCCCTCGGTTATATCCAGGAAACAAATGTTGCTGCAGTCTGTTTTGTGTTAATCACACGATGGTTTTGTAGAACAGGTCTGAGTGTTTAACATAAATATATTTAAGGCACAGAGGTGAAACATTCTTATTGCAGAGCCTGAAGTATGTCTTGTACTTTCTGATACTTTTTTGATATTCAGCAGGTGTGTCCAAAGAGGGTTTATAATTTGTCTGGGCACCTCTAAAAGGATGCATTACACATTACAGTCATGACATAATACACACTGTTTAAGCAGAGCATGGTAGGAAACTGGGTCAGCCATTCAGTAGGCTTGGTTCATGTATAGCTTCAGCACACCCACCCACACTTGAGCAGCACTTTGCCTGTGTGTTTGAGTGGAGTTTTAAAAGGTGAAGAGGCTGTGGGTCCATGGGAAAAGGGAAGCAAATGAGCAATTACAGCACTGCATTACCTCATTAACTTTGCTCTCAACAAGCAAATCTTAGAAGAGAGGAGTTTGCGTGTCCATCCCTTAAGCGGGGCATCCAACTTTGTCCTCTTGTCATTTCCTCAGCGGGGTGACAGTGTCATGGTGGAGAGGCTGCGAAGTGGCTAGAGGGGGCTTTGTGATGCGGCCTTGTTATGTAATGTTGGACTGTGGACAGCTGCAAGGCTGGCTCCAGCCTGGCTGCTGGGTGGAGGGAACTGACAACCAGCAGAACTAGTGAAAGAGCAAACCCAAGACTTGAATGGTAACAACATTGCACCTTAACAGAATCCACAAAGCATTTGCCATGTTTTTTCTTTCTTATTTCTTCTCTCCCTCTTTCCCTCTTCTCTGCACCGTGTAGAGTCTTTAACCTTAGCAACAGATAAAAGGTCAAACATTTATTTTGGTTGGGTTAAGAGTAATCCAAAAAGAAGAAAAACACATCAGTGATGTAACACTGTTAACGTCCATTGGGAATAAAAATCAATACATTTTACACAGTTATCAGTCTGTCTTGCATAAAGGTCCTCTCTCCCATCCCCCTCTGCACTCTGCCTCCATTGAATGGCAGGATATCAATTCATCCTGCTATTCATGACCTCATATAATAGATTTTAACCACTCTGACCCAACGTGCCCCTCATCAGATCAAGAGTATACTGGGATGCTTAATTAGAGGCTGACATATATGATTGGCTTATGGAGGAGTAAATCCTGTCGACTGAGAACAGAAGCTTCTCTGTGTGAGAGCAAAAGACGATCATCCTAGAGGAGGAAGAGGAGAAGGTGATACTTTCAGATTTTCAGGAGGTATAAGAGACGAGAAATTCAGGTTTTGTTCTCGAGAGTTCTCCACGCATTTATATTTAGGCCAGTTAAGTCTGGTATGTAGATTATAGGTAAGAATGTGAGAAGATGTGAAAGGACAAAACATACTCTGTGTAAAAACAGTAACTTGAGTGGTAAATTTGGCACACTTGGCGTTTCAAAGCCTGCCTCTGGCAAGGTGATGTAATCTGCTACATAGTTGCACCTTGGCAGTGAATAAATAAAAGGGATGTCAAATAAGCACAAGCTCTATAATGCTCCATCCAAACTCGAAGTTTTCCTCCTCCACTCCACTGCCTCTCATAACTGCCTCAGGTTGATTGGTGGATGGTCTTTTTTTTGTTGTTGTTCATTCACGTTAATCCCACAGATTGGTATCAGGGATGGTCACTAGGTCGTTAAAGTCATTTTACCTGAATGTTCTTAGAATCAATCCTGAGGGATTCTTGCTCTAGGAGAGGTTCGTGAAAATATCTGTTCCCTTGAGGGTTCATAATGGCCACGAGTGGTGGAAGCTGGGTTGCTACGGCTTGTGAAGGCATCGATTCTACAGGTATTAATAGACCCTGTGAAAACAATTTGTCACTGTTGTTCAAATCTGTATTGTCAGGTTAACTGTCATGGCAACAGTTGAGTTAAGGCATCTGTGACTATACCGTTTCCTGTTGCAGGGCTCTGAATGTTGATCACGAGTTGTTTGGGTTTGCTTAGACCTAAACTGGGCATCTGGGACCAAATGATGAAGTCATATCCTCAATATATCCCAATGTGTTTAAACTCACTTTAGATGGAAAACAAAGCCCATATTTGTCAATGATTAAATGACTTGGCAAGATCAGCCTAATGGCGATGATTGTATGACTAAATGGTGCATTTAAACAGTGCCAAGTTCATGTTTATCTTGTCATCTTCAAGCAGAAATAAATACAGCAGCAATAAATTGATTAGGATCACAATTGTTGTATATATGCATTGTCTTGTGTAATATCAGTGGCACCATCTGACAGTAGAAAACACTATTGTTATTGAAGGACTAGTATTTTCTCATACATGTTGGTTCGATTTAGCTACAGTATATTTAATTTTCAGGTAACCTACCAGCAAAAGAAACACAACAAATTCACTTTTTTACATGTAAGAAGCTGCCTTAACACCTGTCTGACCCCTGGATAGACACGTAGCTGTAGACGATCTGTCAGACAAGAACACAGAGTCTTAAATTTCTGCCCCCTGATAGATCCCACTGTCAGGCTGCCTCCACTCATGGCTATTGTTCCCCTAATGTGAGGTTTGGCTGATCCTGTCGCGGGCTGAGGACATCTCAGTACAAGCCTGAACTAATAACACTGATTACATATAGTGGGATCATCTCAGATGATGATGGTGATGAGAATTGGAATAAGAGCCTATCTACGCCTGACTGCTCATATCACGGGCTTTGCGTAGAATAAGAGCTCCCTCCAGAAATTTAATTTAAAGTAATGGAATATGGCTACAGATCTCGGAAGTTCGGGCAAAAAGCATGTCTCTTTTAATTCCCATGTCTCCTGCAGCGGCACCATGTACTGAACGCTTAGATATTTTTGGAAAACAGAGCTCTGCACTGCGTTGAAAAGGAGGCAGCAGAAGATGTGAAGTGGTGATTACAGACGTCTAGGGCTGCTGAATCATCGCTTGCTCTCTTGGCTGATTCTTTCAAAGCAGCAATCTGCAAAATACAAACATGTCTAATAGGCCTCTTTGTATTTGAATCCACGGCTTAGTGCTAAACAGGGAGCAAAAGCATAAACAGTTTTATAAAGGTCAGTCACTCACGGAGAAGCCCAAGAGCCCCAAATGCATTCCTAGAACAAGAGTGATTAACATCTCTGTGGATTGAATTTAAACAAAGAGAAGCTGTGATTTATGAATGTTTTGTTTTTGTTTAATGTGTAACGTCAAGGGTATTTAATAGACCTTGTAAAAAACTCTGATCTCTCAGAAATCTGTTATTGCTTCTTTGCCATTTCACTCAGATCAGAACATCTAGAAGAGAAGGAATCTAAGGAAAAACTGAGCAGATCAGGGTAATAGTCTGAGAATTTATGGAGTCACACAACACGCAACAGATTTGTGATCAAATTTAAAAGATGATGATTTGAGGTGTTTTAGCATAGCATTGTAATAATATGTGATAATAATAACTGGGATGAAAAGTGAACAGTAATGACTCTCTCTTGGGTGATCATGGTCCTCCAGCTCTTTAATTTCAAAGCGCTAATGCTAATTAGCAAACACTAGACTACATTAACTGCTTTTACAGCTCTGACAAGGATTAGGTGTTTTTTGACTTTCCCTTCATTACATATTGTTAAGAGAAGACACAACACAGCAGAGTTTTTCTTGTCCATGTGCCTATTCATCGTCTGTTTCATGGGGAGGGAGTTGCCCAAAGTTGTCTCCTAATCCTTCCTGCTCCTTTATTCCCTTAAAGGATAATGACTTGACCTGGAACCTCAATTAATCATGTGTCAAATTGGGTCCCAGGCAAAGAGAGACTTTCAAACAAGAACAATTGATTTGATTGGACACCACCAGGGTGTGTTTGGGGTGAAGCCTTATCTTGATGATCCTTGTGGGACAACAGTGCAACAGCGGTGATATCACAGCAGAGGCAAGGGGGGTGGCGTTTTAGTGTATGTGTGATTCTCATGAGAAAAATCCCTGGTTAAAAAAAAAAAAAAAAGGTCTGGTCAGGACATACGTTTGATGAGGAGATGATACCGAACTGTATTACGAGTCTTGCAGCATGGTCTTGGCTCTCTCAGGATAACTGTTGTCATTTCAAGGACATAAGTAAGGATGAGTAATATTCAGATTTGTCATGCTGGATATTTACCAGCTTCATCTGGGCAAGGGGAACAAGGGTCTGATGGATGAATAGGACAATCTGTCTGTGAAAGCTGCTCCACCGGGCTCTGCTCTGACATGTTTTTTACTGCCTGTAGAACATACGGCACTTCCTTTCAGTCACAGTTTTTCTTCTTCTTAATGTGCATTAAGACAGCGAGGGAATGTAACAGCAGTCGGGTGACTTTGTGACTACAGACGATGAAACGACTTCATGAAAAAAATCCACCGAAATATTCCTTTTTTGTTGTTTGAAAGCAATTTGAAACCTGTGTAATATCACAACAATCCATTGTTTCACTGAATCCTATGGTGTGGTATTTGTAACAATTTTAACACTGAGTTTTAGGCTATTCACGAGGGACAAATTAATTTGTGCTACTTTCATTCTCCCACTTTTTCGGTCACTATGTGTACTATAACACTTGTGCTTCATGTTTTGTATCCTGCTATATTACAGAAGTAAGTGTAAATCCCAGGTCTTCCCCAGGTAATCCCACTGATGGGAAGGAAACATAGCAGATAGAGCCCAGACCTGTTTCTCCAGGCTTCTTTCATCACACAACTTAATTAAAAACAGCAGAAAAGGGATGGTAAAAGGTAAGACCTGCGCCAAGTCCTCATCAGCCTTGCTTTATTTACTCAGACAGTCAATCTGTGAGGTTTGGCCTGTCGGAGGGAGCATGCTGTCTTCACGTCCGCACCATTTCATTCTTCTGTTCCTCCCCCTCCTCCAGCTGCCCAAGGTGGTCTGGTAGCGATATCTCCGTGCCTGAGATCAGAACAGAAGAGAGAACGATTAGCAGGAGGGAAGGCTGTGATGGATGAATTAGGATGAGGTGCGTGCGTGTGCGCCTATGTGCGAGTGTGTGGTCACTTTCAGTTGCAGTCGCTCCGATATAGAAAGTGACAGTGGTGAATGTTGATGTGAGTTTTGCAGCCTTCTTGCAAAGTGCGCAACAGATTTTCTCACAGAAGAAGAAGGAAATCCCTAACTGAGAGTTAATCAGGACAAAAGGCTAAACCTTTCGCAATTGCTTCCTGAGAGAATAAAATAAAATGACATTAAACTAATAATGTCCAGAGCCTAACCTTTGATTGGATTTACACCAAGGCTTGTGAGAGGCGTATTATTGCATATGATATAATAATAATAATATATCTCATTAGCCACAGTGAGCACTACTTTAACAGAAAGCGCATACTGGTGCAATTTTTTTTTTGGTAAATACTGTGGTTATGCAATAGTGTAAGGTTGAGTTCAGAGGTTTGAACTCCCATATTTAAATGGAGACTTCTCTTCTGGAGCTACTGAAAAAAACACCCCTCTGGCTCTCCTATGCTGTCTGGTTTCTATATTTTTGTCTCCCTTGTCAGTGTGGATGCCAGTGTTGTTCCTGGGCTCTGTCCGCTCCGCTTTGCTGTATTTGTTTTCATTTTTTCAATGCGCTTTTCCAGTCATGCGTTATGTCTAAGCTCGCACCATGTCAAGACCCAGTCTACTACAGACCTCAACTTATTTATAGCGTTTATAATTGAGGGCTTGGTCTTATATTTATCCATGTCGAAGGCTGAACAACACAAAGTGCCTTTTTTCTTTCTTTCTTTTTTTTTTTTTTCGCTGTTGTGGGTTACCGAGCTGAACAGTCTGCTGCTTTTTCAAATTGCTGTTGATAGATAACATGATAAAAAATATGTTATGATTTGAATTTTATCTGATCAGACAGTCAGAATGTGGCTGCTTTATTCCTCAAGTAGCAGGTATTGTATCAACAGCACTATCAAATATTTCAAATGATAACCAGCTGTGCCGAGAACTAATTCTTTCAAGTCAATTAACTTGGGTGGAGCGGTGGAACTCAATGCGCTGCAACAAAGTATGCAAAGTGCACAATTCATCATGCAAAACAGAACGTAACTCATAGAAATCTTTTGGTTGCCAAATATAGTACTAATGTGATCAGACTCCTTCCTAACAAGTGTTCAACTGGCAAGGCGCTGGTACACAAACCTTGCCAGGAATTCACAGATGGTGCCATTTTTCTTTTTGCCCTGCATGGCACAGATGGCATAGGATGAGGAAATTTGGGGCTTTGAGCACAAATTATTTCAGAATAATATCTTCTGTCTGTTTTAATGATTGACCCTTTTTGACATTTTATGTTGTGAGAAATCAACCTCACCAATTTGATTAGAAAAGAAAGAAAGATTCATAAATAAAAAAAAAGATTTAGCTCTTCCTGTTATAAAATACTAGTGGTTATGGGAGCTGCCCACACATTAAAATAAATGTCTCTATTGATGATCCATTCTTAAAGTCGAACACCTACACAAGTCATGAGATGGAACTGAATCTCATCTCCTCACAGGAGAGACTTCCTCTTCCACAGGAGACATTGCTTTTCATCATTTCAGTAATCACTGTTCATCCCAAATCTTGCGCAGATGTTGCTGAACCCATCCGCCTGGTTTGTTTTAAACATCTGCTTGTTTGTGTCCTCATTCATGCCCTATGTGACGTAGTATGTGTTGCCCCGGGGTGTCTTTCTGCAGGTATCCGTGCAAGCACAGACGTGTCACTCAAACATTCCACTGATACTCTAAACTTACACACACAAACACTGCTAGCATTTCCCATGTAGCGACAGTTTGTTTCTCTGCAGATTAAACAGAAGACGTTGACAGTTTTCTTCTTCGGGGCTTCACTGAATCACTCTTTTACATTCAACAAGTGTGTTTTCAGCTTAGCGAGGGAAAACTGTGACTGTGTGTGTTGTTCTTCGCTCTCCTGTATATGTGTCTAGATGGGGTAAAATGTGTAATACTGTACTATGTGTGTAGTGGTAGTTACAGACAGAGGCAAGACAAGGCTTTAGTTAGTCTTGAGAATATATATATTATGAGTTTGGGGATTGGAGGATTAGGTGTGGGGGTTACATACGATCCGAGCTTTCTATCTGCTCTGGGCCTCCAGTCAACCAGACCTCAGCTGCTGAATGTTCTGCAAATCAGTTTGTATATTTATGTTTTCTCTGAAAGTATACAGTTTGTGTGTGAAGGGGGGAGCAGCCCGGGCTTTGCTGTGACTTTGCAGTGAGGGATTTCATGTTTGTTCTTTCCGTTGCATGTGTAAGGGTCTTGAGCGAGAGATAGATGCGGACTTTACAGTGGGAAATGTGATACTGTGCGCTGAGCTCTCCCCCGGAGCTGGGAAAATAAAAGAGGGAGAGGGGAAAAGTAGGAGAAGCCAAGAAGACTGAGAGGGGGTTCAGTGATGTGAGCCTTCCTGAAATGAAAAAGGAAGAATTGTGGTCAAGAGAAGGTTCATATTTTCATATAGGATCTATATAGGAGTTTATGAAATACTCAGATTCTTTAAGTGAATTGCTGAATTTTCATCCCATCTTTTAATGAGCAATGTGATAAGCATTCAGGTTGTCATTTAACTAAATAGAAAATATATGTTAGAATAAAAAGATACAAAGATACAACCCCCCCCCCCCCCCCCCCCCCCCCAAAGAAAAACAATTCCCTTCATCTTGAACTGATGAACTGTTCCGCAAACATTTCCAAGTGTGGGTACGCTTCAGAGCAAAGTCAAAACCAAAACAAGAAAACATGATGACAAGTTCTCAACTGCAAACCTGCCAGTGCCACTGCGACCGCATCATCTTTGCATAAGTGCAACATGGTGTGACAGTTGACGCTGGCTAAATGCTAGAGGGAATATTATTTCCACCACCTCATGTTTATTTCAGCTTCTGTGGCTGCTGCAGTTCCAGCTGAGCCTCTCAGCATGGAGCAAACACCTTTTTTCCCTCACAGCGAGAGGAAAAATGAGTCAGGAGAGGGTCGATAAAAGTCACAAGAACGGTAACAAAACAAGTGGTTAAAAGCTGACGTGGTTTCAAGAACGAGTAGAATCCCCGAGGTTTACCCTTCTTTTCCCCGTCCCTTCCAAAACCTTGAGTTTTCCATATTTCACCCCTTACTGCCAACCATTTTTGACTGCATACTGTAAGATTGATTGCCTACCTTCCAGACAGCCATTAATTGCAATTGGTGCCAGGATAGAATAAAAGTCAACTATCACAGAGTTAAAGATGAGTAATATATCACAGGGAACATGTTGGCTCCGTGGTTCTGTCAAAGTTTGGTTGTCATTGTGAGACAACACAGGATTTGTTTGATAAACTCTCCTGGGTGGTCCATTCAGGGACACCTCTGACAATCCTCAATATTTTTTATTCGCAAACTATGTTGTTTGACAGTCACCCCCAACAATAAAGATCAACAATAAACAAATGGATGTCGTGAATAAGACGGATTTGGTTGGTCCTTAGAATGAAAAAAGTCGCCGACTTTGAAGTCTTGGAGGAAGAGATTTCATCACAATCTCTGCTTGTAACTGCACTGTCATGCAAAAATAATGTTACTAAAAAGTTACAAGGTATTCAAACTATTCATAGCAGTGAACTAATTGGAAACTGATGGCTGACCTGAAACGTACATGCAATTTTTTATTTCTTGTTATGGGCAGAAAACATGTTGAATGTCAAGATGTTCTTTTTTTTTATGTGGGCACCTTTATTAATGCCATTGCATTATGTCAGATTTCAATTAGTCCGAAACAGAGCAGGTCAGTCAGAGTAAGTGGGTACAAATTCTCAGCACAGAGTGACCCAGTTGTCAACAGTCTTGACAAGGTGTGTGAGAGGAGCACTTGTTGGCACGAGCCTTTTTTTAGATGGAATTGGAGGTGGGGAGAGAGAGAGAGAGAGAGAGAGAGCGAGAGAGAGGGGGGGACTGCTCACCGGTCTTCATCTGAAATCCAATTTTATTTGTGTGCTTGTGCATGAGAGCGTGTGTGTGTGTGTGTGTGTGTGTGTATGTATATGAAGAGTGGATGTACACACATGAGTGAACGTAACCTTGAGTGCATGATTGTATGATTGTGTGAAAAGGTCAGACACTCATGCAACAGGGAAGTCGGTTTGGTAATCAGGGAGAATTAAGGCCAGTGTGTAGCTCTGATTGTTAGTGGGTTGGCTGGTGCTGAGAGGTGTGGGTGGCGCACAGCATGGACCAAAAATACACATTAAGAATCTCAATTAAACTAATTCAGAGCTCACCGCTCCTCCTGTCCATGGATATAACATGGTATCTGAAAGATTTATAGCTGTTGGATGGTGTTCAAATAAAAGTGTTACATGAGTGGAAATGACAGTGATCAACTTCACCCTTCGACATTTCTTGTTTACTGTTTTCAGTATTCAGAGACTTAAATATACCCTGATCTTTTTTAAAAGGACAGATTGGTTTTCAACTGGGTTTAATCTTCCCACACACATCCAAAAGCTGTACAGTAAACAGGGGCTGCCACTGTGACTATTTTCATAATCATGTATTCTACTGATCATCCTGACTCACATTAGCGGATAAGAATATTTTAAAGAACAAGGGTGAATAAAAGAAACTGAGTGGGCAAGTAGCCTATCTTTGAAACGAACAATTATTGGTTTCCTTGTACAAAAAAAAAAAGTAGGGATGCAACTAACTAACTAACTATTTTCATTAAAGATTAATCGATGAGTCGTTCGGTCTATAAAATGTCAGAATATGGTGAAAATGTCGATCATGGTTTCCCAAAGACGACGTCTTCAAATGTCTTCTTGTCCACAACAGAAAAGATATTTCGCTTCCTCTCACAGAAGACATAAATCAGAAAATACTTAGAAAAGACTTATCGACAAACAGAATAGTTGGTGATTCATTTTCTGTTGATTGACTAATCGATTAAACAACTGATTGTTGCAGCTCTACAAAAAAATTATACAGTTGCGACTGAAAGTAAACAGTTTAAGTCGCTAAAAAGACCAACACCCAAATATAACCCACCAACAACGCTTTTGTTCAAATGCTGCAACTTTCAGTGTTGCATGCCAGTAAGTAAAAACACATAAAACTCCCATTGAAACCAACAAATTAGTGTTGGAATCTACAATAATAACTCTCCATTTATGAGGTTAATCAAATTATTATCTGATTACAATCAATAGTTCAGCTTTGGTCATTTTTACTTGCATCTGTAGGAGAAAATTGGAGAGAGAGAGGCGGCTTGTTGATCGCTTCGCTCCTATAGTGAATGCTGTGTGAGGTCCTTTCAGCACTTGGACATACGCTTTACTGCATACTGCCTATGTGACTTGGCCTGCATGTTAAGTGCCCACTGATGTACCAGCAGTGAGTGGAAAAACATACCGACATGTTCAGACTGCTCTGTTTAATGCCTCTCACCAATGAAGAGAAAATAAAAGGGAGAGGAGGAGGAGGAGGAGGAGGAGGAGGAGGAGGAGGAGAGAGTCAGTCAGAGATGTTGGGAAAGATAGCAAAAAAAAAAAAAGGTAGAGGGATTGATATGGAGAAATAGATGAACTGAGAGGGCACTGTCTGTTTTACAGCTATAGGCCATTAGCACCTTCAGTTGGCAGTAATCCTGAACAGGGCGGACTGCAGTCTCTTTTCCCAACAGCACAGTCACGAAGCAGAAGGATGCAGAAAGCAGAGAGGGAGAGAGAGAGAGACGGGAAAGTGAGACACGGATGAAGGCAGAGAGTGAAGATGCGAAGCCATACATTTTGCATGTACATGCTTCATTGAAGCCACGAGGGTGCTCCTCCTCTATCTTCCTGTCCTCGCTTAACCTGTGTCGTTCTCGTCTCTCGGTCCATGAGAGGTTTGAAATGACTAAGGCAGCTTTTGCTTCTTACAAATGTGTGTTGTTTGGCAAATGTTATGCGCGGTCTTGAAATGAATAGCTTGTTAGACAAAGCGTTGGTATAAGAAGTGTGTGTGTGTGTGTGTTTGTGTGTCTAACAGATTGAAATTCTCTTTCATAAATGAATGCATTGTATATTTGTTTGGAGGTATGCTTGTGTGTATTTGTGTGGATGTGCAGTATAATCTAGTGCTAAAACAATTACACACTGAAATGATTTATTCCTAGATTATTTAAAAAAAACAAGATGACTGGTAATTGTCTATTTTATTTCTTTATTAGGTTACAACCATCACAATATATTAGTTACACGATGGGTTTGAAATCAAAGCTGCAAAGCTGCAATAATAGTCTGTGTTCTTTCTTTTTCTTCTCTTTCTTAGTTTCATGTTTGTGAAAGACTTGTTGATGAAGGAACCAATTTGACTGTTTGTCTGCTTGTGCTTTTAGGAATTTTATTTCTGTGCCAAATTCCACTTCTCTTTTTTTCCGCAGTTTTCACAGTTTTATTTAAGTCACATGCTTTCCCGTCATTGTTTACCCAACATGCAGTGTAAATATCCACAACCTATTAGAAACCTAATAAAAAGCAGAAAGCCCCACTGTTTCAACTGACGCTCACAGGTATGAGTGCACATGTAAACAAACATGTGTATCTATTCAAGCGCACAAACACACTCACATAATCACTAAGATATGTGTTAGTTATTGCAACTTACCCGTTCACATCATTATCTCATTGTACAGTTTTGTTTTGAACTTTTTTTCTTTTTTAAAATGAATTTAAAATCCCCTCCAGACATATTTTAAGAGATATAAAAATATTCTTTAAAGAACCTTGAATAATTATTTGTGTCTGAAATGGGTTTTTCAGTAAAAGGTTCATTGACCTAGTTAGATATCCCTAAAATTACATACACCCCTTCTCGCTTTTTGAAAAATCCAGAATATTTTTAAATTTTAAAAACATAACTGCTGAATGCTCTTCTACTTCACTGAAAAGTCCGTTCTCAGTTTATGTGCACCATCCAGCTTCTCTTCCCCTCTCTTTGTCACTCTCCCTCTCTCTCAAACACGCACACACTGTCAGTGCTTGTGTTTTAGGGTGTTTACGCTAAGTTTTTTCCCTAGGTGGTATCCGTAGCTTACTAGTCGCTCACTTTGCTATAGCCTAGGCTAAAGTTGGCGGTTTGTGGGTCTGGTTCATGTGGTGATTAACGCATATTTTTATGGGTTGTGCAATGCGGATTGGCTCTCGTAGTGGGTCGGGTGGGGGTGGGTTTTTAAAAAACCCTGACCTGCGCATCGGCGATGCCCATACGTCATTCTGCACAATGAAGGTCAAACATCTAAGTGAAATAACAATAAGCAAAACACATTTTTGAGTGAAGTGGGTATTACAGAGTATTTAGGGGATATTTTTCAGTAGACCGTAAGAGAGGACAGCAAATCAGTTATATAATTGTGCAGTGCAATTTGTTCCTGATAAGACAATAAAGCTTTGAATCTTGATTGACTAACATTGAAAGCAGGAAGCTGGATAAAATAACCAAAAAAGGACATGAGTGCCTACTAAAAGCAAATAGAGAACCATCATCTCTCTGAGTCAGCCTTATTTGTAAGAAGTTCTTATTGACAGAATTAATGCTTCCTTCATTTTTTTTTGATCACATTTATTTATTCAGTTTTTATGAGAGACTGCTCAGAGTGTCTCTGCTGATGAGCAAAAGATCATTACTGTTGTTTCCGATTGAAGTTTGGGTTCTGAGAAACGCAGGAAGTATTTCAGGAAATCGAATCTGGTAAATGAGAAAAACAGAGCAGATATATCTAATACGTGTCAGTCATCTCCATCACCTCAGGTAATTAGTATTCGCACTGTATTCACAGACACCTCATGCTGAGACTGATAAAACTCCCTCAGGCCTTGCATATGTGCCTGTGTGTGCTTAAGAGTGGGAAACAGGTGCGCGATTCCCCATTTGCCCGTCTTTGTTTACATTGCTTGTGGCTGTGAGGAGGGTATAACGTGTGTGTGTGTGTGTGTGTGTGTGTGTGCGTGTGTGTGGTGTGTGTGTGGTTGGGTGTGTTGTTGTTTATGTGAAGGAGCATTCATGGTGCTGACGACAACGCCAGCCCCTGTGGTGCAGCTTCTCTCATACCTGCCACTTACACTTGAGACTCCGGAGACCTGTAGACCCAAAATGTGTGTGTGTGTGTGTGTGTGTGTGTGTGTGTGTGCGTGTGTGTAAGAGTGTGGTTGTCGCTTCAAAACACAAGTGCCGACTCACACAATGGCACCGCAGTAGAGCTGCCTACTATCACAGACATAACCAAGGGAGGGGAAGAAAAGAACAGAGATGACAAGATGAAAAGTAAGGTCTGGCTAAAAGATCCAAGGAAAGTGAGCAAGAGGGGGAAAAAAACAGCGTTGTTTTGGTGGTGGGGGGGTATCTTGATTTCCCAGAAATGAGAGAAAGGAAAAACAAACAAGTTCAGAGTCAATGAGAAAGAATAATTCAGGTAACACTCGAGAGAGAGCTAGCATGAGTCTGGAGAGGTCAAGGTGAAAGCCGAGCTGGAGGGGGTGACGGGTGTTTACAAGACAGGGAGTGACACAGAGGGATGGCAGAGGAAAACAAATGGGGAAGGAGGGAGAAAGGAACTTGGAGTGGGAGGGTTAACGTGATAGTCAGCTAAATCTTGAGGCTAGCCAGGCGCCATTAGATTAGCAGATAACTGCAAAGCAATCCGATTAGAGGCTAGTTTATCAAACAGTGATGCCAGAGTACTGAAGTGGAACACAGGTGAAGGCCAAAGTACACATCCCAGGACAACTTCAGGCTACAAGCATAAGCATACATTCAGGCACGCACATACACGTGCACTGTTTGCTAATGTTGTTAAATGCTTTCCTGTCCACGGAGGAGTTTGTCCTTGTGAGAGGATGTGCTACTCCTCCCTCTCCTCCTGCTCGGCCCCTCCCTCTTGTATTCCAAGTCACTGCCAGATGAGAGAGAGAGAGAGAGAGAGAGACAGAGAGAGAGATAGGGGAGGAGAGGAAGGAGGATCACATTTCCCAGAGTCAACGCTGCATAAGTGATATAGGAACCTTACAGCCAGCTATCAGTCATAAGCATCTTCCAGCCGGGCCTGCGCCAACCTCCTCCACAATGTCCTCCCCCGTTTCAGGTATTGATTTCAAACTGACAGCAGTTGTGATCGCCAGCGTAGATGTGACAGTGTGTTTGCCTGCCCTGCCTTGTGTGATACCTCTATATGTTATGGCTGTCATGTATGTAGGGCCATTAGCATGCTTGCAGTATCAGGTCAATTGCTACATCCCTTATTGATGGAGCTCTTGACTGGAAATAAATTGAAGTAGAGGCCTGCACATCGGAAATGTGTCGTTGACTCTGCTGGGGTCGTGAAGTATATCCCTGCAGCGCCCACGAGGTAAAGGGGGCATGCACGCCCAGGGCCCTGGCATTTAGCAGCAATGCAAAATAAGTATATGAATCATATTAAAACTAGATGAAAACTAAATGAAATATTTAAAGCCACATTTGCCTTTTGCTACACACACTATGCATTAGTGTGTTTTGGTGAAATTGACACATCAGATGGAAAATTTGAAGCGTAGCCGACTGTTTGTTGACAGTCAATATCAGCGTAGAGACAACTAAACCGAAAAGAAAATAACAGAGCGGTTCCCAGAATCGACACAATTAAACAGGAAACAGCAGAATTTACTGATCTTCTTAAAAAAAAACACTTTTTTTTTTTCTTTTAGAACGACACATCCTGTCAGCAATGGAAAATTGCAGCTGAATAGAGATAGCAGGTAACTGTTGGTTTAATAGCCTAGTGACAACTGAACCTAACGTTATTTTATATCAGTCAATTACCTGAGACCCTGCTGAAAGAGTTAGGTCCATACCACCCTAAAAAAACAAAACAAAAAACAGCAATCTTATTTCCATGGTGTCCTGTTCAACATATTTTAATTATTTGTGCTTTAGGAATAATAATATACTGTGGATATACTTTTTTGTTATATAGTAGCGGTGTGAAACCAGCTTGTATACAATGTGTGCTGGTCTGTATAACGACTATAATTAAGGTTCAAAAACTATTGAAGTCATAGTCTAGATGGCTCTCTGTAAGTGTCATTGCTGCTTGCATATCAATGAGAAATATCGCTCCCAAATTTCCTCACGTTTGCGAGATGTCTGATGGAGGACACACATCATTTCATGTCTCTGCTCAAACATCCATTGTGTCCTCTATGTTCTTATCAATTCCCCTTAATGGAGACAACATGTGGCGCCACCTGACTGGTTCAACCAGTTGGTTTTCCACTTAAGTCAAATCAAAATTCATTCTGTTGTTGATCTAAGCTTAAGTAGGCAGCAGTGTGTGACTGTGGTCATCAATGATATCTGTGGGGGAAAATAAGCCTGTGACGATGCTCGTAAGCCTCGTCGACCTGCTGCCAGTCACATGAGCACTCCTACACGCTCTTTATTGCAGGGTGAAGGAGGAATTTAATGGAAAATAGCAGTGTGATGTAAAGCTGTATAAAAACTAGTGCTTTACCAGCCAAAGGTCATTTTTACATAGTGTTTTTACACTATGGGTTACACTAGGTTAAGAATCATCTGCTATTATCCATGACCTCTATACATATCAGTTGAATGGGTGGTAAAAGGTAGGATCTCTGTTGAGCTTAAAGTTTTCAAAATGAACTACCAAAGCTCTCACCATACCTAGATGATATTGGAACCATCATATAAGCTCTTTGTTTTTTTTTCCCATGCATATTTTTGACTGCTAATTTGTTTCTAGTTACAGACACATGGCTCCGTCTGGTTTAAGAGCATGACAGAAAGTGAAAGAGGATGTGCAGTTGGAAATTGTTTTCTCTTCACTTTAAAAAAGCAGAAGCTGAAAGCTGAACAATCAGCCGGAAAAAGTGGCGAGTCAACTGTTTAGCACATCCCTCGCTGTATTTCTCTCTCTGTCTCTCTCCCTCTCTCTGTGTGTTTGTGTGAGAGAGACACACAGAGAAGGCAAGACATCTGTGAGGTAATGCCTCATAAGGTTTTCTCGGTGCGTCTGGCTTTGTTTTTCGGGAAGGATGAGGGATGTGGCTTGCCGGGGAAGAGACAAACTGACAGCTGGATAGTGCCTGAAAGGACAAACAGTGACCTAAAGGCTAAAAGGGTGAAAAATGCACAGGCTCTGAGGCAGTTCAGTGTCCTTTGACCAACTGATGTGATATTGCAGCAGGCTTTGGTGAACGCTGCTTTACTTTTCATGCTTGCATCATGCTGACTCATCAGAAAGAGAAAGAGAGAAACAGAGACACAGAGACAGACAGAGTTTGTATGCTCAATAAATTGTTTCTTGCTGCTGGTAAACTCTTCTGAAGACAACTTTTCATCGCTCCTTCCTCCTTGCATCCTCATGTGATCAAACCGTGTGTGCATGGAAATGAAATTAACCCTGACAGATTGATGATTTTTTTTAAATTTTTAAATTCTCGCCTCCCGTCAGAGCTCCATCTATGCTACCTTTGCGCTTTTCAGCACATCTGCCCTTTGTCAGAAATAGCCACTGTGCTGGAAAATGTACAAACACCCACAGCTTCACCTACCTTCTCTCACATTCCCGTCCACCTGTGTATTGATTATTCTTTGCTTTTTCACACTGCTCGTGTAAACAGTTAAAACAAGATGACTCATTTTGCCGTGTCCATTGCTTTTCTCATGCACCAATGGCATACACTGAGTTTGGTGTCCTTCAGACCACCTCTGCACAGCTCAGGAACTGGATGTACTAAGCTCAGTGAGTGGTACACAGTAGCTTTTAGCCCTCTTCCCCGCTGTTAGTGAGCTCCTGTTTCACCTGCATTCAAGATATGCATCTTTTTCTTGGCTGATGCACATCATCCTAAACTATATATTTCCCTGCAGAATCCGTTTGATTTCCCTCAAGTTTCAGGACCTGCGGGTAGAAATTATGCTTGTGAAGTATTTTCAGCAAATATTAAATGCTGAACGTGTCAAATGTAACTTAAGCTTTTAATTTGTCTCCTGATTATGACAGACACACGTGCTGAAATGATAAACAGGATTTCTTTATTCTTGTGTGCTGTAAATAACATAGAATTCTGTTTATGATGTTTGTGATGTATTATGTTTTCTTTTTTTTTAATTCAAATCTCAATTTAACTTGAACCTGGTGAGTTAAAGGTTAAAGGAGAACAATACAAATATCACATAGATGATAGAGATTATTAAGGTAGAATATAAAGAGTTTGCTCTTTCAGAAATGATCTTCCTGACTGTACGTGTCCGTATTTCCAGACTATTCTTGTTCTTTTGTGGCAGATCACAGTCATTCCTTCTCTTGTTGGCCCTTGAGTCGCTGACCTTCTTTGAGTGTAAATTAACAGATGAAAGGCATCTTTGAGTTGCTAGGCAACCAGGCCACTCTATTAACCTTTTTGCATTTCTCTCTAATGAATTACAGTAGGAATGCTGCGTGAACACATAAACATGACTGTATACATTGTGTGTTGCATAAAGTCTTAGCAGCTCATACGTTGTTACAATTTAAACCAAGTATGACATTGTCTGACCACATTTCTCAGACAAATCTGTTTCAGCTGGGAAGTTTGTTAGAAACAATTTGTTTAAATAAAGCCTTTGTCGTTGCTGTGAAAACATTTTTTTTTTTTTTAGACAAGTTGTTCTTTTCATGTCTTTTTGTACAGATTCTCTGTTACGATAAACTCTGCCACACTATGTTTGCCATGGACTATTTGTTGTGACTACAGCAGTGATAATACATTCAGATGATGATAATAATACCACAAACCTCAAGTCTATCTAGTTATCTGCTATCATAATTGATGATGTAGACTATACATCCGTACTGTACTGTTGTTTATACCTGATCTCTTATTATGTTTTCTGATTCACAATTTTTCAAGTTTCTTTTGACAGCAACAATAGTCATTTAAACCTGTTTTGCTCACTTTAATCATTCCTCCTTTTCATACAGGCCATTTACAGACTCCTTCCTAATTTATTTCCAATGTACTTGCTCTGTGAAAAATTGCATTCCAAAGTTTATCTGAAGTTAATAAAAGGCTTCAGCAGTCTGAATTAGACAAATCAAGTGGGTATCCTCCAATGTTACTTTTTTAGTATGAAATTAAAAACTAATAACTGTGTGCATAAAGGCATTTGAGTGTTGTTTTAAGACAAATGAGTTTGATTTCAGTTTAACAATCCATCACTGCTGTGTGTTATACTTGCTGTTTAACCACAGACGGAAAAACTGAACTGTAGGTAAAAACAAGGTATTATATAGTTTCACAACGCTGGGGGAGGAAGTGGGTGGGAATGCTAGCTTCTTAGTCTGCACAGAACATGTAAGCTCTTACATTGAGTAGTTGAATGAATGTTAACAGGCTAAGCTTCTTCTAGAGAGTAAATAACAAAATGTCTTATCTCAAAAGGCTTCTCTCTTCTCATGACAGAGGGAAGCACAGCAGGCCACTTTAGGGCTCTACTCACCCTTCTATTTAACTTGTCTCCTATTTGGTTCGTTGCCAGTTACCCTGTATTTTTGGAGAAGGCCCTCTGATGTCTGAATATGGCCTTATTGGTTTAGCAAGTAAGATTCAGGGATTCCCCAAACCAGGATCCCTGCTGTTTGCATGACCTTGTAGTCAGATGAGGACTGGCAGCTAAAGCCAGAGAAAAAAGAAAAGCACTCATGCAATATATTTGATAAAGTCCTCTTCTGTTTTGTTAAATGTGGTTTAAAATGATCCCTTGTCTGAAATTTCACTCAGCTGGATTTAAATAAATATTCAGCACACCAACACACTACCTGCTAATATACTCACTCCATTTATCACATGTAACAAAGTGTTTTCAGTCATCACCTGATGAGTCCGGCTATCTGCTTTTCCTCTGAACTTCATTAGCATGTCAAATAATGTCAGAATCTCCCCGCTATCTCTGACATTATCATTTAATTAATGTGTTGACAATGCGAAAAAAAGAGTGAGAACTTTCGGTATGTGGTAGGTCTCATTTCCCTTTCCTGCTTATAATGTCTCTGTTATCTGTCACAGACAGGTTTGTGAATAAAATAAAATGCTGGATGCAGCTATGTCTAGCTCCCCCTGAAGAAAGGTCACTGCTGATGAATTTCAATTACCTGTTCACCAGAAATTGGCAGTCGATAGTAATCTAGGTTCAAACGTAGTCAACTGCATTTTGATTGACAACATTGTGCACTTGTAGCTCAATAAAAAAAACAACAAAAAAAAAACATCTGCGTATGAAGGACAGGATGCAGATGGAGCTGGGCAGGGTGTGAGCATCGTTAGAGATGCATTTCTTAAATCAATAGAATGAAGCGCTATGATGAAAAGTGTTTTGCTCGCAAGTACCCCCGGCTACAGTCTGGTGCAGAACTATACAATATGTATGTATATGTGTGGTTTTTTGCTTCCTGTTTTTCTTGAAAGTGAACAAATCCCTTGTCTCCTCTTCCCAGAGTCCTGCTTTAACATAGTGTTTGCACACCGATGACAATCTTAGGATTATGCAGCTGGTGTTTTTTTTATCTATCTCCCTTATGTTTGATCAGATTAGCTGCTGAGTATTTGCATTATATTGTGTGTGCATGTGTGTAAAATTGTGTGTGTGTGTGTGTGTGTGACACTTCTTGTCCTTCAGGTGCCCTCGCAATGCAAACAGAGAACTAAAGGAAATAGAGATTAACAGAGATAGAGGCAATGGAAGAATATCTTACATACTTTCTCCTAACATCCTTTGCAAACATGTTGTAAAATTTTCAGTAGTATTATTATCACCTTGCTGCAGTGTTACAATACTGTTAAATTCCCTCCTGCACGTTAAGCCTGTACAGTGGAGCAGTGCAGAGCTGGCATTGCTGTCGTCCTTAATGAGTGTGGTAAATCAGCCAGGATGCTCACGGATGCAGCATGTTAAATCGCAATAAGCCCTTTGTACAGGAAGTGACAAAGGAGCTTCCACTTTGCATGGCCCAGTGATTGAACAACTTCTGGTAAACAGGCACAGGCAGAGGGAAATGGCAAAAACACAAGACAAATTATGGTCAAATTTAGCTCTGTTGAGGATGGTACATCCTGCAGATTAGTCTGTTCAGACCTGGAAAAGATATGCCAATAGGAAGGAAGGAGGGAAGGAAGGAAGGAAGGAAAGGAGGGGTCGGGGGAGAACGGCAGATGGATGAAGAGAGGAGTGCCCTGTAGGATCCCTACTGCATGTGACCATCCGGTGGACTGGTTTCATGCTGCTGAGTTCACTAAGCTGGAGAAGATTTTTTCAGTTCAGAGAGAAACTGTCAGACCTCTCTGCATTGTACGAGTATTGAATTTTCAAACTCACATAGGAATTTCATCACAACGTGTTCGTGCACAAGAAATAGATATTTTTTTCCCCCATTGTTAAAAGCAGAATCTTTATTCTAAGCCATAGTGGAGTGGGATTTGTCACTGCATGGGGAAATTGTTTATTTGGCTTAGTGGTGCTTTGTGTTGTGCTGTTCTCTCCCACTGCCCCCCCCCCTCCCCTTGAAGCCCTCAACAGCTGTTCTGACCCTGGTTCCCCCCTCTTCGCCCTTGTAACACCCACACACTCCAGCCTGGTATGTCAAAGCAGCCACTCCGCAGTGGGATTTTTATTTTTCATTTTTTGAAGGACATCGAGTTCCACATTGTGCGCTTTTTTTCATTACATAATTAAGCAAATGCCCAAGAAGAAAAAAACATTGTTGTCCTTTGAGAGATGTGACTAATGTGACTTTAGGCACAGTTTCTACCTTTGAAATATCCATATATGTTTGTGTGCGACCGTGGATTTTATATTCATCTAAAGAGTTTTAACACAAACATGTGAGGAGGTTGCAGGTTTAAATGTTCCCTGAAATCATGCAGGTTTGGGGCAAAAGTTGTCTCCCAGGCAGTCTTCAGGCGCCAGACGTTGGAGCTTCCCATAGAGCATGGTGATAATGGGATCTGAGGGCCCAACGGGGGCAGGTCTACCCTTAAACACTGATGTAGTACTGCTGCCAGAACTACTGCTCATGTAGCTGCTGGCTGAATGCTTACAAGGTTTTTTGTGCTCCACAGGGGGCTGTAAAGTCAACCACATGAAGGGATAACGTAACAGAGGACCAAAATAACTTAATGATGCCTCACTCACTTATGAAACTCATTATAGGTGCTTCCTCCCTTTGATATGGATTACAGAATCCCTCTGAAGCAGTGTGGGATTGTGCGTGATGTGTGTTGGGATCTGGG
The DNA here is from genome assembly GCA_029490765.1 of Euthynnus affinis. Lineage (NCBI taxonomy): Eukaryota > Metazoa > Chordata > Actinopteri > Scombriformes > Scombridae > Euthynnus > Euthynnus affinis. The sequence continues at coordinate 4,745,246 of CM055856.1, read as the reverse complement.
TAGCAGGGTAGTGCAATAGTATTGAGATGATCACTTTTGAGGCATTGCATTACGAGGCAGAACACATACAACCACAGAGGAAAAAGTCAATGATACTTTCTCGAAAGACAGACTACTTGATTAGGTAAAAATAAACCTAAATAACAAGTTTTCTCACTTTTTGAAAAGCGTACTGAAATCGTGGGACTCACGGAGCCCAATCCTGAGAGGACTGTGGCCAAGACGCTCGTCTATCCGCCGGTGTTTCTTCTTTACAATAATGCAGCAAGACTTCATACAGCAGTTTTTCATACCAAAGAACTCCAGAGGATAACACTGCATATGAGTATATATAATGCGTAGATTGTTTTGTGCCTACCGCATTCCCACTGTGCTGAGAATAACAATCACGCCTAAGAAACAAGGACAGCATGAGAAATGACGTTGGTTATAGGTGACACAATGCAGTACTTGCTTTAGATAAGGATGGCTGAATGGTTGAATAGGGCTTCATCTTCCCACTGCTCCTCGTCTTCCTTCTCTTTGACACCTTCACATGACCTTTAAAACAACAGTGTGTCCTTGCATCGAAAAAATAGTTCAGTTTGACGTGGGGGTCTTGGCTTTTTGGTGAAACTGGGTCAGGTTGTAGCATGGCATGGATATCAGTGTGGTTTTCTTACGCATCCTCATCAGATTCATCTCCCCTCCTGCTGTTCAGCTCTCTCCTAGGGAATCCTGACTCCCCCTCTTCACAGTAAAGGAGAGAGGCCAGACCTAAAAATAGGAATCGTCGTTCTCCCTGTTCTTGCCTTGCATGCCAACCGCCTTCTTTTATTCCTGATGCAAGACACCCTCAGTTTTGCACCCGTTTCTTTTCCCCTGCCAATCCATTAATCAACCATGCCCGCTCAGATCAGGATGTACCTGATTTTCCCCACTGCAGTCCTGCCAGTCAGGCTTTCCGGGCAAACACAAAGGTCACCTTCACCCAGAGCTCTTCTGCAAAGTGGGAACATTGAACCACTCCGCTCTCGCGTCCTCCACCCTCCCTTCACTGTGCATTTACACAAGCACACCCCCTTCCTCCCATGTCCTACATTTGTGTCCACTTCTGGGAGTAAAAGCTAACTGCAACTGTAACTGTGATTCATCTCAGCAGCAATTCAGCCCTGTTCCACTCCCAGCTCTTACTAGTTATCGCTAGTCAGCCATAACCAGTGGTGGAGGAGGTGTTCAAATCATTTACTTAGCAAAAGTAGCAATGCCAAATTCAAAAATACATTATTAAAATAAAGGACCAAAAGTCTTGCTTAAGTAAAATTATGTAAGGATTATCAGTGAAATATCCTGAAGTTTCATAGTGCAGAATGGATCATGGCAGTTGTGCAATATTGGACTCAGTTACCTTCCACCATTATGCCCTAACTGGCATTATGATAAAGCGGTAATGTAAAACATTCAAAGCATGGTCCAAGTATGTTCAACCACATGATTATCTCATAGAAAAGGAGAAGGAAGAAGCTGTGTAAGAAGGCTGATCATCCTGTAGATCAAAGATAAGCGAGTGCAGATATCACGCCAGGGTTCTTTTTTTTTTTTTCCACTGGCACTGGAACAGTCCGCGAGTCGCTTTGCCAGCCTCTTGACGAGACAGAAGGAGCCCAGCCAAGGATCAGGCTCACGGGGATTATTTATAGAGTTGAGTGGGCTTCACGGACGCAGGCGTGGTGGAATGTGTCAGAGAGGAAAATGCATCATTGATCAAAGCCTGCTCAAAGACGTAGTCTTATTTTTGCCAAACGCTGAGCAGAGACGGAGGTTTGGAAGAAAACAATAGCTTGTACCAAAGGCTCCATGTGTGCTGTGCTATAGTAAGCTTGCCTGCTCTTCTACCCACACCGAGTCCTCTGCACCTACACAGGTGACTGGACTTCACTGAACGCTTGCCAATTTTAGCCTCCTTCTCTTCTTTCTCTACTCCAGCATCTAAATAGCTTTTCAGCCCTGGATGTTTAAAATACACACATAGTGGGTGTTTGGAAAGTGAATGTACTGCACACAGAGGCAGGTGTGTACCTTCATAATAATATGTGGGTTGTATTTGTGTGTGTGTGTGTGTGTGTGTGTGTGTGTGCAGAAGACAACACAACCTCTTTTGGAATTGTGTCACAAGAATTGCAGGCACTTCTTACTTGTGCATCTCTCTTCAATATACATCAAAAGAGATAGAAACAAACACAGAATCACGAGCAAGGACAGGCTGTGGTTGTGTGTGTGTGTGTGTGTTTGTATGTTTGTGTGGACACCACAAGGCACATCTGTCAGAGGACAGTGCAGGATGTTGCTCCTCCTTTACCCCCCCCTCCTCTCCGGTCCCATTCAGGGAGTAGAGAAGAAGGGAAAAAAGAGAGGTGAGGTGTAGGGAGGGAGGAGGAGGGGAGAGGAATATAGCAGAGGTGTCCTGTACTGCAGCAGCAGCATAGCTCTCTGGTGGCAGGCGGGGGCATTTCTCTCTCCCCACCATTCGCTGCAATGCAGACGATAGTCAAGGTTATGTCTGTGTGGCCGCATTGGCAGACTGAAGTATGGAGGATGCCTGGTAGGCAGTCCAAGAGACAATGATTATATTTTGGGAAACTTGCGGTCTCATTGTCCTGTAATGGCTTCATATATAGTCAAAGAACCTTTATTCTCAGACTTGCAGATCCCATACCAACTCCTTTAATAGTACCTGATGTTTCTGGGCCTTGGAAAACCACATTTTTCTTCTCTTACACTGTAGAGATAACATCTTTATTATTTGCCTCTTTGCTGCAGAGTTGCCTGTAATCTTTTGGCAGGCTGTCATTTCATACAAGCGTTGTGTCTGAGGTGGAGGGTAAATGCCGTGGAGATGTGTGGCACGGGACTGGCAGGGTGACATTTATTGTTAATCAGCCTCTCGCTCTTCCCCCAGCTTCCACTGTCTGTTTGTGATAAACATGTCAGTCTCAGCCACACTGCAACATGGAGGACCGCAGGCTGTGTATGGTCAGTGCCTCTGAGAGGCCTCGTGTGAACTTTCATTAGAAGTGCAACATGCTCACTTCCTGTGAGCTGCAGTCTTACATAGACACACTGAGAAGAAACAGGAGAGGATGACCAAATTTCCACATCCTGTGTGTGTATGTGTATGTGTGTATACATGTGCCCAAAAAAAATTCCTTTGGCTTCCACTTTTGTTGCGCCTGGGGCTTAGGCAGACGATTCATTGTGAGCGGGTTCAAAACAGCTGCCTCTGTCAGATATTATTGAGGAAGTGATAGATCATTTCCCACAGGATGGAAAACATTCAGCGCACCGTTAGTCTTACCTTAATTGTTTCCCAGTATCAATCTCATCTCTTTATTGGTTCTATATGAAGAGATCTATGTAGAGAAAGGGAGAGAAAGAGAAAGAAAATTAATACAGGAAGGAACTGAAACACAGAGATTGAGTGACAGAGAGAAACACAGAGTGAGAGAGCAAACAATAGTGAGAGAGTGAAAGGACAAGCGATGAACAGAAAGAAAGGGACTGATGACAAGACCCAGGTGTCAACGCACCATTGTCAACTATTATCCTTTCATAGGTCATCATCGGGAGTTGGGCAAACACGCTTTCATGTCACACTCCCCCCACATCCTCCACATCTTTGGCAAACAGAGCCAACATCCGGTGCCTGTCACTGAAAGCCATTTGGGAAAATGAAAAAGAAAACTCTGTGGTAATGAATGTAATGAGAAGAAAGCTTTGAGATGAGAAAACACAGTTTAATTAAGGCAATGCAGACCATGGGGGAGTATTAAACATAGTTATATCTGATAGGATTCAACGAGTGCCTCCAATAGTGATAACTGTGAGGGGTGTGGTGCTCAGCAGTCAGTTTGTTACCAAAAGGCTGGTCTGCACCTCTCTCTGTGTGTGTTCTCACATTAGGAGATTGTAGCACAAGGCTGTTGCCAGACGAAAAACTCTATTTTATTGAATTGCTTTGTTTGAATAGGAAGGTTACACAGTCTCCCTTGTGTTGTAAAATTTGTCTATGGCTTGCAGAGAAATTATTGAAACTTTATGAACCTTAAGACGCTGTACCCACTCACCAAAAGTTGTGCAGTAGATAAAAGCCTCCTATTCCTAACTGAAACTACATACTTTCAGCCTGTTTTCCCAGATAAAATTAAATTGTTTTTTTCCATGCACAGGAAGTAACTAATCCAAGCCTAAAAGCAAAATAATAAACTTGTTACTAAAGAGAAGCAAAGCAAATACTCACTAGACCTTTCTTGTCCCTTTGGTGCCTTTTGTATAAAGTGAATCCAAAAAAGCCAATTTGGTAAATATGGGGATTTCTGCAAATTAAAGTTCTTTCAGAACTTTCAAATTATTTTCTCCCACTGTCACTCAGTTACCAAAACACCAATGTGCAAAAGTCCCAAGTGCATCATAAATAGTGACAGATGCTTTAGGAGATAAAGATTTTTATTTGACAGCAACAGCATGCCATTTTATGGACTGTTTTGTTCAAAGTGCCACAAGTGCATGCATTTTTAGATCTATGGGTAGTCCCAGTGAGAATTGAGTCCTGTAATCTTGACACATTCTGTTCTAAAACAGTCAAACACATTAACTGAACTGGTGCACACAGCTTGTGGTGGGAGTTAGAAATCATGAATATGGGCTGATAAAACAACCCTCAAACATCCTCCACTAAACCAGGGAAAGTAAAGTTGGCAGGGGATTGTAGGGGAATCCAGGGACAAACAACCCCTTCCTGTGTCTCGCCCTCTCATATACAAGGATAATTCTGTTATTATTTAACACAGCTTCTACAGAATTACCAGCATGACCTGACAGACAGACAATCACTCAGAGTAAGTGGGAGCTGACCGATGCTGAGATTGACAGCGGACACCTTGCCTACGGAAGAGGACGATGACAGAGTGATAAGACATTGACCGTGAAGAAATCCGGAACTGGATGTGACTTGAACCTGCAAGAGACTCTCTCTCTTTCTCTCTCTCTCTCTCTTTCTCCCTCCCTCATGCTTAGCAACAAGCATGCACACATGTACACGCGCAAACTAACCTGAACTCAGCTTATGAAATAGGTACTGCAGGAAATAATTGGCCCCATTGGTGGCGCGAGGCGATGGAAAGCATGAGGAAATCAGCTGGGGACAACAAGGGCAGTGTGATAGAGAAGCCACAGGAGAGGCTGACATTGGTGTGCGTGCGTGCATTCAAATGTGCAGTGAACTCAGAAAGGTGTTATATGATTTATGACAAAACCCGTTGATGTATTGAGTGGTCTCATGACTGATAAATCATAAATAATAATCAATAAATCGACTCTTAAATACACATGCCAGTGTTTCCCCTGCCTTGGAGGAGCGGTTCGTTTCCCCAACTGGGCTCCCTGCCCCTTCCCATCCCCCCGAAATAAACATATATGTTTATTCATGTCTGTAGATAAACTAGCATAACGCTGTCACTTATGGTCAACGTATGGGACTGAAGCAGTCAACCTAGGGGAAATACAAGGCGTTGTGACTGAAGTATCTAAGCTTGATGGCAGCACTTGGTGCCTTTTTCTGTGCTTCCACAGCTCGATAGCATTGACCTCCACTCTCTCTGTGGGCCAGTAATTACTCAGATTGTTTGGTGTGTCTTTGGCTTGTTCACAGTTCTCTGGGGGGTTTCTACTTATTATCTGAGCACGGAAAGAGCCTTAACAGCAGACCCGGGGCTTTACATTCAAGGCACAGGGAGCATCATGTGCCTCAAAGACCACCTGGATGAAAATTTAAATCCATTTGTGCACTGGGACAAACACGAGCATGTCTGCACACACTCAATTCACGCGTCTCAAATTCCCTCTCTGACTTTCGATTTTCTCACCTATTCACACATTATGTTCGTGTAGTGCAAACTCTAAGATGGTGCGATGATTTGCACAATGTGTAGCTGAGACTACCGCTGCGAGAATTCAAATGGTCGCCCACATGAGAAATTACTGTGACAAACAGTGACAGGCCCGACTTCTCTCTCCTTCTCACTCTCTTTCCCTCTTGTCTCTCTTCTGTCTCTCTTTTCTCTCTGCATCTGTCCCTCACCTCTCCTATTTCCAAAATCTGTATTTAATACAGAGATGCTTTATTTGGATGACAGATAACACAGATAACAATGCCGTGTTGCCAAGGCAAATGTTACTGACATTGTATTTATCTCTCTATCCATCTCTCTCTCTCTCTCTTTTCCCCCCTATGAGAATTAAGTTTTGCAATTTGATTTAATTTGCTTTATTGGTATTGAGGTTGCACAGCATTGCCAAAACATCTAAACAGATTAAGTTAACATTAAGTTCATTAAACTTGCTCTCTTTCTCAATCTCTGTCAATCTTTCCTTCTTTATCTCCTTTGCAAATACACAATCTTCGCATAGATCCACTTTACCTCTCTTTCGCTCTCTTTTTCTCCCTCCTTCTCTCCCAATAGATGTCTCTTTCCTCACAGTTTTAGGGAGTAGAGTCTGTTAGAGGCTGAATGATGGCTGCCTTAAGCTCTGTGTGGCAGGATTCAGATGTCAGTTTGTGTAACCGTCTTGGATGTGGGAAGGAGGAGGCACTGTGGTGCCTTGGGGTAGTGGTGGGCAGCCCAGACTTGTGTAGGAGAGGAAGGGGGTGGTGTGGGGGTGTTCTGATGATGACCTCCCACCTACCTCATCCAAGTAGACTGGGGCTCACTGAGCTGTGAAATCCTTCAAGGCAAAAGCCAGAGCTCTGTGATTCTTCACATCTTTTGCCTCAGCAGGGAACTGTGTTTGGCTTGCTCCCAAAAAAAAGACAATATACATACATATGAGATGACCTTGACTTTTACTTGTTAATTTAGTTTGTGAAGTAATAGATTCCCTGATTTGTTGCATTTTTGTCTTTTTCCGTTAAAAATTGGTGAAAATCTTGGCCTACCTTTTTTGCGGACAGTCAGGGAAACAAATCATGCTGATGTATCATGTTACTGTCATTGTTTAGGTGGATAAAAATAAAAAATGTGTAAATAATTCAGCCTGCTCCAAAATTACAAGGACAACAGCTGCTTTGATGAAAATGATTAATCTGATAATTAGAGGAGGACATATTTTTTGCCTTGACTCAAATGTCAATGAGATTGAAATAGTGATTAGTGATTTTAAAAGACACAGTAAGCATGTACCCTTGTGGTGTCTGTGTGTGCTTGATTTCTCAACCTTTGACATGTGTGCATTTGATGTCTAATGTGGCTTAGCTGTGACTAGTTGTCTGTTAGGGCGTTCTGTATGTGTGTAGACATTGATCCTATGATCCTCCAGCACACATGCAGGCAAACACAACACACATACTGTGACTCATGTTGTGGAGAGCACATCATCAAGAGGGCCCTGCTCTGCTCCGTTCTGTCTTCATTCCCCATTACCCACGCTCCCCTGTTGCCTTATTCACTGATTCACATTGCACATACACAAATGACACAGTCGCTCTGTGGGCGAGAGCAACTGAGCCGTGCTTGACTTCTTTCTGCAGACAGAGTTGAGATATGAGAGGAGAAAAGAGTAGCGAATGGCAGGCAGCCAGCACAGCCATGACGAGGAGGTGGGATGGTTTGAGGTTTTGTGGGATGTGGAGAAAAGTGGGCCATGGTAGTGAAAGAAACAGTATGTCCATAGTCCCACAGGAAGACCTTTAGGGGAAAGATTCATCTTCCATGTGTCTAAAAGCAGGTTGAGTTGCTCAGCACTCTGATCATTTAAGATTTACCTTTTTTAGCCATCACCTGATGAACTACAGTACAATGTTGCATTCTTTAATGTGTAGCAGAACAGTCACGTTGTGAGCATTCAGAGTCAGAGGACATTTTAGTTTTGCTTGTGCTTTCTGACATTACAAGAGAACAGATAGTGGGAGAAGCCCTTGAGGTTTTTTGTTGGGGTGCTTGTGTTGCACCCACACACACACACACAAACAGACACACTCTATAAAGATTAAGCAGGCATTCGTTTTTCTGACAGTGCTGCATTCCAGGATGTATAACAGACTAGTTGAGTACAGGAAAGCCAAACAGATGCATATGCATTTAAAGATAGCATACCATATAATTGGAAATACATTGATTATGAAATAGGAAGTCTATAAAAAGTACTCAGTTTTTCCATTGCGCCCTACAGTGCCATTTTAAGAGGTTATTGTTTTTGGCATGCTCACTCAGTAGGGTACTGCAGTCTAACAGGCAACCCGAAAGCTCATGTTGCATAAATTGCCTCTATGTAGTTATGTTCCTCATGCCATACTGCTTACGGCACCCAGCATCAGGGTGTGACAATAGTGATGGCAGGGAGAGCGAGTGTGACATACCGCTGCCCTTCAGAGGATGCTGGGGACCCGTCTCACAGCCTGTCCATCCCCAGCAGCTTCAACCTTCCATCAGGGAGTGTTTGACCCAGCCCGAAGCAGCCAGCATCACCACAGGAAAGGGGATGGGGGAAGTGTAGGGGATTACCAAAATACCCTCACATCACCGCAGCAACAACAGTAACAGCAGCAACAGGCAGTCAAGTGAGAAGCACTCAAGCACACACACATATACAGAGATACTGACATCTCTACTAAGAGAGACTTCTGGAGGTGTGGAAAAAGTGGTGAGAGAGTGCAACAGAAGCTTGATCAACCAAGGGAAAAAAGACAGCTGCATGTATGAAAATACATAGACAACAATTTTAAAAATGTAAAAAAAGGATTGCTTCAAGGAAATTTAAATTTTCATGAAATTTATAATGTATTTGGCCTTGTTTCACCTTTGTTATTTTGCATTTGTCTGCAACACAAATATTATTGACCAGGGAAGTTTATCCTTTAGGTCACCTTGCTTATGATTTAGCATTCAATAAATGGAATTTAGTTTCGATGATATGTGAAAGGATTCCTGGCACACACATATTTTGCCCATTTGGTTTTGATTGAGAGGCTGGAGCTGAGGGTAACAGCATGTTGTCTAGCCTGGCTGTCAGGCTAATTGTAACAAAATGTTAAAAAGACACCCCTCACACCCTTTGACCCTCTGTGGCTACAGCGCTTCCCTAAAGAAGGGATGTAAACAATCAGACCTGAACAGATTTCCGCCTCTTGCCACTCGTTCAGTCTGCTTTCTGTCTCACAGAGCTTTCTTCACATACCCCCAATACCCTAGTCAATGTAGATGTCCATCTGGTTGATTTTGCAAACAGCCCCAGAAAGTGCAAAAGACCAGCTGTCTTTTTGGTCTGTTTTAAAAATAGGCCAGAGTTTTTAATGGCAGTTTTCTGTCACAGGATGCAAAAGGAGTGGGTTAGTGAGATTAAAGAGCACATCATTCGGGTTGAAATGTGATCTGTTGATTATGGCCTCGATATTAATCTCCCACTACAAGTACTATGATGGCTGGGGGTTAGATGAACTTTTGGAGGAAACAAAGATGAGGATGACAAAGAGAGACAAAGATAGGGTCAGCATTAATGTCCGGCCTCTTATGTGAAGTGGTTGACAAGTTCATTTCACTCCTAGGTTACTTCTGTGAAAGAGTTTGAATTGTATTACCCTCCAGCTGAACCAACAGCACTCTCCTCACCCTCACAGTCTTGGCAAGGGCACATTACTTACCATGTTCCTGTGGGTCTTGGCAACAGCTCTCACATCAATTGCATGCGAGTGTTTTTGAAGGGGAGAGTATAAATGCTTGAATAAATCTGTTTTAACCCATAGTGAGCAACACTTTTAACCTGGGTGGTACTAGCATCACTAGACCACAATACACCATCTGGTGTGAGGCCAGTGAAGGCACTATAGAATATACAAAAATATTTTCATCTACATTAAAGTATGAACTGTCTTTCTAATCAATATGATTTACTTTTTTCCATATCTGAAGAATTATACATTTCAAAATAATGATATTGAGTGCTTATGTGTAGGGAAAAGACATAGAGGTCATCAAACAAGGGCAAAACCAAAGAGTGATGATCATGTCATTTCTTCGGCTTTGCGTCAAGTGGTGCTCATTTATCGGGATGATGTGCTGGGCCTCATCTGCCTCTGACCATCAGGTGGAAGATGGATGGACCTGAGGTGTTTCTATGTGACTAGCGTTGAACCATGCTCTGGGGAGATCCATCAGAACTGTACAGGCAGACATTGTCTTGGGGGGAAGACATACTTAATCCTCTGTAGCCTTGTGGCCCTCCGCCTTTTCTAGTTAACTTTCTATAAATTAAAAAAGACCAACAGACATGGAGTAAGGAAAAAGACTGAGATTAGGTGGCTTTGGTTACATCTATTTCACATTAGAGGTGTTGTAAGTAAACAAACATCTCTACTGACATGTCACTTTGATATTAGATGTTGCCAGAAAATTCTTTTAAGAGACTTTATCTTCTGTCCGAGTTTCAACAATGACACAGGCTTTGTGTCTAGAATCTTTGATATGTAATAATAATTTGAGGATAGGTTTCAGTTTGATTTTAATGTACTGTTCTCCGTGGTATGCATTATTCAACAAGCCCATTTTCTGAGCCCTAAACCAGGCCATCTGCATTCAGGCGATCTAGCTTACCGCAGCCCTGTGTGGAGGTAGGGCAGCACTGTCTGTCTACTGTCTCCAGCTATCTGAAAAAGTTCAGCCATGTCATGGCAGGTGGTGTGTGGAGCATCTGTTTTACTACTTTCACAAGTTTGGCTTTTGCCTTGGTTGTTGTAGAGAGACAGTCCACTTAAAACATCAACAAACTTTTTCAATGTATTTTGAATTGGCTGGCAGAAATTTATTTATGAGAGGTTGTCCACAGAATGAATACTCAACCAGCAAATCTAATTTGCAGTCCTAAGGTAATGTGAAACTGATTTTAAAACCCTTAACTTATTTGGGAGATGAAAAACCATTGAGACTTGAGCCAAGCCGAAATTGTATCCCCAGTTTTGTAACCTATAATTACAGCAAGCAGCCCAGTTTTAAAAAGAAACAGACCTCATGTGGCCTGCATTACTGTATATTACGTTTTGTTTCAAGTGAAAACCCCAGAAGTTACTCTGCCCTCACTTGAAGTTATGCAATTTACAATAATAGAAGAAGACTTAGACAAGGAGATGTGTGTTTTAAACAAGCGTGTAATTATCTCTCAGGCTATTGGCCAGTTGTAAATATATTTTAAAAGACTCATGTCAAAGAAGTTCCTGCATGGTGCCCATCCACCACTGTGTCCCATCTCTAAAGATAGGCCCTAGCATGTTGACTTTTGTTTGGGAGAAAGAAAGAAAATAAGGATTGATAACTGGGTGTTTCAGTGCAGTACATTGATACATTGATGTAGTCATATTTGTGTGTCCAACAGCTCAGCAGTAAACTCATGTTTAGATTTAGGGTTTTTCTTCTAGGTGTAGACGTAAAGTTCCTCTGTCATGAGGAAGTAAACTAAGACTTTTGTCTCCTTTCTCCTCTTCTATACATTATCATCGCACTGTGGTATTCACAGCTGTTTCCTGAATTCAGATATAAACTATAACCAAGAATTATTTTCTGTACCCCTCCCCTCCCACCCCATTGTGTTCACAGGATGGTTCCAAACAGAGGCAGGTGAGGAAGAAGACGGTTTCCTTCAGCTCAATGCCAAGTGACCGCAAGATCAACAGCACAGCTGCTTGCATGGCCTTTATGATGGAGGGTTGTGAGATGAAGAAGGTGCGCTCCAACTCACGCATGTACAACCGCTACTTCCTTCTGGATCCAGACATGCACTGGCTCCGTTGGGAGCCCTCCAAAAAGGATTCAGAGAAGGCCAAACTAGAGATCAAGAGCATTAAGGAGGTTCGTTTGGGAAAGAAAACTCCAGTTCTTCGCAGCAATGGTCTCTCAGATCAGTTCCCTGATGAATGCGCCTTCTCAATCATCTATGGGGATAACTATGAGTCATTAGATTTGGTAGCCAGTACAGCAGATGTTGTCAGCACCTGGGTGATGGGCCTAAGGTATCTGGTATCTTATGGTCGGCACCCCGTAGACATGGTGGAGCCCAGTCAACCAAGTCTACGAACATCTTGGATTGGGTCAGTGTTTGAGCTAGCAGATATGGAAAAAGAAGGCCACATAGACCTGTTCAGGGCCACACAGATAATCAAGGGGCTCAACCCAGGAATGAAAGAGTCTAGGATAGAACTGAAGTTCAAGGAACTACAGAAAGCTAAAGACCAATACGGAGAGGCAATTAACATGGACACCTTTGTGGAGGCCTACTGTGAGCTCTGCACACGGCCAGAGATTTTCTTCCTACTGGTTCAGTTCTCCAGTAACAAGGAGTATCTGGACAGTAAAGATCTGATGCTATTTGTAGAGGTGGAGCAGGGTGTGGAAGGTGTGACGGAGGACATGTGCAGGGATATTGTTCAGAAATTTGAGCCATCTGCCGAAGGCAGGGAGAGGAGCTACCTCTCCATTGATGGCTTCACACACTACCTCCTCTCCTCAGAATGCCACATCTTTGACCCCCAGCACAAACGTGTGTGCCAGGATATGACCCAGCCCCTGTCCCACTACTACATCAACTCTTCACATAATGCCTCCCTTCTGGAAGACCACTTCTGGGGTTCGTCAGACATCAGCAGCTACATCCGAGCATTGAGGATGGGCTGTCGCAGCATTGAGGTCATTGTTTGGGATGGCCCTGATAATGAACCAGTGGTGTATGTAGGTAGTTCAGTGGCCTCACAGCTAGCGTTATCTAAGGTCCTGGACATTATAAACCAATATGCATTCGAGAGCTCCGAGTATCCCCTCATTCTCTGCTTGGTGACCCACTGCTGCATTCCCCAGCAGAGGGTCATGGCCCAGCACATGAAAAAGATTCTTGGAGACAAGCTGTACATTGAACCCCCAAATAAAGAGGAAAACTACCTACCCTCTCCTGAGAAACTCAAAGGTAAAATCCTCCTCAAGGGCAAGAGGCTACCACCCAGCTGCACTGATTCTGAGGGGGATGTGACGGAGGAGGAGGAGGGTCTGGAAATGTCCCGCAGAGTAGGAGCTGATGAGAAGGACCAGCTAAATGGCTTGGGCTGCAAAAGACTCAGACTGTGCAGGGAGCTATCAGATCTTGTATCTCTCTGCAAGTCAGTACAGTTCAGAGACTTTGAGATCTCTAAACGGGACCAAAAATTCTGGGAGATTTGTTCCTTCAATGAGGTAGATGCAAACAGGTTTGCCAATGAGTTCCCTGAAGAATTTGTCTGTTATAATAAGCGCTTTCTCTCCAGGGTATATCCCACACCAATGAGGATTGATGCCAGTAACATGAACCCCCAGGATTTCTGGAAATGTGGCTGCCAGATTGTGGCCATGAACTACCAGACACCAGGCCTGATGATGGACCTCAACCTAGGCTGGTTCAGGCAGAATGGCAATTGTGGGTATGTGTTGCGGCCAGCCATCATGAGGGAGGAGGTGTCCTACTTCAGTGCCAACGCTCGGGACTCCCTGCCAGGGGTGTCTGCTCAACTCCTTCACATCAAGGTCATCAGCGGGCAGAATCTGCCCAAGCCTCGTGGCTCTGCTGCTAAGGGTGATGTGGTTGAACCCTACATATACGTGGAGATTCACGGCATCCCAGCTGACTGTGCTGAGCAAAGAACCAAGACTGTGTCCCAGAACGGTGACAACCCTATTTTTGATGAGAGTTTCGAATTCCAGATCAACTTACCTGAACTTGCGGTCCTGCGCTTTGTGGTACTGGATGATGACTACATTGGAGATGAGTTTATTGGCCAGTACACCATCCCATTTGAGTGCCTACAGCCAGGCTATAGACATGTCCCACTGCAATCTCTGACAGGAGAGTTTCTACCCAACACCACCCTGTTTGTCCATGTAGCCATCACAAACAGGCGAGGTGGAGGAAAGGCACATAAGAGGGGTCTCTCTGTCAGGAAGGGTAGGAAGGCCCGAGAGTACACCAACACCAAGACTACAGGGATCAAAGTAGTGGATGAGCTCTTCAGAGCTTCCACCCAGCCCCTCAGGGAGGCCACAGATCTCAGAGAAAATGTACAGGTAAGGAATTATGTATATATGAAATCACAAAATTATCACGAGTGGAGGTGGAGGTTATGTAAAGCAGGAGTTTTGTTTGAACCTCTTGCCTTTTGATGACCTTAAATTCCTTTGTGACAATGGGCTTTGTGTTTGGTTGACTGGCCAGCTCTGTTAAGCTACCCCTACATTTTTGTATTTTTACAGTCTGGTGGACAGTATGATGTTGATTATGCAGAGCAAGTAAACAATATCATAGATTACCGTCAGTGTCAATGTACTCTCTTGAGTGACTTTTGTCCTGCCTAGCACAGTGGTTACAACATTAGTATTACTATCTGCTTTGATCAGGTTGAACACAGATGAAGTAAGTAAGTGATGTCTTCTTTGGATTGTCCTGAAATTGGCTAGAATACAGGATTTACAGACATTGAAACCCCATTCACTAATAATTCTGACGGCTGTTGCAGACCACAGTAACTGCAGCCGTCGCTTGAATTTGGCACAGATTTAGATTTTGGTGGTCAGAGGTCAAAAGTCAAGGTCACTGCAACCATCCCATTCTTGTGAACATAATATCTCAGGAACACCTAAAGGGAATTTCGTTAGATCTGGCACAAACATCCACTTGGCTGAAGGATGAACTGATAAGAATTTGGTGGTCAAAGGTCAAACTTAATATCTTTTCTTAAATTCTTTGATAATCCTCACTACAAATATATGAGTCTGGGAAGACATGGATGTAAACTGCAACTTGACTCGTTGGCAGAGGCATAGAACCGTGAGGCAATATTTCTAGTTTAGACTAAGCACTTGGTCTAGGCAGACTGTAGCCAGCAATGTAATATATCCCATGTCTGAAAATGGCTTAAGATATGACAAGGCAGAGAAGTGTGCATAACTATTAATTGCTTCAGTGGGTCCAAACTGATGTAAGGTTTGTGACTGGACTCATTTCAGTTGCTGCTGTGGATAGAAGCTTGTCACTAATTGTTCTCTATCAATGTTGTAGAAGAGAACAGTAATAAACTGACATTGTTGTACAATTATGAGTTTTATGAATAGTGTAATCATTAATGAGGGACAATTACAGCCCAGGGGAAAGGTCTGTGTTGCTAGGCACTTGGAGCACCACTTTAAAACTCCTTCTTAAAAAAATGACGATTAGTAGCTACCATTTGTCTATGTAGAAGCCTTTCAGTACAGTTTATCATTTTGTTTTGATTACTGAAGAAGGATGTGATACAAAGCTTGTCTCTCATTTTCTTTACACATTACAACATTGAGAGAGCGTGTGAGTCTTTTATATGTCCTGTGTGGTGTTGTTTGATTGTCATTTTGGGCTGGCAGGCTCTTGTCTTGTCTGACAGCTTTCAAAATAAAAATAATAGAATTGTGTTAAGCAGTAAAAAACAGATATATACTATAGATATGCTGTTTTGTTTTCATCAGGCTTCTTAAAATGTATGTAAAAGCGCTTGGAAAATCAAATAAGCGAACGAGCTTAGCTTACTTACTTAATTGGTAATGCACTTAGAACAAACCTCCCATACAGGCAAAATAATTAATTGATAATACATGTAAAAACAAAAACAAAAAACAAATACATTAAAATGATGGACTAAAATAGTGACAGTGATGTTTTCCTTGTGTAATTCTCAAAAAGAAGATAAACAAGGAAAAACCTGGCTGCCAAATATACTTGTGGTACTTGAAAAATGTGGAAGGTAGTTGACAATCTAATAACTGTCTTTGATATCCTGCCTTAACCTGATTTCTCCAGTAAACTGGTTCCTTTTGTTCATGAGTAGCAGATGATGGAAGAATGCAGGCTTAACAAAATCAATTTGTAATGTTGATGCTTTGTAAAGAAAGACATAAAATTAGACAGACTCGTGTGTTCTTCCAGAAGCTAATGTAACTCACTCCTCTTTACATATCCAGGTCATAAATACCAACATCTGTCCATCTGACTGCAGTAAGCAGTAACCTCAGTTTAATGACACAGTAAACAAAAGACCAGACCAAACTAAATAAGGAGAGATGTGATTAGAGATCTTGTGGCATGCTGTCATGCATTCTTCGGTTGTGGAAATAGGCACATTCTAAAAGTGGACATCATTTTCCTCACCAGGACCCTAATACAGAGAGAAATATGTTTGTGTTTGGGAGGTGAAATTGAACCTGTAATTTTAGAGGTAGTAACATCAGCAAATTACAGCCTGAATGGGATAAGAGGAAGGTAATTTCAGGAAAATCATTGGAAATAAAAGTGAATACAAGCAACAAATAAATGAATAATCCTGACAAAAAGGTGTTTCCCCACTAGACAAAACATTGTTTCTGACATAGTCAAAGTGTTGCTTGTTTGAATGATGGTCACCTTAATAGTTTGTCACGATTAGGTCGTAATGTTTGCTCAGATGTGAGTCAGCATGAACATCTCATGAAAAGACTTGAAATATTGCTCACTGTGAAGTCAGCCCTGTAAGTCTGATAGACTAATGAAACATATCCTAACTATGGTGAAACTCCAATCAAGTAACTACAAGTATGGAAATAATCACAAGCGTGCCATGTGTCACAGCTGACACTCCAATCTGTTTTGTAGCTTTGAATCATCTCTCATAACAAACGTCTTAAGAATCTAATTTATAGGCTTACATGAAAAACGGCGATAGGTAGATAGATAATTGTATGTAAATCTGTGTTTTTTAACCTGATCAAACAACTTTTGTGCCAAATTTTCTGCGGGAAATGTAAATTTATCTTTTTGAAATGTAGAGATAAAGGATGATGAAATAAATGAAAGAGGTGGAGTTGAGAGGAAGGCTGTAAATAGGATAAATAGAGGTGTTTTGGAAATGAGGCCTTTGTCTTTTAAATGTAAAAAAAAAAATGACAGTTGTGAAAGCTTTGTAGAGGCCATCTGTGTGGAGCCTGGTGCCTTGGATCTGGAGGGAGCTGCAGGGTAGTAACAGGGCTTGTAGCCAACAACCCACAAGACAACAACCAGGGCAGCTCTGGAAGCTTCGCCACCCTTGACTTGAAGCCAAATTAGACGTTAACGTGAGAAAGAGAAATCTTTTGTATCCATACTCATGAAAGTTTTCTGATATCATGGCATACAACTATAGCCTGAAAACAGTGCACACACACATCAGATGATCGCCATCAAAAGAATCATTTCACCTCACCAAGCTCTTTTAAGACTCCTTTCATCCTCAAACGGCAAAGCTTCCAGGTGGTCTGCTTTGAATAATAACAGAAGGACAAGTGCATCGGACTATTAAAAAGACAGACGAGATCCATGAACATTGAACAGTGGGCAGTTGTATTGCCATGTTTCATGTGTAGATCTAGGCAGCAAATCAATTATTCTGCAGGAGACTTGAATGAAGGCCCATGAACTTTATAACTGATAGAGCTGCCATCTTGGGTTTTTTTGTTTTTATTATTTAATTTGCTAAAAAAAAAAAAAGTGTGTGATCTCATAGACTCTTTAAGATTCACCACTACTCAATACTGTTGCCCAGAGAGAGGAAGAGGGAGATACACAGATAGAGGCAGAAAGACAGAGAGAGAGGGGCAAACAGAAACAAAAGCAGTGTTGTAACCGGACACGAAGCTCTCATTTGGGGAATGTTGGAAGGGGAGTAAAGTGGGGGAGGGGACTAATTAAAAACACAAGCTTCTCATTGGGTTTTGTAACACCATGGCTGGAAAACAGTATGGCTTTTATTGCACAACAATTATCGAAAAACATTTATGCATGTGGTCCCATGCACACATGCTTGGAATTATACAAAGCATAATGAATGCTAATAACTTCAGCTGAGGCTACACTGAGACAGAAACACATGCAGTCACACACACATAATCACACACCAGATTTTAATCCAGAGCTCCAGAGCTGTCCCGCTTCCACCATTGTGTTCAGTGGCTGTGCTCAATGGTCCAAGAGGTGTTAACTATGGCTGAGGCTGAGCATACAGATGCCGACTGTGTCCCCTGGCCACCCTCTCTGTCTAAAGGAAGGTCGGGCCCCGCAGTGACAGCACATCCTCTGGGATAGGGGGTGGTGGGGTGGATTTTTCTGCAGGCCTGTAGGTCTAGCCCAGGGAGACAGCTGGTTCCCACACTGCGGAGTGCTGAGTGTGTGGACTGCTTCCTAATAACAACACTGACTTGTTCTCTTTAAAGGCCAACTATACAGAATTTCCTAAAAAACAGGTTACAGACTCATACAAAAGTAATCCTTCTTAATCATCACTTACGACTCACTAGAAGTGTGTGTCAGAGTATCTATCTGCAGAGATGCTGCTCTCTGCCTGTATTTTATTATTATTTTGCTGTGTTCAGGACATTGCTGTCTCTCTCCTCTGCTCTGCTCTCTGTGTCTGTCATGGACGTATGAAGAGCTGCAGGTCTGTGTGTCTGGGGCTGAGCTGCACACACACAGACCAGAGAGGCTACAGCGGAGAGGACGAAGCTCTGCATCCACACAAAGTAGTAAAGTAGTAATAACAGCGTTATTACATTTACAACCCTATAAGCAAGAAGGTTAATTCCCTTCAAATGCAAACACACATTCCCTCCCACACGTAGCAGATGGGTGAAAGACGTGATGCTACACATCAAACAGAAAAGATAAAACACACATTAACATGCCCTGTGGAGAAGTTTCGCAAAAGTCGTCTTCCCCGTTAGCCTATTATGATATACTAGAAATGCCGGTTTTGGGATGAGGCATAGGCTGATCAGCTCACATATGCAACAGTATGATTAGGTCTTGAGATACATTATCTATTTGTGTACTTTTACCTATCCTTAATTTCTCTCTTTTATTATTTATATATTATTATTATGTACAAGGAAGGGTGAAAAAACTCACTAAAACATTTCACTCAACCACCGCTGCTCTCTCTCTCTCTCTCTCTCTCTCTCTCTCTCTCTCTCTCTCTCTCTCTCTCTCTATCTCTCTCGCTTGGGAGGAAGGGCCAACTTTAATGCTGTGTGTTTAGACACACCAACTGACAAATCCTGCACATCATACCTTTAAATAGTTATTTGTGCCTGCTCCTTGTATCCCCCTTGTTTTTCCTGCATTTATTTTTCTCTCTCATGCTCTATTACCTGACTTATGTTTCCTCAATGTCTCGCATCATTGCCCCACCACTCTTCCTGTCTCTTTGCAGTTTCAGACTTGCCTGTTCTTGCCTCAGTCCAGATTGCTTTTTAGCACTCTTTCACTGTCCCTTCCTTTTCTCCTAACTCACTTTGTCACACTCTTTTTTCTTGCTTGTCATTTAAGCAAGCTAACTGATGGGATGCCCTGTGAAAAGCAGCGAGCCCAGCTTGGTTGCTTAAATGTCCATGCTGGCAGAAGAATGAGAAACTGAGAGACAGTTACCTAGTTTCTGGAACTGCAGAGTATCCAGACCCAGACATGCAGAAACTCTGGCTGGCAAAGAGAAAGTGAGGCTGGCAGTGTACTCCTGATGAAAATTGAATTTAGTGGCTTTCCAAAGTCTGCCAAGCTGCTGTTGAACATGATGCTACCAACAAACGACAGTATTCTCCTGACTTGAGGTGTGTCAAATTGTTCATGCTAGATGGAGGGGTTTGTGTGGAATTTGTGAGTAATGCAGGAGCAGATGCAATTAGAAGAAATCATAAAATATGGGGAAAAAACAACATGACTTTTTTTTTTTACCAATTTCAGATTGATACAGGGCAGTGATGACGGCCATGCAAGCAAAACTAGCTCGGTTTTTTTGATGATATTCTGTTACATTTTGCAGATGCTTTTGTCCAAAGTAATAGACCAGTCTTGTCCCTTATGTTCTATGGTTGATGTAGGCTTATAGAACACAAGGGTAAAAATGCTTTTTTTATTTACTAGATCACTTTTAAGCTGGATATTTGCAGCAAGAGCAGAAAGATAAACATGTGTGGAGAAAGCAATAGAGAAAAAGTGATAAAGGAGAAGGAGAAATTATGAAAGAGGGGTATGAGTGACTGAATGTGCTTAGCACCTCCAGGCTGTGGTCAGAGGTTTGGCTCCAGAGCCTCTGGGCTGTTGAATGAGCAGACTGACGTTATGGGAAACCGATAATTTTACTGTCACCAAGACAAACACTCACTGCTCTCTTATCTTCTTTCTGGTCTGAGGGGAGTATCATGATCCCACTCATTAAATCTCCTTACTCAAGGTCATCTGCAAAAATTGGTTGCAATATTTGCCATTCCAATCTGACCACAAGCACTTCATTTGCCAAGTACAATAACTCTAAAGGAATTTGCCTTAGTTGGTTGTTTCGGAAGTTGGGAGTTGCTTTATTTGTTTCATTGAAACAAAGACATACTGCGAAGGTTAGGGTTAGGTTAAGAGCATAAGGACACATGGGGATAAAAACAAAGCCACAGATTATTTATGTGTATTTATTTATACTGGAACATTTAACACTTTTAACTGATTAAAAAGTTTCTTCGAGCAACTTAAAATGAGGGAACAAGAAGGGGTTCAGTATCTTGGAGACATGTGGCTTCAAAAGCATTCTTACATGGAGATAAATGACAAATGGTGTCCATTCTTTACTGAGCAGTATCTATTAAATAAAACCAAGAATTGACACAAATGTCCCACACAGAATTGTGCTTTTTTTATGTAGGCTTCATATGTTAAAAATTAGACCCATATGAATATCTGTTTTCTTCCCAGAATGCCATGGTGTCCTTCAAGGAGCTCTGCGGCCTGACTCCTGCAGCCAACATGAAGCAGTGTATCCTGACGGTGTCTACCTGGCTGATGAACAGTGAGCGGTCACTGAGGGTGACGGTAGACCTGAGCGAGACGTACCCCACCATGGAAGCTCAGGGTCCTGTGCCTGAGCTGCTGCGCAAAGTGCTGAACGCCTATGACATGGTAAATAACTGCACAACATGAAAAAATGTATTTACTAGCATATGATGCTGTCAGGCAAACATGAATATTAATAGCACACCTGTACCTCAGTGCTCTTGTGAAAGATTGAACATTATGATGATTAACTGTAACAATATTTTCAACAAATGTGCTCAGCGGAAATTCTTTTCCGCAGTACAGATGCATACATACCCACTTAAATGCATCTTATACTGTGTTCATGTGAGACAATAACACTCTTATTATAGTGTGTTACATCTAATGTCTACTTCAGATACAGATAAAATGTCAAAGCACTCAAGCTTTTAAGTATAACAGAGGTTTCACTGGGGTGCTGTGATAAGCACTTCCTGCTCTCTGCAGATCTTAGGTGCCGCACTTACAAGAACAAAAAAAAAGAAAACACACACACACACACACAGAGGATGGTTAACTTGCTCCCTGCCTTAATGCTAGTTTGCTTAGCATTTAATTCAAGCATTCACCGAGTTGAAGTGATTTAAAAGCCCTCTAAACATTGCTCAACCACCTATTTTATGTCAGATTGTCAAGTTGCAGCTACTCGTTGTATAATTCCAACATGTCCTTCTCCATCCCTCCTCCTCTCTTACAAGAACACTGCATTTTTCACCACTTGACATTGGAACGGCCAAAAGGGGGCAGGAGGACTCTGTAATTAGTTATCACCTGCTGTTTCTACTCCCTTCCTCCTCTCTTTGAGGCTTGGTGGTAGTTTGTAAAGTGGATCATGGGGCAGTAACAAGGTTTTTGCGTCCGTACTGCTTAGGTCGGTGACGCTGCTGCTGCTGACACCTATAGGAGTGCACTGACATCAGGAGCGATGCAGCGCCAGCTCCAAATAGAATCTGCTTTGATTTTTATGAGGCTTCGTACCAAGCGGGAGGCTTGGCACTGTCAGAGCAACTCTCACGCTCCAGTCCACAAAACAGTTTTGTGGGAACAAGCAGAAAAACAGGGTATTTTAGAGCTTTTAGAGATGATTTTGTGTTCTCACGGTAAAATCCCTTTAAAGCCAAAAAATGTTTGTCATCCATGTTACCTCATTGGATATTTTTTTTTACTTTACTATTTAGGATAATTAGAATGGTTTGCTTTTGAGAGACTATTCAAAAAGTGCATGACAAAAAATACCCCCCCCAAATAATCCACTACAAATTTCTTCTTCTCACTAAGTTATTCTGCAGCACCCTGTAATGATAGGTCTAGACACTGTCCTCAGCCTGTCCCAAACACAAATGCTTCTGTATGTTGTATTATGTCAGTGGGTTGCAGTTTTTCAAGGGTGATGTTGAGGTCTTCTGAGTGATTAAGTGTATAGTTCCCAAAGATTGGCCTGTTGGCACACACTGTGCTAAAGAACAAAGGACCCAGTGTGTGTGTGTGTGTGTGTGTGCACGTGCTTGTGTGTAAATGCATATGACTTTGTGGGAGCATGACTGCCAACATCGGGCCATTTACTGTAGAATAGTAATCGCATAGGCTGAGTCACCCCCATGCGGGCTGTTGCAGCTGAACAAAGCGTCAGCACACTGGAACTCTTTCCAGAAGGCAGGCCATCCAAACACATATGCACACATGCACATACATTTACATGAAGAGTTCATTTGCAAAAACAGATATCTCTATTTTTTGTGATTTATGAAATTATGTTTTTTATCAATCAAACTGCAGTTGGGTTGATTTAATTAGGTAAAAATAACTCAGGTAACATAGGTAATTTACAAGATTAAACTTTGTTGAAAAATTACTTTTTTCAAATTTAAAGTGTTTTTTTTTGTAGGGGCAAAAGCAGATAATTCCACATTTCATGTTTCAAAAAACACCATGTAATGGATCTGTTTCTTCTAAGTACAATATTTAACATTCACTAACATAAAACAAGTGGATAAAGTGCCAAAAATGGCAACAAAAACAGCCCATATTACACAAGATCATACCTTGGAAACTCCCGGCCAGAATACGAAACCTCTGTGCATGAACATGCCAATGTTTTAACCTGCAAAATGCTATTAAATACCGCAGCTGTCCTTTATTTTTAAAGAGCTACCACAGCG
Organism: Euthynnus affinis; assembly: GCA_029490765.1. Taxonomy (NCBI): domain Eukaryota; kingdom Metazoa; phylum Chordata; class Actinopteri; order Scombriformes; family Scombridae; genus Euthynnus; species Euthynnus affinis. Next base: position 4,722,162 of record CM055856.1, on the reverse strand, counting down.
GTGGTTCAGAACTGACTCATTGAGCCTCAAATTTGCCACATTATTTTGTTGTAATGTACAACCAGTACTTTGCAAACTACACTAAACTGGAGAAACAACCATTTTACAGTATTCAATTTAGTATTCAGTGTAATTCCATATCCCATGTGATTTATTGTTACTCAGTATTTCACAGTTAAACTCAGTATTCAGTATTTCTCAGTGTTTTGCAGCATTCAGTGTTACTCAGTGTTTCTCAGTATTGAATGTTTCATAGTGTTCAGTCTTTCACAGTATTCTGTGTCACAGTATTCAGTGTAACTCTGTATTCAGTATGCTTATCTGTATACAGTCTCAAATCAGTACTCAGTCTTTCAGTCTTTGGTATTTCACAGTATTCAGTGTTTGAGAGTTCAGTGTTTCCCAGTTTTTGCTATTTCAGTGTTTAAAGGCCCAGTGAAACAGGAGTTAGAGTGTCTTTAGCTTCTGTACTGTGACGCATTTCCCAGTGAACTGGAATATTTGAGCGGTGTACAGTTACAACAGGGATTTAAATCAAATCCTTCACATTTGATTGGACTGATAAAAACAGGCGGAGCTTACAGAGTTAAGCACGATACGCAGCTTTGGGAGAGAAATTGAGCTACAGAGGACTGTTGGTTCCACACACACCTCCTTCACCTGTTGTTAGATCAGGAGGAAGATGAGGGAGGGATGAAAGAATTAGACCTCAGCCACATTGTTTTGTAAATGTAAACCAAGTTTTTGCCCACTGATAACCAAACACACATCTCTAACTCTCTCCATATTGCTCTGTTAGCTACTATGAACCACAAACGGTGAAGTGAGGCTTGTTACTCAACCAAAGTCACATTTGATTGGATGAACTTTTGTAAATGTAGTGCAGGATGAGTCATCAAACGTGAAACTGTTTACAAGGAGAGCTATGACAGGCAACCACACACCACCGTCCAAAATAATCATCATGATCATAACTAAACTTAAAAAAATGCCATTAATATTATTACCACCAGTTTTCCTGCAGTTCTCTGTGTGATTTGTCCAAGTGGTGTTGCCGTACCTAGTTGTCCAAGATGGTGGACCCGCTCATGCATGCAATACTCTAATCAGGCTGAACATAGTGGCTGCCATATTGTGTCACCTGACCTGAATACTGTGCACTGATTTGTGGTTTATCGGTTTATTTGCGGTTATCGGTTTTGCAAATGAACTCTTCATGTACATATATATATACATTTATACATTAATCTACTTGTGAGGTCCTTCTTATTATTAAAATCATTCCCTAACATTAAACAGTCACACAGGAAGAAATCCATTTCAGCTTGGGCAAATAATCACACACTTGTTGCATTGGACATAAAAGATACTGCATATTTTTGATTTTTCTCCAAAATGAACTGACTTTTCTCATGAAGAGAGCAAAACAAGAAAGGGCATGCACATATACACATTGTACACACAGTAAAAGAGTGCACTTCCTGTCTCTCTGCTAACAGGAGTGTGAAACTTCATTAGCTTCTTCCTCAGTTTTGCAAGGATGGCCCAGCTGGTCCTCTTCAGCCTGTGGGAAGATGTTTAGGTCTCAGACTACACAGCAGTGGTCAGGCGCAGCAGAAGAGGTGAAAATAGGAAGTAGCATCTCTGGCACCCGTGGTTGCCCTGTGGTAACAATACACACATGATGTTGATCCAGATATTAGGTGACAGGCCACAGTAGAGGTAGAAAGACAGGTCCAGTCCAAGTTGCTTACAATTTCAAGGTTATCTAGCTTTCTTTGTACTTAGAGAGAATATAAGACGAGGCAAGAGAAAAGAAATCTCAGCTATGCTGTTTGCATGTCCAATTAATTGGGAATAATCTACTTCCTCTGATTATGATCTTACCCCAATTAAAGTAAACGGATAAAGGCATTTACATGACAGCTATATTGTCTTAATTGGGTTAAGGATGACTTGTTAGTGTCTGTGAAAACATCACAGCTCAGAGCTCTTTTACATGCCCGAATACCTCAAAAGGATGGCTGTTCAAGGGATCAAGTCTGTTTGGTTAATGCACAGTGTGCCAAGAGAGACATCTCTCAGCTATTTAATGTTTCCCTTTTGGTATTTCTCTTTGATTTATATTTATGTAATACACCATAAAGGTCTGCTATGTATGGCTCTCCTGAAAGCTTTTCAGGAGACCCTGATATGACACTGAGATGTAATGCAGACTAACCCCATGTCCTCTTTGTCTTCTAGATGATCCAAACCAGCAGAACACTCATAGAGTCGGCTGACGTGGTTTACTCCAAGCTTACACAAGCACAGCGGGCAGGTATGCTGCATTACATGATGAACAGCGCACTCATCAGCAACATCCTTGTCCCTCCTCTACATTCTCTACATTTCAGAACATGTTGATCACAGCTGGACAGGGGCGCTGTAAAGCATTTTGAGTTGGGGGTGTTATACAGTGTATAGTGCAATGTCACACTATATGCTGTATTTGAACTAAGCAGACAGGATAATTTATTTCTAATAATTTTAGCCAAAGAACCTCACACAAGTCAGAAAGAAAAAGGATTACATAATTGCACAGTGCACACCAAATGACTGTAATGAATGAAAATTGTGAAACCTGGCTTGGCATACCAGTAATATAGACTTATGCAAATGTGCAAATCAAAAGAAATCATCTTAACTCAGTTATCAAATACTGTATTAACAATACGTGCATCAGTTTAATAACTTTAACTCTTACTACTGCTGAATTAATAGGCAATGGTAAATGTTTGTAGGAGCAGATAGAAAAGAAATAGCCAACTTAAACTATTTGGTAAACAAGAGAGGAGTGAGATTAAGGAGAGAGAGAGAGAGAGAGAGAGAGAGAGAGAGCAGATGGAGTGCCAGACTACAACAACCTGGTTCATTGCAAGTGACAGATACAGCAACCGCTGACACGGGCTAAGCCAGGTTACAGTCAGGTTAAAGATTTAAAGCAATGAGTGTACAGCCCTACTCTGCAAACCCCTCTGCTGTTTTTTCCAAGATTCTGTCACAAATCACAACCAGAGAGACTAAATACTAAACAAACATACTGCACGGTGGCAGGAGTTAATAACAACGACACACAGTGTCACAGATGTGAAAAAACAGCATCTTACCTCATGAAGACAATTGAAAAGCCTCCTTTCACAAATGTGGCGTCAGCTTTTGTCTGGTTCTCATTAATTACTTTCTTTGCTTCAGCAGAGCAACATGTGAATCACATAATGAAGCCATTTCCACTGTTGAAACCAACCTGAGTTGAATGATCTTGAAAAGCCTGTTGGAAAGTTAAAATCCCTTAGCTGGAAAGGCTCCATGAGTGTGCTGACAGCGGTGTTAGTAGCTCCATCTTCTGCTGGTTATGTGACACAGCTGTGGGTTTAGCTGAAGGGCTAGTGTTAGCTAGCTGAATAAGACTAAGGTCATTGTTGGAACAGGGGCTGCTACTGGTGTTATCAGAGATGGACACCAAAGTGGCTTAAGCTGAATCATCGACACTCATCCTTGAAAGTTTTGCTTTGGTAGGGTTTTTTGAAAAAATCAAAAATAATCTTTTGCAACATTTTGAAAATCACCAGCGTGTGTGTTGCATGTGGAACAGAAATTACGTCCTTCTGTGAGTGTGTCACAGATCACAGTCAGCAAAGACAAATCTGATTGGTTATTACACCTTTTGAAAATAATTAAATCCAACATAAAAAATAAAATCTCCACCCTCTATTCCCAATCTTGCACTAAACCGAAAAGATGCTAGTATAAAAAATTGTTTTAATAATAATATATATTTTTAATTGCCTTTGCAGTTAAACAATACAGAAAAAGCAAGGGTTGCTGCAGCACCCACAGCATAAGCACATCCTGCATCCATGCGACTGGATGTATAAAAATATATATTCATAATATAAAGTTTTTTCCGATGTAGATTCTCTCATTTCATGACACTTCAAAAAAAAGATAATAATAATAATAATAATAATAAGCAGCAGCACGATGAAACAAGACAGGATAAATTAGATTGCTACTGTGATGAAAGTGACAAGATTTGTACTAGACACAAATTAAGTTACCTCACTTACTGGCATATTTGTTTAATCAAGGAAACATGAAATCATAATAAACAAAAACATAACGCAGCTACATTAATGTCCAAATGAATATTATCAACTCTTCTGCTTTTAGGTCCAAACGAATCATGTGCTGTAAGAATGCTTATCTGCAGCCCTTCAAACACATCATGTGTCGTGTCCCTCTGCCTAATAGAATGAGCGTAGTATATGTACTCCTACAGCATCTCCATCAACATCAACAACAGTAGCTGTTGTCGATAGAACGGGCCATCGCCAGTGAGTCAGCACCGAGTCATGTCAGTGGGCAGGTGAAAACAATCAGCCAGCCACACAGACAAAGGGCTGCAGGAGAAAGAGGTCAGAGAGCATAAATATCCTTTGAGAGGATGAGAGAAATGAATAGATTTGACAGAGTGTTGAGTGAGAGGGGGAGGGATGGCAAAAACAGAGAAAAGGGTGGAATTAAAGAAGCGTTTTGTCAGTACAGTTTTTTTTTTTAAAGGGGTGCTCGAAGCTCCAGCCTTTTAGAAGAGAGGATAAAATTGACCATAATAAGATCATTAGAGGAGAAATGGCTTCAAATCAAGAAATTTTGTGACTTGTCTTCTCTAGTCTCTTTTAGATTCAGCACTAATTGTTCCTCATTTGCATTGCCTTTCTACTACGCAGCAGTGCCGCTGCTGAAGAGCTCCTCAAATAGAAGCACATAGATTGAATACTGACAATTTCATTTTGCATGTTTACGTTGCACAATCTAATGCACTAGGCAAGTAAACACATTACTGAAACAAAACATACAGATTTAGTCCTATTATATATCTTATAGTAACTGGTGTAAAGACATTTGCAGTTTCTGTGTTGTGTGTTTTGTGTATGACAAACCCAAAGAAGACTAGGAAGGCTGGCTCACTGTCTCATGCCAACCCAATTTCCTGAGTCCGATAAGCCAATTTAAGCCTGCTATGCCCAGCTTTACTCCCTGGTGTCACACAGAGGCAAGCATATGCCTCACCCGCCCTCCCCCACCACCACCACCACAACCACCACCACTACCACCACCACCACAACAAGCCAAGATAGTGGTGCAATTATCCAGGGATGTAGGTTGAATGCTGGGGCTTCAATCACAGAGCTGTCCCCTGGCTCCAAGGTTCCCCAGCCCACAGCTAGAAGCATCTTCAAAGGAGATGACTGCAGAGTTAAGCAGTTAAACCCCTCGCTGCCACAGCCACACTCACAGCAGTGTCAGCAGCTGGATACCGGAGGCTGATGCTCAGCTTAGTGCTGCTGTCAGGTGAAAACTTTACACTTCCAAAATGTCACATTTTCATGACCCAAGGACATCAGCATCGTTTTGTGCCTCACATGCATGCTTATTTCAAATAAGTGAATTAATATGGAAGGGCTTCGAAAGCCCAAGGGTTGATGCATTTTCTCAATGAGATTGTAATCCTTCCAATCCAATTGAAGTAAAAACATGGAAATTCCTAAATTTGGAGTTACAAGGTTTTCACATAAGTACAGCATTATGTAACGGCAATACAATGAGGCAGAGGGCTGGAGCGACAGCCCTTAGGGGCCTCAGCTGCATGCCAAACATAGCACTTTCCCTATCGGCCACCCCCGCTCCCCTTCCCTCAGCACTAACACACATGCCTCAATCCATTCTCAAATGTACATAGCTCCCCTGCCTGTTCATTCCTGCTTCCAGACATCTGATGTAGTTTTGATAGTGATAAGTGAGGCGGAAAAAAAGACAGGAAAAATGTAATTTCTTTGGAAAAATACAAATGGTAGCTTTTCCTCTGATACACTGTTTGAAACAGTGTTTATGGAGATCTAATAGCTTAGTTTTATATCTGTATAAAAGGCACGTAATGTGTGCCAGATCAAAAATGGAAAATATAAATGGTAAACTTTAAATGAATTTGAGCATTGTTGGCTTGAGGAAGTAAGGCTGAAGTCATAGCTCAGATTACAGAGGGATGTGAGTGATTTAACTACATGTGAAGGAGATTTTTGCATAAGTCTGCCATCTTATAATATTTGCTGTATAACAGCTCCATCTACATTGACATGAGCAAACAGAACCCCCCAAACACCCCCCCGCCCCCCTCCACCCCCCTCGTTAATAAACTAATTACTTGCTGATAATAATGCAGACACTTCTGTCCCGCTCCTACGCCCAGTGTGCTCTTTGTCCTCTCCATCTGCTTCCTGTCTCGTCAGGTCCCTGTTGTCTGTTTTTGCCTGCTAATAGGACAGAGTGACTGCTTTTTTGTCTCTCATAAATGCAGAATTATAGTCCATCAAGTTTTTAAGTATAGTTTAAAGTGCTTGATTTAGTGCAAGTTAAGAATTAAATATATCTATGCAACAATATTATTACATTAAATTTAGCCTAATGAGGAGAATTTGATTGATTGTGTTATGTCAGTCTCAAAATTGCTAAGCTACTGGAGGACTGATGCTGCTCCAAAATAAACTTGACCTTCATAATGCTGGATATGTGACAAAAAGAAAGGTTGAGGCAGTTGAAGTAAGCTACTCCAATGGAACTTTATAATTGAAATTAGTGTGGCTAATTAAATGCTACACAGACTAACCTGTTTCCCCATACAAATGCTGAAACACAGCCCATTCTCTACTAAACCCTAAATGGGCTCTCTCCCTCTTTCTGCTATCTTTGTCTAGTTTAGCCTATGTCTTGGTTCATTATAAGCATTTCTTATCCCCTCGAAAGCAGGAAACCCATGGAGGATATTCGGATTTAGTTTTAGGTCCCCAACAAAACGCTGCATCTCTCTGATGGCTCGGAAAGCATGAATTTACCTCTTTTCATAGACTGACAAGCACTGAATGCACCCTTCATAAGCCATCTCATAAGCCACCACATGATTATGTACAGACTGATGTTGACAATAGCAACAGCTCTAAAAAAAAAAAGAATCAGAGCGTGGAGGCATATGAAGAGCGAGATGGCGGATTTGCATGGAACTGAAGGTTTTGCCCCCATGATCGATCCGGAAGCCAGAGGTATAATTTTGGTGTAATGGCTGTGTGAGGAGCGGAAAAAGGTACTATTAGAGGACGGGCTGTCAGCGATGGAGAGAGAATATAGGATGGAGTAGGATGTGCATGTGTGTGTGTGTGTGTGTGTGTGTGTGTGTACGTGCTGCATCTAAGCTTAATTTAAGGCCGCTGATTGGACCTGACACTTTTGCCCTAGCAATGAAAAGTGTGCTCTGCTCATCAGCTAAATGCTGTTGTGACAAAGCCATAATCACAATGACGCGCGAGGCTACAATCTGAAAAGAGGGACCTGAACTAACCTCTTACCTCCTAACTTGCCTTTCATTTTAAATCTGAGCAATATGAAATGACTGCACGTTGGCAGATGCATCATTCATACAATAGGAGGCTAGAAACGGCAACGTGGGATAGTTTTGGGTTGCTATGGCTCTTACTTCCCAGCAACCCCTCCTCCCTTTCCCCTTTCCTTCCTGTGTTCAGTTTATGCCCAGTCATTATTGCGGCTAATCAGTTTAATTTGGGCAGTGAGGCTGACGTGTTGATGAGGATGGAGAGGTGCTGGATGATCCCCCCTGGGCACTATTGATGGCTCGCCATCACACACACCATTAATGGGGGGCCAGATAGACAGCTGGGATGCACACTCTGGCACCTCCAGATGCTACCACTGTGTGTTTGTGTCTGTGTGTATACTGTGTACACTGGCTTATGTGTTCGCATGCATATCTAATCTGTTTGTGTATGGAGAGCCCACTTCCACCCCTTCTCGCCTCTGTTCCACTAGCTTCTCTAAGTCAATGGGTTTTCTCAAGTAACGATTTGGTTCACCAGTTTTTCCGATGATGTGTCTGAGCTTTTGTATCTATATTGAGCTAAAGTCTATCTGCTGGTGAATTGGCTGGTAGGAATGCAATCTTTTGTCGTTTTAATGAAGATGAAATAACGATAATTGAATCAGCTTTATTGGCAAAGTATGTTTACGCATACAAGGAATTTGACTCCGGTTTCTAATGGCTCTCAATGTACTTACACACATACAACCAGAGCAAAGACAACAAAGCTGAACAGAGATATGTAAACATAGACATATGAATACATCTATAAATACATATAAAATCAACAAATGGACAACATACAATGTCCATATACAGGTGAGCAAGGATACAAGTAGTGCAGAGGTGTGTAATGGTGCAATGAGTGCTGAAATAAATATTGAATGTCTAGCATAATAAGTTACTTTATATGCATATAATAAGTGGTTATGTACTGTATATGCATGTATACAGGTGTGTGTATAGAAGTGTGCACAGATGTGTAGATGTGATTATTGTGTCAGCATTCAACAACTGCAGTTCCCACGAAGCTCAACAGTGGGTCAAAAGTAGAGAAGAGGCTACCTAAGAGAGCAGGCAGGATTTAATGAAGACATTTACACAGAATGCATTTCTGTGTGTCTTTCACGTCTAGCCTGTGGGGCGTTCAGGTGTCTGGTTTGACTATAGCCCCGCACGCAGTCATGTTAAAGCAGGCCCAGGAACAAGTGTGAGCTCACTGTATGGGTTTAGGAGCCACTGCCTCCTTGCTTACCTGACAGTACTTATTGATTGATATCCCCTTCGATGCAAAGACTCCCTCTCTGTGTTGGTATGGTTCAAGGCCACTCCATATGGATTTCATTAGCATGGAAATCCAAGGGATACAGACATCTCCCTTGCTTTGTCTGTCTTTGTAAAGCTACTGTTTACTTGGCTCATCAGCAGCTGGAAAATCCCAATGATGATATTCTGATTGGGTTCTGCAGTGCTCACGACTTGAGATAAATTAATGAAACGCTGACCTGACTGTATGTATCTCCCTTTCACCCCTTTTCCCATCTTTGTTTTTCATCATTTCTTTTCATCAGCTCCTGTTTGGAGAATGTGTTTGATATTATCATTTATGCACCTTACACTCTCCGCCTGCCTGTACTTTGCTCTTTTTCTGTGCAAGTGTATGTGAAGCATTAGAGGTGCTGCTACAAGACTCATTACAAAGGCAAAAACCCTCTCTGCTCTATGCACAGACTGCATGCCTTTACTGAAGTGTGTGTGTTTGTGTGTGTGTTTGTCTGCATATGTGTGTCTACACAAACCAGAAATGTTGTTGTCCCCTCAGTCCCCCTTTCTCTCTTTTTCTGTCTCGCTCTTCTTTTTTCTGTTTCCACTAGAGAAGTGAAGCATAAGATCCCGTCTCATCAGAGTGTGCCATGGGGGCCACATTTTGTTTATTAACTCAAATTTCTCAGAGTTTAAGTGACAGTAAGGAACAGCAACTGTGTTGGGAGAAGGAAATGCTTAATAATTAGGAAATTAAATGCTTGAAGAGGCTGTATTGCGACAAGCCGCCTCCAGCTAATTTCATCTCTTATTCAGCTCCCTGTCTGCCTCACTCCCCAAGTCCTGCAATCACAAACCGCCTTGGCTCAGCTCTGCACTAGCAGCAGCCCATTAACTACACCAGATTACAAGATCAAATCATCCCTAAACCCTGTTAACACAACTTTCAGGCCTTGAAACAGATATTCTGCAATGACTTTACATCACCAATTAAAAAAGAACAACAGCGATCCTGGCTCTTTTTTGCAAAGTTGAGTCTTATGTGTACTTGGGACTGAAGATCATATTTTCTGGATTTGCTCCTTGATCTCTTAATCTCTGTTTTGAATATTTGAGAAAAATGTTTTTGCAGTGAGTGTCCTGTTGTCCTGAATGACATTTGCATACATTTGGTGTGGCTCAAAGATGTGGACTAAAGCCGAAAAAAAAAGACTATATACTGAACCCTTTTGTTTCCTTTTAAGACACTTGACTCGACTATCAGCTGTTTTATTGTACATTCAAGAGCCATATTATTGTGTATAATCAGGTCTACATGTGAACACAGGATCATTGGCATTTGTGCATTTGAACCCTGATGCATATGTAGGGATATACTTGAATAACAACAGTGTGGAGGTATTTGTGTAGTAGCAGGTACATCACCTGCCACTACACAAATACCTCCTGCTTGACTAGACAGAAAGAACATGGCATACACTCACAGCACAAATTCTTTTGGAACATTTCATTTTAAACCAAGAAATGTTGTGTTTCTGGTAAGTTCTTCAATATTATATTGCTCTGCACATACATACATGTTATCTCTACCCTTGGAAAATTGCATTTAGGATGCAGTCTTACAGTCATTTCTTTAAAAAAAACAAGCAAGAGTGTCTGCCACTGGGTTGAGGTAATCCTCCTCCTCTCCAATGATAATCAGATTGATTAAAGACTCTTGGGGTGCTGATCTGCCTACTAGTTACTGAAAAGAGCTAAGATCTAAAGAGTGAATGCCTTGTGATGATGGGATTTTTGTGAATTATAACAAATTATGTTTTGTCAGTGTCGCGGCAGTGAGTCAAAGCTGGGGTGGCATAAGGCCAGTTGTCAGGGACAGATTGAGAGGCTGAGACTTACAGCTTTAGGAGGAGTTTGTTCTTAAAGCCCCAAGGATTAGTAATGGTCTGCCTGGGCTAAATGAAGCCAGACCTACTGACTAATTAGAAGTTAGCCTGCATTGCACTACTTCAATTTTACCCCCATTAGCAATGCAGCACATTATATAGTGATCTATTACAGGGGCCATTAAGGTGCCCCTGAAGAGCTGGCTAGATGTTTTTTCTTCTGCAGACTTTGTGTTGCAAAAGTGAAAAAGTTACCGTAAGAGTAAGCAGCTTTTGTATCATTACTTTTATCATAGTCAGTATTTTTGGGGCTCTGTTAGAATAAAAGGTTAAATGCATGTTATTAGATTTCAGTTAAACCCAGTGGAAGTGATTAATGGATTTGTACTGATGTGCAGAACTAAGAAACTTTTGAACTTTTTTTAATTTTTAATATAAGGGAAATGGGGAGTTTCTGGAAATTTTTAATATGTAATCATGGAGTTGATGTACCCATGATTGTCTATAAATTTTTGCATTTTGATTTATGGGCAATCTAGATGTTTTGACTTAAAAGTTTAAACTCTCAACAGGAATTTATTCTATATTTATGTGTGAGTCAGGCGGTTGTCCTTATAATTCTGTATACTTCAAGATATTTGCATATTTTTAAAGACTATTTCTGTTTTTAAAGAATCAAAGACATAAAAAATGATTAATTTATTAAATTATTAGCCATTGTCCACATGTTTAGTTTTATACAAATACAATATCTGACTGGATAAAATGTAATTTTTGTTTTGCAGCTCTTTTTGGTCGAGAGCTTTACTGGTGCAGGCTTTACATTGTGTATTTTATTTATAATTGCGTAAATGGAGCCTCGCTGTAGTTCAGGCAGGAATAGAAGTCAATTATAGTCACATGCTTCATACAACCTCCCATCATGTATGTCTACGTCTTACTTCTTTTAACAAGCAGTCCATATAAACACTCTGGCTACAACAACACAGAGTTCTGCCCTTGCTGTTACATGCCTACTTGTTTCAGTAGGTTGTGAATTGTTAATGTTTCTTTTTAATGTGCATTTTAATGTGTTCATGTTCATAAAATGTTGTGTATCTCGGGCTCTGCTGTGGTTGTGAACTTAAGGACAGTCTGTGTCAAACTAGTTCAGATTTGTTGCACAGCATCACATGAGTATAGCTACACTGCCAAACTAAAATGCATGTATCAATAAATGGTTCAAATCTTAACATGAGTGTCTGAATTACGTCATACAGTAATTTATAATGTGTGTCTGTGTCTAGGTCTGGACTTCCATGAGGACCTGCATCGCATTGGCGCAAAGGAAGGTCTGAAAGGCCGCAAACTCCAGAAGGCCATGGAGAGCTATGCTTGGAACATCACTGTGCTCAAGGTGAGATGGTCTGAAAGACACTTGACATGAGGTCTTCAATACAACAAACGCCCCATAGTTGTTATTACGTCCAGTGTGTATCAAACACTGGCTAATATCATTAGTTAATGTTCAGATGATAGATTATACTAACTATAACCTAAACTATGACTATAACCAGCTGGGTAAACAATCCCAACTGTTACAGAGATTAAACTACATGATATCTTAAAAGGAAATTTTGATATTTTTCAACTTGGACCCTATTTTCCCATCTTTTTGTTTGGATATGATGTGCAATTGCCCCGTTGGATTACATTGCAGCCCGTTTTGTGGCTGCCAGCTGCACCACTGTCGCTCAATACTGGATCAGTTCCAAAAATGATTGTCCCCATTAGTCACTTAGACACAAAAAGATGGGAAAATAGGATCCAGGTTGAGAAATAGCCGAAGTTTCCCTTTAATAAAGCTCTCTAGACTAATGTATTTGCCTCTTCTCTAATCCCTAAATCCTTTAATTAAGTACTGTTGGTTCCAAGTACTGTTTTATTTATTTGCTCATGTAACTATCTTAATAAGACATGATATTGCTGACACTTGTTTGTAGACACACACATGCTGCCCTATTATTCTTCATAAGGGGATGTGGGACCCCTTGAACATACCTCGAAAATGATGCTCAGCAAAATGCATTCTTGTTTCTGCCTGCCCCATGACACGAGAGATAAGTTTGCCCAATGCCCTCATCTCATTGCCTCTATGAATACTGGCAGTAATACCAGTACTGATAAAACACCACATGCTGCTCAGACTGTGCACTGCACAGTGGGCCTGTTTGGCTAAGTAAGGATAGAGCAGCCAGGATATTTTTATCTCATCTCATCACCCTGAAATCATTTAGTATTGAGTGAAGAAGCTCCCTTGGCTGAGCTTTTTGCCTGAGTGCCAGGATAGGTAGGTGATTGCTTGATTCTTCTATGCCTTCCCATGTCTGCCTTATCAGATGGGAAACACCAAAAGTTAATGACGATTAAGGCTGCAACTAACAATTATTGTCATTAAGGAATAATCTAACTGATTAATAGTTTAGTCTATAATGTCAGAAAATTGTGAAAAATACTCATTACAGTTTCCAATCAGATTGCTTTTTTGTGCAACTAACTGTCCAAAATTTTAAAAAGAATTAATGAAAGCAGCAGCAAATCCTTGTATTTAAGTTGCTGTAAACAGCAAGTGTTTGGCATTTTCAGCTGATAAATGATTTAAATGATTAATTGATTATTAAAACTGTTTCCAATAAGATTGTGACTCATTAATCAACCAATCCGAAGCAAATGTACCGGCCATAGCAGTAATAGATTGGTGTTAAAAGTGTTCTTGCTTTCCTTGCACTACTACAACAGCAGTGTGTGCGGCAGCCAGATTTATCTTAGTTAAGCTTCATTACACTATCTGGATGGGGAAAGGCATGTGCATAAGTAGCATAACAGTTGGACCTAATTCCTCTCTCACCCTCCCTCCCCACTACACCCATCACCCCTAAACCCACCCAGTTCCTCTCATCCCTGCCTTGTTTCTCCCAAACGCACCCTTCCCTCTTTCATCTCCTTCATCTTTCCAAATACTTTAATTTTTTTGATGAGCCACACTGTCAACATAAAGGGATCTTGGCATGCACAAGGCTCCTCCTCCTCCTCCCCTTCTTCCTCCCATTCTTCAGTTATAATCTGTCTCATATTGAACATTTGGTGAAAGCCTGGTGCCGATTTGCCGAGGCTGGCAGCAGTGCCCAGTTATTTCACCTGTCACCCTCTCCATATCCTCAGCAGGGCTAGAAGCACTTGCTGATAGATGGTATGGAGCTGCAAGAAAGCGAAAGAGAAAGAGTCTTTGCTCTGTCTCTCACTCTCTGTTTCCCACCCTCTCCACCCTCATTTTGACAGTTATTGTCAGATCAGAGCTGTCATGGTGAATAAGGTATTTGCCCATTTCTACCAGTGATAACGCCCTGTCATTCATCATACCTCCTTGTCAAAAGAAAAACCAAAATCAGAGAGACAGAAAGAGAGGCTTTGATTCAAACATCAAGCATAATGAAATCCTTTTTAAGAGGAAAAACCAGCTCCAGAAACATGTTGCATTTTTTTCCCTCCCAAATCACTCACCAGTGTAGTTTCTGCAGTAATTGCTGTTTGAGGCATTTAATCACATCACTAATTGAGCTCCCGGTGGCCATCCGTTCCAACTCTGGCCCCTCTTTGTCTTACCAACTCTGTATTTGTATTGTTCTGTACCGTTGATTTTGCAAATAGAAACATACTGAATTCTTAAATGATAGTTCAGATAGAGATACATCGCTCTCATTCCCGCTCTTGCTCTGCTGTCACATACCGCTCTTTATCTGCATTTATAACCTTAAAATAATATACTGAACGTAGGCTATTGACTGCCAGATTTCTATTAAGGGGATGGACAGATTTTGACAAGCAAATAGTAGATTAAGATTGAATTTAATTAGGATATAGTGGTGGGATTTGGCGGCTGCCCTTGTTTGGATTTGGCCCCCTGTGGATAGGTTTAGGCCAGCTGCAGGGGTGAATGCACCCGAATAGCAGTGCGTCGTGATTTGGTTCTGGAAGCGCGAGACAAGCTTTTCGCTGTCTTATTTTATGCCTGGTGAGTCATGACTTACATAATTTGTGTTCTTCAAACATATGACTTATTCATGCCTATGGTTTGCGTGCTCAAGTGGCTCAGGTAAAAGGCCACTTGCAGTGTATTAACATCATTGGAGTCGGATGTTTTGCATTGTGTGCAGGGCAGCACCTTTACTCATCCCACAATATGTCAGACTACTATGTCTGCCTTGTGGCATTGAGAACTCTACCCGCTTTACCGTTTACCATACTTCAGTCTGGTGCAGAATGGGTCACCCGGCGACTATTTTTTGGGATGCTAGCCCAACGAGCTGTCACAGAAGGTCAGACTGAGTCCAGACTGTTCAGTGGGAGGGAGGAAAAATATGCAGATTCACAGTTGAGAGGGCAACTGCTTTCAGCTTGCTTGTGAACAGATGTTGGAGGAATGGTGGTGTAAAGGGAGTGTTTGGAGCAGTCGTGCTGGAAGAGAGGGACTTGTGGTGAGACTGGGTGGCCTGAAGGGAAGAGTCAAGGGTTTAAACGTTGTACAAGTGAAGACAGGTTGTAAAAACATGTGGTCAAATTTGTTTTTCTTTTCTTCTTTTGGCCAGTTCTAATAATCTAAGCACCTCACACACACACACAGAAAATACCGACTCTACCACATTTCCACATGGCAGAGAGCTAGCTTAAGGAGGCAGGCAGCCATGGCAGTGGCCCAGATTGACTTGACAGTGCTGTATAACAGGATGCCCGCTCTGACCACTTCCTCCACACATGGCAGGGATTCTTCTCTGGGGTGCTCCCACATAACGAGCAAAAATGTAGTTTAACATTATCACCATATGACAGCACTATTCACCAGCTGAGAACAGTTTGAAGGGCTGGCGAGCAACCAAAGGCCTTCAGTCAGTGGCTTTACACTGCCCCCTTCTGTATCTTATTAGCTAATGCGCTTTTTTCTATACCACTTCACCTGATTTTTCCCTTATTTAAACTTCATTTAACCAAGTAAAGGTACTTTTAGGATTAAAATCTGTTTTTAAAAGAGATCAGGTCAAAAAGTTATCATAGAACTAGATGATGTTATCTACCACATGCAGACTTTAAGTTAAAATGGATATCAAAGATATTTCCTGCTATTTTTGTTGCCTTAAAATCTGATGTTCTTATGTGTTCTCTCTCTCTCTCTCTTCCTCTCTCTCTCTCAATCTCAGGGCCAGGCAGACCTGCTGAAACACGCTAAGAGTGAGGCACTGGACACTCTTCGTCAGATCCACTGTGCGGCTCAGTCCTGTGGGCTCAGTAAGAACGGAGCGGCTTCTCCTCAGCTCCAGCATCATCCTCTTCACCAGCCACAGCAGTTGCACACCCAGCAACAGCCTCAGGCGAAGGCCCACCCACAGGCTCCACCACCGCACCAGTCACAAACTCAGTCCCAGTCCCAGACCGTGCCTCAGGCTTATCTCCATCCCCAACCCCAACCCCAACCCCAACCCCAGCCACATCCCCAGCTACCAGCTCTCCCTTTGGTGCAAACTGTTTCAAAGCCACCGGCCTATCCTCAACCCCCACCCCTACCCCAGCTCCAGTATCAGTTCCAGACTCAGCAGCAGAGGGCCGCAGGACCTCTAGACTCCATCCCAGAGAAAGAGATGGTCAGTGATGATCCTGCAGGATCCTGCTGACCCGCAGCCTGTGCCCACAGAGAATCCTACCCAAAGAGAGACAGAGAGACTGAGATAGCGATGGGGAATGATAAGCAGAAGGATGTAGAAGATAAGAAGTTGGTTGCGAGTAGTGCCAGTAAGGAAAGGGAGATGGAGGAAGTAATGGAGAGAGTTAAAGAGATGATGATGGCGAGGAAGACTCGTCGTGTTAGGAGTGAGACACAAGTCTGAAAGGAGGTTTTAAGGTTTGAGCTGTCCAGAGGGCTGAAGGAGAAAAGACAGAGAGACCTCATGCTTTATTCACGCGTTTTTAAACAGGATGGAAAACTGGAAAGTCAATCTTTATTTTTCTCCATTGCAAATTTGGAATAAACTTCCATCTGAGCCTGAAGGTTTAGGTCTCTTCTGTCTTCTATAATCTTTGGTTCTCTGTTGGGAAAGTAAAAAGGGTAACAGCTGGTATCAAATTTCTTGTCTGGACCAGGAATGCAATTGGTAGTTGGATCAGTGAGTCACATAACCCTGTCTCTCTCTGGGCAGTGCTAGTTAGCGCTAACCCCTACACTATGTACTCTAGCTCTGTGGGTACAGGCTTTACCTTGCATCGGCATTTTCTGCCACAAATTTGCCTTTTCATTTCCAGAGACTCCTCGGCATGTCTTTGTGCTTTTATTTCTTCATGCTCACGCTTTTCCTCTTCCGTCTTAGACATATCTTAAAGCTAAGTGCAAACCACTCCTTTCGATAAAGAGGATGCCATTTTCATTTTAAGTGCACAAAGTAGAGCAGCTCAGCTACACCGAGCTCTGTAGGAGTCATAGATGACCATTTCGGAACAAACCAGGGAGCTGTAGAGTTAAAATAGATAAAACAAACTACAGCTGTCGATGTGTTCAGTCACTCTTGCATCCCTTGCTGGTGTCACCCTCCATCACGCCCCAGACATTTCCAGTGTCATCCCTTAGGATTTAAGTTCTTCAGCATTTCTGGACTCTCCCCACAGGG
Organism: Euthynnus affinis; assembly: GCA_029490765.1. Taxonomy (NCBI): domain Eukaryota; kingdom Metazoa; phylum Chordata; class Actinopteri; order Scombriformes; family Scombridae; genus Euthynnus; species Euthynnus affinis. The sequence continues at coordinate 4,704,859 of CM055856.1, read as the reverse complement.
TCTCCTTGTCTCCTCCCAAGGGGCTGTGTGTGTGATGTTACGTGAGTCGGTGTTTTGGCCCCCAGGGGGGAGCTAGCCCACGTCCTTGAGTGGCGGAGCTCACCAGCCAATCACAACTGGAATATTTGACTTTGCCTGTTAGAGGCCAAACAGGAACATGGTACTGCTGTCAATAAAAACACAAAATAAAGAGAATATAGATGTAAAGTGTATGTAAAATGTACGAAGGGAACATATATTGCTATAATAATTCTTGCAGACACAGATATTAATAATTGATATTATGATTGTTGTTAGTTCTATTGATATTCTGATTCTTTTTTAACATTACTTCCACATATACAGTGATTTGACACCTGTTGTTCTGTGGTGCAGATCAGGACAACCAGTGCATGTGGGACTGGGAAGAGTGGTTAAGGGTTGGCGTTACAACATGAGGGTCAAACAATAACCTGACATGTGTTTCACTGCAAAGTGAGTGTGGATTCTGTAAGAGCTCCTTTAAGTGGCCCATTAAAACTGGCTTCATTGTTTATCTTGTCCATGTACAGTATTTTACAGGAATGTTAAATATGCATTTTCTTGGCAATTAGAGATGAATTACAACAACCAGTCAATACCTGGACTTATATTTTATTGAAAATATTTCAGTTGTGCACGGTTCTAAGAACGTTTATGAGTGATTTTTTTGTTTGCATTTATAAATACATCACTAGCTCTTCAAGCAAGCAAGCAAAACTTACTTTATATTTCAGTCCAGGTAGAAGCACACTGTGCAGTGCAGGGCGTGAGCTACCACGGATGTTGCAGCCACAAAAACGAAGTGGATGGTGTACAAGATAAAACATTCAGAACAGTCAGAACAATGATAACATGATAATGCATTCACAACTCAAAGCATTTTGAAAGCAGCTTTCACAATGAATCAAAAAGCAATCAATAAAGCTTTTAGACAGCTTTATTGATGTGCTGTGATGCTCCGTTAATTCTCCTGATCTATAATTCTTTTCTTACCTATAAACTACAAGAAGACAGTTTATTTTTTATCATGAATGAGTATGTCTAAATAAAGCAATGCTTCCTGTTGTCCATGAGGTGGCAACAAATATTAAGTATACGGCTGTAAGGATGAAAAGATGAAAGTCATGAATTGCTTTGAGGTGTTTCTGATTTTTGTTATCGTTTAATGTTTACTTTCGAGAGTGCCAGTATTCTACAGTTTATGAGGTGGATCATGTGGGATCAGGGTGTAGCAAGGAATTAAGGGCAACTGTGAAGGGCCTCTCCTTTTTTGATCAAAATAATAATAATAATTGTAAGTTTTTTGACTCTTGTCAACTGTTGACACCCCACTAGTGAACACTCAGTGTAGGAGCAAGAAAATACTGTTACTTTTTGGTGTGTCAGTATAGCACCTTTTGTACTGAAGAATAAAGCCCAAAGAACCTCATTAACATGACTTTTGAATGAACCTGTCATTAGAACTGAGAAAAGGGCATCTGGGCTTTTTATTTTCTTATTTTAGAACTCATTGGACCCATTAGCTAATTGACTTCTGTCTCTCACCACTCATCAAAATGGTATTTCTTAATAAATCATTGGCATGCGGCCACAAAGACATACCTGTAGTTCATCAAAGGTCCAGAGAAGTGCCTTGGAGATGATGTGCTACAGAAGACTAATGAATGGCAGCTAGCATGACATCAACACTTCAAATGAGCAAGGAGCAGAAACAAGAAAATTTGTGATTTTATGGCATGTTTGTGGTTGGCCTGAATGACGTCCACACAGTGTGGACAACACAAAGCAATATAAAAGACACTTGCAGTTCGCCTGGGGAGATGAGAAGATCAGATGACTCCCTCTGACACGAGCCAAAAGATGACGTTGTTCCTCACCGACTTCCAGAAAGCTGCTGGGATGGAAACATCTAACAGGGTAAGACAGTTCCAGCTTGATGTTTTATTTAGAATCGAAGTGAGTGATATGTTTAACATTGAAAATTTGTGGTTTTAACAGTTCTCTAAGGGTCGTCATGCAACTTTTAAAAGCGTCTTATTGTCCTATTTGTAAATGGGTTTTTTTTTTTCACTTGATTTTTGTCCTCTCAAGTGTGTTGATGGGTTTTTGATAAATTTGTGGTATCAGATATTGTATTCTAAAGCATATGTGGGAGAAATTGCCATATTTGTTATGAATATCTACAAGTGGGTATTTTTTGTCTGACCATGTTATTACTTAAGGTTTCTGGCTCATATTAAGCACCCTTTAAAAAAATCTTATCCTAACAGACGGCTCTCCCAGATCAGACAATCAATAGTTAAACCCAAAAACATGATCATTTTAAAATACTGAAACGTTTACTGAGATGTGATCAACCCTGAAGTGATGGGTAATCAGTGTATTTCCAGAGAATTACCTATTTCAATTTTTCATTTTCTGAAATGTTTATTTTCTATTTAGTGTTTGTGTTAATGCGTTTTGTACATGCATTTCATTATACAAGCCTGTCTAGGGACAAGAGTTGCAAATTAGCTTTGGCCATAAATATTATATTTGACAATTCAGTGAATCTGTCCCTCTATAAAATAATAATTTCTCTTTGCTTCAGGTAAATTGCTTTTGAATGAATTATGTGTCCGTATAATCACCAAGGGTTACACGTTTTCAATGATATGAGTTTTACAAAATAATGCAAGGTGCTTGATTGTGGTGTTTTTGTTTATGTAAAATAACTGACTATAGATTAAGGTATTATGGTGAATAAATGTCAGTGTCATATCATTGGTGATTTAGTGATTCATATCCATTATGTATGGATAAATTGTTGCTTATAGTGATACAGTGTGTATCCTTGATTAAAGGTTATGGTTTTATTATTTACATATAGATTAAATGTCACCATCTTCTTTTCGGAGATTCAATAACATATTTATTATACGTAGGTAAGAGTTTGTCTTTTCATCCTTCATTCAGTTGAATCAAAATTAAAACTTTTTTTTTTTCAGATTTAACCAGCAATATGTTGTACATGCTCTAAACACCATCATTTAAAATATTACTCAATAATAGCAACATGTCAAAGATAAGTAGATAAATAATTATAGTAAAAAAAATCTCACATTTTGTTTCTGTTACTCTGCCAAATCTGTAGATTGTATTTTGGTTACTGTCATTTGTCAGTCATCAGTGCTTTACAAAGTTAACCACGCTTTTCTGCCCAGTAGAAAGTCCTGGTTCTGGTCTTGATATTGCTGCTGTCTCAACTGGCCTGTGATGCTCACAGCGTGTCCGAGTGCTGCAGACAACCATCTCGCTCCTGTCCTCTCTATGTGTTGCTGTGTCGCTCTGGCAGCAAGGTCTTGGGGGGACCTCTCACAAGCGATGCATCAGCCGGCATTCTCACTCTGGGTAAACGCAAAGAAGACGAGCATCGCTGGCAGAGTCGACTCCACCAGCTCCTCCAAGGCTCCAGGAACCAAGCGGCAGGAATCCTGACTATGGGGAAGAGGACTGAAGAGAGGTCTGGAGACCGGTACATGGATTGGATGGCTCAGTCAGGAAATACCATCACAACACCCCTAACTGTTTGAAGTACCTCCTGGTATAAGTATACTGGGACTACTTTAAATTGTAGGCAGAAATATCGCACTTATCTGGTGACTGTTATTTCCTAAAATGTATATTTTTTGCTCATGTGGAGACAATTTAGTGATTTTCTTTCAATTGTGCCTGTTTGAATGTGATATAAGGTGCATTTGTCTGTAAATCGGAAACTTGAGTAAATGTGTAATATTGTACATAATGTGCAAAAGATCTGGTGGCTTAATAAAAAAGCAGAAAGCTGACAATTTGCCTTTAGTCATTCATGGGTGGGTTTCCCACAGTAGGATCAAAACTAAAGATTTTGTTTAGCTTTTCTTAAGAAAATGCTAAAAATCTATATCTATATCTATATCAATACATTTGATGAAATACAGTAATGATTCCATCATGACTTAAGTTATTGTTGCATTAGGTTTTACCAAAAAAACAAAATCATGTTGCTTACTATGATTATATTCTATATATCTATACATGTGGAAATAAATTGCACCAAAAGATGGTGCTGATTGTAAAAAGTGAAGTGATGCAGGTGATACAGATGGTAACTTGTCTACTGAATGATGTAATTATTAAATAAGATACTTCATGCATCTTAAAATGAATTGTAAAATCACTTCTGTTTACTTTGATTAACATGTGAGCCAAAATGTTTGGGTTTGATTCAGAATACAGCTATTTGAATGAAGAAATAGCGACACCTCTGGGTGTCAGCAGAAATTTATCAGCAGCATCCTGTTTTTCACTTGATAACCACAATAACGCAATGCTAGGGCATTTAGCAAGATTAAAAACAAGTTCTCTCCCTCTTTCTATCTGATGTAATCAAATTTCTTTTCACCACTTGTTATGTGTATGTTCACTGAATAGAGCCAAAATCCTTCCCCTCTTTGCGACTCGCTTCTGTTCCACTGGCCTCTGCTGTACAATGTGTTTTTTAGAGGGAGTTTTATAATGCTGAAAGATACTTGGACTACACCTCAGTCTCATTGAAGACAGAAACCATTTTATTTTCACACAATGCTGATTGCAATTGCAGTGAAAACAACCAAGAAACTGGAAAATTGTCTGATTGGGTACTCAGTGGGCATCTAAAACTAGTCTACAAATTTGATAGATTGCAGAGTAAAACCATGCACTCTAAATGAGATATATATATATTCAAAAAAATACAGCTGCTCAGCAACATGGTACAACGTGCACTTTGAATCAAGCTGTCATTTTCCCAAAACCATTAGATTACTGCTCATGCTTCACAGATGCTGTAATTCTGACAAAATAATGACTCATTCTTGTATGGACCAATTAAAAACCAAAATATCTTTTGAGCAAACTAAAATACTTTTAATATGAAAACTACCATTGATTATAATCGGCTGTGTTTTTGAACATGCCATGGAATAGAAAAAAATCCAATAACCTATGTATTAATGAAATGTCAGGTCTCAGTGGATGTGCGGTTGCACAACAGTTCCCACATGGAACCTGGAAGAAAGTGATCATTTACAAGGATGCTTTACAAAGAGCCAGTGTGTGTTGTTATTTAGAAATGCCATCAATGTGTTGTTGTGTGTGTGTGTGTGTGTGTGTGTGTGTACATGAAGGCTTACTGAATACTGTCTGTGTTACAGCATCTGTGTGTGGGGGTGTTTGTTTAGGTAACAAAGAAAATGTGATAACGATATGGTGATACAGACATCACAGAACCAGAGGCAGCCTGATGCATCCTCCAACATGCTCAAGAGCTGTAGAGTCCTTGAGCCAGACAGTGAATCACAACCCAGTGTTCAATCTGACCTTTGACCTCCATGTGTGCTTCCTTTTTGGATACTCTATTGCAAAATATTCACAACAACCAACACATGCTGAGTCTCTCTTATCTCTCTCTTTCTCTCTACATATATATATTCTTCACTCTCATGGTTCAATTGATATAAATTGTACACAATACAGTGCAATTTAGAGAAAGCAGCCCAAGCAACAGAGCAGCATCTTGCACATCCCAATAAGGAGATTCAGAAAAGATGCAGAGGAAGATAGAGAAAGAGAGAGCACATAGAAAATGGAAGTGATTTCCAATAACTTCTTTGGGTAGTGAGAAGTAGAAGGACACATATTACGTGTGAGAAACAGAGAGAAGGCAAGAGAGAAAACTAATAAATCCACAGTGTGCAGGAAGGGGATGGTTCAGGCTTTTGTATGAGACAGAGGGAGGGAGAGAGAGAGAGGCAGGGGACTCGGAGATGGCAGGAACCACGGTGAGTGGAGTTAGACTGAGTGAAGAGAGGCTGAGGCTTCATTGTGATACTGGAGGAGTGTTGGGAGCGGAGAGATGCACAACTGAACCTGAAAGCTCCTGCACTCTGATACTGAGAGAACTGCAACACCACCGAGCTCTCTTCTGAAGGAGAAATTAGTTTTCTGTGTGATGCAAGTCACTGGTTTCCTCTTAACAACATAGAATAGACACAACTTGCACTCCGTTTCACGCTTATAGAGGAGTTAGGAGAGGCACCGCGGTTTTCTTTCAGGTCTTCTTTGGGGAATGGTGATAAACCACTGGAAACTGCTGTCTGAGGATCTGCAACCATCTCTTATTGTAGAGCAAAATGCCTGTGATGAAGGGCCTCCTTGCCCCACAAAACACCTTCTTGGACACCATTGCAAACCACTTTGATGGCACACGTAAGTATATTTTGGAGAAGAGATTTTCATTATGATGCATCATACTAATTGATTATTTTAATGCTCAAATTTTCTGCAAAACACTCTCTAAGTCTGCCGTCATCCTGTGCATGAATAACACACATATGCCAGTGATTTTGTGTCCAAACCTTTGACTGGCACTGTACATACTGTACATATGGTGGTGTACACCTTCAGACTACTTGCCTGTACTGGGTCTTTGTGTGTTCTGTATCATCACTATATTATTTCAAACTTTTTCTCCTGAGACACAAATTATTATGTTACAACTGTGTAGTAAATAAATAGGATTGTCTCAGTTGTGAGGCTGCAACTCCACCAGTTAACCTTAGCTGTTAGATTTTTTTTTTTTTTGCCTTTGGCATTTCTGTAACCCAGTTTTGGATTGTGACTGACACTGAAGAATACCACTGTAGACAAATGTGTCTAACAGTAGTGAGCTCCAATTATAAGACACCAAGTTATGACCGTGGAGACGGAAAGTGCAGTTGAGGATGATGTATTAGAAATGAAGAGCCACTTGTTGACCCACGGTGTTGCTTATGGATGCAGGTTGTTCCACTGTAAGGTCAAATATTTTTCAGTCAAGATATTTCTTTAAAACAAACAAACAAAAAATATTAAATTTGATTAATCAATTAGAGCTGTTGCACTCTTTTTTGGTAGTCTTTGGTAGTTGAACATGTTTCTCTAATATTGTCATTAATATCAACCTCTTTAACATTCAGGGCTATATATATATTTTCATTTCAAAGACATGTTGATATGTTGGTATTTTCCTGACCCTGCTGTTTGTTTTGCACATCCTGTTGGTACACTCAGCATAGGGCACATGGTGTAAAGAGGAGTGTTGCCAGGAGAGGTGCAACAAAATGGGAGTTATATGCAAATGAGGCAGCTGAGGGATTCATAGTTTTTGCTTCAAGTATTTTTATTGGAAGCATCTGTGCCAAAATTGACATTGACATTTTTACAGAAAGGAGAGCTGCTTCATTTTTACAACTACTTGCTGAGAGATTAATATTTTGGTGATAATTTGCTATTTGAAGCATGCTGAGAATATATGTCTCAAGACCAGGTTTGTTTTAGCAAAGTATAAATGTGCAACAATTGCAGCATAAAGATAAATAATATGAAAAAACTTGTAATTAAACACTCAACAACCACAAGACCTAAAGAAATATAGCTTATTCTCATTATTATTCTCATAGATCCAATATAAAAATGTAACATCATTTTTCTTTTATTATTACTTACTTCTTAGCTTCACTCACTTATAAATATGTCAAGGCTATAGCTGATTTACACAGCATTTCACCTCACATAAGATTGTAGTAGAGAGTATGAACAAAGAATGTTTGGGAATTCACCTGGATGTACCTTCATGGATCTTGCACCTATAAACTTAGCTGGTCTTTGCTTTTGTAGGTTATATCTTCATGCCTTGACAGTTATGATGTTCACCCACAGTTAATCCCTTTTGACTTTGTTTTGTTGGTTCATATTTTGTTCCTACTTTACCAGTCCAAGTCTGTTAATCTGCAGAATCAGTAGACTGAAAAGTCATCAGCAAACACTGGAAAGCTCTTTCCAGAACACGATGAAAAGTATGTGTAGGGTCAGACAGTCCTTTACAACTTAACGGATTCTGAAATTCAATGTGATGACACCGTCGCACACACAAATCCTCCCTCCTGTCCTGTCTTGCCCTTGCTTTCTGTACACACACATCCATATATATACACTCCCATATATATACACTTGCACTTACACATATTAGGGTGGCAGACATTTTCTCAATCTCAGCTGCCACAATACGGCTGTATCAGATGTGCAAGTGGGCGGATTGACCAAGTAGCTGAGTGGGAGGTGAAGGGGCCAACTGACAAGAAATGTCTTCAGAGAAAAGCACTGTTGAATCTAAAACGGCCTTGAATTTGTCTTATTTAAACTGAAAAGCCTTTTTGTGCGAGAACAACTCTTTTAAGGCAAGGGGGATAACTGCAGGGCTGAAAATATTTTCGACTCATATCTCTATGCAGAATAAATAATACAAATACCCACAGTATCATATTCAAGATGGGCTGAGGGGAATGGACGTGGTATCTACATGACACTAAAATGTGAGCAGGGAAATTAATTAAAATGAATTATACAGAGGTCAAAAGTCAATCAAATATCATTGGAGGTCTTGTTCAGTCAAAACAATTAAATTATTCATTTATTCAATAGCCACCTCCCAATATAGGTAATTAAGAGAATGAAAAGAATGAAGACATTAGTGAAAGCAGGTGGTGGCAAGGTATTCAACTATGATATACATCTGTTAATAAAGATTACAGTCAAGACAGGAATCTGATGGATTTACATAAATATTGGTAGAATATGTGTGTATTGGTAATGTAATTGAAAAGGAGTGAGCACAAGAGGCTCAAAGGGCTGCAGTTACAGCTGAGGAGTTACTTTATCTTATGAAATCTTCACTCATTCATGATATAAGCACTTAACAGAGCTTCTGTTAAAATCTGTTAAATGAGTTGCAATGAGTTGTGTATGAATCAGAATGAGGCTGATATGCAGATCCTTTATTGGTTGGCTACATCTGTGTTTCAGAGGGCACAGTGTCTCGGTAACCTCATGGATGCAAATTGCAGCATTGCGATGTTTTTTTTTTCTTTTTGTACAAATTGCTATGGCAACACGAGCATGCAGAGCTTGCTTCTTAATTTAGTTTCTTGTGAGATTAACTGCACACATATCAGGTAGAAAATATCCACATCTCACTAATTGCATGTCTTTTCCTGTAGAACAAACACTTAACACCCTCTGATGCTGCCTGCTTGGTGTTTGTGTCTTGGTTTAAAAATTGTACTGTATATATCAGATGGATCTATAATGACATGCATTTGAATAAACTATGAATTTTAAGTCTTACAGTGTTTAATGCAAAGCATCACACTGATTAAAACTGGCTGCAGCACAGGTGTCCAATGTTGTCCCTCGTCATTATAGTGTTTTGCAGCATAGTCAAACAAAGAAATTTAATCTGTTTACATTCAGAGAGCAACTGAACAAATAAATGGAAGAGACATCACTCAGACTCAGTCTATCTATCCAAATATTGAAGGGTTATTTGGGGTTTTGTGGAGACAAGTGAAAGCAGACATGCATTAGTCAGTGAATAATGGCTGAGATTTGGCTGTTTTTCTCTTGACAATAGAACATGGAGATCATGACCCCTTATACTTTATTTTTACAAATCAGTCTGCAGCTTATAAATAATGGGTTAAAATGGGAATGGAAGTAGGCCACTTTATTTCCCAGCTTCATTTGCAAGAGAGTTACTCACACAATTTATATTGGAAACTTATCTTTCTGTAGACAGAAAACCTGGAATTGTGTCCGCTTTCTGTGTCCATTAATAGTTCTCATGTTATCTATGCTATCATAGATAATGGTAGTCTGTCACAACTTGTCATTGGTTAGTGTGAAGAAACTCTTGGGTATTTATTGCAGAAGAGACTGTTGCAGATTGAATTCAGTGCTTTGTCTCAATTCAGTGTTATTTTTCATGATTATTTTCTTCTGCTTCGCCACCTACACTTCCTGCCCCAAAATGACTCTCCAGCTGCAGCATAACATCTTTTCAAACATGGCATTCATTTTCAGATATCTATCGGAAGTAGTTTCATAAAAGATCTTTCTCTTTCTCATTATTTCTCAGGCATTAAAGCATTCTTTTGACACATAGTGTTCTCTCTTTTACCTTATGAGAGCATTCAAGAAACTTTTATTGCAGGTATAATTGGATGAACTGATCAAATCTTTGGTGTAAATAATACCTTTTTTTAAATACAAAGGGATGTCACATTATCTCTATTTAATGAATTCCCAAATGACTGTTCAAAACAAAAAAGTGTCAGTAGGTCTGCCTACAAATGCGTGTGGAACATCTTAATTAGACAGCATTGTACCTATCATACCTGCTAAAGTATAATGATAATTTAATAAACATAAATCACTTATATTATTACAAAACATCAATCTGAGTTTTCTTAGGCAAGTTTTGGCTTTCATAACATTTTATGATGTTTAACAGAACAACATTCTTAAAAAGGCAAAACAAGGAAAATGTATCATACTCATTCATTGCACCAGGAAATTGTGTGTGTGTGTGTATTTAACTGTATAAATACTAAAATCCATTGCTCAACTGGTGGCAGGATGAAACTATGCCCCAGATGTCAATTAAGGGCCAGAGCCTCGCTTAGAGGCACTGGTCCCCCATGGAGCCAGCTGGGCCCCTGCATAAATACTAAGACTTCATACACACCACCAACAGCCCTCTATGATGTACACTAAACTATTTTGGTTGATCTCAGCTGGTAAACAGAAAGAGTGATTATGATTTAAAAAAAACAAACAAGATTTTTTCTTTTTGGTTCACCAACAAATGAGAAGCGAAGAGGCAAACATCATGTCTCAGCATTACATTCAGAGCTGCATCCATCTCAATGTCAGTCACAGCTTTGCAGCTAGAAAAGGAAAAACTATTTCCTGTTCCTCGACAACACTTTCTTTAAGGTCATGTATGTAACACAGTACTGTTACATTCATTTATTTGTCCTCTTGTATTTCCCTTGCAGACAGTAACTTTCTACTGGGCAATGCTCAGGGCCGCTATGGTTACCCCATTGTATACTGCTCTGATGGTTTCTGTGAGTTGACCGGCTACGCTCGGACTGAAGTGATGCAGAAAACCTGTACCTGCAGCTTCCTCCACGGAGCAGAAACCAGTGAAAGTTTGATCCAGCAGGTAGACAAAGTCCTGGAAGGCCAACAGGAGCACCAGGGAGAAGTCTGCTTTTATAGGAAAAATGGTAAGCCTCCTGTTCAGGTGATCACCCAGAGGTTGAGTTGACCATGGACTCAAGAACATACACTGTCTTAATTATAATATATTTAAACCTACGTAAAACGTCTTTGTACACATGAGAATAGGTGGCAATTCCCTTTTTTTGTTGACAGTTATTTTTAAGAAAACTACTCAAAACCACCCACAGAGGGGAGTGAGGTGAGGTTAGCTATTAGAAAAAACACTGGAAAAACATTCCAGTGTTACTAGAAATCCAATCATCACTTTGGGGAAGGAAACCGTCTCCCGGAATTGTTTTGTAATCTCAGTGTAATAACTTTTTTAATTTCCACAGGAAATCCATTTTGGTGCCTCTTGGATATTGTGCCAATTAAAAACGAGAAAGGTGAGGTGGTGCTGTTCCTGTTATCCTTCAAAGACATCACTGAATCACATGGGAAAAGTCATCACTATTCCCAGGGAGACGGTGAGGCCCGGCCACACATGCATTTCCTAGCTGTTAAAAATTTAAATTTTAGCTTTTAGCAAACTATTTTAACTTTAAAATATCATGCTGCCATGTTCATTTAAATAATTGAAAGCTAAGTAGAATATGGCACTTTAGGGAATGACATAATTTCCATTATTCTGTGGGTGTTGTCCTTTTTTCAAGCAGCTTTGTCAGAAGCTTCACACCAGAGCAGGAAAACCAAACGATCCCACTTTTCCCAAGCCCGAGACAGGGGGAGGACTATTCTGCACCACCTGACCAACCTGTTCACCAAGAGGGGCAAGAGGAAACTGGCCGATGTGAGTGTAAAACCCATTAAACCAACAAGATACATCAACATTTTATCATTCATTATAACATATAAGTGGTGTTTGGCTATTCTCCATGAAACAAATTCATTTGCTCTTTTGATAGCTGAACTGAATACTTCCAAAGTTGTACGTGTCATTTAGATGTAAGTACAGGCGACACTTTAATCAGTTTGCTCCAGTTATGCGACTCATCAGTTCAATATGAAATCCCAGTGAGGTGAGCTTTGAGATGAGTGTTTGACACCAATCTGCAGTCTTTTTAAAAGTTCAAAGGTTTTCAATTCATGTTGAATGAATATCTCACATGTACTGATATTTTTCAAAGGAACTTGAACATGTACATCTGTAACCATCTTCAAACAAGTCAGCAAGCCTATTTTGTGCATGAATAGTTTATTCAAGTCTATTTAACAGCAATTCTAAATGTTATGATGATGATGGCTGATCACTGGCAGCTTTACTAGCTTCCATCAGTGTTTCATGTCAGCACTACCTCAGTAGGAAATGAATAAATGCACAGAATTTGTCCTTTTCATTTTCAATTTTTTAATTTGGTTCCATTTATCCCACATTCCTCCTTCCTTTATCATATATTCCTCAATCAAATTAATTGAGTTCATCGCTGTTGATTCAAATTCAGTTTCTAATTATGCTCTCTGGGTTTTTTTAAAAATGTAATTTATTTGTGGATTGTCTTTTTCTCCTTTGTCAGAGTGTATTCCAGAAACCGTCTCTGCCTGAGTACAAGGTCGCAGCTGTAAAGAAGTCACGTTTCATTCTGCTTCACTACAGCATCTCCAAGGCCTTGTGGGACTGGCTAATCTTACTGGCAACCTTCTACGTTGCTGTCACTGTACCTTACGACGTCTGCTTTGTCAGTCATGATGAGGGCAGTGACCATCATTCATTTGTCAGTCGCAGCACTATAGACAGTGACATAGCCGTGGAGATGCTCTTCATACTTGGTATGATCATTTTATATTTCATTAAAATGTTTATTTAAATCATGTAATATTATGATCTTTCAAGAAAATATGATTTTGTTAAAGAAATTTGAACTCCAATTTCTAAGCAACTTAATCTCTCTCTTTTTTTTAGTAAACAACTGTAACTATCGGTCTAACTTCTATCATTGAAAATTAAATTGTAGGTTGTACCACTATAATTTTAAAGTTGCATCTCCAACACTGATTGCATGCTGCACACTAGTTGACCTTTCAAGCTGAGGCATCTTGAATAGCATTATGAAAAGACAACAATGTTTTAAATTAAGAACAACTATATTTCCTGGTGCAGCTGCAGTGGTTTCCCTGGTGATGGTTAACGCATAAATAAACTTCCTACCTTTCCTCGCCCACTCAGGGTGTCTCTGTTGCCCCAGGTTACGGATCATAATTAGATTTCTCTCACTTCGTCCCACTTTTCTTCCAAAGGAAGTGTGATAGCACATCTGTCATGTGCCTCTGACTTCCTCTCTCTCTCTCAACAGGTTTGTCTGGGGACAGACGTGCACAATGAGATTCGTGTCCAAAATTAGCTCATCTTGTATCACATGCTGTAACTTTTCTTTTTGAGAAAGTATATCAATGTTTTATGCCAAAGTCTCAGTGAAGACGTTTGGAGTGAAGCACTACTGAATTTCAAATGCTTATTGCAGAACCAGTATCATTTACATTCAATGAACAAGAGAAGAGCTTGTCTTTTCAGTGCAGGGAAAAGTGAAAAATAAGTGCCAGGAATGTATCACAATAATTAGGACATTGCACTTGTAGTAATTTTAATTTTAAGTTTTTTCAAAAATACAATTGCTTTTATATAATTAGCGACTGGCATAACATAGTCTATCATAATATTGAAAATGACATGATCATTCTCTTTCAGCTACTCCACTAATATCCATATAATAATTTTTCTATTTGTGTTTGTTGTATTATGATTTAAACAGGTTTTTATTTCACTCTTTTCTTTGGAAGGCTATAAAGCAACTACCTGTCTTATACTACTTATAAATCATTTTTGTATGTAGTCTCTTTAAAACTCCCAAACGGCTCATCTTAGAGCTGAATTTAAGCAATCATGCAGCATTTTTTAAAAGTATCTTATTTCTGTTTTGTGATCATTTCCCTTCACTTCCATTTTCACTGCTCCTTTTCAGATATTATCCTGAATTTCCGTACCACCTATGTGAGTCAGTCAGGTCAGGTAGTGTACGATGCCCGATCCATCTACCTCCATTACTGCACCACCTGGTTCTTCATTGATCTGATTGCAGCTTTGCCCTTTGACCTTCTCTATGCTTTCAACATCACAGTGGTAAGATTATCCTTTTATATACCACTGTCATTCTCTCCGTGTCTGCCTCTTTCTTTGCATTGACTTTAAACTAAAAACTTTCCTGCTAATAGTAACATTAAAGTCAGAGCAAGTGCCTCACAATAGAGATTATTACAGAACCCTTAATCAAAAGATTCAGCTTGTATGTGCTGTTTACCCTCTCCTTGTCCAGACCTCGCTGGTGCACTTGTTGAAGACAGTTCGTCTTCTCCGTCTACTGCGCCTGTTACAGAAACTGGATCGCTACTCCCAGTACAGTGCTGTGGTCCTGACCCTGCTCATGTCTGTGTTTGCGCTACTGGCTCACTGGATGGCTTGTGTCTGGTACGTCATTGGACGCAAGGAGATAGAAAGCAGCGACCCCGTTACCTGGGACATAGGTGAGCACATTATGTCTGACAGCTCCCACACCACTGAATGAAAAGTATAATGTTCTCTCCCACCCATTAGCTTTGTTTTGCTGTATTTTGTGTCTCTACTGGCAACCCTAGTAGGCCAGAGCAGCACATTGTCTATTTTTCTCCTCAGTCCAGAGGAAGTGTAGGTCACAGAATAATTTCATTATATCACCAATAATGCATTATATCATTGTCTATTGTATAACCCGTTACGTTAAATGAGAAAGGGTCCTCCATTGAAGCAGAACAAAAAGTAAAAACACTTTCTACAATTTGTTCAGTCACCAAAGACCTCCAAGTCTTATCCAACCATCCTCTGAACTCATCCACCAGGTTGGCTTCAGGAGTTGGGAAAGCGTTTGGAAACGCCCTACATCAACAGTACCACGGGTGGTCCCTCCATGCCCAGCGCATATATCGCCTCTCTCTACTTCACACTCAGCAGCCTCACCAGTGTTGGTTTTGGCAACGTGTGTGCCAATACAGATGCAGAGAAAATCTTCTCCATCTGCATTATGCTCATGGGCGGTGAGTTTATCGATGATCACAGAAAATTCACAGAATGATGACAAAAGTTCTCAGATCATCATAATGTTACACCCTCTCCCACCTCCAGCCCTGATGCATGCAGTGGTCTTTGGCAACGTGACAGCCATCATCCAGCGCATGTACTCACGACGGTCACTCTACCACACCCGAATGAAGGACCTAAAAGACTTTATCCGTGTGCATCGGTTACCTCAACAGCTGAAGCAGAGGATGCTGGAATACTTCCAGGCCACCTGGTCTGTCAACAATGGCATCAACGCCAATGAGGTTGGTAAAGAATCACAATTAGCAGTGATCTCATTGTTCCTTTGGCATCATGTGCCTGTTATATCTTCAAATATTTCAACTCTAATAAAAGGCTGTGTAGTTAAAGATAGTCTGTGTGGGCTAATGTCCTTTTGCATGAAGAAACAATACATTCTGTGTGGGTGCTAGTTTCTACATTCAGAAATGTCATCCTTAAAATGTGGGTCGCATCAAATTCTCCAGAGTCTTATTCCATTTCCTTAAGTGGATGGCACTTTATTGCAAATAGAACTTTCGTTAACAATGCCAAAACTCATCTAGGAGATGTTCCCTGTAATTACAAGGGTAGGAGTAGAAATAGAGAGAATACTCATTAACACCCTCACCACTACCATCTGTAGATAATTAATTCACTGTTGACAGACACAGCCTCTGCTTTCTGAGAACATGCTGACATTAACACCTTGTGTCTGTTTTTACTGAGAAGCTTTGCATATCATTCAAGTGCATCAACTTTTAAAACCACAAGGTACTTTTTTTATTCTTGTTCTATATGTAGCAGTAGAAGTACTCAAATCCCCAGGGCTATTTAAAGTATAGTAAATCAAAGTCAAATTAATACTTTTTACTTAAGTATTTTAAAGGAGGGTCCATTTTAGATTGTTTCCAGGCATCTTATTATGCACTCCTCTTTTAGTTCTTCTTTGGCTCCTACCACCTCTTGACAAGAATATTTGGGTCTCAAGCTTGCTAGATGCAGAGACCTTCTGCTGGCCTACATAAATCAGCAGAGTTGGGTGTTAATTCTTGCCAGTCTTTTGGCAAGGTTTTTCAGTCAACTGTCTCAAGTCTGTTTGGCTGCCGTTGTTGAATGTCATGCCCCTCTCTTGACCCCTGTTCCTTGTCTCTCTTCAAATAAAACCCAAAAGACAAAAGTGTCTCTTAGTATATAACAGTATACTAAACAGATCTAGTGTGACACTGATGTGTTGCTTTCGCTATGCGGTCGGTGTAGACAGAGGTTAGTGTGTTTGACTCCACTAGTGACCTTTTCAGATTACATGGAGTCATTTGATTCAGTGGCACTATAAAAAAAAATTCCTCAATGGAGATTCAAAGAAGATCCAGAGACTTACAGAGTATGAAATCATGACCATCATGATAGCAAACCTTGATCGTTTGAACAAGCTTTTATTCACCACACAAGCTCCACCTACAGTATGTCAGCAAAGCCATCAACAGTGAAATCATTTTGAAATAAGACAGTATGCAGTCTGTTGTTTTTTGTAAATGGTTGAAGTGCTGTTTTAGCTTTCAGATAATAGTTTTGGGCAAAAAATGTAGTAAACATGGTGATGAAACACATGATATGTATTTATGTTCATCTATAAAAAACAAAGTGCTATCATTCAGAGAGGTGGGAGTATTTTTATGTGCAGAAGCAGTGTAGTAGACTGGACAATCAGATGCATTGCAATAGTCATTAAAGTCTTAATTTTTCCAATCCTCTCTTAGCTGCTGCACGACTTCCCAGATGAACTGCGAGCTGACATTGCCATGCATCTGAACAAAGACATCCTCCAGCTGCCTGTATTTGAGCGAGCCAGCAGAGGGTGTCTGCGCTCCCTCTCCCTGCACATCAAGACCTCCTTCTGTGCACCAGGGGAATATCTTATTCGTCATGGAGATGCTCTACAAGCCAATTATTTTGTCTGTTCAGGTTCCCTGGAGGTTCTGAAAGATGGCATGGTTCTGGCCATCCTAGGTCAGTGTGGACTTAAGGGTGAAACATTTCCTCTTTTACTAGTTTTTACATCTTTTAGCTGTCTTGCACCTTGTGTGACTCATCTGTTTAACTGACAATCCCTACAGGCAAAGGTGACCTTATTGGGGCTGACCTCCCAGAACATGACCAGGTTATCAAGACCAATGCAGACGTGAAGGCGCTAACCTACTGTGACTTGCAGTACATCAGTGTTAGGGCTTTGAGGGAGGTCCTTGGACTGTACCCAGAATATGGCAGCCGATTCAGCTCTGACATCCACTACAACCTCACCTACAACTTGAGAGAGGGATGTAAAATTGATGTAAGATTTGCTACTTAAAACTTTAAGAAAATTTTCATTATACCATTCTTTAATTTCTTTGCTTTGGGTCATTATTAGAAACATGCATATACCAAATATAGAATGTGTGTATAATCCCTTGTTAATTTTGACTTCAATACCTCTAGGGAGTAACAAGGTTTCCATGGTCTCCCAGGCAGTCTCAGGTATGTGGGCCTCGCTAAAGTAATTACTTCATCCTTGATCTGCTTGATACATCTGACAATCAGTTACAGTACAATCTGTCACAAGGCGTTAGACCGCTTTACTTAAAATGTAGAATTGTCGTGGTAAATGTAGAAAAATGGCACATTTGTTCAAAGAGAGAGAGAGAGAGAGAGAGAAAGAGAGGGGGGGGGGGGGGGGGGGGACATGTTTGCATGACTTGCTCTTAGATGTTATTATTTTGCTTTTACATTTGTTCTTACATCTGTTATTTTACCATAATAGACAGCAGAAATTAAACACCAGAAAAGTCACAGCATGATTTCTGTATTAAATTGGATGTGCCTCTATGTTTATGGTCCAACTGTGAATTGATATGATAGTTATGTTTTCCGCAATTGAAAAAACCATCTAACCCTCAAACCCTCTTCTCCTAAGGGTCAAGTTTCTATCGACCATAAACTACCCTATATTATTGAGGCAGATGACGCAGAACATGGAGATGACATGAGACACTCTCATCAGAGGAGAGTGCCTCTTCTACATGGAGTGGGTAGCCCTGTGCGTCAGAGCTGCCTCAGCACCCTGTTAGGGAAGGAACTACGCCACATTAATGCGCTGCGGATCTGTCGGTCACCTGTTCAGGGTGGGGGAGGCCAAAGCCCCTCTCCTCAGCCATTCACCCATGAGGAACTCTCTCAGTCTCCATTGCCCAGTCTTAGCAATGACCCAGGCTCGATCCATCGGCCAGCTAAGCTACTAATGCCATCCTTGCCTTGTGTTAGTCCACTGAGCCTTAGCCCCAGGTAACACATTCAACCTGCTTTATCCAAATATGAACTGTAATCAGTTAACATCTATTTAGAGTTATGTAACAGTGATTTGTGTCTCTGCCAGGGTCGTGGATGGAATTGAGGACAATGGTCACGCATTTCATTTCAATGTAGAGCAGAGCGAGGCAAAGACTAATGTAACAGGTAAAGTCTCTTTGAGCTGCATAGTGGATAAAAAATGAATTACTGAACTGGGACAGCAAATCTTCATCTTGATTAAAAACACTGTAAATTAAACCCAGTAAATTATACAAGGTTGAATATTGTGACTAACTTTATTTCTTTGCTTTCAACCAATACTGACATTCTCACTCATTTGGAATTAGATGTCATGCCATATAGCATCTCATTAACCATTGAAGAAGGAAATTGTAACTCTTTCCTCTATTTTTTTTTAATCCCTTTTTCAGACCGGCTCCAGGTGAGTGCTAACCTGCTTCTGGAAACTGAAGAAGTGAGACAGAACATCAGCAAACTCAACAAAGAGGTAGGTTCACTATGGAAAATACAAATTAGCTGGATGTATTATATATCAGTGCATTTATTTTATTTTGATGGCAAATAGCTTTTAACTAGGCTACACTTTTTATTAATATTTGAACTTTAAGTATTTTTGCTCCTTCTTGGGCACATGCAGAACTAACAGGCCCTGTTTGTTGACACAAATTTAATGTTAAGTGCAAACCTCAAGTGATATAAGCATGACAGGTTTTTTTACTGACTCTGCTACAGGTACTGAAATCATGCTGTAACTCAAACTGTGGTCTTTGAGGCAACTGACTTTTATCCTTTCCCTTTAAGTGTATCGTATTGTACTGATTCTTGTAATTGAGGAGCTTTATTTGTTTACTTTTTCTTCTTAGGTGAACAACTTAAACCAAGAAGTATCCAACCTGGGAAAGGAGCTCCATGACATAATGCATTTCCTACAGTCCCATATGGCCATGCTCCATTACACTCCTCCAGTGTCCACATTTTCCTATGGCATACAGATGGTTCCCAGTCCTAGCATAACTACTTCCAATGATTGGCAGTCCCATGTCCCTTTAAATATAGCTACTGGCCTCCACCTCCATCATGAATCAATTAGTCACCCTGCCAGAAATGTGTGGGGCTGCAGTGGGATACCCTCCCAGGGCAGAAGTCCCACCTTGCTGCACTCCTCTAGCCCTATGTCACCCTGTTTACATATGTGCTGTGCTGATAGAGAAGGGGGCACAGGTCACAGGTTGCAAAGCCAGTGTGGCCCCTTTCAAAGCTCCAGAACAACTCCTAACTCCCCCTACATGACCCACTCCCATGCCCAGGGAGGTCCATCACTCCTGGGTCTCAGTTCTGCCTTCAATAGCTTTCCAGGTAATTGTCAGGCCCCACAAGTGGCCTACAATGCCTCTATTCCCACGATGAGCAACACTCACCCGCTGTGTTCCCCAGTAAATTACTCCCATCCCTCTTTGAGTGTTCAAACCAACTCTGATCCCACACATAATCAGACCAACTCCCAGACACCCATCCATTCCTCTGTCACTCCCACTGGCCAACCGCAGTTCCACACCGCCTTCAGCTCTCTCACCCCTTCAGGAGTCCACACCTCAATGTGTACAGGGCACAACCAGAGCCAACAGGGCTCTATCAGTGGTCCCAGGCAAAATGATCCAACTGGATCCAGTCCTGTTCACCACTCACAAGACTTTGCATGTTCTCTGCTGGGGCAGGTAACAGACAGAGACTGTAGAGCCTCGCTTTGTAAAGAGACATCTGACAATACTGAATCTCAGGGTACGAGCAGCAGTGCTCCAACTGTAGAAGTTCAACCACTTCTCTTGGACATGCAGGGAATACAAACTCCATACTGATGACCTCTGTATCTTGATGTGTTACTCTTGTATATTGATGACTTTTAATGATGAAACCTTTAAAAATGTTTAGTGTAAAGTTTCCATTAAATAAAATGCTCTCTACCCAAATTCACAAACATTTGCTGAAACCATACAGCCACAGCTAAATAAAATATAACTTAAATTGTATTCTATAAATTGTATTTTTTTATACTAATGACATTGTTAAAATGGTAGAAATTAGGTCAATTGCTGCTCTACAACTGAGACCATTAAAAAGACAATGCATTAATATCAAGCATGACATGCACTGCACACTTTCTGTCTAGCATTTAATACAGTAATATTTGGATATCCGCCACTGTACTTGATTAAAAAACAAAAACAAAGTGCTGCATGCTGCACAACATCCGCACAAGGGAGATTTACTGTTGACATTTTCCCTGCTGTGATTGTGGCCAGGCTTGAGATGCAAGCCATGAGCTATGAGTCTGCAGCACCATTCAGTGGTGACACGTGGTTACAGCACGACAGTCGAAGCGTTTCATCACATTATGAACAGAGGGAGACACCAGTACTTATCTGAGGGAAACTATGATAACCACAGAGAGGAAATCTGGTGTACAACTGTACTGTAAGCTGAAAAAAAATTGCGACATGTTGCACTTCACATTATGCAGGAGGGTGTTAGTTGGATTATCTTTCAAATATATCTTATATTATTTTCTTTGTTTTTTTTTTAACATTCATGAAAACAACATGAACACTCACCACACCAGAGCTCTTTTTTTGAGTTGTAGAGTGGATTTGAATGTTTATATTTTTTACTTTCTACAACCATGTTCTTTAAAACAATATTTTAGCTGTTGTGACTATTGAGTTGCTATTAAAGTAGCTAGCTAGCTACTGCTGTGACCTGTTGGAAGAAATAGGAGACTTGTTTTTACAGTACATGCCAATACCTCTGGAGAATCAATGTTTAAGAGTATACGTTTAACATATAGGAGGGAGAAATATACTCCAGACACAAAAAATATACTGTATGTACTGAATTTTGGTGCACCAGCATACCAGCACAGTGCACTCAGTGGTCCAAAAGAGGTGCTACGTTTCAAAAAGGCCACTCTTTGTTTCAAGCTTTGAACTCATCAGTCATGGGGTGGTGACATCACTGGTACTTTTTTTGTTTGTTTGTTTTTTGCTGTGCATCTGTTTCACTAAGCTAACGGTGACTAATAACTCCTGACTCAATTTAAATGTTTACTTTGGACATAATTCATAGACACTTACATTTCCCAGTATTGCACTCTGAATGTCAACTCTGGGGGATCTACTGACAAATTGCAATAAGATCTAACTACTCTTAACATGATATCCTAACTCTGAAAGGTGTTTTGAGGGCTTATTAGCTGTAATTCTGATAGTAACACTATAACAAACAAGCCAACCAACCAAAAATGCTCTGATGTTTTATATGAGTTCCATGAGACAGTATGAACATGGAAATTTCATGGTTCTTGGTTGAGCCCTATTGAAGAAAAATGTCTTTTCTACAAGTGACAAATTAGGCTTACAGGTTTTCTAAACAGCATTTGAGCCCTTTACTGCATATTTGTTATCATACAGTACCTGCATCTTGAGCTGTCAGAGCTTCATAATTAGCTCTCACACAAACAAAGCTACTGAATATGGAGATTCAATTAGATAATCACCTGGATTATAATATCCATCAGTCATGATACTAAACACCAAGTCTGACTCTAAATATTATCAGTCCACAATATTTTAAGGCCACATGCTGGTCATGTTATAAGTATACTTAATTGTGTCACTTGTGAATATGAAGGTGTTTTCAGACTTTGGTTGTTCATCAGAATTGTAGTCTGGAAGTGTCAAATAAAAATGTACTGATAAACAAAACAAAACAAAACAAACAAAAAAAAGGGAGGTGACAGTGTGGTTTTAAGCAAACAAATGTTTGTACTGATGCTTGAAAAAAAATCTATTTGAGCTCTATGTGTGCAAATTTTATTTGTCAAGATAAACACAGCACAGGGTAAAATGCTTATGTTGGAATCTTTAGTTTATGGACTTACATTCCAGGTATATTGATGACTTAATCAAATATTTGTATATTGGAAAAATGACTAGTCAGGGCCCTGCATACATCATGTGTGCTGCAGAGTGGTGGTTTGGTGTAGACTGGAGCTGTTGTCATTGGTCAGACAGATAATGACAAAAAAGTGGGAGGTTCCCGGAAAATTTGCTAACCGGAAGGGAAGGCCAGAGCCCAAGAAGAAGAAGAACACAGCCGCCGCCGATGAGACCAGCGAAAGAAGAGAAAGTACTGTAAGTCAAACAACTTGAAATAATAGAAGATGTCGGTAAAGAGCGCCATTGCACGCATGTAGGGCTTTTTTGTGTGGGCGAGCTGTTAATCGTAGTCAGATCCCCTCTGTCAAATTTTTGTTCAACCGACCAGCCAAGTCCGGGGGCTCAGTCGAAATGTCCATCAGACTGGATCGAAAGGCTACGAGCTTCTAGCCTCTGAAAGACCACAGAAAATGTCCAAAACGTCTCGGTAGGAGTGTTATTGATCGGTATATGTCGTCGTTTTATGCCAGCAGCAGACACAATAACAAGCTTGAGAAGTCGGGTTGCTCAAATGGCAAACAGCTGACGACGTGTGGCCGAGAAAAGGAAAGTTGTCTAATGACGTTCTCGACACTTGGCTATAGCTACTAGCCGAGCTAACGCAAGCAGAATTCAAGTTTTCCTTTTAGCGGTGCTTAGTGTTAAATTTTTAGCGTTAATTTACGCTAGGAAGGTAGTGCTAACGCTAGGTAGTGTTAAATGATAAGGTCAGTAGTTGACGTGAGATAATGGAGGTTAATTTTGGTGGTTAGCAAACTGATTAGCACAACCAACGTTACTTGAAAGTGTATTGAAAGTTAATAATGGCGCTTGCTTTGTTTTTGACAGGATACCCTAGCTAACCAAACATTACAATTACCAGCCGATACAAGTCTTCACAAAATATTTTTATGACGTCAAACGGCGAACCTGTCTAGTGTCTTACGTTTACAAGTGAAGTTAGCCTGTGACTCTGCTAAAGCTAGTAGCAATCAGAAGTTAACTTTTATGGTTAACGAAACTAACTCGGACATTTGACTTGCAACTGTCATTGCTAACATGAAGAGCATTCACTACTCAGTTAGACCATTACTATCTTCAGTTTATGCCTCTGGTCAAGGAATAATCGCTTTTTCATGAGAGACTGAAGTTTATGATCGAGTTAGAGATACTCAAGCCTCCCTAAGTAATGCACTTTTAAAGCTTAGGGGGGTTTTGACAGCTTTTATCTGAGCTTGTTATGTCTAGATAATTTTTTTAAGCATACATCAAGTAGCAAGATGGTCTTGAAGCTTTAACCCAGTTGCTCATTTGAGATAGTTTGTTAGTTTCTCACTTACAGGCCAGCAAGTTTGTGGTTACTCTCAACAGTCCTATTACGTGAGCTATCATAAAGGTGTCATTACTCTTGGCATCGTTTATGTTGTAATTCTGCCTGTTCCTGTACCTTGAGATTACGGTGTGACTGCACGTGCATGTCATTAGATTTAACAGCAGATATGTTCACAAATCTTCACGGCTCCTGTTTATGACTTAATAAGAGGAACTGAGCTATGACCTTTGATACAGAGGAAGGGTTTACGGTTACCAGTTTGAGCTCTTGTTATGTTTATGGTGCATGGACATTGTCCTAAAATGGCAACGCATCTTTAAAAAAAAAAAAAGCAAACACCCTTGAAACGATGACAAGGAATTTATCCCTCATGCAGTTTACATAATATGTGTACTTTGGTTTGTCAGTGCTGCTCACTTTTCTTACTCAGGCCATTTTCCAAGACTGTCCATCAATGTACTTTAGTTGCAGGATGGTATAGTTATAATGCCAAAACTGTGTAATACTCAGTCTATACTATGAGATTCATCTCAAATTGTTAGCATAGTTAAGAGCAGATTTTAGATAAGCCTCAGGGTAACTATTTTCTCATCAGGTCTGGACATTGTTCGGAGTTGCCCTTTCACGTATCTAGAGATTGTCCAGTCAGGCGCGTTCTCACCTGTTGTAAATACTCCATTTGGTTTAGGCAAGGGGTGGCGCCTAGGTAGAGCATGTAGGGGGCAGGACATGATACAAAAAGTACGCTGTAGTTGTAATTTGGCATTTTTAAGCTTTTCACCACAAATTAAATGGCTTTTATTCTATGATGAGAAGCCCTCTCTCCCATTAAAGCTAGTTTCACAGCAGAACGTTCAGACCCAGTCAAAACAATGCAGCTTAGCTGGCTCGCTGTGTTTATCCAGTGCCAGCTGCATAATAGAAATGTCATCAACACGCCTACTTACTTGTTGTGAATTCTCCAGAAAATAGAATACAGACCTGCTGTATTCACACATGGGCTCAATCGGACATTACACAGACTTTGTACCAGGGAGCTGGCAGGGTAAAGTCCATTTAATGTCTGGTCCCACTGATTCAGACGTTTGCGTTCACACATACAGCTTCTCCGGGTAATTTCCAGTAAATTTCAGGGTTGCAGTGTATGTGCGGTAAGGGGCTTCTGATTCTTCTGGTTTCTGGTTTGGTCACTGAGCTTCACACACAGAAGTCACGAGAAAAGGAAGTGCCTGTGATTTCCTATTGGCCTTGCTAACAGCTAGTGATGAGTATCCTGTTTGCTTTTCCTGAGTTATGTCACCAGTTTCCCATCAAAACTGTCACTGTTTCCGAAGCCATTCTTGATGAGAAACTTGAACCGTAGAGGGGTTTACGTTGGATCAAGAGCATTTCCTGTTTCATTAGAGATCTGAAGGATTGTTCTGCTTTTATGTTTTTTTTTTCCAGTAATGTATAAGTCACAGTTTCACTGTACATGGGAATTTGCTACTTCCAGGTGTGAGTCTGAGTGTTGGGCTCAACAGACAAAAGGGGGGGATAGTGACACAGCCCCTCATATCAGAGACCGCCAGCTCATCCAGGACCCCACCCTTAAAATGAAGTGAGCAGTTCAGGTCACAGCTTGTTTTCTTGGAACTGGTATAGCGACACCAGCCATGAAGGTTGTTACACCACTACTTAAATGGAATGTATGACTGATTTCAAGTTTTTGCACAGTCATTACATGTTGGCGCACAGTTATCTGCCCATTTTCTGTAATCAATAGCTGAGTTTCTATTGAAGAAAGTGTCCTGTTTTTCAAAGCAAAGAAATAATGATGCATTTTAATTTGAAAAAAAAAAACATTCACTAAATATATACAGAATACCATACAAAGACATGTGCCTTTTCTTGGAAACTAAACTCTTAAGAGGAACTGAGACTTGATCATTTTTGCTGAAGTCTCGAAGACAATTAATGTTTCATTTTTTTATTAGAGCTGTTACTCAGAAGTATTATTTTACCATATCACTGTTATTAGTGGGTAATACCAGTCAGTATCATTTCCTTTATTTTTTTTTGCGTGTGACAGTACAACACACAGGAAAGGGATCATTATTTGGCTGTGGGAGACCAGCGTGTGAGTTTTTATAGTTTAAACAATTATTCATAAGAATTGTGTGTCCTTTTGTTTTTGGCACTGGTTTTGAATTTCAGTAGCACAGCCGTAAATTTGTTCTACATATCAAAACATGTAATTAGTTTGTATACATAATCTTATATTTAGGTTCTCAATACACTACAATTGCTTACAAATGCTTGGATATTAATCTGGCAGCAGAGCATACAGGAGGCCGCTATGAATATTTCACAGGCTCCGCTCCTCCTTGCTGCCTTTTCTTCTCCCCCCTTTCTCTGATGTCCCACTGTTTCTCTCTCCCTCTCTCTCTCTGACCCACTTCCCTGTGGAGGTCTTTAGAGCCCATTACGGATGCCATCAAAGCATCCGTCGCTGGCTGCTTATGATGTGTGCAGGTCTGTGTGAGAAAAGTGTAAGAAAAAAAACAAGTCTATGATCGCAAAGCTGCCTCTAACCGTTCACACCATACTTTGTGTATAGGTGTTGGCGCTCCTCTTTTGGCAGAAAACAGTTTCTTTGCAAAAAAGGGTGTTGTTAAACCCCTAACAAATGTTCAGCTCTATGACACTTGATCTGTTTTGCCACCTAAAGGGTGTTCAGTATGTTTCTGAAGGCTCCCCTCACTGTATTTCTCCTGTGTTCTTGATGGAAAAGACTGCAACACCAGTATTTTTGTTCTTTCCAAAATCAAAAATAGCCAAAGCAAATACTAACCTAACTGTAACCCTTGCCTTTAAAACCCTTTTCCAGTCTCTTCTTGATATACTGTTAGTCTGTGTTACCCACCTCTTATATCCAAACCTTCAGAATCAGCTGTGTCACTGAGCTAGCAAAATTGTCAATGTGTGATTCAGGCCTACTTTTAAAAAAAAAAAACAAAAAACCGACAAATTAAGTTTGCAAAGGAAACATGCATGCATGACTCGTATTTTGAAGAAGCTGGTTGTTGGGTTTATAACTTCCAAAATTTAATTCTTCTGCACATCTGCTGCTCAAGAGAAGCTTTTGAAAACTAATTAGGGTAGATTTTAGAGGTTTTTGTAGGCCTGCTCGCAAAAAAAGAAAAAAAAAAAAAAAAAAAAAACTCAGCCCATCGCTTCTCTTTGCTTCCTTATCCTTGTGAGGAATGCGAACAGGTGAAGCTCTGCTGTGTGCAATCAAATGAGTACAGACCGACTGTTTGACCCAGTGAACAGAGTGCCTTTATTCCTTCTCCAGCTCCACCGCTGCTGTGAAAGGGTGTGTGTCCTCTAGTGCAAGAGACCACTGAGAATAAGGCTGCAGCTAATGATTACTTTCGTTTTCAGTTAATCTGCAGAT